>CM077516.1:7500000-10000000 GCA_039654895.1 Mongoloraphidia duomilia
CATTTGTTTAAAAAATTTGTTTAAACAAATTGCGTTAAAAATGTTATTCTACTGTTGTGTGTTTTAAAGACCACCAACAGCTAAGGTTATTTGGGCCTAGCACCAATTCATATTTTCAATTCATTATTTTTTTTTATATATAATAAATTGAAAATCTAATTGACACTTTTACCAGCTCTCGGGCTAGAACTCGGGAACTTGTAATAGAGGAACCATAGCAACGCCACGTAAACAACAACACCGCTACACGCTCGGCTATTCTCAAGCCCCTGTTATTCTACTGTTATGTAATAGCTTTTTCATATCTAAAAATAGTGATAACAATAAATATTAATAAAAAAAATTTTTCGACCACTTTATTCATCTTTTTAATTTTTTTGTTGTTTTAATAAATCATAATTCGTAGATTATAATAATAAAAAATACCGTAAGTTGATAATCTCATTTAGTATTATATAGTTGTCAAAAGGTTTCCACGAAGCGAAATAATTTTAGAAGGTTTTGTTTAAAAATTATCCGACTTGGAATGTAAACAAGAATTCTAAAAAAATAGTTAATTAGGTAATAATAGGCTCATTTTATGAAAAATGAATGAAAAAAAAATTTTTACTAGGATTTTGCTCCTTCAAGTATCTAGATAATACATTAATTTTTTCAGATTTTTAAATTAATATTTTAAAGGGTTTCGTGGCTACGTTACGGCACAGCGCTCGCCGCGAAAAGCCCTATTTTCAACATTAAATTGAAACTATTAATAACAGAGATGAAGTTCCGGGAGTGGACATTTTTTTTGGAAATTTCTTCCTCTTTAAGAATATTTGTGTTTCAATTCTTAAATATCAATAGTTTTCAAGTTATTGCAAAAAACTGGTCCCCATTTTTTTGGAGTCTAATTGTTAATAACTTTTGCAATTTTTTATCTGCGGGTTTGAAACATTCTCACATTTTTCTAGACGTCATTACGAATCTACATATTTTAACTAGCAGTAACAAGAATTAACATGCTTTTCAACTTGTGAACTATAGATTGCTAAGCCAAATTGCTTATTTAATGTGTACGTTAAAAGATACCAATAATTTTTAGTACTAATGTATAACGACCGCTAACTCGTGACTGAATGCTTCGTTTGTTTGGAGACTTTGGTGGCAGATGACAGCTTTGAATTTTCAATACGTGCTTTCTGCACAGTGCTTTATGCATTCAGTGCGGTGGCTAGACCAGGGTTGACCAACTGTGACTCAGACGGTATGAAACTCAAGAGGGTAACACGTTTCGTTTTGAATAGAAATGAAAAAGTGCAGTCGTGTTAATTTAATATTCATCCGTATTCAGAAACACGCAAACGTATCGGGATGAGATCAGCTCTGTATGACTCTCGACTCGTTGCATTGAGGCCGGTTCGGATTGTAAATAAATCTAAACTAATATTATAAAATTGGTAAATTCTGCACTTTGTATAATAGAAGCACTACTGGGTATCGATCGATGTGTTCGTATATACAGGGTGATTCCAAAGTTGACGTTATCCTTTCACCAGCGAATAGGGCTTCAACAAATAAGATTTTTTTTCCTTTGGCGCTTTTTCGAAATATCAACATCAACGGAGTTACAGGGTGTCAAAGTTTTATTTAAAAAATTAAAATTTATTAATAACTGCCAAACCACTTGAGATATTTGAGAAAAATTTTGTAAAAAAATAAAATACATATGTATGTATTCAAAACTTAATTTTAGGTGCCCATTAAAACGGTTTTTATTTTTTACTCGAAAACAAGGAATTCAATAATAATTTTTATTTTTAGAAAAATCAGTTTTTTTTCTACGCGCGCCACTGGTCAACCCAAAAATATTTTATTTATTGAAGAATTTCCCTCCCACGTAGCTATTGACACCTACAAAATTTTTCTTAAATATCTCAAGTGGTTTGGCAGTTTTTAATAAATTTTAATTTTTTAAATAAAACTTTGACACCCTGTATCTCCGTTGATGTTGATATTTCGAAAAAGCGCCAAAAGAAAAAAAATCTTATTTGTTGAAGCCCTATTCGCTGGTGAAAGGTTAACGTCAACTTTGGAATCAGCCTGTATAGTAACGCGCCTACAAAATCCACATCATGAGAGAGTCATGTTTTTAATGATTTATACAGAAGTTAATAACTTTAATAAAAATAAACTAAATCGTAACTTAGTCTGTAATTGTAAAGTTCTAAGGACTAGAAGAGCGAATTTTCCGTTTTCATAATTTTTTTCCTGTTTTTCAAATTTCAATCTATCTATATCTATTTGTTTGGTTGAATGCGCTAATCTCGGGAGCTACCAGTCCGATTTGAATTTTTTTTTTGTTAGATAACCCATTTATTAAGGAAAACTATAGGCTATATAATATCACGCTACGACCAATAGAAGCGGAGTATCAATGAAAAATCTTTGCGAAAACGGGAAAAATTATGCCTTTTGAGAGCTTCCTTTGCGTCCGCTGCGTAAACAGTTAAAGTTACGCAAAAATCATGTATGACGGAATTGTTCCCCTTTAAAAGTTCTAAAAAAAGTCCGCGACAGCATATGTCTATTTTTTAAGGTTGACTCACTATAACTTTTTTTATGGTAATCAAATTTGTTCGTAATTATAATATTCAAGCGAACGAGCGAAGCGAGTGAGTACTGTATTTATAATTTTCAAGCGAACGAGCGAAGCGAGTGAGTAATGTAATTATACCTAATATTCAAGCGAACGAGCGAAGCGAGTGAGTAGTGTATTGCACCCGGGCGAAGCCGGACGGGTACCGATAGTAATTGATATTTCTCTATTATCACAGAACGACCGAAAAATAGTGTATTTTTCGCCCGTTTTTGAACCGTAAAATTTAGATCCAAATTATTTTAGTTATGACAATAAACATTGGCTCGAGAATGGCCGAGCGTTTAGCAATGCTGTTGTTTACATAGCGTTGCTATAGTTCCTCTATTACAAGTCCCCAGTTCCCGGATTCTAGCCCGAGAGCTGGTAAAAGTGTCAATTGGATTTTCAATTTATTATTAAAAAAAATAATTAATTGAAAATATGAATTGGTGCTAGGCCCAAATAACCTTAGCTGTTGGTGGTCTTTAAAACACAATTTATCAATTTTTGACAATAATCATATATTGACATAATGACAATAATCACAGAAAAATATTACGTTGAGTATATTATCAGGCCCCTTTTTCCCACTGGGCACTCTGGGCATGTGTTCAGGGCCCCACGATCGATAGGGGCCCCCTTGTTCTTGCCAGATCACCAAACGATAACCGATATTTATTACCGAAAAACATATTTATTTCGAAAAAATCAAACGATAATGGACTACAATACCTACTTGCTTATTAGCTTTTGCATGCGCAAAGCTACTCTACTTTCGCCCGAAAATCGGGCTTTCCGATGATGGTATTACTAACTGCAGTGGGGAAGGCTCCTTCTCCAAATTGAAAAGAATAAAAAATGAATTAAGAAGTACAATGCTTCAAGAGAGATTGAACAGTTTGTCGCTGATGTCCATAGAATGTGAAATGCTCAAAAACATATATTTTGAAGAAGTGATTAACGACTTTGCCCATTTCAAATCTAGAAGGGTACCTCTTCAATCAACATAGATTTTTAAGCACTAACCTGTGAATGCTCAAAGAGTTACTTTTGTGGATTACTTATATTATATTATCTATTCATTTAATGTCACTGTAATGAAATAAAAATAAATCTAGAACCTTGCCTATCTACTTTCTTTGTCTATTCTAACAAAATAGTGCTCTGTCAAGGTAATAGGGGCCCCACTATCCTAATGTACCCAGGGCCTCCAATAGGTTAAAGACGGCCCTGCATATTATGAATAATTTTAGAAATACAGAGGATCAAAGTGGTCACCCTTCATTCAGCAAGTATGACTATTAGATTTTTTCACAACGCCGTTATTGAAAATTCGATTTTCGGTACCTGTTTAGCGGGTTGAAACAGAGCATTATTATTACTGAAAGATTTTTTCGTTGGAGAGCAGCCAATTATACATAATTGTTTCGAAACATATAGGAAAAAATCATTTTACCAACCAGTGGTCACAATCAGGATTCTAACCTGAACCTTTCCACTTTCGCGGCGGAATGAGCTTACAATACTCAATCGTGACAAGATTGCTAAACTAACATTCTCCATATATGCTTCAGAATCAATAGATTTTCACTACATGCGAGCGTCAATTCATATCTGCTAATTCAATAGCTATATGATATGAAGTGAATCCTCGTACCAGCGAGAGTCTAACATGAGAGTGAAAATTATTATTATTAGTAAAAATCCGAAAAAAATGCATTTGTGTGTACCTTTGACTTTATATTATCGGCTTAAAACAAAATGTATGTATACGGTTATAAGTAGATTATTATTTAGTTTTCAGACTTTTCAAGCAGAATTTTATTTGTATTTATTAAACTTCGTCATATCCAAACTACAAAGCTTTAATAATACACATAATATATAAGTAAACAAACAGTGAAATAATAACAGGTCCGAATCCGACTGTTTTTTAAAGAAATAAAAAAACCAATGAAAAATGTTTTAGGAGGTTCGTAGGATCCGTGAATGAATAGTGATACGTTATTATTGATCGCGACGTTTCGTCGGAATTCCCGACTTCCTCAGGCTCTGTAATATTGTAAAAATAAATCAAACGAATACATTAGTATGTTACATATGTAGCTTAGTATAAAACATTAAAATTATTTACCTCAAAATAAATTTGTTTCACATTAGTCTTAATGTTAAAGCCTTGCTTTATCTGAGCAATATTATCTTGTATGGACATCAAGTTCATTAAAATTAAATTAAAATTCAAATTATTTTGTAATTGAAATAATCAATTTCTTATACCAAAATCTGAAATGGCCGATTGTGAGTTCTTAAATTAGCTTGTGTGACATCAAGTGTCGTTACCATTTCCAAAAGTGGACTGTGGTGCCATCAGTTCATATTCAGAAGAAGGAAAAAAATTGATTATTTTACTGTCAATTAAACTATTGAGCTAACTAAAATTATTATTGAAATTTATAAAAATGTCATTATAAGTTAAAAAATTGCGAACAATACCCTTGTTTTTAACCATCTAAATTTTTGTATATGTTATTGATACAGTGTTTTCTTGAAACAAGTCTATATTACTTAAAACTTGTGGTATTAATTGTTACCGTATTTTAAATGACACCGTAGTAAATTTTAGACAGAGTCTTAGTTGAACCACATTGTACATTTGTTATTGATAGTGACATCTGTAATATATTATGTGGACTATTTGTTTGAAAAAATATACTATTGAGATGTTTTTGTTTTTAATTAATTCGATTAGGAAACTTAACTTTATTCCACAAATTGAAACGTTTAGATTTTGAGAAAATGACATAAAAATTTAGCTTTAATTATGTTTTGTGTTCAATTATGACTCATCTTTTTCTTTCTAAAATTTTCCAACAAATTATTGTATAAGCAACTTAAATTGTTAGTGTCCGTTTTTAGATTTACTGTATTATTTAAGAAAATGTAAATCATTTCACTGATATTTCTTTTTATACCTATGTTTTCCACGTCTAGCACTGTTATTTCTTCGAAGTCGAATCTGTGTCCTGTCTCAAAATAGTGTTTAGCTAAAGCTGTGTGCTGATTATTGCAGTAATTTATTATTTTGCAGTCATGTTTATGTTGATATAACCGTTTTTCTAGAAGTTGTTTCGTCTGGCCTATGTAGGATTTTCCACAGCTACAAGGTATCTTGTACACCAATTCCGATAATTTTAGTTTGTCCGTTTTATGTTTCAACTTTGTATAAATATTTGATATGGTATTTAGATTAAAAAAACCAATCTTTAATTTTTTTTCATAGTATTTCTAACAGATACGGATAGGTTTAGGGAGGTCGATTTTCGAAACTTTTAATTTTGCTTATTTTATACCCATTTAAAATTATTTTGGGTGTTTTCGCTTTTTTTCAAAAATTATGGATTGTATGTAAAATTATGGATTGTAGATTATACATTGTATAATCTACAATCCATCATAATATTCGAATATAAAGTATTCGGTTATATTTTTAAGTAAAAAGTTTTATATTTTGTATCCATTATATTTGATACTGTTACGGATCACCCTGTATATGAACGACAGGCAACAGTTCCGAGAAAGCGGTAGGGTGACTCACGCAAGTAATCAAGTGCGTCTGATATAAATATTAGGCAGTAATTAGTGACTCGTGCAATCAAGTGCGTCTGATATAAATATTAGGCAGTCATAAGTGACTCGTGCAATCAAGAGCGTCTGATATAAATATTAGGCAGTCATTAGTGACTCGTGCAATCAAGTGCGTCTGATATAAATATTAGGCAGTCATTAGTGGCTCGTGCAATCAAGTGTGTCTGATATAAATATTAGGCAGTCATTAGTGACTCGTGCAATCAAGTGCGTCTGATATAAATATTGGTCAGTCACCGGGAGTCATTCGACGGTGTCACGCAATCGGTAAGCAGTGAATGGTCAATCAACGGTCGAATCAGTCAGTACAGTGATATAAATAGTGGAGTGGATATAAATAAATAGTACTGAAGTAACTGAGTAAATGACCGACATAAATAAACGTTAGAAATAAATCTGATATAAATACAGTGATGTAAATAGTCCTTGTATATAGTTAATTGTTACGAATTATTGTATATAGTTGTTGTGTTCATTGTTATATATTTTTAATTATTGTAAATAAATATTTATTCCGCCAACTCAGAAAACAGTTTCGTAACAATACCATTTATTTGTATTCGGTTCTCAGCTCTGCCATTGTGATCTACGCACTGTTCGATTGTAGATTATAGACGCTCAATAGCTGAGGTCATCAGCGCCCACTGTTCGAGACACTGCCTTTCTGCTATGAAATGCAAGTTTATGGATGAAATACTGATTTATATGTATAAACAATAGTGGTACCCAATTTGACAAAAAGTGATTCTAGTCAGTGTTACGCTGTTCGGACCTGCTTTTGTTCTCATAATTTGTTTGTCTATACACGTGAGCGGGTTTACATAATATACACGGCTTTACCTATTCTATTTCTATGGCAACGAATTAAAAGAGCTTAAGTCGATTTTTTGGTATTTTTTCTGTACCTACAGATTTTTTCAAATTCTGTTTTGAGTAATGCAGTTAAAAGATTTCATAATTTTTACTTTTGTTTGGCTATAGAAGTAAAGGATCTGTTATAATTATTTAATATTTCGAAGAGATTTTTTTTGTTGCAACTTCCCGAGGGTCTCAAGTAGGAAAAGTATTGTAAAATTGTGAAAAGTGTTTTTTGGTCTAAATTCAGTGGCATATTTACGTATGGGCTGATTGGGCTATTGTTCAGGGCGCCAGAATTGTAGGGGCGGCAAATATCTTTTCATTTTAATGTAAATAAAAAACAGTAAAACTCTGAACGCGCATAAACAAATTCTATTTTCTCCAGAAGAAATTCTCTATAGAAATTGTAAATTACAATTTTTTCAGTCAATTTTTTATAAATTATCAAACCTCCATATAGTACTAAGGACCAATCGCGACTGAATTTTTTAGCTGTGCTTTCATTAGAAATAGAAATAATATATTTGTTTCTTATACAAGATACAATATAACAAAACATATACACTTGATAATAGAAACAATACAGCGCTACCTAAGGTAGCAACCTGACGAAAGATATCATGATTATTCGGATTTGATCGACTCCTTCGCGTCACAGCAGTCTTGAAGAAAAGTTCATAAATAAATAAGAGTAGAGTAAAGGCGGGGATTATGGAATATACCTGGTAATATGAAATACCACATTTTTCGCAAATCTACTAGCGTTATCTAGTATCTACGCTCAATTGCTGAAATTACATTCGTATAAGGTCCAAGTTCTTCCACTAGAGTGCATAGTCTATATGCATTAACCAACTGGCAGTTCTGTCATTTTAAGTAATTCCGACGCACCTGAAACTTCTAGGTATGTACACTTTAGTTCTCAATACTTTAAAAGGTGTTTTTACTTGTTGTTATTGTTTTATTTAGTAGATAAATGATGTAGGAAAGCCTTTGTATCGAGATATCGTCCATTATATACACATTTTATTATTTATTCGAACCTAACCTTCAAACCTATAAAGGCGGGAAATATGAAATAGTATTCCATATTATCCGCAAATAAAAATTCAAAATTAGGATTTTGGGCACATGAAATGTGCACTGACTCCGAAGGGGACTACTATATTTGCGATTTCTGTCGATAGTATATTGTCGTTTTCGATTGTTCAGTAATATGAAATATGATGACATACTGTTTCATATTCCCTTATGTAGTATTTCATATTACCCGACAATATTTTGCGTCAATCAGAAAACCATTTTTTTATGTTATCAGAAATATTTTTTTGTTATATTTTTTCTAACTTTGTGATTTATAATAAACTTATAATAAACCCTTTTGAGCAGCCATTAGCGTTTTTTTATTTATATTTCGCCCAATACGTTCAGAGATAATCGCATAAATAAAAATGGTATTCCATATTCCATAATTCCCGCCTTTACTCTACTAGTCTATGAATAAGTAAATAAATATGTGAAGAAATGCTGATGGGGGCAGCCAGATTTAAGTAGCCCAGGGCTGCACTGAATCTAAATACACCACTGTCCAAATTAAGTGCCATTCTCCGCAAATAAGAGTTAAAATAGTAGAAATAAAATATCTTAAATCGGCCACATTAGCTTAGTTAAAAATCGGACATAAGCCATTCTATTTTGTGACCAGAGATATTTTTAGTTTCTAAGTGTTCTTTGACTGAACTTATGTGTTGTTACAAAATCAGCCTCAAAGTAAACTTAAAGCTCTGCATTTCAAGCAAGTGTTCTGCAAAACTTTAAAGCACTATGCGGTAGGCACTTTGGAATTGCATTTGAAAAGCTTTGTATGAAATGTGTTTCGCGTTCTTATGAGCAGCTTTGTATTTTTAATTCATATATGAATTTCAACATTCCACGACTTGTCATACAAGTTTTCATTGAGCTGCTTGTGAATTTTTAATTCATTTACTTATAAGATGTATGTTTGAACGCTTTACAGGTGTTTCTAAAATAGTTAATCAATGTTTGAGAGCATATAAAACAAGAAAAAAAAATCGACTGATGATCAGTCCTATACTTCCCACCTAGTAAATATTTGCAAAAAATAAACACTCTTTTTTTATTCTTTGAAAAAAAGCATGGCCCTCTTTTTACTTCCCACCTCTACTATGGTAGGCAAGTAATGGATTTAGTCCGAAAAAAATATTTCGAGATTTTAACAGATTTCACGTTTTGAGACCCTAGCAATCGTTTAAGATCATTTTCTGACTGATGTCTGTCTGTATGTGTGTGTGTGTGTGTGTGTGTGTGTGTGTGTGTGCGCGTGTGTGTGCGTGTATGCGTGCGTGCGTGCGTGCGTGCGTGCGTGCGTGCGTGTGTGTGTGTATGTGGTCAATTTTTCGCCTTCGATATTGTAAAAACGGAACAACATACGGGCATGCCGATTGTTCTATTGTGTTTATAAGCCTTTAACTTAGATCTGATTAGATTTTGAGTCAAATCGGTTCAGTGGATCCTGAGGTATTCAAAAAAACGTTCTCAATGTCATGTATTAACATAGGTAAAAATATATAAATGAATTCTAGATGTTATAATTTGAAAAAAATGTAAATATTTTTTTTCTAAAATGTATAGTTTTCGAGAAAAAAAATATTTTACTAAAAAAAGAAAATTGTACGTAAATCAAGGTAACCATGATTTTTGCTATATTAAGCTAGCCATCAGTAGATCACCAAACAAAAAAGAGGGCCATGCTTTTTTCAAAGAATAAAAATTAAATTGTGTTTTAAAGACCACCAACAGCTAAGGTTATTTGGACCTAGTCAAAGAATAAAAAAAAAGAGTGTTTATTTTTTGCTAATATTTACTAGGTGGGAAGTATAGGACTGGTCATCAGTCGAGTTTTTTGTTTAGTGATCTAGCTTAATATAGCAAAAATCATGGTTACCTTGATTTACGTACAATTTTCATTTTTTTCAGTAAAATATTTTTTTTCTCGAAAACTACATTTTAGAGAAAAAAAATATTTACATTTTTTTCATATTATAACATCTAGAATTCATTTATATTTTTTTTTACCTATGTTAATACGTGACATTGAGAACGTTTTTTTTAATATCTCAGGATCCACTGAATCGATTTGACTCAAAATCTAATCAGATCTAAGTTAAAGGCTAATAAACACAATAGAACAATCGGCATGGCCGTATGTTGTTCCGTTTTTACGATATCGAAGGCGAAAAATTGACTACATAAACACACACACACATACAGACATCAGTCAGAAAATGATCTTAAACGATTGCTAGGGTCTCAAAACGTGAAGATCTGTTAAAATCTCGAAATATTTTTTCGGACTAAATCCATTACTTCCCTACCATAGTAGAGGTGGGAAGTAATAAAGACGAAAATCATCTATAAATTGTTTTGAAAAAATGTATACTAAGGGAGATACAGCCCCTTAACTGTCAGCTTCTAAAGATGATTTTAATTAAATATCTCGCGAACCATAAGTGATAAAATGATAAAATTCGGTATAGATAATAATTAAATTAACTTTTCGCACTGCTCGCTAGAGACACCTCTGGATTTGTTTTTTGAATTAAATTTCATCTGATAAAATATGACAAAGATAATATCTTTGTCATATTTTATCAGATGAAATTTAATTCAAAAAACTTATCCAGAGGTGTCTCTAGCGAGCAGTGCGAAAAGTTAATTTACCTCCAACTTTTTTGTCAGTAATTTTTTAAATGTTTTTAATGAAATTTATGATAAATCAAGGTATTTTAAGAAAAAAAGGTACTCTTAATAAACTTCAATAAAACGCACCGTTTTAGAGTAAATTCAATTTTAATCAAATAACCAGTAAAAAATTTTACTTTTTTTATTTTTAACGGAATGGCCTTTGTTTTGACCAGCAATTAGCCAGTTCGGGCAGTGTCTAAATTTTAAATTGCTCTTAAGCAGTTTCTAATTGCTAATTCTTTTTATAAAATTAGTGACTTTTTACTTAATTTTATTTATTATACCTATGTATCTACTTATGTATGACAACTCCAAACATCCTTGTAGATTTTTTGGAAATAAATAAATGTTTAAATATGTATAGGGAAATATATTGAAAACATCTACAGCCTGTAAAAGGTATTTATTTGAATGTGAAAATCGCGGAGGTGATGTTTAATCTAGCACTGGTTTCGAAGCTTCTCACAACTGACAACTGAATCAAAACGTGTTTTTCTGGAATACTGGAACTGGCCCATAGTGTGACTTTTCGCTTTGAGAACTGGTAAACAAGAGAGAGATTGAAAATGGCGCTTACATATCTTAGACTAGAGAGAGAGCATAGATTGTAAATATCCTATAACTGATCCTAAATTCAAGTCACTTGGTGTAAAGTGATGTAAATAAAATACGATTACTTTTGAGTACTGAGAGTAATCAGGATAATTTGGGTAATTTGCGAATAAACTGCGCAATAGAAGCTGTTCTGCAAACATTTGTATAGTGTATGGTGTTGTTTGACATGTTGCGCAACTATAGTTGCAGCAATGCAAACTTTTTTGAAATTATATCCACAACTTGTGGTGTTGCCCAACTATTTGCATCGTGTGCAGTGGGCTTTGCGCGACACATTATTCAATAGACCTTTTCATCGACGAACATTTTTTTCTGCGCATGTGCCCAATTCCGCCATGTTTTTCAAAGACTTGTCATATTTACAGATGGCAAGTGAAAAAAGGAAATAGTAGGTAATTAAATAAGATATATTATTTAAAGAAGTAGTGCAACACCCTAGAAAAATATTTGAGTACTTTTAAAGGTAAACTTTTTACGATAAACAATTTATGACAGGTAGGATTCTAACCTTTCAACCAATTTTCGTTTACTTCCACCAGTTTTCCGGCCGTGGCACTTCAACCACCGTCCCAATTTAGCACAAGTATGTTCTTCCACTGTTTTGTGCACTAATTTAGCACCGTCAGTAACATTTTCATCTAAATTAACATTGAAAAACGGTTCTAGTCATTGCGTCAAAAAGAGTACGAAAAGCGTACGAAACTTTTGAAAGGCGCGATCATAAACATGGCGACGGCGCTTGCGCGTAACTACTGGTGAAAAGGTCTATAACGGCAAGTTCTTTTGGCACGTGCAACTAGAAGGTAGTGTTTTAAAATGGCGGATTTTATAAATAACAAAGAATTTTCATGCGAATTTATTGATTTATACCGTCAGTTGCCAGAACAATGGAAAGTAAAGAGCGGTTCATACAAGAATAGGAATTTGAAGATAAATAATAGATTAATAGAGAATGTTAGATTAGTAATCATGTCACGGTTGAGTAATTGTGAGCTGATTCCGCCGCGAAAGTGGAAAGGTTCAGGTTAGAATCTTCAGGTTAGAATCCTCACTGTGACTATGGTTGGTCGAATGATTTTTTCCGATATGTTTGGAATCAATTATATAATTCGCTGCTTTCCTACAAAACTTTTCAGAAATTTGAAGAATTTGGGATACAAAAAAAACTTTTTAACAAAAAAAAAACCTCCTTCAAAAAGGTACTAAAAAGAGGACAATAATGAAATTTTGAGGTCTGTGCCAATTAAAAAATGAAGTTGATTAAAAAGGAGATATTAATCACTATACTATACTTTTTAACCGACTTCATATTTTAATTGGCACAGACCTCAAAATTTCATTATTGTCCTCTTTTTAGTGCCTTTTTGAAGGAGGTTTTTTTTTGTTAAAAAGTTTTTTATTTTTTACTTTTAAGTGTCAAAAAGTAACATTTATCTTAAAGAATCACACGCCGTTACTTACTTTTATTAAAATCAGCCGAACTACTGAACCGATTTTGATGAAATTTCTATGGGACCAATCTGAAAGTATATCCTTTCTAATAAAAATAAACTTTTCAAAATCGGTTCATAAACGACGAAGTTATCCGCGAACACACATAAAACATGAAACATAAAACATAAATACAGGGTGTCCAAGACTTCCGTTGTCGGCCGATATATTGATTTTGGGTGAAGATAGAAAAGAAGTTTAAATACAAAAGTTGTATAATTTTTAATGGTGTATACCTAAAAATATTTTCAATTATACAGCCTGTCCCATTTAAGCGTGGCAGATCAAAGTTATGTTTTTTTTAACCTGGCACCCTGTTTTTATTTGTTTTTTCAATTTTGCACCTAAATGTGAATAGAAATTGTAAGGGAAGCCATTCTCGAAAATTCAGTAATTTTTGAGTTATTCAAGTTTTTTAGAAATTTTTTACACATGCAGACCTTTATCTAAAATTCGACATAGCAAAAACAGAAACCTTTATCAAACTGAAATTTTGAGGATCACTAGATAATGGATCGACAAATCAATGTCTGCCCTAAAAAAATGAATTTATTATACAGGGTGTTCAAAATAATGTACTTCTTTTACCTAACTTCAATCACGTGTAACTTTTGATTGTTAAATACAACGAGGTTATTTTTTTGCTGGAATTGTATTCTTTAGGATATTTACTAACACTTTTATTAAGGGTTGTCCATACTTAAACCAAACATTTTTATATGAAAATATTAGGTTTAGGTATGGACAACCCTTAATAAAAGTGTTAGTAAATATCCTAAAGAATACAATTCCAGCAAAAAAATAACCTCGTTGTATTTAACAATCAAAAGTTACACGTGATTGAAGTTAGGTAAAAGAAGTACATTATTTTGAACAACCCTGTATAATAAACTCATTTTTTTAGGGCAGACATTGATTTGTCCATCCATTATCTAGTAATCCTCAAAATTACAGTTTGATAAAGGTTTCTGTTTTGGCTATGCTGAATTTTAGGTAAAGGTCTGCATGTGTCAAAAATTTCTAAAAAACTTGAATAACTCAAAAATTACTGAATTTTCGAGCATGGCATCACTTACAATTTCTGTTCATATTTAGATACGGAATTGAAAAAACAAATAAAAACAGGGTGCTAGGTTAAAAAAAACATAACTTTGATCTGCCACGCTTAAATGGAACAGGCTGTATAATTGAAAATATTTTTAGGTTATACATCATTAAAAATTATACAACTTTTGTAATTAAACTTCTTTTCTATCTTCACCCAAAATCAATATATCGGCCGACAACGCAAGTCTTGGACACCCTGTATACGGTCGAATTGATAAACCTCCTTTTTTTGAAGTCGGTTAAAAAGAGATCTTTTCTTTAACCATTCTTTCATCTGCAGACTCTGCTTTTTCTGTTTTTTTTTAACACCAGCATCCGACTCAACAGCAATTATTATAGCTATAAACACCCTGCATCGTCATCCGGCATGTTTCCTTAAGTATACATGACAAATGCAACTGGAGTTTGCATAAAATTGAGTATAGTGTATGAGTTACCTAATTTGCACAACAACCTGTTGTGCAACTTCAATTTACGCAATTTGTTCGCAGGTGTAAAGGGTCTATTACGTTACTTCAGTGTATTGTTACAAAACTGTTTTCTGAGTTGGCGGAATAAATATTTATTTACAATAATTAAAAACACAACAATAATAAATACAACAACCAAAAGTCAGTTCTGACAATCAACACAAGTAAACAATAACTATATTTACAAAGATTATTTAATTTTAATTATTTATGTTTGTATATTTATATTCACTCAGATTTATTTCGCACTATATTCGCTGTTCAACACTGTCACAGTATAATCTACATTGACTGACTGATCTCCGTTGAACTGATTAATATTTATATCACTGATCCACTTGATTGCACGACTCAACATTGACTACTCGATTCCCGTCGACTAGCTGCTTATATAAGGCGCGCGGTGTACGCTCAGTGCGTCCTCGTATTCTCCAGCGTTGTCTAGAATCTTCGCGTAGGCACCAGTGTGTTCAGCAAGCAGACTCCCCTTTCTCAGAATTCTTGCCTGCCGCTTATAGACAGGGTGATCCGTAACAGTATATTTTGATCTTGACTTGTAATGCGACTTTAAAATCATCCCCAGTGTTATTTAGTGCGTCTGAAACCACATACATGATCGATTGCTGATTGCAATAAAAGTGAAGGGTTGAAATAAAGATGGTCGACGTGGGAGGGCAGAAGGGCGTGTGAATAAAACAGCGAACGTCGGAAGGATGTTAAATCAAAGAAGACAGTAAATACCGGGAAGATATCGGAGTGAGATGGAATACGTGCGTGTGACGAAGACGAACAGATGTTGCAAATGTTGGGAAAAGGGCAAACAATAAACGGGTACAAATGTCTGTAAAGAAATTAAATTAGTAAAACTGTAAGTAAAGCTAATAAAAAACGAACAAAATGTAAATGCTGAAAAGTGTAAATAAAGCAATAAAAAAGTAAAATATGTCTGCTTGTATGTGTAGCTATATATAGCTCAAAAATAGTACACCTAAAAACTTTAAGGGCAATGTATACTTCGACTGATTTCCTAAATAGACGGAGAGCTAGTGACAATTTTTTGGTGTTATTAGTGTATTTGCCATAATATGGCACATACACTATTGGCGTCGGTCGGATGGATTTAAACGAAATTTGGTACACACATTGGAACCCATTACCGCACGAAGCCTATTTAAAATGGGCCCTATCGGACCATTTTAAGGGTAGTTTTTAGCGGTTGAAAAAAGTTTTTGGGCCCAAAAATACCGAAAAAATTCTCAGAATCGTTTCAGAATTGAAATTTAACCCTTTAGTGAAGATTGAAATGTGCTGCTAAAATCTTAATAAAATGGGCCCGACAGGACCGGATTTACAAATTTTATGAAAACAATAGTTTGCGGATAGTGATTTACTTACTGAAGGGTGTATTTAATTTGGTACAGAGGTTGCATTGATAATATTATTGAAATTAAGAAAAAAAATATTATTTTAAGGGATGTATTAAGGGGTTAAATTTTTTATTTTTCCAAAAACAAACTAAAGTTTACATAATAAAGCCACAACGGCATTAGCAAATACACTATATTGTCGGCAGGGTTTGGCACTGCAACCCGAGTTTTTTATTCAAGGCCTTATTTTTGTGAAGATGTTGAGGGAGGCATATTTAAGTGCCCTGAGTAAGGGATTTTGCTAGATAGCGGTATGGGAGGGATGCAGACTGCCCCCAACATGTAACAAAAAAAATGGTCACAATTATTATTGCTTCAAGGCTGAAATTGTTTGTATAGCTTGTCGGTAACCCAATAATGCCATTATAATACTTGTAGATCGATTGGTCAGTATTACCCTAAACCTGTCATGTACCCGATGAAGCTTACATTGTTAGTTCAAGGTTCAAATTTTAATATGTTGTTACGGCGACTGTTTTAATTCAATTTGCAGAACAAAATGTCGGTATTAACCCCCTCTCTTAGAAGGAAACTTGCTCGCCTAGGTGTTTATATCGTTCAACAAGGGGGTTAATACCAAGATTTTGTTCTGCAAATTGAAATATATGCTTAAAACAGTCGCCGTAACAACATATTAAAATTTGAACCTTGAACTAATAATACAAATTTCGTCGAATACAATATGACACGTTTAGGATGATCTGCCACCCCTTTAATACTGACCAATCGATCTATGAAACAACAACAAGTCCAAGTGACAACCATCGAGAGTCATCGGTCTACGGTCTACGAAAAATCAAAACTTCACTTTTCTGGCCTTCATTGAGCAAACTGGTTTATTAAACGTTCATAATTCAAGTATTTTGCTATAGATATTTCTATAGAAATTATCTCCAAATATTTCATAATTTCTTTAATCTTTAGTAATTATATTTTGTAATATTTTTATTTATTGTATATTTTATATGTTTTTGTCTAGTAGTAATCAGCCTGGCACATAAAATACTGGCGCGCCTTTGGCGCCCCATAACTTGTTGCGCCCGGGACCGTCGCCCCCTCCGCTCTACCCTTACTGCGGCCCTGGCTGCGTTATATTCAAATCTCTGTCGCTTGCTCTAACTCGATAGGTCTATTGATGTCTGGGTGTTTTGTAAAAACCCATCGAGCACCTGACCTTTCACAAAATCTGCATTTGTGGTTTCTCTTGTTCTAAAGGTATTAACGTAATCGTGAGATATATTTTAACAATTCATAAGGGGTAGGTACATGTAGACCTTAACTTACTGTGTTGTGACGCTTCAGTCCATGACAGACGCCATCGAGTCTAGGTAATGTCATATACAAGCGGATATTATACTTGCTATTATAATATGTTACGGACTTTTACTTTATTATTTTCATAAAGTCATTTCTGAAAAAACTCATACTACTAGTAGTTCTGTGAACCGTGAACTTGCTCCCTCCATGTTAGATAAGAATCCAAACTAACTTTTTTTTAGCTTTTAAAATCACTGGTTCAGATGTGATTAGCTACTCACAGTGCAGATAATAATAAAAATTTTGGAGGATACAAGTAATTCAAGAATTACAAGGCGCGATATTCATGTAGGTACTGTGTGTAAACGGTTTTATCGAACATAGGGAAAATAACACTGAGAAGATTTATAATTTTGTAGTAGGCTATGAGCCATAAGACCTAATATAAATATGTATTGGATTACATAGAAAAACTAGTAGGTACAGTGAATTTTTTAAACAATTTTCCATAGCAACGGTTAACTATTAAGCGTTACTCGGAACCGGCTAAATAAAAAAGTCATGATGTGTCGTAAGACACCCGACAGAAGCTATGCTTCTTACGAATTGTATATAAAACCGAATTTATCAAAGATATAAATAATACAATTAAAAAGTTATTATTTGATCGCCATTTTGAAATCTGACGCCATTTTAATTTTTTGTGTCTTATTAAATTCTCAAATATCAATTTTCAAAAGGATCGGATAATTTCTACAAAGAAATATATACCTATTATAAAGATCTTTTTTACTTGATTTAATGTTATCGTAGATACTTATATAAAATTAATAATAAATAAATAAAACACAGCAAAAATTGATTTAATCAAGATGAGTCTAAAATAGGTCTGATCACAACGAAATTATAATTTTGAATTACTTGTTTGTTTCAAAAGCGTAGCTAACAGAAACTGCCAAACAAAACAATGTTGTGTCGACATTGTAGAGTATTATGTTGACTCAAAAAGACACAACATAATGACCGCCATTTTTAAATATGACATCATTTTACTTTTTTGCGTCCTATAAAACTCGCAAATATTAATTTTCAAAAAGATCGGATAATTTTTCAAAAAAGTTCATACGGGCGCCATTTTGAAATCTGAAGTAATTTTTTGTGTCCTGTAAAACTCTCAAATATCAATTTTCAAAAGGATCGGATAATTTTAGCAAAAAAGTACCTACATATGGCCGCCATTTTAAAATATGACGTCATTTTATTTTTTTTGTGTCCTATGAAACTCCAAATACCGATTTTCAAAAAGATCGGATCATTCTTGCAAAAAAGTAAATATGGCCGCCATTTTGAAATCTGACGTCATTTTATTTTTTTGTGTTCTATAAAATTCTCAAATATCAATTTTCAAAAGTATCGGATAATTTTTACAGAAAAGTGCATACGGCCGCCATTTTTAAATCTTACATCATTTTATTTTTTTGTCTCCTATGAAACTTTCAAATATCAATTTTCAAAAGGAACGGATAATTTTTACAAAAAAGTACATACGGCCGCCATTTTAAAATCTGACATCATTTTATTTTTTTGTGTCCTATGAAACTTTCAAATACCGATTTTCAAAAGGATCGGATAATTTTTACAAAAAAGTATATATGGCCGCCATTTTGAAATCTGACGTCATTTTATTTTTTTGTGACCTATGAAACTCTCAAATATCAATTTTCAAAAGAATCGGATAATTTTTACAAAAATGTACATACGGCCGCCATTTTGAAATCCGACGTCATTTTATTTTTTTGTGTCTTATGAAACTCTCAAATATCAATTTTCAAAAGGATCGGATAATTTTTACAAAGGAGTACTACATATTTCCGCCATTTTGAAATATGACGTCATTTTATTTTTTTGTGTCCTATAAAACTCGCATATATCAATTTACAAAGGGATCGGATAATTTTTACAAAAAAGTACATATTATGGCCGCCATTTTCAAATCTGACGCCATTGTTGAAAGGGTTAATAGAACTATTGCGCAATATGGCGTAATGAAATGTGTCCCTTAAATATGCTTCAAGTATGACGCAACATAAATACCACGTATCTGATCTCGATTAAATTTATTTGACACGTTTGAAGACTAAACAAACTTAATCATTTTTAAATAAATAATGCGTTGAAAATTACTACCTAGAATGTTATGTTTATATAAACAAATGCTTGCTGACTGACAGAATTTTGACGACGCAATTTCTTCTGAATTTGACCACGTCATCTGCACGTGTCATCCAAAATTTAGAGCAAAGGCTCCAGGGGAAAAGGGACACATATCATATAAATACGAGAAATACCTTCCACCAGAGAGACAGTGGCACACAATACACACACGGCGCACGGAGGACGCACGTCACGGGAGGGGCGCTTGACGCGCGGGACGACAGACGGACAGGGACGCACAACACAGAACACACGGGGACATTGGGGATGTTCGAACCAAGACGTAGAATCAAAGTAGTTATATATTTTAAAGTTGAGTTACATAAAAAAGTGTTTGTGTCGTCAACCAGAGATAGAAAAAGGGGTAAGTCCAAATCATAGAAATTAAACTGAATTATTGTAACTAAAATTATAATACTATAATTTTATGTAGTTCCTACTTACTTTTATTTTATATTTTTTGTTAATAAAATATAATTTTTACACTGGATTGTTAAATATCTTAACCCTTGCCTGCTAAGATCACCAGCATCACATCAGATCAAAACGAACTCAGGGGTACCTAATACGCCTTCGTAACACTGACAGCAGTGGTGAAATATCAATTTGGGTATCCCGGTAACAACTGGTGGCAGCTTAGGGGATCTGAAAATAAATCAAAATTGTGACTGGTGGTGTGTTGCAGCTTGGGTTTTGATTTTTACTTTGGGATTGGTGTTGCTTTGTTGTTGCTAATGTGAACAAAAGCGTTGGGCTTGTAAGGCTTTTTAGTAATTAGATTCTTGAGCCGGAGAATCGGTCCATTGCTTTTGGAGTAACTAAGGGGGTGCACTATCTGCGAATGGTTGGATGAGCGTTACAAAATTGCAACGTGTAAGCCAGCTAATTTCGTTGAAAGTGTATTCAGTTTGGCACAACATTGACAATTTACAGTGTTAATATTGAGAATGACTAGCTCTATAAACTTAACTGCATTTTGTTTGTTGGGTGAGTTAAACTTATATGTTTGAGTAATAAATTGAAACAGGGAATAAATTAAAATGACTGACAACGATAATAATCATAGCGTTCCGTCAACAAGCACTGCTAACCCTACCGTACTTACAGTCGAATATCCACGAGCAGGTTTGGGTACTTTTGCAAATTCCATAGATACATTTACGGGTCAAGAAAATGTTAAAGAATTTTTCGAAAGAATTGAGCAACGGGCAGAGTTAGATAACATTTCACATAGTCAGTTGTTAAAAGTAGTTAAATGTAAATTATCAGGAAATGCATATCGGTTTTTTAAAAGTGAATCGGCTTTAAGCGATTTATCTACTACATATGAAATATTTAAAGCATCCTTCATAAAACATTTCACACCCTTGAAAGTTCCGGGAGCCGCACAATTTAAATTATCACAAATATACCAGCGAACAGGTGAAACTGTGGGACAGTTTGTTACTAGACTAAAGCTTGCGGGTCAAGAATCATTAAATGAAGATTTAGCCGACGCATCTGAAGAACAAAGAGCGGGTATTGTTAAGAAAAACGCCGATGTCATTTTATCACAATCTAAAATAGGCCTAAAACGCGACTTACTCAAAACAATAGGAATAGTATTAGCCATGGAGTCAAATTTAAATATCGATAAAGCGACAAGAATTGCTGAGCAGGAGGAACTTAATCAGACCATACTAAATTCAAATAGAGGGACAGTACACGCTGTTGAAAGTTATCCACGGCGCGGAACTTTTGCGACTCAAAAGCGTGGTATCCGAAATTCAATACCACCTAACCAGCCTGTAACGTCACGGGAAATTGAGTGTTATAAATGCTATCAACTGGGACACTTTGCGCGAGGTTGTCGAAATTCAATAATATGTCGACAGTGTAAAAAGCCTGGACATATAGAGAGAAATTGCCGTTTAACAATTAGGGGAGGTACTTATCCTCAAACTCAGATAAATTCGAGAGGGTATTATCAATCAAATGTAAGACAACAACGTACTAATCGAGATGATCGGGATACACCAATAAGGAACGAACAATCAAAAGGAGAAAATTCTGCTGGGGAAAAGTCAAAAATACAGGGAAATTTAAACGAGCAAGGCACCTCGAAGACAACGCCTCGCTTCGGGGGAAGACAAAGTTAAATGTTGTAACTTCAGTGATTAATACACTAACAGGGGAAGCACCATATATTTTAAGGGCACGGGTGGGGCAAAATTTTTTAATTTTTATGATTGATACTGGGTCGGCGGTCTCTATTATTAAAGATTCAGCCATACAGGGAACTAAATTTCATGGGATACAAGGTCAACAGACCTTAGTTAGTGTAACGGGACACGAAATTTATAGTAAAGGGGCGACACAATTAAAAGATATAGAAAATCGAAATTTTCTTATTAATTTTATTATTTGCAGTAATTTACCGCTGCGGGTTGATGGTCTTTTGGGTCGAGATTTTTTACAAGAATATAAAGTCGTTATAGACTATAATAAGGGTATTGTAAAAATCCAAGGATTACCGGTACAATTGTTTACCGAGGAGGAATTAAATAAAGATATAAATATATCGGGAAATATTAATACAAGGGTTAATACTAATAAACGGGTTAATAATACAAGGGTTAATACTAATAAACGGGTTAATAATACAAGGGCTACTAGAAGTATTAGTAATGGGACTAAGGTTTTAAAACCTAGTTATGGGAACGATAGTAAAAGAATTAATAATAATAAACAAACACAGAGAAATATGTGTTCAACTAGGGTCGATCAAAAATTCGGGAAATTAAATGCGGTAAGTTTGCCCATAGTTTCGGATGCGAATCAGCGCGTCATGTGTAGGGATACTTCGTTGTCTTCACTGCGGCTACAGTTGAAGAACAAGAACGAGCGGGTTGATGGCAGTCTTCCTGTTACGTTACGAGAAGTTATAATTCTTACAAGACATGAGTGCGTCTGTTCTGCAAGTCTGGGAGATGTGAAACTAAGCAATACCGTAATAATTGAACCGGAGACGATCCTTATTCGAGGGGTTATGTCAGCACGTGTTTTAATTAAGGTTCACGTCGACAATTTGGTGTCCGTACGTCTGATCAACGTAACAGAAACACCATTGAGAATAAATTCGAAAACTATCGTGGGTTACGCCGAGGTCTGTAATGATGACCAAGACGCGAGGGTCCTAAGGGATAAAAAAATAAACGGGTAAAACAGGTATGTTCAATTAACATATCTCAAAATGGGTAAAATAATGGGTAGCAATTATGAGAAATTGTTTAAATGGGATAAACGGTAATATATAAAGATTGACCATCTTAAAAAGAAAGCGGGTAAACAATAGGGAAATGCCGATGAATTGTCGCGGATAAATATTAATGCTATAAATATGGGTAAACACTAAACAGGTATATGGGATATTTCGGGATAGAGAATATATTCGTAAATACCATAATATCAAACGCGTAGTATAAAGGGGGGCCGGTAACAGCCCATGGTTGATGATTCTTAGAAAAGGTATCTAACAAACGTAACTGATTACTATTCAGACCTGCGTGTTGACTGTAAAGTATGTGTAGCGAGTTGGGGTTACAAAAAATTTAAAAGAGACAAGGGAAGAATTTATTTTATTTTGTTAATGTGGGGATATTTATAATAAAATTGACGATGTTGCAGAGTATAGGACAAGCAGCAGTTGATGATTTCAAAGGGAGAAGAAACACTACAAAGTAAAGGGAATTTGGAAGCACCCTGTAGATAAAGTCGAGTACAGGAAGTATATTGCATAACTAACCTTTCTTAATTTTCAGCGTTATCTTTTATTTATTGATGAATGAGAATATTGCCACTTGAGATTTTATGTTATGTTAGAATAAACAAAACGTAGAGTAAAGATTTTTGTTTTTATAAACTTGACCTAATTAGTGATTTAACACAGAGTGCACTGTGCCAGTAATATATTAAATAGCGACTGTAAAATTAAAATACTGTAAAGACGTTTAACTCAAAAACATCAATAAGTTTTTTTGATGGTTATGGTACAACTGTGTATGACCATGTCACTACACGCATCAGAGGTCAGAGAGGGGATCACGAAACTTATATTCTAGAAAGGGGAGATGAACTATGTTTCTCGAGAGATGACTTCATTATACGTAGCCGTTCAGAACCAAAAATGTGAACTGGAGCGTCAAATATTGAGAAATTTATTAATTAGCAATGATTGCTCCTGAACAATTTGCTTACAATTAATTCAAGTAGATTGTAATCCTTTAACAGCTCCAATATACCAACTATATGGGGCTTGGTACCAATTGAATCCTGAGATTCTAGAAACAACCAATCCAAATACGTTGGCTTCTTCTAGAACTCACAATTGGGCATACAAAAAACGCCGAGCAACTGGCTATAAGTGGAATTTACTCTTTAGAGGAACTAGCTAGATTAGCTGAACAAATTATGTTCCCTTAAGAACGACAAGCTATTACCAATACGATTGCCAGAAGCATTACGAAGATGAAAAAAAAAAAAAAAAAAAAAAACTACCAATTTTCAAGGACACGTTTTGAGAGATGAAGATGAGAAAAGATCGACAACAGAGAAACCGAACTCTTATACAACCTTAGAAGTTAGAACGAGACGCTAACGCAAACCAGGGAGAGGAAGAACTACCAGCGACCTTTTTTAACAACAGCCCAAGCGGCTGAGGGACCTTGCGACAATATGGTTATACAGTTGAAATACATACCATCAAATGACGATAAAAAAATGATGAGTGTGAAAATGAAATGGGCACTAAAGTGAAAAACAAAAGTGAATTTAATAATTATTGTGTTAGAGGTAGAACAGAAAAAAATATGTCATGTAAGGGAGAATGAGACGATGGATGAAAAGATATAATATTTACTAGTACAGAGAAAAGAGAATAATATGGATATACTATATATTATCGTCTCACTCTTCTATCCATTATTGTTCAATTTAAGGGTTACTAATATTTGTGGCTGTATTCTTATTTCGACAATTGATTAATTAATTGCTTAATGATGACTATGAGTTGTTTGAAGTTTTATTTTTTTTTAATACTACACATAATATTGTGTACATTATTTTGTTGTTATTGTTATAATAAATTTTTGTTTTATTCTATATTTTATTTTGGTTGCCTCTTAATGGTAACATTTTGAGTTGAGTATTATTAATTGAAGTGCCAATATGGTATCAAAACTTAATATTTTTTTATAATAATTGTGTTTATTTGTTTTGTAGCTTTATATAGTTTGTTGTACTGTTGAGAAAAGGGACAGAAATTGTTGGTAAAAGTATTCTGTAAAACTGTGCCTATTTTTTTTTTTATTAGAATTGTGGAGAATGGATTTTCTCAAAATCTTATGAGATGTTTATCATTATAGATGTTTTTACATAGAGTTTAAATATGCGACAACTGTAACGAGGAGAGTTCAAACAAGATAACATAAACATTGTATCTTAAAAAGGGAAATATACTATGCTAGTATATTTTAAGTTTGACTTGTCAGAGAAAGAAAAAAAAAAATGAAGAACTTGATTTAGCTCGCCTCTATGTTTTTTTTTATGATTTTACTCTATTTGATGTTTGTAGCGATTATTATTGTGTTTTGATTGTTTGATTTTATTGGACTTACCTATTTTAAAATATTTGACTAAAAAAAAAGGTTGTTTTCTGTGATACAAACAACTTTTTCTAAGGGGGAAGGATTGTTGAAAGGGTTAATAGAACTATTGCGCAATATGGCGTAATGAAATGTGTCCCTTAAATATGCTTCAAGTATGACGCAACATAAATACCACGTATCTGATCTCGATTAAATTTATTTGACACGTTTGAAGACTAAACAAACTTAATCATTTTTAAATAAATAATGCGTTGAAAATTACTACCTAGAATGTTATGTTTATATAAACAAATGCTTGCTGACTGACAGAATTTTGACGACGCAATTTCTTCTGAATTTGACCACGTCATTTGCACGTGTCATCCAAAATTTAGAGCAAAGGCTCCAGGGGAAAAGGGACACATATCATATAAATACGAGAAATACCTTCCACCAGAGAGACAGTGGCACACAATACACACACGGCGCACGGAGGACGCACGTCACGGGAGGGGCGCTTGACGCGCGGGACGACAGACGGACAGGGACGCACAACACAGAACACACGGGGACATTGGGGATGTTCGAACCAAGACGTAGAATCAAAGTAGTTATATATTTTAAAGTTGAGTTACATAAAAAAGTGTTTGTGTCGTCAACCAGAGATAGAAAAAGGGGTAAGTCCAAATCATAGAAATTAAACTGAATTATTGTAACTAAAATTATAATACTATAATTTTATGTAGTTCCTACTTACTTTTATTTTATATTTTTTGTTAATAAAATATAATTTTTACACTGGATTGTTAAATATCTTAACCCTTGCCTGCTAAGATCACCAGCATCACATCAGATCAAAACGAACTCAGGGGTACCTAATACGCCTTCGTAACACTGACAGCAGTGGTGAAATATCAATTTGGGTATCCCGGTAACACCATTTTATTTTTTGTGTCCTATAAAACTCTCAAATATCAATATTCAAAAGAATCGGATAATTTAAAAAAAAGTGCATATGGCCGCCATTTTGAAATCTGACGTCATTTTATTTTTTTGTGTTATATGAAACTCTCAAATATCAATTTTCAAAAGGATCGGATAATTTTTACAGAAAAGTACATACGGCCGCCATTTTTAAATCTTACATCATTTTATTTTTTTGTGTCCTATGAAACTTTCAAATACCGAAAAGGATCGGATAATTTTTACAAAAAAGTATATATAGCCGCCACTTTGAAATCTGACGTCATTTTATTTTTTTGTGCAGCCTATGAAACTCTCAAATATCAATTTTCAAAATGATCGGATAATTTTTACAAAAAAATACATACGGCCGCCATTTTGAAATCTGACGTCATTTTATTTTTTTGTGTCCTATAAAACTTTCAAATACCGATTTTCATAAGGATCGGATAATTTTTACAAAAAAGTACATTTGGCCGCCATTTTTAAATCTGACGTCATTTTATTTTTTTGTGTTCTATGAAACTCTCAAATATCAATTTTCAAAAGGATCGGATAATTTTTACAAAAATGTACATACGGCCGCCATTTTGAAATCTGACGTCATTTTATTTTTTTGTGTCTTATGAAACTCTCAAATATCAATTTTCAAAAGGATCGTATAATTTTTAGAAAGGAGTTCTACATATTTCCGCCATTTTGAAATCTGACGTCATTTTATTTTTTTTGTGTCCTATAAAACTCGCAAATATGAATTTTCAAAAGGATCGGATAATTTTTACAAAAAAGTATATATAATGGCCGCTATTTTGAAATCTGACGTCATTTCATTTTTTTGTGTTCTATGAAACTCTCAAATATCAATTTTCAAAATGATCTGATAATTCTTACAAAAAAGTACATATGGCCGCCATTTTGAAATCTGACACCATTTAATTTTTTTGTGTCCTATAAAACTCTCAAATATTAATTTTCAAAAGATTCGGATAATGTTTACGAAAAAGTACATATGGACGCCATTTTGAAATCTGACGCCATTTTATTTTTTTGTGTCCTATAAAACTCTCAACTATTAATTTTCAAAAGGATCGGATAATTTTTACAAAAGTGACGTTACACTACTTCGTGACGTGACTTTTCAATTGTTTAGTGTGCTTTATTTCCTTAGTCTGATTTTATTACATTTATCCGAAACGTTACCGGAGAAAGACCTTTTGCCTGTGAAAATTCAAAAGTACGATTTGCACCCGGACGAAAGCCGGGCCGGTCAGCTAGTTACCATAATAATGTATTGTCACCGGAGCTACACATGTGTGCAAAATTTCAACTCAATCGGATCACGGGAAGTGGGTGAAAATTTAAAAGTACGAATTACACTCGGACGAAAGCCGGGCCGGTCAGCTAGTTACCATAATATTGTATTGTCACCGGAGCTACACATGTGTGCAAAATTTCAACTCAATCGGATCACGGGAAGTGGGTGAAAATTCAAAAGTACGATTTACACCCGGACGAAAGCCGGGCCGGTCAGCTAGTTACCATAATATTGTATTGTCACCGGAGCTACATATGTGTGCAAAATTTCAACTCAATCGGATCACGGGAAGTGGGTGAAAATTCAAAAGTACGATTTACACCCGGACGAAAGCCGGGCCGGTCAGCTAGTTACCATAATATTGTATTGTCACCGGAGCTACACATGTGTGCAAAATTTCAACTCAATCGGATCACGGGAAGTGGGTGAAAATTCAAAAGTACGATTTACACCCGGACGAAAGCCGGGGTATGAACGTCGAGAAATTTTGGTCCGATCCGATCGACGTCAATAAATTAGTTACACGTCATTTTAACTCAGTAGGCCAGGGTTTTTAAACTTAAATTCAAACATCAGCAGTCAAAAAATTGAATAACTATATTTAAATAATGCAATATAAGACAGAGCATACGTTATCTTCCAATATCCATATCACACTGTGCAACAGACAAGGACAACCGAAACAAGTTCGCGATTTATTAGATAAAGTCGCATTTATTTCGTTTAATAATCATATAAATCTGTATAAAAAAACAGTTTTGACACAATATTATACATGAAATCTATCTAAAATTTTCTGCTCTTTCGTTTAAGACAGGTTTCGAATCGATCTGACTTAAATTGAGCAAACTATAAGCAAAAAACACCGTTTTTTCTAATTTGCTCCCCTCTGGGGCCAAAATTCAAAAATCGGGCGACGTTAGGATCAAATAGACCCCGAGAGGAATTGAACAAAAAAAAGTTTTTTAAAATCGGTTAACCCGTTTGGGCTGTACGACTGATACAAAAAATCCGTTACAGATTCACAGATTCACAGATTCACAGATTCACAGACGTACAGACAAAGCGAGTGTATATAGGCGCTTCTAGCTTCGCTAAGATCGCGCCTAAAAATCAGTATCCAGTAATTATAAAATTCCAACCACAGTGCTCATATATATTTTTATTTCCAGTAATTATGTAATAAGTTTGATAAAATCTATGAGAATATATAGGTACTGTTGTTATAATTTAACTGTGCACTTAAAAACAAAAACAAAACAAAAAACTCGGGTCGCAGTGCCAAAACCCTGCCGACAATATAGTGTATTTGCTAATACAGGCTTTGTGTCTTTAATACGTAAACTTAGTTTGTTTTTGGACAAAATAAAAAATTTAACCCCTTAATACATCCATTAAAATAATATTTCTTTTCTTAATTTCAATATTAATATCAATGCAACCTCTGTACCAAATTAAATGCACCCTTCAGTAAGTAAATCAGTGTTTTCATAAAATTTGTAAATCCGGTCCTGTTGGGCCGATTTTATTAAAATTTTAGCAACACATTTTGATCTTTACTAAAAGGTACCAAAATTGGTGCCAAAGTGTTCAGGAGGCTATGAAACGTCGAGAAATTTTGGTCCGACCCCTAGGTCCCGCCATCCGACCGACGCCAATAGTGTATGTGCCATATGGCAAATACACTAATAATAATAATAATAAAAACAGATTGCGATAGCCATGTAACTTGAACAAAATGATGACGTTTTAACTGTCAGAATAATTTCTAATCATTTTGTTCAAGTTCCATGGCTATCGCTATCTGTTTTTGAGGTAATTTTGACATTTTCATATCATATTTCTGCCGTTATAAAGCATGCAAAATTAATCGTGTTTATTGATTTAGATGCACAACATTTATTTGAAGCATTTTTGTATAAAATAATTTGGAGAGCAAGCGCACGGAAAAACTGTTTTTCCATGTTAATCGCCTATGTACACTTGCAACCCGGACACCCTGTATATTAAAAAGTATAGGGCCCAGAACAGACCCCTGTGGTACTCTTCCAGTAATTTTTTGTACAGGCGATAGCTCTGAATTTATTTTAACGCAGAAAGTTTTTTGTTTAAAATGCTGAAATCTCAAATCGGGTAGATAATCATAAACAGCTGATCGCAGCTGATTGAAAATTATTCAAAGAATTAATTAATCTGAAATATTTTAAAGTTTAAGCGCGCGGTCAAAATATAAAATAATAATCTCGTTTTGTGGAAGCTACAAATATTGTTAAGTACAGGTGAACTGACCATTAGTAAACAATAAATATGAAAAATTAAAGAGAAGGGAGAATTATAGGCGGTACGTTTTCCATTTTTAAAGAATCCATTCAAATAAATATATATAATACAGGGTAGTCTATTTGTCTGAGCGTACCGTGTGCTCAAAAAAATAAAAAATAATTGGGTCATGTAGCGTCTTAATTAAACGATTTAATTTTAGCATGTATCAGAATCTAGTTGACTGATTTGTAAAATAATAAAAAGTAATTTAAAAATTTATGAAATTTACGTACTAAACAAATGGTTGATGCCGAGCAGCTGATTTGACAATTGGCGAATGTATTACACAGGTGAGGTTAAATAATAACATTTAAATACCACATTTTAAAATTTGACCTCAAATACCACACTGCGGTTCAGAGCAGGGGGGAACCGCAACCATGTGCGAAGGGTGCTATCCCTCAGGGCCCCACGTGCATTATTTCACAGGGTTGAAATATCCCCGGTTAATTAAATACAAATTAATTTGGTGCATTTGCACTTTAATAATAAATAGAAAGAACGTATTACAAATATTAATTTTTTTTCACTTCGTTCAACAGTCTCAAATTTTGGAGCTAGTGAACCCCACAAGTTAAATTGTTTTCTCATTCAAGATTCTCATTCATGATAAGCGCGCTGCAGCTTCTTGAAAATCACCCGCTCCGCTTTTTGTAACCTTGGTAACCAATGTGTAACATGTGTATTTTCAATTTAAAGTTCGATGAAGAACAAAATAAATAAAACTATTGAAAAGAACATTACATTTTAACCATTGTTTACCAAGGTTACAAAAAGCCGAGGTGATTTTCAAGAAGCTGCAGCGCGCTTACCATTAGTACCACAGAAAATTTGTGGGAATGAAAATTGTAGGAAATATAATCCTCTTGAAAGAATTGCTTAAGTCGACCGTTTCTGAGAGATTTCGAAAAAAGCAAAAAATGTGGTAAAATTTCGTGGTTTTTCGGCTCCCTCTACGTTAGCACAGGGTCCTCGAGGTCGAAAACTCAGATTCTACTCCACAGAGTACCCACAAACAACATACCAAAATATCATTAACTTCGGAATACTTTCCAGATAAAAAGTACCTGACTGCTGGACTACAATTAATATTTTTATTTTTGAACACCCGGTGTACTTTGCACCGAGTATAGTTGGTGTACGTGTTAACAACGTATCGTCGCGGTATGGCGGCCACGACTCTCGTGGGTTTGATTGGTTTTATTCGACTGCAATGTTGCAAATATGAGGCGAGGCACGTGACTTTTCTATTCACCGTTCTATGTATGTATAATTTTATTCACCCTTATAAAAGTGGGGTATTTTATTCTCTTCATGGAAAAGTGGAACCTTAACGGTAGTTTAGTCACTGAAATTAATATCAATAGGAATTTTTCTATTTCAAATAGCGTTTGACATATTTATCCCAGAAGCTGCACTGTAAAAAAAAGTTATTGAATAAACAAAAAAACTTGAAGTACAAAAGAATTTAGAACAAAAAAATACACAAAAATCTCACAGTGCCAGTGGGTTTTGAACCGGGGACGTTATGCATACGACGCACAGACGCTGCTATCGTCGCCATCGGTACAACTGAATGACGCGCCATTTTTATTGTATATATGCGCGCGGGCACAGTTGTGACAGAGGCATTCTAGCCCATAGCATGTCGGTGACGCGAACACATAAGATTTTCCCCTACTAAAAATCGCTCAACTCGCCTAAAGAAGTTTTCACTTAAAAAATTGATACGACTTCGAAAATGTCTTTGAAAAGAATAAAATAATTTTGTACAATCACCTTTCCTAACTGACATTTAAGCAGAAGTCAGCGTAATTTTTGCTCTATATTGTAGCAAACCCCAAGATGATACGCCGCTGGCGACAATAGAAGCGTCGAGAATAGGTCACAGTGGTGAGGCGTGGAATGATGTCGAAGATACCAGTACCCGCTAGACGTCTGGAAAGTACTAGAAGCGCTGTGTTTAAGACACGTAGCTCTAAATAAGCAAGGAGCCGACGGGAATTGAGTCAGTCGTAAATGAGTGTCGAGTTGAATTTGCGAACATAAACACAGTATATACATAGTTATTGTTCAGTGTTATTGAAGTGTTTCACTTTGTTTGAGAATTACTATTGCGTTGACTGTTAGAATTGACATATAATTGTTGCTTTGATTGTTATTGAATTGTTGTTACATTTTTTTAATTATTGTAAATAAATAATTTATTCCGCCCACGTAGAAAACAGTTTTGTTACAATATTATACATACAGTCATAGTAATTTGTTTACTCCGACTTCTAATTAAATGTAGGTTAGAAAAAGTGATTGTACAAAATTATTTTATTCTTTTAGATACATTTCTGAAGTCGTATTAATTTTTTTTCCAAATTATTTTTATTTTCAAATAATTGTTGACATTTTTTAAAAACATATTTGTGAACGCGTTTTGTATGTAAATTTAAGTAAGTATTTATATTGCGACGTAGAGGATTATCTTTTTGAATTCAAACACATCTGACACGTGCGCACAGTGGGGGAGAATGATAATAGTAAGGAGGACGAAAATGGGAGGGGGAGGCGTGTAGGACACGGCGCTATTTCGCACATAAGTAGCAGAATATTATTAACTCAAATATTATGTTTACATTTTCGTTAACGGTGTAGATAATAGCTCTCTGCGACAGCGATATTTTAAAAATGTTTCTGATTACAGATAAAATATTTTTAATTCGGAATAGGGAATTTTCATGTTTTTTTAAGTTATACTTCTTTTGGCGCGTTATGGAAAAAATGATGAGAGTGAATTTTTAGGATGCGCGAGCATTGCGTCACGAAAATGTCACAAAAATTTATCAGCATGAAGTTAGTCGTCAGTAATAACTAGTCGTTACACCAGTCTCAATGTGACAAGAGTGTTTCCAGTTTTGAATAACATTAATAAAAGCTTTTGCCATACAAATGCTTGCCTGTGCCGCTTTCGTTAAATATGAGTTCGTACTTTAAACCGTACTGATTTCACAGTATTATTTTTCTCGATTATAATATCCTATTATATAGCACTGCTATAAGACGTCTCTGTGGTGTAACGGTAACGTCGTGGTTTCATACGCTATAGGTCTCGGGTTCAAATCTCAACACAAACATGTTTTTTTTTAATGAATAATTAGATATAAATATAATAAATAAATATATTTAATAAATTAATAATTTATTAAATTAAATTAATTAATTTAATACCTTTATTTTATTATTTTATCGTCTTTTTTACAAACCTTTAGTACTGGCACGCGGGATAAAATTTTTGGAGTTATTTTTGTTTTGTTACGTATAAGAAGTATAACTTCTGACGTGCGTACATAGTACACACACACTCTTTTTTTTTTACTCTACAAAAGACAAAAAAAATACTATTTTCAATTTATTAAAAAAAAAAAAAATAGGTAGGTAATGAATTGAAAATATGAATTTGTGTTAGGCCCAAATAACCTTAGCTGTAGGTGATCTTTAAAACACAATTTTATCTACGTTGAACAAATATTATCAGCATTGTTGAATTTTTAATTTTGGGGTTCAATTTTAGGGGGTGGAGGGAGGCAAACTTTTTTTAAGGTTATCGTGTGGGGTATCAAACGAAAGCTTGTTAAAGCGCGGGTTCAAAAATATATTCCTAGTTTTTTAATACAAACTTTTTTTAACATTTTTCCAAACATCTCATAAATCGCCGCCCTGTCACTCTCTCTCGAAAAATATAGCTCAGAAAAATCGGAAAAAAATCAAGAATATTATAGTGTAACAAAACTGTTGTCTACGTGGGCGGAATAACTATTTATTTACAATAATTAAAAATGTAACAACAATTCAGTAACAATCAAAACAAACAATTATATGTCAATTCTAACAGTCAACACACTAGTAATTTTCAAACAAAGTGAAACACTTCAATAACACTGAACAATAACTATTTATATACTGTATTTATGTTCGCAAATTCAACTCGACACTCATTTACGACTGACTCAATTCCCGTCGGCTCCTTGCTTATATAGAGCTACGTGGCTTAAACACAACGCATTCTAGTACTTTCCAGACGTCTAGCAGGTACAGGTATTTTCGATATCATTCTAGGGATGTGACATTGAGTAAAAAAAATCGATTATTTAATAATCGATTTTTCTCTTTTCAATATAAATCGATTTGTAAAAAATCGATTTTTAAAGAAATAATCGATTTTTGTGAAAAATCGATTTTTTCTATTATTCGAAAAATTGCATACTTTTATAATGAATGAAAACAATTGGAAGGGTATCGATATGAAACTATTTTACATAATACATACAGATGGCGCCATTTTCCGACTGATTAGTTTACGTTTAGTGAACTTATTGTACGTTTTTTCATCCGTCGCATAGATGGCGTTGTTTACAAAAATCGATTAAAACGTGTAATTTGTAAATGTTGGCTGCATTGGGTTTCCCAAAGCCTATATTCTTTCTTAATATTAATATTAATAAAAAAAAAATAAAAAAAAAGTGTAATTTATATAAGCGATTTAAAAGTGTAATTTATATAATCGATTTATAAAAAATCGATTATTATTATTTAAAAATTAATCGATTTATAAAAAATCGATTATTATTATTAAAAAAATCGATTGTTAAAAATCGATTATAAGAAAAAAATAATCGATTAATATAAAAATCGATTATTTTTTCACATCCCTATATCATTCCAGGCCTCACCACTGTGACCTATTCTCAACGCTTCTATTGTAGCCAGCGGCGTAGCATCTTGGGGTTTGCTACAATAGTAATGAGGTTTATATTAAACGAAAATCATCAGCATTGCTGAATTTTGATTTTGATTTTGCATAGCAGGTTTTGAAAAGTTGCAGTGAAAATGCAATAAATACGAAAAAATCGAATTTGTTTTTGCCTTACAATATTTTCTGTACGATATATGCGAAAGTAACCGTCAATAGACTTGTTAAAATTGAAAGCATCTGACCTTAATTGCTATAAAGGAGCCAATTATCGAAAGGTTAACCAGTGAAATTTAGGAACGTATTCATTAGGTTGACGACTACATAGACACGCAGTTATATGTGTCCCTTGTACAATGTAGGTAGTAGGTACACACTCAATACGCATGCGTGTATACTGGGAATAACCGTCTTTAGATTTGTGAAGGCAGGGTGCTAATGAATTGGCGAAACGATTGATATATTATCAGTAGGTAAGTGAAGGTTTAACTAAAGCGATTTTACAAACGAGGTGGCTCAGGACTCATTTCGAAAAACTTATTTTTGAAGTGAATTAATTAATTGTGTTTTAAAGACCACCAACAGCTACGATTATTTGAGCCTAGCACCAATTCATATTTTCAATTCATTATTTTTTTTAATAATAAATTGAAAATCCAATTGACACTTTTACCAGCTCTCGGGTTACAACCCGGGAACTGGAGACTTGTAATAGAGGAACCATAGCAACGCCATGTAAACATTAGCTACACGCTCGGCCATTCTCAAACCCATTTCGAAGTGAAACTTCTTAACGCACGGTAGAGTGAATTGGATTCGTCTGAATAAAAGACGTGTAGTGCAGTCAAAAGGGCGAAAAAAGACGGCAACCGTGTATTTTCGGATTATAGGCAGCGATTTTTTCAGGGATTCGTAGGAGGTCGGTGGTGAGTTTAAAACTGAGTTTTTGGGACGTATAGGTGATCCTATTTTGTTAAATTGTGTTTTAAAGACCACCAACAGCTAAGGTTATTTGAGTCTAGCACCAATTCATATTTTCAATTCATTTTTTTTAAGAATAAATTGAAAATCCAATTGACACTTTTACCAGCTCTCGAGTTAGGACCCGGGAACTTGAGACTTGTAATAGAGGAACCATAGCAACGCCATGTAAACAACAGCATTGTTACACGCTCGGCCATTCTCAAGCTCGCTCCTATTTGGCCATCATCTTGGAAAGAAGTGCGTAAGTAGTTTTTTTTGTATCTGTATTATTTTTAGTAATAAATGAAGAAATAAAAACAATAAATTTTATATTTCATATTACGCTAAGCTGACGTGAACCGGCAATCTTATACACCGTACAGTAATGCGTTTCTCCATGCAGCCATCTGAGTCGTTCTGCGTGAGCGCGTATAAAATAGTTATACATGCTTGTTTGAATTTTCGTGTCGATATTTTTTTATCGAGGTCATTTCGTTTCACTATAGGTACCCTCGCTAAATAGGTTTCACTTCAAAAAACTATTTTTCTGAGGAGTGGTGTTAAAATTGCAATTGACTCTCACTATTCTGACGCCTCCTGTTCCGGGAGACAGGTTACTGAAAAGATAAAGGAAAATAATGCAAACACCCCATAAATATAGTGTAGGTGCTGGACGGATTGCCGACGTCGGCGTCGGTCTTATAGAGTAGCTAAACACAATAATAGGAAAAATTAAAACGGCGAAAAAACAAATAAGATCAGAGATTTGTATTAGACCGAGAGCAAGTGACAATTTTTTGGTGTTATTTATTCAAAGCCTTATTTTTGTGAAGATGCTGAGGGCGGCATATTAAAGTGCCCTGAGTAAGGGATTTTGCTAGATAGCGGTATGGGAGGGATGCAGACCGCCCCCAACATGTAATAAAAAAAGGTGGTCACAATTATTATTGCTTCAAGGCTGAAATTGTTTGTATAGCTTGTCGGTGACCCAATAATGCCATTATAATATTTGCAGATCGATTGGTCAGTATTAAAGGGGTGGCAGATTACCCTAAACGTGTCATGTACCCGACGAAAATTATATTATTAGTTCAAGGTTCAAATTTTAATATGTTGTTACGACGACTGTTTTAAGCATATATATTTCAATTTGCAGAACAAAATGTCGGTATTTACCCCCTTGCAGAACGATATAGGCGAGCAAGTTTCCCTCTAAGAGAGGGGGTTAACACCGACATTTTGTTCTGCAAATTGAAATATATGCTTAAAACAGTCGCCGTAACAACATATTAAAATTTGAACCTTGAACTAATAATATAATTTTCGTCGGGTACATGACACGTTTAGGATGATCTGCCACCCCTTTTAATACTGACCAATCGATCTGCAAATATTATATTTGCATTATTGGGTCATAGACAAGCTACACAAAGAATTTTAGCCTTGAAGCACAAATAATTGTGACCATTTTTTTGTTACATGTTGGGGGCGGTCTGCATCCCTACCATACCGCGTTATCCAGCAAAATCCCTTACTCAGGGCACTTTAATATGCCTCCCTCAACATCTTCACAAAAATAAGGTCTTGAATAAATAACACCAAAAAATTGTCACTTGCTCTCGGTCTAATACAAATCTCTGATCTTATTTGTTTTTTCGCCGTTTTAATTTTTCTTATTATTGTGTTTTAGCTACTCTATAATACCGACACCAAAAAATTGTCACTAGCTCTCGGTCTAATACAAATCTCTGATCTTATTTGTTTTTTCGTCGTTATAATTTTTCTTATTATTGTGTTTTAGCTACTCTATAATACCGACACCAAAAAATTGTCACTAGCTCTAGGTCTATTAGGGTTATGCCAATAAAGTTTCACTTGCACCGTGGTTTCATAAAACCGCACCCTAGTTTTTCTTATAGGGTCGGATGTATCTCTGTCCTATAGTTATAAAACACCTTTCCTGAATAATACTAATGTGTCTGCCATACATATGTAAGTATAGTACATTATGTACAAAGATAGTGAATGTGTTTCATAGATTAAATGGCTTTTGGGACTGACGTTATTAACGGGAAAAGCGAATAAAGCAACGCTCACCGCAACTCAAGTTTACGGAAACGTTGAAAAGCATTATTTTCGTTTAATTCAAATTTAACAACAAAGGATTAAACATTTTAAGAGAGTTTTTTTCAGTTTAGAATAAATTACTAAATACATAATTGACATTTCGCTGGAAATATATAGAAAAAATGAACCGTTTAGTCAGGGCCGTAGCTAGGGGGGGCATTAAGGGGCAATTCCCTACATTAAAACATCCAGTGCCCTACTTTAAGGAATTATAAACAAGTCGCAAAGGCTGTCACGACAGAATGACAGACTTGATCTATCTGGCATTTGGAAAAACAAGATTAAATTCGTTGGATCTAAATGAAGTTCTTCGGAAATTTGATAACATGGCAAGTTCTGTATTTTTTTTCGATAAAACTGTCATTCACCGTTTTTTTGCTTTTGTAATTTGATATCACCAGATGAGGTGGGCAATCCAATTAATAAATTGTAGTCTTTTGCTTCAGCATTACTTTAAACTTTCAGTGCCCTATCTTGAATTCAGCTCTAGCTACGGCCCTGCGTTTAGTTTACACTACGGAAGTGAAACTTCAACACAAATAGTACCTACCTTAAATATAAAATGATAAAATATTGCTGTCACTCAGATGTGATCCGGTCTTCTCATTAGCTGTCTGCATTAAGGTCGATTTATATTATCCGATCAGACACGGCGCGGGAATGTAGCGAAATGCATGTAAAAATGTTTGTCAGCTACAATTTTCATGCATAGAATTTTTTCGTAGGACCAACTATTTTCGAGATATACGCGAAAAACCAAAAAAAGGGACCTTTGAAGTGCTTGCGTTTACGCGAGGGTCAAGGACTTTTAATATGTTTTTTAACCGACTTCAAAAAAGGAGATGGTTCTCAATTCGGTTGTATTTTTTTTTATGTTTGTTACCTCATAACGCAGTCATTTATGAACCGATTTTGAAAATTTTTTTTTATTTGAAATGATATATACTTTCAGATTGGTCCCATCGAAATTTCATCAAAATCGGTTCAGTAGTTCGACTGATTTTAATAAAAGTGAGTAACGGCGGGTGATTCTTTAAGGTAAATGTCACTTTTTGACATATCAGACAGCGTAAGAAAGTCGGTCGACGGTTTAATAACAGTGAGTAACGGCGTGTGATTCTTTTAAGGTAAATGTCACTTTTTGATACTAAAAAGTAAAAAATAAAAAACTTTTTAACAAAAAAAAAACCTCCTTCAAAAAACCACTAAAAAGAGGAAAATAATGAAATTTTGAGGTCTGTGCCAATTTAATAAAATATGAAGCTGGTTGAAAAGAAGATATTAATCACTATACTATACTTTTTAACCGACTTCATATTTTATTAAATTGGCACAGACCTCAAAATTTCATTATTTTCCTCTTTTTAGTGGTTTTTTGAAGGAGGTTTTTTTTTGTTAAAAAGTTTTTTTTTATTAATCAGTCGAAACAAAGTCCCGAAGTCGGTTTTTGCGCTTATTGACTTTCCGGCTAGACCCCTCTTTAGATAACTCAATGACTGAGCTATAATTAAGTATATTATATTATGTTTTCAAAAATTCGATTGTATTTTATATTTCTTGAATTATTTGTTTACTCGCATTTTTGTTTATAAGATTCTTGTTCACAATAAAATGCATGTAAAAATAAAATATTGAACGACGTGCACTCTAAAAGAAAGTTCCAGGAAAAATATTTTAATTATTTAAAACTAGTATAGGTACTAAAGTAGTATATACTTTTGTAATCCTTTGACTGGAATAGAATAAGTAAGAAACTACTTTGTTATCTTGTTACTCGTTACCCGTTTCCCATTTTCTATTAAAGTCTCTCAATTTATTGTTTTTTATGATCAACTAAAAACTCAGGTCGCATAAATTGCGCCTCAACTATCTCGTTTACTCTCAAGCCAAAAATAACTGTTATTTGGAACTAGGATTTTTTATAACATTGACAGTTTGTTACTGTTATTAAAAACATTTACAATGGGGAAAAATATACCTCAATTTAAATTAATAGATTTATACGGCTGAATTGGAATTGAGAATTCATTTCATGATGAGCTCTCGCTAGTACGAAGATTCACTTCTACAAAATAGCTATATTGAATTAACACTCGCATGTGGTGAAAATCTATTGATTCCAAAGCATATAAGGAGAATATTACATTAGCAATCATGCCACGGTTGAGTAAATGTAAGCTCATTCCGCCGCGAAAGTGGAAAAGGTTCAGGTTAGAATCCTGACTGTGACTATGGTTGGTAAAATGATTTTTTCCAATATGTTTCGAATCAATTATATAATTGGCTCCTTTCCAACGAAAATACTCAATAACTCAATTTGTACCAAACTCTAAAATCTGAGAAACATTGAGCGATTCGTTGAAGCGCAATGGTTTAATAAAATATTAAGAAACTTTAAAACAAATTAGCTGATCAAAAACAGCTTGTGATGTCACTGTACATCTTGGGTATTCATCGAAGTGCAACTTCTTATGCAATATTCAAAACTTACACAGTAAAATTTAGTTCACTTATAAGACCGTCTAGTTTACACTACATACTGCAAAAGTGAAACTTTCTTGCGTTTGTAAGTATAGGCAAAGTCGTACTGCAGTTCGGCCGACAAACGCGGTCCGGAAAATGGTGATATTATTGTTACAAAACTGTTTTCTGAGTTGGCGGAATAAATATTTATTTACAATAATTAAAAACACAATAATAATGAATGTATAACAACGAAAAGTCAGTTCTAACAATCAACACAAGTAAACAATAACTAAACAGTAATTCTTAAACAAAACAATAAACAGCACTTAACTAATAACTCGTAATTATTTCCACTACACTAGTATTTATTTTATCAATCTATTTATTTATATCACGGCACTATTTATATCATTGATCCACCGTACACTTGACTGCGTGACTCACCGTTGACTGATTGATTCACTCACTCGCACTGGCTGTTTATATATGCTGCGTGGCCTAAGCCTAGTGTGTTCTCGCTTTCTCTAGAACTTTCGCGCAGGTACTAGTTGCTACAGTAAGCAGACTCCGTTTCTCAGAACTCTTGCCTGCCGTTTATATACAGGGTGATCCGTAACATTATGTTGTTTGCACTGCACACTACAGATGTGATACTTATACTTACGTAAAATATACGTGTAAATATTACAAGTTGACGTTTACAGAAAAATATAATAGGTACCTATCTGATATTATATGATTTAGTGATGGGCGATTACGAGATATTTTAGTCGATTGTCTCGATTGTTCAAACATCTCGATGACTCTCGATGGTTTTCACTTGGACTCGATTGTTGTTGTTTCATAGTTCACCGAGACCAAGTTGCATAGTATTCAATCGTACAGACGATGTACAGTGTACACTGTCGAGAGCCACATAATATATAATCGTTCATCACTCAACAACTGTGGTCGAGTCGATGGATGGTCGATTATGCAGTAATCGAGTGCTCTGAGACCGACTGAACAGTGTGAACAGTGAATCAACGATGAACGAGTAGCGTAAACGTCAGACTTCAATCGACTACCATATAACCTTGAATCGCGATTATACTTATTATGTATTCTCATTCGCTGGCAAATAATCGACTTGAACAATCGAACATTTCGATTGTAAAATCAAACTCCGAGTCGATTGTGGACTCGATTGTTATTATGAACGATTGCAATTGTTTCGATTGTAAAAACATCTTACAATCGCCCATCACTAATATGATTTTCTCGATTAGTACTGTCTAGTATCTAGCTGTTTATAGAGTATCCAGTATCCGAATTGCGTCGTCATATGCATTTGACTTTATTATTGAACATTCCCATTGGATAATAATATACATTCACTATACTATACATTGCATTGTGCTTTAGTTATAAACGTACGGAGTATCTAGTATCTACTGAGTGTGACGTGATGTTAGTATGTGCTTGTAATGTCAGTACGTTATATAATATAGTATTTACTATTTCGTCGGTGGAATGTGGATGGCCAAAACAAACATTGAAACTTTTTTATGCAACGATTTTTTTGAAATGAAACATTTTACGCGCGGTAGTGTGAATTATTCATGCGGCTGAACGTGAACGTGTAGCGAAAAGACCTTACTAAACGTTGCACCCCCACTCATCTGCGCCGTCTACGTATGGATTTCAGTGTGTATTGCGATTGAGTTGAAGTTGAGAAGTATTTTTTTCTCCTACCTAGGTCGAAAGTTCGTACTTTCGTCCCTGCCAAGCGGGAACAAAGTCACTCTTTATTCCCGTGGTACGGACAAGTGCGCGTGCGCAATAGTACTTATGCCGGCTCTCACGCACCTACTTCTGTCTCCTACACATTAAAATTATTTCCTTTAAAATTATTTTTCAATAATTTTAATAATAAAATAAAATAAAAATAATAATTTTAATAATTGTTTTTTTCAATTTTGCGAACTTTCGGCCTAGCAAGAGAAAAAATAGTATGCGCAACACGGGAGGGAATGTAGCACTTTCCTCCCTTGTGGCACAATGTACTCATTCCTTGTTTTTTTAAATAGGTATTTCTTATTTGCAGAGTTGTGTGCATGATTTTACGTAAAATAATACTCCCTCAATTGTTCAGTAAATTCAACATTCGGCTTCGACAAAACCTGCTTGCAGCCTGATTTTGGCTGAAATCGAATGTTTTGCAGAAGGTTCAATTTTTGGGCCGAATCCGAAGTTTCGGTCGGACTCTTTTATTTATTGTAAATTATAGACGCATCGACAACTTAGGTCATTAGCGTCTTGATTACGTTAAATAACAACTCACTCAGTCCATGAGCAGAGTCGTGATTCGAACCCACGACAGTCTGATCCAGTGGCCGCGATGCTAACCACTGGACCACACTGTCCTCTCGGCCGGACTCTACTGATAATACCGGTTTAATGGAGGTATCTGTCCACCCGTTGTCCGACAGTATAATATGAAAGTATGGAATGCACAGGCGTTTATGATCGTGCGCAGTGGTGCAATCATATAACCTAACAAACGATCACGACTACAGTACCATTCTTGTTTATATCAGATCGTGCTGAAGCATGCTGCAGTTTCATCGTTGTCATACACATTAAATGACTGATGTAAAGTGCTGTATACGAAAATTTGTGTTATTCGAAACCAACGCTATGTCGGCGAGTAGGTAACTTCTATAAGTTACAATGACAATCTCGGGTTGCTGTTTCAGTTTTGACGTGAATTTAACGTCTAATGTAAAAACCAATTTCATCTGAACCCCTTTAAGGACCTTTACTTCCCTAAGGGTGCGTTTTAGGTCATATGATTATATGAACTTTTTGACTTATTTTGATGAGCACTGCATGCCTTTGCATTTCTGAATACCTTTACCCGAACACCCTGTATAGACGGTAATGACCTTTGATGTTGAGCGTTTACAATCATTCTCTCTATTTCGTAACGACATTCCAACTTTTGTCATTTACTGAAATGTCTTGTTTTTGGTTTTCAATCTCTTATGTTGCACTTCAATACAGTTACACTGGATTCATGTGTCATAATATATTTAGCTGAATTTATCAATACATTATAATATGTATTATTATTACTATAAATTCGATATCATTCGTCAAACATTATTGCTAATTTACCTATGTGGTACAGATGTTGTAACACATGTGGTGTGAGAAAAGGACTGATATGGTGGAAGAAATGGGTAGCAGTTAGAAAGTATTCTTTATCGTGCTTTCCTATTACTTAGATAATAATATTTAGTAAAATTAAGAAAAATCGCAGGATAGTGGACAAAATATTTGATTTATTAAATGTACAACGTTTCGTCTATAGATTTAGACTTTTTCAAGTACATAATAAATCAAATATTTTGTCCACTATCCTGCGATTTTTCTTAATTTTATTATAATCACGATGGACACGATTTCTAATATAATATTTAGTAATTCACATTTATGAGTTATTGGCTGCCCGGCCTGGCTTCGCAAGGGTAGAGCTAACTTACTTTAAATGAGGAAGGGAACGACGACGTAGCGAGCTGAAAATAGTTACATTCATCCGGATTTGCCAAACACAATAAACGGTGTAAATTTTTTGCACCAGAGCATACCTTCAGAGAGTTCTTGCACGTAGGAAAGGTACGAGTGTTTCTATTTTTTTGTTGAGATGTTATTTTATTAGACAAACCAGGAATTAAATAACTAAACATTTTTGAAGTGAAAACTTCCTTAGTAGTGAACGAAAGTGAACCGTCACAGACCCGACGGTGACGCTCGGGTTTACTCAGCTCAAACACAAACAAGTATTTGTAATATGCTGTTAATAATTTGTAGTTCATAAATGCGCTAATAGATGATACTAAAACTTAATACGCGTGTTAAGCCAAACGAAACTTTTTTTAAATTTACTAATTAACACATTTTTGACATCGAGGTCATACATGCAAATAAAAAAACAAGTGCGAGCTAGTCTCGTGTATCGAGGGTTTCGTACTGCAAAAAAAGTTTTTTTATTTATATTTTATTTTGTTCTTTTAAGTGTTTCAAAATTTTTTTCCTTATCAAATTTAATTAAATTTATTTTTAAAGTAAAAAATTTCAAAATGTTTACATTATCTACTATAAAAAACAACAAAAAAGACATTCACGTATCGTCCGTTGGATTTAAACCCGACTCTTCGTGGTGATATGCGAGCGCGTTACAGCTACTCCACGTGTACGACGGTACAAGCAATGGTATATATTTGATACATTTAGTACAGCTTTATGCCTTATTTTCCGTTTCCCGTGGGAATTTAAGGACATGGGATTTTCGTTTAGGTTTTCCTGTAAACTATGAGTGAGGCCCTATATTCCCTATTTTTTTCAAAATTTTAGGATCAATAGTTTCGGAATAAGGGGGGGGGGGAGATCAGACGGACAGACAAGAGAGTGATTCTATAAGGGTTACGTTTTTCATTCTGAGGTATGGAACCCTGAAAAGAAACAGACAAAACTAAAGTCTAAAATACAAGTCGTTTAAAATGCGTACAAAATATAATTAATTCGGTAGTGGGTATTGAAACTTTTGAAAATAGCGGTGTATAGTATTACGCGCACATTTTTGTTATCACTGGTTTACGATCTAAGGTCAAACGCGTTTACAGATGGGGATAATAAGCGCACATATAGTAAGCACTAAGCATAGACCATAGCACGGTGTTATGAGAAAGGTTCGTGTGTATAATATCATATAATATGTAGTACCTACTATTATTATAATAAACTCACAGCGTCAATGGAGTAGAAGTTGACTGGTTTGTTACTTCTCAAAAATAACGTAACTTTAAATAAATCCTCTTTGTTAGAGTCCAAACGCTGTAATATAAACACCGACACTAGGGTGGGTCAAAAATATCAATTATTTTTTTTTTACAAGTGACACGGAAAAATAGGCTGCTAGACACCTTAAAAAAATTCTCACCAAATATGAGCTCTTAATTTTAATAGGAAGATCCTCCGCATCACAGTTTTTTATTTTTTTCTCAGTCCAATAGAAAAAAATTCATACCTCATCATTAATTCATTGTACAGAAAAATATTTTAAGAGAATTTTGTAGGAAATTTAATGCTCTACAAAAAAGGTATCTTTTATTTTTTCCGCAAACCTCACCGTTTGAAAGATATTGAAGATTTAAGTTTGATTATTTTAAGACAAATTTCATTTTTGTTAATGAATTTTATAACTCGACAATAAATGACTATTATAAATCTTCAATATCTTTCAAATGGTGAGGTTTGCGGAAAAAATATAAGATACATTTTTTGTAGAGCATTAAATTTCCTACAAAATTCTCTTAAAACATTTTTCTGTACAATCAATGATGAGGTATGAATTTTTTTCTATTAGACTGAGAAAAAAATAAAAAACTGTGATGCGGAGGATCTTTCTATTAAAATTAAGAGCTCATATTTGGTGAGAATTTTTTTAAGGTGTCTAGCAGCCCATTTTTCCGGGTTACTTGTAAAAAAAATAATTGATTTTTTTGACCCACCCTAACCGGCACGTCATCGCTCGACAACGGTAGTTGTTCTCGGTCTCCGTCTACTTAAACTCAGTGGCGTAGTGTGCTATATTAATATTATTCATTTAAATATTTATCCTTGGTCAGTCAACTTGGTCAAGCAGACAGCCCGTTGTTATATAAGTGAGGGTGGCGCTTGGCTACCATTAGGTTGACGACTAAAGCTCGATTTATATTATCCGCTCAGACACGGCGCGGGAACGTAGCGTTTCCGGCAAGACAAACATTTTTACATGCATTTCAAATACGAGTATTGATACGTGTCTGAACGGACGGGATCCGCTAAGTATAAATATTCGAATTTGAAATACATGTAAAAATGTTTGTCTTGCCGGAAACGCTTCGTTCCCGCGCCGTGGCTGACCGGATAATATAAATCGACTTTAAAGCGGTGTTAAACTTACAGCGTTTGAACTCTACTACGTATATTCCAAACTTTAGGAGCTTAAGTTATTTAAGTAATTTTACACAAAAAAGTTATATCAACAGGTGCACAATTTTTGATGTTTTGATCTTTCTTCAACAAGCCATAACTCGATAACTTTTTCGAATCGGGCCTATGTCGATATAACTTTTAACTTAAATAACAAGCTACTAAAGTTTGGCAAATTCCTCTCTGGACACGGTGTATGTACCAGGTACCTATATAACCAAAGTAGGAAAAATATAATCTTTGTTTTACCCAGCGATGTAGCTTAGTGGTACAGCACTAGACTCGCATTGGGAAGGTACTGGGTTCGAATCCCGGCGGGGCAGATGCGGCTAGGACTTTTTCCTACTGCCTCACGCCGAGTAACGGTTATTCCTGTACCGGCCATCTTGTTTGAGGTTTCCCATGGTTTCCCTCAATAATTCCAGATGAATATCGAGATGGTTTCTTATTCAAGGCCATGGCCATTGACCGATTACCTGTCAAACTCCTATGCTCCCAAAGTTGCCTACCTTATCCTAATGTTCTATAATTCCTCCATTCGCACATTGCTATTAATTAAGTTGAAGTATAAAAATGTATAAAAATGGAAAATATGGCATCTGTTATGACATAATGTCGAGAAACGGACGTTAAACGCATTATTATTATTATGAAGGATAAATTCCCTAAAGAATTTTGCATCCACAAGCACCCTAAACTTCAGGTTCGTCACCGTCACACAAGTGATACTTGCGGAGCAAGGTCAAACTATAACCGCGTCTCAAACCATGAAATGGGCGATTACAGTTAGTTCGGGTCGCGCGTACGAAGTACACGGAGCGACTCAATAAGCACAGCCTTTTGCATGCGGCAGACTAGTGACTCAGCATTATGCTGACATGCCGGGATAGCTTTTATATTTGCCAACAGTGATGGTTTAACTCCTCCAAGAACACCAATTATAAGGACAATTAATTTAACAGTATACTCTGGGTACTGCTTCCTAAGCTCAAAAAGAAGGTCTTGATATTTTGGCAGCTTCTCAGTCACCTTCACGACTATGTTAGTTATTATTATTATTATTATTATTATTATAATCTTTATTTTAGATTTTTCCTATTTAAGTCATGCATCTGTAGTAACAAAGATTTATACAAAGTTCAAGGATTTATTCAAAGTTAGCTATCTAAAACCATGTTTGCAGAGACGTGACAAACTAGTCTCGCTATTCTAACGTTGCATGGTGACTCTCTATAACATAATATTATCCTCTTTGGTAATATCTAAATATATGTCGTAGCCATCTAGATTGTAGACTGTAACTAGTCATTTTATAAAATGTCTAGACAGTTCGTAAAACATGCAACACAAAGAAACAAAAAAAGAGAAAATAATTGTCCAAACGATTGTTTCTAAGAATTTCAATAAACAAGGTCAATTCCTGACCATCAATATAAATTTTGAGTTGTTAAGACCATTCTACTCTCTAGTGAAAGTTACCTCCTGCACTCTTAATTTTAAATCCTTTCCCCTCGCTTAGAAACGGTTACTGCTCTCCTGACGCTATTTATAAAGTTAAAGGACTCGGGTAAACGCTAAATAAAGGACCAAGAATCACACTACAGATCCTACAGGCGAATTTTTCGAAAAAAGTGTTGGCTATAATATATGTGAAAGATTACGTAATTTTTAAAAACTTGTAAGTTTTTCCAGGAAAATGTTTTTCAATTTTTCGCCTATAGGATCTGTAGTATGATTCTCGGTCCTTCATTTGGTGTTTATTCGAACCCTTTAGCTTTAAAAATAGCTTCAGGAGAGCGGTAACCGTTTTTAGGCGAGGGGAAAGGATTTGTGATGAAATGTGCAGGGGATAGAGCATACTCAAATTCCTTGTTAGTTCACCATTGCCAGAAGATTTAGTGAACTGTCTAGACTATTTATGAACTGTCTAATAACGGGCTGCGACATATACAATGCGTATTAAGTATATATACAATTGCTGTAGGTAGGTACATTGTAGAACAATGGATGTTTTGACACAAGTTCGGATTCCTGTGGTTCTGATCGAACAGATATTAAATGAAATCGGTTTACGACGATCGATTTTAATTAACGCAGATCTAATGAATTGCTTCACCGCATAGTAACTTACATATATAAACTGGGAGTCGTAATGAAGTACCTACAATTACATAATATATGTGTATAATCGAATTAGTGTGAGAAGGTTGCGTATTATATTGTATGTATGTTATTATTATACAGATTGTATCAAATTAAAGCTGTGCATAGGCCGTTCTGTGTGTAAGACAGAGATCGATATATAAAGTATTAAGTAAGAATGAGATAAATAATCGCTAGTAGGAAGTTACTGTGGTTACTTTAAATAAATAATTATCTATACAACCTAATAGCGTCATCTTTGTTTTTTCGCTCCTTCTATGCTGTAAAAATGTAAATCTTTTACTAGTTTACCAACTAAAGCAACTAAACCATAATATTAATTCGTAATCTATATATTTAAAACACAAACCCTATTTCTCTAGACAATCCGCCAGCAACCCCTGCTCAACCGATTGACATAAATTTTTTTTTAAACTGAGGCCTTTAGTCCACAGATATGTTATCGCTATTTTTTTTTAGTGAAATTACTTTAAAAGGGGTGATTTCAAGCGATAATAGTAAAAATGACGAGGGGGGAAGTGGGGTGAAGAGAAACGTAAACAGAGAAAATCCATCGGCGTTCACGATACATGAGTGTGAGAGAAATGCAAATATGTACGCATGTCGTGGATAGGCTATGCAAACAATAAACAATGAAACATCTTGACAGTTGTACATTTTAATTTTTAGAGCCCAGATTTTAATAGGGTTATATTGACAAAATTTCCAAAAGTATTTAAAATTAAACAATAAAGATGTATATGTACGTGCAAATTTTTTTTCTCTTTTAAATATAGTACTTAGTTTCTCAAATACCGACAAACTCATCGATTTTTTTCTGAAGATCATTCGTACGTAAATATTACACTGATAGATACGTTCTATAGCTTCTAAAAAACTACTATTTTACGTACACTTTAAAGTTATGTTTGAATCAAAAATATTTATATCAAAAATTATATTAAAAACATATCGTTAAAAGCTAGGTTATGTGTTTTACTCACGCGTTCGTATACACAATGATATTGAGAAAGCTTGAAATATATATTTCTTATTGTTTTCCTAATAAAGTGATTCATATTACATATAAAAAAGGTTTGTGTTGGCAAACATTTTTTTTGGCGATAGCCTTTACTAAACCATTGTTCTTTGAAGACAGTGTTAAGTCGTCGCAAAAAAGTTTTGCACGGGTACACTAGTATTATTTATATCTGGTACAAAAGTTTTAACAATTATTTTATTAATTAATTTGCACACGTAGCTGTTTTTTATGATTTTTCGGAGATAGGCAACCATTTGATTCAAATTCTGCTATGACATTGCGAATTGTTGTGGCAGATGGAGACGGTTTATTTTCAAAGGCAGCTACAAATAATATTATTATGTCGGCGGTTGAATTATCACCATAAAACCATTTAATTATTTGGATTATTTCCCGAACAGTATAAATTGCCATTTTATCAATAATTTCAGTACCTAGTGACTATTTTTACTGTAGAAAACAACGATGACGCTATCAGGTTGTTCGGTATTATTTATTTACAGTAACCACAGTAACTTCCTATTAGCGATCATTTATCTCATTTTTACTTATTGCTTTATGTATCAATCTCTGTCTTACACACAGAATGCCCTATGCACAGGTTTAATTTGATACAATCTGTATAGGTATATGTGGGAAAGCAAACCATTTCCATAGTGATTTGTGTTTATTCTATATTATTATTATATTATTATTCTATACTATAGGAGTGAAGTTGGCGACACAAAATAAACTGTCAAATTTTTTTGAAAATACTGAAAATGAAGTAAAAAGCAACTATTTTATAGTGGATATGGTAAAAAATATCATATATATCTCGTGCTTAATGATATTATGCGTATGACGCTTAATCGCTCAGTATAATATAGGTGCTCAACTCATGCCTCATTACACCACTAGGTACAGGGTGTCCCAAAAAGAATGGGACATAAAGTACCAGCTGATTCCTTACAAAAAAATATTGCGATAGACCCCAACATGTCTATTCCGAAAGTTGATATTAAAAGAGATACAGGGTGTCAAAGTTTAATTTTTATTTTTATCATTATGACGCGGAATTTTAATAAGAAACATTGAATTTTTAAATAAACCTGTCAAAATTACCATGATAACGCCGCGCCGTCGTTTCCAAAGCCACCTATGTTTATTTTCAAAATTTGCCATTTAAAACGAAATGTTGTTTTAAATTTTTTACTTTAAGTGCAAATATCTTGAAAAAGATTACTCCTAGCCACTTTTACAAAGTATACCTTTTTTACGTAAAAATGACGGAAAAATCATTTTTTTAATTCAAAAAGATAGTACGAGTGCGTACAAAAAAGTTATGACTATTTGAATGAGTGAAAAGGTGTGTAAGTGGCGCCCCCTACAAGTAAGAGCCATACCAAGGTCAGATTTTTCTCATGTCAAAAAATCCCCATATACCAAATTTCATTAAAATGTCTAAATTATTTTAAAAGTTATTTAAGAAAATCAAAAATAAAAATTAAATTTTGACATCCTGTATCTCTTTTAATATCAACTTTCGGAATAGACATGTTGGGGTCTATCGTAATATTTTTTTGTAAGGAATCAGCTGTCCCATTCTTTTTGGGACACCCTGTATACATAGTATATCTAGTGGCGTAATTATTACCGAACTATTTTTCATATTGGAAGCTTTTATTTGTACTTTTGTGTCGGATTTTTTATCACTTTATTAAGTTTTTTTTTTAAATTTTGAACCACTGAGTGTTGTGTCGTTGTCGTTTCTAGTATATCATATCACACAAGTCTAGTTAGCTGAAGTGGCATTTGGTGTACGCTAATGGAATTAAGCAACGGTAATCACTGAAAGCACGTTGTTACTGGAACAATATCACTATTATCTATTAACGATAGTATGACGATATCAACGGTACACTTGACAGTTTTCGTATCGATCAGGCAAGCTGTGTCTGCCATCGGTGCAACAAGACAACATCTAAGTCTGAGGCTACACTAGAACCGTGTCAGACCAGATCCGATCAGACCAGACCAGACCAGACCAAATCAGACAATTCAGATTAAGTGGCTACATAGGGAGTGGATAATATCCGACGGGTTTAAAAGTAAAATGATGCGAAACAAATTAGAGAAGACCTGAACGTAGATTTATGATTTTAGATTAGCGATAGAGATAACAATTTTTCCAGAAATATAATGTAATTTTTTTTCAATCATTTAACAATAGTTATGCTATTTGTTATGACTGCCCAGCATTGTTTGATCTAAATTTTATTGTTGGGAAACTAGTGAGAGCCGTGACTATTTTCGATCACGGCAGAGTTCCGGATCTTTGTCAAAAATCCAAAAAACAGCAAAATTTTGGACCTTTTTCAGATTTTATTAATTTTAACTATTCGAATAGAAGTTTAAATGAATATTCGAATACTTTAATTTGAAGAATTCCGAACAACAAACAAAACAAACAAACTTCAACAGTGCCTTGAAACCGATCAGAGCCAATTTATTTTAATTTTATGGACTACTCATAGATTAAATAAATTATACTTTTAAATCATACCTGAAAGATTCATTTTTTCGCCAATATCTTTACACAAAAGACCTTTCATGTCCCTGTTGTGGTATCTTTTATCCGTTTAGTCCCAAATAGGAGGATTTTCAGGTATTAGATCAATTAAAAGTAATTTGTCCATGCTCACAATTGATATTCAAACATGTCTTTAAATAGAATGGTAATAATACCTAGCATAAATTTAGGATACACAACACTGTTTGTTGAAAACTGTCAAATGTACGGACGTAGTCTGACGAAAATATCAAACATGTTTGATATCGTCCGACCGTCGGAACGTGTCTGTTGCAATCTGACATCTTCTGGCGCGGTCTGAAGTGATAACTGTAGCCACTTCAATAAGGTTACTGGTGTTTGTTCACATCCGACAATACGGATCTGATCTGGTCTGATCTGATCTGATCGGAAACGGCGCCAATGTAGCCTCGGCCTAAGTATAGGTCTTGACTGTCATCACATATACGGGACACAAGAAGTATAATATTAAAATTTGACCAGACCGGGGTTTGGTTTTGGCGGCCATCTAATGGCACCACTATAGCAAGTGAGATATACAGGGTGGTGACCGTGACTGCTGCACATAGGGATTTAACACGTAAAATCAAACTTTCTCGATTTCCTGCTTCCCTAACTATTTTAGGAAAAATACTTCAAATAATAGTTTTAGAACATAAAATTCTGCATGTAAATCATTAAACAAAATTAATTTAGCATGTTTTGTAACGGCAGAAATTTGATATGAAAATGTCAAAATTACCTCAAAAACAGATAACTGTAGCCATGGAATTTGAACAAAATGATTAGAAATTATTCTGACAGCTAAAACGTCATCATTTTGTTCAAGTTCCATGGCTATCGCTATCTGTTTTTGAGATAATTTTGAAATTTTCATAATAAATTTCTGCCGTTATAAAGCATGCAGAATTAATTTTGTTTATTTGATTTTGATGCAGAATTTTATGTTCTAAAACTTTTATTGGGAGATATTTTTCCTAAAATAATTAGGGAAATCGCGAAAGTTTGATTTTACGGGTTAAATCCCTATGTGCAGCAGTCACGGTCATCACCCTATATGCCAGCTTGATGCCATTCAAATGTTAGTAGGTATCGTTTATATATTCTTCCACCTGATGGCGCCACTAGCAAGTAAAGTATCTGTCATTCAATCATTTAACCGCTAAATCGCAGTTTTGTATTTTAATCATTTATTATACTTATAATAATGGATAAATGAAGAATGACTAATCAAAAACCGTTAATCCTTAAACGTTTAGACATACCTTACGTATGTGAAATTTCAAATTTCGTTATAAAGTCTTTTAAAAAATAAATATAAAACTAACGTTGAATGTGATCAAAAAGGAATATTACTTAAACAAAGAAATTAAAAATAAAAAATTCGACTGATGACCAGTCCTATACTTCCCACCTAGTAAATATTTGCAAAAAATAAACTCTCTTTTTTTTATTCTTTGACTAGGCCCAAATAACCTTAGCTGTTGGTGGTCTTTAAAACACAATTTAATTTTTATTCTTTGAAAAAAGCATGGCCCTCTTTTTTGTTTGGTGATTTACTGATGGCTAGCTTAATATAGCAAAAATCATGGTTACCTTGATTTACGTAGGTACAATTTTTATTTTTTTTAGTAAAATATTTTTTTTCTCGAAAACTATACATTTTAGAGAAAAAAAATATTTACATTTTTTTCATATTATAACATCTAGAATTCATTTATATTTTTTTTACCTATGTTAATACGTGACATTGAGAACGTTTTTTTGACCACTGAACCGATTTGACTCAAAATCTAATCAGATCTAAGTTAAAGGCTGATAAACACTATAGAACAATCGGCATGCCCGTATGTTGTTCCGTTCTTAAGATATCGAAGGCGAAAAATTGACCACACACACACACACACACACACATACACACACACACATACACGCACACATACACACATACATACACACACACACACACACACACACATACAGACATCAGTCAGAAAATGATCTTAAACGATTGCTAGGGTCTCAAAACGTGAAATCTGTTAAAATCTCGAAATATTTTTTTCGGATTAAATCCATTACTTCCCTACCATAGTAGAGGTGGGAAGTAAAAAAATATCTCCATTTATTTTCTTACATTAAATATGAAAAACTTTTTCAGGTCATTTATATTTTATATGAAATTGAAATGTAATAGTCTGCTAAAACTAACCATTTCGAAAATTACTTTTATTAAATAAATAACGAGTTTTTTTATGTTTTGTTTTATTTTTGACTGAATGAGTAGGAAAGTAAATAAAAATGTTTCACATCTTTTATTTTATACGTTTACCTTTTTTTTTTGTTTCACCAATTGCACTTAAAATACTTGTGAATCCACCAGGTCTAATCACTTTAGTTTGTCTTTGCTATGATAAGTTTTTATATACCAAGACGTATTATAGTTAAAACTTTTTTTATTGAAAACCTTTTATTAACCTGCGCCGTATGAATAATTATGTTTATTCAACACATGCACGTTTTTAGTGTCTTTTCTTGTCTGTAAAGTGAGTCTAAGGTCGATGACACACACAGCGGTTTCTGCCGAGGCGGTTGTCGAATCGGCACACACATCGTGGCGAGAATTGCCTGCCGACTGAAAGCCAACTCGCAGCCGCCTCGACACATCGTTCTCTACAAGAAACGCCTGAAACGCCGGAAACCATAAAGACTTGGTTTGGTGTTTTGTTGTTATTTTTAACATTATTTCATCTACACATTCCAGAAATTTGCGTATCATTTTTGTTGCTATTAATTTATTTAGTGTGAAAATATTCGATGAATTGCGTAGGTCGTAGAGTATTGATTTACAAAAAGCTTATTTTATAAAATTGTTATTTAGTGTCACATTTCTCTTTTGATCTTTAAATTTGTAGGTTCGAATTATATTTTTTATCCATCACTAATCCTGTATTGGCTTATAACCTTTAACAGCAAAGCATGGCCATGGTTCGAAATTATAGGGATGCCAAAACCTGTTAATTTTCGAAATCGGTATCTGAATCGAATTTCATGTTTTTTCTTTACCTGAAAATTAACCGGTATATAATTACCCTTACCTGATGATTATTCGGTAGCGGATAATAATTAGCTAATACTCAATAGTTATATTCTCGACAAATGGATATTTAAAAATTGTTATTTTTGCACAAAAAAATCGATTATAATATTCTTTATATTTTGGGTGTTGAATAAAAGAGAATAAATAAGTACCTAATTAAAACATATATAGGTAATTCTTTTATTTAATAATAATCTTTTAGCATTCAGTCGACAGGGCAGGAAACAATGCAAGAATTCTTTAATAAATTATGATGTTTATCTACTAAAGCAGCGTTTCCTAAACTTTTTCTCCTACGGACCCCTCAGAGATTAGCAAAATTGTCGCGGACCCCCATTAATACAGATCAAGTTCAAGAGTAATTCATTTATTTAATTTTTTTGAAATGTGAATGCCAATTTATAAGATTTCGATTTTGCGGAATCAAGTTTCGCTTCTGAAGTGTGTAGTATAAACAATATATCACTGTTTGGTGAACGGCGTTTATACACTTCGGCCGAACCGTATAGCTTTGCTCACTTACAAACTTGCGTTCGCGATCGCTGACTATACAATCAGTATTTATACAGATCAGTCGTCGCCGGCTGAACTGTACATAATATGCGTGTATAATAATTCTAACAAAATAATGATAAAAGTTTTATAATTCAAAAACTTCTATTTAACAACATGTTTCAATATCATATGTATCATCTTCAGAGTTCAGACTAATAATTCTGTTATGAAATTATCGTACAGAGATTAGTACCATTGTGCCACAAGGGAGGAAAGTGCTACATTTCCTTCTGTGTATAAAATTGCCACCCGAGCCGAAGGCGAGGGTGGCTAATACGCGGGAGAAGATGTAGTAATTTCCTCCCGTGTTGCGCATACTATTTTTTTTCTGTCAGGCCGAAAGTTCGCAAAATTGAAAAAAAAAATTATTAAAATTATCGAAATTGTTATTTATTATTAAAATTTATTATTAAAATTATTAAAAAATAATTTTAAAGGAAATAATTTTAATGTGTAGGAGACAGAAGTAGGTGCGTGAGAGCCGGCATAAGTACTATTGCGCACGCGCACTTGTCCGTACCACGGGAATAAAGAGCGACTTTGTTCCCGCTTGGCGCAGGGACGAAAGTACGAACTTTCGGCCTAGGTAGGAGAAAAAAAGATTATCTGGGATATGAAGGAAATTACTGAATCAGACATAATTTTATTTAATTATTTGAATAGAAAATTGATTAGAGTGTAGAACATCCAAGAAGCTAGTAATATCCCAAATCCCAATGCATATCGTAATTTCTAAATTATAAAATACAAACCGATAATAAATCGACAATTTACGAAAGATGAAGTTAACGAGCAGCAGATGAAAAAATTTATAGAGTGGAGACAATACTATGAACTGTATAGCTTTGCCCACTTACACCAGCGATGATTCCGCGGACCCCCTCGGATATACTTACGAACCTCAGTTCGGGAAAGGCTAAGTTAAAGGGTATAACTTTATATTTATTAGTGTATTTGCCATATGGCACATACACTATTGGCGTCGGTCGGATGGCGGGACCTAGGGGTCGGACCAACATTTCTCGACGTTTCATAGCCTCCTGAACAATTTGCCACCATTTTTAAAAATGTTTATATATATATTGTGATGATGTAGCCTCTTCATCACAAATTTTCCTATTATTATAACTTTAATCTACTATACTATATTTCTTTTACTTCTTTGGTTCTCTCAAATACAATAAGGTCCGGCTCGATTTTGAAAATATTTAAATAAACACTGAGTGATTAGTGCAGCTGTGATTAACGGTTTTAAGTGAAAACATTTTTTTCGTGTCGCTAACAATTAACCTACCACGGCAACGAAATAATATAAACAGATTTTTTCAGAGATCGAATGGAGCCTTATGGCGATCGGACGTGTTTTTTTGAGTTCCACGAACAATTTTCCAAGATCCTATTTTAGCTCTTAAGTTTATTGAACTTTGGAGTTATTACAACAAAAATGGGTTGGTTTGACGTAAACAACATACCTTGGTCTGTTGCATCCAATTCATATTAGTTATGTTAATAGTATAAAAAAATAACTCCGGTATATGGTAATGTATTGATCCAATTTATCTTTCCTTAATTTAAACCATTTATAGAATGAATACTTATTCATTATTTAATTATAATTGTTAATCTTTTTTCACTTTCACACTGTCCAAACGGCAGTTCGTTTATTTTCGGCATTCGCCGGTTTTGTGTACTTCGGTGTGATGTTACCAACCTAAAAATTGGTTGAGTCAAATCTTCCCTACACTAACCTATCTATTCAACCTTGACCGACTTTTTCTGTAAATATTACGCAATTTCGAAACAGCTGTTCGAATTGTTTATTGTACAGTACATTTATGCTTCTTAGAATATTTAATAAAATTATTATTTCTCGACTTGAATTTTTTGTTTACTTTAACTTCATTGCCGAATCGCCCACTGACTGTACATTCTCTGGGGATTCTTAGAATATTCAAATGGGCCCAAACTTTACCACCTGCAGTCAGTGTTTCCCAGTTTCCTTTTTTTTTTATTATAATTAACAGGTGGGAGTCAAGACTACGCAACAAGAGCGCAACCTGCAAAGCTCACAATATATATATATGTTTGTGTGTGTGCGGGCTATAACTTTCGAAAGAGTTAATTGATTTTGACGAAATTTGGTAGGCACGTTGGAATCCATTACCGCACGAAGCCTATTTAAAATGGGCTCGATCGGACCATTTTCAGGGTTGTATTTAGGGGTTCCAAAAAGTTTTTGGGCCCAAAAATACCGAAAAGTTTGTCAGAATCGTTTCAAAATTGAAATTTAACTCTTTAGTAAAGATTAAAATGTGCTGCTAAAATTTTAATAAAATCGGCCCGACAGGACCGGACTTTCAAATTTTATGAAAACACTAGTTTGTTGATACGGATTTACTTATGGAAGGGTGTATTTAATTGGGTGTACTGATAAAATTCATGTCTAATATTGAAATTTAGAAAAATTTAATTATTTTAAGGGATGTATTAAGGGGTTAAATTTTTTATTTTGTCAAAAAACAAACTTAAGTTCACTGTTCACATAATAATGCCACAATGCCTGTATTAGCAAATACACTATATTGTCGGCAGGGTTTGGCACTGCGACCCGAGTTTTTTTATATTTGTATTTGTATTTATATTTATATTTACCTATATTAGTATTTTCTAATAATTGTCGGTATGATTTGGAACTTTCGTCATCCCTAGAACTGATATTTCTGGCGGCAAAATTGAACAAGGTAATCCGTTGTTTTCTATATACCTTCACAGTATGTTATTAATAACAACAGAATATCTGTGGCCATGAGAAAAAATCGTTTATGTCGTTTTTGTAATTTTTTTTCGTATCTTCAAATTGATATTTTGAATGCTTTTATTTATTTATTGTAAATTATAGACGTGTAGACAACTTAGGTCATTAGCGTCTTGATATTTTGAATGCAATTTTGCGTAGCATTACAGCCCGTTCATACTGACGTACCTACGGTAATTTAATCGAAACGATATTTCAACGAAGTTTGTTAATATTGTAGCGATTGTTAATACTTATTAATAATAATCTATCAATGTAAATATTAGTGACATCAGGGAGGTTTTTCTCTAACATCTGAGCCATAAAACAAAAGAAAACATTGCCTATATATTATTGTACACTATAACGAAAATGGGGGGGGTATTGATTTTCACCCGAGTCAAGCTAGTTTTTCTATAAAATCTAACTTAAACTTTTTTGACATTATGTCACCAGATAAACAATCTCAGTTACGTAAATCGTTGAAAATAGACATGTGTTGAAATAAAGCTATAAATGTAAAGCTTTGTCCGTATTAATAAATATTTGTGTAGTGTGTTGATTTTTGCTGTAGCCTGTAAGCTAAATGCTCTTCCCTGTTAAAAATTTACGTTGTGCGCCTGCGTAGTTCATAACCTAAAAACTTCGATTCTTTCAATGATCACTGATCAGTATTTATTTATAGGATAAATTTTTTTGAACTTGGTGAAAAAACTGACAACAAATGGATCCTGTGCGTTGAATGTGACGAATTTTTGAAGCTATGCTTTATAGGCGCGTTAGACGATTTCTGGCAGGGGAAAAACTTATAGGTTCGCGTCACGCAACATGCTCATGTTAAAAGTATACTTATCTATAGCTATAGCCAGCGGTGAAAGTAATATACTGGCGCACGCGCAGTGGCCTATGTAAAATTAATGAGTTTTATAGGACACAAAAAAATAAAATCACTTCAGATTTCAAAATGGCGGCCATATATGCTTTTGTAAAATTTATCCGATCTCTTTGAAAATTGACATTTAAGAGTTTTATAGGACACAAAAAAATAAAATGGCTTCAGATTTCAAAATGGCGGCGATATGTGCTTTTATAAAATTTATTCGATCTCTTTGAAAATTGACATTTAAGAGTTTTATAGGACACAAAAAAATAAAATGGCTTCAGATTTCAAAATGGCGGCCATATGTGTTCTCATATGTGCTTTTGTAAAATTTATCCGATCTCCTTGAAAATTGACATTTAAGAGTTTTATAGGACACAAAAAAATAAAATGGCTTCAGATTTCAAAATGGCGACCGTATGTACTTTTGTAAAAATTATCCGATCTTTTTGAAAATTGATATTTAAGAGTTTTATAGGACACAAAAAAATAAAATGGCGTCAGATTTCAAAATGGCGGTCAAAAAAAATTTTTTCAATTGTATTGTCTGTAGCTTTAATAAATTCGGTTTTATATACAATGCGTAGCTTCTGTCGGGTGTCCCATGACACCTCTTGACTTTTTTTTTATTAACAACACAAAATAACAATGTGTGCATCGACCTTGAGGTCGTTAGCATTTAGCACTGATACAATTTAATTACATTTGTTAGTGAGTGTAAGGTAAGTATGAACGAATTTTTTATGTACGTTCATAATCATATGCGGCACACACACCAACGTTCAGATGAATTGGTTATATAAAACTTGTTTATAAAAGAAGAATGTTGTAGATATCTACGTTGTCTCAAAACTCAAGAACCATTTAATCGTTTTGAAAAATTCTTTCATTGCTTAAAAACTTACTTCCAGAGGCGTAAGTAGCTACTTATTATAAAAAAAGGTGATGAGCAGTGCGGTGATTATTGCGATTTTAGACATTATATTATAAACATGCTTTGGAAAAACAAATTACAAAATTGCCAAATCACAGCTATATATAGGAAATGAACAGAATCTACTCTCGGGCACTGTGTGAGTAATTGGAAACTCAACCTAGCCGGAGACTGGGAGTTTTGGGTTCAAGTCCCGACAGTGGCTTCCGATTTTTTCCTGTATAGTCTAACAAACATATCATGATGCCATAATTTGTTGATTGATATTGTTTGAAAAATAAAATTAATCACTAGCTATGGGTTACGTGAATGTATTGTGAAAATAAACCGTCAATTCCTTGAAGAAAACGGAAAATAAAGAAAAAGAACATTTTCTATATGTAGCACCCGGGCGAAGCTGGACATGGCAGCTAGTGCTTAAACAAAAAAAACTTAGAGTGGTAAATGTGGATGTCAAATGAATAATTCAAATGATGAATAAAATATGGTGCACACAATTTTATAATTACTTATGTATTTTCTAAAAATACAGTAATACAGTACATACCCTTAGAAGAAAAAATATTTAGGCCATTCCACCAAGAAATTATAAAACGCTGCGTTTTCATTTTGATAAATGGTTGATCGTTACCATAGCAACTGTCTTTTAACAGCGTGATTAAAAAATAAAATTGTACGATAAACCCAGCATAATTCTAATTCAAGTAGCGTTGTATTGTTTCATTGTGCAATCTGGTGTAGATTTTTTGTTCTTTGTATTCTATAAGAGACAAATACAAGGTGTTTCAAAAATGTCTGCCAACATTTATAGGACGTATAGTACATAAAAAAATAAGTGTAGTTTACTCTATAAAACTATTTTCGAAAATGCATCCCCAAGGAGCTACAGCCCCTAGAAGAAGACTTTCAAAAATGGTTTTTTGGCATTTTCTTCAAAACTATTAAAGGTAACTTAATGAAATTTGGCAGAGTGGCGTAGTATTTTAAGTTACTTTAATAGTTTTGAAGAAAATGCCAAAAAACCATTTTTGAAAGTCTTCTTCTAGGGATTGTAGTTCCCTGGGGGTGCATTTTCGGAAATAGTTTTATAGAGTAAACTATACTTATGTTTTGATGTACTATAATACATCCTAGAAATTTTGACAGACATTTTTGAAACACCTTGTATATTATTTCTATTTCTAATTTCAATATGCCAAATCCTTTATTGGGATCCGTCAGATGGGTGGAGTTTAAAAACACGGCGCAGACTGGGGAAAATGTCATATACGGGGTATACTTTTGCGTGTAATTTTGTGATTTTCAAAGTGAAAAGAAATGATAAAATATATAAGTGAAATTTGTTATTGGGCCGCTACGAATCCTAAATAAAGGAATTTCGTTGAAGAAGAATGGATTCTCAAAGCCGGACAAATCATCAATTAATGTGAAAAAAAACAAGAAAACTCAGCTGTCAAAAGTAGTGATCTTTACGGCATATTGCTTAAAAACATCAAAATTAAAAAAAATCTCCACGAAATTAATCATCCGTTCAATGCTCCTTTAAGGCTGGGTTAGGTGAATAATGTAAACATAATATGTTATATTGTAATATTGTAATATATTGTATATTGTAATATTGTAATATTGTAATAAGTAGGTAAGTTACTAACCTCAAAATATTTGTATACAAACTTAGTCCTATAAATTTGTCAATCATCAAATGATTTTACTATTGTAGTACAGTATGATAATAAGTACATCTTTATTATTAATATAAAATATTTTTTCAATTCATAAATACAGTTTTTCCACATTTCATTAGAAAATAATTCGCTGTAAAGTCAGTTTTACAAGGCAATAACTGATAGTGTTTGATGCCATGTTATTAGAAAATGTCGCGAATTCCATTTTCGATAACCTTTTTGTTTATTTTACTTGTTTTATTTTTGTAATAAACAATTTCACGATAAATTTGCACTGTTAGTATGTAAATTTTTCCCTGATTTTGAGTACAATTTTCTGCCACCAGATGTCTTATGCTCATTTGACGAATCCCAATACAGTTTTCAATTTTCGGGAATATGTGGTGGCGGTGCCGGGTTTATCATACCCGTCACCACTGTCGTAACTGATTTTTGTTGTTTAACTTGTGTTTAACAGAAACCACAAAGCAAAGAAAAGATAAAAATACGAATGTGTAATTTTTGTTATATTGAACTTTTATTGTGCTCCGCGAAACAAATGTAGCATGGTGTGAGAAAAACTTTCTCCGTGTTTTAAAGTTCATAAATTCATCTCCCTGTGCGTCAATTTTCAGTGACTTTTGTACCTTGTTTTATTACAATGTGTGCCTTTGATAATTTCCTTGCTTTTTTCTCAAAGCTGTTTCAGGAAACTTTTCATGTTTTTGATGTGTAAACATTTTCACTGCAAATGTTTGCTAGAATGAATTGGTGAAATTTGTCACGGAAGTGTCGCAAATCTCTATTGTCAAATAATATTAACCTTGCTTGGTCAGCTGTAAAACTTTTTTGAGGTTATATATAGCTGTCATCGCATTACATTTTGAATGTTTGCACATCTCCTGAGTGTTCACTGTATTATGCGGGGTTTTTTTCAGCGCATTGTCAAAAAAATTGACAAAGACCTTAAATTACAATAGAGTACATGCCAGTGGACAGTGATCAATATAAAACTTTGTTATAATGAAAGTTTATGCTCTAAAATATTTATTAGAATTCTTATTTTTATTAATTAAGTTTCGTAAACATTTAGATTAATAAATAAAATCATGATTTTTAATCAATTTTAAATAAAAAATACATGTATCCATAGCAACGCAGCTTAGATTGTTTACCTATATATATAAAACAGTTCCGTTACTGACTGACTGACAGACAACGCCCAGGTCAAACCGCTGAAGATATAAACTTGAAATTTAACAGTAGGTTCCTTTTGTGACGTAGGCACCCACTAAGAGAGGATTTTTGAAAATTCAGCAATTAAGGGGGTTAAATAGGGGATAAAAGGGTGTTTTTCATTTTTGAAGCTAGAAGCATGAAATTTTGCACAGGAGTTTCTTATATAACGTAGATGAGCACTAAGAAATGTTTTTTTGAAAATTCATCCCCTAAGGTGGTTAAAAATGGGATGAAAGTTTGTATGGAAGTTCGTCATTTTTGAAGTTAGAAGCATGCTATTTTGCACAGGAGTTCCTTATATAACGTAGGTGAGCAATAAGAAAGTATTTTTGAAAATTCATCCCCTAAGGGGGTTCAATAGGGGATGAAAGTTTGTATGAAAGTTCGTCATTTTTGAAGCTAGAAGCATGACATTTTGCACAGAAGTTCCTTATATATCGTAGATGAGTAATAAGAAAGGATTTTTAAAAATTCATCCCTTAAGGGGGTTAAATAGGGGATGAAAGTTTGTATGGAAGTTCATCATTTTTGAAGTTACAAGCATGAAATTTTGCACAGGAGTTCCTTATATAACGTAGGTGAGCAAAAATGTATTAATAAAATTCGAACGAACGAGCGAAGCGAGTCAGCAATGTATTATTAATATTCGAGCGAACGAGCGAAGCGAGTGAGTTATGTATTAATAACATTCTCGCTTCCCAGGAGGAGAATTTCTCGTGGGGGGGAGGGATAATAAATCAAATCGAAATATACGTGGGCGAAGCCACGGGTGACGGCTAGTGTTTACATATGTACAAAACGGTATTTTTTAACACTCTGTTTCTGGGTCTTTAAACAAGGTCAGTAGAGTATAGCTTGCCTCGTTCCGATAGATAGTAGTGGGGGGATGACGTCACTCGGAATATACCACGCTTGCTCACTTCAATAGAAAAGATCAGACCATGGACGCTGCTAATTTTTGGAAATAAAAATCACAGTAACCATGGTATTGTGATATGTTTTTTCAATACATAATAGAAACATGATTCTTCTGTTAGTGAAAAAAATATGAAAAGTTGTCAATTTTGCGATAGCTATTAAGTTTTATGGTGTTTTGTGGTTATTTTTAATATTTTGTGAATATAAAAGATAAAATAATAATTTATCAATTTAAACATTTTGAATAATAATAAAACACCATAACACTTAACAGCTATCGCAATATTGACAACTTGTCATATTTTTTTCACTAACAAGAATCATGTTTCTATTAGGTATTGAAAAAACATATCACACTACCATGGACTGTGATTTTTATTTCCAAAAATTAGCAGCGTCAATCGTCTGATCTTTTCTATTGAAGTGAGTAAGCATGGTGTGACGTCATCCCCCCACTACTATCTATCGGAATGAGGCAACCTGTACTCTACTAACCTTGTCATGATATGTCAAAAATAAAAATAGTTGAAAATAGTTAAAATTAAAAATGAAACAAGCCGTGAGGTGGGTCGTTTATTAGGACTAAAGTGCGACCCTTGAGGTCCACACGACGAACTTCCCAGTTTGATAAATATTTAATAATAATAATTAAATTAGATATTACACAGAAAAGTAATCATTTTAATCATTAAAACATCAATAATTAAAAAAAAAAACGGCTGAACCGATTTTTATAAAATTTATGTTGAATCAAAATGACGTTAACACGCCTCGATTGACACCCTTACGAAGTCGATATAATTTTTTATTCGCGAGATATTGTGTAAAATCTACTTTTTTGGAGGTTATTTGGTTAAGAAAAAAGAACGGCTGAAGCGATTTTAAAAAAATTCCTTTCAGATCATATATACGTTAATACGCGTCGATTGGCACCCCAATGTAGTCGATATCATTTTTCGTTCTCGAGATTTCGTCTTAGAAAGAAATGGACACATACATACGTACGTACGTACATACGTACACACACACACACACACAGACATCTTTCTAAAAGTAGTGTAAAAATAGTGTAGTGACCTTGAAACATAAAATTTTTTTTTCCTTTTTGATTTCGATTTTCGGACCCATTACAATAACTTCCAATGGGAAGTTAAAAACTTTGGTTACTGTTGATACTTAAGCAATTATACTAGAAATAAGAATTGGTCGGTATGAAATCACTACATAAAATGCAACGCTGCCTCCCGTACTATTATATCATGTCAAATTGAAAAAACGAAAATAAGTTAAAATTGAAAATTAAAACTGTGTTTTAAAGACCACCAACAGCTAAGGTTATTTGGGCCTAGCACCAATTCATATTTTCAATTCTTTATTTTTTTTTAATAATAAATTAAAAATCCAATTGACACTTTTACCAGCTCTCGGGCTAGAACCCGGGAACTGGGGACTTGTAATAGAGGAACCATAGCAACGCCATGTAAACAACAGCATTGCTATACTCTCGGCTATTCTCAAGCCCACGAAAATAAGTAATATTTTTATAATTATGAATGTAGTTCTACGTTTTCGGTGGCGGCATAATCGTAATTACTGTGTCCCTTGTCATTTTACTTGCGTAACTTTTCTGTACAAGTCAATGACTTATGTAGCGCTTCGCTTGCTGGCTGGCGAATGATCCTCTTTCTCCAACACACCATGCGCAAACGTTCACATGTAGAGGTTTTGAACAACAAGAACGCCACGACTAACAGATCGGTTTATTCATATAACGATCTTCTCCGGTTGTTCTAGAAAGACATGCACTATGTTATACAGTGAGCTTCAGAAGTGTCCCACATTGAACCAGACGAGCGTAGTGGTACTGCGTAAAGCTTGTAATCGGGAAGTCCAAGTTCAAATCTCGCTCTCGATTATCTTGGTTTAGATTGTTTTTAGGATAAATTAATAAGATTTATACGGCTGAATTGCAATTGAAAATTTTTAGTTGGAAAGCAGCCAATTATAAAATTGATTCGAAACATATTGGAAAAAATCATTTTACCAACCATAGTCACAGTCAGGATTCTAACCTGAACCTTTCCACTTTCGCGGCGGAATGAGCTTACAGTACTCAACCGTGACATGATTACCAAACTAATATTTTTCACTTTCATGATGAGCTCTCGCTAGTACGAAGATTCACTTCTACAACCTAGCTATATTGAATTAACAGTCGCATGTAGTGAAAATCTATTGATTCCGAAGCATATAAGGAAAATATTAGTTTGGTAATCATGTCACGGTTGAGTACTGTAAGCTTATTCCGCCGCGAAAGTGGAAAGGTTCAGGTTAGAATCCTGACTGTGACTATGGTTGGTAAAATGATTTTTTCCAATATGTTTTGAATCAATTATATAATTGGTTGCTTTCCAACGAAAAATTTTCAATTGTTTTTAGGGTTCCGTACCTCAGAATGAAAAAAAACAGAACCCTTACCTATAGCATCACTTTGTCACTCTGTCTGCCTGTTTGTTTAATTTCTCATCACTCACTCTAGGCCAGAGACTCCCAAATTTATTTGACGTAGGATGGCGCTTCGGTTGACCGCAATATTGGTTTGCGTTCATAGCTAAAAGTTTGGGAACCGTTCGTATATTGCATTACGAGGGTCGAAACATAGCGTTTGCAACCAGTGTGAAGTTTGCTGCCCGACACGCGTTGCAAACGCTATGTTTCGTTCCGAGTAATTGCATATTATTTTTCACAACTCTATTGACAATTCGATTTGAGGTACTTACCTGCAATTTGGGCGCTCAAAAAGCTGCAAAAATATTAGATCTGTCAGATCTATGTGAAATTTTTGTGGGGTTATGTCTGTAATTTGGACGTTTTCGAATACTATATGCGGATTGAAGTTGGAGCTACTCAATCGCTCTATCTCCCCTTTAACAACGTTAAGAAATAGAGAAAACCGACAACTGAAAACTCGGTTTCAACCCGCTAAACAGGTACCGAAAATCGAATTTTCAATAGCGGCGCTGTGAAAATTAGGTTGTACAATGATTTAGGAACACGGAAGTTTAGACGCTAATGGCCTTGGTTGTCGAGTGTCTACACCAGAGGTTCCCAATCTTTTCTTTACTGCGACTCCCTTTACAGGTTGCAATTTTTAGCGACGCCCTTCTAAAAGAAGATACCTCTAGCACAGCGGTTCCTAAACTTTTTCAGCCGCGGACCCCCAAGGAAATCAAACATAATGCCAAGGACCCCTGAGTGAAAAAAAGGTGCAATTTTCGGACAATATTATATTTTAGTATTCCTTCATTAAATTAAAAAAACAAAAAACAAGCGTAATAATTACGAGATGTTTGGCGTAGGTAATTTATTTATTTTTGTTAATGCTCTAAGTAAGATAGATGCGTATGGGACCGCGGACCACCAAACATATGCTCGCGGACCCCAGATTAGGAAACAAGTAATTTTATTGTCTGCTAGAGTCTAGCAGACAATAAAATTACTTTATTAGTCAAAGAAAAAGAATACCTATAGAGTCTTAATTATTTATTAGATTCTAATTCTAATAATTAGAAAACATAAAAAAAACTACAAACAATAAAATTAATGAGCAGGATGAGCTTGCTTTTCTGAGCATAGTTTCTCAAATCGGGACTGAAGTTCTGAAATTGCGACTCCCCTAGGATAGCGCCGCGACGCCTCAGGGCCTCGCGAGTACTTATATATTTTCCAACTTGTTTCAATGATTGAAACTGTTATCAAGAAAAAATGAATATCCAACATGTTTGTTTTTTGACCAATCATTTTCCTGCAATCCTCCCTAACTGCAAGTAAAACAGTTATTAATGTTAAGCAGAAGAATCGAGCCGGTTACTGTCCGACCAAGGGAAGAACGTCAGTGCGGAAGGCACAGGCTGAGAAGGTATTCATAATTTGACACGAGCGTTTTAAATTTTAATACATATATTCAGAATAGACTACAGCAGTAGGCGGTCCTAATTTGAGCGCGAAATTTAAATTGGAGTCGATTGGCGTTCAAAAATGTATGGGGTTTAACGGAATATTCATTACTATTCTCTTAAAACACATTTCTTACCAAAACAATGGCTGTTTCATAAAAATAAATAATAAATCCCATCATTATTGGCTATAAAACTTTATTATTTCGTGTGAAATAATTTTTTATTTGAAATTAAAAATTTATGAAAAATTAATGTCCTAACTTGATTCAGCCAGTGACGTTTATTCTAACCCAACTAAATCTCGTTGACGTTTGTCGAGGTATAATTTAAGCAATTATAATTAGAAATTGAGTTTGTTCTCTCCATTTGGAGTTGAAAAAGTGTTCTGAAGTCGTCTGAGCTACGCTAGATCAAGGGAGGGCAAGCTAAAAGGATAAAAAAAATGTTTTCATCAATTAGGTATTGGATATCTAGGTATTATTTTAGCTTTTTCCTCAGTCGGAAATTTAAACTTTTTGCAGTTATAATTTTCATTATAACTGCGTTCAAGTACAAAACGCCACCCCATAACAAATTGCTTTAATTATTAACGACGACGTGTTTGAAAAAAACTAGGTTATGTCAGTAGAATGAATAAAATTTAACAGTTGTATCGTGCTAATGGGTGAACGTACGTTTAACGCAGATTATAGCTAGAAGGAGACAGTGCGACTCCGCCACGCCTTCTTTCCTAATTTATTAGCTACAAGTCGTTCGTTTGTTTTCATGTCGCTTACCCTAAACAAGAGCCCCCTATGCTGCTAGGCCAGGGCTCAGAAACCTTTTGAGACGGAAGAGCCAAAAGTTACAATTTACAAAATTTCCCAGTTTTTAAAGAGCCACTAACATTTTTATTTCAATATTATGGTATTTAATTAGGATTATAACTAAACAAACAGAACAGTGTTGCCACATTTAAAAAATGTCAGCTGTCTGTATACTTTCTACTCCACCTATTCTCACTGTTCTCTGTTGAGTGTTTTTATCCTGTTTAAAGTTTTTTTGCAGTATAATATTTTTTATGAGTTTTGAAAATAAAATAATATAATTATTAATATTTGCTCATGGAACTGGATAGCCGCATCTTGACATCATAATAGAGCCGCAGGTTGTCGACCCCTGTGCTAGGCCCATTCTTTAGACCGGCGTTGTTTGCTGGTGAAACAATATGTAATTTCGTCTGCGCGTTTGCGATCTTGTCGCGTCTGTCGCCAGCGAGCGACTGATGGCGCTCTCAGTGGCAGCAGTGGTGATGGTACCCTAACCGCGCCGGTACGTAACAGCCAGGCTCTGGTAGGCAGCGAACGAGCGAGCACTAGAGAGCGGACGGAACATAGTCACGTGGGACGGGCGATGCGCGGGCTCTGCCCGGGCAGCACCGTGACACATACACACACAAGCGCGTTCATGAATACAACACGCTGGATTTGCACGCGGTGTTTATATAGATGATATGTGACGTAACCTATAATTATTTACGATTAACCATACGGTGATTACTAGAATTGATCTGTTTGGGTTGTATTTAGGGGTACTTAGATAGGTATAAAAATGTGAGAGATAGCTCTTGAAAGATTTAAATGAATGTTGGTACGTATATTGGAATCTGCCACTATACGAAGCTTATTTAAAATGGGCGCAAGCGGAACATTTTAAGGGTTATTTTTTGGTTTCAAAAATAAGAAATTTTTTAAAATGGTTTAAAAATTGAAATTGAATATTAAAATGTACCTTTAACAAAATCGACCAGGTAGGATCGAATTTACAAAATTATGAAAGACTAGTTTGCGAACAGTTAATTAATTAATTTGGTGCAGATGCTGATTTGATAAAATGCTTTGCGAATATTAAAATTGAGAAAAAAATAATCATTGTAAATATTGATGTATTAAGGGTGCCTGACACGTAATCGGGAGTTTCGGGTTCAAGTCCCGACAGTGGCATTTACATTTTTCTTATATTATAGCCTTCTATTAAATATCATGGCGATAATATTAAGTCGTCTGATATATTGTGTTGTTCACTAATATGTGATTTTATTTACGGATAGGACTAATAATTTCTTGGTTAATTAGAATTTATATTTTGTCCAAAACAACTGTAGGTTAACCTGTGTAAACTTTTATAAGTATGAGTACTAATTGCATCTATTCTATTCTGTTCTATTATATTCTATTCTATATTCTATTATATATTCTATTCTATATTCTTTTCTATATTCTATTCCATATTCAATTCTATATTCTATAATCTATTCTATATTCTATTCTATATTATATTCTATATTCTATTCTATATTCAATTCTATATTCAATTCTATATTCTATTCTATATTCTATTCTATATTCTATTCTATATTCTATTCTATATTCTATTCTATATTCTATTCTATATTCAATTCTATATTCTATTCTATATTCTATTCTATATTCTATTCTTTATTCTATTCTATATTCTACATTCTATATTCTATTTTATATTCTATTCTATATTCTATTCTATATACTATTCTATATTCTATTCTATAATTCTATTCTATATTCTATTCTATAATTCTATTCTATATTCTATTCTATATTCTATTCTATATTCTATTCTATAGTCTATTCTATATTCTATTCTATATTCTATTCTATATTCTATTCTATATTCTATTCTATATTCTATTCTATATTTTATTCTATTCTATTTTATTCTATATTCTATTCTATATTCTATTCTATATTCTATTCTATATTCTATTCTATATTCTATTCTATATTCTATTCTATATTCTATTCTATATTCTATTCTATATTCTATTCTATATTCTATTCTATATTCTATTCTATATTCTATTCTATATTCTATTCTATATTCTATTCTATTCTAATGATGCATTTTCGGTAGGGCAGTGCACTGTGCAGTGTGAACTATGCATTTTTATTTGACCTAGATATGGGAGGTCAGGAGCTACCATCCGGGTATATTATTTCAAAAAAAAAATTTGACAACTTTCAGAAAAATATTAGATTTTTCAATATAAACACTTTTACGTATCTACTGAATAAAAAATATTCAAATAAATATTGTTTACATGGCGTTGATATGGTTCCTCTATTACAAGTCCCCAGTTCCCGAGTTCTTGCCCGAGAGCTGGTAAAAGTGTCAATTGGATTTTCAATTTATTATTAAAAAAGAAATAATGAATTGAAAATATGAATTGGTGCTAGGCCCAAATAACCTTAGCTGTTGGTGGTCTTTAAAACACAATTTCACAATTTCAAATAAATAATTTTGTCATGAAAATAAAAAGAAAATAAAATAGGATCATCGAATTTATGAGTGGGTAAAAAATCGAAATCCAAAACTGGATCGCATTCTTAAATTGAATGATTACATTTAGGTACATTTATTTTATCTTAATATAAATATTAGAAGAGAAAGAAAAAGCTATAAATATGTAAATAAAAAAATATTTGAAACAAAATTAAAACAAAATGGTAACTGGATTTTTCCGAATACGCATTTTTTACTATCTAAGGAGTTTTTATCATCGTCTTAAATTGAAGTTAGTTACATCACGGGAACGTTATACAACTCAATTATGATACCCATACTTGTTTGTTTGCTTGTATATATACGAGACACACGAATACACATAAACGCAGAGATCTGTGTTTTGATCGACAGGGTTATGTAAGATTTATAAAATTTGGATCGAACATAAATAATGGGTATGGATCGTAAGACAGTTTGAACAGGATTCAAAAATAATTCAAAATATTCTTAAGTACCTATTTCTAAAGATTTATTTAAGTTCATAAAATATATAATTAATTAATTACCTTTATATAAAAAAATGGGTGTGTGCTTATGACCACATGATAGAAGTGAAAACTTCAGATTTTCTAATTTCAAAATATATATGTAATTTTTTAATCACACAGTTTAACAGTAAATTGGGACTCAAATTAATTGTTCATTCGCAAAATCGGACCCATTACCATATCTTCCAATGGGAAGTTAATAAAATAACTGCGGTGGCTTTTGTCCTAAAATTCCCATTCGCAACTAAAATTCTAAATAAAATAGTAGGTAGAGTAGTATCGTTTAGAGAAGATAGTAGCGTCATTTCTGCACACAAACGAGTTTAGGTCGGATGGGTCTATGTTTTTCCTATGGATATGGTAATTTATTTGTTCGTCGACAATCGAGGCGTACCATTGATCACCCCTTGTTAGAAAACATAGACCCTTTCGACCTGAAAATCGTTTGTACGCGATACTACTCTACAGAGTGTCCTGGGAGGAATCTAACAAACTTTAGCATCTTGTTATTTAAGTAATTTTAAAGTCATGTCAACATTATAGGTCCAATTCGAAAAAGTATGGCTTGTTGAAGAAAGGTCAAAACATTAAAAATTGTGCACCTTGGTCGCAAAATTGTAACTCGATAACTTTTTCGAATCGGACCTATGTTGATATAACTTTTTTGTTTAAAATTACTTAAATAACAAGGTTCTAAAGTTTGGCAGATTCCTCCCGGCACTCCTGTATATGTTTTAAGATGCATTTTCATGTGACGCTTGACGCTGGTTTCTAGCGTCACATGCGGTCATGTGATAAAATTTCAACATGACCGCCAACTCGAGTTTTACTGGTTCTACAGCTGTATTTAACCTATAGGCAAAGATTAGTCTGTATGAATATATTTTATCTCAATAATAAAACGGATTTTGAAGAATTTCATTGAAAAAAAAATCAAATTTTAACTTTGAAATCCAATTTTCATCTTATTTCCCTAATTTTATCTGTTAAAAATAGCGCTATTTAACCCAAATGTGTTCGAAGTATAATAAAAAAATAGTTTTTGACAATGAGAAACCAGTTGACCTGTCAAGGTCTTTATTAAGAAATGTTACTTAAATCCTAATCGTTTGTTAATAATATTAAGATTTCTACAAAACCTAATATTTATTTATTGAATTTGACGCTATATTTTTTCTCGTTGGCGTCCATGTTGAAATTTTATCATGTGACCGCATTTGACGCTAGAAACCAGCGTCAAGCGTCACATGAAAATGCACCTATAGGTATGTGCAAAACGCCATATCGTGGTGGATTACGGTACTGGTGGAAGCGACGGGTCAAAAATAAAAATACACTATGCAAGTGAGAGTCGCATTTTTTGGTTTTAGAATTGAATCTGTGCGGATGCGTACCGTGTGACTCCGCAGTTTCAACTAGATTTGTTGATCTGTAAGTTTGGTCAACCGCGAAACGAGAGCGGCAGCGCGTCGAGAGTTCGTTTTAAGCGTCGTACTTACCCGGCAGGCAAGCATCAGAGTCGGTTGGTTGTGTTGTTGGATGGTTAGGTTCGTTACGGTCTAACCCTGCGCTACTGACGTACTCTCGTACTCTTTCTCTCCCATTTTCCGACTCTCTTTCTCTCGGTATGTCTGTATGTGTGCAGTCTGTCCTGTACCGTATTCGCATAGAACGCAAGACAATTCTTATACACCAAACCAGTGTTCCAGTGGTCCTGGTGCAATAGAAGACGTGTTTCTCTCCACCGGTATGTCGGCCGGGACACTTTACTTTATCGCACACACATCGATTTTACGACAATACAATATCCTGTCATTGTCTAACAATCTGTTGTCAAAACAAGTGATTATCGCACATTGTCACGTTGTCCAAAACAATCAAATAAATAAATGTTCAGTGATATAATAATCAAATTAATGTTATTAATCTTTAGTAATCGTCGTCTATTCTGATGTCTAAAAATTTTACAGTTTTTTGTCAAAACAAGTGATACACACATTGTCACGTTAATAAACAAATTGTTTAGTGATATAATAATCAAATAAATGTTATAGACATTTTAGTGATCGTCTGCTATTTTGATGTCTAAAAATCTGATGATCTTCTGTCTAAACAAGTGATAAGCGCACAGTAGCATGCTTGTCAAAATAATAAAATAAACAGATGTTTTGTGCTAGAATAATAAAATATATGTATTAGACTTTTAGTGATCGTCGATTTTTTTGCTGTCTAAAAATCCGAATATTTTCTGTCAAAATAAGTGATTATCAAACATTATTACGCTGGTCAAAACAATCAAATAAACAAATCTTCACTGATATAAAAATCAAATAAATATTGTTAACCTTATCATCGTTGGTTATTCTATTGTCTAAAAATCCGATAGACGGTTGTCAAAATAAGTGATTACACTTTGTTCAAAACTTAAAAAAAACAAATGTTTAGTGATATTATAGTTAATTAATGTATTAATAATGTATTTGATCTTGTTTTAACTTTCATCGATTACTTTGGTGTCTAAAAATTTAACAGTTTGTTGTCAAAACAAGTGATTATCTCACATTGTTAACAACATGCGATAAACAAACGTTTAGTGTTAATTATATAATGAAATAAATACGTTCTTGATCCTTTTTAGCGATCAGTTGTTTTTATGTGATCGCAGTTTATTCTATTGTCTAAAAATTTGACAATCTGTCTGTTTTCAATTTCTACAAACAAATAATTATCAAAACAAGTTAATGGTGTATAAATTAATAAGTGATTTGTTTTTTTTATAATCGCATAGCATCGGTTATTCTATTACATAACAGTTTGGTGATCGTACTGTGTTGACTTAATTATTTCTGAAATTTTGTGATTTCGCGTTCGTGTCGTCGGTTATTCTGTTATCTGTTGTCAAATTTATTGATGTTTTCTAATATAAACAAAATATTGTCAAAATAAATTAGTAACGTGAACATACATCATAGAGTTGGCTTTGGTGAAATAATTGTTTTTCGCGATTGTCAGTTGTTGTATCGTTGTTCGATTGTTGTGTCGAGTGATATCGATACCGGTAACATTGCTATCTGCTTTTCATCTGTGTGATGCAGGGGGGCCAACTGTGTTATAATGTGTGTGCGATTATCGCATGTTGCTGTCATTTTCCTCTTTACTTCACTGGGGGGGATTACTTGTCGTTGTTAATATACGTCGGGAAAAGTGATGTACAACGCGTGAAAATGCTGTCGTAATGCGTTTCATACACTCAACGTGATTCCGTGTACCGTCTCTTTTTCAAACTCACTGAGTATTGAAAAATATTTATTCAAGTTCGCTCTACTTAAAAATATTTATAAATGTAAATGTTGGTGAATAATAAAAAAATATAATTCAGTGTATTCGTGTTTATAAAGCTGTATCCACATTGAAATTTTGGTTGATGTTATAAAGTTTCAAATATACGTCGGGAAAAGTGATGTACAATGCGTGAAAATGCTGTCGTAATGCGTTTTATACACTCAACGTGATTCCGTGTACCGTCTCTTTTTCAAACTCACTGAGTATTGAAAAATATTTATTCAAGTTCGCTCTACTTAAAAATACCTATAAATGTAAATGTTGGTGAATAATAAAAAATTATAATTCAGTGTATTAGTGTTTATAAAGCTGTATCCACATTGAAATCTCGGTTGATGTTAAAGTTTCAAAATTCCGTGAAAGAAATTCAAAGAGCTGTAAAAAATTAATTCATAAATACTAGTTACATAAAGTAATTTGTGTATTAAAATATTTGTAGATCCTCCTTTAAATGTGATAAGAATATTGCGTGTAGATTTTAAAAATCGCTCGTTATTGCTGATTGGTGTTTTTAAAAAGCTTTTGTGTCTACGCTAATATTAAAACATAATTTTAAAAGTTGAGGTTAGTTTTAATAATCTATAACACACAACAAAATTTTTATTTCAACTTCCTGAAAGAAGAACAATATTTTATAGAGTAAAGTGACAATTCTGGAGTGTATAAAATATATATTTTTTGTCGATGGAAAGAAAATTTGTATTTTTCTTTGCTTTGTTCAAATAAATTGAGACAAAAAGTCTTAAAATTAATGTGACTGACAGGAAGTAGTTTAAACAAAAGAGAACTTCGCGTGTTAATAGAGGTTTGTAAAAAGGTATTTGTTTTAAAACTTTTTGTAGTAATTTTATATGGAAGTTATACAAATCCTTTGAGGGTTGCTGTGAAATTATAACATTAAAACAAAACAACAACGTAACAGATAAAGTGATTTTGTTTGTTTTATAAAATATTTGATACCTACTCGAAACAATTGCTTGTGATTTTGTAAATAAAATACATCGTCATACTGGAATAAAAAAAAGGTTTGTATAACTGAATTATTTAAAATATCGTTTGTTACACGTTGTATAAAAATCGATGATGGCTTTTTTTGTAAAAATAAATGTATCTACAACCATTTCGAAGAACGGTCATAAATTTTCTAATATTTTGGAAGTTAATTTAATTTTCTAGTGGTTTACATTATAGTATTGCAGTTGTTTATATTGCGTCACTATGAAAAGGTACAATTCTTCTCTTCACATGCCTCTAGGAGCTTTAGGCAGATTTTCGTTTCACAAACTTCATTGATAAACCTGCATTCTTATTTTTTTTTATAAAAATTTTCAAACTTAATAATTTTATCCAAAAACACAATTTATAGCTGGTTAAAAAATTTACAGAAAACGCCACTCGATTTTTTTCATTATTTGCGGGTACAGCCAGTGTTGAAATAAAAGCGGCGAAATGCTTTTTCACCATCAAAATAAGTGCTGGTATATTTTTAAGCTTATTAAAGCTGCGTTTTGTGCTGTAATGTATATTTTAAAAGTGGGTAGTACGTGTAATTTGTGAAACACGATCTTTTTAATTAAATTTGATTTGGTTGACTAGTCTTCAAACTTCGTTTGCGCTGCTGTTGTCGGGTCAAACGAAACAGATTTTATAAAATATGTGTTCAATCATTCATTTGAAAGAGAATGCGGGTGATATTTATCACATATACACGCTAACACAGTGAATAAATTAAAAAAGAAATAATTAAAGTTTGAAGTATGGAGTACAAAGAACATATAATATATTACTAGTGTTTATCCGCGGCTTTGCTTGCGTTAATTAGCGCGGCTTTGACAAAATTTATATTAATCTATATTACTCTAAATTATTATATACTTTCTTTTTAGGGTTCCGTATCTCAATAAGAAAAAACGGAACCTTTATAGGATCACTTGTTTGTCCGGCTGGCTGGTTGGCTGGGTGTCCGTCAGTCAAGACCCATTTTCTCAGGAACGGATAGAGATATCAAGTTGAAATTTATACGCAATATAATCAACTATAAACATTCGAATATTTATGATATAAAACAAACGCAGCATCTAACTTTACCCAGCTGGTGTTGGGTAGAGCTAGGTTTATAGTTTTATACGGATAAGATCAGAATTTATTTCAATTATATTTTGGGTAATGTAATTAGTTGTCATGTCCATCGTAACTATATATAAGAGATTAATGGGAACTTGGACCGTGGGTTGATTGAAACTCAGTTAAAGTTTTAATTCGCATTTGGGTAATGCTAAGTTAACCCGGTTTACTAACTCTTCTAAGATTACCCGTAACATATACATTCATTTTCCTCTTATATATTATTATGACATCTGTAAACGTTTTTTCCACTACATGCGAGAGCTATTTAATATTTCAATGACATTATCTCTGTCAAAACGGACATTAACATGGTCATGAAAGAGTCTGCTCGTGTTAATGTCGGTTTTGACAGAAACTTTTTTTAACCACATCGTTGTCGGATAAAAAGAAGCCTTATATATTTAGGAAGTACCAGTAGATAATTCAAGTTTTATCAAAATCAGTTCAATTATATTTTTCGAGTACACACAGACAAAAACTCTGGCAACGCGTTGACCGGACTAGGTCTCATTAAAAATACACTAAAAACATGGGTATGTCTGACAGACAGATGTCCTGAATACTGTTAAACACAAATAATTGTATTCGTTACCATGGAAAGAAATACATTCACTTTTATTTATCTTATATAAAATCAATTGTTCGTAAAGTATAATAAATAAAATAATTTTAATTTAATTTTTTTATATTTTAAATTGTTATCCACTATAGGCTATAATCCATATTATATTGTTATAAAAACTGTTTTCTGAGTTGGCAAAATAAATATTTATTTACAATAATTAAAAATACAATAATAATGAATGCAACAACGAAAACTCAGTTCTAATAATCAACACATGTAAACAATAACTAAACAGTAATTAACACGTAACTATATACAATTAACTATATACCAGGACTATTTATTTCTAGTTAGGTATTTATGTTTCAAATATTTATATTCACTGTATTTATATCAGACGCACTATTTCTCGCTCAGTATTCTCCATTGACTGATTGCGTGACTCACCGATGACTGATTGATTCATTCCCTCGCATCGGCTGTTTATATATGCTGCGCGGCTTAAGCCCAGTACGTTCTCGCGTTCTCTAGAACTTTCGTGCAGGTACTCGTTGTTACAGTAAGCAGACACCGCTTCTCAGAACTCCCGCCTGCCGTTTATATACAGGGTTATCCGTAATAATATTTTCAATATTAAAAAAGTAAAATAAAATATTAAAAGCCTTCGGGATTCGACCCTGAGCTTGGCGTTTGTACGTGTCGATAGACTCCGGATTCGTACTTTTCCACACGGCCACCATGGCTTACTGTGTCTGAGACCTTAACATAGTTATACATGCTCTTTTGTTTCACATGTCAACCACTTCAGACTATTTCCGTTACATCTAATATTTCTAAAATGCCACTTTAGTATGAGACATCAGACGTTTTTCACAGCAAAATTCGTAAGAATAATAATAATAGCAGCATTATAGATGACATTTTTCATTCAAGCTTTTCAATTCCTGGTTTGTATAAAGTAGTACGTGAAAGCTTGTCCAAATAATTAACATTCTATCCCCAACTAATACCGCGTGATTAAGATCTCAAAGTACGGTGTTTTGGTGTATCAATATGTATAGAAAATTGAGGTTAGGTATTGTAGAGAATGTATGTGAAAATAATGGGTGGATATTACATCCTAGCTAATGTTCGAAACATGTGAACGTCGACAATCGCTGATGTTGTTTCTAAACGAAAAAAATAATGGTTGATTGAAATAATAAAATGTAAGTAATTTCATTTTCTTGTAGAGTTTTTAGTTTTTTTGTGTGTTATATGAACACTTATTGCTTGTTAACTTCCCATTGGAAATTGTAATGGGTCCGAAAATCAAAATCAAAATGTATAACAAATTTTTATGTTTCAAGGTCACTAAACTATTTTTACAAAGATGACTGTGTGTGTATGTGTGTGTGTGTACGTATGTACGTGTACGTACGGACGTACGTATGTGTCCATTTCTTTCTAAAACGAAATCTCGAGAATGAAAAATGATATCGACTACGTTAGGGTGCTAATCGACGCGTATTAACGTAATTATGATCTGAAAGAAATTTTTTCAAAATCGGTTCAGCCGTTCTTTTTTCTTAACCAAATAGACTCCAAAAAAGCAGATTTTACACAATATCTCGCGAATAAAAATTATATCGACTTCGTAAGGGTGTCAATCGAGGCGTGTTAACGTCATTTTGATCCGACATAAATTTTATAAAAATCGGTTTAGCCGTTTTTTTTTTTTTAATTATTGTTAAAAATAAATAATAATTATGTTTTAATGATTAAAATGATTACTTTTGTGTGTAATATCTAATTTAATTATTATTATTAAATATTTATCAAACTGGGAAGTTCGTCGTGTGAACCTCAAGAGTCGCACTTTAGTCCTAATAAACGACCTACCTCACGGCTTGTTTGTTAGTTTGTAATGTATTGGCATTACTGATTGAAATAAAATTACTGATTGAAATAAAAAAATGTAACGGAATCTCTGTTTATATTTCATTATCATGTAAAGTTCTTAGGTTTTTTTTGTGTTATATGAACCTTTTTTGCTTGTTTGTTAGTTTGTATTGGCATCACTTAATCGATATTGATGAAACCTAATACATACATTGTCAATTAGTACCCAAAATTAAAGTACAGGTACTTTTTACTCGGTAACATTTCGTTAAAGATGCGAATTTTCGCAAAAATTCGATCTCGATATGGGAAAAAACGCAAGCAAAATGTAACTAGAAATTAAATAATTTGATTAGAATGTTGTTGTTAAATTAATCTATTTTTAAGAAAGAATCGTTTTTTACCATGTTAGATTTTTGTTGAGAGAAATTGTCATTATATTTGACTGAGCAAATCGTCTTTTTGGTTTGGCCATTGATAGAGGCCAACAACATTGCTTCATATAAACTTATATAAGTTCTAAAGATTGATTACTCAAGAATGTGAAACTGCGCGGCATGTCAAATGCGTTTGACCTTAACTTAGTCATAAATTGTTGCACCCATGTAGGTCACTCTATGGATATTTTTTCTCATAAATTGCATTGCAGATCATCATTCCATTCGAAACAAGCCGTGAGGTGAGTCGTTTATTAGGACTAAAGTGCGACCCTTGAGGTCCACACGACGAACTTCCCAGTTTGATAAATATTTAATAATAATAATTAAATTAGATATTACACAGAAAAGTTATCCTTTTAATCATTAAAACATAATTATTATTTATTTTTAACAATAATTAAAAAAAACGGCTGAACCGATGTTTATAAAATTTAAGTCGGATCAAATTGACGTTAACACGCCTCGATTGACACCCTTACAAAGTCGATATAATTTTTTATTCGCGAGATATTGTGTAAAATCTACTTTTTTGGAGTCTATTTGGTTAAGAAAAAAGAACGGCTGAACCGATTTTGAAAAAATTTCTTTCAGATCATATTACGTTAATACGCGTTGATTGGCACCCTAACGTAGTCGATATCATTTTTCATTCTCAAGATTTCGTCTTAGAAAGAAATGAACACATACGTACACACACACACACAGAAATCTTTCTAAAAATAGTGTAGTGACCTTGAAACATAAAAATTTGTTATACATTTTGATTTCGATTTTCGAACCCATTACAATAACTATTATTAACTATTATTAAAATTTTTTATACTTATTTTTTGTCAACACAGTTACGTACTTAATATTAAATTATTAACCCCTTTCAGATGTGGTATTGCACTAATATTTTTTAATTTTTTTGAAGTGAAAAAACTTCCTTAGGTGCGTTAGGCACTCTTTGTTTGGGTAGTGAAATAAAGTGAACCGTTCGCATTCGCACGTTCGCATTCGCCCGTTCATTACGCAACGAGATATACAATCTACTATTATTACATAATATTGTTACAAAACTGTTTTCTAAGTTGGCGGAATAAATATTTATTTACAATTATTTACAAACACAATAATAATGAACGCAACAACGAAAAGTCAATTCTAACAATCAACACAAGTAAACAATAACTAAACAGTAATTAACACTTAACTAAATATACAATTAACTATATACCAGGACTATTTATTTCTAGTTATTTATGTTTTAAATATTTATATTCACTGTATTTATATCAGACGCACTATTTGTCGCTCAGTATTCACCATTGACTGATTACGTGACTCACCGATGACTCATTCATTCACTCCCTCGTATCGGCTGTTTATATATGCTGCGCGGCTTAAGTCCAGTACGTTCTCGCGTTCTCTAGAACTTTCGTGCAAGTACTCGTTGTTACAGTAAGCAGATCCCGTTTCTCGGAACTCTCGCCTTCCGTTTATATACAGGGTGATCCGTAACAATATATTATATTATGTAATAACATGTTTTGCCAACTATAAATATAAAAGGTGGGCGGCCGGGAAACGGTGCTTTTACCATATTTATATAGATTGAGAAAGATAGTAGTTCTAGATGGTGTTAGTGTCCATGTAGAAGTGCTATATTTACTTCAAATGGCAACCTACTTGAGATAAATCAGCACTTAAACAATTTATAATAGCAATATCAATTAAACATATAGACGCTCACAAGAGGCCAATAAAGAGCTAATAAGTTTGACAAGATTGATTTCAAATTAACATCTCTTAATTGCCATTAATAATGCTGAAAGGTTAGACTGAAAAGTAACTCTAAACTGAACTTAACCTTTTCACTAGTTTGAATGATTAATAGGATTATCATTATTCATAATTAGTGTAGTTTAAATATACAGGGTGCTGATTTGCTTTGCGGGTAATAGGGATTTAACCCGTAAAATCAAACTTTTGCGATTTCCTGCTTCCCTAATTATTTTAGCAAAAATATCTTCGAATAAAAGTTTTAGAACATAAAATTCTGCAACTAAATCATTAAACAAAATTAATTTTGCATGCTTTGTGACGGCAGAAAGTTGATATGAAAATTGTCAAAATTAGGTACCTCAAAAACAGATAGCCATGGAACTTGAACAAAATGATGACGTTTTAGCTGTCAGAATAATTTCTAATTATTTTGTTCAAGTTCCATGGTTATCGCTATCTGTTTTTGAGGTAATTTTGACATTTTCATATACCAAAAATTAGAAAATCTGAAGTTTTCACTTCAGTCGTGTGGTCATAAGCACACACCCATTTTTTATTATCTGTTCATTTTCACACACGTATCTTACGTTTTTAATGAGTCTGAACATTTCAAGGTTATTGAAACTATACACGCTAAATATTTAAGAGATGTTAGGGATCATTCAAACAAAAGTTATTTTGAAGAACTTTATTGTAACAACGGATAAAAGTGAGTAAAATTCTAAACCTGAAAATTTTTATTACACAACAACTTTTAGATACTTGATATTTAATGACCCTTGTCACTTCTTAGATGAAAATGTTTTTCTTCGGCCCAGTTTACACCAACAAAGTTTTGTGTTACACGAATAAAGTGTAGTGGCGCTTCAGTCAGGGTGACCGATTTAGGTTCACTGCAACAAGGGGTATGTACTACTCTAGCGGCGGAAGCTATGCTCTGGCGGCGGAAGCTATACTCTGCCGGCGGAAACTATGCTCTGGCGGCCTCTGAGTCTTGAAATAACAAATGCTTTTAAATAGTGATAGCCGAACACTTGACGTTAGCTGACGCGCTTCACTGAGGCTGAGAGTCCGTAGCGTTTTGCCAGCCCAACGATCCTAAACTTACTGGCTTTGTGTTCAACTGAAACAAATGTTAAATGAAAAAAAACGAGATAGCTAAGCTGAAATTAAAAACACGCTCTCGTTGTAAAAAGGTACGGTTTTGTTCGTAATTACAATATGAAAATGTTAATTTCTAAAAGCAACGCAAATGTGTTTTTAAGTTTTTCTATTGTTTGTAACAAACAAACAAAATTTGTTCATAGAGCAGGATAGGTTTATTATTATTACTCTTTCTCATTAAGAATGATGGAAAGCTTTGGTGTGAAGATACAAGATGTTAAAAATAACCACAAAACACCAAAACGTTTAACAGGATGATCTCCTGATGATGCCAACATGGTTGGCGAAACGTACGCCGAGAATTATTGTTAAACGTTTTGGTATTTTGTGGTTATGTTTAGCATTTTGTACTCTGTAAAGTTCTTTCTCTCATATGTAATTTATTCGTTGGGATAACTTAAAGTAACCTTCAAGAAAAAATTTATTTTTTCTCGAAAAAAAACAGTTTCTATAATTCTATCTACTTTAAAAATTCCTTAATGCATGGAGATCGAACTATATAGAGTATAGACCAAGAGCTAGTGACAGTTTTTTGGTGTTATTTATTAAGGCCTTATTTTTGTGAAGATGTTGAGGGAGGCATATTAAAGTGCCCTGAGTAAGGGATTTTGCTAGATAGCGGTATGGGAGGGATGCAGACCGCCCCCAACATGTAACAAAAATATGGTCACAATTATTATTGCTTCAAGGCTGAAATTGTTTATATAGCTTGTCGGTGACCCAATAATGCCATTATAATATTTGCAGATCGATTGGTCAGTATTAAAGGGGGTGCCAGATCACCCTAAACGTGTCATGTACCAGACGAAATTTATATTATTAGTTCAAGGTTCAAATTTTAATATGTTGTTACGGCGACTGTTTTAAGCATATATTTCAATTTGCAGAATAAAATGTCGGTATTAACACCTTTCAGAACGATATAAACACCTAGGCGAGCAAGTTTCCCTCTAAGAAAGGGGGTTAATACCAACATTTTGTTCTGCAAATTGAAATGTATGCTTAAAACAGTCGCCGTAACAACATATTAAAATTTGAACCTTGAACTAATAATATAAATTTCGTCGGGTACATGACACGTTTAGGGTGATCTGCCATCCCCTTTAATACTGACCAATCGATCTGGAAATTATATAATGGCATTATTGGGTCACCGACAAGCTATACAAACAATTTCAGCCTTGAAGCAATAATAATTGTGACCATATTTTTGTTACATGTTGGGGGCGGTCTGCATCCTTCCCAAACCGCCATCTAGCAAAATTTCTTACTCAGGGCACTTTAATATGCTTTCCACAACATTTTCACAAAAATAAGGCCTTGAATAAATAACACCAAAAAATTGTCACTAGCTCTCGGTCTAATAGTCTATACTATAGCTAGTTTTACAGAGGAATTCGTATCTTGTGTCTAATGTTGGATGCACTGTAGTTATGTGAACCAGTTTTAACAATGCTTTTGTTTTAAAGTAAAGCTGTTGCTTTTGACGTTGACTTCGCTTATTTCCTTTCCACTCCATTCTTTGATATTTGAAACAACCACTCGGCTGTTGTTAGGTTTTAAGTAACCATAAGCAATAATAATTGTAATTATTTTTTGAACCGCGTCAAACATAATGAATATTTATTATATTCAAACATAAAAGACAATAAAATTAGGGATGTGCAAGTAGTAGATTTACCTTTTCGAGTCAAGTGGATTATTTAAAACAGTCGCCGTAACAACATATTAAAATTTGAACCTTGAACTAATAATATAAATTTTGTTGGGTACATGACACGTTTAGGGTGATCTGCCACCCCTTTAATACTGACAATCGATCTGCGAATATTACAATGGCATTATTGGGTTCACCGACAAGCTATACAAATAATTTCAGCCTTGAAGCAATAATAATTGTGACCATTTTTTTTTGTTATATCTTGGAGGCGGTCTGCATCCCTCCCATACCGTTATGTAGCAAAATCCTTTACTCAGGACACTTTAATATGCCTCCCTCAACATCTTCACAAAAATAACGCCTTGAATAAATAACACCAAAAAATTGTCACTAGCTCTCGGTGTATTACTTTGACTATAGGTACCAGGGTTGTTATGGATGCAAAAATTTAGAATCCGCGGATGCAGATGCGGATGCGGACTTTTAGAAGTTCACATCCGCGGATGCGGATTTGATGCGGATACGGATTTTGGGATTTTAAAAGGATAATTATTTAAATTTTAAGTGCATAAATAACTGAAAATCAATTTAATTTTAACTTTTTATTTATTTAATCATATTTTTAGCACGTGCCACTCTGGCTCCGCCCACTTTCTTTACATGTAGTTACTTGTTGATGTGAATCTGCATCCGTAAAAACTCCGCATTGATTGATGCGGATGTTAATGCGGATGCAGATGTCTGAATTAGTGCGAATATTCCGCATTTACGGATGCGGATGCGAATATTCGTAACATCCCTGCTAGGTACATGATCAGGCATCGGCAATCGATTTTTCGATCTCACGCACACCCCTAGTAAAATTCGGCTAATTTAATTATTTCAATGTGATTTAATTAAATCATTCATTCTTATTTTGATTTATTACATCCAATTAGTCAAATTATCAAATTGCATTGTAAAAATCACAATTTCATTTTCAATTTGTTTTTAATTACTGAACTACTTGAACTTAAAATGCGAAGACTTTTTTTATAATTAAACATAGGTATTGAATATCAAATAATTTAATTTCCGACCGTATATAATATCTGAGAATGGATTCGGTCTGGGTATTTTATAAACTGTACTTCTGAGTTCGTTAAAAACTTGCAATATTATTATAAAGTTATACAATTTTATGTATATGAAGATATTGATTTAATCATTACAACTTTCGTTTTAGTATAGCTGCAGAAGAAGAATTTATTTACTTTCAAACTATAAATAAAAATAGATAAAAAACTTTTAATTGGATAAAGAAACAACAGGATACAAGGCTTATAATTTAAAAACAGTTATTCACTAATCATTTTTAATGGCCAACGTTTCGGCAAACATTTTTTGCCTTCGTCAGGACCTATAACCAAAAATAGTACAATGAATTACTCTAAACTATACCTAAATCTTAAATGTAGAAAAAAATTATTTTAAAATTTTTTTTTTAAAAATTTTTTTGGATATCAAATAAATAATTTTTAATTACCTTAAATATTTTAGTGAACCGTCACAAATTTAAAAACATGCATTAGTTTAAAATTAATTTTGTCCAAATAAAACTTTTTAAGAGTATATCTCATTAATTAAAAATTGAAATCTAAAAATTTTTTAAAAATTTAAAATATAAAACTATGCTTTCGCTAATTTAAAAAACTATGAATTAAAATGCTAGTTATTTGATACACAAAAATTGATGTCTTAACCCCAATAACCTCTATTATAAAAATTTGTCCTTCAAATTGTGCAGTCAATATATATATATTGGTCAAACAATCATTTTAGGATGCTGTCATCAAAAAAAAAAAAAATGATTGTTTGACCAATATATACTGACTGCACAATTTGAAGGACAAATTTTTATAATAGAGGTTATTGGGGTTAAGACATCAATTTTTGTGTATCAAATAACTAGCATTTTAATTCATAGTTTTTTAAATTAGCGAAAGCATAGTTTTATATTTTAAATTTTTAAAAAATTTTTAGATTTCAATTTTTAATTAATGAGATATACTCTTAAAAAGTTTTATTTGGACAAAATTAATTTTAAACTAATGCATGTTTTTAAATTTGTGACGGTTCACTAAAATATTTAAGGTAATTAAAAATTATTTATTTGATATCCAAAAAATTAAAAAAAAAAAAAAAAAAAAAAATTTTAAAATCATTTTTTTCTACATTTAAGATTTAGGTATAGTTTAGAGTAATTCATTGTACTATTTTTGGTTATAGGTCCTGAGGAAGGCAAAAAATGTTTGCCGAAACGTTGGCCATTAAAAATGATTAGTGAATAACTGTTTTTAAATTATAAGCCTTGTATCCTGTTGTTTCTTTATCCAATCATTATAACCAAGGTGTTCTTATTATTTTATTATAAAAAACTTTTAAGTTAAACTGTTTTATTTTAAATTATCAGCTGTACCAAAAACTAGAAAATTTTGGTTTGATTTCTGGCCCGTATCATGCAAACTCCTCATCCTTTCAACTGTCCTGCACCTCCTGATTCAAATATCAGACCCTAATTACCAAGTTGAAATTATCATAATATGTGTGTGCAAAGTTTCATATGAATCGGTTAAGTAGAAGTAGTTGAAAAAGCTGTTGCAAGATTTGAAATATAGATAGTAACAAACAAACAAATATACGGTGTCAAGCTAAATAACACCGTTTAAAAAGGGTATGTGTCTCACCCACATAAGCGCACGGTTGAAGTTAAACTTGATACTTCATTTTTAATAAAATCCATAGGTATTATAACTTCTATACGTAAGTTTATATTAGAAATCGTGTCCCTCGTGATTATAATAAAATTAAGAAAAATCGCAGGATAGTGGACAAAATATTTGATTTATACGTAAGTATCCAAAGCCTGCTTACAATATTACACTATTTTGAAACATCAAAAAATTGATTTTTAAAATTATAAAACCTATAAAAAAATGATTTTTTCCCGGGATAAGATTTAGTGATGGGAGTATTCGAATGCTAGAATCGAGAAGTATCCGATTCTCATAAGTTCTCGGTGTTCTCGAATACTTTTTTAAAAGTATTCGAATACCGAGTTCTCGTAAGAAGAATTGCAAATAAACTGCAATCGAAGATTCGGCGTTCTCGGTTCTCGATTCCGGTACTCATCCAGTCAAAGTCAAACTATTTCCGAGAATATTATGGAATAATATAGGTATTATATTATTCATAATATTCTCGGTTCTCGAATACTCATTTGATTCTTAAAAGTATTCGAATACCGGGTTTTCGATTCTTAAAAGAATTCGATTCTGCCCATCACTAATAAGATTCAGCTAAATCGATTTTTTGGCCCACAAAACCCCTTTTCAATAAATTTCATGCAAATCGTTAAAGCCATTTATCCCTGTCAGCGTTAGGTACATTAATTTTTGAATCGGTAATTGTGACTCGAGGTCATTCCAGTTCAGTACCCTCGCTAAAGAAGTATAACTTTCTGTTCATTATTAAGTATAACTTCAATTACGTACATCAGAGGTTCCCAATCTTTTCTTTATTGCGACTCCCTTTACAGGTTGCAATGTTTTGCGACGCCTTTCTATAAGAAGATACCTGTTATAGCTCTAGCAGACAATAAAATTACTTTATTATTCAAAGAAAACTCCAAAGAATATAGAATCTTAATTATTATTTATTAGATTCTAATTCTAATAATTAGAAAAACTACAAATAATACAATTAGGAAGTTTACCTTTTTTATTTTTTTAGTCTAAATCGTAGTTCTAAAAATTACAAAATTAATGGCGGAAGAATTATTGAAATATCTTTAAAACAACAAAGTTATGCTACTTCAAAGTTTGAATTTGACAATTCTTCAAAAAATTCCGTTTTCAGTCCGGGTGACGTCACGCGGCACGATATTTTTAAAAGTTATTTTCAGTTTGTATGTGTGGTAATTTAACATGGTAACTTCCGAGAAATCTCTTTCTTTAAACTCGTAATTGTTATTGAAACACTAAAAACAAACCGTTGATGATGGAAAATATTGACATATCTAAATTTTTGACAGTTAATTTTAATTTAATAGAAATAAAAAAGTCTATATTACAACAAAATATGTAGTTACTAAGTAACTTAGGTTCTAATTACAAAGCTAAACAACAGCAAACTTGTACCGCGTGACGTCATATTCTTAAATCAGTTTCGTTTGCAACCCCACGTACAAGAAATTGAATATCTCCGTTAAAATTAAAGATATCAAAATAATTCTTTCAGAATTTTTAAAGTTATCTTCATTACAATGATGTGACAATATCATAATTAGTATTTTCGTCCAATGGAAACTTCCTAATTAATGACCAGGATGAGCTTGCTTTTCTGAGCATAACTTCTCAAATCTGGACTGAAGTTCAGAAATTGCGACTCCCCTAGGGTAGCGCTGCGCTGCACAGTTAGGGAACCTCTGACATACATACTTAAATCAAGAACAAAGTAATATATTTTGGCAGATGGGTAATGTGCTACTTAAATTTAAAAATTCTATAACATTGTTGTCTCCCGTTAGGTTAGAAGTTTTCAATGTACCTACATTGATTGTTTACTGTTATTATAAAAGCTAATGTACCGACCAGCAACATTAAACGCTTGTTATCGTTGATGGGTTATTATTGTTTTATGAAAGGTGTAAATATGTCAGTTTATAATGGGTTTGTGTAGCACTAAATGGCTGTCGTAATTTGTTCAGTTTATACCAGGTGTTATGTAACTCATATCAAATGGATCTAAAAAATGAGAGTCTGTATCTCGAGTACAGACAGACAAATAACGTTAAACACATATACTTAATTGTATTTATTATCGTGGAAAGAAATACATCCACTTTTATTTATTTTATAAAATCAAATGTTTGTAAAATATAACAGGAGTAGGGTCTTGTGGCAGTCGAAAGTAGTAAAGGGCAGTAGGACTTATAGAGATGAACTTTACAAGAAGATGAACTGTAATTGTCCAGGTGAGCAAGCTTTCACGGCCGGCATTGTTCCAAATCTTCATGGTTTCCGGGCTTGTAGACCGTGGTCCGGTGGTATTTCTACCTGACGTTTTGTCTACAACTGCGGTAGACATTCTCAAAGGCGATGTTGCAGCGTTTGAAGTGTCCTCCTTGGCGGCTCACAGGTCAGTGTGTCAGTGACTGGTGTCCTCCCTTTTTTATGCTCAGTACCAGTGTGTTCTCTGTTCGGTCGTAGTCCGTCTCTCCGTGATTGGTCGATTGTGTAGTGTACAGTGGTAGGGGTGAGTTCTCTACTCGGTCGTATTCAGTCCTTGTACGATTGGTCATTGGTTTTGTATGTCGGAGTGCTGGTGTCCAGGTTTTGTAGACGAAACGTCAGGTAGAAATACCACCGGACCACGGCCTACAAGCCCGGAAACCATGAAGATTTTGAACTGTTATTGTTCGTCAAGTTCCATCTTTCAATTAAAAAATCAGTATAAGTATAGACACTTAAACTTTTCGATGTAACGCATGAACATTATTTGGTATTCAACAGGTTTTTGTAAATCAAATGGTTTAACACAGACACGCTTTTTTTTAGAAATTACATTTTCAATTACTCAAGGGATGCTTACGCGAAAATTAAGTGAAAAGAGCTGTACAAAATTAATATAGGTAAAGAGATACAGGTTGCCTCATTGAAGAGATCTCGTGTTATTCTTGGAACAAGTTGGAACACTCTACAATCCATGCTTAGACATAGTAAGGGATTTTGCTAGATTGCGGTTATGGGAGGGATGCAGACCGTCCCCAACATGTAACAAAAAAAATGGTCACAATTATTATTGCTTCAAGACTGAAATTGTTTATTTATTAGATAACAATTTAAAATATAAAAAAATAAAATTACGATTATTTTATTTATTACATTTTATGAGCAATTGATTTTAAGATAAATAAAAGTGGATGTATTCCTTTCCATGACAACTAACACAGTTATTTTTGTTTAACGGTATTCAGGTCATCTGTCTGTACCCGCGATACAGACATACCTTTTATTACTGTTTCGGCATGTTTCAAGGATAATAAAATATCATTAGGTCACAGTGAACATCAATCAGAAAAACTATACAATGTGGGTAGTATGATATTTTGATCACTCAAACATAATTGGCAAATTGACTGACGGCGCCACCATCGAATCACTGTCATTTATGAAATAATTATGAACTTCAAGGTCATACGTCGCGCTTGTTCACTGAACAGATGCGATTAGTGTCCGACTCATGGACATAGGACAAGCGACTAGGCCCTGCAGTGAGGGTCCATTCTGATTGGTCGAAAACCCTATCTTGATGTAGTTTGACACACACAGACACACCTAAACGAACGTAACAACTAACTAATGAACTCTGTATACTAATATGGATAGTTGATAGCGATAAAAAAGGGGTTTTGTATGTGGACATTGTTAAAATACATATTCTTCAAAATTCACAAAATTAGAATGAAAACTTCAGATAAGACTTGTAATCTAATTTTTTCTCTAAAAGTTGATCAATTTTCTGACATTTCAAAATAAAACTTAATTAAAATTTATTTTTTTATTCCAATTTCTCGAGAACACTGTTATTGTATAAATTTTGGATATCCTAATATCTCAAATAATAATAAATTAGGTTTTATTTTGAAATGTCAAAAAATTGAGTGACTTTTATATAAAAAATTAGATTACAAGCGTTACCTGAAGTTTTCATTCTAATTTTGTGAACCATAATGCCTATGTCTTGAAGAATATGTATTTGAACATTCTTCACATACAAAACCCATTTTTTAATCGCTATCAACTATCCATATTAGTATACAGAGTTCACTAGTTAGTTGTTACGTTCGTTTAGGTGTTTGTAACAAATTTTTGTTGTACCCTGTACAATGGAAATCGGTATTCCATAAATGTATTGATGTCGAAGCAAGCTTCGTATTCAACAATAGAAGTGAAATCGGATTTCAAGAATTAAATTTCAATTTATTTGTTAAGTGCAAAAAAATGTATTTGATTATTTTACATAAAAAGATGTTCAGATAAACCGATGAGTATAATTTGTTGACTTTTACAAAGCTTTATCAAAATACAAGTTGGTAATTACCTTAACGTATTTTTGCCATACTCACTACAAAAAAGCTACTTTACAGGCATGTATACCGGCCTGTATTGGATCATTTAACAGACAGGCATGCCGAAAGTGTTTTCATAACATAACTAGTGCGGTAAGTAATACGGTTGCCATGGTAACTTATGTTTATTCGCTCTAACCGCCTGCTATTGCATACTCGTGGCCTGCTGTACATGTAAAGATGGCGACGCAAATTAACTGTCTTGAAAGTACTGAAAATGAAGTGAAAAGTAGGTACTTTGTAGTGGGTATGGCAAAAATATAATATCTCGTGCGTAATACAGTATTATGACTCGTGTGAAATAAAAGAGATAATATTGTAATTGCTTATCTATACTAATATATAAAAATTGTTTCATGTATGGATGAATGTGTGTTAACACCACCAGTCCGACTTCGCTTCGCAGGGGGAGAATTTCTCGCGGGGGGATAATAAATCATAAATCGGAATATACGTGGGCGAAGTCATGGGTAACGGCTAGTATTATTATAAAGAAACAATTATGAACGCTCCTTTTTGATATGTTTGCTTGATTGCGTCTTCGCCGAGCGGTTAGACGAAACCTGATACATACATGTATGTTCGGTCGCTCACTTTATAGACTTCCTCTTATAAATTGATAATATTTTACACGTGTCGTTATTTTAAATCTTAATAATAAATGTCACAGTGGCAAGAGTGCTTGAGAAGGGCCGAGCGTGTAGCAATGCTGTTGTTTATGGTGTTGCTATGGTTCCTCTATTACAAGTCCCCAGTTTCCGGGTTCTAGCTCGAGAGTGTCAATTGGATTTTCAATTTATTATTAAAAAAAAAATAATGAAATGAAAATATGAATTGGTGCTAGGCCCAAATAACCTTAGCTGTTTGTGGTCTTTAAAACACAATGCAATTCACAGTGGCACGACTAGTTGTGACGTTTATTACGAAATCAGGACGGAATTCGTCCGTAGCTAAATCAAAAAGAGCGCGCTCGACATCATTCAAAAGTCGAAACCGTCCGAGAGTATATTCTGTAAAAATCTTCCCCTTCTTTGTTCGATTTGTGCCGCCTAGTATGTACCTTGCTCTCTCGCCAATACCTGACAATGCTATTTCTACTTTGGTTTAACTAAAGATTTTTCAGATTTACTGGCTGAATGCTGCCTAGTATTTATTTTAACCTCCTAAATTATTAGTTATATTAATTAAACCCTGCTTATTGGCATTTCATATTTAATTATTTAATATTTTTAACACGCTTATATTAGCTTCACCTGTATGCTTGCGTGCTTGCTTGCTTGTTTGTCAGTTTGTAACCGACTTCTTTGAACTTGATTTTGACCAACTTTGAACGGTCAGATTTAGTTTAAACTTTGCACACTTATCAAGGACCGACGACAATACAATAATTCAATAAGTTTGTCCCATTATCCTGACCAGGATCTCCAGGACTAAAAAAAAAAGCAAAAAACTTCAGATTGAACTGAAACTTTGCACACTTATCAAGGACCGATTACAATACAATAATTCCATAAGTTTGTCCCATTATCCTGACCAGGATCTCCAGGACTAAAAAAAAAAGCAAAAAACTTCAGATTGAACTGAAACTTTGCACACTTATCAAGGACCGATTACAATACAATAATTCCATAAGTTTGTCCCATTATCCTGACCAGGATCTCCAGGACTAAAAAGCAAAAATAAATTATAATTTAAAAAAACTAAAAAACACGCTTTAATGAACTAAAAAGTAAAAAATAATTAATTTTATTGTAAAAAAGCGTGGGGTGCTTTGTATCATATTTTCATACTACCCCACGCTTTTTTACAATAAAATTAATTATTTTTTACTTTTTATTTCATTAAAGCGTGTTTTTTAGTTTTTTTAAATTATAATTTATTTAGATTAATATCTAGAAAAGTTGAGTTGCCAACAATGACATATAGAGGTCGAGAATTTGTCCTCTATCACATAACCTATAAACTCCAATGTGCTGTTAGGCTAGGATGTGGAAAATTTACTTTGGCACACAATGGAAATTCTGTTAGCTTGTATGTTTATGAGGGAGCGAGTAGTCATCAGTCTCCGTTGGCAAATGTGGTGTAAATGGAAACACGTCCTTGCAGGAGGTTTTTGGGTTCTTTTTTCGCTGTTGACGTCTATTTTTTCTCTACGTTACCTATTATGCATGTGTGTACGTTGTATGTACACAGTGGGTCAGAATTATTTGGCTCCAAAACATCAGCAGATACAAGTCTTCATGGTTTCCGGGCTTGTAGGACGTGGCCCGGTGGTATTTCTACCTGACGTTTCGTCTACAACTGCGGTAGACATTCTCAAAGGCGATGTGGCAGCGGTCGAAGTGTCCTCCTTGGCGGCTCACAGGTCAGTGTGTCAGTGACTGGTGTCCTCCCTTCTTTTATGCTCAGTACCAGTGTGTTCTCTGTTCGGTCGTAGTCCGTCTCTCCGTAATTAATTAATTAATAGTGGTAGGGGTGAGTTCTCTACTCGGTCGTATTCAGTTCTTGTACGATTGGTCATTGGTTTTGTATGTCGAAGTGCTGGTGTCCAAGTTTTACTGAGATTGAGGGCTTCATCTTTTCGGTTGAAATTCTGTGTGTGTTTTTGCATTTCTATGGCCTCTTTGTATTTCCGTGGGTAATAACTCAACGTTCTGTCTATGGCTCGGGTTTCTTCGAAGAGGATCTTATTTCCGGGCTTGTAGGCCGTGATCCGGTGGTATTTCTACCTGACGAAGCTTGCACACCTGGATATCAACCGATACAATTTTAAAAACTTTAAAACGGAGCCAGGTCTTAAAAAATAGGTAAAAAAACTTTTAATTCAAACGGTACTAAAAAGAAAAAAACTAATATTTAGTTTAGGTTCATACGTATAAAAGCGTGGGTCGTAAACTCTATGGTAATTTATTACAGTCACGAACCACGCTTTTATACTTATGAACCTAAATTAAATATTATTTTTTTCTTTTTAGTACATATTTTATAAAACGCTTATGAGCTTTTTAATTTCCTAATAATGTGATTTTGAGAACGAAACTAACAAAGATTTAATTTTTGTCATTGTATTTTTGTGCCAGTTTTTATTAATTTAAGAAATATTTTTGTATTAATCATGGTTAGGGAAAAATGTACTTTATTCTTCTGACGAAAATGGATGTGTGCTTATGACCACACGACAGAACTGAAAACTTCAGATTTTCTAATTTTTGGTGTCATCTATGTATACAACGCAAAGACGTTACCAACTGCGCTATGGGTACTAGTGTACTGCATACCGTTTTTATGATATAGGTATGTCAGCCGCGTCACATTTCGGATTGCGAACGGTTCACTTTATTTAACTACCCAGGAAAAGAGTGCCTAACGCGCCTAAGGAAGTTTTCATTTCAAAGAGTGCCTAACGCACCTAAGGAAGTTTTCACTTCAAAAAATATTGTTTTTTTTTGTAGTGGCCCACTGCGTATATGCACGTACAGTACTGTACGTTTTGTGAATTACATTACTATTGTATGGTATATCATGTACCAAAATCAACCTTTCTGTACAGTTCTTTATCTTTTGTTTTGCTGAAATTAAAAAAAGCTTTTTCTCACAAATATAACTGGAGTAAAAAAGTGAAAAGATTTTTGTTCTAGAATAAATAAACAGGGAATACGAAAAATGTATATTATATACATATATTAAAAATTAATGTTCTTGTAACTTGAATTTACTGCGAAAAGTGTTTTTTTAATATTCACGCAAATTAGTTTAATAATTTATTGTTAAATATTGTAGATTATAGACGCTCGACAATTTATTTTTAATTAATGAAATTTGACATAAATTATTTTATGTACGTCTTCAAAATTAAACGGCGCAAAAAATTAATGCAAAATAAAGTAACTAAACTTTATTCCAAATCCACAGAATAAAAAAGTATAAAGTAAAGAATACGAAAAAAACTCGATTAAAAAATTTAATTTTTATCAAAAAAGTGGGTTTAATTAAAAAAAGAAAAATAAAAATAACTTTAATGGGAATCGCTGGCGGAATATAGGTATAAATAATGTATACCTAATATTGAAGATCAAATTTCCAATTAATAACGTATTTTCATTAGTTATTGGAATCTGGAATATGGGGTGTTTATAGGTTAACGCATTAAGGAACTAATAAAGGTTATTTAATTACGAATTATTTCAAGCGCATATAACTTACTGTTTAATTTTCATCAAAATAAACGCAATGATATTATTTATTTTTGATTACAAACGAAAACAAATTATAAATGAACAAGTGAACAGCAAACAAATTTATAAAACAAACACCGAACTAAAACATAACACAATCGCGCAAAAATTTTATTGATGGGGAAGTATGCGTGAACGAGGAATTCTGTACCAATTTATTGTCCCATTTAATACATAGTAGTGACCATAGATCTTGTTTCAGGTTGGAATGAGTCGCCCTTTATTCTTTCACTTCTTACAGTCTTGACCTCTTGAACTGGAAAAGTACTTAATGAAGATTTATTTTCACATATGATGGTTATTAGTAGCATAGCAGTATAGGTGGGAAAACGTTATTATACCTAATACCTACCGGTTTCTTTCTTATTCTTCCATGTACAGTTCAATTCAGGAGCTTTCAAACTTTCCTGTCCAGTGATCCTTTTATGTGATTCAGTATTTATTTGCTATCGTTTCATTCCCTCAAACTAAAATGATTTTTATCCGGCTCGAATGACCAGTTTAAAGTTTAAAAGTAAATATGTTGAATTTGAAAATTTTTCGCTGGAAAACAGTCAATTATATAATTGATTCGAAACATATTGGAAAAAATCATTTTACCAACCATAGTCACAGTCAGGACTCTAACCTGAACCTTTCCATTTTCGCGGCGGAAATGTAAGCTCATTCCGCCGCGAAAGTCGAAAGGTTCAGGTTAGAGTCCTGACTGTGACTATAATGGTTGGTAAAATGAATTTTTCCAATATGTTTCGAATCAATTATATAATTGGCTGCTTTCCAACGAAAAATTTTCAATTGCAATTCAGCCGTATAAATCTATTAATTTATGGTGAATTTGTTCATCATGCAACATGAAAATTATTATTTTTAGGGCTCCGTATTTCCGAACGGAACCCTATTACTGAGCTTACGATGTCTGTTCGTCCGTGCGTCTGTCACAAGGCTCTATCTCACAAACGGTATGAGGTAGCTAGTTGAAATTTTCACAGATCGTGTGTTGTTGTGACTTGCGACATGAATCCTGGCAAATAATAAAAATCAAAAAGTTTAATCTCTAGCAGGCTCCCCATACATGGATATATACTCGTATATCTTGTATTTTTGAAAGGGGCAACACACATAGCCTTTCTGGCTTTGTTGCATCCTAAATAAAGTTATATTCTATTCTATTCTATTCTATGTAATCTCTGTTGTTTTCTTTAGAATTGAACGCTTATAGTTATACAACTCAAGTATACCTTGTTTCTGCTCTGCTACTGCAGTAAGTCTTGTAGCGCAATGGCTAAGGCGTTCGCATGTCACCTTGAAAAACTGGGTTCAAATCCGTTGGACGAGATGTGTTTTTTTTTTTATAATGTAAATATATTGGGATTTTTTAAATAAGAAATTTAATTTAAAAATGATTTCCAAAAATAAATTAAATTTAATGAACTGTATTTTAATTCCTTTCTTTTTTAGTTGTACGGAACCCTCTGCGCGCGAGTCGAACTCGCACTTGACCGTTTTTTTTAGTTACCCACTGTTTTATTTGAGAAAAGTTTCAAAGTTATGGGTTTCTTAAGTTATAAACGGACGTACAAAATAAGTAATGTTACGGATCACCCTGTATATAAACGACAGGCAAGAGTTCTGAGAAACGGGGTCCGCTTACTGTAACAACTGGTACCTGCACGGAAGTTTTAGAGAAAGCGAGAACACACTAGGCTTACGGCACGCAGCATATATAAACATCAGTCAACGGTGAGTCAGGCAGTCAGTCAATATATTGTTACGGATCACCCTGTATATAAACGGCAGGCGAGAGTTCCGAGAAACGGGATCTGCTTACTGTAACAACGAGTACTTGCACGAAGGATCTAGAGAACGCGAGAACTTACTGGGCTAAAGCCGAGCAGCATATATAAACAGCCGATGCGAGGGAGTGATCGGTGAGTCACGCAATCAGTCAATGGAGAATACTGAGCGACAAACAGTGCGTCTGATATAAATACACTGAATATAAATATTTGAAACATAAATAACTAGAAATAAATAGTCCTGGTATATAGTTAATAATTACGAATTATTGTATATAGTTGTTTTGTTTTGCTTTGTAATTACTGTTTAGTTATTGTTTAATTGTGTTGATTGTTAGAATTGACTTTTCGTTGTTGCGTTCATTATCATTGTGTTTTTAATTATTGTAAATAAATATTTATTCCGCCAACTCAGAAAACAGTTTTGCAACAATAATATTAGAAAATTGAACCGATTTCAAAAAAGCATGCCTCTCTCTGTTTTACTACCATCTCCCCTATCTGCTTTCAATTAAAAGTCGGCGTAATTACTTCTCTATTCATTGAATGTAGGTAAAACCACACACACACAAACATACATACGACGAAAAATTCTGTACTATTTTTAATCGGTTAAAAATAAAACTGTATGAGTAATCTAAAGGATTCTTAATTTACGACTTGATTAATGATGGGATAAGATATTTTTACAATCGAAACAATTGTAATCGTTCATAAAAACAATCGAGTCCACAATCGACTCGGAGTTTGATTTTACAATCTAAATGTTCGATTGTTCAAGTCGATTATTTGCCACATAGGTTATAGCAATAGCAACGAATGAGAATACATATAATCGCGATTCAAGGTTATATGCTAGTCGACTGATGTTCACGCGACTCGTTGCTTGTTCACTGTTCAGTCGGTACTCTGTGATCACTATTGAATTCGTATTACGCGATTACTGCACAATCGACCATCGACTCGACCACAGTTGTTGAGTGATGAACGATTGTATATTATGTGGCTCTCGACAGTGTACGATTCAGTACTATGCGACTCGGTCTCGGTGAACTATGAAACAACAACAATCGAGTACAAATGACAACCATCGAGAGTTATCGAGATGTTTGAACAATCGACTAAATTCTAAAACATCTCCAATCGTGCATCATTAGACTTGATGTAATTGTTCTAAGACCTGTGGTTTATATTAAATTGATTGGTTTATTATATGTGTTTACTATTGACAGTTATGATAGATAGAATAATCTTGTAGAAGAAAGGTAATTTAGTGTTCAATAAACGTAGGTGGCTCCTTAGTAATTATTGTGAGTTACTTTACGCAGTTAAATATTTCTATTTCAATAATGATGATTGATAAACTATGTTTAATCAACATTATCTAACAATTCGAAGTTGCTATATTTATAAAATAGAGCAATTTGATCCTTGGAAACAGTTTTAAGAATTGTTGAAAATGAGCACTTCCGTGGCACAAAGCAATACTGATTTTTTTAAATTTGCATTTTACTAACGTTTCGGTATTCTTCATACCATCTTCAGAGTCTACAAAATAATTATAATGTTGATATAATTATTTTGTAGACTCTGAAGATGGTATGAAGAATACCGAAACGTTAGTAAAATGCAAATTTAAAAAAATCAGTATTGCTTTTTATTGATCCTTTGTGCCACGGAAGTGCTCATTTCTAACAATTCTTATCTAACAATGAAAACGTAAGGGGTATTTTCCTGTATTGTTACTTTTTTTAAAGATAATTCATTTTTTTCAGACATTTTGCATAATATCAAGTCATAACTGATAATTTTCAGATTTTTCTGGTAGACTAGTACTTTTCCACACGGCCACCTGGCTTACTGTGTTTGAGACCTTACCATAGATATTCGCATTCTTTGTTTTGTTTCACATGTCAACCACTCCCGATTATCTCCGTTACATCTAATATTTCTAAAATGCCACCCCAGTATGATACATTAGACGTTATTCACGTTAAACACCTACTCCCCCCAGGGGGGATATTGGAATATGGTTGCTATCGCAAATTGCATTCCAATGTTCTTTTGGAATTAGCGCTCCCATGGGACCCGAGCTCGTACCAGTCGGTTTGTGTATGGCGGATTCTAATACACAAATAGATTATTTGTTCTGTTGAAGACGCTAATGATCTGAGTTGTCGACGCGTCTATAATCTACAATTAATTAATTAATTTAATTAGTGTATTTGCCATATGGCACATACACTATTGGCGTCGGTCGGATGGCGGGACCTAGGGGTCGGACCAAAATTTCTCGACGTTTCATAGCCTCCTGAACATTTTGGCACCATTTTTGGAAATGTCTATATATACATATGTGTGTGTGTGTGTGTGTGTGTGTGTGTGTGTACGCGCAATAACTTTCGAAAGAGTTAATTGATTTTGTCGAAATTTGGTAGGCACGTTTAAATCCATAACCACACGAAGCCTATTTAAAATGGGCCTAATCGGACCATTTTAAGGGTGGTTTTTAGGGGTTGAAAACTGTTTTTGGGCCCAAAAATTCCGAAAAAATTCTCAGAATCGTTTCAAAATTGAAATTTAACCCTTTAGTAATGATTAAAATGTGCTGCTAAAATTTTAATAAAATCGGCCCAACAGGACCGGACTTACAAATTTTATGAAAACACTAGTTTGCGGATAGTGCTTTACTTACTGAAGGGTGTATTTATTTTGGTACCGACGTTGCATTGATAAAAATATTGAAATTAAGAAAAAAAATATTATTTAAAGGGATGTATTAAGAGGTTAAATTTTTTATTTTGTTCAAAAACAAATTTAAGTTCACATAATAAAGCCACAATGCCGCCAGTATTATCAAATACACTATATATTGTCGGCAGGGTTTTGGCACTGCGACCCGAGTTTTTTTTTGTATTTTATTGTGGATTATATAGACGCGTCGACAACTTAGGTCATTAGCGTCTTAAATACAACAAATATCATAATATATCACTTAAAAACTAAATAACATCTATGAGCAGAGGTGGGATTCGAACCCACGACAGTCTGGTTCAGAGGCCGCGACGCTACCAACTGAGCCATACTGTCCTCTTAATTAATTTAATCAAAAACCTACTCCTATATGGGAAGGTTAGTCCAACCTGTCCAAGTTGTGTCGAACCATTTGTTTTCTAAATATCATTAACCAGTTTGACATTTTATCACACGCGAGATCTTTTTATTAATGAAACACAGTAAATGATTTATTTTATAAATACGTCTACTGCAATCATTATCAAAGGTCAACTAAATGAAACACTAAATATTTAATAGATTTTTTTAGAACCGTGAAATATTAACGCATTAAGTTTTGAATTCTTTACGTACGGTAGAGTGAATTGAATTCATGCGACTGAACATGCAACGCAACGAAACGACGCGACGTGTATTAAAATGCTGCGTCCTCCATGTTCTCTGCGCCGTTGATCTAGAGTGGGACACTGGGAAAGCATCGGTGCAACGATAATTATAGACAACTGTGAGTATGACAGTTGTGTGTCCACAGTCGACTATAGTCTTTCTTATCGACATATGTAGTTATCACGTGAACAGCACATGATTGGCTAGGATGCACAAAATATCTGACTGGTTGTTCTGCAGTGCTGAGTTTCAAGTGACGAAGCAGGTATTATCAGATGCTGATCACGTAGTTTTTGATGTGAAACATCTTATGTCGGGCAGTGAACAGCCGCGTGAGGGGAAATATGCAACGAAATTTCTGGTCCGCTCCTACGCTGCTGTTCTCCCCACCACTGCGGCACTGTCTCTCTCTCGGCTTCCGCGCGCTCGGGCACGGGAAGAGAGAGAGAGAGTATAATATACGAACGTACTGTAAAGCAAAAGTATATGTATACACGTGTAGGTATGTAATATAGATACTTCGCTGTGTATTTAGTTGCGTTTCTGGTTCAGGCGTGCTCAAACGTCGCAGCCGCGTGTGTTACAGTGCAGTATATAGGATTACGTCAGCATAACAGTTAGTTGCTGCTTTTGAAAAAATATATACTACTACATAGAGAATACCACCGAGTTTAATAACGTTTTCTTTGGTGTTTCACATCTGTCGTTAGTCCCGAGACCCACACCCTTTTTTTGCTATATCGGTTCATGCGGAGTATAGAAGTTCACTTCTGTAGTGTGTAGTGGAAAATATATTTTTTAAATAATGGTTTATTCTGTATTCATGAGAAAAAAATGCATCACTGCTTGGATTTGAAACGGAATCCTCTAAAAAAATTAATTGTCGACGTAGAGTTCATACATTTAGAGAAAACTTAACCGCCTCATGCGCAGAAACCAAATTTGGTTCGGACTGGTCTATTCTATTTTTGAAGGGGTGCGCCGGTTTATGTGTATACATGTCAGTGCAGTATTTACTTGTCATTCAAATGTTTAGGTTATAATATTACCTACATGCTGTTAAAAATCGAGTATTGAATTGTGTTTGAAGTGCATTATCAGTGATACTTACATGTTTGAATGATTTTAAAAGATTTTATTAATTCCATTTCTTAAATTAAAGAAAAAATCGCATTTAATTAAGTCCCTAGCATCTACATCTGTGCGTCAGAATCTGTTTTGCGTACACTATTCACTACTACTTCTGTTCTTCCACCAGTTTTTGTGCGCAGTTCCGTTAGGATTTGGTTTTCTCTAAATGTATGAACTCTACTGTCGTATGGCTAATGAATCTACCATGACGGCATAGAAGTTTCGGTTTCGAATCCCGGCAGTGACTTATAATATTTTATCTTATGAATAAAACCCTTTTTAAAATGTAAATGAGTTCATAGATAACAATATTTTTTTATAGAATTAATAATAGCTGGTAATAATACTAGAGAAAATTCATAACTTCGGAATTTAATTAAATTGTACACAGTACAGAAATTTAATATTTTTAATTAATTAAAGCCTCATAAAGGATACATAATTTTATTAGTACCGTTAGTTTCATGAACTATGAACTTTGACAAAAAATAATTGAATATTTTTATATGGATGGATATATTATAACATAAATAATAAAATAAGCTGGATGTAAAAATATATCTACTATTTTTATAAAATTATTCTTTTAATGCATTAGACAGTTGATGTTAAAAATTAATTATTAATAATAACAATAACAATAATAAAATACATACCTATAAATCGAACAGCTAAGAACAATAGAAAATAGGATTCACTAAAAATAACTGTATTATTTTATGATTATTTAATTATTAGTTTTTTTTTCTTTTAACTTAGTAACAAATATTATAATTTTTAAACAAATATTTTATTTTTAAGGTCTTTTTTATGCCGGTTCAGAGAATTTAACTAACTTAAATTTTTGATTTTTCAAACCACAGGACACGCGATATTACCTAAGGTAGGTAGGACTTACATAACTTGCCTACTTGTTAACAGACAGGACCGGACTTATATTTTTAAATGATGTATTTTTTTTTAACAATCCATTAACGCCAAAAAGACCTTAATAATAATAGCAACAACCATTAATAATAATAATAGCAACAACAATTAATATTTTATAACGCTACAAGCCACTAAAAAGAGGAAAATAATGAAATTTTGAGGTCTGCGCCAATTTAAATTAATAAAATATGAAGTCTGTTAAAAAGTATAGTATAGTGATTAATATCGTCTTTTTAACCAACCTCATATTTTATTAAATTGGCGCAGACCTCAAAATTTCTTTATTTTCCTCTTTTTAGTGACTTTTTGAAGCAGGTTTTTTTTTGTTAAAAAGTGTTTTATTTTTTACTTTTTAGTGTCAAAAAGTGACATTTACCTTAAGGCAACCGCCGTTACTCACTTTTATTAAAATCAGCCGAACTACTGAACCGATTTTGATGAAATTTCTATGGGACCAATCTGAAAGTATATCCTTTCAAATAAAAAAAAATTTCCAAATCGGTTTATAAATAACGGAGTTCTGCGGTAACAAACAAAAAAAAATACAACCGAAATGAGAACCACCTCCTTTTTTTGAAGTCGGTTAATAATAGGTATAAATAGCGTCACAATTTAGAGAAATTATTACAGGGAATAATGTGTTTTACCTGTTAAAATGTTTTTAAATTTTGAATTATTTTCTACAACTTTTATTTTCATCTGGAAGTTTATTGTGTTCGAATCATAGCATTACGGCCACCCTTGTACAGGGTGTAATTGTATCGCAGGATTGAGAACATAAGGAAGCTTGTATATTATATTTTTTGGAAATCTACTCGTCAAGACCTTTAATTTGATACCCATCTCAATAGGATTTTTTGAATTATTTTTAAAGAAATTTGACAGTTGTGTCGTGTCAATGGGTGAACATACATTTAACGTAGATTCTAGTTAGAAGGAGAGAGTTGCGACTCCGCCACGCCTTCCTTTCCTATAATCTATTGAAAAAAATAATTGTTTATTTATCGTCAAAAATAACGTCCCCACGGTTTTTAAGAACTGAGCCTACTATTTGAAATATTTTAAATCAACTGGAGAAATTTAACATGTAGGTAAAGTCAATATGTTGGTTGAAACCAAATGCACTGTATATTGTTTTAAAACTGAAAAACAAATTCGAAAAAGTTGCCGAGTAAATTTCTGTGAAAACGAACGAAAATAATCTGGACAGTAATCCGCTATGTAAATCTAAGCTCTGTTTGATCTAATCCGTGGCAACGATTTTATATTTACATAATAATAATTAAAAAGTGTAACTTTAATTACTTCATTAAACTAATTAGGATTATATGTTTAACTTTGCACAGTCGGGTTATGTTACGTACACACATGCTCAAAAGCCTCAACTAAGCGGACAAGAAGGATGCTGCAGAACAATGAACCAGCTATTTAAGTTTGACCCTTTTGCGTACTAACATTTTTATTATCTTACTTTTTATATTATAATATTATATACATACAAAGAGGAAAATTATGAAAATTCTACAGGTAGCCTAGAAGATTCTCAGTAGCTATTCAAATGAGAAAAGTGCATAATTAATCTTAGATTCCAAGTCTTCATGGTTTCCGGACTTGTAGGCCGTGGTCCGGTGGTATTTCTACCTGACGTTTCGTCTAAGGAGGACACTTCGACCGCTGCCACATCGCCTTTGAGAATGTCTACTGCAGTTGTAGACGAAACGTCAGGTAGAAATACCACCGGACCACGGCCTACAAGCCCGGAAACCATGAAGACTTCGAACAATGCCGGCCGTGAAAGCTTGCACACCTGGATAATCTTAGATTACCAAAAACTGGCAAATAAGTAATACTAAGAGACCAAATTTATATCATTTATTAGTCGTTCAAAAGTTTATTCCTTTTTGACTCCCTTAGGGATTGAATTTCGAAAAATCTCTTCATATAGTGGGTGCTTACGTCATAAAAGAAACCTATTGTCCAAATTCCAAGTGTTTAGCTTTAGCGGTTTGGCCTAGGCGTTGAATAGTCAAAAAATCCTACTCCCTCGTTTGACCCCCTTAGGGATTGAATTTAATTCTAAAAACGAATAAACCATGTATTGTCATCGGGAATGCATATGTGTACCAAATTTTAAATCGATCGGATACGTGGAAGTCGTTCAAAATTGACTTGCAAGATTTGACCTAAACAAACAAACTAACATACAAACATTGCAAGTTACATAAAAGCTTGTAAAAAAACAACCACTTTCTATATAGTCCCCATTACCAAAGTTACGTTGCAAATTACGACATTAGCTGACAAACACTAACAAAAATTTTTTGAATGAGGTACTCGAGCATGTTATCTACTGATTAAAGATGTGTCGACTGTATCACACACACAAACACCCAATACTCATTAATCGTCCACATACATACACACTCACACTTCCATTTCATCTACCTACCGCATATAAATCATAAAATTTCGAAATTTAAATCAGTTACGGATACTCAATGTATAATTTAAAAAAAAAATTTAACCACACCTGAAGATAGCAACTCGTTGCTGAAACGCGTCGTGTTAACAACACATGAAGTCACAAGACGGACACAAGGTATTTCTAATACTTCTTATTATTAGTATCACTAACGTTTTTTTTTTAATTTTTAATTCCTTAAAACCATTTGATGCATTTCTCGAACGGCTTGTTACATAACTTTGATAGTTGAATCTGTTTATGTTGCTGTACTTCAGTGACACTAAACTCGAATTTACTAATTAGCAAATCTCGTCGAATAATTAGATTATGTACTTAACAAGAGATTATTTTACTGATCATCTCTTGCGCATGTTAGCTATACTTAATCTGTTTTAACATTGGAAATGTTTATGTTCGTATATGGGGGCAGAGTTACGAGTTTTCGTTCAAGGCCAAAAGACAACGGTGTCGCGATCAAGTGAGGAGCAATCATGCAAAATTGAACAAGTGCAATTTTTTCGAAATGTGTTTTATATCATGTCTAGTTAATTGAGAGGTATTTGCGACGATCTGCGGTGTTATTTTTGAGCAAATGTTAATAAATACTGTAGAAAAATCCATTTAAAAGTTAAGTAATCAAGCAAAAGTGAACGCGTGTATAACAGAAGAATAATAGGGTTCTTCCTGACAAAACTAAACAGTGCATTGATAAATATTGTGTGTATAATAAACAGTTAATTATGTTTCATATATGCTGTTATCATTTCCAATGTCCTCGATGGTTGCAAGGATTGCGAAATCTGTGAATTTTTTTAATAATAAATTGAAAATCCAATTGACACTTTTACCAGCTCTCGGGCTAGAACCCGGGAACTGGGGACTTGTAATAGAGGAACCATAGCAACGCTATGTAAACAACAGCATTGCTACACGCTCGGCTATTCTCAAGCCCAATAATCTTCTCGCTTTCTAGTTTTTCCACATGAGAAAACCAGATCATTCTAAAAATTCAAATACCTAGATGTATGCATTAAGAAAAATAATACCCATAGTTTATAATCGTCGCGTACGATGACGCCAACAGTTATATGGTTTGATTCCAATAGAAATAACATAGTTTATAATCACCGTGTACGATGACCTTCCTCAATAAAGGGGCTATCTAAAAAACAATTTTTTTTCAAATCGGACTGGTAGTTTCTGAGATTAGCGCGTTCAAACATAGGTAAACACAAACAAACAAACAAACTCTTCAGCTTTATTATATTATTAGTATATAGAAGTATGATATTATCTATACTTCTATACTAATAATATAATAAAGCTGAAGAGTTTGTTTGTTTATGCTTACCTATGTTTGAACGAGCTAATCTCAGGAACCAGTCTAATTTGATTTTTTTTTGTTAGATAGCCCGTTTATTAAGGAAGGTCATTGTACTCGATGACTATAAACTATGTTATTTCTCCAAATCTTCATGGTTTCCGGGCTTGTAGGCCGTGGTCCGGTGGTATTTCTACCTGACGTTTCGTCTACAACTGCGGTAGACATTCTCAAAGGCGATGTGGCAGCGGTCGAAGTGTCCTCCTTGGCGGCTCACAGATCAGAGCCGCCAAGGAGGACACTTCGACCGCTGCCACATCGCCTTTGAGAATGTCTACCGCAGTTGTAGACGAAACGTCAGGTAGAAATACCACCGGACCACGGCCTACAAGCCCGGAAACCATGAAGATTTGGAACAATGCCGGCCGTGAAAGCTTGCACACTTGGATATGTTATTTCTATTGGAATCAAACCATATAACTGGTGGCGTCATCGTACGCGACGATTATAAACTATAGGTATTATTTTTCTTAATGCTGGGTCATCGAAATACATCTAGGTATTTGAATTTTTATGATACATTTTTAGAATGATCTGGTCTTCTCGTGTGGTGTGTTATTTATTAGATAACATACCATCGTCAAATTCTGAAATTTCAGAAATTCTATTTTACCTTATGTAAATTTCTTTGTTACGTAAATAATAATTATTGATTTATTAATTTTTCTGTAGCGGTATTTTTGCGAAGGTCATGATCCCATGAATATAGATTAAAGTACATCAGACGAGTGTGGCCGAAAGCTCTGATGTAGCAGAAGTTAAGAGCAAGACTACAATGTGTTCATAAAATAGTAGATTGTATTAGACCGAGAGCTAGCGACAATTTTTTGGTGTTATTTATTCAAGGCCTTATTTTTGTGAAAATGTTGAAGGAGGCATATTAAAGTGCCCTGAGTAAGGGATTTTGCTAGATAGCGGTATGGGAGGGATGCAGACCGCCCCCAGCATGTAACAAAAAAAATGTTCACAATTATTTTTGCTTCAAGGCTGAAATCACTACCTATGGAAATGGATTTATTTTCCCACTAGTGTGTTTTGAAAACACTTTCAGCACACCTGCCTGTTTACCGACCAATTCTATGTTATTTTATAGTCGGTATGGCAAAAAATGCTATTAATTTTGGTTATACACCGCGTCCATAATTTTCTATCTGAATTTGACAAAAAAACACTTATATATGGACATATTGTAGGTATACCGTACGAGTTAAAACATTTTTAACATTGCTAAAACATTTATACTAGAGATACATACATACAATATGTAAGCATCATGTTGTTATCTAAAAATCTATAGAATGGTTCTTAAAAACTGTATCTAAGTTATTACCGAATGTATACCTACTCTTGAAATATTGAAATTTCATTTTATTTTTGTATTAGCGGTCCCGTCCGGCTTCGCCCGGGTGCTAAGAAAGCCCGGGTGCAATACACTACACACTCGCTTCGCTCGTTCGCTTGAATATTATAAATACACTACTCATTCGCTTCGCTTGTTCGCTTGAATATTATAATTACATTACTCACTCGCTTCGCTCGTTCGCTATATATGTAAACCTTCCGTGAAAAATTATCTAACTGGATGGTAAAATCCGCATCAAAATCCGTTGCGTGGTTTAGGAATTACATTACTCACTCGCTTCGCTCGTTCGCTATATATATAAACCTTCCGGGAACAATTCCGTCATACATGATTTTTGCGTAACTTTAACCGTTTACACAGCGCACGCAACGGAAGCTCTCAAAAGGAATAATTTTTACTGTTTTTGCAACATTTTTCATTGATGCTCCGCTCCTATTGGTCGTAGCGTGATATTATATCGCTTATAGCCTTCCTCGATAAATGGACTATCCAACACAAAAACCAGTAGTTCCTGAGATTAGTGCGTTCAACCAAACAAACAAACAAACTCTTCAGCTTTATAATATTAGTATAGATTTCTTGTAGGCGTTTGAGAGGGCCGATTTTTCTGAAATTTGTAATTTGATGGGTCTATGTGTATTGTCTAAGCGTAGCTTCGGTAATTTAGTCTTTTATATCAGAAAAAGTTTTCTGTAACAGTTTGTGATGTCAGAACACGTTATATAAAGCAACATTGCTTTATTATTACTAGTATTAAACTTTTTTTAGGATATAATAAAACCAAAATTGCTATGTATGTTGTCCGGTGTCCCTTTCAAAATAAATTTGAGATACATATATAATATAGACTCAAGACTGACAAACATAAAGAGGGGTTAGATATCTGGTCTGTACCACCAGAAAGTGGTCATTAGTTTAGAAATCAAAGGACTATCGAAGTACACACAATCTTGTGTGAATTTTGATTTCGGTGTGATTTCTTTGTTTGTTACGGATTATTCCCAATCACAAAATAGCTACTGGCGTATAGCTGATGTGAACCATTTTGTAAGTTCATATTAGCCAATACATATTATACAAAGTGTCCCTGCAAGATCTTATTTCCCACATAAATACTTAACTATTTGTGTATTGATGTTTGAAGCTAGAAACATTAAGGTTCTCAATTCGACGTGTTAATATATTTTTTATGTATGACCACGCATAACTTTTTACTGAGTAGTCCGATTTTAATGATTCTTGTTTTATTGGATAGGGTATACCTCGAAGTTGGTCCCATATAAATTTTACGTAAATTGGTTCAGTAGTTCGGCTGATTTTAATAAAAGTGAGTAACGGCGTGTGATTCTTTAAGGTAAATGTCACTTTTTGACACATCACACAGCGTAAGAAAGTCGGTTTAATAAAAGTGAGTAACGGCGTGTGATTCCTTTAAGGTAATGCCACCTGACACACACTGCGAAAGAAGTCAGTTAAGTTTGTAGAAGTGAATCTATTGGCAAACGATTAAACTACGTATTGTAAAGCGACTAAAAAGTAAAAAAACTTTTTAACAAAAAAGAAACCTCCTTCAAAAAGTCACTAAAAAGAGGAAAATAATGACATTTTGAGATCTGCGCCAATTTAATAAAATACGAAATCGGTTAAAAAGAAAATACTAATCACTATAATAAGTATATTTTTTAACTGACTTCATATTTTATTAAATTGGCGCAGATCTCAAAATTTCATTATTTTTTTAGTGACTTTTTGAAGGAGGTTTGTTAAAAAGTTTTTGGATCACACTGTATATATACGGAGAGCTGCCCGAGGCATCGGACCGGTTGATTCATACCTATATAGAGTGTAATGCCGCCACGTCGTTCTGAACTTTTAACCCGAATAGGTTTGAGTTCGAATCCCTACACGGCCTACGGGCTTGTCTTCTTGTGTGTGCTTGTGCGGTTGTTATGTTGGTTTGGTTACATTACGTGCTTCAGGTATACCAACTGTTATGGCACGTTTACACGTGCTTATTTAATAGCCGATTTTACTTGGCACGCACTTCCGCTAAATTGATCTCGGCCGGAAGCGAAACGAAGAACACTCGAAGACCGAAGTCGAATATGGCGATTTCTGTTTGAAGGTTGACGCATTTTGTGCTACAGCCAGTATCATGCAAAACTTGAAGATTCAGCGCTTCTCAATTTTTTTCTGTCGTGGCACAACATGAAGCATCGCGGCACATTTCATAAGGACATCAAACTGCGGAGGAGATTTTAGAATGCTATTTCCATGTAGCAAACTCAGTTCTCGTTTAACTAATAGACGACCCAAGATTATGTTATCTAGCGGCACCACATCCACACTGTAGGAAATGAGAAGGCCGATTACATAGATTATCGATGGTCCATTTGTAGCCAGCGATTAATTTGGTAATGGCACACAAAGAGACAATGGCGTTGCAAACAGGTATCGCTACATCGCGTAGATTCCATAAAAACACATTGCGCAATGCGCATGCGTGATTACTAATTTTACATTAATTTGTTTTGTATTCATGCATTTTATATATATAACTATACATTTTATTTTGTAATTTTTACACACTTTATTGGAATATTACACAAATTATGTAATTTTAATTTACTTTATGTAAAAATCACAAATTTGTTTAACTTTACAGTAAAAATCCAAGTTTTTATGAAGTTTTCTGTGTAAAAATAAATAATATATAGGCCGATTTTAATATATTTATGATAAAACTGTGTGATTAAAAAATTATATATACAGGGTGAGTTCGACCACCCGTATCAGTCGTTTTTTTCGAAAACGGTTAGTCGTAGAGAGTTGTGTCAAAAATTTGTATTATAAAACCCCTAATAAAGAATCGAATGGTGATAAATTTTTTTTCCGGGAAGGTCGGCTTCCCTATTAGTTTGCTCCAGAATGTCCGAAACTTCGGAATTATAAATGTAACGATAGGTCCAAAGTGGTATTGTTGAAAAGATCTTTAAAAAATAAGCAAGTTTTGTAGGAAAATTTTTTTTATAACTGCCACCCCTGTAAATTTCTATAAGTATAAATATAAATTATTATATGTTCAAAACTCCGGAATTTTAGAAAGCACGATAGGTTGAAAGTGGTGCTGTTGAAAAGCTCTTTAAAAAATAGGCAAGTTTTGTAGGAAAAATTATTTAATTACTGCCACCCCTGTTAAGTAACAATCGTTTGAAATTATTAAATCAAAATTTCATAATAACGATCGAAGTCGGCATTAAAAATCTAGCAACCTTAGACATTGTCACAAGTGTTCAAACTGTCTTCCATTTACACTTTAATACATAGGTACTACTGAGCTCTTCTGGTTATACTTCGAGTGTACTTCTTCAGTGTTTAATGATCGATAGATAGGTAACTAGATTTTAAAGGCGGACTTTTAAAAAGTTCGTTATTATGATATTTTAATTTAGTAATTTCAAACAAATATTACTTAACAGGGGTGGCTGTAATAAAAAAAATTTTCCTACAAAACTTGCTTATTTTGTAAAGATCTTTTCAACAATACCACTTTCGACCTATCGTTACATTTATAATTCCGGAGTTATGGACATTCTGGAGCAAACTAATAGGGAAGCCGACCTTCCCGGGAAAAAAATTTATCACCATTCGATTCTTTATTAGGGGTTTTATAATACAAATTTTTGACACAACTCTCTACGACTAACCGTTTTCGGAAAAAACGACTGATACGGGTGGTCGAACTCACCCTGTATATTTTAAAGTCAGAAAATCTGAAGTTTTCACTTCTGTCGTGTGGTCATAAGCACACACCCATTTTTCTGTTCTTTTTCTTGCTTTGTCGAACATATTAAGGTGAGTTCTCTAAACATGAGTTTTGTTGCCAGTATTGTATTTTTTATTATCTTTTTTATGGTGCCTTTGTCACTATAACGTTATCATTTTCTCTACCAACAGAACATACGCATGCGTATACAGAAAAAACAGTAGGTTAAATCTTTTTATTGTTTAATTTTGTGTAATGGTTACCATGAAAGTATATGAGCGCAGTAGCAACTCGTCGTATTGAAAAAAGGAGTATTTAGTAATAAATTCAAAAACTACATTTACAATATGAATAGGCATCAGGTCTAGTTAACGTTTGAGTCTGCTGGCTTTTATTTAATATTAAAATTAACGTTTTATTTAACTGTAAACCACAGTCAATATTACAAAGTCAAATAAAGTTTAATAAAAATAACAAAGAAATTGATAAATCATTTTTTTGAACTCTATTGTCGAGCGTATATAATCAATATCAACGTTAAAAAAACAATATTTTATAGAGCAATATTTTTCTACTTTGAATTATCAAAAAGGTGCGATTATATGGCGTTGCTATGGTTCCTCTATTACAAGTCCCCAGTTCCCGGGTTCTAGCCCGAGAGCTGGTAAAAGTGTCAATTGAATTTTCAATTTATTATTAAAAAAAAATAATGAATTTAAATTATGGGATTTGTGCTAGGCCCAAATAACCTTAGCTGTTGGTGGTCTTTAAAAAAAAAACACACACACACACATAAAGGTGTGAATAGAAGCTGAAGAGAATATTTTAATGGTGCTAAAAATGCTATTCCAACCCTTAATTAGGCCTTGTCCAGTTGAGTATTAAGTTAACATATCAAACTGAGTAAACGCTTTAACCAATATTACGGCGCGTGAAATTCTGGGAATAGAACTGGACTGAACCAACACTTTCCATGGTCTAAGCCAAAATGAAGTTCACTGAATCAGATTATTTACTTATTTGTTATTATAAAGAACGACGGGTATCACAAACGTCAAATGTGTTTTGACATTTTACAGGTGACAATTAGTCCAAGCGGCAGGTAATAAATGAAAGGGGTTACCTGGAAAGTATTCCGAAGTTAATAATATTTAGGTGTATTGTTTGCGGGTACTATGTGGAGTAGAATCTGAGTTTTCGACCTCGAGGACCCTGTGCTAACGTGGGGGGAGCCGAAAAACCACGAAATTTTACCACCTTTTTTGCTTTTTTAGAAATCTCTCAGAAACGGTCGACTTAAGCAGTTCTTTCATTATGTAATGTTTTAAAGAGGATTACATTTCCTACAATTTTCATTCCCACAACTTTTCTGTGGTACTAATGGTAAGCGCGTTGCAGCTTCTTGAAAATCACCCGCTCCGCTTTTTGTAACCTTGGTAACCAATGTGTAACATGTGTATTTTCAATTTAAAGTTCGATAAAAAATGGTGGAACCTTTGGTGTAAAGATACGAGATGCTACAATTACCACAAAACACCAAACCATAACAAACACTCTCGACGTACGTTTCGCCAACCAAGTTGGCATCATTGTAACATTTCGTTTAAAGTTCGATGAAGAAGAAAATAAATAAAACTATTGAAAAGAACATTACATTTTAACCAATGGTTACCAAGGTTACAAAAAGCGGAGCGGGTGATTTTCAAGAAGCTGCAGCGCGCTTATCATTAGTACCACAGAAAAGTTGTGGGAATAAAAATTGTAGGAAATGTAATCCTCTTTAAAACATTACATAATGAAAGAATTGCTTAAGTCGACCGTTTCTGAGAGATTTCGAAAAAAGCAAAAAAGGTGGTAAAATTCCGTGGTTTTTCGGCTCCCCCCCACGTTAGCAGAGGGTCCTCGAGGTTGAAAACTCAGATTCTACTCCACAGAGTACCCACAAACATACCAAAATATCATTAACTTCGGAATACTTTCCAGGTAAAAAGTACCTGACTGCTGGACTAAATTGCTAGCCTGTTCAAAAAATCTCAACGCGCATAAACGCTCTTAAAAACTAGTAGATACTAATATCGACGATAAAACTCTTAACGTCTTCGCATAAATATAGCAATTGACTGAATATTTTTTCAGGGTACGTTTTATTCAGGACAGTTTGTATAGGTAGACAAACGAAGGTAAACGTGCAGTTTAGAGCATTTATTTGATGAAAAAACGAAAAGACAGCTCGTGTAAACGGTGACATATGTGCGCCTGTCCACTTTTTCCAGAGTATATAAATAATTCAAGAAGTAGCTTGTCCTATATATGTATAAAATAGTGGGTTTACAGACAAAAACCGTAAAATTTACGCGTGAGTTATTCGATATAACACATAATTTGAACACAAAAATCTTTCATCTTATATCTTCTACTTTACAGTGTGATTCCTCGGGGTTATTCGTATATAATTTCAGGGCGAAATACGAAAAAAAAGTAGATTTGAATACATAATCTATATTTAGAGATGAGTTTCAAGAACTCGAGTTTTTATTTAAAAAGTACGTATAAAACGAAAAAAAAATTAATTGTGTAAATAAAGAAAACATTCCAAAACTGTAATGCATGTAATTTAAATTAGTGCAATAACAAATATTTGTGGTTTTTAAAATCAGTTGATGAGACCAAAAAAACTTTTGAACAAAAAAAAAACCGCCTTCAAAAAGGCACTAAAAAGAGGAAAATAATGAAATTTTGAGGTCTGTGCCAATTAAAATATGAAGTTGGTTAAAAAGAAGATATTAATCACTATACTATACTTTTTAACCGACTTCATATTTTAATTGGCACAGACCTCAAAATTTCATTATTTTCCTCTTTTTAGTGCCTTTTTGAAGGAGTTTTTTTTTGTTAAAAAGTTTTTTATTTTTTACTTTTTAGTGTCAAAAAGTAACATTTACTTTAAAGAATCATACGCCGTTACTTACTTTTATTAAAATCAGCCGAACTACTGGACCGATTTTGATGAAATTTCTATGGGACCAATCTGAAAGTATATCCTTTCAAATAAAAAAAAATTTCAAAATCGGTTCATAAACGACGAAGTTATCCGCGAACACACATAAAACATAAAAAATATATACGGCCGAATTGAGAAACCTCCTTTTTTTGAAGTCGGTTAAAAAAAAAACCCTCCTAATAGCAGGTCCGGACTTAAAGACTCAGGGCCTCTAGGCACTTGACAGTTGGGTCCTCCAAGCCCAAAAATTAGGGGGGGAAATGGAATTGGATGAAAATTTAGCAAAAAAAGTCGCCAATTGGGTTATCTTACAAAATTTTTGGGCTTTTTTCTTTTCAATTTCCATCTCTGCCTTGGCCAGGGCCCCCTCGGCGCCTTGTTGGCCTAGGGCCTAGGCAGAAATCCGGGCCTGCCTACAAGTTGCACCCAACTAATAAACATTTTTTTTTAAATATGCAATCCGAGATGCAATCGAAACCATATCGAAACTACCAAAGATCAAAAAAGTCAATTAGAAAAAGACCCATATCAAAATTTTGTAAATTACAAAAAAAAAATATAAACTGACCCCATTTTACTCACCCCAAATTCAACTGCACTTTAGAACTAATTTCAAAAAGTAAAAACAAATCGAGAATATAATTTCTTCGCTTATTTGGAACATCATGACGCTGTTTAATCAAGCAGTGTTTGCTGATACTCAATAGGTATGCTCCTACAGAAATTCAAAAACGTCCGTGGACGTCAGGAGTGTGCCTGTATTTCGATTACAGTGTATTTTTTATTTTGTCTCACTTTATCTTATGTAATATTAGTTCTTGTTAGAAAGTGACGAAAATTTAACAGACTTGTGTATTTCGACATTATGTAATGATACAAAATATCGTCTCGTAATAGTTAATCAAGTAAAAATATTCATAACGTTTTAAAAAATTCTTGTCATGTGTTTTTCTGTGCTCTTAAATTTAATTATAAGTATAATTTGTGTAGTGAAAAAACTAAGATAAAAATATCTTTATTTTATTTTAAGGATTTCAAGGAAACTACGAGAAGTGACGAGAAGGCATTCCTCAAGCAATTGATATTATGTGAGTCAATTTAATATTTTTTGTATATTTTTTTAATAATTATATTTTTATAGATTTAGTTTGTATGTATGTTCCGCAATCTTTATCTTTTATAAAATTTTTTCGTCAAGTTAGATTAATCAGTATTTTTACAAGTTTTTACTCAACGTGTCAGTCAATTTAGGTCAAATATTGCAAGTAAATTTTGATCGATTGGAAATTTTGTTCACATACGTATTCCCGATGACAATACATAAATCAATCGTTTTTAAAATTTAATAATCAATTAATTTTAATAAACTAATGTTTTAATAGTAAAATATTTTATAAGATTAAAAAGAACAAAATAAAATACCAGCAAAAAAAATCTTTTTGAAGACAAGCTTTTAGTGAATTAAAAAAATAATTTAGTAATTTAGGTTCATTATTATAAAAGCATGAGTCATTATAAATAAACTATCATAGTTTACGACTCACACTTTATAAATATGAACCTAAATTATTAAATATTATTTTTTCTTTTTTAGTACATTTCAATAAAACAGTTTTTTTTTTGCTACACTACGTCTAGCGGATGTGCTCTATTATCGCTTAGCGCGTCAGAGCGGAGCTTTGTTCATACAAGAAGTTATATCTAGGTTAATTTCGTACGAAATTCATTCAAATTGTAGCTTTTTGAAAAGGGGAGATTCTGTTCTATAAAATTGAACCATTTTTAGATTGATCCGAGTTCATAATTACTTATAGAAAACCCAATACTTATGGCTAACACAAAAGCACAAAAGCTTCGAATATTAAAAGTATAATTGGGTAAAAAGATATTACCTAAAATTTTATTCAGCTAGCAGTCAGATAACACTAAAACTAACATATTTTTACTGGATTACTTTTCATACTGGACTTTTGTTTTGTACTTGTATTCTAATTGGTCGAATACACCATAAATAATAATAATAATGCATTTTATTTCTTTTGACAAATAAAACATTTGTGTAGAAAACGTCATGATAGTAAATTACATATTAAAAAATTCATTTAAATTATAGAACAAATTCGACAAAATATATGTCTTCAAGAGACGACTAAAAAATTCTTTAATGTTTCCTGGAAGCTTATTATAAATTTTTATACCCATGTTATGGGGAGAATTCTTACTTATATTCAATCTGTTTAAGGGGAAACTCAGTTCATGCCTATGGCGTGTGTGATATGAATGATAATTACCATTAGTTGTAAAGTGGTTAATGTTTTTATATACAAATATACAGATTTCATAAACATAAATTTGACATAGAGTCATCAATTTAAAATTATTAAATGATTGTCGACATGAAGTTGTTTTGGGGATGCCAGCTATTGCACGAATAATACGTTTTTGGGCGATAAACACATCAATAGACATGACTGAATTTCCCCAGAAACAGATACCGTATCTCAGCCTTGAGACAACTTGTGCATCATAAAAATTTAAAAGTTGTATGGTTGTCAATACAGTCTTGAGGTTCCTAATCAAATAACAAATCGAATTAAGCTTAGATGATAGGTTAGAACAATGTATTTTCCAATTTAGGTTATCGTCCAGATGTAAACCAAGAATGATGTCGTTTGACACACAAACACACACCTAAACGAACGTAACAACTAACTAGTGAACTCTGTACACTTATATGGATAGAGTTGATAGCTATTAAATAAATTATAATTTAAAAAAACCAAAAAACACGCTTTAATGAACTAAAAAGTAAAAAATAATTAATTTTATTGTAAAAAGCGTGGGGCAGTATGAAAATATGATACAAAGCACCCCACGCTTTTTTACAATAAAATTAATTATTTTTTACTTTTTAGTTCATTAAAGCGTGTTTTTTAGTTTTTTTAAATTATAATTTATTTTTGATTTTTAGTCCTGGAGATCCTGGTCAGGATAATGGGACAAACTTATGGAATTATTGTATTGTCATCGGTCCTTGATAAGTGTGCAAAGTTTCAGTTCAATCTGAAGTTTTTTGCTTTTTTTTAGTCCTGGAGATCCTGGTCAGGATAATGGGGACAAACTTATGGAATTATTGTATTGTCATCGGTCCTTGATAAGTGTGCAAAATTTCAGTTCAATCTGAAGTTTTTTGCTTTTTTTTTTAGTCCTGGAGATCCTGGTCTGGATAATGGGACAAACTTATTGAATTATTGTATTGTCATCGGTCCTTGATAAGTGTGCAAAGTTTCAGTTCAATCTGAAGTTTTTTGCTTCTTTTTTTTTAGTCCTGGAAATCCTGGTCAGGATAATGGGACAAACTTATTGAATTATTGTATTGTCGTCGGTGCTTGATAAGTGTGCAAAGTTTCAGTTCAATCTGACCGTTCAAAGTTGGTCAAAATCAAGTTCAAAGAAGTCGGTTACAAACAAGCAAACATACAAGTGAAGCTAATAAAAGCGTGTTAAAAATGGATTTTGTATGTGGAGAATGTTCAAACACATATTCTTCAAGACAGGCCTTAATGTTCACAAAATTAGAATGAAAACTTCAGATAAGGCTTGTAATCTAATTCTTTCTTTAAAAGTCGATCAATTTTCTGACATTTCAAAATAAAACTTAATTAAAATTTATTTTTCTATTCCAATTTCTCAAGAACACTGTTATTGTATAAATTTTGGACATCCTATAATATCTCAAATAGTAATATTAAATTAGGTTTTATTTTGAAATATCAAAAAATTGATCGACTTTTATAGAAAGAATTAGATTACAAGCCTTACCTGAAGTTTTCATTCTAATTTCGTGAACATTAATGCCTGTCTTGAAGGATATGTATTTGAACATTCTCCACATACAAAACCCATTTTTTAATCGCTATCATCTATCCATATTAGTATACAGAGTTCACTAGTTAGTTGTTACGTTCGTTTAAGTGTGTGCGTGTGTCTCAAACGATATCAAGATGGGGTATTCGACCAATCAGACCGGACCCTGACTACAGGGCGTAGTTGCTTGTGATGAATTTATCGGAATTTCAATTGTAAAAATCCGTCCAGCCGTTTGAGTACTACACTGTCACAAACATACCCGTACTTTGATGAAGACTGTGTCATGGCCGGTATTTAATACATTCAGTTATTTATGTCGGACCCTGTAAGTTTTTATTTATGTCTCGTTTAAAACATGTTTGTGGAAGGGTTGAGGTAAGATTGTCAATAACATGATTCTAGTTTAAATTTATACATAATTCAAAACATTGCGCCGAAATCGATGTGTATATGTTTTTGCGTGGAAAGTTTTATAACTTTATCTCATTTTACGATCTCAGATTTAATTCCATATATAACGACAAATTCTGTAATAAATTTTTCCAGCTTCTTTTTTATGTTTTTCTTTTTTTAGTGTTTAGAAAATAAAAATTGATTTAAATGCCTTTTATAATCTAAATAAAATTGTTGCTCTATCAGTTTGTTCAAAAATTATAGTCCAAGATCTGACCGTACAAAAGGCTACTGGAAAGTACTATACTAAAATTTTATTACTGAACTAGCGGCCCCGTCCGGCTTCGCCCGGGTGCTAAAAAAGCCCGGGTAAACGACATCAAAATGGGGTATTCAACCAATCAGAATGGACCCTGACTGCAGGGTCTACTCGATTGTACTTTACTGTACCTCAATTATACACCGTACACCAATTATTTAGCTCAGAAAACGTGCGTGTGGATCCCCGACTTGCTTTACATTTTCGCTCACTGCTCATCTCCCTTTTGTCCTAATGTAATACTAATAATATATGACTTTTAAATAGTGAAATAATATTTTAAATCGGTTCGGTAATATTAAAAATTTCCTTCTTTCCTTTTTCTTCATCTTCGTCGGACATCTAGCGCAAATACATACTGTAACAAAACTGTTTTCTACGTGGGCGGAATAACTATTTAATTACAATAATTAAAAATGTAACAACAATTCAAATACAATAACTGTATGTCAATGCTAACGATCAAACGATAATAATAACGAACAGTAATTCTTAAACAAAGTGAAGCACTTTAATAACACTGAACAATAACTATTTATATGCTGTATTTATGTCTCACGACTGACTGCCTACGGTGACTGCCCCTGCTTATATAGAGCTACGTGGCTTAAGCACAACGCTTCTAGCGTTTTCGAGAACATTCCGGCAGGTACGCGTATCTTCGACACCATTCCACGCCTCGCCACTGTGACTTATTCTCGATGCTTCTGTTGTTGCCAGCGGCGTAACATCTTGGGGTTTACTACAATACGTTATCTATTATTAAATTTATCAATATTTGAGGTTATAAATGTAGCGTCGAATGCTTAACTATTTGAAATTCATACGCAGAGGATACATTCAATTAAATATCCGCTAAGTCAACTAGCTGATAACTTTATCTGTAGGATAAGTACCAAAGTGACCAAAATGAATTCCTAGAGATTTATTCCGGATAAAGTTATTCCTGTAGTGTAGAAATCGTGCATGTCAAATAAAATAAGTTCGCTTTTAAATCCCTCCTGATTTTACTGTATATATTTAGGGTTCCGTACCTCTGAACGGAACCCTATTACTAAGCCTACGAGGTCTGTCCGTCTGTCACAAGGCTCTATTTCACAAACAGTAAGAGGTAGCTATTTGAAATATTTTTAGATTGAAATGTTAAATTACAATAGTAGGACAGGTACCTATATAAAAGAAGAATTGATTAGGGAATACCTAGTATAAAAAATTCGACTGATGACCAGTCCTATACTTCCCACCTAGTAAATATTTGCAAAAAATAAACACTCTTTTTTTATTCTTTGAAATAAAGCATGGCCCTCTTTTTTGTTTGGTGATCTACTGATGGCTAGTAATATAGCAAAAATCATGGTTACCTTGATTTACGTACAATTTTCTTTTTTTAGTAAAATATTTTTTTTCTCGAAAACTATACATTTTAGAGAAAAAAATTTACATTTTTTCATATTATAACATCTAGAATTCATTTATATTTTTTTTACCTATATGTTAATACGTGCCATTGAGAACGTTTTTTTTAATATCTCAGGATCCACTGAATCGATTTGACCCAAAATCTAATCCGATCGAAGTTAAAGACTGATAAACACAATAGAACAATCGGCATGGCCGTATGTTGTTCCGTTTTTAATCGAAGGCGAAAAATTGACCACATATACACACACACACACACACATACAGACATCAGTCAGAAAATGATCTTAAACAATTGCTAGGGTCTCAAAACGTGAAGATCTGTTAAAATCTCGAAATATTTTTTTCGGACTAAATCCATTACTTCCCTACCATAGTAGAGGTGGGAAGTAAAAAACCTTTAGAAATATAACATTTGTGTATTGCGTACTTAGTGCGAGATTAAATTTGCATTGGTCTCACCTAGTAACAAATTAATCTATGTATCTTTCATAAATGTGACAATGTCGAGGGTGTAAAGAATGTTAGATAGCAAATAATGAGTTAAAACAATAATTTGACGGAACTATCTTTGCGGTTGTATTGTAGAAATTTGTACGATGATTATCTAAATTATTATCATTAAAATATTTGCGTGCTCACTTGTTTCGTGCGTGAAAATAAATTGAAATTCTTGGAATAGTATTCTCAAAGATTTAATTCATGCAAATTTATGATAACGCAAATGAAATGCATGCATATGTATGTAAAAGTAGTTAGAACAATTCTCGTTCTCTTCAGAGGCGCTTTTTATTAATAATAATTGTGCGGGGATGTTTCGCATTCCTCAGATCGTAAATATTTTAACAATGAAGTGAAAGGTACAATAATTGTCTACTCTACGTTGATAAATTTAGTTGCTAATATTAAATAAACAAAATATATTATGTATCCGAACTTTAAATCGGTAGGTAATTATAAGGTATGGAGAAAGTGCTTTTCACATCAGTTTTGTGTCTTCTCTATATACAGGATGTCTCGAAAGTAAACCGCCATACATCAACATAGATAGAAAATTTAATGCTGAGTAAAAAATCTTTAATGAACTAGTGTCCTATTTGCTACGGCTAAGAAGATAAATACCAAATTGTAATTAATTTTCGAAATAGGACACTAGTTCGATAAACATTTTTACTCAGCATCGAATTTTCTATCAATATGCTTGACGTATAGCAATTTACTTTCAGGACATTCTGTATAAAAATAAGGGTCCTGTCGGACTGACTGACTGGCTCACCAACGCACTGCCGAAATCGCTAAACCTTGGAATTTGAAATTTTAGGGGTTTTTCTCTTATGACGTAGACGCTTAAAATCTCTAAAATGAGGGAAACAGGGGGTTAAAAAAATTGCCAAAACTAGTCAGCTGGGAGGGTTTTTTTCGAGTTGCTATCACTATTTAGATTGAGCAAAACGCTAACTTTTTAAAGTCTAAACCCAACCAGGACGAAGTTGGATAGAAATTATTGACGCAATTTCATTCTGCTATCTAATTTCAGTGGACTCATATAAACCATAACCTCAATAATCATGATCAGCTGTGGGCAAAAATATCCGCCATGATGATTTATCGTCACGTGATCTAGTCACAACTCTGCTGCTTGTTTCATCTCTGTGTACAATCCCAATATCCGACTTTCTTGGTACGAATATACACGCCTCCGTCGCACATAAAGTTAGCAACGCTCAGCTTTTATAAAATGTAAGGTTATGTCATCACTGATTTATTTTCTACACTTTCTTTAGACAAGGACTGCAGCAAGTTGGAATTTATTGTGAAGCGTTTTCATGTTCTTTATTTGTACACATTGTGTTGGCCGTTAGAAGATTTAACTTATACTGTAGTTTCTACTCCATAATTCTCAACGGCTCTACGGCGCGTTATAAATACTATGGTGATATTACATTTTTATAAATATGTACGAGAAAAAACCTAAGCTGGTTATTTTTAAGTATGTATTTACTAGGGTGGGTCAAAAAAATCAATTTTTTTTTACAAGTGACGGAAAAATGGGTTGCTAGACACTTAAAAAAATTCTCACCAAATATGAGCTCTTAATTTTAATAGGAAGATCCTCCGCATCACAGTTTTTTTTTCTCAGTCCAATAGAAAAAAATTCATACCTCATCATTAATTGATTGTACAGAAAAATGTTTTAAGAGCATTTTGTAGGAAATTTAATTCTCTACAAAAAAGGTATCTTATATTTTTTCCGCAAACCTCACCATTTGAAAGAAATTGAAGATTTATAATAGTCATTTATTGTCGAGTTATACAATTCATAAACAAAAATGAAATTTGTCTTAAAATAATCAAACTTAAATCTTCAATATCTTTCAAATGGTGAGGTTTGTGGAAAAAATATGATACCTTTTTTGTAGAGCATTAAATTTCCTACAAAATTCTCTTAAAATATTTTTCTGTACAATCAATTAATGATGAGGTATGAATTTTTTTCTATTAGACTGAGAAAAAAATAAAAAACTGTGATGCGGAGGATTTTCCTATTAAAATTAGGAGCTCATATTTGGTGAGAATTTTTTTAAGGTGTCTAGCAACCTATTTTTCCGTGTCACTTGTAAAAAAAATAATTGATTTTTTTGACCCACCCTAGTATTTACACTATGAATCGAATGATAAAAATATATACTAAAATTCACATGTTATCAAAAAACTTTTTGGATGTATCCGGCCTTTAATGGGTTACTTAACAGGCAGGTGTGCGGGAAAGTTACTTTCGCGCACACCTTCATGTGCGGTTAAAATTTTTGAAAATACTGAAAATAAAGTGAAAAGCAGGTATTTTATAGGGGGTATAACAAAAAATACCATATATATCTCGTGCGTAATGATTTTATCACTCGTGTGACAGTTAAAACTCGCTACGCTCGTTTTAACATTATGTCACTACTCGGGCATAATATGCCTCATTACGACACTAGATATACAATCTACTAAGTATTACCTGTTACCTTCTAGAGCCTAAACGGCTGGACCGATTTTGATAAATAAAATGCTAAAAGATTCGTCCCAATCACATGAACGACACTGGATACAAGTACCTATAACTTTTTTCAATTATTTTAACACTTTATTTTTCTACCATTTTCTAGAAATCTTCAAAGTGTTTAAATGGCAGGTACCTACCTAAAATTTTTTTTTCAATTATTTTAACACCTTATTTTTTACCATTTCTTAGTAAAAATTCAGTACTTTAATCTTCAAAACGTTAAAATGACGAAAGTTTTTTTTAATCTACTTAAAATACTCATTCAAATCTTGATTTTGGTGACAAATATATTCTGTGAATGGACTATTTTTCTGTCGGTCTTATTTTCTGAATAGGAAAAGTACTATAATAAATATATCTGAGAGAGCACGTTTGTATGTTTGTAGTGGGATGGAAAATTTCATTCAACGAAAGACTAATGATTCAAGTCTACTTCGTAACTCTAACAAAATGTACGATTTTTTTCTGGTAAATTCTTCTTGTGTCCATTTCTTGACTTTTTGATTAAATCAACTGTCAACTAGTCTTTGGTAAGTGCGCAGAATAGAAACCAACCAATGACAGTCTCTATAATTGATTTCTAACTGACGTATAGAATGTTGCAACTTGCAGATATACCAAGGTGTCTACTGTCTATTTTATACGGTAAATATATCTTGGAGGTAATAGACCGAGAGCTAGTGACAATTTTTTGGAGTTATTTATTCAAGGCCTTATTTTTGTGAAGATGTTGACGGAGGCATATTAAAGTGTCCTGAGTAAGGAATTTTGCTAGATAGCGATATGGGAGGGATGCAGACCGCCCCCAACATGTAACAAAAAAGGAGTGGCAGATCACCCTAAGCGTGTCATGTGCCTGACGAAATTTATATTATTAGTTTAAGGTTCAAAATATCGGTATTCACCCCCTTCCAGAACGATATAAACTCCTAGGCGAGCAAGTGTCCCTCTAAGAGAGAGGGTTATTACCGACATTTTGTTCTGCAAATTGAAATATATGACTAAAACAATCGCCGTAACAACAAATCCTTGAACTAATAATATAAATTTCGTCGGGTACATGACACGTTTAGGGTGATCTGTCACCCCTTTAATATTGACCAATCGATCTGCAAATATTAAATGGCATTATTGGGTCACCGACAAGCTATACAAACAATTTCAGCCTTGAAGCAATAATAATTGTGACCATTTTTTTCGTTACATGTTGGGGGCGGTCTGCATCCCTCTCATACCGCTATCTAGCAAAATCCTTTATTCAGGGCACTTTAATATGCCTCCCTCAACATATTCACGAAAATAAGGCCTTGAATAAATAACACCAAAAAATTGTCACTAGCTCTCGGTCTATAAAGAACAGACAAAGACACTAATATGGCAGCCGTCTGCTTCTCATTAAAATTAAGCAGAGGGGGTGAAAGTTGGGGTTTTTAGTATGTTAGTAAGGGGACCACCCTCGACAAATTTACGCAAAATCCCATTTGTTAATATGTTTTTCCTCTAAATGCCACTTTTGTGTCGCCTAGGCTAAATTGATATGTTTTAAAATTTTGTATGAAATTCCGGAATTGCGAAATCTCGGAATTCCGGTATGATTGCTCTAGTTCTGGTGTAGACTCACGTGCCTGTTTTAGTCGCAACGTGTTCATTGTGATAGCGCCTTACGCATTCCATTCGATATAACAATTGAATGCGTTCTTTCAAACAAGCAATCTCATCTATATATATAAAACAGTTCCGTTACTGACTGATTGATTGACTGACAGACAACGCCCAGGTCAAACCGCTGAAGATATAAACTTGAAATTTGGACAGTAGGTTCCTTTTGTGACGCAGGCACCCACTAAGAAAGGATTTTTCGAAATTCAACCTCTAAGGGGGTTAAATAGGGGATGAAAGTTTGTATGGAAATTCGTCGTTTTTGAAGTTAGAAGCATGACATTTTGCACAGGAGTTTCTTATATAACGTAGGTGAGCACTAAGAAATTTTTTTTTGAAAATCCATCCCCTAAAGGGGCTAAAAAGGGGATGAAAGTTTGTATGGAAGTTCGTCATTTTTAAGTTAGAAACATGACATTTTGCACAGGAGTTCCTTATATTACGTAGGTGAGCAAAAAGAAAGGATTTTTAAAAATTCATCCCCTAAGGGGGTTAAATAGGGGATGAAAGTTTGTATGGAAGTTCGTCATTTTTAAGTTAGAAACATGACATTTTGCACAGGAGTTCCTTATATTACGTAGGTGAGCAAAAAGAAAAGATTTTTAAAAATTCATCCCCTAAGGGGGTTAAATAGGGGATGAAAGTTTGTATGGAAGTTCGTAATTTTTTAAGTTAGAAGCATGAAATTTTGCACAGGAGTTCCTTATATAACGTAGATGAGTAATAAGAAAGGATTTTTGAAAATTCCTCCCTTAAAGGGGTTAAATAGGGGATGAACGTTTGTATGGAAGTTCATCATTTTTGAAGTTAGAAGCATGAAATTTTGCACAGGAGTTCCTTATATAACGTAGGTGAGCAATAATATGTATTAATAAAATTCGATCCGACGAGCGAAGCGAGTGTGTAATGTATTATTAATATTCGAGTGAACGAGCGAAACGAGTGAGTAATGTATTAATAAAATTCGAGCGAACGAGCGAAGCGAGTGTGTAATGTATTAATAAAATTCGAGCGAACGAGCGAAGCGAGTGAGTAGTGTATTAATAAAATCCGAGCGAACGAGCGAAGCGAGTGAGTTATGTCTTATAAAATTCGAGCGAATAAACACCACCAGTCCGGCTTCGTTTCCCAGGAGGAGAATTTCTCGAGGAGGGGGATAATAAATCAAATCGAAATATACGTGGGCGAAGCCACGGGTAACGGCTAGTTTATTATATATTTAGTCAATATAGGCAATAATAATATACCTTATTCTGTTCTAGAAAATGTCACAATAAAATGTCAATACTTTTAAAAGCAAAGTTTATTACGTAATTCTGTGTCATGGATTTAGTTAACAAAAGAAACATTTTGTTCTATTGTTGGTAACTTCGATCGAGGAATTAAGACCAGGTACTATAATATTATATTTTATAAAAATAAATGTTTAGCTTTCGTGAAAAAGGAGAAATATTTTGTAATTTCTTATAAGCTACTTTCAGACATGATTGTTTTTTTTTACGTATTTCTTGTTTTTGAAGTGAAAACTTCCTTAGGCGCGTTAGGCACTTTTTGCCTGGGTACTGAAATAACGTGAAGCGTTCGCAAATAACCGTAAGAATTCGCAACCTGACCGTAAGAATTCGCAACATACTTAAATCATAAAAACGGCCGTCTACACACTTCCATTCATAGCGCAGTTGGTTACGTCTTTGCGTTCCTGGGTTCGAGATCTGATGGTAGCGTAGAGTTTTTGGCGTTTTTATTCTAAATTCTACATGATATTTATTTATATATATATTTTTATTTTTGTTATATTCTTTCTTTGACAATCATTATAATTTTTTTGAAACCAAGGTGGAATTAATTAAAAATATAAATTTAGTATTTTAGTAATAAATTATTTTTAGTTCATAAATGCACTATAATAGATGACACTAAAAATTAGAAAATCTTTTCACTTCTATCGTGTGGTCATAAGCACACACCCATTTTTTTCACATTGAGAAACTGAAAAAAAAATTGAAATAAGAATCACGCCCAATTTTGAGTGAAATGAACAAAGTAGGTAACGAATAACTCATCTATTTAAAACAATGTTCTGTTAATAATATTGTAGTAAGCCCCAAGATGCTACGCCGCTGACGACAATAGAAGCGTCGAGAATAGGTTACAGTGGTGAGGCGTGGAATGATATCGAAGATACCAGTACCTACTAGACGTCTGGAAAGTACTAGAAGCGCTGTATTTGAGCCGCGTAGCTCTATATAAGCAGGCAGCCGACGGGAATTAGGCAGTCAGTCGTAAATGAGTGTCGAGTTGAATTGCGAACATAAATACAGTATATAAATAGTTATTGTTCAGTGTTATTGAAGTGTTTCACTTTGTTTAAGAATCACTATTGTGCTGATTATTAGAATTGACATATAGTTGTTATTGTTGCGTTCATTGTTATAAATTGTTAATTGTTGTAAATAAATAATTTATTCCGCCCACGTAGAAAACAGTTTTGTTACAATCTTTTATTGTAATCAACATTTTGATCCATTTAATATGATCTGCGCTACGACAAAATGGCCGTGATCAGTGAGCGAAAATGTAAAGCAAGTCTGAGATATATGGTTGTATGGATGACCACGTTTATCACAGGAACTACCGAATAGATTTGGGTGAAACCATATTATTTAGGATTGCATGAAAATGGATATTATATTATTCATATTATCAGGCTTTAGTCTGGAGACCCGAAACAAAATAAAATAAATTAAGGAATCCTAAGGAATTTATATTGTTACAAAACTGTTTTTTGCGTTGGCGGAATAAATATTTATTTACAATAATTAAAAAAACAATAATAATAATAACGCAACAACGAAAAGTCAATTCTAACAATAAAAAAAACTTAAACGGTAATTATTGAACTAAACGAGCCACTTAAATAACACTTAACTGTATACAATTGACTACAAATATTTATCTTATCAGGTGAATTTATATCACGGTATTTATATCAGATTTATTTCACTAACACTGTCACAGTACAATCTACACTGACTGATTCCCGTTGACTGATCAATATTTATTTCACTGTACTGACTGATGGCCGACTCACCATTCACTGATCCGATTGCATGACACCGTTGACTGACCGCTTCACTCGTACCGGCTTGTTTATATACGCTACACGGCCCAGCCTAGTACGTTTTCGTATCTTCGATACCATTCCACGCTTTACTACCGTGACCTTTCTTTCTCGTGGCATCTGTTGGAGGCAGTGGCGTAACATCTTGGGGTTTGCTACAATATTATAGAGCGAAAATGTGTTTGTCTGTTTATTACCTCTTCACGGCTTCACCACCGAACCGATTTCGACGACAATCGACAAAAAGATTCCTTGAGGCCCAACAAAGGAGATATGCTACTTTTTATCCCGGAAAACTGTTCCCGAGGGAGAGCATTTAAGTCATGCATCCACACTATTGACACTACTGTGCAACTTATGGTGTGAGTAATGTATTAATATATCATAAATTCATAGCACCCGGGCGAAGCCGAACCGGGCCGCTAGTTAACTCATAATCGGCAGTCAACGTGTTAATATTACGTAAGTCTTAACCTGGCACAATTCTGTGAGTCCAACCCTGTGTGCAATCAACGTGTGAATTTGAACGCTGCTCGGTGCACTTATTACATAATACGTAGATGGGTTATGTAATACGACGTCTAGATGTATTCTGGCGGGTTTCGAACAGGAATTCAATCAAGAATGCGATATCAAGAGTTCAGTCTAGTGTATTGAGCCAGGAGCTTGAAAGTGGATATATATAATATATAGTATATACCTATAGTGTTTCTGAAATACCGATATTCTTATGGAAATATAATTGCATTTTTTGTCCAGCGACTTTGTGCATCGCCTATTTGGTTTCTATTTGATATAACGTTTGTTTGCCGATGCAAAGTGCGAGCTGTAGAATGATGACTTTTTAATGTCACCAAATGTCAGGTTTATTTGAGCTTAGTACCTACCAGTTCGTATTTTTAATTCCGCCCAATTCTGTATGCTTTATATCTCTGGCTATATCATGTTGGCTAGAATAATTCCAAAGTATTTTTATTTAACTATTATACGTTCTTTATTATTATGATTATCAAAAATAATAGTCGATAATAATGCTGTTATCGGTTGACTGTTACTTGTTAACTGTTGTTTAGTAACTGGCATCAAGATACTAAGTATTAAACACTGTCAAGAAATATTATGATTTAGGTTATTTTGCTCATAACTAATATTTTAAGTGCCTGTTACTTATGAACTGTTACGGATTTAAAAATTCTTTTTTTTGCTTTACAAGTACTATAACTGTATATTTTTATTATTAAAGGCATGAATATAACTATTTTTGTCTGTTATTTGCTAACTGTTACGTGTAAATTTTACCAGTTACTTTTTAAATTTTATGCCAGCGCTGGTTGATGCTAGATTATTAGCATATTTTTAATTCAAATTATTGGTTGTCAGTACCTAAAACATGCTGTTATTTTTGACGTAGAATTACGTCTTTCCCGGCTGTATATACAGGGTGTTCCTTAATGATGTGCGAATATTTAAGGCCGTGATTCTACATGGAAAATTAATGCTAGTTTGCTTTATAAACTATATGGTCCAAAAATGTTCCGTTACGAAATTACGGGGTGTTTAAATGTGCGAAAAAAAAGCAATTTAATTAATATTTTCGAAACCGCTTGAGATATTTCAGTGATATTTAGTGCGTATATTGTCAGTTAATAAAGGCGCATATTTTTCCATACAAACGTAATTTTCAGCTTTAGCAGTGGCGTACGTACGAGCATTGACTTTGATATTTTTAAAGAAAAAAATGGTACGCTAATGGTAATTGGTACCTAACCGGTTATTTTGAAGTATCAATAACAGTTTATAACTGTTATTAAAAATAACAGTTTCGTATATCACTATATTCTGAATGGGGTGTAAGAATGTAATCCGAACATATCGAATGCGTGGTAAGAAAGCAGCAGAATGTGTGTTAACATTGCCTTGATCTCGTGTTTAATATGTTTTTTATCGGCAGAATTTTGCTTCGAGTTGTCGTGTAATGTCGGACATGCAAGATACAAGTTGATGAAAAATAGAGTAGTTGGATTTTATTATATCATTCCACAAGAGCAGCATCGCATATTTTATTTTGGTTCGATAACCAAGGTACGATGGCATGCATCGGACGGTCGATTTGATTCCTTTCAAAGATTCATTGCACCAAAAAAAAGATTCGTATTCTTCGTGAATATTCGTGTCCTGCTCGTAAATAAACGTATGCGTTCGGATGTTTTCGTGTAAATACGTAAGTTTAAACGGAAAAGAAAACATAGACAATATTCTTGAAATCGGCAACCATATTTTAATAAAACAAAATTTGCGTTTAATAGGTAGGTAACGTTTTTATATTTTTAACCCCCGACAAAAAAAGGGGTGTTATAAGTTCAACGTGTGTATCTGTGTGTCTGTCTGTGGCATTGTAGCTCCCAAACGGATCAACCGATTTAAAAGCGGTTTTGTTTGTTTGAAAGATGGTATTTGCGAGATGGTTCTTAGTTATGTTTGATTGAAATCGGTTCAGCCGTTTCCAAGATTTTCAGCTTTCATCACAATTTGTAATGTTTGTGGCATCGTAGCTCCCAAACGTATAAACCGATTTAAAAGCGGTTTTGTTTGTTTGAAAGATGGTATTTGCGAGATGGTTCTTAGTTATGTTTGATTGAAATCGGTTCAGCCGTTTCCAAGATTTTCAGCTTTCATCACAATTTGTAATGTTTGTGGCATCGTATAGCTCCCAAACGGATCAACCGATTTAAAAGCGGTTTTGTTTGTTTGAAAGATGGTATTTGCGAGATGGTTCTTAGTTATGTTTGATTGAAATCGGTTCAGCCGTTTCCAAGATTTTCAGCTTTCATCACAATTTGTAATGTTTGTGGCATCGTAGCTCCCAAACGGATCAACCGATTTAAAAGCGGTTATGTTTTTTATCAATTAACAAAACGTTAAAAAATGAATAGTATAAGTCATCGAAAATAATGTAACATCAATGCAACACTGGAATAATTCATTTTGAAACTTATGTCACCGTCGGGACTCTAATCCGAAACTTCCACTTTCGCGGTGGCTGAGTTAACAATTACTCTACAGTGACACATTTTGATCATTTTCGATGGGTGTTTCAAAAAACAGTAATGCTAACTTAATTTGTATTTAAATTGCGATATTTTCATCGTGCTGTAACCGTTTTTAGGCAAGGGAGGAAGGATTTGAGATGAAGATTGCAGAGGGTAACTTCTGGTAGAGAGTCAATAATTATGGTGTAGACTTTTTAGTTTTCAATATCTCTGATTGGACACTAATAACCTTAATTGTCGCATGTGTAACCTACAATAATCTCTCTCTCAGTCAGTGTGATCCAGTGGTTAGCGTCGTGGCCTCTGGATCAGACTGTCGTGGGTTCGAATCCTGACTCCGCTCATGAATGTTTTGTGATGTCATTTAGTTTTAAGAGAATTATTATTTAATGTAATCAAGACGCTATAATTTATAATAAATAAATAAAATAAATAAATAAAATAAATAAAATAAATAAAATAAATAAATAAATTAAATAAATAAAATAAATAAAATAAATAAAATAAATAAAATAAATAAATAAAATAAATAAATAAATTAAATAAATAAATTAAATAAATAAAATAAATAAATAAAATAAATAAATAAAATAAATAAATAAAATAAATAAATAAAATAAATAATTAAAATACAACAATCTCTGATTGACTGATAGCAAGAGAATCTTTTTGGTGATTGATTCGTATGATTCATCAGAAAATTTCTTTCAAATTATAAGAACCGCATCTGTTTTATATGCATGAAAGAATTATCAATATAGAAGATGATTTGTTTCGCTTTTTCTCAATGCAATTTGCAACACAACGCTCGTAAAATAATATTCTGATGAAGCTTTAATGTCCGTTGTATTTCACAAATTACTTGATTATTTCTGTAAATTGCTTTCTTCAAAGGAAATGTACAATATTTTACTGTTGGCATTCGTGCGAAAACATTTGCTGTAGTAAATTGAAATTGGAAAATTGTTTGTCGTTTTTATCAAAAAATTGACTTTTTAATATTAATTGTGCATACGGAGCTTTAATAAAAAAAAGCAGAAAACGTATGAGCGAGTTGCCAACTTTTCAGAACATACCTACATAACTTGCTGTATTTTTTTGTAAAAATGTCAATTTGCGATTTTTTAATTTATCAGCTTTGTATTTAACGCCGGTACAGTACTAATACAACTGCCTCCTTGTTCATCTATTTTAACAGAATATAATCTTAACCTATTGACCCTTTCTTTAGAACCCTCACTGTAAGAAATGAGAAGGCCAATTACATAGATTATCGATGATCCATTTGTAGCCAGCGATTAATCTGGTAATAGACACACAAAGAGACAATGGCGTCGCAAACATGGTATCGCCACATCGCGTGGATTCCAAAAAAACACATCGCGCATGCGTGGTTACTAATTTTACATTAATTTGTTTTGTTTTCATCCATTTTATGTATGTAACTGTACATTTTATTTTGTAATTTTTACACACTTTATTGGAATATTGCACAAATTATGTAATTTTAATTTACTTTGTGTAAAAATCACAAATTTGTTTAACTTTACAGTAAAAGTCCAAGCTTTTATGAAGTTTTCTGTGTAAAAATAAATAATAATGTAAAATCACTTAGAAAATCGAACGAATTCTACCTTAACTTTCAAAGTATTTTTACAACCATTTTTTACAGTCCACTTATAAAAAGGTCATATTCTTGTAATATTCTGACATTTTAAAAGATGCAATATTTATTACAAACAAAAATGATCATGTTACCACACGAATATTAATTAGTTTAGTTCAAGAGCGGTTGAAAATATTACGACATAAGTGTCATAAAAAATAACAATTTCGTTCTTAACTAGAATTTATTCAAACTATTATTCATTATTATCAGCAGATAGTTTAGTTTGAGTAAATTAAAATCTTACCTCCTTGATTATTCCAAAGTTCAGTGATCATGACCGACATGCATAAAGTGTTTCTTAATCGATACGCTCGACACCCTCCATATAGTGCTTCCGACCTCCTAGAGAGGTATAGAGACTGCCGCTCGATATAAGCTTGCGATCAAATTGTACATTACTTTACTTAAGGCTCCTAGCGAAACGCATTTAACTGTGTCTTGTAAAATAGGGATGAGAAACACGAATCAAGACTGCATAGAAAAAATTTACTAGCAGTTCACTGTACAATGGATTTTTTCTAGCCACGCTGTTTGCCGACGCTGACCGTCGACGCTGACCGTCGGCGCTGACCGTCGGCGCTGACCGTCGACGCTGACCGTCGGCGCTAGGGCTGACAACCGTCCCACGTGAGCCGGGACGTCCCGTTTTTGGGTCACTTTTAGTAATAATAATAATAAAAAATGTGATTTATTCCATGAGAAAAAGAAAATACAGAAACAAAAATAAACAAATAACAAAGTAAATTATATCGCAACAAAAAAGAGAAATTTGGAAGTTTCGGAATTTTCCAACCCAAAAGCAAAGGGTCGTAAAACATTTTAGGAGACCTATATCTAAAGACATCCCACTCAATTATGGGGTGTGAAAAAAATTTGAGTACCTACACTTTTCACCATGGAAATTTTTTTTTTTAGTATCTTCAAAGTGAGCCCTTTCTAACGATATGCCTCATGATTATTTTTTTTTGTATTTTAACTTTAGTGACCGCAGATAATGCAAATTTTTTTTGTTGATAAAACGACCTCTGGTGTATCTGCGGATCATTTTGCTCCAAATTTCAAGTTTCTAATCAATCGTTTAGGTGGTAGAGGTTTGTGACAGACGTATGACGGAGTCTTACCATGAGAGTTCCATGTTTTTTACCATTTGGGTAAGGAACCGAAAAAAATAATGTAAATTGCCAAACGAATTTGCCTCAGTCCGTTCCTGTAGTAATAAAATTATGCAGTTTGGCGCGTTCTCTTGTCTATCGATATTTCTGGCACATCCATGGAAGAGAACCCGCCAGGCATGGAGATTCGATTACACGTAAGAGGAGGTGTTATATCTCGTGTAATGTAACAGCTGATCTTAAATCCGTTTATAAAAGCTTTTAGTAAAAATTGTACTTTGCTTTTATAAGTCTTGTCTATCGTCAACCTGTAACCCGTAGGCCGTAACGTGGCCAAGCCTTTTTCCACTTTTCCATTTTACTATTTGAACTTTCCAACTAAATTTACTGAAGCGCCCGACATCCGTGACGTTTGCCGATAATGAAACTCGTGTATTTAAATTTATTTTATATATACATACGATTTTAATTACGTTTTTATACTGTGTGTCTATTGAAAGTATCCTTTATCAAGTGTTGTTTATAATAGATATATCTACAGCGTGTTTGGCTTCAAAAAAATAGAGGTTATCAATTCGACATGTATATTTTTTTATTATTATTCAGCTATAACTTCTCGAGGGGTTGACCGATTTGAATAATTTAGATGACAACGTTCAGAATGTTTACGGAATGGTCTCACATAATTTTTAATTTTTATTAAAATCGGTTCAATAGTTATTTTTTTACTTCCCACCTCTACTATGGTAGGGAAGTAATGGATTTAGTCCGAAAAAAATATTTCGAGATTTTAACAGATTTTCACGTTTTGAGACCCTAGCAATCGTTTAAGATCATTTTCTGACTGATGTCTGTATGTGTGTGTGTGTGTGTGTGTGTGTGTGTGTATGTGTGTGGTCAATTTTTCGCCTTCGATATCTTAAGAACGGAACAACATACGGGCATGCCGATTGTTCTATTGTGTTTATCAGCCTTTAACTTAGATCTGATTAGATTTTGAGTCAAATCGGTTCAGTGGATCCTGAGATATTCAAAAAAACGTCCTCAATGTCACGTATTAACATAGGTAAAAAAAATATAAATGAATTCTAGATGTTATAATATGAAAAAAATGTAAATATTTTTTTCTCTAAAATGTATAGTTTTCGAGAAAAAAAATATTTTACTAAAAAAAATAAAAATTGTACGTAAATCAAGGTAACCATGATTTTTGCTATATTAAGTTAGCCATCAGTAGATCACCAAACCAAAAAGAGGGCCATGCTTTTTTCAAAGAATAAAAATTAAATTGTGTTTTAAAGACCACCAACAGCTAAGGTTATTTGGGCCCAGTCAAAAAAAAAAAAAGTGTTTATTTTTTGCAAATATTTACTAGGTGGGAAGTATAGGACTGATCATCAGTCGAATTTTTATTATTAGAATTGACTTTTCGTTGTTGCATTTATTGTTATTGTATTTTTAATTATTGTAAATAAATACTTATTCCGCCAACTCAGAAAACAGTTTTGTAACAGTATTTTCTATAAAGAAAACATTTTTAAATCAACCGCTAACGTTCATCAACCATTTCGCGTTCCTTCGGCAATTGTCGTTGGCGCAGCCCTGGAGTAAATTGGTCTACCATTCTTGTAATAATATATTATGTAGTTCCCATTTTATGTATATGTAGACATTATATAAATTATCTGTCATGTGAACCCCTTTTTTATTTGAACATTTACGATATTTAAACGTCGACGATGATAATGGTGCGTTTGTTTTTTCAGAACCATTTCATTTCTACTTTCTCTGTTTGTTTATGTTGAAATGCAAAGTGAATTTTTATGAATTCTCAAGTACCTAATATCTTAACGTTATTCATGCGTTGCTCTGTTTTTTTTTTTTTTTTTGTACAAGTAAAGAGTAAGGGTTGGGAGATGAGCCGGAATTTTCATTTTTAGAGTTAGTAAAAATGTCGCAAAGCGCAGGTGTAAATTATATACCTATAGTGAATTTAATAAAAATTTTATATTTTGAAGTTAATTGAATGTCGTTGTAGATCGGGACATAATATAGATCGAAAATTACTGCATAAAGGTCGATCCACACTATTCGTACCGAATGTCACGTTAAAATATTATCTTTTAACAAAATATGTTATCGGGAAAGTGGACAGGTACACAAATCAAACATTTTTACCAAATCCGGACGTATGGCAAGTCTACTGATACGTAAATTTTCTGTAAGTATACATATATTGAAGAGATTGTAGATTATAGACGATCGACAACTTTTTTTTAGGCCACCAACAGTTAGGGTTATTTGAACTTCCTGGGAAGGAAAGAGATTTCTTAGGTCCCGGGATCATTGCAGAGGTCCCGGAACCTGCCGTAGTCCCAAAATTTCTCAGTTGCAGGTTGAACTGAGGTCATTAGCGTTTGTATGTACGTTCCTAATGTAATTTTAGCGACACGTGATGCAAATTTGTCGTAGCGTTGATGTGGTGTTGATGTTACGTATATGTAATATGGGAATCGACCTTTTATCGGTTCTGTACCTTGGGAAAGTAGATGTGGCGAAAGGGTTAGTGAACGAAAATGCGTTACTCACATACCTAGGTAATAGGTATGTATAGGTACTATATAATTCCACAACTTATGTAAATTACGTATATTTATTCCCAGATGCTCAAACAACTGGGGTATGAATTCATTATCTTATAAATTTCTCCGAAATGAATTTATAATTGATAACTAACTCAAACAAACCTGTCTGTTTTGAGTCAAATTTGTAGTGAATTCAAGTAAAATCTGTACATTATACCATTTAACTATTCTATCTATTTAGTTTTGGTGTTGCCCGCTGTTTCTACAAATTAGTCACTAATTACATTTAATCAGTTCTATCTTAACTAATTCTAAACATGGCAAATTATACAGGGTCCAACGCGACGACGCGGAGTGACGAATTTTCGTTTGGTATTTTGAACGATCTGATATCATTTCCTACTTATAATAAAATATTAGTAAAAAAAACTTTTTAGATACAAACTTTTATTTAAATGCACTGAAAAGGAAAAAATAATTTTTAATAATTTATAAGTTCATAATTATAAAAGCGTGGGTTGTGACTAATAAACTATCATAGAGTTCACGACTAGTGTTGCCAGGTCCGATTTGTTTTAAATCGGGGCAGAAGGTAAAACAAATCGGGATTTAGGGTTGTAGATCGGGACAAACAAAAAAAAACAACGTTTTTTAAATAAAACTTTTATTTATTGCGTTTCGCAACTAACATTACAAGTAGGCCTATGTCAGAATTTAATCCTACATAGTAATAGTCAGACTTGTTGGACTAGTAGAAATTTAAAAAAACTCGGGTCGCAGTGCCAAACCCTGCCGACAATATAGTGTATTTGCTTTTATAGGCAGTGTGGCTTTATTATTTAAATTTAACTTTGTTTTTGGACAAAATAAAAAATTTTACCCCTTAATGCACCCCTTAACACAATATTTTTTCTTAATTTTAATAATAATACCAATTTAACATCTGTATCAAATTATATACGCCCTTCAGTAAGTAAATTCATATCCGCAAACTTGTGTATTCGAAACATTTGTAAGTCCGGTTCTGTCGGGCCGATTTTATTTAAATTTTAGCAACACATTTTAATCTTCACTAAAGGCTTAAATTTCAAATTTGAAACATTTCTGATATTTTTTTTGGTATTTTTGGGCCCAAAAACTTTTCAACCCCTAAATACTACCCTTAAAATGGCCCGATTGGGCCCATTTTAAATAGGCTCCGTGCGGTCATGGATTCTAACGTCTGAACCAAATTTAGTTTAAATCGATTAAGTCTGTCGAGATATAGTGATGTGATGCGTAATTTTTCATTTTTCTAATAATAATGGGTTTTTAATAAATTTATTGATTTATCGAGACATTTAGCGTCCCGATCAGGTGCAAATCGGGACGCGTCCTCAGACCCTGAAAATCGGGACGTCCCGCGCAAATCGGGACACCTGGCAACCCTATTCACGACCCACGCTCTTATAATTATGAACCCAAATTATTAAAAATTATTTTTTTCTTTTTAGTGCATTTAACTAAAAGCTTGTCTCAAAAAAGTTTTTTTTACTAATATTTATTTGTTTTTTTTTTTTGAAATTGAAAAAACACAATTTGAAAAATATCTACTGTTACCAAATTCTTGTTAATCGAGTGTAGTGACATTGACAAATGTGTCGTCACGACACCTGGTAAACTCTACATTGTATTATGTGCTCCCCTTCACCCCTTTGCCTAACACATACATATTCATTGTTAACGCAATTGTTATTGGGGTTCATTCAATAATTTAATATTCAATAAAACAATTATTAATCGCGACCAGAGTATATACGTACATCAATATCATTCATGTATGGTACAAAAACATCACATCAAATGTTTTTTTGTTGGTGAATAGAATCGATTCGAATTTGTTTACTGAATGTTATTTTTAGTTCACACCTAAACCACAGCAGAGGACAGAAACGATATTCACATTTGGTGCCTTTGATCTTTGCATAATATATAATATTCTATGACCTTGGAATCGGCAGATTTTTTGCATTAATTCTATAGATTCATAGACGTTGCGTCATTTGGGATGGTGGTGGGGTGTGTTGAGGCACGTGCTCCTTCAATTGTTTTAGAATTGTTTGTAAAATATAATTAAGTTACAGATATTAAATTGAACATTTAAGTAAATGTGAATACCTATACCTAATATAGCAGTTGTTAACGGGAATGTGGACAGGTACTCAAATCAAACACCTTATTGAGCTACGTATAACGTTTCTCCGGTAATTCCAGCTTCTTCAGATATACCTAATATACCTAATATTATTAATTTGAAATATATTACACAATGGTAACGAATGCGGTCTTCTAACATTTTGAGTTATATGAAACCTGTGTATTAAAACTATTTTTGACATTGTGGACTTGAAAGTACAGAGGCATTTAAACAACAATTATTTGCTTTAATTTTTTGACATTTACATTTACTTATTAAAAACTAAATTTATTGCTAAGCTACTGACTTTTTGTGAACTTAGACTGAAAAACTCAAGTGTAAACTTTTTTAAGTCCACGACTGTACATGTATAAATGTACCTGTTTGAACCATCAGACGAAACAATTGATAACTTTTTTTTTTTGAAAGGCGAAATGCAATATCTATTATCTACTAAGTATTTAATCTTCCATTGAGGATGGGGGAGAATATAATGGTCTCTTTCGAAAGATATAGATGTACAGATCACATTCTGTGCTGAGTATTGAAGTTATACTTCTTTTGGCGCGTTATGGAAAAATGATGAGAGTGAATTTTTACGTTTAACACCATGAAGTTAGTCGAAAGTAACACCATGAAGTCAGTCGGAAGTTCATGATTATAATACCCTATTATCACCAGTCACAATGTGACAAGAGCGTTTTCAGTTTTGAATAACATTGATAAGAGCTATTGCTATACAAACGCTCGTTTATGCCGCTTTCGTTAAATATGAGTTCGTACTCCAACACCCGTACTGTTTACATTATTATTTTTCATGATTATAATACTCTGCTATGTAAGATGTGCGTGGTGTAACGGATAGCACCGCCGCGTCATACGTCATACGTCTCGGGTTCGAATCTCAACACAAACATGCTTTTTTTTTAATAACTAATTAAATATAAATATATTTAATAAATTAATAATTTATTAAATTAAATTATTTTATTTAATATCTTTATTTTATCGTCTTTTCTACAAACGTTTAGTACTGGCACGCGGGATAAAATTTTTGGAGTTATTTTTGTTTTGTTACGTCAAAGAAGTATAACATCTGACGTGCGTACATAAGTACACACACACTCTTTTTTTACTTCTCACCTCTACTATGGTAGGGAAGTAATGGATTTAGTCCGAAAAAAATATTTCGAGATCTTCACGTTTTGAGACCCTAGCAATCGTTTAAGACCATTTTCTGACTGATGTCTGTATGTATGTGTGTGTGTGTGTGTGTGTATGTGGTCAATTTTTCGCCTTCGATATCGTAAAAACGGAACAACATACGGCCATGCCGATTATTCTATTGTGTAGTCTTTAACTTAGATCTGGTTAGATTTTGAGTCAAATCAGTGGATCCTGAGATATTCAAAAAAACGTTCTCAATGTCACGTATTAACATAGGTAAAAAAAATATAAATGAATTCTAGATGTTATAATATGAAAAAAATGTAAATATTTTTTTTCTCTAAAATGTACAGTTTTCGAGAAAAAAAATATTTTACTAAAAAAAATAAAAATTGTACGTAAATCAAGGTAACCATGATTTTTGCAATATTAAGCTAGCCATCAGTAGATCACTAAACAAAAAAGAGGGCCATGCTTTTTTTCAAAGAATAGAAAAAGAGTGTTTATTTCTTGCAAATATTTACTAGGTGGGAAGTAATAGGACTGGTCATCAGCCGAATTTTTTTAAACTATAACTGATTTTTAATATTTTGTGTTCTGATAATAGTTCATTTTTCCAGTTAAATTAATATCTTGCTATTATCATGTATTAAATTAATCTTGTTTTAATTAAGGCGAAGCTTGCATGTCCCGAACGTGTTTATGCTTGGCCGGATATACAGAGTTCTAATTAATGTAAACGAACTAATTAATATACTGAACTAGCATATATAAAAAACTTTGAGCGAGTACAACGCTATCTTTATGGTTTAATATAATATAATATAACTGAACATCTTCATTGATTCACTCGCTTACTCATTCGCTCGAAAATATACGACATTTAACAATTTCGCCGTAACCGAAAATCACTGTAAACAAGCCGTGAGGTGGGTCGTTTATTAGGACTAAAGTGCGACCCTTGAGGTCCACACGACGAACTTCCCAGTTTGATATAACAATAATTAAATTAGATATTACACAGAAAAGTAATCATTTTAATCATTAAAACATAATTATTATTTATTTTAACAATAATTAAAAAAAAAACGACTGAACCGATTTTTATAAAATTTATTTCGGATCAAAATGACGTTAACACGCCTCGATTGACACCCTTACGAAGTCGATATAATTTTTTATTCTCGAGATATTGTGTTAAATCTACTTTTTGTAGTCTATTTGGTTAAGAAAAAAGAACGGCTGAACCGATTTTGAAAAAATTTCTTTCAGATCATATTTACGTTAATACGCGTCGATTGGCACCCTAACGTAGTCGATATCATTTTTCATTCTCGAGATTTCGTCTTAGAAAGAAATGGACACATACGTACACACACACAGACATCTTTCTAAAAATAGTGTAGTGACCTTGAAACATAAAAATTTGTTATAAATTTTGATTTCGATTTTCGGATCCATTACAATAACTTCCAATGGGAAGTTAAAAAATTCTCCCACTAGTATTACCCGATTACAATCTCGTTGTCGTCTTTTAGATGTTTTTCACATGGGTTTAAATTGAACTTATTTCACCAGGAATACCCAAACTGAATAGCGATGAGAAATTCGTAGTCGTAAGCTGATTTTGTTGTTACTTTATTTTACATTTTTGTTTATTTTTAAACGGTTTTATTTAGCTTGACCCCGTATATTTGTTTGATTGTTTGTTACTATCTTTGTTTCAAATCTTGCGACAGCTTTTTCAACTACTTCTACTTAACCGATTCTTATGAAACTTTGCACACACATTGAGTTCTCGTGACAATACAATATTATGATAATTGGTAACTTGGTTACGAGTGTCTGATGATGGAATCAGGAGGTGGACAGTTGAAAGGATGAGGAGTTTGCATCATGATACGAGCCATAAATAAACTAAAAACTAGAAAATAAAAATAGGTAAAAAAACTTTTAAGTTAAATGGTTTTATTTTAAATCATCTGCTGTACCAAAAACTAGAAAATAATTACGACACAAACCAAGGGGCACTTTGTGTCACTGCGTCAGCGGAATAAGTAATAAAAACGTGGGGCGCATAAAAATCTGTATAACGACTGTATAAATTATTATTATTAAATAAGAACGGCTTGTCTAGAAAAATGTGTTTCCAAGCTCAACCAACAGAAATATTTCAAATGCGCCCCACGTTTTTATTACTTATTCCGCTGACGCAGCGACACAAAGTGCCCCTTGGTTTGTGTCCTAATTATTTTCTAGTTTTTGGTACAGCTGATGATTTAAAATAAAACCATTTAACTTAAAAGTTTTTTTACCTATTTTTTTATTGTTTTAATTATTTATTTATTGTCGAACATCTATAATCCAGAATTTCTTTATCTTTAATTTTTTATTGTTTTGTTTAGTTTTTAGTTTTAATTCTATTATATATAAGCTAATGACGTCAGTCGTCAAGCGTCTATAATCTATAATCTAATCTTGAATTTGTTGTTTTGAACTTTATATTTTTTAATTTAAGGCTTACTTTCAAACTGCAAGCACAACTTACCAATGAATTATCTGTGCAGCAATTATGTAATCACTGATCAAACTACGATATAGTTACTATAAATGATTAATTACCGAGTTAATAGATTATATCAAACTGAGATAAAATATCACGCCTTGCGATTACATAATTAAATTTTGTAGTGTCCTTACCTTGTCTCTAATAGACTCGTCTGTAACTTGTAAATTTTTATACTTTTTTCACTTATATTGATTGGTGAAATGTTGTCACGGTCCACGGAAGTGACGCAAAGGTTCACTGGTAGCTAAATTCTACCCTCCTTTGATCAGTTGTTAATTGTCAAGTATAGTATATTAATTTAAAAAAATTTCAACTGAGTGATAATTTTTTGAGCAGAATTGATTTTGTAAGTAATTTAACATTGTTGTGAACTTGTGTTTTGCAACCCATTATTAAAATATTAAAAAACTTTTTAACAAAAAAAAAACTTCCTTCAAAACACCACTAAAAAGAGGAAAATAATGAAATTTTGAGGTCTGTGCCAATTTAATAAAATATGAAGTCGGTTAAAAAGTATTTAACCAGCTTTATATTTTATTAAATTGGCACAAACCTCAAAATTTCATTATTTTCCTCTTTTTAGTGGTTTTTTGAAGGCGGTTTTTTTTTTTGGTTAAAAAGTTTTTTATTTTTTACTTTTTAGTGTCAAAAAGTGACATTTACCTTAAAAGAATCACACGCCGCTACTAACTTTTATTAAAATCAGCCGAACTACTGAACCGATTTTGATGAAATTTCTATGAAACCAATCTGAAAGTATGTCCTTCAAAAAGAAAAAAATTTCAAAATCGGTTTATAAATGACTGAGTTATGAGGTAACAAACATAAAAAAAAAAAATACAACCGAATTGCGAACCACCTCCTTTTTTTGAAGTCGGTTAAAAATATAAGAAGATCCTGGATGTATTTTGTTAAAATATTCAATATAGTCAAAAAACAACATTGACGGTTTTTAAACGAAAATTACCATCTTAATATATAATATTTTTGCTTAAATTTATTCTTAAGTATATAGGCAATAGATACGATGAAATATCCGAACTACATAAAGAAAAGGATATGAAACGAAAACGGAATTCAATACATTGTACATTATAATGTAACTTTAACTAAACGTATAGCATGTGACTATTGTTGAATATTACATTTTGATATTTCGATTCTAGTTTTATCAGCTCTTAAATGTGTAAAACAAACAGGATGTTTCAAAATGAAACACCTATAATAAGTAATTCATTTTGAAGCACTTGGCTTTATCAGACTAGAATATTTTTTTTTTAGTGTTTCTCATACAACTTTCACTGTTCAGAGAAATGTTATTATCTAACGATTATTATTTATTATCTATTATTTATTCCTTAATCATATGCATACATAAATAATAACTCAGGTCCTGAGGATGTAAGAAATTCTTACGAAACTGTCGACTTTTTAATAAAGAACATTTCTTAAAAAAATATTACACTGGCTTCATTCCCGTCAACCTTTCAAAATTTCACTTATTAAACTAGTCACATCCATTGCGAAACTTGTAACGGCCATTTGACAGTTGTCACACATTGATTGTAGTAGTCAGCGCGCTGAAAGAATGGTGAGATACATTCTTGTACCTAGCAGCTCTTGTAACAGCGCTTATACCTGCTACACTCATTGCTTCGTATGTGTACGCTCGCATATATAACAATGCATTGATTTAAGCAAGCCCTGCTATGATCTACGCTACCATCTAGAATCCCAGCTCCATACTGCACGTACCTTTAGGCTGGCAATAAAATACACATAATAGATAGATAGATAATTTATTCCTTGGAGACCTTGTCAGGTATAAAATCGTCAGATACAATTACATATTAAAATAAAACATTAAACATTTAAAATATCGTACATTACATTTAAAACTTTAATAAGTGTACATACATTTTTTAATTAAATGATTTTTTAATTTTTTTTAAAGATATATTGTCTATATTTTTTAGCTCGTTTGGCAGATTATTAAAATAGTAATTTCCTTTACATATAGGGCTGTTTGCATATTTAGTTGTACGGTAGTTTTCTATATATACATCGTTGCAAGTTCGCGTATTATAACTGTGAATATCAATGTTTAATTGAATATTAGTATAACTATAATTACACGCTCTTTCTAGTATTCTACTTCTCACTATAAAATGACTTGTTCATGCGTTTAAAATGCAGTTCGTGTTTTTAAAATCAACTGTACTTACCTAAACATTATGCATTAAACATGATGTATGTATGTGATGCCAAAGATAGAAGATTACATATCACCAGTCACCACTATCATATATCATCAGATTTTACATAAAGTACGAACTAACGTACCTACAATAGACAAGTACATACAATACAAAGTGTATATACAAGGTGTACTATAGAATCAGTCAACGAAAATGTTATTCTTTTGTCTACTAATCAATTCGATTTTTGAAGTGAAAACTTCCTTATGCGCGTTTTGCCTGGGCTGTTAACAACAATGATGTGAAACGCACCCGACGGTGACAATCGGGATTACTCGGCTCAAACACGAACACGTATTTGCAATATGCTGGTAATAGTGTGTAGTTCATAAGTGTGCTAATAGATGACACTAAAAAGTTAATACGAGTAAAAAGTCATTTGTAGATCACAAGTGCACTAACAGATGACACTAAAACATATATTTTGTAGTTCACAAGTGCGCTGACAGATGACACTTAAACTTAATATTATCGTTATGGTATTTTATATTCATTAAATTTAATTGTATAGCCCGATTTTAATATATTTATGATTAAACTGTGTGATTACAAAATTATATATATATATATTTTAAAATTAGAAAATCTGAAGTTTTCACCTCTGTCGTGTGGTCATAAGCGCACACCCATTTTTTCCGAATATTTTTTGAAGTTTGCGTTAAATATTTAATGGCAATTATTAAACTATTCATATTTTTATTATAGACGTTTCGATGAACATTTCAAGATATTAAACGTAATTTTGTTTAAGATCTTAAAAATTAACATGTAACGGTCGAAATGTCGACAGTAACAAAGCAAAAATCTAACAGATTTATCAACTATCAAATTAAATTTAAATTGTAAAGCAAATTTAAATCCAGTAAAGATTTTTAGACGTTGACCTCAGTTGTCGAGCATTTATAATCTACTATCTCTCACTCTCCCTCTTTCTCTCCCCCTTGCAGGCAAGATTTATTTATGTATCTACATTTATTAGCCAATTTTGTAAATGAAATTAAAGCAGCTACCAATTTAAGACGAGCTTTTATTAAACAGATTTCTTCCAATAATTTTTATAATTTTATTATTGTTTTCGTCCATGTTATACTTAATAAATATTTAAGATATTGGGATACTTGGACCAGAAAATAAGTGTTAAATTGCAAAATTTGAAAATTTAACATCTACTTATTTTCTGGTCTAAGTACCCAATATCGTAAATATTTAATTTTTATAATGCACAAAATAACTAGTAAGTATTTATAAAAAAAGAAAAATCTCTATTTTCTTTCTATGCTTCAAAAATGATTATACACCTTGTACGTACAAGAATTCTGTATTATTTGAATGCGATTGATAAATCAGATATTGTAACTGTCTGTGAAATTGACATAATATAAATCAAACACAACATTGTATAACGTGCCGCTATATTGTAGTCATATAAACATAATTGTGTTTGAAGGGTACATTGTGAATTGGCACGTAAAACAGCCTCTAGTCGTCCTCCTTCATTCATACTTCGGGACGCGACGGTCATTTGCCGTTTGTGACTGTCGTAAAAATAAATAGATGATATACATAATGCATCATGTATTATGTATGTGTTTGGTCCATAAAATGTGGGGGAATTGTGAATCAGTTGGTTGGTATTACTCACTGTGTATTTTGTGTCACGTGAAAAAAGTCATAGTGACATACACTCTTAAAGACTTGACTATTCCTAGAACGAAATCCTCAATCCAGGATGTTTTGGCATCTTCATAGGCCCTAGACTTACCAATCAAAAATACGTATTGCGTGTATCGAAACTATACTAGATTGATTGCAGCTGTTAGGACTTGAGAATGGCCGAGCGTGTAGCAAATGCTGTCGCGTTGCTATGGTTCCTCTATTACAAGTCGCCAGTTCCCGGGTTCTAGCCCGAGAGCTGGTAAAAGTGTGTATCCCGCAGGAATTATCCCCCCCCCCGCGAGAAATTTATCAAAATAAAATATAGAATAATGTAATATTTTCACCATGGTCCGTACCCGCGAATTTTTTGAAGTGAAAGCTTCCTTAGGCGCACTTTGCGTGGGCTGTTAACAACAGTGATGTGAAACGCACCCGATGGTGACAATCGGGGCTACTTTAGTTACGGCTTTACCATGCGGTCAGCTGGTGCAGTTCAGCCTTAACAGTAAGTTGGCACCGATTTCTGTTATAGACGATCAAGATCAATGGTCAAGGCGAATTGCAATTCCAGTTTATGTTCGTCACTGCGAAAGGTTGATTTTTTTATTGTAGCCCATGACAGTGCAGATACTAAAAGTGTTATCTGAAATGAATCCTACCGCGTATACACAGTGGGGATCGACTAGCTTATGTAAATATACAGTTTATAGAGCAATAGTGCGTGATTTTTGTTTTAGAAATCTATTTTGTCGTGTTTTATTGACCGAGCGAGCGAAGTGAGTACTCTCTTGCTTAATACCCTGTTGACACTATGCTAGTTGACTAGCGCTAGTCGACTAGCATGTTACTAGTATAATGTAAACAGGTTACTAGCGCTAGTACCGTGCTAGTGCGAAATTTTGTGGAATGTTCGCGATGGAATTTACAAAAATCGTGATAAGCGGAATAGTGCATTCGAATACATACAACGTAAAATGAAAATGAAAAAATTTGACAGTAAATATGGTAAAGAAAAAAAAATTGAATTTAAAGAGACACATATATTGTGGTTAGCGTGCTTAGTGCCGCAACCTCTGGACTGGACTACCGTGGGTTCGAATCCCACCTACGCTCATGGATGTTTTGTGATATTATTTAGTTTTAAGATAGTTGTTATTTAGTGTAGTTGAAAGACGCTAATGACCTGAGATGTCGACGCGTCTATAATCTACAATAAATAAATAAATAAGAGACACATACAGTTTGGAGAAAAGTAAAATTAAAAAAATAACAAATCCGGTACATTACTTATTTTCACTAAACTTCCAAAGTAACAGTAAAATGGATTTATTTGCTGGTACCAATATGTAAACAGCGCTAGTAGTGCTAGTCGACTAGCGCTAGTCAGCTGGTGCTAGTCAACTAGCCTAGTGTCAACGGGCCTTTAATGCGACCTTCGGAATTTGACTCTGCTTGTTTGTCTGTCTGTCCCGTTGTTTCGCGTTTACTTTCAAATCGGTGGATCAATTGCAGCGACATTTTGCGAGCAAGCGAAGGGAGTTGGGTCCTGTTTTAATTCGATCGTTCGGTAATTGGCTATTTTTGTTTATTTGTCTCGTTGTTTCGCAATTACGGTCAATTTTAGTGAAATTTGGCACGGATATTATTTAAATTTATGGTTTTTTTTAATATGGTTTTACGATCAACCGACGTCACATGACCAGAATATCACGGCCTACTCCTACACTACATATATTTAGTACATATAATTGGTAGTTGAATGATAGCAACGGTGCAAATATTGTTAGGCGCTCTTGTTATAAAGTTTATAAAGTCAACGCGATGGGTCTTGTGACATAAGCAGCTATTAAAATTTAAAAATTTGGATCTCCGATACGCCGTTGTGTTTCAGGCTAATGTTTAATTATTGTTAGTCCAGTTATTAATGCGACTTCATGTGTTGTTAACACGACGCGTTTCAGCAACGAGTTGCCATCTTCAGGTGTGGTTAATTTTTTATATTATAAAACACATATTGAGTATTCGTAACACGTTATAATATTATGTTGTGGAATGTGAAGTACTGATTTAAATTTCGAGATTTTATGATTTATATAGTAGGTAGATGCAATGGAAGTGCGAGTGTGTATGTATGTGGACGATTAATGAGTATTGGGTGTTTGTGTGTTAATTATTGTGTCGTATATTATGTTCGATTTGAACTTTAGTTTGTCATTAAGAATGTTGCATACCAAAAATACAAGGTATTTCTAATACTTCTTCTTATTCATAGTTATTAATGTTTGAAATAATTAAAAACAAAAGGGAAAACTAAAGTTGTTTCTATAGAAGATTAAGTAGAGTAGATATTTTCACTCGTAATTTTTAAAGGTTCATTTTACGATACTTAGTTACATCATTCACGAATAATTTGTTACGGGAAACAATAAAAAACCTGACGTAATATCCTGTTTCTCATAAACTGTTCCCTTGGGTTTTATATACACATTTAACAATTATGTGTATGTGATGACATTTTGTTTTTGATTCCGTCCATCATTTGTTCTGTGCTCTTTAAGGGATGGATGTACTGAATTTGTATGAATCTCGCTGCAATTTTTAGTGGAAAGGCAATTTAAGAAAACACGTCATGTTCACGGATACTGAATTACTTATAGTTTGCGTGTATGTAATAATTGCTTGATAAAATGATAACCATTTGTGGCATGGTAAAAAATTAAATCATTTTAAGGAACATAAAAGGGTTAGAAAGCAATTTTTAGTCTGTAAAATAATTTAAGTTCACATAATGATTTAAATACCATAATGCATAAATTGGTATTACCAAATACGTTACAAACTCTGTTTTTGGTTTTTAACCCGCCGTTTGATTAATTATCAGACAAATATTATAATCCGCCGTTTTTAGCTAGTACGCATAATGCTAAATTCTTTAATCCATCCGTTGTATGTAGTTTGCCGCATACACCAAAAGTACACTGTGCCGTCTCTCTCGTCTAATGACCTCTGATGTCGAGCGTCTATAATTCACAATTCATTCATTCATTTGTCTCTCTCGCACTATCTCCTTTACCATGTATACGATACCGTAATCCGCCACTTCGACTAATCCGACACTAGCTAGGTTTACGCCAGGGCGACCTAACGTACTCTTTTTGTCGATGGGGTTTGCGCACTGCGATTAGTATTTTAATTTTTAACTTCCCATTTGAAGATATTGTATAATGAGACATATCTGCACGTTTTGAAGTCCCTAGAATCCGAATCTACTGTTTTTAGAGAGATATCTGTGTGTGTGTACGTTCATTCGTTTGCAGATAAGTACGTTGGTGAACTTTTTTTCGTCTCGCATATCTCGAGAACAAATGATATCGACTCCGGACCAATTTCATTTGACGCATAATTACATAATGAACACCTGAGAATGTTTGCAAAAAATTTGAATTAGTGGTTTTTTTATAACAAAAAAACTACCCACACGCCAAGCCTCTTTTTTACGAAATGAGGGGAAACTAGTTGCATAATTAATGACAATAATATGATATGCGTAGGTATTTTCAGATTCTTTATGAGATAGAAATAAAAATTCGACTGATGACCAGTCCTATACTTCCCACCTAGGAAATATTTGCAAAAAATAAACACTCTTTTTTTTATTCTTTGACTAGGCCCAAATAACCTTAGCTGTTGGTGGTCTTTAAAACACAATTTAATTTTTATTCTTTGAAAAAAGCATGGCCCTCTTTTTTGTTTGGTGATCTATTGATGGCTAGCTTAATATAGCAAAAATCATGGTTACCTTGATTTACGTACAATTTTTATTTTTTTTAGTAAAATATTTTTTTTCTCGAAAACTATACATTTTAGAGAAAAAAAATATTTACATTTTTTTCATATTATAACATCTAGAATTCATTTATATTTTTTTTTACCTATGTTAATACGTGACATTGAGGACGTTTTTTTGAATATCTCAGGATCCACTGAACCGATTTGACTCAAAATCTAATCAGATCTAAGTTAAAGGCTGATAAACACAATAGAACAATCGGCATGCCCGTATGTTGTTCCGTTCTTAAGATATCGAAGGCGAAAAATTGACCACATACACACACACACACATACACACATACACACACACACACATACAGACATCAGTCAGAAAATGATCTTAAACGATTGCTAGGGTCTCAAAACGTGAAAATCTGTTAAAATCTCGAAATATTGTTTTCGGACTGAATCCATTACTTCCCTACCATAGTAGAGGTGGGAAGTAAAAATCAGATCCATTTAATCTGTTGATTTTTTGAAGATATATAAACAATAATATCGTTTCTCTGATTCCAGAGGTATTAGTTTAATAATGTATTGAGGACACTGTGGTTCAGTTGTTAGCGTCGGGGCTTCTGGATCAGACTGTCGTGGGTTCGAATCCGCTCATGAATGTTTTGTGATGTCATTTAGTTTTAAGTGAGTTGTTATTAATTAATGTAATCAAGACGCTATAATGACGCGTCTAAAATTTACAATAAATAAATTAATAATGTATTTATAAAATATTTTGAAGTTAAGAGGCTTGAAAATAGTCGAGTTCGTGGATATGCCGCTGCTTATACGACGTTCTCATGATTTGTCTATATTATAATCCCTGTGTTCTCAGGTTCTAATTCGAGAATTAGTGAAAGTATCAACAATTGAATTTTCAAGTTATTACTTCCCACCTCTACTATGGTAGGGAAGTAATGGATTTAGTCCGAAAAAAATATTTCGAGATTTTAACAAATCTTCACGTTTTGAGACCCTAGCAATCGTTTAAGATCATTTTCAGACTGATGTCTGTATGTGTGTGTGTGTGTGTGTGTGTGTGTGTGTGTGTGTGTGTATGTGTGTGTGTATGTGTGTGTGTATGTGGTCAATTTTTCGCCTTCGATATCTCAAGAACGGAACAACATACGGGCATGCCGATTGTTCTATTGTGTTTATCAGTCTTTAACTTAGATCTGATTAGATTTTGAGTCAAATCGGTTCAGTGGATCCTGAGATATTCAAAAAAACGTTCTCAATGTCACGTATTAACATAGGTAAAAAAATATATAAATGAATTCTAGATGTTATAATATGAAAAAAATGTAGATATTTTTTTTCTCTAAAATGTATAGTTTTCGAGAAAAAAAATATTTTACTAAAAAAAATAAAAATTGTACGTAAATCAAGGTAACCATGATTTTTGCTATATTAAGTTAGCCATCAGTAGATCACCAAACAAAAAAGAGGGCCATGCTTTTTTCAAAGAATAAAAATTAAATTGTGTTTTAAAGACCACCAACAGCTAAGGTTATTTGGGCCTAGTCAAAGAATAAAAAAAAGAGTGTTTATTTTTTGCAAATATTTACTAGGTGGGAAGTATAGGACTGGTCATCAGTCGAATTTTTTTTAAAAATAATTTGCTAAGATACACCTTGCAATCGATGACCTTACGTTACCGACAATACGTATAATATGAATCGACCTTTAGTTATTTCAAATAATGTTCATTTAAAAACGAAAAAGCTAACGTCAACATTATTGTGGTTTGTGTTTCATTTACTGTAGAACAGTTCGAGGTATGAGAGAAATGAAAAAAATGTTTTTACTTTCTAGAAAATGCTGCCTGGGGCTAGTACATAACAATAATTGTTTTGATTTAAATTCTTTTCTCTTTTGTAATGTTATTTTTGGATTTTCCATTATTTTAAAATATTAAATGGCATAGCTAAAATTCAGATATTATATTTTTCAGTTCTGTATTTATCTATATAAATTAAGATTAAGACAGTAGCGTAACCAGAAATTTTAAAGTATAAGCACACGATTTATTTTTAAAAAAATTTGTAGGACACAATTGTTATGTCCAAATTTCCTAATTTTCGTTCGGTATATCTTGGTAGCTGTAATAGAGAAAAAATTAATGCATTCTTAAATACTGTTTGGACGAGACTAATTCAGAGGCGAACTTAGAATTTTGGTGACATGTTCTGTTTTTTAGCCAAAAATTGAAATTTTCTCCATTCGCTATAACTTTATTAGTAATAAAACATTTTTTAATGAATTTTTACATTTTTTAAGGGAGTATTACGTATTTTAAAAATTATTATACGGACACTCTAACATCCAACTTTTGTTAGATTTTACCCTACTTATGTTGTAATCGATTTTTCCCGTGTGTAAATAAGTATCAGAAAATGGTAATGTTGCAGATAAATACAAAATACATATTTAATTCAATCAGCTTAAAGGTACAAACAGCACACAAGATTATTTGTTTGTTTATTTATTTAGGTCTTTCATGAATAAATAAACAGGAATTTACGGTTCATCAGTTCCATCGAGATCGTATATTTGATGGAACGATGTTTTGAATCATTCACTGTCGAATTGTGCTCAATCTCTATTGTTTTAGTAAACATAATAAAATATATACACGGTGTCACAAAAATGAGGCGATCAGTTGACAAATAATGAATTCTCTTCAGGGCAGGGTTGTTATGTTATGTTGCTCTGTTTGAAGTATATGAACGTTTTCTTATATCTCTTGTCATGCAACATATCACTCCAAATCTTCATGGTTTCCGAACTTGTAGGACGTGGTCCGGTGGTATTTCTACCTGACGTTTCGTCTACAACTGTGGTAGACATTCTCAAAGGCGATGTGGCAGCGGTCGAAGTGGGCGGCTCATAGGTCAGTGTGTCAGTGACTGGTGTCCTCCCTTCTTTTATGCCTAGTACCAGTGTGTTCTCTGTTCGGTCGTAGTTCGTCTCTCTGTAATTGGTCAACTGCGCAGTATGTAGTGGTGGGGGTGAGTTCTCTACTCGGTCGTATTCCGTCCTTGTACGATTGGTCATTGGTTTTGTATGTATACCGCAGTTGTAGACGAAACGTCGGGTAGAAATACCACTAGACCACGGCCTACAAGCCAGGAAACCATGAATATTTGGAACAACATATCACTCTTTGCCGGACGTATACAGTTCGACCTTCGCCGGCCGAACTGTATACGACAACAGAAACGATCGGACAACGATGAATTTAAATACATTTGAAAGATAAGATGCTCAAAGTTTTTAGAGTTTAATAGAGAATTATTAATTTGAATAAATCACATTTCGAAAAAAACAAGCCGTGAGGTGGGTCGTTTATTAGGACTAAAGTGCGACCTTCTCAGTTTGATAAATATTTAACAATAATAATTAAATTAGATATTACACAGAAAAGTAATCATTTTAATCATTAAAACATAATTATTATTTATTTTTAACAATAATTAAAAAAAAAAACGGCTGAACCGATTTTTATAAAATTTTTGTCGGATCAAAATGACGTTAACACGCCTCGATTGACACCCTTACGAAGTCGATATAATTTTTTATTCGCGATATATTGTGTAAAATCTACTTTTTTGGAGTCTACACTGATCAAAATATTTTGTAAAATTACACACTAGGTCATTGGTTATTTTTACGCCACATACATTCATGTTAAATTACATTTTGTAGGTAACATTACATTTAACATGTAATTTCACATTTTTTCTGTAAATCGTTTAGAATGTAAACTTACGTTAAAAATGTAATATTCCATTAGTGAGGTAAAATTACAATGTAAAATAACCTCATATTTATGAGGGATTCAAGATAGATTTGTTTACATTAGCTAAAGCGTAGTTTCGCAATTAAACTGCAACATTACATTGTATAATTCATTTAATAACAATGAGAATTTTATTCTGTATAATATATACATATTGCATTATAATCTATATGTAGTATTACATTTTGTTATTTCCACTTAGAGTTTGCTTTGGTTCCTGAATCTGAGTTGATTTTGAGCCTCTGAACAATCTCGAATTACAGCAACTTCCTTTGGGAAAATAATGTGGATATCAAAAATTACTCCAAACCAGATCATGAAGGTGTTAATAAACGAATGAATTTCTTGTCGCTCAAGAAAAACTTGAAAACATTTTTCGCCTTCAGGAGCTGAAAATAAATCAGTTGTGATTGTAAACTCTGAAGTATTTACTAAAACCAAGTAAATGATTGATTCAACAGAAACATGTTTACTTACAAGTTTTAAACATAAGTAGTTTTAACGGCACGTATTATGGTCCATTGATAGAAATAAAATCGGGAACATCTGAATTTGCATCAATATACTAAAAATTAAAAAAAAGTAAATCATTACATAATATATATTTTCTACAGTACACTATTGTCAAAATGGACGTCTTCTCAAAATATGTTTTCTCAATATACTTACATTATTAAATAGTTAACACATTCTGCAGGTATAAGTCGTGGATTTGAGCTTGGGCATTTCACATTATTTCCATTTTTAATGTGATTGTATACATGACTCAAGTTTTTTTCTATCTTGAATTCCATAGCCGCACTTTTCAAATAAACTGGAACAGTAAAAAACTTTATCAGTATAATTGCTTTTTGCTGAGAGCAGTGATTTCTAATTATATTATGTCTGAAAATCAAATAAGTACGTCTTAAATTTTAACCCACCATTTTGACAATTGATATACATACCTAAGGTTAGGCGAATTTCACGATGATAATATTGGTGTGTTTCATATTTTTCAATAGCACTAAATGTTGATTTACATAACCTACAGACTACACACAATCATATCTATTTCGTATTTAATTACCTATAGGTTTTTTTTAATTAACTACTTGACAGCACTGCACTAAAGTTGAACAAAATAATCCCACAAACAGCCAGGAATACCATTGCGACATATTCATGCACATCGTTGGCAATTGGCATGTGATCCAACATGACGATCTGATTGGTCGAGTCAAAAATGTTCACAGTAAATTCACAGACTTCGGGTATTTTCACATTCGTATATGTATTCCTACATCGGGTAATGATAGAATCACATGAAGGTATAGAATTTATACATTGTAAAAGGAATTAATACATCGCAAAAAGTATTAATACATCGTAAAAAGTAACATTACTTTAAAAAATGAAATAATACTGCAGAACTGTAAATTCTACATACTCTCTTATGTACTTACTTGTTTTTTACATTTTTTGTGTGGAAAAGCCATGACGAATATGTAAAAAAATATGTAATTTTACCCCAATTTTTATCAGTGTATTTGGTTAAGAAAAAAGAACGGCTGAACCGATTTTGAAAAAATTTCTTTCAAATCATATTTACGTTAATACGCACCCTAACGTAGTCAATATCATTTTTCATTCTCGAGATTTCGTCTTAGAAAGAAATGGACACATACGTACGTACACACACACACACACAGACATCTTTTCAAAAATAGTTTAAAAATAGTGTAGTGACCTTGAAACATAAAAATTTGTTAAACATTTTGATTTCGATTTTCGGACCCATTACAATAACTTCCAATGGGAAGTCAAAATAGTTAAGGGTTTTTCGTTTCAAAATTTCACAATAAATATGTCTAGAAAACCGTGGTTGCTGCTTTTGAGACATGTTGTATATGCAAGTAGGTGCACACTGTGTGTGTCTACTTACATAATATGGTTGCAATATGATGAATGTTGCGGATTTGAGAAAAGCGTTTGCAGTTGCAACCATGCGAAAGACAAGCTTTTCACGTAATTAAACTCAAAAAATTATTTAGATTTGGTATTAAAATTTGATAAAATATATTTTTCAAAGGTTACTTTGGAATTTCGTGGTAACCAAGATATCGCTGTCTATAGTACGATTCCAAAATTTAAGGAGTGACGTATGCAAGTATACCTCACTATTTATACTGCGTGTCCACGAAAGTTCTTCACAAATGGATTTTTTTTATTAATTATTGGAGCAAAAATTTTTTTCTGTGGAAAAGTTCTGCTTCGTCCAAAACCTCTAAAACAGCAAAGAAAATTTTTTTCGGCCTAAAGTTATACGAGGGAAATCAAAAAGTTTTATTTTAATAAAAATAAAAATTATCTGTGATATTCAAGATTTTCGCTAAATTAGTTACATAATCAAATTTAATTCAAAATTATAACATAACTAACTTCTAAGTAATTATTTATTCAGAATTATAAATCAGAATTCAACATGTTCTCCATCTCTCTCCATACAAAGAACAGTATAACTTTAGGCCGAAAAAAATTTTCTTTGGTGTTTTAGAGGTTTTGGACGAAGCAGAACTTTTCCACAGAAAAAAATTTTTGCTCCAATAATTAATAAAAAAAAATTCCATTTGTAAAGAACTTTCGTGGACACGCTGTATAAGCGGCACAGTTTGTACAATGTAAGCATATGCGTCCACATACGCGTACCGTGCATAAAAACTGTGCCGCTTTTCTATACTAATATTATAAAGCTGAAGAGTTTGTTTGTTTGTTTGGTTGAACGCGCTAATCTCAGGAACTACCAGTCCGATTTGAAATTTTTTTTTTTGTTAGATAGCTCATTTTATTGAGGAAAACTATAGGCTATATAATATCACGCTACGATCAATAGGAGCGGAACATCGATGAAAAATGTTTGCAAAAACGGGAAAAATTATTCCTTTTGAGAGCTTCCGTTGCGTGCGCTGCGTAAACGGTTAAAGTTACGCAAAAATCATGTATGACGGAATTGTTCCCCTTTAAAAGTTCTAAAAAAAAGTCCGCGACAGCTATCTTTTAAGGTTGACTCACTATAACTTTTTTTATGGTAATTAAATTTGTTCGTAATTATAATATTCAAGCGAACGAGCGAAGCGAGTGAGTAGTGTAATGCACCCGGGCTTTCTTAGCACCCGGGCGAAGCCGGACGGGTGCCGCTAGTATATTATAAATAGTGACGTATGCTATCTTTTAAGGTTGACTCACTATAACTTTTTTTATGGTAATCAAATTTGTTCGTAATTATAATATTCAGGCGAACGAGCGAAGCGAGTGAGTAGTGTATTGCACCCGGGCTTTCTTAGCACCCGAGCGAACCCGGACGGGTACCGCTAGTATATTATAAATAGTGACGTATGCTATCTTTTAAGGTTGACTCACTATAACTTTTTTTATGGTAATTAAATTTGTTCGTAATTATAATATTCAAGCGAGTGAGGAGTGTATTGCACCCGGGCTTTCTTAGCACCCGGGCGAAGCCGAACGGGTAGACCTCGCGCGGCGAAAGATGAAGCCACCGCGTTATATTAAAGTGAATGCATTGCGCCCGCCTTCTAGCTTGCTATTGGCTGTTTATTGTCATGAATAGCAGTTTGCCAAAATTGTACCTATAACGTCATAAAACCCAATGTGCAGTTTTGTGTACACGGCATTGTCTGCGGGCAAGCAGGCGTTCACTAGCATATTATTGATGACGTGCCTGGCTTCATCTCTCACCGCGGGCACTCTACCGCTAGCATATTATAAATAGTGACGTATACTTGCATACGTCACTCCTTAAATTTTGGTATCTAAGTATAGTGATAACTATCTATCAATAAAATAGAAAATCGACTCTTCTCTTCGGAATCTATTTGTTTCCACTGTGTGTGATAACTGACGTGTAAATATTAAACTCGTATTTGTTGTAGAAAAGTCAACACAATAACTTTCAGCAGAGATGTGTGTTTTGTTTGTGTGCTCAGCCAAGCTGTCTATTGTTTTTAGAAATTATATACTGTAAACATAACTTTATCAGAACAATTATAATTTAAAAGCCTATATTCCCACAGCTATTATTATGTAATTTTCATTAGGCTAAATCATCGACTGTAGATATTGTAAATTATGGACGCTCGACAATACAGGTCATACTAGCGCTTTTGTATTGTTATTCCTTACTAGCTGTGCCTACCTGTCGATGACGGGGCAAAGTCTATAGATGGATTTAATTTAACATCAAAAAAATGGGTGTATGACCACACGACAGAAGTGAAAACTTCAGATTTTTTAATTTTAAAATATACAACGTGTCCCAAAAAGAATTAGACATAGAGTAACAGCTGATTCCTTACAAAAAAATATTGCGATAAACCCCAACTTGTCTATTCCGAAAGTTGATATTAAAAGAGTCAAAGTTTAATATTTATTTTTGATTTTCTTAAATAACTTTTAAAATAATTTAGGCATTTTAATGAAATTTGGTATATGGGGATTTTTTGACATGAGAAATTCAAATCTGACCTTGGAATGGCTCTTACTTGTAGGGGGCGCCACTTACACACCTTTTCACTCATTCAGATAGTCATAACTTTTTTGTACGCACTCGTACTATTCTTTTGAATTAAAAATTGATTTTTCTGTCATTTTTACGTAAAAAAGGTATACTTTGTAAAAGTGGCTAGGAGTAACCTTTTTCAAGATATTTGCACTTAAAGTAATCGATGTAATGTGGTTTAAATCTCAAATTTTAGTTAAATAATAATACTTCTTATTTTAATTAATATTTTATTTTAAATAGCGAATCAAAAACATTTATTTTATTGTAGAAGGTTTTCAAAATGACAACCATGAACTTCAACACATTTTTCAAAGCCACCTATGTTCATTTTCAAAATTTGCCATTTAAAACCATATTGCATCGATTACTTTAAGTGCAAATATCTTGAAAAAGGTTACTCCTAGCCACTTTTACAAAGTATACCTTTTTTACGTAAAAATGACGGAAAAATCAATTTTTTGATTCAAAAAAATAGTACGAGTGCGTATAAAAAAGTTATGACTATTTGAATGAGTGAAAAGGTGTGTAAGTGGCGCCCCCCACAAGTAAGAGCCATACCAAGGTCAGATTTGAATTTCTCATGTCAAAAAATCCTCATATACCAAATTTCATTAAAAACCGTTTATATCAAAAACTATCTTATGCAATGCTGATAATTTTCGTTCAATTTAAACAAGCTTGTACTTCCCCGATAAGCTTCGTGATATTGTATCGAACATATTTATAAATCAACACAGATCAAAGTCAAAAAAAAACAGGATGTACTTACCTACTTAAACGTTATTACAGTTAAGCCTATTTTACAGCGATTTAATTTTGTAATCACAAAAAAATGTCAAAAATTGTTATTCCGGTATTTATGCACTTTCAATTTGAGTCGATGATATTTTCAACTTTGTCTGCCAGAGAGAGGATAATTCTTCAACAAAATGCCCCTTGGTTTGTGTCCTAATCATTTTCTAGTTTTTGGTACAGCTAATGATTTAAAATAAAACCGTTTAACTTAAAAGTTTTTTACCTATTTTTATTTTCTAGTTTTTAGTTTGATTTTTGGCCCGTATCATTATGCAAACTCTTCATCCTTTCAACTGTCCACCTCCTGATTCCATCATCAGACCCTCGTTACCAAGTTAAAATTATCATAATATTGTATTGTCACAGGAACTCAATGTGTGTGCAAAGTTTCATATAAGAATCGGTTAAGTAGAAGTAGTTGAAAAAGCTGTCGCAAGATTTGAAACAAAGATAGTAACAAACAAATAAACGGGGTCAAGCTAAATAAAACCGTTTAAAAACGTGTCACTGTAGAGTAATTGTCAACTCAGCCACCGCAAATGTGAAAGTTTCGGGTTAAAGTCCCGAAGGTGACATGTGTTTGAAAAATGAATTTTTTCAATGTTGCATCATAATGTTACGCCATTTTCGATGGGTGTTTCAAACACTAATACAGACTATAGCCTTCACTTGTATGTATTAATAATTGCGATACTTTAATCGTGCGAACAATTTATCTGAATATCTATAAAACTTTTCGTAAATCAACTCCATCTGTCACTAAACTGTATTTAATGACTTATATTCATATATACAGGGTGTAAGTTCAGTAATTCACTGTATTAAAATATACTAAAATTTAAATGGTTCCTAGGGTGTCAGAACGTGAAGATCTATTAATATCCCTAAAAAAATTTTCAGACTAAATCCAATACTTCCCTACCATAGTAGAGGTGGAAAGTAAAAAATATTCTCTACTTTGACCCAAAAAGTATCATTTTTAAGGTATCTAAAGATGATACATTTTTAGAGTGTTGGGTCGCCAAGTCACTATATGAATATTATGAAGTATTAGAAATACCTTGAATTTTTTGGTGTCCGTCTTGTGACTTCCTGTGTTTTAACCCGACGCGTTTCAGCAACGAGTATCTTCAGGCGTGGTTAAATTTAAAAAAAAAATACACATTGAGTATCCGTAACACTTTATACTATTAAGCACATGCATATCATGTAGTGGATTGTGAAGTACTGATTTAAATTTTGAAATTTTATGATTTATATAGTAGGTAGATGAAATGGACGTGTTTAAAATTTTGTTTAAACCAATCACACAATCGCAATTCGCAAAATTTTAATTCAAAATTAAATTTCTTTTTACTTACGTAATTCTTATGAAGCTTAATTATCAACTTAAAGCTGGATTTCAAGGATCTGCTTGCCAAGAAATACATTGATATTTTTTATATAAATTTGCCATTTTTTAAAAAAAATTAAATTTATGACTTTGTAGGGATTGTAGGGACTGTATTTTTGTACACAGCACATAAATATTTTCAAAATTAAGGCTAAACAGATTCTTGCCTGGGTGCCGGTTTTGGTCTTTCTTTCACTCTATGGTAAATAATTGACTTGAAATACCCAGCGATGTAGCTTAGTGGTACAGCACTAGACTCGCATTGGGAAGGTACTGGGTTCGAGTCCCGATGGGGGCAGATGTGGCTAGGACTTTTTCCTACTGTCTCACGCCGAGAAACGGTAATTTCTGTACCGGCCATCTTGTTTGAGGTTTTCCATGGTTTCCCTCAATAATTCTAGATGAATATCGAGATGGTTCCTTATTCAAGGCCACGGCCGATTACCTGTCAAACTCCTATGCTCTCAAAGTTGCCTACCTTATCCTAATGTCCTATAATAATTCTTCCATTCGCACATTGCTATTAATTAAGTTGAAGTATAAAAATGTATAAAACGGGAAGTGGTAAAAATGGAAAATAGTAATGGTGCGAATGGTGTCTATTATGACATAATGTCGTGAAACGGATGTTAAACGCATTATTATTCATTGACTTGAAATAATTAACTTCGAAGGGTTTTTCCATGTACATAAGAAATCTGTACTGCTGATAGATCAAAAATCGTGAAGCCAACATACGTGCGGGTATATATTTCTGTCTTTTTTTATGGGAACCCAGCTGGCAGGTTCCTGATTGGCTACTTCCATAGACAAAGACAGAATTTTTAAAAGAGGGCAGGTATACTATTGACCACTGTGCCACTGAGGTTTTACGTCAATGGCATCCATGACATATTTCTTTGTCTTTATATTTTTAATATTATTATGCCCAAAAAGATCCGAAACCTGTGTTTACTTCTTATATCAGTATGAATTTCAAGGAATATGAGTAAAAAAACTGTTTTTTACAAAATTAAACTAGGTTACGTTATAATGACAACAGCTGTCAAGCGTTTTGTTTACATTTTGTTCAGATGGAACGTTCGTACATCGACCAATGACATCATCGGAATAAATGCGGAATAACTTCGTCAAAAGAGACACAGATATATTTTTGCTCTCTTTGTGGACTTTACTCACCGCACATTGAGTAAATGGACAATCCATGGTATATAATTAAAGTATATGGCTATTAATTAAGTTGAAGTATAAAACAGGAAGTGGTAAAAATGGAAAATAATAATGGTTCGAATGGCGTCTGTTATGACATAATGTCGAGAAACGGACGTTAAACGCATTATTATTAATTGACTTGAAATAATTAACTTCGAAGGGTTTTTCGAAGGCAACCCTGTATATTATGCAAATAGATGAAAAGCATCTAAAATCATGTTGAATACGTTTGTCACTTTTTCATTTTAATTTTTAGACATCATTATGTCACGACTGTAGAGATTGATGGATCACATTTCACTGTAGAAATACTGTAGATGTGCTCATTTTGTGTGATGAACTGGAAATAACATTTCATTTTCAGCTTCAAAGATTTTGCCAGTTCCTCGCAGATTTGTGATATTGCGTTTTTATAACGTGTGTTGAATCGACTTACGCACCCCCTGTGCTGTGAGGTGATATCTTTTTAGATGTCAAATATTTCATCCCCTAATTGCTTAAAAGAAATATTTTAATAATGAAACTTGTTTAAAATCTATTAAATAAATAATTAAATCAATCGATTTTTTTTATAATGAATAGATACTTCAAATCACTTGTGTGTGAAAAATTAATGTTATTGACACCGAGGTTTTAAAATTGCTACTCTCATTTCTTTTTCTAAATTTATTTGTGACTCCCCTAGGATAGCGCCGCGACGCCCCGGGGCGTTGCGACGCACAGTTAGTGAACATCTGCCTTAACAATTTATGGATACAATTTTTTAAACTTTAATAGCTACTTAAGTCACAACAACAGCGAGGCGGGTTTATAATCTTTACCACCAGGCTGCCTAAGACCGATTGTATCAGTGCTATCAATCAACTATCCAAATGGGACGTGTATTAAATATATGTGCTGTAGAGTAAGTTAGGCTGGGCCAGGGCCGTAGCTAGAGCTGAAATCAAGATAGGGCACTGAACGTTTAAAGTAGGGCTGAAGCAAAAGACTACAATTTATTAATTGGATTGCCCACCTCATCTGGTGATATCAAATTACAAAAGCAAAAAAACGGTGAATGACAATTTAATCAAAAAAAAAAAATACAGAACTTGCCATGTTATCAAATTTCCAGAGAACTTCATTTAGATCCAACGAATTTAATCTTGTTTTTCCAAATGTCAGATAGATCAAGTCTGTCATTCTGTCGTGACAGTCTTTGCGACTTGTTTATAATTCCTTAAAGTAGGGTATTGGATGTTTTAAGGTAGGGCATTGCCCCTTAATACCCCTCCCCCTAGCTACGGCCCTGGGCTGGGCTCTTTCTAATGACATAATAAAACAGTCCTTGACATGCTTATTACTATGAATGTTGGTATTATTAATATCTTGGTAATAAATTAATTTGAGATTTTTTGCTCATTTTGTGGTGGAGAACACATTTCTACAATGGTGCCGTGTAATTTTGAAACACCTTGTATTTAATAATAAACTGATATTCCAGTTGATACTGGGAAACTCAAATTTGTATAAGACGAGCAATGGCAAGGCTATAAAAAACCTTTGAAATCGTTTTTTTGTGGAACAGGAATAAGTTTTTTTTATACTTAGTTTAGATAAGTTTGGAAATACGATTTTGATTAAGAAATATTTCTTCACCCGGTATATATACTTATATTTTAAACGATCATTTTATTCTTTTATTACTATTAGTAACGTACTACTGAATTCTCTTTATAATGGTACAGTTTTTTTCATTTTTCAAAAAAAGAATGAAAAATACTTGAGATAAATATTTGTTCTTACAATCGAAATTCAATTTAAAGATTTATTTTTTACTTTGAAAAACAAAATCTGTAAGATTATTATTTTATTAAGGTTTTTTTTTGTCTTCTTTTAGATTTGATTAATTCGGAGTGTTCGAGTTGCGTGAATAAAATTATACATTTTATAAAAACGATTATGAAATAATTGTGTTATTGCTTTACTAAGAATTTTTTACTTCTCGCATCGCACTGGGAAATGGGAATTAAATTGGATTCAATCCGAACATTTTTTTTTGGGATTTTATTAATAGATCTTTATTTTTTGACACCATATACGTATCGTTTGAGACTATTTTCTGATTGATTGTTTTTTAAACGGTTTTATTTAGCTTGACCCCGTATATTTGTTTGTTACTATTTTTGTTTTGCGACAGCTTTTTCAACTACTTCTACTTAACCTGATTCTTATGAAACTTTGCACACACATCGAGTTCCCGTGACAATACAATATTGTGTTAATTTCAACTTGATAACGAGGTTGATGATGGAATCAGGAGGTGGACAGTTGAAAGGATGAGGAGTTTGTATAATGATACGGGCCAGAAATCAGACTAAAAACTAGAAAATAAAAATAGGTAAAAAAACTTTATAGTTTAACGGTTTCATTTTAAATCATCAGCTGTACCAAAAACTAGAAAATAATTAGGACACAAACCAAGGGGAATTTATTTATTTATTTATTCTTCTAACACTGAAAGTTTTAACCTTTTAAACAAGTTGTGATTTTTTTCCCAATTGATGTTTAGTTTTATGAACACGAGCACCATCTGTAGTTTATTTGAAGAAGTAAATCGTGTTCCATTTATCGCATTTTACTCAAACACAGCGTGTCACACTGTGTCTCGTAGTGCTATGTAATTGGAAAGCACCCACAGACATCAGTCAGAAAATGATCTTAAACGATTGCTAGGGTCTCAAAACGTAAAAATCTGTTAAAATCTCGAAATATTTTTTTCGGACTAAATCCATTACTTCCCTACCATAGTAGAGGTGGGAAGTAAAAAGTCGTCTGTCCTCGTTATGTGAAAATGAAATATAAAATATATGAATGCATGCAGTGCGAACAGTATAAAATATACTTTGAGACTGTAATAACATTGGCCTGCGAATCGAATTGAATACTGCCAGGACTTTGTGCTTGTACCGGTTGCACAGTGGCACTAATGGCAGGTTGTTTCTCTCTTTGTCTGATGGAAGGTTTCCGTACACCACAAACTTTAATAACGCATACATACCTCAGTGCAGATTGCAGAACCAAACATATTCGACTACAGTACAAGTGCTGACAGAAAATATCCTTTACGCTTTTGAATACAAAGTATATTGTTACAAAACTGTTTTCTGAGTTGGCGGGATAAATATTTATTTACAATAATTCAAAATACAATAACAATAAATGCAACAACGAAGAGTCAATGCTAACAATAAAAAAACTTAAACGTTAATTATAGAACTAAACGAGCCACTTAACTAACACTTAACAAATAATTATATATACAAGGATTATTTATTTGTAATTATTTATGTCAGATTTAGTTATATCAGACGCACTATTCGTCGCTCAGTACTTGACTTCGTATTCAATACAACACTGATTGCCTGATTGACCCGCGCCGCTGTTTATATACCTGCGTGGCGTAAACTCAGTGTTGTTCTCGATTTCTCTAGCGTTGTCCAGAATGTTCGTGTAGGCATCAGTGTGTTTAGCAAGCAGATACCGCTTCCTGCCTGAAATTATTTTGAAAAAGTCATTGGTTTGATATTTTAAAGATAAAACATACTATTGTAGCAAAACCACAGATGTTACGCCGCTGGCGACAATAGAATCATCGAGAACAAGTAACAATGGTGAGGCGTGGCATGATATCGAAGACACAGGTAATAACCAGAATGTTCTGGAAAGAGCGCGAGCGTGGGGGGGGTCAAGCTGCTAGCTCTATACAGGGTGGACCAAGTTATAGTAGCAATAATTCACCATTCGATGGTCCATCGAAAAATAAGTAGACATGCATAATTTTATTTTTTTCCAAAACGCTTCTTAAGGGAGATACAGCTCTTCAAAGTCCAGTTTTAAAAATCAATACTGACAAGTGTCATAAATTATCTCAAAACCAAGTATCGCCTACTTTGTTGGTTATTTTCATAAGTTATTTATTTGTTGTTTTTAATTTAATTAATGAATTATTTATTTAAATTCGTCAAACAGTAAAAAGTTTACAATTGTTGTACAAGATTCCAGACCTATTATTTTCATAGGTGGCTATTTTAGAAGTGTTCTAAACTTTCAATTCTAATTATCTCGAAAACGAAGCCTTAAATCGAAATTTTGCAAGAGTGACTCTTTTTTTCTAAATTGAACAGGGAATTCGAAAAAAATGTTATTCTTTAAAAATATTCAGTGGCGCAGACAATAGGGCGAGAAAAGTGAAACAACCCCCCTGTATCTACGCCACTTGACAATTTTGACAAAAGTTCTTACGTCAAGTAATGAGTATCTATTGCATAAATACTTGTACCAAATTTGGTCAAAAACGCATTAATGACCTGAGAGTTAGGACAAAAAAAGAATTTTTAAACTGAACTTTGAAGGGGCGTATCTCCCTTAGGAAGCGTTTTGGAAAAAAATAAAATTATGCATGTCGACTTATTTTTCGATGGACCATCGAATGGTGAATTATTGCTACTATAACCTGGTCCACCCTGTATAAGTAGAGCAGTCACCGGAGAGACAACAATGAGAGTTGTGTGACAGTGTCGATTTGAAATAAATACAGCATATAAATTGTAGTATTATTAAAGCGCTTCAGTTCGTTTAAGAATTACTGTTCGTGTTATTATTGTATAAAGAGTGTTGACTATTAGAATTGAGATATAATTGCTACAGTTTATTGTTATCCATTTTTTTGTTACATTTTTAATTATTGTGAATACATTATTTATTCCACCCACGTAAGAAAACAGTTTTGTTACGCTATTATTTATGTTGTTCAACTTTAGAATGTCATAATAATTGAAAATGTTACACATCAACGGTTTAAGGTTTTCATACTATAAACCCTATATTCAGTGCCGGTTTTAGCACTATCAGCGCCCTGGGCGAGATTTCTACGGCGCCCCCTATCTGCTCCGACCGAACACTGCATTCCATTTCTAGTGTTGCCATCATAACAATTTTGTAGCTAGATTTAGGGAATTTACTAGTAAGTAGGACTCGCTCAATGAACAAGCGGCAGGCGCCCCTTCAAATCTGGCGCTCTGGGCGGTCGCCCAACCGCGCCCTACCCTAACGCCGCTACTGCCTATACAGGGTGTCCAAGTTGACGTTGGCTAACATGGGTAACTTTGTTATTAGTGGAGATAGAAAGTCGGTTAAATGGGCAAAGTAGTGAAGAATTATGTGCTCATTAACGTCCCGTCGAAAAAACAATTGAATTTTGACACACTATGGATTTATTTAGAAAATAGTGAAAATTGCCGTTTTTGAAAACTGGCCATAACTTTTTTATTTATGAAGATATCTGAAAATTTCTTTAACCATTTTTTGGTAACTTTTTATGATCTTTTCAGTGGCGTAGGTTTAATTTTTTTATATCCACTACATAATGAGATATTGACATGAACTTTGGTTTTTCTTATGGACGCCATTTTGGATTTTTAGATATTCGAATTCTGCTTATTTTTCTGATTAATTTGGTGTATCACATGCCACATTTAAAAAATTTGCAATGAACGTCCCATATTAGAGGCACTATAAAAACAACTGACAGTCAAATTATATTTCAGTTCTGCCAAACTACGATTTATTATTAATTTTGCACTTAAAATGTTCGCACTACTTAATTATAACTTGATTGTCAGTTGTTTTTAATGTCTCTTATATGGGACGTTCATTGCAAATTTTTTAAATGTGGCACGTGATACACCAAATTAATCAGAAAAATAAGCAGAATTCGAATATCTAAAAATCCAAAATGGCGTCCATAAGAAAAACCAAAGTTCATGTCAATATCTCATTATGTAGTGGATATAAAAAAATTAAACCTACGCCACTGAAAAGATCATAAAAAGTTACCAAAAAATGGTTAAAGAAATTTTCAGATATCTTCATAAATAAAAAAGTTATGACCAGTTTTCAAAAACGGCAATTTTCACTATTTTCTAAATAAATCCATAGTGCGTCAAAATTCAATTGTTTTTTCGACGGGACGTTAATGAGCACATAATTCTGCACTACTTTGCCCATTTAACCGACTTTCTATCTCCACTAATAACAAAGTTACCCATGTTAGCCAACGTCAACTTGGACACCCTGTATATTTAAAATACAGAAATATGAGTCTGATTTGCAGTAATTTTGTTTATTCAGCGCTCCAGTTAATCTGACTGCATCCCCCTGCTAAGCAGTGTTTGAACCTATTTAAATAATCAAACAACATTTGGTTGAATGACTGTATTAGATACAGTTCACTGGAAATGATCCCATTATGTAGCCATTTTTAGTATACAGATGTACGTGAAATTTGGGTGAAAAAGTACAATGAGGCATATTACACAATAAAGCACGTTTTTTATTGAACCGTTTGTGCCAAAAGTATGAAACATATTACGCTTTTAAAAGTGCCTACCTTAAATAACGCGAACATCTAAAATATATAATATTCAAGAAAGAAAACCGGTCAAGTGCGAGTAGAACTCACGCCACGAGGGTTTCGTACCGTTTCAACAATTTAATTAGTGTAAGTTCGAACCTCACGATTGACAGTTAAAAATAATATAGTTTATAATATTCACGTACAGATGACGCTACTATGACAGACTGTTAGGATGTTATGGTTTGATTCTAATAGAAATATTTTTTTGATGTTAATAATAGATGACGCCACTTCACGTTTTTAGTGTAAAAAAACATAAATTTATTAAACTTCTAGTCTAATTATTATTTGGCAGGATTCATGCCACAATAACAAACAATCTGTGAAAATTTCAACGAGCTACCTCTTACCGTTTGTGAGATAGAACCCTGTGAGAGACAGACGGACAGACAGAAAGACATCGTAGGCAGGGTAATAGGGTTCCATACGGAGGTTTGATTCTAATAGAAATAATTTTTTTATGTTGATAATAGATGACGCCACTTCACGTTTTTAGTGTAAAAAAACATTAATTTATTAAAATTAATTGATCATTTAATTCTAATTATTATTTGCCAGGATTCATGCCATAACAACACACAATCTGCGAAAATTTCAACTAGCTACCTCTTAGCCTTTGTGAGATAGAACCCTGTGACTAGTGATGTAAAAATATGGTTTTAAACTTTTTGTGTATTAAACCCATGGTATAATACCGTATTTTTTCAGTATAAAACGGTTTTTTACTTTTTCACACTACGGTTACGGTGCATTTTTCAGTGATGCCAACTGCATAATAGGAAAAGTTCCTGTTCTCATTTTGGTATTAAACCGTTTTAAACAGTGTTAAACGTTTTATACGTGCTGTATAAAATAGTAAAATACGCAGTATTTATACATAGTATAAAACTGGGGTAAATTATTTTTGATGTGAAACATCTTATGTCGGGCTGTGAACAGCCGCGTGAGGGGAAATATGCTCCTTCGCTGCTGTTCTCTCCACCACTGCGGCACTCTCTCTCTCTCTCTTGGCTCAGGCGTGCACTGTAACACACGCGGTGTTACAGTGTAGTATATAGGATTACGTCAGCATAACAGTTAGTTGCTGCTTTTGAAAAAATATATACTACTACATAGAGAATACCACCGAGTTCAATAACGTTTTCTTTGATGTTTCACATCTGTCAGGGGTCCCGAGACCCACACCCTTTTTTTTACATACCGTGTAATACCGTTTTATACTAACGTTTTATACCAGAGTATTATACGCATTTACATCACTACCTGTGACAGACGGACGAACAGACAGAAAGACATCGTAGGCAGGGTAATAGGGTTCCATACGGAGGTACGGAACTCTAATAAAATAGTATTTATATAGTGGAAGATGTTTTCTGATGAAAAAATATTGTATAAGCTACAATATTAAATTCGTGATGTGAATATTAGTAGGTATATTCAATTTTTTATTCATATACATTATAAAAGGTCAAAATTAAATCAATACTAATTTATAAAACAGCGCCGGCCTTAGCCAACTGGGCGCCCCGGGCGAGATATTCTTCATGGTGCGAAATACCACTGACTCACTCACTCATTCATCACGAAATCTCAGGAACTATAAAGCTTACAAACATGAAATTTGGCAGGTAGGTTCCTTATAGGATGTAGGCACCCCTAAGAAAGAATTTGTCGAAATTCAATCCTAGAGGGGCTCAAAAGGAGGTGTAGATTTCTTTGACAAACAACGTCCAGAGCAAACCTCTGAAGCTATATAAACTTGAAATTTGGACAAATGTTAGCACCCACTAAGAAGGGATTTTCGAAATTTAACCTTTAAAGGGATAAAAAAGGGGAGTATTTTTTTGACAAATCTTAATATATAAATGCGAAATTGGCAGGTTTAAGTTCCTTATAGGACGTAGGCATCAGCTAAGAAAGGATTTTTCGAAATTCAACTCCTGAGGGGCTCAAAAGGGGGTGTAGATTTCTTTGACAAACAACGTCCAGAGCAAACCGTTGAAGCTAAACTTGAAATTTGGACAGTAGGTCCCTTTTGTGATGTAAGTAAGTAAGAAGGTATTTTTCAGAATTCAACATCTAAGGGGGTTAAAAAGGGAAGTATTTTTTTGACAAATCTTAATAATATATAAATGCGAAATTGGCAGGTAGGTATCCGAATTCCGAACTTAAAAAATACTTTTTACTTAACTAGGGCTTCTCAAATCAGTATTACAGCGAGCGAATCTGTGGATATAATTAACATTCACTGTACGAGAGAAATCGCGATAAAAGCTAGTATTATTATCTCAATTAATATTTTCCCCACGCCTAAAAACTGTTACTGTTCTCCCGACGCTATTTTTAAAGCTAAATGATTCGGGTAAACGCCAAGTGAAGGACCAAGAATCTCAATACAGATTGCATTGTCACGGGACTTATATATAGACGTGTGCAAAATTTCAAAGCTCTAGCTCAATAATTGAGCTAGAGCTTTGACTAGTTCTAATTATTAGAACTAGTCGAAATTTTGAATGCATGAGATTTGTAGCAGACTGACAGACAACAAGTAAAGTTAAATAGGGTAAATGCGGGAGAGATGCCGCGGTAGGGGAGACGCCGCATGGCTATTAACTTACCTATTTACCAATGGATGGTGCTACAAGTACGTATGTTCGTTCATCTTATCTTGACACATACTGGCGGCATCTATCCTTTTTCGGTGCGGCCTCTCACCTAAGAGTAAAGAAGAGACGCCGCTTTGCAATGTTTTTTATTATTTTTATTTTAGTATGATTTCTATCAGAATTTTTATTTTGTTTTTGTGTATAATTAAGGCTAAATGAATGTATTAGGCTGTGTTAAAATATAAAATCATAAAATACAATATTTACAAAATTATGATATTTTTTCGAAACGTGCGGCATCTATCCCGCACTTACCCTAGAAGTTTTTAAAATAGGGTGTTTTGATATGATGTTAGGAAACGTGTTTGGATAATCAAGAAGGCATTGTAACAGCGTACCTATCTATTTTGTATGTAACGTGTTACGTGCCGAAGAAATGATAGCTATGTGTAACGAAATAAGAAATAGGTTGTGTAAAAAGCTTGAGAAAACTGAAGCACAGTTTTGTTAGTCGGAAATGATTGAGCTGTAAAACTGTAAAATTTACATATTTTTTTTGTGAAAATTCAAAGTACGTAGTTGGGTTCTGCTTTAGCACCTATGGGAAGACATGAAAAACTCGCTCGGCTTTTTCGTTACATGAAAATGTTGTTTACGAAATTAAAAAGGTACGATAAAGAAAATATTCTAATAAGGTTTTCTACAATATATTAAATATTATATACTAGCAAAGCAGCAAAGTTTTTTCTAATGAAATTCTTGACATATTTTTTAAGATTATTGAATTATACCTAGTTGATATAATATTACGATGCACAAGAGCCAGTGGCGGACTAAGGGGGGGGGGAAGCGGAGGGGGCGGCCCGCCCCGGGCCTCTGCTCCTGGGGAGTCTCCAAATCTCGAGAAGTCCTTCTTAATCAAATCCTGAACAAGGCCAAAATATGTTTAGTAAGTAAGAGGCAGTTTGGAGTTGGAGGCCCCGTACGTATACAAAATATAAACGTATAGGTACACTGTAAAAAATGGATGTAAAAATACTTTGGAAGTTAAGGTAGAATTCGCTCGATTTTCTAAGTGATTTTACATTATTATTTATTTTTACACAGAAAACTTCATAAAAACTTGGACTTTTACTGTGATTTTTACATTAAGTAAATTAAAATTACATAATTTTGTGTAATATTCTAATATAGTGTGAAAATTACAAAATAAAATGAATAATTACATATATAAAATGGATGAATACAAAACAAATTATTGTAAAATTAGTAACCACGCATGCGCAATCTGTTTTTATGGAATCTATGCGATGTGGCGATAACTGTTTGCGACGCCATTGTCTCTTTGTGTGCCTATTACCAGATTAATCGCTGGCTACAAATGGACCATCGATAATCTATGTAATCGGCCTTCTCATTTGTTACAGTGTAGGTCGTTTATTATAAATATTTGATTTTTTTGTCAGCTATTACATCTATATTATTCATTTTTTACGAAATTTACACTACAAATACATTCATTTCTAAGCAGACCGGGGGCCTCATTAACTTCTGCCGCCCCGGGCCTCCGACGGGCTTTGTCCGCCACTGACAAGAGCACATGGTACGTGTTTATGTTTTCTTGAATCATGAGGGAAAAATAATGAAAAATAATGCGCTAAAAAGGAAATTTAAATTGAAATATGGTTATTGCACTTTTTAATCTTTTTGTTTTACTATATAGCATGACGGAGTAGACTAAAACAATGGAAAATGTGTGAACCGAACAACCAATCAGTAATGAGTTCATGTATAAAAACAGCTGATTGTGCATTCGTATTTAGTAAATATTCATTTGTTATTTATTGCGATTTATTGACTGTTTTTGAAGTGAAAACTTCCTTAGGCGCTTTGCCTGGACTGTTAACAACAGTGATGTGAAATGCACCCGACGGTGGCAATCGGGGCTACTCGGCTCAAACACGGACATGTATTTGCAATATGCTGGTAATAGTGTGTAGTTCATAAGTGTGCTAATAGATGACACTAAAAACTTAATACGAGTAAAAAGTCATTTGTAGTTCACAACTTTGCTAACAGATGACACTAAAACTTAATATTATCGATAAGGTATATTTATATTCATTAAATTTAATTGTATAGGCCGATTTTAATATATTTATGATTAAACTGTGTGATTAAAAATTATATATATATTTTAAAATTAGAAAATCTGAAGTTTTCACTTCTGTCGTGTGGACATAAGCACACACCCATTTTTTATATATACTCACGGACCCCAGTTTAGGAAACGGCGCTTATTTGAAATTTGACGAATATACCAGCTTCCAATTTCTAGCGAATTAATTCGGAGAAAAACGCACCCAATGGGTGACCAGTCTAACCCTCAAACAATTAAAATTCCCTATTTACTGAATAAACCATTAATAAAAAACCAATAAAAGTAAGAAATGATATACGAATCCATTTGGAAGGAGGTATTTTTGATTCACCAGAGCTATTTGTTAAACTTACAGTTTGTTGTAAACTCGGTTATTTTTAACAGGCACATTTTGCGTAACTATTTATCTTTTTTATGTGACATATAATATTATGTACGTTAGTTTCGTGGTGGCAATGTAAATCAAAATAAAATATTTCGTTTATTTTCATTAAATGTCAAAGCGTGTATAAAGTCAATCTTAAATATTCAGCTTTTATAGAAAATTGCTTTAATCCACAGTGGGGCATTTGTCTAATTTATATTGACAGTAGGTATAAATACATTGTAATAGATTATTCCCGATCTCATTAAATGCTTGCTCCTAAAACAGTTCAAAAGTGAAATGATATTAGTGGTGGGGTACTCGAGTACAAGAATCGATTCAGTACTCGATTCTTCAAAGTACTCGCTGTACTTGAGTACTTCTAATTGGTATTCGAGTACTGGAAACCGAGTACGTACATTGCAGTGCAGGGATTGAATTTTTCCTACAGTTGATGCGTTTCTGCGCCTGCACGAATACACACCGGTAATCAAGTAGGTACTCGAGACCGAGTACACAGTACACACTGCAGTACACTGCGCAGGGATTGAATTCTTTCTACAGTTAATGCGTTTCTGCGCCTGCACGGCGTGTACTCGAGTCTCGAATACCGAATACATTATATAACCTTTTATAGAATATAGATTGGCGTTTTGTCAACATTAACAGTGTTTCCTTTTTCACCACCAGTTAATGTGAGTAATGTGTGAGCACCGAGCCGCGGTACTCGGTTGGCAGTTGGCATCGATTAACGAACGAGCAAGTACTAAGCAGCTGACAGACTATCAACTGTATGCAATTAGAATTGAGAACGTCATTTTAGATAGTACTCGAGTACTCGGTACACGGATAAGTACTCGATTCTCGAAAGTACTCGAGTACTGAGTACTCGATTCTTAAAAAAGACGATTCTCCCCAACACTAAATGAAATTGCGTTTAAGAAGCAGATGTTATTATGAACAGAGCGAATTTTTAATATAAATTTTTAAATGTAATGACGCCTTTATATAGATTACGTCTTCAATAGAGAGACGTCACCATCATCCGATATTGTAAATGTTAGGTTCAAAAAAAATGTTACCATTAATTTGTGCGCAAACATTTCTCGTTAAATATAATTGTAATATTTGATGTATTTCTGAGACTTCAAATTTACAAATTTTGACCACGTTCCCTTATATTCCCCACAGTGCAATATCTCTAATGTTAAAGATTTATGCGTACGGGAAAGTCATAAAAAACACAAATAACTCAATGCTCAACATTACCTATACATAAATTCCAACAAACAGTTTCCATATCACCTTATACAATATATCGAATTTACGTACATTAAAATTATTAATATAATAACAAAAAGTATAAATTTTTTGTCATAAAATTTATAGACGCATTAAATATGAAAAATTAGCTATTTAAGAATGAGCATAAATTGATGTCAGAAGTGCTTGATTAATATGTTAAAATAAATTATTAACTTGAAACAGAAATAATTGTACGGCTTATCAAAAAGTTTCTAGCAAATTCATTGCTTCTTTGGTCACATATCAAAGTCGTTTATGCCAACCTATTTATTACATTTTCTTAATAAATAATAAAAAAAACATTTTAAAACAACAACGTCGTTAGGCGAATTACGGCTATGTTTAGCCCTGTGGCACCTGTGAGCTTGTTTCGTTGACCTTGGTTTGCGTCCGTAGTTTGTTTTGCACTTGTCGTCTAGATGGCTTTTACATGACCGAATTGACTCACGACTTCATATCATGACGTCTAACCATTGATGTAACTACGGATGAACCCGAGTGGGCCGTGGCCCATGAAATAAAAGTTTTGGCCCGTGCTTTGGCTCATGCGATAACCCAAGATATAAAATATAAAATCGTAAGCATTCAACTCCACGCTGATGGCGGAAAAAAATTGTCATTTTTACGGAGCTCAAGACGTCTTGGGTTACAGGTTGAAGATCTACATCAGTGTGCTGTGTGACCCAGCCTTGGCCCATGCAAAAAAAAATGTTGGCTACGTCCCTGCGTCTAGCGTCTGCCATATTGAATTTCCTGTGACGTCATATAGCCTAGGACACACTTTGTATCAAGATGAATCAAACGACACCTCATTTGTTGAAATCGGATTGATAGTTTAGTCTGTACGAGGTAGAGTTCATACATTTAGAGAAAATTTAACCGCCTCATGCGCAGAAACAAGTTTTGGTTCGGACTGGTCTATTCTATTCTTGAAGGGGTGCGCCAGTTTATGTGTACATGTCAGGGATTAATAGTTTAGTCTGTACGAGGTAGAGTTCATACATTTAGAGAAAATTTAACCGCCTCATGCGCAGAAACAAGATTTGGTTCAGACTGGTCTATTCTATTCTTGAAGGGGTGCGCCAGTTTATGTGTACATGTCAGTACTATTGACTTGTCATTCAGTGTTCACTGTTTAGGTTATAATATTACATAAATGCTGTTAAAAATAAAGTATTGAATTGTGTTTGAAGTGCATCATCAGTGATGCATGTTTGAATGATTTTAAAAGATTTTGTTAATTCCATTTATTAAATTAAAGAAAAAATCGGATTTAATTAAGCCCCCAGCACCTACGTCTGTGCGTCAGAATCTGTTTTGCGTACACCACTGACTACTTCTCTCGCCAGTTTTTGTGCGCAGGTTTCCGTTAGGATTTGGTTTTCTCTAAATGTATGAACTATAACAAACTCACTGCTCACATAATAGCCTATGAGTTTTATAATCCTCCGCATTTGGCTTTGCCGTAGTCTGCTAAAAAGTAGGTATGGCACGAACCATTTTGCCTTGAGACCGTAGATTTTTAAAAGCCTATCAGCCGCGCGAAGCGAGACAGTAAAGATACGGAAAATAATTAATACCGAAGGCATCACTTATTATAAATGTTAAAAGTTTCATAATACGCCATAGGATTTTGGTACTACTGTTAAACACGACACTGCGGATGTAGAAATTCAACATAAATGTGAAGCGAACATGCTATCGATATTACAGTGGAACCTTCTTGACGGAATTTTTATTATTGAAGTATAAACAGAAAAGTTTTCTAGAGAACACCATATAAAAATTAAAGCAACATGTGTACTTTTGGCTTTGCAACAATTGCAGGGGGAGAGTTTCCTGCGCGGTGGAGCCTAGTGGTTAGCGTGCTTACTGCCGCAGCCTCTGGACTGGACTGCCGTGAGTTCGAGTTCCACCTGCGCTCATGGATGTTTTGTGATGTTATTTGGTTTTAAAGATAGTTGTTATTTAGTGTAGTTGAAAGACGCTAATGACCTGAGATGTCGACGCGTCTATAATCTACAATAAATAATAAAATAAAATCCTGCTCGGTGGGGGGAGTGCTGGTGCAATGGAGTTTTTTACGAAGTGAAAAGGAGGTAGGATGCAGGGGGGAGTTCCCCAAAAAACGTTCGCGGGGAGGTGTTCGTACGATGGTGTTTTTCGCGGGGAGAAGAGTCAGATAATAAATTGTTACTATACGGTGTTCTATGGAGTCTAGTTATAAACAGGTGATCAGACGCTAATGACCTCAGTTGTCGAGCGTCTATAATCTACAATTTATTTCTATAAACAGGTGATGTCAATGCATAGTTTCGTATTTTATCGATAGATAGATAGTAATTTATTTGCAGCGACCAAAAAAAAAAAATAAAGTATGCAAAACGTCAACAAAAATTTACATAATACAAATAGAGATTTACATTAGATCCTTAAAACTATAGGGAATTGCAGATGTTAATTAATATTTCTTTAACTCGAAATTGATTTTTTTGCAGTTTTTATGTTTTTTAAGTTTTCCGGCAGCTTTTGGTATATTTTATAACCAGAATACACAGAACTTTTTTCAAAAAAAGTTGTTTTATGTTTAATAATTGCGATGTCTTTGTTTCTGGTTGGGTAATGTTTATTATGTTGAGATGAGAAATTAGAAAATTTTAATTTACAATAGAGCCACAGGTCTATTGCTTATGATTTATAACTCAATTGAAAACTAATATTTTTTGTTTTTTCTTCATATCGATAGTGATGATAACAATAATTTTTTCCCCCACCCCCTATAAAATGACCCATTTCAGGCCGGTAACGACAGCCGAGCGGTAAAGTAATTTTACCGTCTGCCGGGCGCTGCATTAAAATTCAATAATAATTTCATTTTTTTCAATTTATTATTTTAATTAATAATTAAAGAAAAATTGAATAATAATAGGAGTGTAGACACTTTTTTGAGAATTCTTTTAATTTATAGCTTGTATATACTTAATACCTAAAAAAAATATTTGATAATTTTAATTCACATTTTCATTAATAAAATATGTTTTGTATTATAATATTATTACTTTCAAATTATCCCGCTAAAACGTTCATATCCTGTCATGGTGTTAAGATGACGACACGCCCTGCTAAACGTCAACATTTTTCTTCGGGTGTTTTTATTGTTATTTTATAATATATTCCATGTAATAACGCAGGTTTACCAAAGGATTTCTGTTTAGTTCGTAAAAAATACCACAAAGCATTCACATGTCAAACGTCAGGATAGAATGTTTGGAGGATTGTGACGTCACGCGCTGTGATAGGTGTTTAAGTTCACGTGACAACAAGGATGAATTATAAATTTTTTGTTGAAGAACTCTATGATATAGAGAAATGGTGATCCGTAGATGATGTCTAAATTTTTTATTTAATTATTAAAAAAATATTTTGAATAATTAAATAAAAATTATATGATTTTCAGTGTTCATATTATATTATAGACTATCGAAAAAAATTAAAATGTATTTGTTTTTTTTAGTGTCTACAACCCTATTTTAAAATTTAATGAATAAGAATAGTTACCCTTTCCCACATTACGAATTTACTAAATAAAGTAATTAGTGAATTACTACCTATATATTATTATTGTAGATTATAGGCGCGTCGACAACTCAGGTCATTAGCGTCTACTACCTATATAACATAATATAGACGTCATACAGGAAAAATTTGTTTTAAACACAAGCTACCGTCGGGATTCATTTTAATAAAAAAGCTACATTTATACGAATTCTGACATCATGATGTTCATTTCGAATTTGCAATTTTAGACACGTTTGTTGATCTATGGGTACCTATTTATATGTATGATTTACTGTGTATTGAGATTCATCGGACACGAATTCTATAGTCTATGGACAACACATTTTTTGACGTGAGAAAAGACGCAAAAGTCCTAAGTCACATTGACCTCCTGTGGGATCGAATCCGGTACATTTTGAATGTAAATGTAGTGCTGTACTACTATGCTACCCGGTCGATTTGAAACAAATAACATTCACCGGGAGAAACAATAAATTTCAAAATCTGTCATGCAATAAAATCGAATATATTTCTACTTAAAATGAAATCATTTATTTTACCACATTGCATTCTGCTTGGCTGAAACAGATAAAGAGTTAAAAATAAAACAATTGAAGCCTTAACAAGAGTCCACTCGATGACATATTTCCACTCAATGTGACAGACAAATAATTGGTTTCACATCTGGAAGTATTTACTTTGCGGTCATTAATTACATCGAAAAATTGTGTTTTTAAAGACCACCAACAGCTAAGGTTATTTGTAGCTTAAGCAACGAATAATTTGTGGATGGAAAAGTCGAAAGCAGAACGTTTGACTTAGGAACTTTGTTTGGACTAGTTAGGAGATAAACATACTAAAAGTCCTCACCCCTCCGAGGTACGCCCGAGGGGGGGGCACAAAGAAGGTCCCGTTTTTTGGTTTTTTGCTTTTATCTCGAAAACGGTGCGTCGTACGAAATTTTGTTGTACTACATAATGAAAGCTGATAAAATTCTCTACAGCTTTAACTTTCACACTTTTTATCTATCTCCATTCTTTGCCTAGCTATGAGCTTCGAAAAACGGCCGATATTCAAAAATGTGTTAAATTCTCTGTAGCACATTTAGCCCAGGAAATGAAAGGAAAAAAACACCCGATGTCGCAAATAATTCCAAAGGAGCTGGATTTTTCACAGATGGTAGAACACCTTTAGACATGTATTTTTACAAAAGTCCCCGGTTATCCCCCTTGTGCTTCCCCCGCCATCCCCTTTTGAATATAATTTTGCAAGCCTTACGGAAAACGCTAATATCTCCTTAACCAATGTCTGAAATAAGACGACTTTTTTTTTGTTTTGTTCCTAATTAGTTACTCTAAAAAATTTCCCCTCTTCAATTTTGCGTTAAAATCAATATATGCTTTGCAAATTATTAATAAAGAGAAAATATCAGTTTTTAAAAGAATATTTCACAAAATATTTCCATATAACTTTTTGCTAAGCCTGTTAGGGTAAAAGTTGTTCAAGTAAAATTTGTAGACAATATTTGTAGCTTTAAAATGATGTATATATTGATAGACTTTAGTTAATTATAGGGCAAGTGGGCTGTTAATAATGAGCGCAGCGGTCGGACGCATAGCAATAAAATTAAAAAAACTTATGGATTGTATTTATTTATTTGTAATAAAATTATTTATCTAACATTGAAGCGTTTTTAGGGTTCCGTAGCCAAATGGCAAAAAGGGAACCTTTATAATTTCATCCTGTCCGTCCGTATGTCACAGTCATTTTATTCGGAAACTATTGGCACACTATAGATGAAATTTGGAAGGTAGGTGTTTTCTATGAACTGCTATACAATGGTTAAGTGAAATTACGAAAAAAATAGTGGTGGCACACCATATATGTAACTGAGGGATAAAAAAAATTCCAGTGCACATAAGCGTGTGGGGTATCATTAGATAGGCCTTCAAAAATGATGTAGAAGTTTCAAAATGACTTTTTTATTTAAGTCAACAGTTGGTATGTAAATGAAGTAGAATTTATAATATACTTCCAACGAAAATCGGTTTGAATAAGAAATGTTGTGTAGTTTTTGACATACATTGTACCTTGCAAAAGGTGGGGCATAAGATATTTTTTGCCATACCCACTACAAAATAGCTACTTACGATGTATGTATAGCGGCCTTTTATGAGTCATTTCACAGGCAGGTGTGCGGAAAGTGTTTTACTTTCCGCACTAGTGCGGGAAGTAAACGGTTGCCATAGGAACTTCTGTTTATTCGCTCTAAACGCCTGCGTGCGTCTGCCATTACTTTCTCACGAACTTCACGGCATACTGTAGAAGTAAAGATGGCAACGCAAATGAACTGTCAAATTTTTTTGAAAATGAAGTGAAAAGTAGGTATTTTGTAGTGGGTATGGCAAAAAATTCCATATATATTATATGTCGTGCGTAATGGTATTACGGCTCGTGTGACTGTAAAAACTCGCTATCGCTCGTTCTTACATACTGTCATCACTCGCCGTAATAGTCCATTACACATCTAGATATACAATCTACTATTTGTTTGCATATATTCGTGCCAACATGACACCGGGACAACTTTTGGCAGCCAAAAAACCACGAAATTTTAACATTGTTTTTGTTTTTTCGAAATATCTCAGAAACAGTCGACTTAAGCGATTCTTTCGTTATGTTTTAAATAGGATTATATTTCCTACAATTTTCATTCCTACAAATTTTCCGTGGTAAGAATAGTAAGCGCGCTACAGCTTCTTGAAAATCACGCCTTAGAAACCAATTGTTAAGATATAAGGTCCTTTTCAATAGCTTTATTTACTGTGTTCTTCATCGAATTTTAAGTTGAAAATACACATGTTCATAAAGCAAAGAACACCCTAAATTATGATTTTTGTCCCATATCGATATCTTCAAAAATTTAGAAGCTTTAGCCTGTCAAAGCTGAAGGCATCATAGAGCCTTACATTTTTTTTTGACACGCGTTACGAGTATTTTCTATACCGAATAAAAAAATGTCCGTCTAGGAACCTATAGAAAATTTAATGCCATAAACAATTATTTACGTCCGATTTCACTAACTTGCGAAATTTTCAAGTTATAAGCATTTATGTACATGTTTTTACCTTTTGACATAAAATTGAAACACTTGTTGACCACTTGTTGACCACTTTCAAATTTTTTAAACTTTTTAACTCACTTAGATAACCCATGAATAGGTCTACAGCTTCTATATGTAAACTTAATATTTCTCGAACACTCTTCTTAGTAGAGCACTTCGCGTCAAGCGTTTTAATTTTATGTCAAAAAGTAAAAACATGAATATTAATGGTTATAACTTGAAAATTTTTCAAGTCAGTGAGATTGGACCTTAAATTTTTTATAGGTTACTAGACGGAAATTTTTTTATTCGGTATGGAAAGTACTCGTAACACGTGTCCAAAAAAAAAAGTAAGGCTCTATGATGACTTCAACTTTGACTGGCTATAGCTTCTAAATTTTTAACGATATCGATATGGGACAAAAATCACGATTTAGAGCGTTCTTTGCTTTATGAACATGTGCATTTTCAATTTAAAATTCGATGAAGAACACAATAAATAAAGCTATTGAAAAGGACATTACGTTTTAACAATCGGTTTCCAAGGCTACAAAAAGCGCGTGCGATTTTCAAGAAGCTGTAGCGCGCTTACTATTTGTACCACAGAAAATTTGTAAGGATGAAAATTGTAGGAAATGTAATCCTATTTAATATGAAAGAATCGTTTTTGAGATATTTCGAAACAGGCTCATCAAAAAGTTATATGCAAATATTTTGTGAAATATTCTTTTAAAAACTGATATTTTCTCTTTATTAATAATTTGCAAAGCATATATTGATTTTATCGCAAAATTGAAGAGGGGAAATTTTTTAGAGTAACTAATTAGGAACAAAACAAAAAAAAAGTCGTCTGATTTCAGACATTGGTTAAGGAGATATTAGCGTTTTCCGTAAGGCTTGCAAAATTATATTCAAAAGGGGATGGCGGGGGAAGCACAAGGGGGATAACCGGGGACTTTTGTAAAAATACATGTCTAAAGATGTTCTACCATCTGTGAAAAATCCAGCTCCTTTGGAATTATTTGCGACCTAAAACCTTTATTTCCCGGGCTAATTGTAACAATACGAATTTGCCAAAATCATTTAAAGCTGTAGAGAATTTTATCAGCTTTCATTATACAGTACAACAAAATTTCGTACGACGCACCGTTTTCGAGATAAAAGCAAAAAACCAAAAAACGGGACTTTCTTTGTGCCCCCACCCCTCGGGCGTACCTCGGAGGGGTAAGGACTTTTAGTATGTTTATCTCCTAACTAGTTCAAACAAAGTTCCTAAGTCAAACGTTCTGCTTTCGACTTTTCCATCCACATTCCCCTTGTGAGCACTCATTGACTAAACTATTGGGCCTAGCACCAATTCATATTTTCAATTCATTATTTTTTTTTTAATAATAAATTGCAAATCCAATTGACACTTTTACCAGCTCTCGGGCTAGAACCCGGGATCTGGGGATTTGTTATAGAGAAACCATAGCAACGCCATGTAAACTACAGCATTGCTACATCGACGTGTCTATTGAATATCCATATGCAAAACTTCCATTCTGTCCAGAAAGTTTCAAAATGTAATTTTCTTTTGAAGTGAAAACTTCCTTAGGCGCGTTAGGCACTCTTTGCCTGGGTACTGAAAAAATGTGAAGCGTTCGCAATTTTGCGTAAGAATTCGTACCGTAAGAATATCATAAAAACGGCGAAGTATACTGTTGTGTCAATAGCTCAGTTAGCAGCGCGTTGGCGTTCAATGCATACGGACCTGGGTTCGGAAACTGCGATGGCATCGTAGGATTTTTGACGTATTTTTTTTCTAAATTCTACATGATATTTATTTATATATTTTTTAATTTTTGTTATATTCTTTCATTGGCAATAATTATAATTTTTTTGAAACCAAGGTGGAATTAATTAAAAATACAATTTTAGTAATAAATTATTTTTAGTTCATAAATGCGCTATAATAGATTAGGAAATCTGAAGTTTTCACTTATGTCGTGTGGTCATAAGCACACACCCATTTTTTTGTATCACGAGGCTTCATCCGAGAACAAAATATCCGCGACTAAATATTCTCGCCAAAATATCCGCCGCAACAAAATATTCGACACTTAAAATATCAGCTGTAAAAATTTCTAAAAAGGGTGAAAAAAGGAGTGGTTCAGGTCGGAATTCCCCAAAAAAAGTACGCGGTGGTGTGTTGGTGCGATGGCGTTTTCTTTGCGCGGTGAAGGGGGGGTGGTGGTGGTACAGGGTGAGAATTTCCCAAAAAACATACGCGGGGGTGTTGGCGCGATGGAGTTTTCTTTGCGCGGGAAATGGGTGGTGGTACAGGGTGGGAACTCCCCAAAAACGTTTTTATATGGTTTATAATATTTTTTAGTTATCCCGATATTTTGTCGAGTGAATTATTTGTCCGCGGATTTTTTGACTTGCGAGTTTTATAGTTGCGGATAATTTGTCGCGGATGTTATGTCGTGGATGAAAAGTCGGGGATTCCTCTAATGACTTTCTAAACGATTTTTTTGTTTTTAAATCATTGAAATGACCTTCGTCTTTTCTAATAGCATACAACTGTTTTTAATTTCCCATTGGAAGTTATTGTAATGGGTCCGAAAATCGAAATCAAAATGTATAACAAATTTTTGGTTCAAGGTCACTACACTATTTTTACACTATTTTTGAAAAAAATGTCTGTGTGTGTATGTGTGTGTGTGTGTGTACGTACGTACGTATGTGGTCATTTCTTTCTAAGACGAAATCTCGAGAACGAAAAATGATATCGACTACGTTAGGGTGCCACTCGACGCGTATTAACGTAAATATGATATGAAAGAAATTTTTCAAAATCGGTTCAGCCGTTCTTTTTTTATAACCAAATAGACTCCAAAAAAGTAGATTTTACACAATATCTCACGAATAAAAAATGATATCGACTTTGTTAGGGTGCAAATAGAAGCATATATCAACAAGACCCGAAAGAAATTTTATCAAAATCGATCAAGCCGTTTTTTTTTGTTTCAATAAAACGACTGCAAAAAAGTAGATTTTATATGAAATCTCGTCCAAAAAAATGTTATCAACTTCGTTGAGGTGTCTATCAAAGCATGTGAAATGATCCGACATAAATTTTATAAAAATCGGTCCAGCCATTTTTTTAATTCATTGTTAAAAATAAATAATAATTATGTTTTATTGATTAAAATGATTACTTTTCTGTGTTATTTCTAATTTAATTATTAATATTCAATATTCATCAAACTGGGAAGTTCGTCGTTGGACCTCAGGGGTCGCACTTGCGAGTCCCAATTAAAAGTAACTTTAGTCCTAATAAACGACCCCCTCATGGCTTGTTTTTGCGACATTTATATTATTATTGTTAATGACTCTAAAAATTAATTTAGGGTAAATCTCGATTCTTTACATTAAAATTAAGGTACAAAATAAACCAGCAATACCCGTACTTCCACCATATACAATTTGAAACGAAAATATTTGAGATTTCTGACCGTGCTTATGACTGAGAGAGTGAGAGTAATTGTAGATTATAAACGTTCGACAACTTATGTAATTAGCGTTTAAGCCTATGAGTGAAATAATACATTTAGGTTAAAGCACAAAATTAACCAGCAATACCCGCACCTCCACCATATAAAATTTGAAACAAGTACATTTTTAGGAGTTATGGTCATTTTTAACCGATTTTTAACCGACTTCAAAAAAGGAGGAGGTTCTCAATTTCATGCGTATTTTTTTATGTATGTACATCGATTTTTCCTACATTTATAAAAAGAAAACCATTTGGCGCTCATAAAATATTACTGTTGCTGTTATGTTACAGCAACATACAGTATGTAAACAGGTAAGCTGCACATAGGGAAATTAGCATTGGGAAAAAATGAATGGATCAGAGTGAGCCATGACTCATAATGTACATATTTATATAGGGTTGCTATGGTTATTTTAGTGTTTTTATTTTAGTCACAATTATTTTTATTTTATTTGACATTTAAACGGCAAGTAAAATAAAAATAATTGAAACTAAAATAACCATAGCAACTCTATATAAATATGTACATTATGAGTCATGGCTCGCTCTGATCCATTCATTTTTTCCCAATGCTAATTTCCCTATGTGTAGCTTACATGTTTACATACTGTATATGTTGTAACATAACAGCAACATAAAACATATTATAAATAGTATACTTACTATTTATAATATAGTTAACAATTAGATTAACAATCAATATTGTTATTACTTCCTATACTGTACAAATTCACTATTTTAGTGAAATTAACATAAGGACATCAGACGATATTAATCGACATAACATGCCCTTATTAATTATTGTAGAAAGGCTACATAAGAAAAATTTAAATGCACCGCCGGGAATCGAACCCGGAACACCCAATATCGCGACGGGCCCGACGCGATATTGGGTGTTCCGGGTTCGATTCCCGGCGGTGCATTTAAATTTTTCTTATGTAGCCTTTCTACAATAATTAATAAGGGCATGTTATGTCGATTAATATCGTCTGATGTCCTTATGTTAATTTCACTAAAATAGTGAATTTGTACAGTATAGGAAGTAATAACAATATTGATTGTTAATCTAATTGTTAACTAAATAAGATACTGTAAGTAATTTTCTCGCAAATAATTGAAATTATTTATAATATGTTTTAGCTACCATTGGTTTTCTTTTTACAAATGTTGAAAATTATTTTGATCAACTTCTACCTAATCACTAAAAAAATATTTTTTACTTTTTAGTGCATTTTGCTTTTAAAAGAAAACCGTTGTGTTTTAAAAAGTTTTTTTTAAGTTTAGATTAGAAATCGTGTCCATCGTGATTATAATAAAATTAAGCAAAATATGAAGTTTAAATATTAGATAAAGAGTCAAATTGGAAGAAACGCAATATCAGTGAAATGTGTTTTATTAGAAAAAACAATTCAATCAATTATAGAACAGACACTCAAAATTTAATTAGTCAGTACAATTATATTATGAAATTATGCTAACATTTGTATTATTATTGATTGTTAAAAATTTATAGTCAACATAATTTGTTACCATGTTACTATGTTTTTGTCTTATGTACCCTATCTTATGTTAATTGCTATGGTTAGTAATTAATATTAATTTTCATAAATTAATATTGTTATTTTTATGTATGTACTTGAAAAAGTCAAAATCTATAGACGAAACGTCGTACATTTAATTTAATAAATCAAATTATTTTGTCCACTATCCTGCGATTTTGCTTAATTTTAGTTTTTTTTAAGTATCTAATTTATTTTTTATTATAACATATTATGATAGATGATTGAAATTTGAAATTACTATGTGAAAACATTCACAGAATTAAAACTAGTATTTCGTATAACCGTACTTCCACAATGTATGAGTCAAAACTTAAATAAACAATCACTTCTAAACTTGAAAGATACGAAACAAAATAGAGCTACACCCGTACTTCCGCCATGCATAGGAATATGAAACAAATTAATGCTATATAACAGTTAACGTAAGTTTAGATTAATATCAATTTGGCAAACAAGAAAGTTTACTACTAGTCGAGATTAAAGACGCAAGTTTCTTCTAGTTATATTAAGTTTCCTACGCTTTGAATTGAATTGACTACAGTTCCATATTTCGATAAAATCGGATAAAATTCAAATTAGGTTATGTTCGATATTAAAACAGTTATTTTCCATTTTAATACTAAACGCCTTCGACCACAAACTCATGGATTGTTCAAGTAGTGTCCGTCTATTAGAAACACGGGAAACCAACATGTTAATACAAGCAGGTCCAATAGGCCAATTGCCACCTAACCGTCGATCGCGAGCTACCTGCAGATCGCGTAAATATTAATAATTGTTATTAAAAAATAATAAATCAAAAATATGAATTGGTGCTAGGTTCAGATAATTGTAGTTGAAAAAAAAGGGTGTGGGTCTCGGGACCCCCGACAGATGTGAAACATCAAAGAAAACGTTATTGAACTCGGTGGTATTCTTTTTTTTTTTTTTTATTTGGAAGCGAAAAAAAAAATACTATGCGACTTGGCTTCTGTGGCCATTATCGCTATACATAGATCGGTGGTATTCTCTATATAGTAGTATATATTTTTTCAAAAGCAGCAACTAACTGTTATGCTGACGCAATCCTATATACTGCACTGTAACACACGCGGTTGCGGGGTTTGAGCACGCCTGAGCCAGAAACGCAACTAAATACACAGCGAAGTATCTATATTACATACCTACACGTGTATACATATACTTTTGCTTTACAGTACGTTCGTATGTATATTCTGTCTCTCTCTTCCAGTGCCCGAGCGCGCGGAAGCCGAGAGAGAGAGAGAGAGAGAGAGTGCCGCAGTAGTGGGGAGAACAGCAGCGAAGGAGCGGACCAGAAATTTCGTTGCATATTTCCCCTCACGCGGCTGTTCACTGCCCGACATAAGATGTTTCACATCAAAAAATCAATAGATATTTAGTCATTATTTAAACGGAGGTTTAAAAAAAACTACGGAAAGGAATGTAGTTCTCGCAATTGCCTTCCAATGTTCTTTGGGAATTGGTGTTCTCAGGAGCACGAGCTCGTACCAGTCGGTTTGTGTATGCCGGCTGGCAGATTCTAATACACAAATTGATTATTAATTGTTGTGCTAAAGACGCTAATTTTATTGTCGACGCGTCTATAATCTACAATAATAATAATAATAGATTCTAGATGCGTAATGGGGTATATTACTGACGAGTTAGTGACATTATGTTAAAACGAGTACAGCGAGTTTTAACAGTCACACGAGTCATAATACCATTACGCACGAGGTATATATGGTATTTTTTGCCATACCCACTATAAAATAGTTACTTTTCAATTTATTTTCAGTATTTACAAAAAAATTTGACATCTCATTTGTGTCGCCAACACATTTATAGCAGGCCATGAGTATAGGTAATAGCGGGCGGATCAGAGCGAATAAACCTAAATCACTATGGAAACTGTTTATTTTCCACACTAGAGTGTTTTAAAAACACTTTCAACACACCTGCCTGTTGAGTTACCCATTCCATGCATTATACATACACGCATGTATTAAGTAGCTATTTTATAGTGCATATGGCAAAAAAGTATTTTGAATTTCTAACAAGATTACATAATATACATAGGTACCTACGCACTGAATTGAGAATCTCCCTTTTTGAAGTCGGTTAAAAAGTCAGGTAGTACATTTAAATATAAAATGGAACGTTTTGTTCCCAGTATATCAAATAATTTTTAAAACGTAAAGAGAAATCGCCAATATTTTGCGGTTAGATGCTCATCCAATTTTCTAAATCCATTTTCGCAAATATTAGCTTTTATGGGCGAATTTGCATGTGTAAAATGTGTTAAAATGGAACCAATTCTATACAATATTTGTACGGACAATTTTTATGAGGGTACTTTGTCAAAATTTTATCGGCTAATAATAATACCACGGAAACCGAGAACGTATTATATGCATTCGACACAAATTGTATATAGACTGTAGAGCTACCATGCATGGCCTACACACATGCTTAGTGTACACTGCGTACATGCTTTATATCTTTGGCCACACGGCAAAACCGTCATTTGTGCTAAAGTAAGATTAATATGATTACCTTTTTAAATTTATTCTCAAATACTTATATTCAGAAAAAAATAATTTAAAAAAAATTGAAACGACTTCAAAAAATGTCAAGAATTAAATAATTTTGTACAATCACCTTCCCTAACCTACATTTAATTAGAAGTCGACGTGAATAAATTACTGACTACTTATATAATAAAGCAATAATTACTTCTAATTAAATATAGGTTAGGAAAGGTGATTGTACAAAATTATTTTATTCTTTTCAGAGACATATTTTGAAGTCGTATCAATTTTTTTTGAATTAGAATCGAACTTCGATCGAACTGCGATGACTCGAATTCTTGATAACTCGAACAAAATTGGTTGGCAGTAGCGTCAAGAGTGAAAATTAATATTATTTGATAACTTGAAGTTTTAATAACTCGATTTTTTTGGTGGCAAGTCATGGTTCGAGTTATTGAAGTTCGTCTGTATTTTTATTTCATCATTTTCAGATTTACATTAATTACAATTAAATATTAAGTATCCTTCTGTTTACTAAAATATAAAGTTCGTAAATTTAAAGTTTTCATATTAACGGAGCAAATGGTCCTAACATTTGTAAAGAAATATACAAACAGTCGTTTTTTAGTTTTTTGAAATTTTCCGGGCCGCAATCTTTTTAAAAACGTTCCTTAAAGGTAACTAAGCAATTCGGCACCCGCTTCACTGCTCTACGATGTCTAGAACCGAAGTTATGAATTTTTATAATATTTAAAAAACCGCCATTTTGTTTGACCGCCATTTTGAAACAAAATGGCGGATCAAGATAAGATAAGACCTAATACTTAAATTAATCACATGGTCCATAACATTTATGTAGAAGTGTACAAATAGGCATTTTGTGACACTCATATTCCGGGTTTATCGTACATTTAACACGCTGTTTTTTTAATCGCTGTTAAATTTTTACACCGAATAACACATAAAACATACGAAGTAACATAGAAATAACAGCGAATTAACATAACAGCGTGTTAAGTATGTACAATAAACCAGGCAAATACACTGTTAAAAGCAATGTAAACTTTTAAGTAACGTCCTTGCAGACCACAATTTACCAGACTTTTTAATTGTCTTCTGTTATTTGTTCAATACAAACTACTGCCACTAACTTCCCTCATGCTTTTTCCATATCCGATCGGAATCACTTCTACCTACCGCGCCTAAAGAAGTTTCGCTTCATTTTTTTTGATGTGAAACATCCTATGTCGGGCTGTGAACAGCCGCGTAAGGGAAAATATGCAACGAAATAATGCAACGAAATGTTCTCCTTCGCTGCTGTTCTCCCCACCACTGCGGCATTGACTAGCCGTGCACACACACGGTGTTACAGAGCTGTATATACGTCAGCATATCAATTAGTTGTGCGCAAAGCTATAAAAATGTTTCACATCTGCCTGGCGTCCCGCGACGGCTCACATTTTTTTTTCTGAAAATTTCAACATAAGCTGTTTTGTATTTTGGTCATAGATAAAGATATTATAGTAACCTTTATCTACAATTCTACACGATATTATACCTATCAAATAGTGGGGTGGCCAAAAAAGCAAACTGAATACATTTCAGTGTTATCTAAAATAAACCCTACCCATAGCGATAGTAGAGAACGGGTGACGTATGCACTATTTTAATGTTCCGTTTGGAAGGAAACAATTTTATTATGGTCAAAATTCGCGTTGAAAATGGATCTGTTATCACGTGTTGTAGGGGTGTGCGATTAGTAGATTTTTCTTTTTTATTCAAGTAATTATTAAATTGAATAAATGTAAAATAGATTACGAACGTATATGACAATTTTTAGAGTGTTAGGTCTCCAAGTCACTATATGAATAATAAGAAGTATTAGAAATACCTTGTGTCCGTCTTGTGACTTCATGTGTTGTTAACACGACGCGTTTCAGCAACATAATAGACACGTGCTTAGCATCATAATATTATAACGTGTTACGAATACTCAAATGTGTGTTTTATAATATAAAAAATTAACCACACCTGAAGATGGCAACTCGTTGCTGAAACGCGTCGTGTTAACAACACATGAAGTCCTTTTCAGAAGTGTAAATGATGCAAATTTTGCTTAAGTAAGTTTCACTTCTGTAGTGTGTAGTGGAAACAATATATTATCACTATTTTCTGGATGGTGTTCATATACAGTATGGTTTTTTGAAATTTGGCCTGTAGCGTCCCGAAAGGGGACCTTTAGCTTCATTTTGACGCAGAAAAATCTATCCTTGGATTAAAAAAAATAGATGTGATCGACAGTGTTTAATAAAGTTATAAATGGAAGGGGGGAGGTTAGACCCCTGTTATGGTTTGTATCATATAATTTTCTATGAAAAATTATTATAGGTAGACTAACAAGATTTACGTGAACGATTTTTATGTATTAAAATTCAAACGAATTAAGCTAACAAAGCTCTTGTTGCAGAATTTATATATCATGTGTCCCCGGATCGGGTTGCCAATAGGAAAAACTTTTTTTATTTTCCAAGTCTTCATGGTTTCCGGACTTGTAGGCCGTGGTCCGGTGGTATTTCTATACCTGACGTTTCGTCTACAACTGCGGTAGACATTCTCAAAGGCGATGTGGCAGCGGTCGAAGTGTCCTCATTGGCGGCTCACAGGTATAGCAATGGATCCAAGCAGCTGTCAACGAGTTCACTTCAATTTAAATTGTCAACGATTTTCTCTTATAAAATTTTTCTGTAAAATAATAAATAAAGGTATCTACTTCTCTCTTGAAGCATTTTCATGTTTTCTTGATTTCTAAGCACCCTGTACATTTGAATCAAACATTTTTGTATGGGAATTTCATTTTTTAAACAAGCAGGCTTGTTTTCCAATGTAAGAGGTGTTAAAAATATAACTGTGAACATGGTTTTCTTTAAATATTTTCGAAACGTTTGAAGATCCAATTTTGCACACGCACTAAACGTTTTATGTATCATCAAACGTTTCGAAAATATTTAAAGAAAACCATGTTCACAGTTATATTTTTAACACCTCTTACATTGCAAAACAAGCCGTGAGGTGGGTCGTTTATTACGACTAAAGTGCGACCCTTGAGGTCCACACGACGAACTTCCCAGTGTGATAAATATTTAATAATAATAATTAAATTAGATATTACACAGAAAAGTAATCATTAAAACATAATTATTATTTATTTTTAACAATAATTAAAAAAAAAACGGCTGAACCGATTTTTATAAAATTTATGTCGGATCAAAATGACGTTAACACGCCTCGATTGACACCCTTACGAAATCGATATAATTTTTTATTCGCGAGCTATTGTGTAAAATCTACTTTTTTGGAGTCTATTTGGTTAAGAAAAAAGAACAGCTGAACCGATTTTGAAAAAATTTATTTCAGATCATATTTACGTTAATACGCGTCGATTGGCACCCTAACGTAGTCGATATCATTTTTCATTCTCGAGATATCGTCTTAGAAAGAAATGGACATATACGTACGTACGTACATACGTACACACACACAGAGAGACATATTTCTGAAAATAGTGTATAGTAACCTTGAAACATAAAAATTTGTTATACATTTTGATTTCGATTTTCGGACCCATTACAATAACTTCCAATGGGAAGTTAACAAGTTTTTCCTATTGGCAACGCGATCCGGGGACACACTGTATACAATAATGTTTTGTCAACAGTTTTATAGCGTTTTTAGTGATGTTTTTATGACAGATAACGTCAAGTATTCTGTTATATTATGTACTATTTTTTTTTGTTTTGCATTTTCCTTTTTTTTCGATCAAAATAGAGTATAATATATTATCTAGGACAGTGAGGTAACTAAGAAATAATGCGTCTCCTCGCGAATATTTTTCATAGCGCGCCCATTAATAGGGCAAAATAATATTTTGTTTATACACGCGATCATTATTACCTAATCTCTTTGAGTTTTACCCCCCCTCCCGCACTGCTGGGGGGTGCTATTTATGCTACTAATATAGGCTTAGCTTTTACGCTCGACTTCACTCGGGTAGATTTTGGTTTGGCAACGAAATATTCAAGAGAAACAAATTCCTCATAGTATAAACTCCTGATCAAAATAATCAACGCACGACTCTGTTTTCTGCGATACTTTTACTGTTAAAGGATTTATTGGACTGGACCAGGCCCAGGGATGTTACTGACATCTGCTTATGCGGATGTGGATTTTTTGACGCCACATCTGCAGAGGTGTTTTGATTATAATTTTTTATTGAATTTTATAGGCTGTAACCTTAGTTGATACATTAAAGTATCAAAAGCCAACTGCTAACTAGATGATACGGGTGTACATACATATTATATCACAAGCGACTAGACCCTGCAGTCAGGGTCCATTCTGATTGGTCGAATACCCCATTTTGATGTCGTTTGACACACACAAACATACCTAAACGAACGTAACAACTAACAAGTGAACTCTGTATACTAATATGGATAGTTGATAGCGATTAAAAATGGGTTTTGTATGTGGACAATGTACAAACACATATTCTTCAAGACAGGCATTAATGTTCACAAAATTAGAATGAAAAGTTCAGGTAAGGCTTGTAAACTAATTCTTTCTGAGATATTAGAATGTCCAAAATTTATACAGTAACAGTGTTCTTGAGAAATTGGAATGGAAAAATAAATTTTAATTTAGTTTTATTTTGAAATCTCAGAAAATTGATCTTCTTTTATAGAAAGAATTAGATTACAAGCCTTATCTAAAGTTTTCATTCTAATTTTGTGAAAATTAATGCCTGTCTTGAAGAATATGTGTTTGAACATTCTCCACATACAAAATCCATTTTTTAATCGCTATCAACTATCCATATTAGTATACAGAGTTCACTTTTTAGGTGTTACGTTCGTTTAGGTGTGTGTTTGTGTATCAAACGACATCAAGATGTGATATTCGAGCAATCAGAATAGACCCTGAGTGCAGGGTCTAGTCGCTTGTTATTGGGTATATCGATTACTAAAATAATAGGACAGCTTGGTGTAACATTTAGCATGCTGACTTTTCGATCAAACTGTTGTGGGTACGAATGGCCCCAGCGCTGATGGATGTTTTGTGACGTAGTTTAATTTAATTAACGAACATAGTCGAGCGTCTATAATCTACAAAAACTCGGGTCGCAGTGCCAAAACCCTGCCGACAATATAGTGTATTTGCTAATACTGGCATTGTGGCTTTATTATGTTTGTTTTTGGACAAAATAAAAAATTTAACCCCTTAATACATCCCTTAAAATAATATTTTTTTTCTTAATTTCAATATTTTTATCAATGCAACCTCGGTACCAAATTAATTACACCCTTCAGTAAGTAAAGCACTATCAACTAGTGTTTTCATAAAATTTGTAAGTCCGGTCCTGTCGGGCAGATTTTATTGAAATTTTAGAAGTACATTTAAATCGTTACTAAAGGGTTAAATTTCAATTTTGAAACGATTCTGAGAATTTTTTCGGTATTTTTGGGCCCAAAAACATTTTTCAACCCCTAAAAACCACCCTTAAAATGGTCCGATTAGGCCCATTTTAAATAGGCTTCGTGCGGTGATGGATTTCAACGTACCTACCAAATTTCATCAAAATCAATTAACTCTTTCGAAAGTTATAGCCCGCACACATATATATATATCCAAATATATTATAAATATATACAGGGTGAGTTCGACCACCCGTATCAGTCGTTTTTCTCGAAAACGGTTAGTCGTAGAGAGTTGTGTCAAAAATTTGTATTATAAAAGCCCTAATAAAGAATCGAATGGTGATAATTTTTTTTTCCGGGAAGGTCGGCTTCCCTATTTGTTTGCTCCAGAATGTCCAGAACTCCGGAATTATAAATGTAACGATAGGTCGAAAGTGGTATTGTTGAAAAGATCTTTAAAAAATAAGCAAGTTTTGTAGGAAATTTTTTTTTATTACTGCCACCCCTGTAAATTTCTATAAGTATAAATATAAATTATTATATGTTCAAAATTCCGGAATTTTAGAAAGCACGATAGGTTGAAAGTGGTGCTGTTGAAAAGCTCGTTAAAAAATAAGCAAGTTTTGTAGGAAAAATTATTTAATTACTGCCACCCCTGTTAAGTAACAATCGTTTGAAATTATTAAATCAAAATTTCATAATATAACGATCGAAGTCGGCATTAAAAATCTAGCAACCTTAGACATTGTCACAAGTGTTCAAACTGTCTTCCATTTACTCTTTAATACATACTACTGAGCTCTTCTGGTTATACTGTGACTTGTGAGTGTACTTCTTCAGTATTTAATGATCGATAGATAGGTAACTAGATTTTAAATGCGGACTTTTAAAAAGTTCGTTATTATGACATTTTAATTTAGTAATTTCAAACAAATATTACTTAACAGGGGTGGCAGTAATAAAAAAAAATTTCCTACAAAACTTGCTTATTTTTTAAAGATCTTTTCAACAATACCACTTTCGACCTATCGTTACATTTATAATTCCGGAGTTCTGGACATTCTGGAGCAAACTAATAGGGAAGCCGACCTTCCCGGAAAAAAAAATTATCACCATTCGATTCTTTATTAGGGCTTTTATAATACAAATTTTTGACACAACTCTCTACGACTAACAGTTTTCGAAAAAAACGACTGATACGGGTGGTCGAACTCACCCTGTATATGTATATATATATATATATATACATATATAAACAGACATTTCCAAAAATGGTGCCAAAGTGTTCAGGAGGCTATGAAACGTCGAGAAATTTTGGTCCGACCCCTAGGTCCCGCCATCCGACCGACGCCAATAGTGTATGTGCCATATGGCAAATACACTAATAAATAAATACCAAATAATAAGAAAAGGAAGAAGAGTGTTGTTTCAATTTGTTTCAATATTGTAAATTAATTACATTAATATCATTTCGGAGGGTGACGACCCTCTTTTCAAATACACCCACGGCACTAATCTAATCTGTCTGAAATTTTCGACATGATTAGCATTTTCATTATGAATGCTATACGCAAGATACCTAAACACAGAATTGAACATATTCATTTGGTTGTGTGTTAAGGGTTAAATTTATGTCATTTGCCTAACGGTTCTACACAAACATATACCGTATACATAAAGCTAGGTAAGGTAGATACATAGAGTTACTAACTAGAATTACTACTTATCAGGGCTGGACAACATTTTTAAATTGAGGGCCAAATAGAAGACAGTGTGGCGTAACGGTTAGCGTAGCAAGCCATTGAATCACACTGTCGTGGGTTCGAATCCCACCTCCGCTCATGGATGTTTTGTGATGTCATTTAATTTTCAGTGATTTGTTATTTAATGTAAATAATTAAGATGCTAATGACCTAAGTTGTCGACGCGTCTATGATCTACAATAAATAAATTGCGTGCCAAATAAAATCTAAAGTACACGCGATGCGTTTTTAGGGTTCCGTACCTCAATAAGTAAAAAACGGAACCCTTATAGGATCACTCGTTTGTCCGTTAGGCTGGCTGGCTGGGTGTCCGTCTGTCAAGATCCATTTTCTCAGGAACGGATAGAGATATCAAATTGAAATTTATTTGAAATACTAAGGTCTACGGTCCCTTAAAGTTGTAAAGAATTTAAGCTTCTAAGTTAACGCAATCAAAAGATACGGCTATTTTGTCACCTATTTGTTGTCTTCGCTGAAAGTTGATTATCTACAGACGTATCATCAACACGACACTAGGCATACAAGTGACTTGATCATACCCAGGACATATACCCCAGTTGGCGCAACATCCATCATCGTTAGTGGGCCAAGGGAATGGAACAAGTTGCCGGAAGCGCTACGTTCCCAGAGATACGGCAATTTTAAAAGCAACTTAAAAAAGCTATTGCTAAGCTCTATTAATTATAGCTAAATTTTCCCATGCTTATGTGAACATTTCTTTTTAAATAAAAATATATTAATTATTCTTACAAGTAACATCAGCAGACATGTTTTTTGTATTTTAATTTAAATTTTAATATTTTTGTTTTTTTATGGTACTTTATCAAAATGTTTTTAATGATGTATGTGTTTATTATTGTATATTTATATGTTTTTTAGGACAAGATGAAAACGGCTTCGGCCATTCTTGCACCTATAATAAAGATCATTATTATTATTATTATTTTGATACTCGCAAACTCACTCAACAAAACCTATAGGGTACCTCCCGTTGATCTAGAATCATAAAATTTAACAAAAAGCAAGGTCCTACAGCACAAGTAAAGGGAAAAATCCGTAAATCACAAAAAGTAAAAATTAAGAGGAGTTCCACACAAAAAACGGAAAAACATTTTAAAGGTTGTATATTTGGAACCGTAACAGGTAACCGGTTGAAATGTGTTAATATAGCGGATATACTAATAAATACTATTATTTATTAGGATATCCCCCCTTAATTTACCTGTGTAAATTAAGGGGGGGTCCTCATACAAAAAAAATGTGAGCCGTCGTGAGACGCCTGGCAGATGTGAAAACTCAGCCCCGCGAGAAATTTAGTGTAACGGTACGGAACCCTCGTAGCGCGAGTTCCACACGTACTTGACCGTTTTTTTTTTCAATTATGCGACTCCGGACGCGCAAAGCGTTAAAAATGGCGATGCGCGCGCCTCACTACTTTCCATAAGACGAGCACAGGCCAGATTACACACGTTCGCGGGCCAAAATTAGCCCTTGAATCATAAGTTGACCACCCTTGATATAGTAACAATAGATACCATAGGGCATAGATGGATAGAATTTACTTGTATAAGTAACACAGCTACGTGGCATAACATCGTCAAATAAATATGTTGGTGGCTGCTAGATGTCAGGAATAATTTAACGTTTACCTGCATATTTCTTTAAAGGTTATCTGCTAAATGCATTGTTATGCGATTGGGTAAGATAAGGCTTTAGTCGAAACCAGGCTTGAGAATAGCCGAGAGTGTAGCGGCGCTGTTGTTTACATGGCGTTGCTATGGTTCCTCTATTACAAGTTCTCAGTTCTCGGGTTCTAGCCCGAGAGCTGGTAAAAGTGTCAATTGGATTTTCAATTTATTATAAAAAAAAAAAAAATAATGAATTGGAAATATGAATTGGTGCTAGGCCCAAATAACCTCAGCTATTCGTGGTCTTTAAAACACAATTTAGTCGAAACCGACATTGACGCGAGTGAGGCCGCGGGTAAAAGCTAGTATATAATATTATGTATGTGTGTTATATCTATTAAGTATATATAACACGCTTACAGCAAGCACATGCAGGGCTTATATTACGTGCTGAGCTAATGATAATAGCTCTGCGTTTATTGGGGAGCTGGGAGCTGGGACTTGGGTTCATTGGGAAGAGAGTACGAACAATATACAGGTTGCTCCAAAACAACATGTAGATATTTTAAAACGTGGTTACTGACGCGATTTCATGAAAAAATGGGCAAATAAACATGAGGCTTAAATGCTTGTTAACTTCCCATTGGAAGTTATTGTAATGGGTCCGAAAATCGAAATCAAAATGTATAACAAATTTAAATGCTTCAAGGTCACTACACTATTTTTAAACTATTTTTAGAAAGATGTCTGTGTGTGTGTGTGTCCATTTCTTTCTAAGACGAAATCTCGAGAATGAAAAATGATATCGACTTCGTTAGGGTGCCAATCGACGCGTATTAACGTAAATATGATCTGGAAGAAATTTTTTCAAAATCGGTTCAGCCGTTCTTTTTTCTTAACCAAATAGACCAAAAAAGTAGATTTTACACAATATCTCGCGAATAAAATTATATCGACTTCGTAAGGGTATCAATCGAGGCGTGTTAACGTCATTTTGATCCGACATAAATTTTATAAAAATCGGTTCAGCCGTTTTTTTTTTTTAATTATTGTTAAAAATAAATAATAATTATGTTTTAATGATTAAAATGATTACTTTTCTGTGTAATATCTAATTTAATTATTTTTAGTAAATATTTATCAAACTGGGAAGTTCGTCGTGTGGACCTCAAGGGTCGTACTTTAGTCCTAATAAACGACCCACCTCACGGCTTGTTTTCCAATGTAAGAGGTGTTAAAAATATAACTGTGAACATGGTTTTCTTTAAATATTTTCGAAACGTTTGACGATACATAAAACGTTTAGTGCGTGTGCAAAATTGGATCTTCAAACGTTTCGAAAATATTTAAAGAAAACCATTTTTCACAGTTCTGCAATTTTTAACACCCTGTACCTACATTAGAAAACAAGCATTTTAGGTCACATGTTTATATGAACTTTTCTTCATAAAATCGCGTCAGTAACCGCCCCTTAAAATATCTACATGTTTTACCTATAGATAAACAACGTTTTGAGATTCTGTGGACAGTCATATACCAATTAATTACTGTCCACAGAAATATCTACATGTTGTTTTGGAACATCCTGTATAGACGCATGACTCGTTTACATCGGTTACTGCGTATAAAATTTAGTACGCATTAACTGTATCAAGGCACTTACGTTAATTCTATGGTATAATAGTTGTAGTTATAAGATAATAGGTGACACTAGCACCATTATTTTCTTTAATTAAAATTTTCGTTATTTAACATTTAAAAAAAATTTAAGCTTTATTTTTTTTGTGGTTAATAGGCATTTAACACAGAATAGACCTAGAATTATCTGTTACATATGTATATCTAATCTGTTTTTATTAAAAAAAATTATTAAAAAAACAAAAAACCCGACTGCGTAAAAATCGAACATAGAAGATGGAAACAAGATCAAATGATAACATGCAGTAGGAGGCATAGTAGTAATAAATTGAACAAAAATACCTGATGTTACTAGTATGCCTCCGACTGCATGTTATCATTTGATCTTGTTTCCATCTTCTATGTTCGATTTTTACGCAGTCGGGTTTTTTGTTTTTTTTATAAATTTTTTATTTCCTTCCTTTTAGTTGAATCTACTCATCAAGCCTTTTCATTTGATACCCCACACACAAGGTTTTACCGAATTTTTGCGTACTGACAAAATGGCGTCTAGCGCCCGCCATATTGAATTTTCCGTGACGTCATGTACTCTATTTGAAATGTCAACGAAACCTTTCTTTTGTTTTGATTTTGATACCTATATCCATGTATTTAGAACGAAAATTACTTTTGCATTCTGACAAAATGGCGTCTAGCATCCGCCATATTGAATTTTTCGTGACGTCATATACCCTATGTCACTCTCGGGATTCAGACGCACCTCATTTTTCAAAATCCGTCTAGCTGTTTAGGCTACAGAGCGTGATAAAGAAATATACATACATATAGATACAGCCATACACTCGAAAAACATTATTATTTTAGAGGGCAGTCTAGCCTAGATGGTAGCGTGCTTGGCGCCGCAACCTCTAGACTGGACTGCCGTGGGTTCGAATCCCACCTGCGCTCATGGATGTTTTGTGATGTTATTTAGTTTTAAGTTAGTTGTTATTTAGTGTAGTTGAAAGACGCTAATGACCTTAGATGTCGACGCGTCTATAATCTACAATAAAATAAATTAAATAAATCGAAAAACATTACCCTCCTTCTGGGGCAGTCGGGTAAAAAACAGCGACCTACTGCGTATAAAGCAGTTGCGATACCCCTACCCATATTGGAAATGGCATTCACTCGTCAAATCAGGGCAGCCGCAGCTTTACTGTCTGCGATATATTATTCACTATACTTATAATTGTTATATGTAAAAATGGCGTTGATATAAGGTATACATAAAGTGACCAAATCCTGAATATCAAAAAGCAGGACAAGGTCTATAAAAACCCGGCGCAGGCAACCGTTGGGTTCCACGCCCAAAAAAGCCTTAAACGTGCTAGAAACCCCCAAAAACTTGCTAGAAACCCCCAAAAACTCGCTAGTAATCCCCAAAAACTCGCTAGTAATCCCCAAAAACTCGCTAGAAATCCCCAAAAACTCGCTAGACTCTCCCAAAAACTCGCTAGAAACCCCCAGAAACTCACTAGAAACCCCCAAAAACTCGCTAGAAACCTCTATAAACTCGCTAGAAACCCCCAAAAACTCGCTAGGAACCCCCAAAAACTCGCTAGAAACCCCCAAAAACCCGCTTGAAGCCCTAAAAAACTCGCTAGAAATCCCCAAAAACTCGCTAGGAATCCCCAAAAACTCGCTAGAAACTCCCAAAAACTCGCTAGAAACCCTCAAAAACTCGCTAGAAACCCCCATAAACTCGCTAGAAATGCCCAAAAACTCGCTAGAAACCCCCAAAAACTCGCTAATATTTTTATTTTAAATATTATTTATTTTTTAAGGTAGGTATCAATTATATAATATTATTGATAAATAAAATACTTTGAGTGGGTAAAAATATCTAATGACAAAAAATAAACATTCTTAATGCACGTGATTTAATGAAAACGGGACAAAAGCGGGACGCTTATTGAATCGGGACTCGTGGCTCAAAATCGGGACTGTCCCGCCTAAATCGGGACGGATGGTCACTTTAGGTATACACAAATTGTTTGATTTTAATTATTTATCGTAAAATTGTACAATGACGAGCGGGCCTTGATAATACGCGTACTAAGTGTACAATGCAAACCGAGTTAGAAAATGAATGAGTATAAAAAGGGTAGTACATACATTCAAACATACACACCTAGAGATCGAGAGGTGAAGTGAATAAGGCACGTCGGAACCCGAGATCCTTATCTCTGTATATACCACGCGAGTCGGCGATCTCCCTTTTAATAGTACTGCGTCACAAAGTGCCCAATCAGGTCCCACAAGAACGATATAAAATTCCCAAAACTCAATCGTGCAATATAAAATGGATTAAGGTTTGTCGGAAAATCGTTTCATTCTCATATGTACATGTATATACTTACCTACATACATCTATTATTAGTGCACAAAACACAAGCCGATGTTTGATTAGTTTGTTCGTGTTTAGATAAAAGTAACCCTTAACAATCATGGTAATATTAAATAGTTTATGATAATCAAACGATTTAAACCCTTAATATCCACAACATATTCACTTAACAATTAGTGAACAACAGAATTATGGACAGCTAAGTTAATAATAATAATAATAATATTTATTTGTGGTGCCAGAATAGTGGGTACAATCGTCATTTTTAGTAGGTCCATCAAGGACTCAATCATCCATAACTTAAAAAGTCATCCAATTTATAAAAAGCGGTTGTAAGTAGGAATTCTTTCAAGTATTTTAAACTTAGAAAGTTTATCGGATTTTTTAATGTTTTGGGGAAGTTTATTAAAGACAGTATACCGAGACTATTTGGGGATTTTAATAAAATGGTTAAACGGTTAAAAGGAGCTCTGAGTTCAGATTTTGATCTAGTATTTAAGTTATGAATGTCCGAGTTGCCATGTTTGTTAGGCTATATCTAAGAAAAAATCAAATGCCACTGTCGGGATTTGAACCCGAAACATTCAGCCGGAAACTGGACGATTCGGATTCAAGTAAAGCCATTATTAACTTCCCATTGAAAGTTACTGTAATGGGTCCGAAAATCGAAATCAAAATGTATAACACATTTTTATGTTTCAAGGTCACTACACTATTTTTAGAAAGATGTCTGTGTATGTGTGTGTGTGTGTGTGTGTGTGTGTGTATGTATGTACGTACGTATGTGTCCATTTCTTTCTAAGACGAAATCTCGAGAATGAAAAATGATATGACTACGTTAGGGTGCCAATCGACGCGTATTAACGTAAATATGATCTGAAATAAATTTTTTCAAAATCGGTTCTGCCGTTCTTTTTTCTTAACCAAATAGACTTCAAAAAAGTAGATTTTACACAATATCTCGCGAATAAAAAATTATATCGACTTCGTAAGGGTGTCAATCGAGGCGTGTAACGTCATTTTGATCCGACATAAATTTTATAAAAATCGGTTCAGCCGTTTTTTTTTTAATTATTGTTAAAAATAAATAATAATTATGTTTTAATGATTAAAATGATTACTTTTCTGTGTAATATCTAATTTAATTATTATTATTAAATATTTATCAAACTGGGAAGTTCGTCGTGTGGACCTCAAGGGTCGCACTTTAGTCCTAATAAAGGACCCACCTAACGGCTTGTTATTTTGGATCTACGTTTCTTGTAATTCATCCCACATATTTAATAATATGTAAAAAAACAGTGTCTAGCTATATGTAACACTTTTTTACCCGACTATGGTACATAAGGAGGGTTATGAGTTTGGCAGTCTATGTATGTATGCATGTATGTATGTAAGTATGTGTGTATGGATGTTCATCTGTTCCTTCGTAGCTCCTAAACTACTCATCAGATTTGGACAAATGAGGTGTCGTTGGCTTTGTATGAATGCTCCGCGTAACATAGGCTATATGACGTCACGTTAAATCTAATATGGCAGCTAAGAAAAAAAAACCCAACGAAAAAAAATATTTATAAATGTATCGAGTTTGGTATCAAATTATTATTATTGCGATATACGTATTCAAAATAAATTAGAGAAACCGGCAAAATGTTTAGAAAAAATAAAGTAAATAAAATAAAAGTAAAAAACTAAAACCCGACTACGTAAAAAGAAGAAAACAATCAAATTAAAACACGTAAGACAGTATTTTTTTTGTTATCAATAGTCGGGGACGTATTTGGGAGTTGAAGAAAAAATTTCGGTATTCGAGTCCCAACAAAAATTCACTGTAACAAAACAAAAACACTGTAACAAAAAAATATTGTCTTACGTTTTGATTTGCTTGTTTGCTTTTTTTACGTAGGCGGGTTTTTTTTTTACTTTTATATTATTTAAGTTTGGATTAATATAAACATAAAATTTAGTTAACAAATCTATTTTATGAAATTTTCATTAATTCACGAAACATGTTTAATAACGCGGAAGGAATAAAAAAATAATTTGATTGTCTAATGAACTACATAACACTTTTTTAAAATTTGTATTAATAAACATGAAATTTAGTTGATAAAACCATTTTTTGAAATTTTCATTAATTCACGAAACACGTTTAATAACGCGTAAAGAATAAAAAAAAATAATTTGATTGCTTATTGAAATACGTAATTACGAACCATGGAGTGGATAACTTTTGACAATAACGGATACAATGTTGCAATAAATAATTTATCGTATTTTTAATTCGATGATATGCGTAGGTACATAGGACATATAGGGTATAGATGCCTGTGGGAGGTTGTTTATTGTGTTGTTTAGATCACATAAACGTCCACATAACGCACAACATTGTAACGCATCGGTGGCCAAAAAAATTACTTCAGTATTTCCAGGTCTCTTTTTCCTGTAGACTGCTCGTAAAGTCAACACTTTTAACCTTTCCCCTCATAGGCTTTACTCTTTTCTGAGCGTCAGGAACGAGATTGAACACTCTCGTGTCACGGCAGCAATCGTTGGCTCCAAATGATGCTGAAACGATACTGCCTGGTTTTGGTTTAGATTTCAGTATGTTGCCCAGAGGAAACATGAGTGGGAATCAAGAGATCTTGTCATAAATAACAACTTTATAATTGTAATTTTGTTGAATTCGAAGTTGCTATATTTAAATAGAGCAATTTGATCCTTGAAAACAGTTTTAAGAATTGTTGGAAATGAGAACTTCCGTGGCACAAAGGATCAATAAAAAGCAATACTGATTTTATTAAATTTGCATATTACTAACGTTTCGGTATTCTTTATACCATTTTCAGAGTCTACAAAATAATACAAACGTGGGTGAGAATATGTGGAAATAAAGTTAAAATTAACAAAAATTTAAATGTGTTTTTTTTTTTATAACTTACCAAATGCTGTCAATTTCTTTCAGTAATTTGTTTGAGCGATTAATGAACAACAGGTGATGACATTGTTGGTTTTTTTTAAATAAAAACTCATAAAAATTGTTAAAAGTAATTTTGTTATCATGATAAATAATTTAATAGATTTATACGGCTGATTTGCAATTGAAAATTTTTTATTGGATAAGCAGCCAATTATATGGGTAATTGATACCAGACATATCGGAAAAAATCATTTTACCAACCATAGTCACAGTCAGGAATCTGACCTGAACCTTTCCACTTTCGCGGCGGAATGAGCTTACAGTTGTCAACCGTGACATGATTACTAAAGTAACATTCTCCTTATATGCTTTGGAATCAATTGAGTTCCACTACATGCGAGTGTTATTTAATTATAGCTAGGTCACAGTTTAGAGAATAAGCCAGTAATATTACTTTAACGTTAGTGCCTAAATCAGTCAGACGAGCTGCGCAGATTGTGTTAGCTTGCAGAGCGTTCAGGAACGCCCACAGTATTTTCTTATTGGCGCTTTCTACATACTAGTCAGTGCGACCGTAGGACGACGAGCAAATCCGCACAGTGCTGTATTATATTTTTTTTGCTTCATAATACTCATTGTGTTTATATTATTTAATGTTTATTTGTGCGTACTTTGTGTCCATTTTATAAACAACCCCAAGACAAAATCTGTGTGATACTCAAAATGAGTATAGTAAATCGTTGTGCAGTTTTAAAGTGTATCAGAAACTCTAAACATTCTTTTTTACAACGCTGTCAAAATATACATGTTTTACGTAGGTGGAAAGTTTGTCGCCGGCAATTTACCGCCAGCAGTTTAGCGCCGCGTCAGTTTATCGCATAAACAATAATTTTGTCACATCTGGCCAAATTGTTTAACATCCCATATTATAATCATATGTAAGTTTAGAAACAACAATTGATTTGTTTGTTGTAATTGTTTCACAACAATCATTTTTGATAGATCTTTCGTTCTTTGTATGTGTTATTTTTAATAAAAGTCACAAAATGTAATCATTTTTGTTCTATTACCCAACGGAAACACAATGGCAGCATTTAAAAACATTTTTCTAATACGGTCCTGTTACACTGCATGTATTGAAAGGAAGAAACGGACGTTGCTTGCTCCAAACACGGCTGTGATTGGCTGTCTCAAGGTCAAAGAAATTGTAGTACAAACATCAAAGTGTCGACAGTACAGTGAATCTACTGTATTATACTGTGGCTAGGTTGTAGATGTGAATCATCGTACTAGCGGTATTCGCTAGTACGATGATCTACAACCTAGCTATAATTAAATAACACTCGCATGTAGTGGAAATCAATTGATTCCAAAGCATATAAGGGGAATGTTACTTTAGTAATCATGTCACGGTTGACTACTGTAAGCTTTTCAAAAGTCGATTTTTCAGTTTAAAGGCAAAATTAACCGAAAATGAGTAGATTTAGAGTATACTATGTTTGTTTACTATAGTTATGCACAACAGTTTTTAGGAATTTGCTTTGTTTATTTACTAAAATATGGTCACGTGTTTCGCATTCAACAGTTGGGTAAAATCGGATACTGTGTGATAGCTTAAAACGGGATACCTCCCGTTGTAATATAATACCGATACGTATCCCGTTTTATCCAACTATTTACATAGTTTTTTTTATGAGAAGTGGGTTTTGTTACGTTTTTTTGTATTTTTCACAATATATTTTAAATTTACCATGTTGTGTCTTTTTTCCTGAAGGATAAACGTTATGGAACTTGTTAAAGTATAGGTATCCCGTTTTATCCGACTAGGTGGCTAAAATGAGATAGGTACTTCCTACTTTTTCAAAAAAAAAACATTTTTTTCTCTTATGTGACTTCTATTTTCTCATAAAGGATGGTGACAATCAAAAGTCCATTTATAAGGGAAACAGGAGCCAAAAATAGTCCTTTACTTTACTTCATTACTTCATTCAAAAAGTTGTGAGACTTAGAACACTAAGTATCCCGTTTTATCCAACTCTCTTCTATATCAATATCCTACTACCCCTTGATAACATAATAGTAACGCTGCTGAGAACAATCCCCTTCCTGTGAGAAACGTTTGAACCTTCCCCTATCAACTTAAAGAGACAACGTTTCAAGGTCATTAAAACTCTTAACATCAAAGAAACCGCTCTAAGCAACTCGTCTTGCAGAATTTATCATCTCTTTAGAACTGCCTTAGCCTTTTGGTACAATGTTGTTTGTCCATCTAACAGGGTTGTTTTGTATTCTGTGTAGACTGTAGACTGTAGAGGTGTATATTCTGTCGTCACAAGTTCACCACCGGACGTTATTATCTCTGATTGGTTTTTGATGCGCTCGTCTCTTATCTCTTTCAACGCACTGGTCATACTCTACCCACACACAAACAAATACAATATTGTCCTATGATATGACACGATGTATGTAGGTATAGGTATGTGTACTCCGGTATATCACTGTTGTGTTGTCATCATAAGCCATCGGGTCGCGTTTATCGGATTAAAAAAGTAGACCACGTTTATTAGGGATGTGTTAAAAGCAAATTGTTTTGTTATGGCCTATACTCAAACTAAGGGCTTGTTCAGACACGGCGGAATATCAACCGCGTGGAACTTATTTACATTAGTGTAAGTATTGAATAAGCGAATTGAATTAAATTGTGTCTATAATCCACAATTCAATTCAATTCGTTCAGACACGCCCGCGCGAGTAGGACGTCGAGAACCGGCTATATTTTGAGAACCGGTTTTTTCGGTTCTGAACTCATACCAGAACCGGGTACCCGGTTCTTTCGGTTTTATTGGTTCTTAGCTATAAAACAGTAAGCAGATTATTTTTAATATTATTTATTTTAGAGTTTTGTTCATTACGAACATGATACAAGGGAAAGATCGTAAATTAAACAATGAATTCCATATCAATTATTTATTTAAAGAACAATAGTCTTTTTAAGTATTTTAATTACATACTTATCAAATAATCAGTTTTTTACAAGAACCGTAAGAACCGAATTACCCGGGCTTTTATATTTACGAACCGGTTTTTATTTTGCTTATCGGAACCGGGAAAAACCGGGTTCGATGCCCTACGCGCGAGTCGTTAATCCGCGCGGCTGCCGCCACTTGACCGCCGAAAAATAGAACCGTGCGGCGTCCGCGCGGTTCTATTACTATGGCGCCGTGACGACGTCCAGTTGCTTTGCGGAGGCCGCGCGTTTTGAAAAATAATACAAGGTATTTCTAATACTTCATAATATTAAATTACACGTTTATAGACGAAGGCAGTCTGTAGAAAAGTTTGATTACAAAACATTATCAAAATTATTGTGGACGTTACGACACTGGCACACAAATACATACAAAATGGGTTGATGTAATCTGACAGAGTCAGTTGTAATTAATTGAATTATGCAGGGGTTGTGGTTGCCTTTAATATCTTGTTTGTCATGCGACATTCTTCGGTTTGCTTCGTGTTCTGTGGCAACGAACGTGTACTTGTGTGCGGATTGCAGATTGCATCTTTGCTTCACGTCGGTTTTTCCTTATTGTAATGTAGCTGACTTCATGTAACTCTGTACACAATAAGGGAGACTAGGATAAAACAGGTACATCAAGAATCTAAGGTATGCTTTTGGTCCAAATGTTGCCCGGAGTAAACATGAGTGAGAATCGAAATATCTTGTTATAAATTAAAACTTTTTTTAACCGACTTCAAAAAAAGGAGGTGGTTCTCAATTCGGTTGTTTTTTTTATGTTTGTTACCTCATAACTCAGTCATTTATAAACCAATTTTGAAAATTTTTTTTTATTTGAAAGGATATACATTTAGATTGGTCCCATAGAAATTTCATCAAAATCGGTTCAGTAGTTCGGCTGATTTTAATAAAAGTGAGTAACGGCATGTGATTCTTTAAGGTAAATGTCACTTTTTAACATATCAGACAGCGTAAGAAAGTCGGTTTAATAAAAGTGAGTAACGGCGTGTGATTCTTTTAAGGTAAATGTCACTTTTTGACACTAAAAAGTAGAAAATAAAAAACTTTTTAACAAAAAAAAAACCTCCTTCAAAAAACCACCAAAAAGAGGAAAATAATGAAATTTTGAGGTCTGTGCCAATTCAATAAAATATGAAGTTGGTTAAAAAGAATATATTAATCACTATACTATATACTTTTTAACCGACTTCATATTTTATTAAATTGACACAGACCTCAAAATTTCATTATTTTCCTCTTTTTAGTGGTTTTTTGAAGGAGGTTTTTTTTTTTATTAAAAAGTTTTTTAAAGCTAAAAGGTTCGGATAAACGCCAAATGAAGGACCAAGAATCACACTATAGATTCTACAGGTGAATTTTTTGAAAAAAAAGTTTTGGCTACGTGTGAAAGATTACGTAATTTTTTAAAAGTTGTTTTTTTTTCCAGGATTTTTTTTTCAATTTTTCGCCTCTAGGATTTGTAGTGTGATACTTGGTCCTTCATTAATTAGCGTTTACCCGAACCCCTTAGCTTTAAAGATAGCGATGGGAAAGCTATAACCGTTTTTAGGCGAGGGGAAAGAATTTGAGATAAAGAGTGCAGGGGGTAACTTTTGGTAGAGAATACATACATCAGGTGTGTCAAACCAATTTGAGCCAAGGGTCGATTCCTGTTGTAGTTATGAACGGATGCAAATGGCGACGATATGTCGCCGCAACGACGCTGGAACATTTAAAACTGTTCTACATGTTACTGTTTTACCCAGATGCCCGGTTTAGGTCGGGTCTCCCCTACGTACGGAACTATACAATGACTGCATCATATATTATGTGTATTATAGTCATTGACGTGAATGTCGATTTTAAAATGTATAATCGATCATTTTTACATCGCATATCGATTCAAGGTGGTAAATAACCATTTGCTAGAAGGTCTCAAGTGAAAAGCTAAGAAAATAGCGTGTCTTTTGTATGAATATTGCATGACATGTTGCTTTTTTAGTCGTTTTTCAGTTTACAAGTTTATATATAAACAGTTATTGTATCAACCAACCCACCTTTAAATATACGTAAAAAAATGTTTACTTAAATGATCGTGGGACGTCGGTTATTTTCGGTAAATAAAATAACACGAACTTCACAAAAATAAGGCCTTGAATAAATAACACCAAAAAATTGTCACTAACTCTCGGTCTACTAGGGTTTCAGAATATTAAACGGCATTTCTATGCACTTCCCATTGGAAGTTATTGTAATGGGTCCGAAAATCGAAATCAAAATGTATAATAAATTTTTATGTTTCAAGGTCACTACACTATTTTTACACTATTTTTAGAAATATGTCTGTGTGTGTGCGTATACGTACGTACGTATTTGTCCATTTCTTTTTAAGACGAAATCTCGAGAATGAAAAATGATATCGACTACGTTAGGGCGCCAATCGACGCGTATTAACGTAAATATGATCTGAAAGAAATTTTTTCAAAATTGGTTCAGCCGTTCTTTTTTTTTGACCAAATAGACTCCAAAAAAGTAGATTTTACACTATATCTCGCGAATAAAAAATTATATCGACTTCGTAAGGGTGTCGATCGAAGCGTGTTAACGTCATTTTGATCCGACATAAATTTTATAAAAATCGGTTCAGCCGTTTTTTTTTTTAATTATTGTTAAAAATAAATAATAATTATGTTTTAATGATTAAAATGATTGCTTTTCTGTGCAATATCTAATTTAATTATTATTATTAAATATTTATCAAACTGAGAAGTTCGTCGTGTGGACCTCAAGGGTCGCACTTTAGTCCTAATAAACGACCCACCCCACGGCTTGTTAATGTTTTGTATTATTTGGAGCTTTGCAAAGTTGATGTGGCACGTGGAACTCCAAACAGGTGCTGCATACGTCACGATCGGTCTTATAACAGTTTTATATAACAGAAGCTTTAAAATTAGTACCTATATTATTTATTTTATTCTTTTTCAGAATTTCAATTGGATTTGTTACTCATAAATAAGAAAATTGCGGTTCATAACTGGAGGAAAATTGAGGAAGTGTGATAATTTTGAATACTGTTACTCAAGGTAAGAATTCAGTACTTTTCCATGATATTCTTGTTTTTTTTTTTTACCGAGGATTTGATTTCTATTCAATGCGCGTTTTTTTTAAACTTTTGATTTATTGTACCAATATTAGGCTTTGAAAAGCCTCAAAATTTAAAAGTTTTTTTTGTGATTAAATACCTAGGTATATTATCTATAGGTTGTGTGCACGAAGCCTACTAGCGCCGTTAGCGGGCAATAGTGCACGAATGAACTCATTTTTATTGTTGTCTAATGTCTATACAGGGAAATTTTTGATGTGAAACATCTTATGTCGGGCTGTGAACAGCCACGTGAAGGGAAATATGCAACAAAATTTAAGGTCCGCTCCTTCGCTGCTGTTCTCCCCACCACTGCGGCACTCTCTCTCGGCTTCCGCGCGCTCAGGCACGGGAAAACAACCACGTGTGTTACAGTGCAGTATATAGGATTACGTCAGCATAACAGTTAGTTGCTGCTCTTGAAAAAATATATACTACTACATAGAGAATACCACCGAGTTCAATAACGTTTTCTTTGATGTTTCACATCTGTCGGGGGTCCCGAGACCCACACCGTTTTTTTAATAAACGAATACCATTTTATCTAGCTGTGTACAGTGTGCAAATAGTATAAATAGTATAGCATAAAAGGTAGGTGAAAATTATTTTAAAATTATTTATTTATATTAAGTTTTTTTCTTCTTCAATTTTGACGTACAATAAAAAATAACTGATTAATTTATATCAGACATGGAGGTGTGCCTACACCTATGTCTATGGTTTATATTGACAGACTGTATAACCTCAAACCATGGCGCCGGAAATCTTGCGGACCGGTTTTAAAAGTGTCAAATTTATCAGATTTACATTAATAATTTCCAAATAAGTTAGAAGTAAAATCATCGTTTTACTTACTTGACTTTTTAAACAACAATGCTCACTGACAATTACGGAAAATTAGAGTTCCGAGTTTACAATGGAACTCACAACGAGCGCTCGCATCTATATTATTATAATTCCGCCCCCTTGCACACAGCCTATACAGATAACATAGTTAGCCACAAAAAACTTCTTCTGTAAAATGTTAGGTGCTCATAAAACAGGGGTGACAATTTGTTAACAAAATGTTCAGTATTTAAAAATTAAATATTGGCTGAATTCACGCAGATTTGTAAATAACACATAACTATACGACATAATCATTTCTGTCACGCAACGCTACCCCAAACGAATTCATTTACATTGATGTTGACATTAGATTTTATAATAGCACCCTTTCATGTATTTTTTGTATAAAAAACACAATTAAGTTTCCATATTATTCTATTTTTCGATCTAGTTGTGTAGAGTCTAGACACTTATGATCTTAGTTGTCAAGCGTCTATACAGAGTTATTTTTTATTTTCAATGTTAAATTTTTGACGTGACAACGTCTCACTCCTAGGCCTACATGTACATGTTCATGTGCACTGAATATATGATCTTAGTTGTCAAGCGTCTATACAGAGTTATTTTCTATTTTCAATGTTAAATTTTTGACGTGACAACGTCTCACTCCTAGGCCTACATGTACATGTTCATGTACACTGAATATATGATCTTAGTTGTCAAGCGTCTATACAGAGTTATTTTCTATTTTCAATGTTAAATTTTTGATGTGACAACGTCTCACTCCTAGGCCTACATGTACATGTTCATGTACACTGAATATATGATCTTAGTTGTCAAGCGTCTATACAGAGTTATTTTCTATTTTCAATGTTAAATTTTTGATGTGACAACGTCTCACTCCTAGGCCTTGTGGTGGAATAATTTTTATGCTGTCGACAATTACAAATTATAACTGAATTTGGATGTTCGAGTTTTATCAGCATAAAGGTAGGGTTGGGTTCCCCACATTAATTTATCTTTGGATGTTTACTCGTCCAAAGTGTTGAAAGAAAGGGGTGGAACTTCAATTGAGGGTCCTTGTTATCGAGACAAAGTGAAATATGTTTTCTACAAAAGGTTATACTTATTTTAACGAAGTTCACTGTTCTAATATTAACAGTGAGAGATGCTTAGTTGAACAAAAATGTCTTAGATTGATTCGAACAATCTTCACTAAACTTATTCAGATCCAAAGGTTCTCATCAATTAATTCATTCATACATGAAAAAAAACAATTTTATGTATCTTTAACAATCATAATATATTAACTTGCTATAAATTTAACAAGAATTTTACAAATCACAAACGTTACTGCAATAACAATTTAAATCAGTTAAGCAGACATACTGCTTAACTCAACACATTAAAAAGTTGAAAACCGCTGAAGAGCATTATAATTTACAAATCTCTATCTGTATCAAAATCTTAGATTGGTACTGAACAATTTTTATCAATTATGAAGATGCACAATTAGAGTTAATATGTAACCTAGTGTATAAAGAGGAAGGCAAATAATAAGAAGTTACTGACAAAGTAGTTAATAAAGAGTAATACGTTAAAAATCGATAGTATAAATCTGTCAAGCTGTCTGTTAAAGTGATAGTAGTCCGTGATATGGTATAAATATGGTTAACGAAGTGAAGTGAAACAACCGTCAAAGAAAAGGTGTAGTCACGTCTGATAGTCAAAAAACCACTACAGGATTATAAGATTGTTAATTGTTAATAAGGAACCGAAAGAAACTCAAATTCATTTATTTGAGTAAATCAGTTATCTTGTTAATTGTTAATATGCTATTTTCTATGACCATTAAGTGTTAACATAGGTAAGGAAATAATTCGCAGGAACTACCGTCTGTGGTCGCTGTCAATAAGAAAATTGTCCATACAAAAATGTATAAAATTTACGTGAAAAAAGAATTAATATGATGTCTACCGAAATTATAATAAGCGGTAGGCAACCAAGGTTACATGAAAAATTAATCAAAAATAGTGCAATCTCTTTATAAACACACTAGATCACAATAGAAACCAAAATTAGTTGATAATAATGAAAAATTACCTTAGTTAAACACAGGTGAGAATAACCCATCTGTGACATAAGAAAATAGACAGATGATTCTTATAGGTTAAAATTATCGATCAAAAGAACAGTATAATCTTATCTCAATTAATTCATTAACAAATTCCACCAATTTGTGAAGATTGGTGATATACCAAATTGGTGATACTTCATTCTACTATACATTGGTTTGTTAAGGCCATATTATTTTGATTATCAAATCGCGTGTGCGAATCAAAATATCTTTGATTAATTTTATATTAAATTCAATTCTGTTAAAATACAACTATGCCATGAATTGATTGTATATGATTGGCAAAATATATCCAGATTTTATTCCACAATTATTATCATACACGTGGTCGGTGTATTTTTAAAATACAACACTGATCAACAGGTTATATTAAAATATTAAATTTTATATATTAAATTTTATCTGTAATTAAACGTAATATCGTAAATGACGCTGCTGACAGCATTAATCATTTATTTTACCTTTATGAAATTTTTATTCTAAAATGGCAGACGGCCATGTTATAAACTCATGCTTATAATTTTCACGCAACATTCATTCATCACTTATATTAGTTCTAAATTATTTACAAATATCTACTTAGCTGTTTTTGATTAATTGAAGATAATTAAAGCTCTGGGGGACTCCGATGGGCGATAATTATCCATAAAACCCCAGCTCGTCCCGAGATATGTGATTCCGTCTCGGCGAAACTGGCTGCGAGCCGCGGTTCAAGCAAACTAGAAAGAATCGACATCAAGCCGATCACAAGAGGCACTTGGCAATGATAATGAATTACGTCGCACCGGAATTAAAACGAGCGTGCAACCATAGAGTATGAATATAAATTAGCATTGGCAACCTTAGATAAAGAATATTATCTGTTGTCATGAACTGTTCCATGACAGCCTACATGTACATGTTCATGTACACTGAATATATGATCTTAGTTGTCAAGCGTCTATACAGAGTTATTTTCTATTTTCAATGTTAAATTTTTGATGTGACAACGTCTCACTCCTAGGCCTACATGTACATGTTCATGTACATTGTATCTGTACCTTGTATGCCAACAGGTATTTATTTGACTCTGTGATTTGGCTGCATCGTATTCATCTGCAATCGACGGACCTATCTCTTTCCACAGGGACTCACACACATAATAATATCTGCACACACCTACAAACATGCCTGAAGAAGAAACCAATCACTTCAGTAACGGAAGAATTTCTGTTTGAATCCCAATACACATTTGATTTGATTAGTTCCTCTTCACCGAAAAAAATCATTCGAATACTCCTCTAAACTTTTCTGATGATATAGTTCTTTGCCTTTTTGAACACTTAAGACTCTCTCTATCTCTATCTTTTGTTATATCTCTTTCTAGCATTTTCTTTTCTCTTTTAAAACACTTGAGTTTGTTTCTTTCTTGATTTCAACAATATATTCCGTTCTTTTGAGCAAATGTCTTATGTAATAATTAAGTTGGCTGGTCGCTTGGATTTACTCACAACTCATCTCCCTTTTGCTTTAGCCTGTATAACCTATCTTTTATTACTCGGGAAGAAGTACGCTTTTAAAGAATGAAAGAATTTTTCAAATCGGATAAGTAGTTTCTGAGATTATCCGCAACAAACAAACATACAAACTAATAGATAATATATCGAACATGAATTAATAACGATACAAAAAATTAGTTTATGAATTTTTAAGAACTTGACATAGTTAAGATAATAAGACTTTAAGCTTGGTTTATTTTTTTTTTATTATAATTTTTGTGAATATTGTACTTTTTATCGGGAGTCGTTAAAACGTCAGTGGACATTAAATTTTAACTTAATGTTGGGGAAGAATTCCCCCGTAAAATAAACATAAACCAGGTGTATTTTGTATACGACTATAAAATTTAAAAAAGAAAACACGTTCACCCTGGTTAAGCGTCGCTTGTTATGTAATTGCTCTTGACTTGACGGAACCACAAATTTTTGCTGCACGTCGTTATATCTGTACTAAAAAAGGAAAGAGAATCAGTGCTTCGCTACCGATGGCTCGGGGACAAAGATGTCGAAAAACGATAGAAATATAATTTAGATAGATCGTATCTGGCACATTGTTAAAGAAACAACCATTAAAGAAACAATTGTTATAAATAAAAACAATTGAATAATAAGACATCATAGTAATAATAATCAATAAATAGTAACGGCATTAAACTGCAGCAATTTCCGTTTTTCACGATTTTTTTTGTAAACTGTAAACATTTTTACGCGCGCCTCCCTCCAAAAACAATATAACTTGACCTGATGAATTCGTAAGATCTTACATTGAGATGCGAGACGCTAACACCACGGATAACGTATCGCTACTGCCTACTATACCGCGGTGCCATCTTCAAGACAAGACCCAAACTAAACTGCAACCAAAATCTGAACACATTAACAAGAGACTTGCTTGTTTAGTCTAAATAAATAAGATGACGCTAAAGAGCTCAGTTGTCGAGCGTCTATAATTTACAATTCATTCTAAATAATTCATGATAAATTGTGTTGCTTAGGTTAGCGGCAGTACTCAGTAAAAGTTGATTTACTTAAAATAATTTGGACAAAATGAAGTTTACCGTCCTTCATATTATTTTTTCGCAAAATTGTATGGTATTTGCTGGACTAGACGATTCGTTTGGTAGAGTGCCCACGGTGAGAGATGAAGCCAGGCACGTCATCAATAATATGCTAGTGAACGCCTGCTTGCCCGCAGACAGTACCGTGTACACAAAACTGCACATTGGGTTTTATGACGTTAGGTACAATTTTGGCAAACTGCTATTCATGACAATAAACAGCCAATAGCAAGCTAGAAGGCGGGCGCAATGCATTCACGTTACTATGACGCGGTGGCTTCATCTTTCGCCGCACATGAAAACCGATCTAGCTGTTTGGGCTATAAATGACTTCAAGCAAACTTACCATGGCTGATAAAAACGTATTTTTAACCCCCGACGAAAAAGGGGTGTTGTAAATTGTATTTTAAAGATCACCAACAGCTAAGGTTATTTGGGCCTAGCACCAATTCATATTTTCAATTCATTATTTTTTTTTTTTTTTTAATAATAAATAAAAAAGGGGTGTTATAAGTTTACCGTGTGTATCTGCTGTCTGTGGCATTGTAGCTCCCAATCAGATCAACCGATTTAAAAGCGGTTTTCTTTGTTTGAAAGATGGTATTTGCGAGGTGGTTCTTAGCCATATTTGATTGAAATCGGTTTAGCCGTTTCCAAGATTTTCAGCTTTCATCACAATTTGTAATGTTTGTGGCATCGCCGCTCCCAAACGGATGGACCGATTTCAATGCGGTTCTATTAATTGATTGAAAGATGTTATTTGCGAGATGGTGCTTAGCCATGTTTGATTGAAATCGGTTCAGCCGTTTGTGAATTATATTGAGGTAAAGTTGCAATCTTTAAAAGAATTGTATCACCTAGGGGTAACGTACCTATTTTGACATTTTAATTTATATAAACAGCAAATATTTTTTTTTTTATAAGTAATAATATTGTGCAAGGGTTTTAAGTGAAAAATTACATTTTCAAAGCAGAAAATTAATTGATTGGTTAGTTTAAAAAGTATGAAATAAAATTAAATTAAACATTTAAAAAGCCTCCTACGCAAAAATGTAAACCTTTAAAAAGTGAGAAATAATTAATATTAGTTTAGAGGAAATATTTTATTCGTAAATGTGGCGGGGACCATGACTGTAAAATGACAAAAATACCAATTTCTCAGCGGTCCCCGACGCATTTACGAATCAAATATTTCATCTAAACTAATATTAACTATTTCTCACTTTTTAAAGATTTACTTTTTTGCGTCGATTTTTTAATTTAATTTTTTTGCTAATATGGGTGTAGATAGGTCGTCTTCCATATGCTTTTGTATAAAACGTGATAATTCAGAGTAAACGTTAGACAAGTTTCATTTTAATGTATTACGCAGAGAACGCCTTAAAACTGTATTTATGTTATATTATGTGAGGTTAGGTAAGCATATAAGCTCAGTTTCCGTTGACCCAAGAAATATCTTACAATACAACAAAACGTTGATAACCGCTGCAGGCTGTAGGCCGTTCTTGACGGCTCGGCGTAGGATATCGCTATACATGGAGGTTTATTACAAAGGTGGAGCTACGCGTTCCTAAGGAACACTCGAAATACAGGATGTAAACGAATTATGCTTATAGAGCAACGGAACTCAGTCTCAACTAATTAATTGGATTTTTATGGTATATCTTTTGCTCAATAACATTGAGAAGTAATGTTCAAATAGTATTTGCATTACAAACGAAACACAGTTTTTGCAACGAGGGCAGCAAATCACACGTTGCATTCGCCGTGTTTCGGTCCAAGTAAAGCAGCAGACACATAAAATGCAAACATGACACGCAATAAACGCAAATACATTGCATACATGAAAAACAGAGTTAGTGTGGACGTGTTTATAAACAGTACTACGTATTTTGTGATCGCTATAAGAGCGGTACATCAAAGAGATTTATGACTACTATTGGACGGGGTTTTTCATGTTTTTATTGTTTGACCCGATGGAGATACTGAAAATAAAATTATTTCCTTGATCTATCTCTCAGTTGTTATGTTTGTCAGTGTATAGGACACATAGTGGTGTTGTTTTTTTAAGTAAAATAATTATTTTCCAAATGGACTTCACAGACGATCAAATTTTTAAAAATTTCGTTGACCCAAAATCGGCGATTATATTTTAATTTTCGTGGGGTTATGTCTGTCATTTTGACGTTTTCGAGTATATATGCGTATTGAAGTGGCGCGACTTAATCGCTCTATCTCTCTCCAAACAACGTCAAAAACAGAGAAAACCGACAACTAAAAAGTTTCATCCCTAGGGATGAAACAGATACCGAAACCCAATGTTTCAATAGAGGCGTTGTGAAAAAAGATATTGTATATTTGTGTAAAAATTAATTGAGATCCAGCTCTGTGTAGCTGCTTGAGGTTCACCTATAACGCCATTAACTAAAAATCAATATATTTAATTAAAAATTTGTAATATATTTGGTCTGGGGAAAGTGGCACATAGTAAGGTTTACACCACTGATATAATTAAAACAAACACATTTTTACGTATCTCGCTGAGGTAATAAAGACATTAATTTTAAAGAAAAACGTTGACGAGTAAAATTGAAAACATGAACATTAAATATAAGGATGACTCTTTCGAATGATGTATCTACAGTAAAGGACATTTAAACATATTTTTGAATAACCCTCACATTTTCGCCATCCGGGCTTTCAATAAATTGCCTACCGAATATAAAAGCTTATCTTCTCTGACATTTAAAAGTAAAATAAAACAGTTCTTAATCGAACATGAATTTTAAAACCTTAATGAATTTTTAACATGTAGTTTTAAATTGGAGTTTCATGCTTTCACGGCCGGTAGACATCTTGGTAGCAAATGTTTCCGGGCTAGGTAGCCGTGGTCTAATGGATTTTACTCCGTACGGAGCTTAGGGCGAAACGTACGGAGTAAAATCCATTGGACCACGGCTACTTAGCCCGGAAACATTTGCTACCAACATGTAGTTTTAAGTTAATTCTTGACGTGTCAAAAAAATGTATTGCATTTCAACTGACAATAGAAGATTGTATGTCCAGATACGTAATGGGGCATATTACGGCGAGTGATGACAGTATGTAAAAACGAGCAATAACGTGTTTTTACAGTCACACGAGCCGTAATACCATTACGTACGAGACATATATGGTATTTTTTGCCATACCCACTACAAAATACCTACTTTTTACTGACAGTTTATTTGCGTCGCCATCTTTTCTTCTAGTGTGCCGCGAAGTTCGTGCAAGTAAGAAACGACAGGCGCACGCAGGCGTATAGAGCGAATAAACAGAAGTCGTCATGGCAACCGTTATTTTCTGCGCTAGTGCAGAAAGTAAACCATTTTCCGCACACCTGCCTGTTAAATGGGTCATTAATGTCCGCTGTACATACATCGAAAGTAGCTATTTTGTGGTGGGTATGGCAAAAAAATATATATACTATACTACTATACTATTACTGTTTTCGGTGGTCTACTTTAATACATGAAGGGTGCGTGGTTCATAGAGAAGTAAAAACTGGTCATTATAATATGAGCCTACCTTTATAAGCTGTTATACCTTGGTATATACATATGACGTATGTATAATAGTGTGTAGAGCCATATACGTAGAACGGGTCATCTTTCCTCTAGGCTTACCTTTACAATAATGATGATATAACAGAGCAGACGGTCCACTCTTATTCAGGGCATGTTTGTATTATATCTCACAGTACAGTCCGTGCAAACATTATATCCCGGGCTCTCAACCTATATTAACACGTTGACTGCCGCAATAATAAGAAATATCTGGTCCCTTCTGGCCAGAACTGTTCTGTCCTTGAATAGGATAGCGATAATGTCCTACATTAATGAATTAATTTTTCCCTAAAAAATGTATTTTTTGTTTTTTTTTGAGCCGAGAGACACAAAAAAAATTAGTTATTTTCTTATTTAGAAATGTAATTAAATGTTGGTTTTGGTTTGAATAAATATAAAAATAATATTTTATCTGAAGTTTCATTGCTTTTTAGTGAAATGTCAACTACAAACACTTCAAGCCTGAGAATCAACTATCGATTCACTCAGGTGCAGGCCACGCATAGTTTCTAATGCTTACAGCCGTGTATATTGGGCTGCATAAAAGTTACACTGACCTGTGAATTGAATGATGCTTTCCTTGGCTATTATAACTTGCGGTGCTTGAGAATCAACTATCGATTCACTCAGGTGCAGGCCACGCATAGTTTCTAATGCTTACAGCCGTGTATATTGGGCTGCATAAAAGTTACATTGACTTGAGAATCGAATGATACTTTTCTTAGCTATTATAACTTGCAGTGCTTGAGAATCAACTTGTGATACTCGCAACTGTTATGGTCGATTCTTCGAGCATCAAGTTATGCTTCTTACGGCTGTCAACGTGTTAAGCATATTATTATACCACAGTATTATAATTGGAAGTGGACCTGATGTGACTACGTCTGCAGAGAAAAAGTGATTCTTCCGTTCTCGTCCTCATTTTAATCGTTTTCGTCTTGAATTTTCAAAGGAGAAATTTGCAATTCTCGTCTCGCTACTTTTTCAGTAGGTACTACATTTCTCGACCAGCTTATTAGATTATAATTCTAATAATTATAAAACATAACTTCTCAAATCGGGGCTGAGGTTTCTCTTCATTTTGAGGTTTTCTAGAGGACTTTTGGGGTTTTCTAGAGGACTTTTGGGGTTTTTTAGAGGACTTTTGGAGTTTTCTAGAGGACTTTTGGGGTATTCTAGAGGACTTTTGGGGTTTTCTAGAGGACTTTTGGGGTTTTCTAGAGGACTTTTGGGGTACCTATTCTGGAGGACTTTTGGGGTTTTCTAGAGGACTTTTGGGGTATTCTAGAGGACTTTTGGGGTTTTCTAGAGGACTTTTGGAGTTTTCTAGAGGAATTTTGGGATTTTCTAGAAAACTTTTGGGGTTTTCTAGAGGACTTTTGGGGTTTTCTAGAGGACTTTGGGGTTTTCTATAGGACTTTTGGGGTACCTATTCTGGAGGACTTTTGGGGTTTTCTAGAGGACTTTTGGGGTATTCTAGAGGACTTTTGGGGTTTTCTAGAGGCCTTTTGGGGTTTTCTAGAGGACTTTTGGGATTTTCTAGAAAACTTTTGGGGCTTTCTAGAGGACTTTTGGGGTTTTCTAGAGGACTTTTGAGGTTTTCTAGAGGACTTTTGGGGTTTTCTAGAAGACTTTTGGGGTTTTCTAGAGGACTTTTGGAGTTTTCTAGAGGACTTTTGGGATTTTCTAGAGGACTTTTGGGGTTTTCTAGAAGACTTTTGGGGTTTTTCAGAGGACTTTTGGGGTTTTCTAGAGGACTTTTGGGGTATTTTAGAGTACTTTTGGGGTTTTCTAGAGGACTTTCCTAAATTTATTTGTGACCTGTACTTCGATTTGATGTCGATTTGACCTGCGTGCGTATCGTCTCGCGACTCACTTAAGGGCGTCGCGACGCACAGTTAGGGAACCTCTGGTATAGGTGACTATGGTAGACGACGATTTGTTTGAGATGGCTCGTTATGAGTGGGCTCCACCACTGATTTGGAGATCGGTCACAACAATGTAAGAAATAGCCTATTGTTAAGTAAGTATATTATCTTGGTTACGTGAACAAGCCAATATACATTATCTAGGGTCTGTGAACGTCTTTGCATTCCGCGCCTATCTTCATGGTCATATATGCATGGCTGGTGGTGTCGACATCTTAACAAAATGGCATCTCTTCTGTGTAAGTTTTGCAACAATGAAATTCCGCAACATCGCTTCTGAGTCGACACACACATATATATTGAACTGTGTTTGATGCAAAGATTTCATGCCACTAAACATGTTCTATATTGGGTGGCAAAGAAAAATCTTCCATTGAAAGTCTGAACGCAACTTTCGTTGATGCAATTATGTACCTTAAGGTACGTGCAGTATGGAGCTGGGATTCTAGATGGTAGCGTAGATCATAGCAGGGCTTGCTTAAATTAATGCATTGCTATATATGCGAGTGTACACAACGAAGCAGTGAATGTAAGTAGCAGGTATAAGCGCTGTTACAAGACCTGGTAGATACAAGAATGTACCTCACCATTCTTTCAGCGCGCTGACTACTACAATCAACGTGTGACAACTGTCAAATGGCCGTTATACAAGTTTCGCAATGGATGTGACTAGTTTAATAAGTGAAATTTTGCCAGTTTTCATTTAATTTGTTTTGAGTTTTTTCTAAGACGTATTTAAAAGTATTAGGTTCCATACGTAAATATTAAATAAATCGGTTTGGATAAAATTTTAATTCTTTGTATAAATGATGAAATTCGCCATGTTTTAGATCGTTCTCTATTAATAGGACATGATAGCTCCTACCCAAATTTGTATTTAAAATATACCACTTTGTAACAGAAGAACACAAATATTCGTCTTCGCTAGCTGACATTTCAAACGCGATTGGTCACGCTTTTTCCATATACGATTGAAAGTACTCATTACTACTGCATCTAAAAAAGTTCCATTTTTCCAAAAAATCCTACTAAGAAAAATAGCAATAGACTACAGAAGTAGGCGGACCTAATTTGAGCGCGAAATTTAAAGGGGAGTCGATTGGCGTTCAAAAATGTATGGAGTTTAATGGAATATTCATTACTATTCTCTTAAAACACATTTCTTACCAAAACAATGGCTGTTTGATAAAAATAGTTAATAAATCCCGTCAAAACTTCATTATTTCGTGTGAAATAATTTTTTATTTGAAATTAAAAATTTATGAAAAACTAGCCGTTACCCGTGGCTTTGCCCACGTATTTTACGATTACAATTTATTATCCCCCCCACCCCGCGAAAAATTCTCCTCCTGCGAAGCGAAGCCAGGCTGGTCGTGTTTATTCGCTCGAATTTTATAATACATAACGCATTCGCTTCGCTCGTTCGCTCGGATTTTATTAATACATTAGACACTCGCTTCGCTCGTTCGTTTGAATATTATTAATTCCTTCTTCGCTCGTTCGCTTGATTATTATTAATGGTACATAACACACTCGCTTGAATTTTCGCGTGAATTTTCCCCCTAATTTGTTATCCCCCCGCTAGAATCTTCCCCTCTAATTTGTTATCCCCCGCGTGAATCTTCCCCCTAATTTGTTATCCCCCCGCGAGAATCTGCCCCCCTGCGTAGCTTTCTATTAGTGAAAGAATTTTTAAAATCGGTTTAGTAGTTCTAAAAATAAAACAAATCTATCTCACGGGAACTGTACATTTTTCCGGGATAAAAAGTAGCCTATAACATTATCTGACCCCTAAACTACCACTATGCAAAAAATCATGTCGATCCCTTGCTCTGTGAAAAACAAAAACAAAACTATCCCACGGGAACCGTGCATTTTTCCGGGATAAAAAGTAGCCTATAACATTCTCTGATCCCTAAACTACCACTATGCAAAAAATCATGTCGATCCCTTGCTCTGTGAAAAACAAATACAAAACTATCCCACGGGAACCGTACATTTTTCCGGGATAAAAAGTAGCCTATGTGCTATTCCAGACTAAATCTATCTCTGTGCCAAATTTCATCCAGATCCGTTCAAAAACGACGAATTTCCATACAAACTTTCATCCCCTATTTAGCCCCCTTAGGGGATGAATTTTCAAAAATCCTTTCTTATTGCTCACCTACGTAATATAAGGAACTCCTATGCAAAATGTCATGCTTCGTACTTCAAAAATGACGAACTTCCATGCAAACTTTCATCCCCTTTTTAGCCCCCTTAGGGGATGAATTTTCAAAAAAAAATTTCTTAGTGCTCACCTACCTTATATAAGAAACTTTTGTGCAAAATTTCATGCTTCTAACTTCAAAAATTACGAATTTCCATACAAACTTTCATCCCCTATTTAACCCCCTTAGGGGTTGAATTTCAAAAAATCCTTTCTTAGTGGGTGCCTACGTCACAAAAGGAACCGACTGTCCAAATTTCAAGTTTATATCTTCAGCGGTTTGACCTGGGCGTTGTCTGTCAGTCAATCAGTCAGTCAGTCAGTCAGTAACGGAACTGTTTTATATATATAGATAGATGAATGTCCTAACTTGATTCAGCCAGTGACGTTTATTATAACCTAACCTAACCTCGTTGACGTTTGTCGAGGTATAATTTAAGCAATTATAATTAGAAATGGAGTTTGTTCTTTCCATTTGGAGTTGAAAAAGTGTTCTGAAGTCGTCTGAGCTACGCTAGATCAAGGGAGGGCAAGCTAAAAGGATAAAAAAATGTTTTCATTTATTTATTTTAGTTTTTTCCTCAGTCGGAAATTAAAATTTTTTGCAGTCATAATTTTCATTATAACTTCCGTCAAGTACAAGACACCATCCCATAACAAATTGCTTTAATTATTAACGACGACGTGTTTAAAAAAACGAGGTTATGTCAGTAGAATGAATGAAATTTGACAGTTGTGTCGTCAATGGGTGAACGTACGTTTAACTCAGATTCTAGTAAGAAGGAGACAGTTGCGACTCCGCCACGCCTTCCTTTCCTAATTTATTCCAGGATTCTAGTTTATGTTTTCTGTCCATCTGAAGAGTTTATTTATGCATGGCATGGTATCTAAGGTATTCAATATAATGTCTAGACATGCGTAAATGAATAAACTTAATGGAATTTCCCATCCAATTTTGATTAGCATTCAAAATGATTCAATGTCCAACAGTGTTTAGACGTGTTCTTGTTAATGGGTATAATATAGTTTAATCTTATTGGAGTGCTATTAATATAATATTACCAAAATGTGTATTTATATATCGTCGTGTTAGACGTGAAAAGAGCTAAGCCACATTTTTTGAAAAATGAGTTAACTACACCAAATCAATGGGAAAACAACGAAGAATGCAGTGGTGAAGAGATCCAAGTCTTCATGGTTTTTGGGCTTGTAGGCCGTGGTCCGGTGGTATTTCTACCTAACGTTTCGTCTACAACTGCGGTAGACATTCTCAAAGGCGATGTGGCAGCGGTCGAAGTGTCCTCCTAGGCGGCTCACAGCCCGGAAACCATGAAGGCTTGGAACAATGCCGGTGTAACAGTCAAATCATACCCCCGGGATAATCTTACCGGGGGGGTAAAATTATCCTAGTATAATTTTACCCCCCGGTAAAATTATCCTAGAATAATTTTACCCCCGGTAAGATAATACTAGGATTATTATACCCCCCGTATGGGGGTAAAATTTTCCTGAGAAGATTTTACCGGGGGTATCATTTTCCTGGGAAGATTTTACCGGGGGTATCATTTTCCTGGGAAGATTTTACCGGGCGTATCATTTTCCTGGGAAGATTTTACCGGTGGGAGGTAAAATTTTCCCAGGAATATTATACCCCGCGGTAAGATTTTACTATAGGAAAATGATACCCCCCGTAAGATTTTACTAGGAAAATGATACCTTCGGTAAGATTTTACTAGGAAAATGATACCCCAGGTAAGATATAACTAGGAAAATTTTACCCCCCTCAGGGGTGTATAATATTCCTAGTTTTATCTTACCGGGGGGTAAAATTATACTAGGATAATTTTACCCACCCCCCCCCCCCCCGGTAAGATTATCCGGGGGTATGATTTTACTGGCACACCGGCCGTAAAAGCTTGCACACTTGGATAGATACAAGGGATTATTTAATTTTAAGGGTAAGTTTCGGTAAGGTGTGAAAGGAGGCTATAATGGGTAGACACATTTCTTTTTCATTGGTGAAACGACTTTTCACCCCTTCACCACTTGCGACTTAGCTTTCTTCACCTCTAACACGACGATATTTTTAAAATGAAAAAAAAAACTGCTTTTTAAATTTCAAATTTGTTCTTGACCTCTTGTTAGTTTTGCCCGCCGAGTTGGGTCCGAGGCACATCCGTTATCCTGTTCCTTATATCTTGATGGTCCATCCTTCTTGTGTCCCCGTTTTATATGTGAAATTTGTTATCTTTAATGAGACTTATTTTATGGTTTTATATATTGGCTGAATATACAAAAGAGCCAAAAAGTTCATAAAAAAATAAAATTATCGTGTACATTGGTTCAAAGTCTCATATGATTATTTTTCATTTACCGGTTTATTATTTTGCGACTTTGTATTTTGAATTTTTCGAAAGTTAGTAGGCAAATTTAAGAATTAAGACAGACATCCAGTTCATTGAAATGCTTCATTTAACTTTGCATTTTGGGTAGGACAAGATTTTTTTTCGTTGAGTAGGGGTGGTCGGTGTAAGTTTAAAACTGAGTTTTCGGGGTCGGCGCCACCCTCCCATTTGGCCGCTAACTTGAAAAAGGGGTGCTAATAGGTTTTGCACTATATCTCCATAACGGCACTTCTTACAGAAAATTTGTAGAGACATTTTTTGTTCAGAATCGAATTCTCTACAACTTTACTAGAGACACTTTTTGTCGTAAATTGAATAGGTAATTAAAAAGATAGGTATGCCTTATAGAAGATAGAATATTTTTTGTTAGAATTGAAAGTTCAATCAAAATCGGTCCTGCCTCTTTGAATGACGTCGGTGAAAACAGACCAAATTAAGAAAACGTGTTCTCCCTTCTACTTCTACAAAATATTTTAAAAAATGACAAAGGGTACAGTAATTATGATTGTGCCCCAACCGAAGACGTAAAACTACTTCTAAAGTTTTATCTTACAATTAATAATTTTTAATATTATGTAATCAAAGTACATATTCAGTTAATTTGAAATTAAAAATATTAACATGACGTACATGACACAAAACACAAACAAACTATATAGCGTAACTATGGTAGTTCGCGTCACACATTTTTTGTAACGCATTTTTAGTCTCGCATCATTTTACACACATTTTAATCACACGAAAACTATTAGGTATAGAAAGACATTCCATTGTTATTTCATTTGTTCGGTAATTAATAATTTTTATAAAAACTTATTTGTCTTTTCACTGAAAACAGTATAATTATTCATTTTTTATGATTAGCATTGAAAAAGAAATCAATCTAGTTAAATTATTGTATTGCGTGGTTCTTTATGAATAACAATTTTTTGTTTGGTTTCAAAATAAACATTGTAGGTAGGTAATATTTAAGTACTACCAAAGTCAATTATGAAAAAATAATTAAAATTCATTTCACTGAAACAAAAAAAATACAAAGGTATTTAAGAGAAATGAAATTATGCATGATCGTTGTACATACATTTATTAAGCAAATAAAACGAATTATGTTTCATAAATCATTGAATTATATTTATATTTAATCTTGTTGTTTCATTAACTTCATTTGAAAATGATTTGATTTATGTCTCTGTCTGTTAATGCTGGGAAATATAAAATATGCGGTCTGAAGTCTGAACATTTCTGTGACACGGTGTGTCATTATTTTCATATGTTGTCATCGTGCACTAAGCTGCGAGTTCGAAAAATTTGCATCGCAAAATACAGTTTGATGTGCAGATTTTAAACTTACAAAAAGATAGAAAGACTAATTTTAAAATTACATCAATCATTTAAAAAAAAAGCAAATTGTAATTTGACTAATATCTACTTAGGATTTGTATATCTAGGGTATTTAAAAAACCTTTCGTAGGTCTGTCATCAAAATAACAAAACATGACCACAGTAAATATTTCACTGTTTTCGACATATTTAAAAATTTTTTTTACTTTTTCTCACTTAAATTTGACTTCACGTAAGTACTGTAAATAAATTATAATTTAAAAAAACTAAAAAACACGCTTTAATGAACTAAAAAGTAAAAAATAATTAATTTTATTGTAAAAAAGTGTGGGGTAGTATGAAAATATGATACAAAGCACCCCACGCTTTTTTACAATAAAATTAATTATTTTTTACTTTTTAGTTCATTAAAGCGTGTTTTTTAGTTTTTTTAAATTATAATTTATTTTTGCTTTTTAGTCCTGGAGATCCTGGTCAGGATAATGGGACAAACTTATGGAATTATTGTATTGTAATCGGTCCTTGATAAGTGTGCAAAGTTTCAGTTCAATCTGAAGTTTTTTGCTTTTTTTTTGAGTCCTGGAGATCCTGGTCAGGATAATGGGACAAACTTATAGAATAATTGTATTGTAATCGGTCCTTGATAAGTGTGCAAAGTTCAGTTCAATCTGAAGTTTTTTGCTTTTTTTTTTTAGTCCTGGAGATCCTGGTCAGGATAATGGGACAAACTTATGGAATTATTGTATTGTCGTCGGTCCTTGATAAGTCGACAAATTTTAAACTAAATCTGACCGTTCAAAGTTGGTCAAAATCAAGTTCAAAGAAGTCGGTTACAAACTGACAAACAAGCAAGCAAGCACGCAAGCCCGCAAACAACAGGTGAAGCTAATATAAGCGTGTTAAAAAGTGATACGCATGTTGTGCGCATATAGTCGGCCCCGAATACCGTTCAGCTTCTCCAATTTTAAACTAGCATAATATGTTTAATACTCGTTACATCGTTACAATATAAATTTCCATAAATGATGGTGGGCTTATTAAGTTGTTATTACCCCCTTGAAAAAAGTCGTTCTGCCGCCAATGCTTATTCACAAATCTGCCTCTGATTACCAGGTATAATTACTCTACACAAAATTTGATCGAGTATAAGTTGCCAGAAATACTATAGATATATACAGTAGAATCCGGTTAGAACGACTTTCAAGGGACCGGCGACATTACGTCTTATTATCCGGACGACCCACAAAGCGGACGCATTGATTTTTAAATACGACGAGGTTATTTTTTTGCTGGAATTGTATTCTTTAGGATATTTACTAACACTTTTATTAAGGGTTGTCCATACCTAAACCTAATATTTTCGTATTAAAATATTTGGTTTAGGAATGGACACCCTTTAATAAAAAGTGTTAGTAAATATCCTAAAGAATACAATTGTAACAAAAAAATAACCTCGTTGTATTTAAAAATCAAAAGTTACACGTGATTGAAGTTATGTAAAAGAAGTACATTATTTTGAACACCCTGTATAATAAATTCATTTTTTTAGGATAGACATTGATTTGTCCGTCTACTGTCTAGTGATCCTCAAAATTTCAATTTGATAAAGGTTTCTGTTTTGGCTATGTCGAATTTTAGGTAAATTACTAAATATCCGCATGTGTCAAAAATTTCTGAAAAACTTGAAAAACTCAAAAATTACCCTTACAACTTCTATTCAAATTTAGGTACAGAATTGAAAAAACAAATAAAAACAGGGTGCTAGATTAAAAAAAACATAACTTTGATCTGCCACGCTTAAATGGGACAGGCTGTATAATTGAAAATATTTTTAGGTTATACACCATTAAAATTTATACAACTTTTGTATTTAAACTTCTTTTCTATCTTCACCCAAAATCAATATATCGGCCGACAACGCAAGTCTTGGACACCCTGTATACAATATAATGTATATGAAACCTAATTTGAGTTTGCATTAACGTCGCTAAAAACGGTTAGTCGTTATAAACGAAGTCGTAATAGACGGACTCTACTGTATGTAGATATGATTTTGAGTTAAAGAATATTTTTTATTTTTTAGCGTTCTGCCATAGAGAAACGGAACCTTCGTAAATTTTTATTTTACTTTATTAAATAGAAAACAGCGATGCAAAAATTTCACTGCAATGAATATATTTGAAACGGAAAACGGTTGGAATGTTAACAGCCATGACTGAGATTTGTGGTTCGACAAAATTAACCCCCTATCTCTATGTGAACGTATGTGTGTGTATTTAAGTACATTTATATACAGGATGAATTGGTAACACGGATGAATTTATTGATAAAGCTACAGTACTACTTTTTTGTGGATAAGCTACTGCAAAAGACCAAATATATCTGTGCCTAAAAGAAGAAACGGATTACGTTTAACTTTTCGTAATTTTCCTATACTCTGAAAACGTCAGCTAATTGCGACAATTTGCCATATTATTTCCCTCTTTCTCTAATGTTACATTAAAAACAATTTTTGAAAATAAAAATCACCTGATTATACATTGGAGAAAAAAATCAATATCTATATCCGAATCAAATTTGTTATAAGTATATTTAAATTTAAATATATTTTGAATTCAAGAACTTTCCGCTAAATTTCAAATTCAAAATTTCATTGACATATTATGACATGTGTAACCATTTTAATCAACCACATTGTACTTATATGGTAAATTCTATGAGTGCACCCCGGTATAATTATATAGTTTCGTTCGAGCAGTTAGACAATTCGAGATGAGTTTAAGCATTGTCTAGAAAAATAATAGAGGTTTTAAAGAAAGGTTATTTTTACGGCCTACATTTTTTTAAAAATATTTTGTAACCAAAAAAAGGATAATAAACTGGACAATAATTTTTAAATTAATTTAAATTTTTTCTTTTGTTGCATTTCTTACTCTAGCACTTGTTCTAGTTAGGAAAAAATATTAATGTTTTTTTATACCTGTATAACATGTGTAGGTACACATAATAAAAAAAATTCGACTGATGACCAGTCCTATACTTCCCACCTAGTAAATATTTGCAAAAAATAAACACTCTTTTTTTATTCTTTGAAATAAAGCATGGCCCTCTTTTTTGTTTGGTGATCTACTGATGGCTAGTAATATAACAAAAATCTTGGTTAGGTACCTTGATTTACGTACAATTTTCTTTTTTAGTAAAATACTTTTTTCTCGAAAACTATACATTTTAGAGAAAAAAAATATTTACATTTTTTCATATTATAACATCTAGAATTCATTTATATTTTTTACCTATGTTAATACGTGACATTGAGAACGTTTTTTTCAATATCTCAGGATCCACTGAACCGATTTGACTCAAAATCTAATCAGATCTAAGTTAAAGGCTGATAAACATAATAGAATAATCGGCATGGCCGTATGTTGTTCCGTTTTTAAGATATCAAAGGCGAAAAATTGACCACATACACACACACACACACACACAGACATCAGTCAGAAAATGATCTTAAACGATTGCTAGGGTCTCAAAACGTGAAAATCTGTTAAAATCTCGAAATATTTTTTTCGGACTAAATCCATTACTTCCCTACCATAGTAGAGGTGGGAAGTAAAAATAATTTGTTTGCAACATTTGACAGGTATTATATTTTACTATTAAGTATTTACTGTTTGTAAGTTTCACATTATTTAATATAATTCATTAAATTATTGATCCGAAATTTACACATAAGTTGTTTTTCTAAAATTGCACATGGAATGTAAGTCTACGAGTGGGTTAAATTTGGATATGGCCGAACTGTACAAACAGTAATATTATATATCTATAATAATTTTGCATCTGAAACGGAAGTTTACGAACGGGCTTATAGTTCGACTGGCGCCGGCTGACTTGTATGAATGCCATCCGACAAATAGTGAGTCAGGTCAGTCATATAATTTATACTAGTCATACTAGTTCTATATCAGAAATATCAGTTGGATTAAATTATCCAGTTCAGCCGATGACGGCCGCATCCCATAAATAGTGATTCCAGATAAAGAAATGCAGTTGTAAATTTGAAACACAACTACAGTTCGGCCGTTGTAGGTCGAACTGTATAATTTAAAAACTTGCAATTATTGTACCCATTATAAATATTAGAGTAAAGTGCCCTAATATCGGACATTTGCCTAATTTGGGATACCGCTGTTACAAAAGTTCTAAAAGGAAGATGTCGCAAACAACCTTTTAAGGTGTATCCAGCAGTCATACTTTTACTGTAGAGTAATCTTTTATTATCATCACTTGCACACAGATGTCATTGTAGGCATTTGAAGAAAAATCGAACATCCGAAAATTTGACGTCTTACTTTGAAGTGCGTATACAGTTTCACAGATGAGTCATTTAATTACAAATTTTAACTTAAGTTAACCTGCAGAAAGTGTAGTTTGATTACTACTATTCAATTTTTTAAAATTACCTTATCACTGTTATATTTCAGTTTTTAACCTAGAAATAAACTAATTGCGCAACACTGGACAGTAATGACCAGAGAACAGATACGTAATGACGCCGTAATATCGGGTATCCGATATTAGGAAATTTGTTTTTTATAAATCAATATTGGTAATATTGAAGCAAAAAAAATTATAAAAGCTTGTAAAAATATTTAAACCTTATTAAAAACATTTTTCTAAAATCGGATATACTATCCGATATTAGGACTACATTTTGGCATGACAGAAAAATGAGACTTTTTATAAATTTGAGTTTTCTGTTCATTTTTGTTCCCTTAAAACTTTCCATATTTTTGGACGTTATTAACGATACTATATTATGTACTGTATGTCCAAGAAATTTCATTTTATTTAATGAGTTAAAAAAATATGGACACTTTTCAAAAGCTATCCGATATTAGGGCACTTTACTCTACGCGAAGAATATTGTGAGAAGTCCGGTTCCGATTTTGTATAATCCAATTAGGATCTATCAAATAGGAGGGGCTTTAAAAACATGGCGGAGTTAAGGGAAAAATTTCATAAGTCGCTACCTATGGTTTTTTAATTCATAAATACAATTTCTTCACATTTCATTAGAAAATAACTGGCTGTAAAGTAAGTTTTACAGGGCAATAACTGATAGTGTTTAATGCCATGATTATTAAAAAACGTCGTGGATTCCATTTTCGATAAAATTTTTGTTTAGCATTAACAGAGTTCGAATATTTTTTATTCTATTGTCAAGCGTCTATAATTAGAGTATCTTGAGCTCGCACATCACTACTATATTGTGTAAATATGCACAGTATGATGTACTCAGATACTGTGTATACACTGTACAATGTACATTGCATAAATATTCCACAGTAGCGTATCCAGGAAGTTTAATTAATGTATAATCAAGACGCTATTGACCTTAGTTGTCGACGCGTCTATAACTTACAATAAATAAACAAGCCGTGAGGTGGGTCGTTTATTAGGACTAAAGTGCGACCCTTGAGGTCCACACGACGAACTTCCCAGTTTGATAAATATTTAATAATAATAATTAAATTAGATATTACACAGAAAAGTAATCATTTTAATCATTAAAACATCAATAATTAAAAAAAAAAAAAAAAAACGGCTGAACCGATTTTTATAAAATTTATGTCGGATCAAAATGACGTTAACACGCCTCGATTGACACCCTTACGAAGTCGATATAATTTTTTATTTGCGAGATATTGTGTAAAATCTACTTTTTTGGAGGTTATTTGGTTAAAAAAAAAGAACGGCTGAACCGATTTAAAAAAAATTCCTTTCAGATCATATTTACGTTAATACGCGTCGATTGGCACCCCAACGTAGTCGATATCATTTTTCGTTCTCGAGATTTCGTCTTAGAAAGAAATGGACACACACACACAGACATCTTTCTAAAAGTAGTGTAAAAATAGTGTAGTGACCTTGAAACATAAAAATTTTTTTTCCTTTTTGATTTCGATTTTCGGACCCATTACAATAACTTCCAATGGGAAGTTAATAAATAGAAAGTTTAAGGTGGCTATTTATGAAAAATTTTGACGTATCTCCACGTTTCAAGGTCCCTAGAGTTCGAATCCATCATTTTTAGAGAGATTTTTGTGTGTGCGTATGTACGTACGTTCGTGAACTTTTTTTCATCTCGCATATCTCGAAAACAAAGAGTGATATCGACTCCGAACCAAATTCATTCGACACATAATTACATAATGAATACCTAATAAGGTTTGTATAAAAATTGAATTGGCGGTTTTTTTATTACAAAAAAAAACTACTGTAAAATTGTTGTAAAATGTTAACCTGTATTGCAAATAATTTCAGCAGTTCTTGTAGATTAAGAAGCTTTACAGTATTTATGTAATAAAATATTGTTTTTGTAGAAAAACTGTTAACGCCCTGTATCTTCGAAACAAAGCGGCTTTTCAAAAATCATTAAAGGTCAAAATATTCTTAGAATAGTCTAGAGAATAACCCCTTGAATTTTTACTGTGTATGTTTAATAAACACCCTTATACTTGATACTACATTTCATGCGAATAATAAAGAAAAAAAGTGAAACGGAGCATAAAATGCAGTACCTACATTTAAAAATAAAAATTTGAGGTATTTGTTGACTGGCATGTTGCCACTATAAAGAAAAGATACATTCAATCTCTTTTGATGGGGCTTCTTGATAAAGTCTATGTGAAAATCCGTTCCTGTCTGTTTGTCTGGAATGCTATTTATGTTCTGTTGCATTGAACTTTGCTTCCTAGAGATGAAACTTTGGGAAACTTGAAACTTATATGAAACGTTTTACTTTTTTTTATTTTTTGCTATGCATATATTGTTGAAATGTTCTAACGTATGTACTTACAAAACTTCGAGCGTTATACGTTTTTCTTTTTTTCTTTTAGATACATTTCCTTTAAATGTATATTAATATATTAACTTTATTCACTGTGGTAATAATTAAATTACTGAGAGCAAAACTTTGTTGACAAAATAGTATATTTACCAATTACCAATATTTTAAATAAGTTTGTTTAATAAGAGCGCCGAGCGAACCTGCGTTGTATGCAAAGCCAGTTAACTATTTCTTTCAAGAAGATTAAAAAAAAATGAATGTGTGCTTATGACCACACGACAGAAGTGAAAACTTAAAATAACATCTATTATAGCGCATTTATGAACTAAAAATATTACTAAAATACTAAAATTGTATTTTTAATTAATTCCACTTTGGTTTCAAAAAAATTATAATTATTGTCAAAGAAATGAATGAATGAATTGTAGATTATAGACGCTCGACAACAGAGGTCATTAGCGTCTAATTGTCAAAGAAAGAATACAGGGTGTATCACAGAAAACCGAACATAGGGAAAACTCCATTGTGCAAATTAGTTAGGATCAACGATTACTTTGGCCACATATGAGAATGGGTACCATGGTAACGCTGACTAACCATTATTTAATAACAATAATAGCTAATAATGAATAATTAGAAAAATCAGTTAAAATAAATTCTTCAATATTAAATGAATTTATTTTTATTAATGAAACAATTTTTTATTAAGAAAATATTTTTTTAACTAATAATTAAACAAAACAAACAGTTAAAATAAAAAATTAAAGCAAATGTTCAAATAAACCTCCATTTTGAATTAAGCAGTGGCTTAATCGGTTACAAAAACTTTGTCTCACTTTATCTAACATTACAGGAGTCATATTGAAACATACTTCGACGATTTTGTCTTTAAGTTCATCCAGATTTTGTCAAATGAACAGCAGTATGCATTTGTTACTGTATACGTACACCATGGTAACCATGGTAACGACCTCTGAATAGAGGGCAAAGCAATCTCTGATCTTAACTAATTTGTACTGTGTACTTTTCCCTATGTTCGGTTTTCTGTGATACACCCTGTATAACAAAAATAAAAAAATGTATAAATAAATATCATGTAGAATTTAGAAGAAAAAAAAACGCCAAAAATGATACGCTGCCATCAGGTCTCGAACCCAGGTTCATATGCATAGAACGCAAAAATGTAACCAACTGCGCTATGAATGGAAGTGTCTAGATGGCCGTTTTTATGATATAAGTATGTTGCGAATTCTTAAGATCAGCTTGCGAACGGTCAGCTTGCGAATTCTTATGGTTTTTTTGCGAACGCTTCACGTTATTTCAGTACCCAGGAAAAAAGTGCCTAACGCGCCTAAGGAAGTTATCACTTCAAAAAAATGTATTTATTATAAATGCTTCCTAGAACAACGTCGCAGTTTTGGGTGCTTTCGATACAAAATTTGAAGGTAATTTTCCTTCAGCTTAATGGACTGTGTACCTACTTGTAGTTTGGACTACGCAATACATACTACATAAGTGTGATGTAGTCATATCAACTGTACACACACATACGTTAATAGTGCGGAAGAACGGTGGTGGTTTCCTGAAGTCTTTTCGTTACCGTTGTTTCTTTACTCGTTCAGCTGCATGAATCCCATTCACTCTACCGTGCAATAGAAGGTACGTTTCAATACAAGCGACTAGGCCCTGCAGTCAGGGCCCATTCTGATTGGTCGAATACACACACACACCTAAACGAACGTAATAACTAACTAGTGAACTCTGTATACTAATATGGATGGTTGATAGCGATTAAAAAATGGGTTTTGTATGTGGAGAATGTTCAAATACATATTCTTCAAGACAGGCATTAATGTTCATAAAATTAGAATGAAAACTTCAAGTAAGGCTTGTAATATAATTCTTTCTATAAAAGTTGATCAATTTTTTGACATTTCAATATATATATTAAAGAAGAGATCGGTTTCCACTCTCGGGCACTGTGGAGAAATTGGTAACTCACCTAGCCGGAAACTGGGAGTTTCGGGTTCAATTCCCGACAGTGGTCATTTGATTTTTTCTTAGATATAGCTCAAAAATCATGGCAGCCTGGCTGTCTGAGATATTTATTATTTTCACCTCTAATTGTTATGTGAATAATATGGTGTAGATATAAGGGGTTTTTAAATCGATTGATTTTATCATATACCAATTTCAAAAAAAAACCTAATTTAATATTATTATTTGAGATATTAGGATGTCCAAAATTTATACTCTAACAGTGTTCTTGAGAAATTGGAATGGAAAAATAAGTTTTAATTAAATTTTATTTGAAATGTCAGAAAATTGATTCTAATTTTGTGAACATTAATGCATGTCTTGAAGAATATGTGTTTGAACATTCTCCACATACAAAACCCATTTTTTAATCGCTATCAACTATCCATAATAGTACACAGATTAAGAAAAATCGCAGGATAGTGGACAAAATATTTTATTTATTAAATTAAATGTACGACGTTTCGTTTATATATTTAAACTTTTTCAAGTACATAAAAATAACAATATTTATGAAAATTAATATTAATTATCATAAATATTGTTATTTTTATGTACTTGAAAAAGTTTAAATATATAAACGAAACGTCGTACATTTAATTTAATAAATAAAATATTTTGTCCACTATCCTGCGATTTTTCTTAATTTTATTATAATCACGATGGACACGATTTCTAATATAAATAGTACACAGAGTTCACTAGTAAGTTGTTACGTTCTTTTAGGTGTGTGTGTGTGTCAAACGACATCAATATGGGGTATTCGACCAATCAGAATGAACCCTGACTGCAGGGCCTAGTCGCTTATGGCTTCAATAATTATTATTACTACTTAGTTGTATTTACAATTTGCATGGCAAAATTAGTAACAGATTTTTAAATTGTATAAAGTTTGCAGTTCCCCTTTTACTCTGTAAAACCAGAAACAAATTTATTTCATTTTACTTTGTAAATCGTACACATTTTGTAATATATTTTCATTAGGTACACCTTTTATAACACATCGCCACAAAAATTGTTGCAATCAGGTAGGTATATTGAACAATTTGATTTACATAAAAAGAACGGTTGGCTGAACTGGAATAAAACAACACACAAATAAAATTGAATTCACATAAAATGACTGATAACTGTCACATTTCAATAGATACATTTTATCATACATCAAATGGTGCGAACTTTTATTGATTACCGAGTAATGTAGGTACCTGCTTGAAATTTATAGTCAACTTGACTGAGTGATTTGTTTATTTTTTTATTAAAAAATTAAATTGTGTTTTAAAGACCACCAACAGCTAAGGTTATTTGGGCCTAGCACCAATTCATATTTTCAATTCATTATTTTATTTTAATAATAAATTGAAAATCTAATTGACACTTTTACCAGCTCTCGGGCTAGAACCCGGGAACTGGGGACTTGTAATAGATGAACCATAGCAACGTCATGTAAACAACAGTATTGCTACACTTTCGGCTATTCTCAAGCCCTATTTTTTATTATTTATTTGTTTATTTTTTTATTTATTGTAGATTATAAACGCTCGAAAACTTATAGGTCATTAGCGTCTTAATTACATTAAATAACATCATCAATTAAAACTAAACGACGTCACAAAAAATCCATGATGAGCGAGGTGGGATTCGAACTCACGATAGCTTGATCCAAAAGCCAACACGCTGACCACTGCACTGTCCTCGATTTCTTATTAGTGCATACACGGCCGCGTATATACAAAGAACGACCTTAAACGAGCACAAACATACCATTTTATGTTTTAAAAAGGTAATTATAATCCGAACGTTTTAGTAATCCGAACGGGTACCTGGAAATTTTCTGTTCTGATTATTCAAACATTACTGTAATGTATTGGAAAAATTGCTTCTTTCTGAACCGGGTTGAAGCAGCGTTAAATGTGTATAATAAAAACTGAATTACTTGACGTCGAAACTTTGATTATATTGTATTTGGAGTCACAGATTATTGTGTACAGCGTATTGCGTGATCAGATCCAATATTCAGGTGAACGTTTAATTGAACCGGCGGCAGCGCCGACCGGTAGAAAGTGGTACTAAATTGACGCCACTCTAAACATCAAACGTTAACTAATGTTGAAATTTGTAGTATTCTCCTATACCAGTGTTTTTCAACCTTTTCACGATCAGTGTGGGACCAGACGATTTTGGTCCCATAAATATCGAGGACTCTATAATATATTATGTAATGGTAGATTGTGTATCAAGGGCGTAATGAAGACGATTTTGACGAGTGTGATTTTTCTCACGCACGAGCGTAGCAAGTGTAACAGTCACGAGTCAAAATTGCATTCCGCTATTGTATTTCTTATTATTGTATTTTTTGTCCTACACCCTATAAAATAGCGGCTTTTGTATTCATTTCCAGTATTTTTAACATTTTCTGAGACGAAATTAGAGGTCTCACTAAAACTTTAAATATTAGGACTTAATGCTAACAGGTAGTAGGTACCTATATGCCATTGGTAATTATTAATATATTATTATTTAATAGGGATTCGGGACCTTTGTGTTTTCATTCTCTGGCAGGTTTTACTAGGTTTTTGGTCATTACAAGCTTTTATTTAACTTACAATGTATGTTAGTTAGCTAGTTAATTGTGTGTTTGTTTAGGCCAAAACTTGCAAGTCAATTTTGAACGACTTCTACGTATCCGATCGATTTGAAATTTTGTACACATATGTACCTATTCCCAATGACAATACATGAATAAATCGTTTTTAGAAATAAATTCAACCTCTAAGGGGTTCAAACGGGGATGTAGGGTTTTTTTGACTAATCAACGCCCACGCCAAGTTGCTAAAGCTAGACACTTGAAATTTGGACAGTGGGTTCCTTTTCTGACGTAATCATCCACAAGAAAGAATTTTTCGAAATACAACCCCTACGGGTGTCAAAAGGGGGTAAAATTTTGAAAGACTAAAATGAACAAAATAAATATTAGTAAAAAAAAACTTTTTAGAGACAAGCTTTTATTTAAATGCACTAAAAAGGAAAAAATAATTTTTAAAAATTTAGGTTTATAATTATAAAAGCGTGGGTCGTGACTAATACTATCATAGAGTTCACGAGCCACGCTTTTATAATTATGAGCCTAAATTATTAAAAATTATTTTTTCGTTTTTAGTGCATTTGTCTCTAAAAGCTTGTCTTTAAAAAAATTTTTTTACTAATATTTTTTTATATAATAACTAAGAAAACGTGTTTCTAGAATTTCTGGGTTTGTCGGTGCGTGGCTACAATACTTGAAAATGGCTGAAGCGAATTTTGAAGAAATTTGGTACGCTGTCAATTGGTCCCTGAACTTAAATTATATAGGGTACTTTTTGTTCGGCTACATTAAGGTGGTGATCGTCCAGATAAATGATCTTTTCGATCACCTGTACGTAGAGAGGTACGGGGATTGTTTATTAATAATATTTCCGGAATGGCAGCTAGCCAAACATTAACGACTAACTCGTTAGTGTAACAATGTTACTTTTTGTTTGTTTGTTACGTTGTATTATGTTACGTTAAATGAACTTCGCTATTCGTTGGCGCAGAGATATTGCATTTGTTTCTAATGTTTATATTTTGTACCTCATTCATAAAAGATAAATTTCGAACGATGAATGGTTTTTGAAATATAATTAAAACACGAACTTGTTAGATGATTTTATTGGAGTCTGCTCGGCGCTCGTTAGTGCACAATTTCGACCAGAGATGTCTCTTTCAGTTAGGAAGTTTCCTCTATTTTTTTAAACTCTTAATCATAGTTTTAAAAATTACAAAATTAATGGTGAAAGAGTTTTTGAAATATCTTTAAAAACAACAGTTATGCTACTTCAAAGTTTAATTTTGACAATAGAATTATAGACTACAGAAGTATAGGCGATCCTATTATGAGCGCGAAATTTAAAATGGAGTCGATTGGCGTTCAAAAATGTATGGGGTTTAACGGAATATTCGTTACTATTGTCTTAAAACCTCATTTCTTACCAAAGCAATGGCTGTTTCATAAAAATAATTATTAAATCCCGTCATTATTGGCTACAACAGTTAATTATTTTGTGTGAAATAATTTTTTATTTGAAAATAAAAATTTGTGAAAAATGGATGTCGTAACTTGATTCATCCAATTCCAGTGACGTTTTTTCTAACCTAACAACCTCGTTGACGTTAATTGTCGAGGTATAATTTAAGCAATTATAATTAGAAATTGCGTTTGTTCTTTCCATTTGGTGTTGGAAAAATGTTTTGAAGTCGTCTGAGTTACACTAGATCAAGCGAAGGTACGCTAAAAGTATAAAAAAAAATGTTTTCACCAATTAGGTATTGGATATCTGGGTATTATTTTAGCTTTTTCTTCAGTCGGAAATGTAAACTATTTGCAGTCAGGTACAAAACACCACCCCATAACAAATTGCTTTAATTATTGACGACGACAACGTGTTTAAAAAAATAAAAAATCGAGGTTATGTCAGTAGAATGAATGAAACTTGACAGTTGTGTCCTGCCAAGGCGACGGGAAAGAGTGATTCAAATTCAATAATTTCTTAATACGTACAACACAATGATGGAATTTTTTATATCGTTGATTTTTGCCGTTTCGGAAATTGAAAAATGGTAAACAATAGTGTGTACAGATGCAGTATTTTTTAGTTACAAAAAACCTGAACATATAATATTAGTTCTAACATATAATTAGAGAGGCAAATAATTGCACAATAAAGATTTACCATTTGGAATTCTTATGCTGTGTCACGCAAATCACCGCCTTGTATAATATTTTTTTAAAGGAGGCCTTAATAGTTATTTTCGAGATCTCGTTGTGTATGCGTCAGTCCCTTTAGCGAGTGCCTCAATTTCTCACTTTAAGCGGACGTATCGAACATAATTTTTTATAACGACTGCTTCTAAAGTTTAATAGAGAGAAAAAAAATTATGAAAACGGAAAATTCGCTCTTCTAGTCCTTAGAACTTTACAATTACAGACTAAGTTACGATTTAGTTTATTTTTATTAAAGTTATTAACTTCTGTATAAATCATTAAATACATCACTCTCTCATGATGTGGACTTTGTATGCGCGATACTATATATAGAAACACATCGATCGATAGCCAGTAAGTGGTTGTATTGTACAAAGTGCGGAAATTTCGAGTTTATAAGATGTAGAGATTGTACTTTTACGCACGCTTTGGACGGTGACGGTACTTTTACGCACTGTGACGGTACTTTTACGCATGGTAACTAAAATACACCTCTTTACGCCCGCCTCACAGTGCTCGAATATTGAATTTTAGAAGCAGGAGTTATAAAAAATCATATTGCGCCTCTGTGTCTCCAAATGTTTAATGCGCCACTGTGTGCAAGTATATAACCTATAGTCTCTACTGTCGCTAAGACTTTCTTATGAAAAGGTATTTTTCTGTAAAAATCCAAACGAGTAAAGTTTACAGCAAGTTTCATAACTATGTGCTATTGGCAATATATTATAACTTACAAGTAGTTGAGCCGAAATTTTTCTTTATGTATCTACTTTTATTTCCATATTTACAATAAAAAAGCTTTGATTCTTTTAGACTGTCTAGTTTGGAGGTCAAACCTTTGATAAATAAAATTTATCACATCTGTCAAAACTGAAAAAGTAAAATTTTGATGGAAGTTCTAATGTACCGAAATGTAAATCGAAAATTAATTTGCAAAAATAAATATTTTTATTTTAAAAGATGCCTAAGGCACTTAGTTTGCCTATATGAATTAATTCATGATACCCCTAGTGGAAAAATTAATAAAAATCAACAGAATGATTTTTATTTTATTATAGATAAATTAGTTTGTTTGTGTTCTTCGTTTAATTGAAAATAATATTTTATCACTCATATAAATTGCTTTTCAAAATGGTCGTCATTATAATATTGTTACAAAACTGTTTTCTGCGTTGGCGGAATAAATATTTATTTACAATAATTAAAAATACAATAACAATGAATGCAACAACGAAAAGTCAATTCTAACAATAAAAAAACTTAAACGGTAATTATTGAACTAAACGAGCCACTTAAATAACACTTAACTAAGTATATACAACTAACTATATACAATTGACTACACTAATATTTATTTTATCAGGTGAATTTATATCACGGTATTTATATCAGATTTATTTCACTGTTCAACACTGTCACAGTACAATCTACACTGACTGATTCCCGTTGACTGATCAATATTTATTTCACTGTACTGACTGATGGCCGACTCACCATTGACTGATTCATTCGACCGTTGACTGATTGCCTGGTCGCTTCACTCACTCGTTTATATACCTGCGCTGCCTAAGCCCAGTGTGTGCTCGTATTCTCTAGCGTTGTCTGGAATTTTCGATACCATTCCACGCTTTACTACTGTGACCTTTCTTTCTCGGGGTTTCTATTGGAGGCAGTGGCGTAATATCTTGGGGTTTGCTACAATATATTATATAAATAAATTACTTTATTTGCTGGTATTTCTGTGAAATACACATATAGCGTCACTATTATGTTTTTATACCCTTCCCCCCTTGCCTTCAAGGAATAATCCCGTGTACTAAGTATTAAGCAAACAAAGAATAAAGGAACCAACACCTTTTCTCGCCACAGACACACGTAGCATTAGGAACCAAAGATCAATACAGGACTGAGACCTTGGAAAATCACACAAAAAGAACTACTGTTAGTATTTGGCCCAATCGGGCCTCGTACAATAGTAATTATTAAAAATATATTTATAATGAGCTTCTCTGTTACAATCCCCCAGTTCTTTGGTTCTAGTTCGAGAACTGATAAAAGTATCAACTGGATTTCCAATTTATAAAAGAATAACAAATTGAAATAAATATTAGTAAAAAAAACTTTTTATAGACAAGCTTTTATTTAAATGCTCTAAAAAGGAAAAAATAATTTTTAATAATTTAGGTTCATAATTATAAAAGCGTGGGTCGCGAACTCTTTGACAGTTTATTAGTCACGACCCACGCTTTTATTAATTATGAACCTAAATTATTAAAAATTGTTTTTTCCTTCTTAGTGCATTTAAATAAAAGCTTGTCTCTAAAAAGTTTTTTTTGCTAATATTTATTTTATTCATTTTAGCTTTTCAAAATTTTACCCTCCTTTGACACCCGTAGGGGGATTTCGAAAAATCCTTTCTTAGTGCATGCTTACGTCAGAAAAGGAACCAACTGTCCAAATTTCAAGTTTCTAGCTTTAGCGATTTGGCCTGGGCGTTGATTAGTCAAAAAAACCCTACATCCCCGTTTGAACCCCTTAGGGGTTGAATTTATTTCTAAAAACGATTTATTCATATATTGTCATCGGGAATACATATGTGTACAAAATTTCAAATCGATCGAAAACGTGGAAGTCGTTCAAAATTGACTTGCAAGTTTTGACCTAAACAAACAAACACACAAACTAACATACATTGCAAGTTAAATAAAAGCTTGTAAAAATGAATTGATACTTGGCCTAGATAACCCTGGCAGTTGGTGGCCTTAAAAAATTCTTTTGTAGGAAACCCGCACTTGCAAATATCGGTCTTTGGTATTAGATAATTATAAAAATTAAAATGACGATTATACAATGTATTTTCATTTATCTTTATATAAAATAAAATATATAAATAAAGCACAAGAAAACTTGATTTAAACAGAACTATGCACAACGGGATTTGATATTGAATTAAACTTGTTTATTTCTTTGAACACCGTTCATAGAAACAAAAATGAAACTATGTTGCGGTGACAACGCAGACTGTAGAGTGTAGAGTATTAACGTTATCGCAAAAAGCCACAACGTTTATAAATGACTTTTTTGGGGTGACTTCATCCGCAAACGACAGATGACGTGCTATATTATAGTACTGGTTAAAACTAAATAGTTTACTAGAAGTTCAGTGTTTCATAAATTTGCAGTCACAAACACACTACAGTCTCATTATCTGATATGACATGAAGAGGTCGCTCTAAAGTTAAATTTTATTTTATAATCGGTTATTATTAAATTAAATTTAATATATGTAATTAGTTTAACGTCTGTTTGAAATATTTAAAATTTAAAATAAAAATTACCAAATTCACAGACCAGTATTTATATTATAATATCAAAAGATGATCAACGTTTCATTCAATATGTTGGCCTTTTTCAAAATCTGAATAAATTATCTCTACATGGTATAAATCAGTAATAAAGATGAATCAAGATCACAAAAATTATTAAAAAAAATATTTTCGAATGTCAATATAATTTATTTGATCTTTATTTTATTGATAATTTATTCAGATCTTAATATTATATACACTTGTCAATGAATTTGATAATTTTTATTTTATTATAAACTAGCGGCCCCGTCCGGCTTCGCCCGGGTGCAATACACTACTCACTCACTTCGCTCGTTCGCTTGAATATTATAAATACACTACTCACTCGCTTCGCTCGTTCGCTTGAATATTATAATTACATTACTCACTCGCTTCGCTCGTTCGCTATATATATATAAACCTTCCGTGAAAAACTGATGGTGAAAACCGTATAAAAATCCGTTGCGTGGTTTAGAAATTACATTACTCACTCGCTTCGCTAGTTCGCTATATATATATTCCGTCATACATGATTTTTGCGTAACTTTAACCGTTTACGCAGCGCACGCAACGGAAGCTCTCAAAAGAAATAATTTTTCCCGTTTTTGCAACATTTTTCATTGATGCTCCGCTCCTATTGGTCGTAGCGTGATATTATATAGCCTCGATAACTGGACTATCCAACACAAAAATAATTTTTCAATTCGAACCAGTAGTTCCTGAGATTAGCGCCTTCAACCAAACAAACAAACAAACTCTTCAGCTTTATAATATTAGTATACATTTAATATAGTATCTAAAATTGAAATCATACTCCACGTTGTGTAGTCGCCATTTTAATAATTATTATTTTGCGGTTTCACATAATTTGCATAAAATGATTCAGGTTAAAAAATTGTATTTAAAAACAAGATGTTTTCTCAGAATGGTTCAGGAAATTTGTTGGAATATGTCGGCAAAATTAACCAAACATTCAACATGAGCTGCTATATCAAAGATATATTATGAGATAGAGTGCCCGCGGTGAGAGATGAAGCCAGGCACGTCATCAATAATATGCTAGTGGACGCCTGCTTGCCCGCAGACAGTGCCGTGTACACAAAACTGCACATTGAGTCTTATGACGTTAGGTACAATTTTGGCAAACTGCTATTAGATCTCCAAAACAGCCAATAGCAAGCTAGACTAGGCGGGCGCAATGCATTCAGGTTATTATGACGCGGTGGCTTCATCTTTCGCCGCGCGAGGTCTAGTATATTACTTTTTGTACAATCTGTGAGCAAGTACCTGTGAACATTTATTTCGCTATCATTGATTAATTTTCTGTTTTGGGTATTTACAATTGAGTGATCAAACGAATCACTGAACCAATAACACAAAATTGAACCCCGTTGCTATTTCTGTGTTTGTAACCAGGTAGCAGGTACCTACATATCTGTTACATTATACACAATACCAATATTTCGTGATTGATTCAGAACAATATCAAAAACTAATTTGCGTACATAATATGTGTAATGTTAGGTAATGTTTATTTTGTTACTTATTGCCGATATTGTCTGCCCCTATTGTGAAAATCATCACCACACTGTGCGATTAGATCATAGAGACATAGACAGGGTTCGTACCCTGTAAAACTATTCCTATTATATACCTAAGTCATACACAAAAACTCATGGAGAGGAAAAATTAAAAGTCACAAAAAATAGATTTATATCGACGCCCATAGCCTAGTAGTTGAATATTCTATTTGCTAATTTTATATAACTTGTTAACTTTAATTTATTTTTAACACGCTTATTTTAGTTCCACCTGTATGTATGTAACTGATTCTTTGAACGCGATTTTCACCCACTTCAAAACTTCAGATTGAACTGAAACTTTGCACACTTATCAAGGACCGATGACAATACAATAATTCAATAAGTTTTTTAGTCCTGGAGATCCTGGATCTCCAGGACTTAAAAAAAAGCAAAAACTTCAGATCGAACTGAAACTTTGCACACTTATCAAGGACTGATGACAATACAATAATTCAATAAGTTTGTTCCATTATCCGATGACAATACAATAATTCAATAAATTTTTTAGTCCTGGAGATCCTGGGTCTCCAGGACTAAAAAAAAAGCAAAAAACTTCAGATCGAACTGACCGATCACAATACAATAGGTAATTCAATAAGTTTGTCCATTGTACCATTAAAGCGTGTTTTTTAGTTTTTTTAAATTATAATTTATTTTTGCTTTTTAGTCCTGGAGATCCTGGTCAAGTACCAGGATCTCCAGGACTAAAAAGCAAAAATAAACTATAATTTAAAAAAACTAAAAAACACGCTTTAATAGAATAAGAATAAATTTTATTAATAATAATAATACATACATACATAAAGTTAGTAACGCTACTTAAGGTAATCCTGTGGCAGTAGCGATATCAAAAAAATAGAAAGGAACGTGATCATTTCATGAGAAAAAAACAAAAAGAAAATTTTTTTTAACTTACATACTTACCTATATATGACATTACTTTGGATTATAAAAATATGAGTGCATATATGATTCTTATGATTGGTGTTTTTAATAAATCCAGGCTATTCACTATAAATTATTTTAATTTATTACCGAACTGTAGTAAATAATATTTCTGGATCATTGTGAAACGATAACCACAATTTTAGATTTTTAATAAATTGATTTTTATTTTCAGCAAATTTTATATTGATAGGCAATAAATATATTTGGTGCAGTAAATAAAAAGTATCTCTACTAAAAAGTAAAAAATAATTTTTACTGTAAAAAAGCGTGGGGTGCTTTGTACCATATTTTCATACTTTATAACAACTGATATCGAGCACCCCACGCTTTTTTACAAAAAAATTATTTTTTACTTTTTAGTTCAGTTTACCATTAAAGCGTGTTTTTAGTTTTTTTTAAATTATAATTTATTCTCTTTAATAGTCTAGAAAAAAGCATTAATTCAGTTACCATAAAACTACAATTATTATTCAAATTATCTATTTTCTGTAATTTCTCAATAGGGAATATAAAGAGATTTAAGGAAGGGACGTTCAACGAATTATTATTGTTATTAATAAATTATCTATATTTAATTGTCAATTAGTTTCAATCGACAATAATATTATAAACGCATTATAAAATGCCATAATTTACCTATATGATCCTTCGCGTTAATCCAATGTACCTTAGTCTTCTCGAATGCTCTACGCTCACTTGTTTAATACCAGACTATGACTTCTGAGTAGAGGTGCAAATCGTGCTTGATATTTTCTGTGACACGCCGTGAGCGTGAGAACGAAATTATTAAAACTTATTTTTTTCCTTTTTAGTACATCTACGAATATACTAATATTATAAAGCTGAAGAGTTTGTTTGTTTGGTTGAACGCGCTAATCTCAGGAACTACCAGTCCGATTTGAAAATATTTTTTTTTGTTAGATAGCCCATTTATTGAGGAAAACTATAGGCTATATAATATCACGCTACAACCAATAGGAGCGGAACATCAATGAAAAATGTTTGCAAAAACGGGAAAAATAATTCTTTTTGAGAGCTTCCGTTGCGTGCGCTGCGTAAACGGTTAAAGTTATGCAAAAATCATGTATGACGGATTTGTTCCCCTTTAAAAGTTCTAAAAAAAGTCCGCGACAGCATATGTCTATCTTTTAAGGTTGACTCGCACTATAACATTTTTTATGGTATTCAAATTTGTTCGTAATTATAATATTCAAGCGAACGACTGAGTAGTGTATTTATAATATTCAAGCGAACGAGCGAAGCGAGTAAGTAGTGTATTGCACCCAGGCTTTCTTAGCACCCGAGCGAGGCCGCTAGTATAATAAGAAAAGCGTGCCTTTAAAAAGTTTTTTTTATTAATTTAAGAAGACGCATCTATTAGGCTATATTAGCATAGATATACCTAAGTCTATTATTTGTGACAGGAAAATATAGTTTATGCTGATATGTTTGGTTTTTTTTTTTGTAATTTTTCCCAAATTGTATAATACTGTTTATTTTTACTTTTTATTTCTTTTACTGTTAGACGCTTTTTTCCTTAATTTAATATGTTGTCTTTTCATGTACAAAATTGTATTTTAAGTTAATAAAATTTTATCTTATCTTATCTATAGTTTATGCAATAAGAAAACAAGTTAGTTTTTATTCACTTCTGTTATAATTGTTTTTACATGGTTTTATTTTAGATTTTTAGATTATATTAAAGGCAGAAGTACAGTCATTTCGAGAAAGTTCATGAGACGAGTGATGTCGGGATTATCTACAAATTTAATTGATTATACTAATTGCTTTTATCGCCTAAAATTACCTTGTTGTTTTGAGTCGCAACCAAACATCTTGAAATTAACTGTGCCTCTGCACATGAAAGATTTAAACTGGCTCGCGGCCTTAAATTGTATAGATCTGATGTAATATCGTTATATAATATCTGCATTAAAGTTGTCTGTAAGACGCATTTCTCAACTAACAAACGCTCAAGTATTCAAGTAACAGCGAAGGAATTCTCAGAGGCGTAATTACTAAATACATGTAAACCTGATATACTGTCGTACGATATACACTTTATAAACAAACTATTTAGAAGGTTTGCGAATTGTCGCCCTCATAGGCGTACACTCGATAACAATATTGTCCTACGTGTCAGAAATGCTTTTTGAAAAAAATTAAACTATAATTTCATATCAAAGGCAATAGCCTTTTTGGTTCATATTTCTTAACAAAAAAATGTTAATTTATTTTTGAAGTGAAAACTTCCTTATAGGCGCGCTTTGCCTGGGCAGTGAAGAACGGTCATGTGATACACACCCGACGGTGACGATCGGGGTTACTCGGCTCAAACACGAACACGTATTTGCAATATTATATATGCTGGCATTTGTGTGTAGTTCGTATAAGTGTGCTAATAGATGACACTAAAAACTTAATACGAGTATTAAGTTATTTGTAGTTTACAAGTGCGCTAACAGATGACACTAAAACTTAATATTATTGTTAAGGTATTATATTTATTAAATTTAATTGCATAGGCCGATTTTAATATATTTATGATTAAACTGTGTGATTAAAAAATTATATATATATTTTAAAATTAGAACATCTGAAGTTTTCACTTCTGTCGTGTGGTCATAAGCACACACCCATTTTTTTATTTGTTTAACTATTATTGTGATATGTATTTATTTATTTATTGTAGATTATAGACGCGTCGACAACTTAGGTCATTAGCGTCTTAAATTACATTAAATAACAACTAACTTAAAACTAAATAAAATCACAAAACATCCATGAGTGCAGGTGGGATTCGAACCCACGACAGTCTAGTCTAGATACGCTATCCACTAGGCTACACTGCCCCCGAGGGCAGATAGCCTAGTGGTTAGCGTGCTTAGTGCCGCAACCTCTGGACTGGACTGCCGTGGGTTCGAATCCCACCTGCGCTCATGGCATGTTTTGTGATGTTATTTAGTTTTAAGATAGTTGTTATTTAGTGTAGTTGATCAAGACGCTAATGACCTGAGATGTCGACGCGTCTATAATCTACAATAAATAAATAAAAAATATACACTGCCCCCTTGTGATATGTATTATTTATGTTAATTGTTTGTTATTATATATGCAGTTGCTGAGGAAGCTGTAATAAAGTAACGAAACGTTCCACAAGATGGCAGTGTTAATTATTTTTCGAATTTCCTGTTCAATTTCCTGCGATTTTTAAGATTAATGAAATTTATGGACAGGAATATACCAACAAAATGTTGATTTATCTTCTTTCTTCATCTGCCATCTTTTTACTGTAGATATGTTTAGTTATCTTTTTTGTTTGCTGTTTTCTCTTTTTTTTGTATAGGTAGTCGGTACATATATACAAAAAAGAAAAAGCACATACGTACGTGTGTGTAAAGTTTTCTTACACGCTAAAAAGATCGATTAAGTTTTTTTCATACATTTATTTATATTTTCATGTGGTTTTTGAAATTAATTAAACTGTTTCAATACAAGACATAACCTTCTTTATACTATTTCGAATCGAGCGATTCCAATATCAATTCTCAGAGGTACAATTATTCAAATTATCTATCTATGACAGAATTTATTACGGTCATAGCTCGACTCTTCTGGCGTCCAGTTTTCATTTTTTCTCATCAACGTCCATCCATCACCGTTTTTCTTCTCTTCAGCGCATTTGTAATGCTAGAGTGTAGGCGTGCTCTGCAGTAGTATACATACGGGGTGTCCTAAAAGAAAAAAAGATCATTTATTTTCTGGACCTTGACAGATAACAATAAAGTTTGGATCATATAAATTAGGTTTTCAACAATTCTTTTTTAATCGACTTCAAAAAAATGATGTGGTTCTCAATTCGGTTGGATTTTTTTTATGTTTGTTACCGTCATTTATAAACCGATTTGGAAAATTCTTTTTTTATTGGATAGGCTATACCCCGAAGCTGGTCCCATATAAATTTTACTTAAATCGGTTCAGTAATTTGGCTGGTTTTAATAAAAGTGAGCAGCGGCGTGTGATTCCTTTAAGGTAAATGTCACTTTTTGACACATCACAGAGCGTAAGAAATCGGTTTAATATAAAATAAAAAGTGAGTAACGGCGTGTGATTCCTTTAACTAAAAAAAAGTAAATAAAAAACTTTTTAGCAAAAAAAAACCTTCAAAAAGCCACAAAAAAGAGGAAAATATTAAAACTTTGAGGTCTGCGCCATTTTAATAAAATATTAAGTCGGTTAAAAGTGGCAATTTAATTAATATCTATTTTTTAACTGACTTCATATTTTATTAAAATGGCGTAGACCTCAAAGTTTTATTATTTTCCTCTTTTTTGTGGCTTTTCGAAGAATGTTAGTTTTTTATTTCTTCGCCAATGTTGTCAATTTTAAATTCAGTGTCGTAGCTAGAGCCTGGCAACCGGGGCCCGCGCCAGGGGCACTAAGGCCCCGAGAGGGCGCAATCGATGATGCGAATATGATTATTTTCAAGCAAAGAGCGCGATATTCGCTGTGAAATCCGCAGTGAAGAGTGTGCGGCCCTAGGCTGTTGGTAGCTCCATCAAATTAAAATATGTATACTTAAAAATAAAATGAAAATGACAAAAAAGATCATTTTTTAGAAAAAAAAATTTATAAATTATAATGAAAATTTCCATGTAGGTATAGTGAATTTTTTTAAACACATTCATTCAATGATTTTTTTGGCAGAATATTTGAAAGTAGAGTAACAAAAATGATTAGATTTTATTTCGCCATTTTTTGCTTACCAATTTTTGTCCCAGTTACACGATTTGATTATTACCTAATTTTTCTGTCACCCAGTATATACTTAACGCATATATGTGTATGCAAAATCCAATCTCTATAGCTTACTCCTTTTTCCAATATTTAATCTTATTCCTTTGCTTGGTCACTGAACTCTACATAATGCTGTTTTTTCTGTTTTTGTAACTGTTGTCGGAATAACTGTAGAATGTTATTCGGGAGAAAAAAACAGTGAGTTCCGCGGTACTCTCAGGAGATGTGTAAACATTCAGATTCGAATACAACGACAGTTACATTATACATATAACCTCAAAAAATTTTGACAATTAATTTCCTGATTAACTGTCAAAATTTTTTGAGGTTATATGTAACTGTCGTTGTATTCGAATCTGAATGTGTAATACATAGCTAACCTCACTTTCTACATGATCTACTAAATCACTCTTGCAATATTTCAATAATTATTAAATAATTTGTAGTTGGGATTTTAATTGCAAATTTCAAATGAACATTGTGACGTTAGAATTCACAAAAATGCAATAGGGTTGTAGACACTAAAAGAAAACAAATACATTTTAAACAATCAATATGATTAGACACCTATACCGTAATTAAATTCACTATATTAGTGAAATTAACATAAGAATATCAGACAAATTATCGCCATGATATTTATATAGAAGGCTATATAGGAAAAATGTAAATGCACCGCCGGGAATTGAACCCAGAACTCCCAATTTCGCGTCGGGAAAGTTTCCAGTGACTACACAGTGCCCAACAGCGTACATTTAATTCTTCCTATATATGCAACGATGACCACATATCCATTAACTGCGAGAGCTATTATTTTATAACAACATTACAATGAATGCTGGCTTTCTCATGGCCCGGACGCGCCTTATAAAACAAATTATCACGAGAAATCTATATACGGTTTTTAATATAAAGTTTATATTAAAAACCGTATATAGATTTCTCGTTATAATTTGAAATACATTTTAATTTTTTTCGATAGTGAATTATGATGTCAAAGTCAAAATTTAATGTTACAATTTAAATGCAGAAAATTCCTGCTTAAAAAAGCAGGAATTTTCTGCATTTAAATTGTAACATTAAATTTTGACTTAAATGCTTTTTGCGCTTATTCTCAAAAATATGAAAACACCTGATTGGACCTTAATAAAAATACTCAGTTTTTCAATGTTCAGATTTTTCACAAGCATACGGTATACATCTCCTTCATTTAAAGCAAAGAACCGTTACATTTTTCCATCATCTCGTACCGAACCAACAACTAAATCAATTTAATTCCAATTTGTCGAGTTGTAAAACGATTTTCGAAACTTTCGTGAAAGCATTCCGCATTTTCCAGGTATCTATTTCTTTACAGCGGGCGTTCTTTCCTTTTGCTGCGAGGGTATCATTAAATTACCGGAGTTTACTTTTGTAAAATTACACACAAAAAGAAATCAAAATAGACGATGATCGGAAATACAAAACTGATTGCATAACGCATTGTCAGAAAATCTGAGTTTACAATAACTTTAGATTGTGACCGTATAATTACAGTATTTATACGTATAGGAACAGTCTAAGCTCGTTGCCGATTTTTTATGTAGGATTTTGTTCTCAGAATTGTTATTTTCGATACGTGTGCGTGAAGTGAGGTATTCTAGTAGGCTTAAATTGAGGCACGAGCTAAGGGACTGAAAATGTTTATTAATTTTCCGCCTGAAGGATCTGTAGTGTGTTTCTTGGTCCTTCATTTGGCATTTACCCGAACCTTTTAGCTTTAAAAATAGTGTCGACAGCGCTGTAACCGTTTTTAGGCGAAGGGAAAGGATTTGAGATGAATAGTTCAAGGGGTAACTTCCGGTAAAGAATACTCTGGGCACATGCGTAAAGTTAGCCTTGTTACTATTCAGGTTATACTGTCTGTTAGGTTGCATACAAGGCGATGCGTACGGACGCACAGAGATGGCGACATATACTTCCGCATCAGACCGCGGTAAATTTAAATTTAATAATTTAATGTAAGTAATAATAATGTAACATGTTAATAAAGCCGACCCTGTTTTCAAGGATCAAAATAAAGCATTCGTTTCTATACAATAAATATTTATTATTTAAACGAGTTTGGGCAAAGGAGCATCATTTCTTACTTGGAATGAATATATTATAGATAAACACATACATAAGTTCACATTAATTACTTTTGCTCAAACTTCTCTAACAATAGAAGACAACTAAAAAGTTCACAAGTAATTAAAAGCCAACTATAATATTTTATTGTTAGAGAGAGAAAGATAGATATATAATTTAGTTAAGAACAAAGTAAATGTAAATGTCATCGCCGATTATTTATGCGTAATAAGTTAGTTGGTATAAGTAAAATGGAAAATAGAAAAGGGGAATTTCTGTACAGGATGCGATCCAATCATTTTTCCGCGAAACATAATTTAGACTTGACGAAATAAATATAAGTAAAAAAAACTTTTTAAAGACATGCTTTTATTTAAATGCACTAAAAAGGAAGAAATAATTTTTAATAATTTAGGTTCATAATTATAAAAGCGTTGGTCGTGAATTCTATGATAGTTTATTAGTCACGACACACGCTTTTATAATTATGAACCTAATTTATTAAAAATTATTTTTTCCTTTTTAGTGCATTTAAATAAAAGTTTGTCTCTAAAAAGTTTTTTTTACTAATATTTATTTTGTTCATTTTAGTCTTTCAAAATTTTGCCCCCCTTTGACACCCGTAGGGGTTGAATTTCGAAAAATCCTTTCTTAGTGGATGCTTACGTCATAAAAGGAACCAACTGTCCAAATTTCAAGTTTCTAGCTTCATCGATTTGGCCTGGGCGTTGATTAGTCAAAAAAACCCTACATTCCCGTTTGAACTCCTTAGGGGTTGAATTTATTTCTAAAAACGATTTATTTATGTATTGTCATCGGGAATACATATGTGTACAAAATTTCAAATCGATTGGATACATGGAAGCCGTGAAAATTGACTTGCAAGATTTGACTTAAAGAAACACACCCCTACGGGTGTCAAAGGAGGATAAAATTTTGAAAGACTAAAATGAACAAAATAAATATTAGTAAAAAAACTTTATAGAGACAAGCTTTTATTTAAATGCACTAAAAAGGAAAAAATAATTGTTAATAAATTAGGTTCATAATTATAAAAACGTGGGTCGTGACTAATAAACTATCATAGAGTTCACGACCCACGCTTTTATAATTATGAACCTAAATTATTAAAAATTATTTTTTCCTTTTTAGTGCATTTAAATAAAAGCTTGTCTCTAAAAAGTTTTTTTTTCTAACATTTATTATACATCACATCAATGATTAGAGAACTCGGATTTTTTTTTAAACTTTACTTTCAGAATCCACCTTGTACAATGTTTTGTCACGACGTGTATATCGTGTGCACAGATAATGACACCAGTGATATGATAAATGTTGTTGCGAAATAACAGAAACGATTAGCCTGAAAATTAACTTTGTCAATAAATAATATACATTTTTCGCTGGATTGGTCAATGGGTACATAAAACGAGACATATTTAGTTTGCTGTCTGAGGTTTAGAAGTTCCGAATCATTGTTAATTTGCTAATAAATATTAAATATCATAATATACATATATGTTGTTTTTTCGGTTGCAAATATAACGATTCACAGTTGGATGACCATTTATTTTGTAGCTTGCTTCAATCAAACATGTTCGCACACCCTACAGGTATGTAGTATACAATGTGTAACAGAAAGTTACGTCGAAACTTCTATGGGGGATGGTCAACGAAAAAATTTTGCAGACCATACATGGACACAGCTGATATGCGGAAAATCACTTTTATTTACGTTTTGAGGTTAGTAGTCATAATCTGATATTAACGCCTGAGCACATTAGCGCGGTGGCGGTGGCGTTTTTTGAATAGGCCACACTGTTGCGGTGATGTTTGCGGTGACTTTCAATTAGTTTTTCAGTAAAATTGTCTTCGTCATTCGCCATCTCAACAATACAAAAAACTCGGGTCGCACTGCCAAACCCTGCCGACAATATAGTGTATTTGCTAATACAGGCCTTGTGGTTTTAATACGTAAACTTAAGTTTGTTTTTGGACAAAATAAAAAATTTAACCCCTTAATACATCCCTTGTAATAATATTTTTTTTCCTAATTTCAATATTATTATCAATGCAACCCATGTACCAAATTAAATATACTCCCTTCCGCAAACTACTGTTTTCATAAAATTCGTAACTCCGGTCCTGTTGGGCCGTTTTTATTAAAATTTTAGCAGCACATTTTGATCTTTACTAAAAGGTTAAATTTCAATTTTGAAACAATTCTGAGAATTTTTTCGCTATTTTTGGGCTCAAAAACATTTTTCAACCCCTAAAAACCACCCTTAAAATGGTCCGATCGGTCCCATTTTAAATAGGCTTCGTGCGGTGATAGATACCAACCTGCCTACCAAATTTCGTCAAAATCAATTGACTCTTTCGAAAGTTATAGCCCGTACACACACACACACACACATATATATATATATAAATAGACATTTCCAAAAATGGTGCTAAAGTGTTCAGGAGGTTATGAAACGTCGAGAAATTTTGGTCCGACCCCTAGATCCCGCCATCCGACCGACGCCAATAGTGTATGTGCCATATGGCAAATACACTAATAACGTTTACTATACGTTGGTACACGCGGTCAAACTCAACAAGTTGTGTCTGATCGCCACCGCGCCATAGAAAGCTGCACCAGAACGCTGACAAGCAGCGACATATATGCGTGTGTCAATTTGTTTATTAGTGTTGCATTCAAACGCCATCGCTATCGCCATTGCCACCGCACTAACGTGCTCAGGCCTCTTATCATCATACCTTACGGAACATGAAAGTAAAAACAGTTTTGGAAATGCTGATAAGTTTTGAATTTCAAGTTTGAAGAATGTTTGAATATGCGATCGTTAGCAATCAGATGACTACAAGTTTTGCGTATCACTATCTTGACACAGTGTGTAGAATTGTCGTAGTTACTTATTAGTTTGAGACAAAGCGGCTTGAAATATTTTCCTATTTAGGTTAACCTGAAAATTTGACCCAACTTGTTATTGAATCATTTTAGGATATACGTGATTCCGTGCATTATAATATAACGTTACAAAATTGTAGGCTACTTAGTGTTTTTTTAATATTATTTTATTTTAAATTTTTGAAGTGGTACCTACATTTTTTGAAGTGAAAACTTCCTGAGGCGCGCTTTGCCTGGGTTGTTAACAACAAACAATGATGTGAAACGCACCCGACGGTGACAATCGGGGCTACTCGACTCAAACACGAACACGTATTTGCAATATGCTGGTAATAGTGTGTAATTCATAAGTCTGCTAATAGATGACACTAAAAACTTAATACGAGTAAAAAGTCATTTGTAGTTCACAGATGACACTAAAACTTAATATTATCGTTAAAGTATTATATTCATTAAATTTAATTGTGCAGGCCGATTTTAATATATTTATGAATAAACTGTGTGATTAAAAACTTATACAGAGTGGGCCAATGAAAACAGTCCGGGCAAGTTTTGGCCACTTAACATCAGTTTTGCGAAAAAAGCTTGCACGCGCCAATTTTAGAATCAAGGGGGACATCCATATCGATTAGTATTATTTACGTAACTTTAACCCTGAGAGCAGGGTGAATTGCACCCCAACTATTTTTAATGGAAAGGGGTGTCAAACGATTCGCAGTTCGAAAGGCCTCTCAATTCTTTTTACAACCGTCTTTTTGTTTTGCAAATCCGATCATTAATTGCGGAGAAAATGACATTTTAATTTGTATCAAGTAGTGCGTAAGCGGTCCCAGGTTGGCAGGACGGAAGGGAGGGGTATTGCTACGGGTGGTCGTAAATAAACGAATTTTCCCCCTCATAATAAAAAAAAAGTAGTTCAATTGTTGACTATTTGATACAAATTAAAATGTCATTTTCTCCGCAATAAATGATCGGATTTGAAAAACAAAAAGACTGTTGTAAAAAGAATTGAGAGGCCTTTCGAACTTTAGCGTGAAAAGCGATCTTCTTCTATGTAGATCAACAATTTGTTTTTGTGTGAGTACAATTTGATGTTCTACGTGATAGGGACTTTCACGACATTAAACTGTTCTTGCATGTATAAAAACTGTTATCATATCACGGTATAAGGTCATTGTCAAATTTGATTTTTTGACAATGCATTCTGCAACTCGGCAGTGTTGTTCTTGTCCAATGTTAATAAAAGGAACGATTTGCAACGGCACACGAATAGTTATTCATAATAGTAAAAAAGGAACGGGTGCGCTGTTAAACCGTCCCTTTAATCTATCCATCTTAAAAGTTTGGACATTAACTTTTTGTTTCACTCTGTATGTGCTGCAGTGTGGTGCCCGGTGTTTAGTAATATATCAAAACATAATGTGCCCAGTTCTATGTTTATAAATACAAATATGGAAATGTAAAAGGTACACGAGTAATGTTGGTAATTTGTGATGTATTGTTGGCACGAATAAACGCTCAACTCTTTTAGGGTAAAACTGTTAATAATGCAGAATCAGTAAATGTTTTAGGTTGGCATTAACGAAAATGATTTGAAATGGAAATTTCACTTTGCAAAAAGTTAGATATTGTTGCAAAACTGTTTTCTGAGTTGGCGGAATAAATATTTATTTACAATAATTAAAAACACAATAATAATGAATGCAACAACGAAAAGTCAGTTCTAACAATCAACACAAGTAAACAATAACTAAACAGTAATTACAAAGCAAAACAAAACAACTATATACAATAATTCGTAATTATTATGCTTGACTGCTTGACTCACCATTGACTGTCTCCTTCACTCACTCGCACTGCTGTTTATATAGGCTGTGTGGCATAAGTCTAGTGTGTTCTCGCTTTCTCTAGAACTCTTGTCTGTCGTTTATATACAGGGTGATCCGTAACACTATTAATGAGTATGGACATGTTCTTGTGGTGTGACGGATAGCGTATTCGACGCGAAATCGAAAATTTAGATTCGATTACCGATGGTTGTTTTAATTTTGATTACACACTAATAAAGTTAATCCGTTTTTCAAATTATTAATAATTATTCGCTCGGGCATCATGCAAAAATGGTTAGGCTGTGCGACGCTACTGAAGCGAAAAATTTGATGTTTACGTTTCGGCATTAGAACTTGTGATTATGATATCACATTGTTATACAAACACATGCTGTGTGAACATAGATTATACTATTAGTGAACATGTTAGGGTTGCACGATTACAAATGGACTATAATCAATACGTCACCATTCTCTATAGGGCAGTGTCTTTCAAAATTTCACGCTCACCATTGTAAGGATGGCGAAGAAAAAATATTATAGGCAAACAGTAAATTAATTTTATAACAAGCCGTGAGGTGGGTCATTTATTAGGACTAAAGTGCGACCCTTGAGGTCCACACGACGAACTCAGTTTGATAAATATTTAATAATAATAATTAAATTAGATATTATACAGAAAAGTAATCATTTTAATCATTAAAACATAATTATTATTTATTTTTAACAGTAATTAAAAAAAAAAACGGCTGAACCGATTTTTATAAAATTTATGTCGGATCAAAATGACGTTAACACGCCTCGATTGACATCCTTACGAAGTCGATATAATTTTTTATTCGCGACGTATTGTGTAAAATCTACTTTTTTGGAGTCTATTTGGTTAAGAAAAAAGAACGGCTGAATCGATTTTGAAAAAATTTCTTTCAGATCATATTTACGTTAATACGCGTCGATTGGCACCCTAACGTAGTCGATATCAATTTTCTTCTCGAGATTTCGTCTTAGAAAGAAATGGACACATACGTACACACACACACATACATCTTTCTAAAAATAGTGTAGTGATCTTGAAACATAAAAATTTGTTATACATTTTGATTTCGATTTTCGGACCCATTACAATAACTTCCAATGGGAAGTTAAAAAGGTGATACTTCCTTTACCAGGGTATGTGCTCTGTGTAACTTGGAGATTGTGGCAATGCTGCGAGTTTTAATCTGTTGTCTCTGTGTGTAGTCAACTATTTGGTCAGTGAATAGTTGCTAAAAATTTTTAAATCTCTACGTTCCTGCTAAGTAGCATGTGTTGCTAGATCATAACTATGGCACACAATATCAGATCATCCACAATTCCGGGACTGTTTCTCAGTTTCGAAATTGAGAGTCAGAAATTTGCAAACGAAAAAAAACCAAGAGTATCGACTAGTACCTAGTAATTAAGAACACTTTGAATATTAAACATAAAAAAAAACTTATAGTTTATACTATATTTCTAGAGAAATCGACATTCACTGGGGTCGATAAATTAAGCAAAAAAATTGTTAATTTTTTATCTTTGCACATTGCTATTATAGATAATTAAGTTGAAGTTTAAAAATGCAGAAAATAACTGGAAAGTGGTAAATGGCAGATAGTAATGGTGAGAGTGGTTTGTTATGACATAATGTCGAGGAAAGGACGTTAAACGCATTATTAACTTCTCATTGGAAGTTATTGTAATAGGTCCGAAAATCGAAATCAAAATGGAGAAAAAAATTTTATGTTTCAAGGTCACCACACTATTTTTCCACTATTTTTAGAAAGATGTCTGTGTGTGTGTGTGTGTACGTACGTACGTACTTATGTGTCCATTTCTTTCTAAGACGAAATCTCGAGAATGAAAAATGATATCGACTACGTTAGGATGCCAATCGACGCGTATTAACGTAAATATGATCTGAAAGAAATTTTTTCAAAATCGGTTCAGCCGTTCTTTTTTCTTAATCAAATAACCTCCAAAAAAGTAGATTTTACACAATATCTCGCGAATAAAAAATTATATCGACTTCGTAAGAGTGTCAATCGAGGCGTGTTAACGTCATTTTGATCCGACATAAATTTTATAAAAATCGGTTCAGCCTTTTTTTTTTTTAATTATTGTTAAAAATAAATAATAATTATGTTTTAATGATTAAAATGATTACTTTTCTGTGTAATATCTAATTTAATTATTATTATTACATATTTATCAAACTGGGAAGTTCGTCGTGTGGACCTCAACGGTCGCACTTTAGTCCTAATAAACGACCCACCTCACGGCTTGTTATTATTATATTTGAGAAATTCTATGTGGCACTTTGATTGAGAATCACTGAACCACGGACTAATCGTTCCCTAGCTCTACTAAGCACGTACATTTTGAAAATAGTTATTATCATTGGAAAATTGATTGCGGTTATTATAATCACTTTTACAAAATTATTGCTGTTTTTAATCAAGTGAACAATTCCTGTCCCTATACTCTACTATCTATCAAAGCTGTGCTATGGCGCCGCTAATGAAGTTGTCAAACTGTGTATAATCATAGTGATGACAGTGTAATTTTTTCATTATCAGAATTTGCAGAAACATAGTGACAGGTTATTGTTTACACTAGTTTTACAGCTTCGCTCAAGTTAATGTTTTGTAACAAACACTATATATAAGTTAATTTGGAACAAACAAACTGACAGACACACAAAAATTCTGAAAATGGGTAATTCGATCTAGGTTATTTATTCCACTCATGTAATATTCATGGAATAGGGTACTTACATAAATTATTATTATTATTGTACACTGTTCAGTATAAGGTAAGTGGGGGGAAGTTGCCAAACATTTTGTAATTAAATCATAAAAAAATTTATATAACTATTTTGATTAATTCAAAAATATTAGATTGTTTATTGAGGATTACAGTTTTAAAAAAAAGTATAAAAGTAATTAAAAGTAGCATTTAAAGTAATAAAAAAAACTTTTATTTCGTCAACATTATGGCATCTAACCCCAACGCATTGGAGGAAGATGCCTATGGCCTACATAGAACTTATTCGATTAGGCATCTTAAACCGACTGTAATGCCATCTCACCCCAAATTAAATTTCACTGTTGATAGGCGCTATCAGAGCTGTGGTCCGAAACTAGTTGGGCATAGAATCGTGTTCATCATCACTGCTGCTGCTTTCTTCGTGGGTTGTTTTTGATCTTTAGCTAACAGCATCTTACTCCAACAAAAATTATGCATATCTAACCCCAATGTGTTGGGGAAGATGCCAAACTCGTCAATTAATTCAAATTTTGCGCCAAGTATTCTTGAAGTAACGAGCATAAACAAGCGACCTACCTTCTATTCAGCCAACAACTCGCCGCTTTTGATAACTCTGCCCTTTTCAGTTTTTTTTAATGTTATTTCACGCTGCAAAAACTTTTGACACGTTGAAATAAATTTGCTGTCAAAAAATGTCTATATCACATATTACCGACTTACACAACAAAGAAACTAATAGAAAGCATCTTGCCGACATCTATTGAACGAATTCTGAAATGTGATCGTTTGGCATCTTCCCTCCAATTACCTTACTTACATATTATAATATGTGTAAGGTTCTACTGTACAAAAAAAAGGAGTGTGGGTTACGCAACTAGTCTAGTTGCGTAAACTAAAAGTACACCGAACGCGACTATCAATTAGAAGAGACATTTTTTCACTTCTTAAACGCGAACGAAAAGAACAAGTTATATTTTTTTGTATTAACGATTCTTATTTTTTTTTTTGTTGAATAAATTTTTGTTTCACAAGTTTAAAGAAATAACTTGTTTATTTTAAACATCTTATATATTGTGTATGTCAAAATTTCGTTGAAAACTTTAAATTACAAACAGTACTGGATTTAGGGGGTGGGTAAGGTTGGACGGATACTCCTTATAACGAAAGAAATTGCACAGCTCCTTGAGTTTCATATTATAGATAATTTTGACTGTAATAATTATTTTTAGCACAATGTATTATGTAGGTACGTCAGTGCCGGATTTATATTTTTTATGAGTGTAGGCCACATTATTTCCGCCGCCCCATGTACATACCTTTCTAAAATAATAATTTTCCATTTGTAGTAAAGTCAGGGCCGCAGCAAGGAAATCTTGCGCCTGGGGCCAACATTTCAATTTGCGCGCCCCCCCCCCAGTAAAAATCAAAAAATGCATGATACAAGATTTTTATAAGATATTCCAACACAACCAACTGAAAAACATAAAAAATGTTCACTAATCGACTCCAACAACTCGCACTTTTAGTTTCAAAGATATATAAACAGCATCTGAGAGATTTTTGAGTTTTCTTAAAAATGCCAAAAGTAAGAAAACCCCCCTCTTTGTACAAATTTGCGAAATTTTTGAAAAATAAATTCGACCTGATTCGTTTGATATTAAGTCAATTTATAGAAAAAATAGTGCTGAATCGACTCCAACAACTCGCTCTTTTAGTTATATAATATATTTCTATAGAAATTATCGCCAAATTCGTTAGTCGTCTCTGACTCATTGAAGATCGTAAATAATTTTTTATGAGCTTCGGTTTACTGAACTATCTCTCACATGAAGTAGTGGTTACGGAAATTGTTAAAAAAATTCTATATGCTATTCCCGAATAGCTTTCCACTAAACCCAAATCATGAATTGTTTGTAGTACTCTAAATGTGACATTTTATTAATATTTTCATTTAATGATTCAAGCATTTGCTTTGCGCTTGCTACTTTTGTAATATTAAATACGTAATGTGAAATACAAATTAATAATAAGTGTTATATATTTCTTTCTTTAGTCCTATTTGCAAAAGTATTATTATTTATTGTATATTTTATATTTGTCGAATTGTAATTAGCCTGGCAATAATCATTGTCGTTTTTCATGTCAAAAAATACAGCGTCTTCGGCGCCCCTTGCTTAATGCGCCCGGGGCCGTCGCCCCCTCCGCCCTACCCTTACTGCGGCCCTGAGTAAAGTGGCCTCCTCTGAAATCAAGTGACCGTCCTCTGAAATCTGCCGCCCCTAGAACGCTACCGCCCCTAGGCCGCGGCCTATACGGCCTATTTATAAATCCAGGACTGAGGTACCTTACAATCTAAAAAAAAAAAATTCAATACGGCACTGAATTTTAATCATCACAATTTATCAATAAAACTGTTAAATGATTAGTGCATGAACAAAGGTATGAAATGTAGGAGATATTGCCTATTTGAATTTGAATGGCTGATACGGGATAGTCCCCGTATTGACATCCTACTTCAAATTAAATTTCATGTTTCAGTGCAAATAAAACATGTTCATATAGGGTGCGTTCCACTTGGCGATCGCAACGCCTACAATGACCAAACGTAATAAGCGCGGCCATAAGGCGTGAGCGTAGTGGGCGCAATGGTCGTCAAGTGGAACGAACCCATACTGTTGTCTGTTCCGTTAGCATACTCACTACATTAGTGTTTATGGGTTATAATTTCACTCCGCCAACCGTTTGTCTAGTTTGTCATATAGGCATATATAACTTCTAAACGGTTAGTGTAGAGCATTGATTCCCAAAATGATCCAGGTGGACCCCCAGGGGTCCACGGGAGACTCGACGGGGGTCTACGTTCCCGTGACAAAAAAATGGGGGTTCACAATTTGTAAGCGGGGGTCCACGAAAATTGATCTGGTTTCGATAGTGAAGAACTAAAATGTTGGCTTGACTTCACCTATCAATGTAGCAAATAATATTTTAAGAAGCTCAACGATTGTTACGTGTAAAAACTTGCATATTCAATATTCAGTAACTCTGAATGGAGAGTTTTCTAAATAAAATAAGTGAGAATTGATTGGTTTCTTGTGCTGTGAGTAGATGTCAAAAAAGTAAAGTTGGATGGAATCACTTTTTTGATTGGCCAACTTTACTTTTTTGACATCCACTCACAGCACAATCAATTAATTAATTAACCAATCAATTCTCACTTTTTTTTCGAAAACTGTTAATTCGTGGTTGGAACTCAGCTGCAACGCAAATTTCCATAGTTAGATCTAATCTTCACATTTTTTGTCGAGTTTTGGGAATATGGTAGAAATGTAGCTGCAGGGGATCCACCGGAACCAGCAAAATTTTTAAAGTGGTCTATGAGAAAAAAAAGTTTGGGAGCCTCTGGTGTAGAGTCCAAGTCCCTCCCATACCGCTATCTATAAGCATAATCCCTTACTCAGGGCACTTTAATATGCCTCCCTCAACATCTTCGCAAAAATAAGGCCTTAAATAAACAACGCCAAAAAATTGTCACTAGCTCTTGATAAACAGTTAATTTTTGACAATTTATAAATCACAGCGAAATACTGATTTGTTAGTTTCAGTTCAGACGCATTTTAATAATTTTCACATTATGTTTTTTTCTCGTGAATAAAACAAAAAACCGTTTGTAATTAGGGTGATGTGTTAGTTCGTTGGCAGCGATTCAAATGAAGACTAATCGTTGTTCACTTGTTCAGCCATCCCTACATGACAGACAAACAGTTGCGGTCCTAGCCAAGGCATTATACAGATTTGTCTAAGGTATTTGTTCCGCTTAGCTCACCTGTGACTTCTTAACCGCAATTCTGAATTAGCTGTATTGCTTACCGCACAATCAATACACAGTGACTCTCCTAGTTAAATTCATACTGCCTACGAATTTGTATTTGAAGCAGATAAAATTATCTAAATTAATACTATAATTAATATACGAATAGATTAAAAACATGTGTATTATTGTGCATAGTGTAGTGATTTTTTGGATGCTCACCATAGTCCAGCAATCAGGTACTTTTTACCTGGAAAGTACTCCGAAGTTAATGATATTTTGGTATGTTGTTTGTAGGTACTCTGTGGAGTAGAATCTGAGTTTTCGACCTCGAGGACCCTGTGCTAACGTGGGGAGAGCCGAAAAACCATGAAATTTTACCACCTTTTTTGCTTTTTTCGAAATCTCTCAGAAACGGTCGACTTAAGCAATTCTTTCATTATGTAATGTTTTAAAGAGGATTACATTTCCTACAATTTTCATTCCCACAACTTTTCTGTGGTACTAATGGTAAGCGCGCTGCAGCTTCTTGAAAATCACCCGCTCGGCTTTTTGTAACCTTGGTAACCAATGGTTAAAATGTAATGTTCTTTTCAATAGTTTTATTTATTTTGTTCTTCATCGAACTTTAAATTGAAAATACACATGTTACACATTGGTGACCAAGGTTACAAAAAGCCGAGCGGGTGATTTTCAAGAAGCTGCAGTGCGCTTACCATTAGTACCACAGAAAAGTCGTGGTAATGAAAATTGTAGGAAATGTAATCCTCTTTAAAACATGACATAATGAAAGAATTGCTTAAGTCGACTGTTTCTGAGAGATTTCAAAAAAAGCAAAAAAGGTGGTAAAATTTCGTGGTTTTTCGGCTCCCCCCACGTTAGCACAGGATCCTCGAGGTCGAAAACTCAGATTCTACTCCACAGAGTACCCGCAAATAGCACACCAAAATATCACTAGCTTCGGAATACTTTCCAGGTAACCCCCTTCATATATTACCTGCCGCTTGGACTACCATTAGTATCTTGGGAACGGGGGAACGGTTAAAGATACAAGGTCGGTTAAATTAGAGAAAAGTTGCGCTTTTTCACGACGATTGAGAATCTGAAACTTTTTTATTTCTAATTATGACCGCCATATTAGATTTTCACACAATTGCATTATAGGTAGACCAAAAATTGCTTTTCAAATTGGTAATAAACAGTAATATAATATAAAAATCAGCACCCTGTATATCGCTGCTTCAGTGCAATAGTGAGACTTTTCAATATATTAATGTTTCGGGATAATAACATGTAATGTGAAAGTAAAGTACAATGTTAGTTGTTTTGATATAATATATTATGTAATTAACTGACTTAAAAAAGGAGGAGGATCTCAATTCGATCATAGTACGTTTTTTTTATTGTATGTTCACCGATATTAATCAGAAATGGCTGCACCGACTTGAAAAATTTTGATAACGTTGTGTTCAGGAAGATGTCGGATTGGTTCTATATATTTTTTTCATAAATCGGTTTGGCAGTTTTTATTTTTTTCTATAGTAATAAAATACCTCATATCTCGTGCATTTGTCAATCGATATTGATGATTCTTGTTTTATTTAGTAGAGCGAACTTTCAGGGTGGTCCCACATAAATTTTACTTAAATCGGTTCAGTAGTTTTTTAAGTTGAGTAATCAAATATCAAGAAAGAAGTGTGTTATAATGTGCAAACTACCTATTGCAAAGCTATTAAAACTTTTTATAAAAAAAAACCTCCTTCAAAAATATATATTTTTGAATTGTAATTGTATTTTAAAGACCACCAACAGCTAAGGTTATTTGGGCCTAGCACCAATTCATATTTTCAATTCATTATTTTTTTTTTTTTTTAATAATAAATTGAAAATCCAATTGACACTTTTACCAGCTCTCGGGCTAGAACTCGGGAACTGGGGACTTGTAATAGAGGAACCATAGCAACGCCATGTAAACAACATATATATTTTTGAGGTCGGATCAAATTTAATTACCTACTAAAATTTTTTATATAGGTAGGTACCTACCTACTTTTATCAAATTGGCGCCAACCTCAAAATTGTATTATTTTCGTCTTTTGAGTGGCTTTTTTTGAAGGAGGTTTTTTATAATAAAAAGTTTTATATATCTAGCTGTCTTCGTATGTAACATTGTACTTTACTTTCACAATAGGTAGGTACATGTTATTATCCTGAAACACTAATTACTGAAATGTTCCACTATTCCACAGAAGCAGCGATGTATTAAATACAGTGACTCTCCTAGGTATTATTAGTACCTACTGCTTACGAATTTGTATTCCCAGTAGATAAAATTATCTAAATTAATCTGTAGGTATGTTGCGTCATCAACAAAAATCAAATTATTATATAAGTTTTCTAATTAAGTGTAAATTTGCCTCAAATGCAATTTAAACTAGGTATTTAAAATCAATATAATTTAGATATTCAATTATGTAATCAGTTGGCAGTAATAATCGGGGAATTTTCTATACATTGCGCGATTAGTGCTGCTACGTAACTGTAACAAATATATTTAGTTCGAATTACTTAAAGCTTGGCTCTTCAACTAAGAAAATGTTAAAAACTTATTTTGTATTTGTCAGTAAATGGAAGGTAAATATGCGCTTTAGTTTTTTGTTATTAATATTATGTTTATTTCTTCTCTATTTTCAAATGTTTTGTGTCCAGAATAATTTAATCAAACCCATTTAAGTTTTGGTTAAAATGTCCACATTATACTTTTTTACTTCCCACCTCTACTATGGTAGGGAAGTAATGGATTCAGTCCGAAAACAATATTTCGAGATTTTAACAGATTTTCACGTTTTGAGACCCTAGCAATCGTTTAAGATCATTTTCTGACTGATGTCTGTATGTGTGTGTGTGTGTGTGTGTGTATGTGGTCAATTTTTCGCCTTCGATATCTTAAGAACGGAACAACATACGGGCATGCCGATTATTCTATTGTGTTTATCAACCTTTAACTTAGATCTGATTAGATTTTGAGTCAAATCGGTTCAGTGGATCCTGAGATATTCAAAAAAACGTCCTCAATGTCACGTATTAACATAGGTAAAAAAAATATAAATGAATTCTAGATGTTATAATATGAAAAAAATGTAAATATTTTTTTTCTCTAAAATGTATAGTTTTCGAGAAAAAAAATATTTTACTAAAAAAAATAAAAATTGTACGTAAATCAAAGTAACCATGATTTTTGCTATATTAAGTTAGCCATCAGTAGATCACCAAACAAAAAAGAGAGCCATGCTTTTTTCAAAGAATAAAAATTAAATTGTGTTTTAAAAACCACCAACAGCTAAGGTTATTTGGGCCTAATCAAAGAATAAAAAAAAGAGTGTTTATTTTTTGCAAATATTTACTAGGTGGGAAGTATAGGACTGGTCATCAGTCGAATTTTTTCATGACGGCTCAGCACCTATATACTTTCATTTCTGTATAATCGAAGAAAGCAAACTCGGTGGGGTTTTCAATTATAGCAAACACTATTATTTTAATAAAGCGACTCTACTTAATTATCCACGTTATTTTGTTGAACTTTCCAATGTCAGCGGTGAAATGTTTGACCGTAGGGAATATTAGATTACAACACAATAGAGTGCCTAGTGACATTTTATTTGTTCTGTGACCCAGTTTTACGTACCGACATATAGAAAAAGAGTGTTTTCTTTATCACCTAACTAAAAAAAAGCCATTTGTGTGCCACCAGATCACACTTGCACAGGGCGTTTCAATAATAGAAAATTCGACTGATGAATAAATATTTGCAAAAAATAAACAATCTTTTTTTATGCTTTGAAAAAAAGCATGGCCCTCTTTTTACTTCCCACCTCTACTATGGTAGGAAAGTAATGGATTTAGTCCGAAAAAAATATTTCGAGAGTTTAACAGATCTTCACGTTTTGAGACCCTAGCAATCGTTTAAGATCATTTTCTGACTGTGACTGATGTCTGTATGTGTGTGTGTGTGTATGTGGTCAATTTTTCGCCTTCGATATCGTAAAAACGGAACAACATACGGGCATGCCGATTATTCTATTGTGTTTATCAGCCTTTAACTTAGATATGATTAGATTTTGAGTCAAATCGGTTCAGTGGATCCTGAGATATTAAAAAAAACGTTCTCAATGTCACGTATTAACATAAATAAAAAAAAAATATAAATGAATTCAAGATGTTATAATATGAAAAAAATGTAAATATTTTTTTTCTCTAAAATGTATAGTTTTCGAGAAAAAAAATATTTTACTAAAAAAAATAAAAATTGTACGTAAATCAAGGTAACCATGATTTTTGCTATATTAAGCTGGCCATCAGTAGATAACTAAACAAAAAAGAGGGCCATGCTTTTTTTCAAAGAATAAAAAAAGAGTGTTTATTTTTTGCAAATATTTACTAGGTGGGAAGTATAGGACTGGTCATCAGTCGAATTATTTTTGTTAAAAAATAACTGAAATCTTAGTCAATGTTCTGTACATCGCAAATACAAATAAGTACATATAAAGGCTTAAGGCGCGATACAATACATAAATGTTTTGTTAATAATAATGTTAAAATGTTCCGGAAACCGCACGTTGCACAGTCTCCATGCAATCCCAAAAGTCCCTCTTTACAGAAGATTACATCGTATTATCAACGTCATCAATTTTAAAAGTTGTATTTGGTAACAAACAACGCTTGAATGTTCTCAGCGAAAACCAGCCGTTCTCAAACCTTTATTATTGTGCATTCACGTTTTGAACATTTTTTCTAGAAGTTATATTTCTTTATGTGACTTCGGAAAAGTTTACGGAATGCGTTAAACAACGCGCGCGCCACATTGTAGGTTTGTTGTTGAACTAAGAAATTTAGAAAAATTCCGTTATATCATTGATTAACATATTATATGGGAAGATAGTGATTCCATGTACTGAAAAATATACTATAGCTGCCCGCTTACGTTTCATTCCCCTGGCCCACAAACTCAATGTTGACTTGTGCTTCCACCTATATTATTGTTGAACTAACAGCTCAGATATTGTCAATGCTACCTCTAACTGATCCTAAATAATGATATAAGATATTTACATCACTGCCGCAGCTGACATTATTTTAATGTTTTGAAATTTGTTGAGACTGTATAAAACTTATATAAAGTGAACTTAGTTTAGTTACATAATTTATCTGTTAACGCTATCTGATTTTATATTTCTTTGTCTCTGAATAAAAATTGTTCAAACACTCGTAAAATATATTTTGATGTATTCATAGGCTAAGAGCTGATAACACTTTTTTCATGTGTTTTTATAAGACTTGGAACTTTTTTAAAAGATGAATTTTATATATCTCTACAAGGGGTATATAGTCTGTCATTCCAAACGCGGGGAAAAACCACCCCATATTTTTTTGTTCACTCTTGCGAAAAAAGACCTATGTGTGTTTATCATTAGTAAAGTCTAGAAAAAGTTTTGCCCCGCGTTTGGAATGACAGACTATTTACCCCTTGTAGAGATATTTAAAAGTTATCTTTTAAAAAAAGTTCCAAGTCTTCTAAAAACACATAAAAAAGTGTTATCCGCTCTTAGTCTATCATAGCAACTTATACTAATTAGTTAACAAAAGCAAGCAGTTTAAGAGAATTAGATAATCAAATTCATTAAGATTGTAAAATTTGTTGTTAAATAAAAGAATTTAAAATAAATCTTTCACAATTTTTCTAATCGTTAGGGGCCTACACACGATCAGTTTAACTTCGCAGTTTATCTGTGCAGTCAAACTGCACAGTTGTGTGAACTGTACGGTGTGTGGGCTATTTCAGTTTGCTCCTCAATTGTTCTCAGTTTGAAGAGCTGACGTGCGTGGCTAGACACGACTAGAAAGGGAAGTTCGGTTTTGCGCTCAGATTGATCTGAGCGCAAAACCGAACTTACCCAAAGACTACACATGACTGTGCCAACTGTTCAATTAACTGAGCTGACTTCGCAGTTTATCGGTGCAAAGTAGAGTCAAATGCGCAGGCCAAAAGCCTGCGTTAAAATTTGTCGGAACTATGCAGTTATCTCAGTTTATCGCTCAGACATGACGCCACAAGGGTTAAACTGCGCAGTTAAACTGATCGTGTGTAGGCCCCTTTAATGAATTTGATTATCTAATTTTCTTATGTATGAATATTTTTAGTTTGACATAATAATGATTAACATTATTAAGTTTAAAATTAAATAAAATATCAGAATGGTCCAAAAGTCTTGCCCTAATGTTAAATCCAATTAAATTCCATATAATGTCTATAGAAAGCCGGAATCAGTTGGTTAAAGTGCCGTAACGCTGTCTGGTCATCAAACTAATTCTGTAGACTACTGCAAAAATTTAGGATTATACATAGACAAATACTTAGTGGAATCGCTCATTTTATCATCTTTTAATTATTGTGATATTGTGTACGGACCATGTATAAACCAGTCAACATCGCAGCTTATCCAAAAATTTTAAAATATATGCTTCAGATATATTGTATACAACATAAATTTACATATCGCATACTTCGTAGACAACTTGATCACAACCGGGCAGCCAGATTATCTAAATTGCAATTTAAAATATTTATCAGATTATCATAATAATAATAAAAATACGATGTCACAGGATACAACATTGTCAATAAACTTGCATGAAACAAATTTTTATAAAAAATCTTTTACTTATGGTTCTGCCTCTATATACTTATAATAATATTCCTCGTGAATATAAACATCTCAAAAAAGAGGCGTTTCGAAAGAACGTTAGGGGTTGTCTATTAATAGTCACCGCGAAATATTATGCAATATGAACCAATGACGCAAGATTGTCTTAAATAAAATTAAGATGCTAGTCACCAGATGGCCTAACGATTGTCAACACAACTCACTTCTGAAAACTCTACAATTATTCTGTACTCAAAGATTAAATAATAAAACTTAGGATGCTAGTCAACAGATGGCCAATAGTGCGACGTCTAGCTGCCTCTATTAAAAGTGGCCTCATTTACGCTCATAAGGTTCAAAATCTTCTAGCAATATGTTAAACAATGGTTATATCATATATGACACGCCAAGAACACTTTTTATTTTACCAGTGTTGGCTTTTGGGGTTAACACCTCTTAACCATTTACAAGACTATCCTAAAATTGCACATATAAAGAAAAGGACACAGAAGAATAATTGTAAGGATTTGAAACATGAATCGCGACGTGCCAAGTATTTTTTCTTGTATATTTAGGTAATAAAACACAAAAGACGAGATGTGCTTCAGCTACGCAGCTATTAGCAGTAGGAACATCAAAATAAATATTATTGGGATCCGTCAAATGAGCTTATGACATCTGGTGGCAGAAAATTGTACTCAAAATCAGGGAAAAATTTACATGCTAACAGTGCAAATTTATCGTGAAATTGTTTATTACAAAAATAAAACAAGTAAAATAAACAAAAAGTTTATCGAAAATGGAAATCGCGACGTTTTCTAATATCATGGCATTAAACAACTCTCAGTTATTACCTTGTAAAACTTACTTTACAGCGAATTATTTTCTAATGAAATGTGAAAAAACTGTATTTATGAATTAAAAAAATATTTTATGTTAATACTAAGATGTATTATCATACTGTACTACAATAGTTAAATCACTGATGATTGACAAATCCATCCAGCGAGAATAAAAAATCCCACATGCATACATACATATTATAGATAGCGCGAAAAACATAACCCTGCCTTTTCTATCGCGCATTCGGGTAAAAAGACACATTGTCAGTCTTTTGCCCTTAACAAAAGACCTTATCATGCGAAGAACAATATGGCTTCCGAGTAACAGTTTTGAGAAGTTCTGGTTTAGACTCGAAACAAATTAGCAAACTATATCTATAATGTAAACCCAGTTTCCAGCTCGACGGCTGTTGATGTGGTTTGGCAAGAGAACTTCCTGTCTACATGTCTGTCTAACTTACATCTTTTATATCCGGGTATTTGTACATCCAAACCGGCATTGGAGGGCGCACCTTACATGCTTTACATACACTAATTACGCCGTTCCCTCACTGGGTGCGAAAAAGTACAGATCGATCAATTTAGTTGAAACACTATCAACATATTATATAGAATTATGTTTTCAAAAACCATTGGTCTTAAGAGGGGTTCGTATAAATCTTTATTACACGCTCCCGATCTGACACAACAGTCTATTTGCTTCGCTTGCCGGCACGCTCTTTGATCAATATGTAGCCAACTAAACACAACTGAAATAAAGATTATTCAATTTTTAAAAAGTTTGAGGAATGACTGTAATGTCAAAGGACAGATTATTTACTTGTAAAATAATTTATATTTCGAAAAAGTCGATTTAGTTTTATTTTGTCATTATTTTGTATTGCTTTCTGCATTTTTTTAAACCCTTCGAGAAATATTAAAACCTTCCAAAAACTATGAAATATTTTGTGGCCCCCGCGAATTTTGAAATTGCATTTTTATTAATGCTTAAAGCCAGTACCGATGACAAGCGACTAGGCCCTGCAGTCAGGGCCCATCTGATTGGTGGAATACCCCATCTTGATGTCGTTTGACACACACACCTGAACGAACGTAACAACTAACTAATGAACTCTGTACTAATATTATAGATAGTTGATACTTGATAGCGATTAAAAATGGGTTCTGTATGTGGAGAATGTTCAAACACATATTCTTCAAGACAGGCATTAATGTTTACAAAATTAGAATGAAAACTTCAGATAAGGCTTATAATCTAATTCTATCCATAAAAATCGATCAATTTTCTGACATTTCAAAATAAAACTTAATTAAAATTTATTTTTTTATTCCAATTTCTCAAGAATACTGCTATTGTATAAATTTTGGACATCCTAATATCGCAAATAATAATATTAAATTAGGTTTTATTTTGAAATGTCAAAAAATTGATCGATTTTTATAAAAAGAATTAGATACAAGTAGGGCATCGAGAACCGGCCAAATTTTGAGAACCGGTTCTTTCGGTTCTGAACTTATACCAGAACCGGGTACCCGGTTCTTTCGGTTTATTGGTTCTTAGCTATAAAACAGTAAGCAGATTATTTTTAATATTATTTATTTTAGAGTTTTGTTCATTACGAACATGATACAAGGGAAAGATCGTAAATTAAACAATAAATTCCATATCAAAGAATTATTTATTTTAAGAACAATAGTCTTTTTAAGTATTTTAATTACATACTTATCAAATAATCAGTTTTTGCAAGAACCGTAATAACCGAATTACCCGGGCTTTTATATTTAGGAACCGGTTTTTATTTTGCTTCTCGGAACCGGGGAAAACCGGTTCTTTTGGAACCGGGAAAAACCGGGTTCGATGCCCTAGATACAAGCCTTACCTGAAGTTTTCATTCTAATTTTGTGGCTATTAATGCCTATCTTGAAGAATAATACGTATTTGAACATTCTCCACATACAATTTTACCCATTTTTTAATCGCTATAACGTATCCATATTAGTATACAGAGTTCACTAGTTAGTTGTTACGTTCGTTTAGATGTGTGTGTGTGTCAAACGACATCAAGGTGGTGTATTCGACCCGAATTCGAATAATCAGAATAGACCCTGACTGCAGGGCCCAGTCGCTTGTGTACTGATGTATCTACGTTGTTTGGGTACCAATTATTGATTATGTTTAATCAAATTCCTATTTGCCCCTTTCGAGTGATCTACAATCTCGGTACGAGCAGACATATTATGTATAGGGGAGAAAAATTCGACAAATCGTTCTCGTCTAAGTATCATATAGAATAGCATAAGCCTTGAAAAAGAAACCAAATAAAATTATTTTTTTATTAGTACATAATATCATATTGATATTTTTTTTATTAGAGGAATAAAGGCTTTAATGACGTTAATCATTCAAATAATGATTCATTTGTTTTGGTCTTTTCTCGCCGCAGAAGGTATGATTTTCAGACACGATTTAAAATATAACTGACATAACCTCAAAACACTTCGCAAATTTATAAATTCTATTTGAACTTCTGTCATGAATGAGTTCATTTGGAGTTTTAAAAAGTAAGCGCGAACTAATTAACATAATGCAGTTATTCAGAATCTTTATAAAGAAAAAAGAAACGGGGGCGTACGTACCTACTTACTTATTTAAAATATTGCCCGCGGGTAAAAAATTAAACTGTAACACTTTCAGAAGAAAGTTTTTAATTGTTAGACGGAGAAAATTTTCATCCATTACGATTCATTTTTTTATACTTACTTAATTTTTAAACTGGTTTTTCTTAAGTTTATTCTTTTTTTGGTTACAAAATCGTCATGGTTTAATTTTAATGATAAATTCTTAACATTCGTCTGTCCAGAACCAAGTAACGGACCATTCTCATACCTATTACGTCACGTGTAGACTCTACACGTGACGTAATAGGTATGTTAGGGTGCCAATCAAATATATGGGAGAAAAAAAATTAATGCACAGTATCTACCTCAACCTTTAAATTTGTTCGTGTTGATGATTTGAGTGATTGCTCAAAATCTGATCTGATTATTTTAATATTTAGGGGTCGCTCAAACCAACTTTCAACTTTACATATGCACCGCGATAATCGTCGCGAAAGTATATTTTACAATTTACATTCAGAAATTATATGCTTTGCATTTAGTACGGCAGTAGATATAAATATTTTATTTGGAAAATGGCAGCCAAAATTATACAACTTTTAATTCATAGACTTTTCGTAATTTTCTAGATGTCATATTGATAATGCATATAACAAGACGAAACGTCTATGAATTAAAAAATATTTACTTACTGGATTCAGTTTTTTACCAATTTATTTTTACACAAAAACGAAAATTTTGGCAAGGTGAGAACAACATTTTTTAAAATTTCATTTTTGATTGACGCCCTAAGATATTGTGAATGGTCCGTTACACTGTAGAGGGATGGGAGAGAGCTGCACAGTGCACATAGGGTCACGGGGAGGGAGCTTGCTGATATGACAGTACTATTTAATTTTTAAATTCAAAATAATTTATAAATTTAAATTTTCTTTTGACACTAAAAACGTCTAAAAATTTTATTGTGTAACAGTGAATCGAGGATCCTCTAATAACTAAACTTGATAGTATAAATTAGTTAAATTTATAAATCACCTAAAGAGATCGGTTACTCATAAAATTTAAATTTAATGGTTTTATGGAAAATTTTCAGACGATTTGGTGCTTAGAATCAAATCACATATTATTTTGTTTTCATATTTAAATTTCGATAAATGGGTGACTGCTGTGAAAATCATTAATATTATATAATGCGAGTTTAATACGGCTGTAACATTGTAAGGATTTTTTATTTGAAAAGCAGCCAATTATGTAATCTTATATTGCATTATTAGAAACTTTATATTAGAAATCGTGTCCATCGTGATTATAATAAAATTAAGCAAAATCGCAGGATAGTGGACAAAATAATTTGATTGTACTTGAAAAAGTCTAAATCTATAGATGAAACGTCGTACATTTAATTTAATAAATCAAATTATTTTGTCCACTATCCTGCGATTTTGCTTAATTTTATTATTAGAAACATTAATTTTTTTATCAGAGATTTTCTAACTTTAAAATATATATATAATTTTTTAATCACACAGTTTTATCATAAACTAGCGGCCCGTTCCGGCTTCGCCCGGGTGGTATGTAATTATGATTTAATAGCGGTCACCCATTGCTCCGCTCACGTATATTTAGTATATTGTTAATTTGTTATCCCCCCGCGAGAATCTCCCCCCCCCTGCGTAGCTTTCTATTACTGAAAGGATGTTTAGAATCTGTTTAGTAGTTCCAGAGATAAGAATTTATGATTTATTACCCCCCCCCGCGAGTACCCCCTCGCGAGAATCACTCCCCCTGCGTAGCTTTCTATTAGTGAAAGAATTTTTAGAATCGGTTTAGTAGTTGCAGAGATAGAATTTATGATTTATTACCCCCACCCCCTCAATTTTTTTTGAAAATAAAATACAGCCCATGTTACTCGCTGATAATGTAGCTTTCTATAGGTGAAAGAATTTTTGAAATCGGCACAGTAGTTTTTGAGTTTATTCATTACAAACATACACACACACAAAAATACAAATCTCTCCTCTTTATAATATATTAGTATAGATATATTAAAATCGGCCTATACAATTAAATTTAATGAATATAATACCTTAACGATAATATTAAGTTTTAGTGTCATCTTTTAGCGCACTTCTGAACTACAAATAATTTTTTACTCGTATTAAGTTTTTAGTGTCATCTATTAACACACTTATGAACTACACAACCAGCATATTGCAAATACGTGTTCGTGTTTGAGCCGAGTAGCCCCGATTGTCACCGTCGGGTGCGTTTCACATCACTGTTATAAAGATCATTTTGGCTTGATTTAATAAATCGTAGATCTTTGTATTAAATTAATAATAAATAAATAAAACACAACAAAATTTGATTTAATCGAGACGAGTCTAAAATAGGTCTGATCACAACGAGATTATAATTTTGTTTTACTTGTTTGTTTTAAAATCGTAGCTCATAAAAACTCCAAAATAAAACAATGTTGTGGTCGACTATGGGTGCATTCCACTTGGCGACCATTTCGCCCACTACGCTCGCGCCTTATGGCCGCGTTCATTACGTTTGGTCATTGTAAGCGTTGCGATCGCCAAGTGGAATGCACCCTATGTAGAGTATTAATGTTGACTCAAAAAGATACAACACTGTTGTTAACAGCCCAGGCAAATCGCGCCTAAGGAAGTTTTCACTTCAAAAATGATTTTTTCTAATAATGCAATATAAGATTATGTAGCTGCTTTTCCAATAAAAAATCCATAAAATAATAATTTAATGTCTAGTATTTTGCAAATAAATAATATGAAACAAAAGATGACGATGCGAGCATTACGTCATAAAGATACGAGTTTGTATGACAAGGACATAAACTATACTTTATAGCGTTTATTTTTTTGCATTCTTTAACTTGAATTTAAAACAGGGAATATGAGCCACTTGATAAATGTGATATATTCTAGTATATATAGTCTTAGTTTTCGTTTTTTTTTTGTTGTTTACAGAGGATTATAGGATTTTATCGTCAACATCAATTTTAAAAAAACTTGCAATGGAATATTTTGTGTTTTATTAACAACTTTGTTCTACAATATTTTAAAAACAATAAAATGGTAGAACTAGTTTCAGAATGTTGAGTATGCGGTTATTTGATTATTTAATGCGCAATTAGTTTTTGAGTATCATCTATTGTTTGTTTATTGTACTAAAGAAAATCAATGGAACGTGAAAAGTATTGCATATTATGTTGTTCACTTGTTTTGAGTAGGCAGCGTATAATAAAGTCACTATTATTTGTGTCGGCCGGATGGCGGGACCTAGGGGTCGGATCTAAAAATCTCGACGTTTTACATAATTCTAAACAATTTGGCACCATTTTTAATGTTCCCTACACAAATCGTAAAAATTGAACATCAATATTAATATATAAATTTGGCATAGTTGGTGACCCAATTACAGACGTGAAGTAAGAAAAGTTGAATTTTGATTTTGGAGATCAGTTTTAAGGGGGGGGGGGGGTGAAAGAAGACGCAACATATTTTTCAAGGCCATCATGGGGTATTAAACAAAATCTTGTCAAAACGTAAATTCAATAATATATAATTTGTTTTTTTATGCAATTTTTTTTACATTTTATCAAAAAATCTGTTAAAAATCGCTGTTCCCTCACCCTATCTCGAAAAATATGGCTCAGAAAAATCCAATAAAAAAAAATTCGACTGATGACCAGTCCTATACTTCCCACCTAGTAAATATTTGCAAAAAATAAACATTCTTTTTTTATTCTTTGAAAAAAAGCATGGCCCTCTTTCTTGTTTAGTGATCTGCTGATGGCTAGCAAAAATCATGGTTACCTTGATTTACGTATAATTTTTATTTTTTTTTTGTAAAATATTTTTTTTCTCGAAAACTGTACATTTTAGAGAAAAAAAATATGTACATTTTTTTCATATTATAACATCTAGATTTCATTTATATTTTTTTTTACCTATGTTAATACGTGACATTAAGAACGTTTTCTTTAATATCTCAGGATCCACTAAACCGATTTGACTCAAAATCTAATCAGATCTAAGTTAAAGGCTGATAAACACAATAGAACAATCGGCATGGCCGTATGTTGTTCCGTTCTTACGATATCGAAGGCGAAAAATTGACCACATACACACACACATACAGACATCAGTCAGAAAATGATCTTAAACGATTGCTAGGGTCTCAAAACGTGAAGATCTGTTAAAATCTCGAAATATTTTTTTCGGACTAAATCCATTAGATACTTCCCTACCATAGTAGAGGTGGGAATTAATAAGAATATTTGTAATGAGGTCTAAATATCACTTTGTGTACAAATTCTTATATTTAAAATTTAGATTACTACCTGAGTTTTTTTACGAAGGATTTATTTAAAAATACGGTAATTTGTAGTCACATTTTGTAACTAACTAGGACGAAGTAAATCTCTTTTGTTGGCAACCCTGTTTGTTGTTAGCATGCAATGTAGGTAAATGCATTGTACGTTTTTCATTATTCGTGATGCGAAAGATGAGATTTTCTAGGTTTTTTATACGAAGATGTATGTTTTTGACATCAGCAATTCTTGTCTACACTGTGTTCTGTTTTCGATGGGATTTCAGGATAACTTTGTTATTATGATAAACTAGGTCACAGCTTAATAGACCGAGAGCTAGTGACAATTTTTTGGTGTTATTTATTGAAGGCCTTATTTTTGTGAAGATGTTGAGGGAGGCATATTAAAGTGCCCTGTGTAAAGGATTTTGCTAGATAGTGGTATGGGAGGGATGCAGACCGCCCTCAACATGTAACAAAAAAAATGGTCACAATTATTATTGCTTCAAGGCTGAAATTGTTTATACATATAGCTTGACCCAATAATGCCATTATAACATTTGCAGATCGATTGGTCAGTATTAAAGGGGTGGCAGATCACCCTAAACGTGTCATGTACCCGACGAAATTTATATTATTATAGTTCAAGGTTCAAATTTTAATATGTTGTTATGGCGACTGTTTTAAGCATATATTTCAATTTGCAAAATAAAATGTCGTTATTAATCCCCTTGTAGAACAATATAAACACCTACGCGAGCAAGTTTCCCTTTAAGAGAGAGGGTTAATACCGATATTTTGTTATAATACAAATTTCGTCGGGTACAAGACACGTTTAGGGTGATCTGCCATCCCTTTAATACTGACCAATCGATCTGTAAATATTATAATGGCATTATTGGGTTACCGACAAGCTATACAAACAATTTCAGCCTTAAAGCAATTTGTGATCATTTTTTTTGTTACATGTTGGGGGCGGTCTGCATCCTTCCCATACCGCTATCTAGCAAAATCCCTTACTCAGGGCACTTTAATATGCCTCCCTCAACATCTTCACAAAAGTAAGGCCTTGAATAAATAACACCAAAAAATTGTCACTAGCTCTCGGTCTATAATTCCAGTACTCGAAGTGTGAAACCTAATTCGCAGATGTACTCAGCTGCTGAATATAGTTGTTGTGTTTGTTGGCAAGTTCTGAACTGCTAAAGCGTGTGTTGGCAATGCAGAACTCTTCGGACACAACTGCTTGTTTGCTAATCACATTATCGGATCCTTTGGACTATTTGAACTTGGTTTTAGCATTAAGGTCATCCCGCGTATCAAAATTTGATAATTTGAACATAAATCTATATAATACTAGCGGCCCGCTCCGGCTTCGCCCGGACTGCAATACACTACTTACTCGCTTCGCTCGTTCGCTTGAATATTGTAATTACATTACTCACTCGCTTCGCTCGTTAGCTCCCGGGGGGAACATTGCTCACTCGCTTCGTTCGTTCGCTTGAATATTATAATTACGCATTACTCACTCGCTTCGCTCGTTCGCTCCCTTGTGGTACATTACTCACTCGCTTCGCTCGTTCGCTTTCGGGTGGTATGATTTATATACAAAATCTTTGTTTTATATATACAGAATAATACATTACTCACTCGCTTCGCTCGTTCGCTCCGGAGTGAATTTTTCCGATGTTTTAATAGTTATTGTGTTAACCAGGGCGGAGACAAATCAAAAAAATAAAAGATCATGAAAATCGGTCCAGCCGTTCTCGAGTTATAAATGGTGTAACTAACTAACACGACTTTCTTTTATATATATTATATAGATAGACAATACATATAATAAAATTATAGACGCTTTTTTGTCTGTTTGTTTGTGCACGCTAATCTCCGCAATGGCTGAACCAATTTAAATGCGATTTTCAGTGATGTATGGGATAAGCTTGGACTAACATATAGTGTTTGTTTCATTTGAATCGGTTGACAAATAAAAAAGATATGTCAATTTCAAATGCGTCTCACGCGCATTGTGCCACCGTTGCGCAAAGTTCAAAACGTTCGGTTAAACATATATACTGTTTATTTGTGTGACACAACTATTTCCACAACTATTTCCAAGTGCGCTTCGCACGGGGAGAGATTCTGGTGGGGGGATAATAAATAATACTTCGCTTTGCAGGGAGAGAACTTCTCGCGGGGGGATAATAAATTAACAATATACTAAATAATAATAAATAAATTTATTTCAGTAATAATTTAGGTACAATAAGCAGGTACCTACAATGCAGTTTTTAGAATTGTACATGAGCGGAGCCACGGGTGACCTCTAGTAATAAATAAAATGCTTAAGTTAGCTAATGTGTTGGGAACACCCATCGAATGACGTAATGTTACAATACTACACTAGAAAAATTCATTTCAATCTATGTCACCGTCGGGACCCGAAACTTCTAGTTTCGGGTTTGAGCCCCGACGGTGATATAGATTCAAATGAGTTTTTTTGTGGCTTTAGAAGGTTCTATTTTTTGTGAATTTTTTTGTCGTTTAATAAATTTTGCATGACGCAAAGATAATTTTGCAATAACATCGAAAATACGACACTCTGTATATGCACTATATATATATACCCAGTGGATCATGATGAGTCCGGAAGTTTTTGATAGACTGCTTTAACTTAACTGTTAAAGATATGACTTTTTTAAATTGAAGATGTTGCGAACATAGTTTTCAAAAAATTAAATAAATTCTATATGGTGTACATCATTAGTATCAACTATTCTCATCACTCGCGTACACCCTGCACTCCCACCATTTTATACCCGTACTTCCACCGAAACTGAATTGGCTTTTTAGTGTATTCCTAATGTAACAGTACACATTAATGACTAGACAAGTATAAATGAATAAATAATTTTATTTCATATTGTTATTTTTAAAACACGTAGTCCAGTCGCGGACTTAAAAAAGTTTACACCTGTATCATCTAGTTACCGGTTTTTTTAATTTTTAAAACTATACATTTTAGAGAAAAAAAATATTTACATTTTTTTCATATTATAACATCTAGAATTCATATATATTTTTTTTACCTATGTTAATACGTGACATTGAGGACGTTTTTTTGAATATCTCAGGATCCACTGAACCGATTTGACTCAAAATCTAATCAGATTTAAGTTAAAGGCTGATAAACACAATAGAACAATCGGCATGCCCGTATGTTGTTCCGTTCTTAAGATATCGAAGGCGAAAAATTGACCACGTACACATACCATAGTAGAGGTGGGAAGTAAAAATTATTATCAAAACACCTCAGTTGTTTATTATACAATCCAAATTACTCAATATTATTCAATTAAAACATAAAAAGATTTGATAATATTTGATACTAGCAAAATCCGTCCTCCAATCTTGCAATAATTCTTCTTTTTTGTTCATTGTTTTAAGAATTTCGAGGCATTTAAACGACAATTATTTCTTTTAATTTTTGACATTTACATTTACCTATTAAAAACTAAATTTGTTGCTAAGCTACTGACTTCTTGTGAACTTACACTGAAAAAGTCAAGTGTAAACTTTATTAAATCCGCGACTGTACATAGGCGTCACAGGTAATTTTAATTATGCAAATAATGTGGCCTCTCCTTTAGCATTAGCTTTTTTATCAGGAACGGTTAGAGGTATAAAGTTGAAATTAATACCAAATACTAACGTCTATGATCCCATAATTCTGTAAAAATTTCAAGTTTCTAACTCAATGCAATAAGAAGATAAAAAAATGTACTTTTTTATAGCGACTCTCTGATCAAATCCTGTGGGTAGAGTACTTTCCGTTGACTTATAATCTTGAAATTTGGCACAAGCAAATGAAAACATCCAAAAATCATTAATTTATAATTCTATGTGTGGTATAAATCACATTACAAACTTAATTTTTAGGGTTGCGTCAAGACCTTTTTTCTCAAGAACGGCTAGGAGTATCAAATTGAGATTCATATCAAAAACCAAGGTCTACAATTTCATAATCCTGTAAAAAATTCAAGCTTCCAACTTAATTTCCCTCAATCGTCTGGTAAAATACGCGATGTCCTTTTGTTCATCATGTCATTTGCTACTCTTTGTGGTCGCAAATTAACCAGTCCTGTCGATGATAGTGTGGTCCAGTGGTTAGCGTCGCGGCCTCTGGATCAGACTGTCGTGGGTTCGAATCCCGCCTCCGATCATGGATGTTTTGTGATGTCATTTAGTTTTAAGTGAGTTGTTATTTAATGTAATCAAGACGCTAATGACCTAAGTTGTCGACGCGTATATAATTTACAGTAAAATAAAATATAAAAACCAGTCCTGTCTCTATCTATTGACTCGGAAAATAGACAATTGGAAAAATGAGAGATAGTTTTTTCAGATAGAACATTTTCATTACTATAAAATACTGTTTGGCCTCAATCATATTTAAATAGGGATAATTACAATTTAATTATATTTGGTACACATCCAGAGCTATAAATCATTTTTGTCTGTTGACTGTAAATGAATAATCAATCATTCAGTTTTTAAATGCGTATTTTCAAACACATTTCTCAATTAAACATAGTGTGAATGTGAAATGGAAAATTTGAGAGACTTACTAAAGATTTTCGCGGGCAGCATTCGTTATGCCACGTAGCTGTGGTACGTAAACAAATAAATTCTGTCTACAGGGTGTCCACGGCAACGTTGGCTAACATGGGTATCTTTGTTATTAGTGGAGATAGAAAGTCGGTTAAATGGGCAAAGTAGTGCAGAATTACGTGTTCATTAACGTCCCGTCGAAAAAACAATTGAATTTTGACACACTATGGATTTATTTAGAAAATAGTGAAAATTGCCGTTTTTGAAAACTGGCCATAACTTTTTTATTTATGAAGATATCTGAAAATTTCTTTAACCATTTTTTGATAACTTTTTAAGATCTTTCCAGTGGCGTAGGTTTAATTTTTTTATATTCACTACATAATCAGATATTGACATGAACTTTGGTTTTTCTTATAGGCGCCATTTTGGAATTTTAAGTATTCGAATTCTGCTTATTTTTCTGAATAATTTGGTGTATCACATGCCACATTTAAAAAATTTACAATTAACGTCCCATATTAGATACATTAAAAACAACTGACAGTCAAATTACAATTAAGTAGTGCGAAATTTCGAAGTGTAAAATTAATAATAAATCGTAGTTTAGCAGAACTGAATTATAATTTGACTGTCAGTGGTTTGTAATGTGTCTCTAATATGGGACGTCAAGTTGTCGACGTGTCATAATCTACAATAAATTAAATCGAATCGACTTAAAAATAAATATTTATTAAGTATTCGACTTGACTCGATAATTATAGTTACTTGATTCGGAAACGAAAATCTAATATTGGTACACCTTTTCAGAAAAATTATAACGGTACTTAGTAATTACTAAAGTGTCTGGGTCGGCATATATATTGTCTGTTTTCGGTGGAATCTGAAATTCTCCGTTTTTTTTCTTTTGAGATAAAATAATTACGGATTTTTTACTTCCCACCTCTACTATGGTAGGGAAGTAATGGATTCAGTCCGAAAACAATATTTCGAGATTTTAACAGATTTTCACGTTTTGAGACCCTAGCAATCGTTTAAGATCATTTTCTGACTGATGTCTGTATGTGTGTGTGTATGTGTGTATGTGTGTGTGTGTGTATGTGGTCAATTTTTCGCCTTCGATATCTTAAGAACGGAACAACATACGGGCATGCCGATTGTTCTATTGTGTTTATCAGCCTTTAACTTAGATCTGATTAGATTTTGAGTCAAATCGGTTCAGTGGATCCTGAGATATTCAAAAAAACGTCCTCAATGTCACGTATTAACATAGGTAAAAAAAAATATAAATGAATTCTAGATGTTATAATATGAAAAAAATGTAAATATTTTTTTTCTCTAAAATGTATAGTTTTCGAGAAAAAAAATATTTTACTAAAAAAAATAAAAATTGTACGTAAATCAAGGTAACCATGATTTTTGCTATATTAAGCTAGCCATCAATAGATCACCAAACAAAAAAGAGGGCCATGCTTTTTTCAAAGAATAAAAATTAAATTGTGTTTTAAAGACCACCAACAGCTAAGGTTATTTGGGCCTAGTCAAAGAATAAAAAAAAGAGTGTTTATTTTTTGCAAATATTTACTAGGTGGGAAGTATAGGACTGGTCATCAGTCGAATTTTTTTTGTAATTTAACTGATATTTTATCTTTAGTAAATTAAAAGTTAGACATAGTCACAGCGTGTCCGTGTGAGAATCCAGTTCAAAATATATGATAGGAAGAAGTAATATACATACAGGGATAAGTTCAGCATAAACGTTCTATAGGATGTTTTATTAATTAAAATCAAAGCTAACTCTAAAATTACCGTTTCGTAAAATTAATAATGTAACTTCTGTACCACTTTTTGCATGAATTGAAGCCCATCTCTGTCAGGATAATTTTTGTACAGATTTGGTTTCTCCCCATTTTAAACAACATCAATTTGAATATAAAATTTAATTTCTTGGGATGAAGAGTTCGCACACTAGATGGCAGCCGATGGCAGGAGGTTTATAGCTACCTAGGTTTATCATTGGTTTTCATAGAAAAACGCACGAGAAATCGAGTTTTTAATTGTATTGTATTTTAAAGACCACCAACAGCTAAGGTTATTTGGGCCTAGCACCAATTCATATTTTCAATTCATTATTTTTTTTTTTTTAATAATAAATTGAAAATCCAATTGACACTTTTACCAGCTCTCGGGCTAGAACTCGGGAACTGGGGACTTGTAATAGAGGAACCATAGCAACGCCATGTAGAAATCGAGTTTTTCCCTTCTCATAGCATGCAACCACTTCTTTTCAGTTCCGAATCCTTTTGGAAATACAAAACTTCTATGATTTGAACATTGGTAAACACAGAACATCGGCATTATCAATGATTTATTGATGTGAAACATCTTATATCGGGCTGTGAACAGCCGCGTGAGGGAAAATATGCAACGAAATGTCTGGTTCGCTCCTTCGCTGCTGTTCTCCCCACCACTGCGGCACTCTCTCTCTCTTGGCTCAGGCGTGCACTGTAACACACGCGGTGTTACAATGCAGTATATAGGATTACGTCAGATAGTTAGTTGCTGCTTTTGAAAAAATATATTCTACTACATAGAGAATACTACCGAGTTCAATAACGTTTTCTTTGATGTTTCACATCTGTCGGGGGTCCCAAGACCCATACCCTTTTTTATCTATACTTACTAATATAATAAAACTGAAGAGTTTGTTTGTTTGTGTGTATGTTTGAACGCGCTAATCTCAGGAAATACTAGTTCGATTTGAAAATTTTTTTTTCTTAGATAGCCCGTTTATTGAGGAAGGTTATAGGCTACTCGAGTTTTTTAAATTCAACCCAAAATAGTGTAAAACGGGTGGTAGGCTTTTTTGACTATCTATACTAATATACTATATTAATATTATAAACTATAGGTAAGTACGCGAAGCGAGAACAACGACAGGCGACTTCGACTGGACTGCCGTGGGTTCGAATCCCACCTGCGCTCATGAATGTTTTGTGATGTTATTTAGTTTTAAGTTAGTTGTTATTTAGTGTAGTTGAAAGACGCTAATGACCTTAGATGTCGACGCGTCTATACAATCTACAATAAATAAAATAAATAGACAGGCGACTTCGTATCGCAGGAGGAAAATTTCTCGCGGGTTGGGTGGATAATAAATCATACAATTTTATTTCTGAAACTACTGAACCGAATCTAAAAATTCTTTCACGAATAGAAAACTTCACTATCCCTGAGTGATATAGGCTATATTTTATTTTGATAAATTTCTCGGTGGGGGGGGGGATTATTTCTGTGGGATAGTAACAAAACGTAACTCTGAAACTCTTGCATTTTAGCGTATAGGCGGAATCCTACTAATATTATAAGCACCACCAGCCCGACTTCGCTTCGCAGGGGGAGAATTACTCACGGGGGGTGGATAATAAATCATAAATTCTGAGCACCCGGGCGAAACCGGACGGGACCGCTAGTTTTAAATAAACTTACTGTATACAGGTGTCCCAAAATTGCTGGGACACAGAGCTACCACGTGTAGTAGAGGTCAAAATAAGTCGATTGGACCCAATTTATATACCAAAATGTACCGTTTGCCCGTGAGAAGAGTTCAAAGTTTACATAAAAAACATATTTTTGTACGCTGTTCAGAAATGAGTGAAACAAATTGAATAAAATTTGAAAAAAGTGCATTTTAGAGGATTACTCTCCTTTCGATAATCAAAGAAACCCAAAATAAATTGCAGAAGGGTTAAAACCACCCTCACCCCCTGACATTTTTTTCAGAACTTTCTTAGGGGTGGTAATACGATTCTCAAATTTTTTTAGCGAGAAGACTGATTAATTATCTTCATTTTGTTACTCTTGTAAAAATTTCGTATTCCGCATAGTTCCGAAGGAAAAAAATATTTTCTTAAATAATGCTAACAGATATTCCTAGTGTTTAATAAAATTGTAATACAAAATTTTATATACAACATTTTATGTAAACTTTGAACTCTTCTCACGAGCAAACGGTACATTTTGGTATATAAATAAATTGGGTCCAATCGACTTATTTTGACCTCTACTACACGTGGAAGCTCTGTGTCACAGCAGTTTTGGGACACCCTGTATACACATCACTATGAACTCACAGACCGAGGTGGTTACATAGCTGGCGCTCCTAGCGGTCAAGTTTAGAAGTGCCCATCTCCATTGCTGGGTTCAACAGTAATTGTACATTTCGTTCTGTATTGAACGTATCCCAGAAGGTACACTAGAAAGAGAGGACAACATACAGCTAGAAGAGTGTAATATAAATGATGAGTTTCCGTCCCCTTTTTGATGTAACGTTTGCTGCATCACTAAATCTCTCTTATTAAACCGACACAAACGTGGAGAATACAAAATATATTTTGTTACTTAAACTTTCTCTCTGTTGTTTACTTTAAATATGCTGGTTTATATTTTATTTTTGTATCAAAGCTACGTTTCTAGATGAGGACAAAAAGCAATCGTATATGCTAGAGGCTAGGCAATCAACGGTAATAGCTTTGTTTAATAAACTTTTCCTAGAACTGTTAGATCCCATTCTAGGCTTCCGCAAAACAGTTCCAAATATTAATTAATGAACATGGAACGTTTCCTTTGTTGAGCGGAACTGGTTCGCGGAAACACATCCGTGGAATTATCTATACTCTTTCCCACCAACAGATACATTAGTCGCTATATTCTTGGACAAGGACGATTTGCGTTGTCCAAGAATATAGGTAGCGATTATTATATCTGTAGGTGGGAAATAGTATAGTTATGAACATGGAACGTTTCCTTTGTTGAGCGGAACTGGTTCGCGGAAACACGTCCGTGGAATTATCTATACTCTTTCCCACCAACAGATACATTAGTCGCTATATTCTTGGACAAGGACAGAGGATTTGCGTATGTCCAAGAATATAGGGAGCGATTATTATATCTGTAGGTAGGAAATAGTATAGTTCCAAACTTCCAGTGTTTTACTAGCACCTTCGTGTTGAAGGAAAGAAAGGATTCTCCCCGCGCTGAAACACATGCATAACAGTTCGTTCGTTCGTACGTTGGTGAACTTTTTTTCGCCTCGCATATCTCGAGAACAAATAATGATATCGACTACGGACCAATTTCTTTCGACACATATTTACATAATGAACACGTGATTTTGAAGGAAATTTCAAATAGCGGTTTTTTTATCTCTAAGGGCAGCCAATGGGAAGTTATCAGTCTGGTTTTACCCACACACGAAGCCTCTTTTTTTATTTATCAATTTAACACACTAAACGGTCTCTTAGTGCTTAATCGTTACGTTTTTTTACATTATTTTATTTTAGGAGATTTAAGGATTTCCTACAATAGAAATGTATTAAAACTAGACTATATTAGCTTAGCCATAAAATACCTCTAGTTCCGTTATCATAATTTATATTTTGTTGATATACTTATTTGCGTTCCTTGTAAATTATTGTTTGTTCATGTTCTAATAATAATAAATATTTAAGTATATGTATTAAATTATACTTCAGTGAGTTTAGAGTAGGTACAGATTTATATTCCTTGCCTTTATTGCCATTTTTCTTACGTGACTGAACTAAAGAGAAAAATAACTATAAGATAATAGCATAGAAGTAGAACATAACTTCAAATCTGAAAGGAAATATTTTTAGGGAAATTCTAGGGAATTTTCTAGTGTTGCCGTCTAGATCTAGGCTTTCTAGACTCTTGTCTTGTCTTGTCTAGAATTTCAAGACAAGACTTGCAAAAGTCTTGTCTAGAAATTTTCAAGACAAGAGAAGAGTTTTTTAATCTAGACTTAGACTTAGTGAAGTCTTGATTTTTCAAGACAATACTTCAGTGAAGTCTTGTCTTGATATTTCAAGACAACACAAGACTTTGAAAGTCTTCTCTTGTCTTGTCTAGACGGCAACACTAGAATTCTCATATTTTTAGGGAATTTCTAGGTAATTTCGAAGCTATGAAATCTAGGTAAAATCTACGGAATTTTTCAAGATTTTACTAGGGAAATTAAAGTTTTGCACCTGGTAACACTGCATTGATATGTAAAAAACTCGGAAAATCCCGATTTATAGAAACATAAATCTTCTATTCGGCTTGAATGATACAACATTTGTATTTGGAAGTCTCGCATGTAGTATCAGGAGCTATAAACACAAGTCGTGGCTCTACGTCCCTCTCCCAATCCCCGTGTGTGTGTGCGTGCGTGGGGGGGCGGTGGCACGGGACGAGACGTCATGAATCACCTCATGCGGTGCGGCTGAACACGTCAAATCTCAATGGGACCTGGAACTGGGGGCCCTGCTGACACACGCGGGACCGTGCTACAAGAGCGCTGATAGAAAAGACATACATAACAGTATTTACTACTTGTCAGCCACATGTTTTACTTTAAAGTCAGATGTTATAGCGATGTGATTAGAATCGAACGTTTTTTTCTCTCGTTTTCCGAAAAAAAAGGTATTTTTTTATTTTTATATTTCGTCTACCATTGTGATGATTTGTGTGCACAGTAGATTAAATATTTTGTTATTGTTTTTACTTCCCACCTCTACTATGGTAGGGAAGTAATGGATTCAGTCCGAAAACAATATTTCGAGATTTTAACAGATTTTCACGTTTTGAGACCCTAGCAATCGTTTAAGATCATTTTCTGACTGATGTCTGTATGTGTGTGTGTGTGTGTGTATGTGTGTGTGTATGTGGTCAATTTTTCGCCTTCGATATCTTAAGAACGGAACAACATACGGGCATGCCGATTGTTCTATTGTGTTTATCAGCCTTTAACTTAGATCTGATTAGATTTTGAGTCAAATCGGTTCAGTGGATCCTGAGATATTCTTAAAAACGTCCTCAATGTCACGTATTAACATAGGTAAAAAAAAATATAAATGAATTCTAGATGTTATAATATGAAAAAAATGTAAATATTTTTTTTCTCTAAAATGTATAGTTTTCGAGAAAAAAAATATTTTACTAAAAAAAATAAAAATTGTACGTAAATCAAGGTAACCATAATTTTTGCTATATTAAGCTAGCCATCAGTAGATCACCAAACCAAAAAGAGGGCCATGCTTTTTTCAAAGAATAAAAATTAAATTGTGTTTTAAAGACCACCAACAGCTAAGGTTATTTGGGCCTAGTCAAAGAATAAAAAAAAGAGTGTTTATTTTTTGCAAATATTTACTAGGTGGGAAGTATAGGACTGGTCATCAGTCGAATTTTTTTATTTTTATATTTCGTCTACCATTGTGATGATTTGTGTGCACAGTAGATTAAATATTTTGTTATTGTTTTTAGTACAGTAAATAGAGACACAAAAATCACGTTTACTAAAAAAAAATACTTAATGGCTGAAATTTTGAGGAGGTGTTCGGGGGCAAGTCCTGAGTCTAAGACCGAGTTTTCGTATTCGAGGGGGTGGGGGAAGTTACATCCCCCGGTCAATATAGGGGTAAGTTTGTATTAATTTTTTTTTAAATGGTTTTTTTTAAATTTTTAAATTATTAAAATTTTTAACATGATTTTTTAAACTTTTTAGGATGTTTAAAATCTTTAAAAATTTAAACAATTTTAAGATTATTTTTTTTTTAATTTTAAAAATTCATATATCAAAACAAAAGTTTTTCAATGCAAATTTACATGTCAAACGTAAAAATCATTTAGTGTAAATCGATTGGAAAACGCAAAATAAAGCAGATTTGTTAAAAAAAAAACCAAAAACTACCCCTCACTTTTGACCTTTTACCGGCCATTGTGATTGACCTGATCGACCTATGACCTTGATTTTATTATCATTGGATATATAATTTCATTTCCTACAAGTTTGATCTCTTGGACTTGACTGTACGGGCAATAGCAATGAAGATAAAAAATTAAAACAAACTTACCCCTATATTGACCGGGAGATGTAACTTCCCCCACCCCCTCGAATACGAAAACTCGGTTTTAGACTTAGGACATGCCCCCGAACACCCCCTCAAAATTTCAGCCATTAAGTATTTTTTTTAGTAAAATATACCGTTTTACTGTACTATTTGTATAGATATAGAACATAGGTATATTTTTAATTTTTATTTTATCCACCACCTTCTAACTCATCGTTTCTCAACCTTTTTAATGTCGCGACCTCCTAAAAAGCCAAAAAATAAAGTAGAAAACCTTGCGACCACCTCGCTATATATTTTAACGTTTATCCAAAGTTTTATGTAACATTTGATTTATGTAACATTTGATTATAACTTAAAATTCATTTCTTAAAAAATAATAGATTGTATTCTAGTGTCGTAATGAGGTATATTACTGACGAGTAGTGGCAGTATGTGTTAAAATGAGCGCCATAATATCATTAAGCACGAGATTGTATATAATATGGTATTTTTTGCCATACCCACTATAAAATAGGTACTTTTCACTTCATTTTCAGTATTTTCAAAAAAGTTTTACAGCCAACTTCACATTTATAGCAGGCCGTAGTAGGTAATAGCGGGCGGAATAAATATAATTCACTATGGAAACTGATTGTGATCCACACCTAGTGTGTTTTGAAAACACTTTCAACACATCTATCTGTTAAGCCACATCAATAAGTCAGGGCCGTAGCTAGGGAGGGGCATTAAGGGGCAATGCCCTACCTTAAAACATCCAGTGCCCTACTTTAAGGAATTATAAATAAGCCGCAAAGACTGTCACGACAGAATGACAAACTTGTTCTATCTGACATTTGGAAAAACAAGATTAAATTCGTTGGATCTAAATAAAGTTCTTCGGAAATTTGATAACATGGCAAGTTCTGTATTTTTTTTTTTTTTTTTTTTTTTTTTTTATTTAATAAAAGGTGTTGGACTGCATGGTCATTACACCACTGTTGGTTTGTACAATTTAGAATACATAGATAGTATGACACAATAATTGATTGTGATTACACTTGTTTTGCGATTTGTTTGTGTGAGTATAGTGTATATATGTGACGGTTTTTTTTTTTGATTAAATTGTAAATCATCGTTTTTTTGCTTTTGTAATTTGATATCACCAGATGAGGTGGGCAATCCAATTAATAAACTGTAGTCTTTTGCTTCAGCCCTACTTTAAACTTTCAGTGCCCTATCTTGAATTCAGCTCTAGTTACGGCTCTGCAATAAGTGCACCAAATATATTTGTGTGACATATTTGTCTATGCAATTTCATTACGTAAAAATTTCCTTAATATAAATACAAGGAAGGATCTAGCTCTTCTGTTCACAGAATTACTAGTTATTTATGCACGCAGTAGATAGTTCCTTTTTTATTGTTCCATAAAAAAACGTTTTTTCTCACCAACTTACTATTTTGCAATCTGCAGAGTACATTATACGACAGTGATGTGTTATATTCTAGGTATAGTTATAATAAAAGCATCATAAAACAAAATTTTATTGTTTTCTATAGTTTCTATTTATTTTATTTTTTTTATTCTTTTAACGCCACCAACTACCAGAACTATTTGACCCTAGTACCGGTTCATATTTTTAATTTCTCAAATAGTTGGCCGGTTTTATCATACATTTTAATCACGATGTTTTTTAATCACAAACTGTTAAATTTTGACAGCTACGTGTTCATTGGTTGCTGCGTTTCGTTACCATAGCAACCTGTCATTTAACAGTGTGATTAAAATGTAGATACGATAAACCGGCCATAAGTGTTATGACGATTTTTTTTCAATTCAGTACGTTTCGAATTATACTAACTTCTTCAGGTGTCTATGGGAACAATAATAAATAAATTTTTTTATTGTTCCCATTATAGACACCTGAAGAAGTTAGAATAATACTAACGAAACGTTGTGAATAGGGACTAAAATTTTTTTTGTGTTATATTAATAGAGCATTAAATTATAAACAAAATGACACCTAAATCACTTCATTCTGATTTCAAATAAGCTCAAAAATAATTTTTGAAATATTTATGTTAGCCCCGCCCGCAAAAAATCGTTTTTGCTCTAGGCAAATATGAAATCATAATTTTAGGAAAGTTCGTTTATATTAGCTACAAATATTATTTAAAGACCCAAAAACAGAGTGTTGAAAAATACCGTTTTGTACCTATGTAAACATGATGAAGCAATCTAAGCTCCGTTACTATGGATACATTAATATTTTACATGAATTGACGTCACGCGGTATTTTAAGTCACGTGACAAATAGATAAAAAATCATGATTTTATTTATTAATTTAAATATGTTTACGAAACTTAATTAATAATAATAAAAATTCTAATAAATATTTTATATAACACATGCACGCTTTTAGTGTTTTTTCGTATCAGTTTTGCGGACCTTAAATGACCGTTTATTGACGAGTGACGTCATGATCCATTATGAAACGCTTTTCGATGAATACTGAAAAAACATTTTAAAAACTCGTTATCTAATGAACTATGTACCTCTTTTCGGTGTTATAAATGAAATATGGTTACTATGGTAACAAAGTGAATAAATATTGTATCGAGCCCAATGTTTTTATTATGAGATGTACTTCTGTCAGTGACATTAAATTATTCAATTAAAGTCTAAAACCATGCATGTGTTATATAAAGTATAGTGTGCAACACGTGTGCTAAATATTTATGCGTCAGGCGCGATGTTTTCAGCACTCGTATTCGGCTCGCGATGCTCACTCGCCAAAGCTCGTGAGCGCTCTCCTACTACTCGTGCTGAAAACATCGCGCCTGACCCATAAAGATGTATTTAGCACACTTGTCACACAATATACTATTACGAAACTTACTTAATAAAAATAAAAATTCTAATAAATATTTTAGAGCATAAACTTTCATTATAACAAAGTTTTATATTAATCACTGTCCACTGGAATGTACCCTATTGAAAAAAAATCATTGTAACACTTAATTTGAGTTTTTTCTAAACACCATGGACCCGAATTATAATTGTCTTCAAGATTTTTAATTTCTATTTAATAATTGTAAAATATAATTGATATTTTCACCACTTTGTATGCAATGTGTGTAATTTTATTTTCAGAGAAGACAGGTGCAGATTTGCGCATGCGCAAACACTCCACTTTGTTTATGTTGCGGTGCAAATGCTGTGATATCATGTGCAAAATTAGTCTTATTTAGTTAGCAACTCCATTTGCATTATTCTACTGGTATAATATAATCAAATAATTTAGAAACGAATAAATCTCCTGTTAGAGAAAACTTTGTTTTCTCTATTTGCTTTGGAATTCAATCTTAACTTGTTGTCCAATGCAAATGTTACATTTATTAGTGTATTTGCCATAGAATATGGCACATACACTATTGGCGTCGGTCGGATGGTGGGACCCAGGGGTCGGACCAAAATTTCTCGACGTTTCATACCCTCCTGAACAATTTGCCACCATTTTTGAAAATGTTTATATATAATATATATATGTGTGTACACGATAACTCTCGACAGACTTAATCGATTTAAACGAAATTTGGTACACACATTGGAATCCAACACCGCAAGAAGCCTATTTAAAATGGGCCGAATCAGACCCTTTTCAGGGTTGTATTTAGGGGTTCTATTGTGTCTGCTTTTTTGAAATGCGTTTTTATTTCTGTTTTAATTTTTACAATTTTTATTTTAAAAGCTAAGAATATTACATTGTCATTTCATTTAGTTACTTTACATAATCAAATAAATCAATTTCGTAATAATATTAAAATAATTAAAATAAAGGTAGATTCACACAAAATATTAATTTAATCTATATAAAATAATTATAATTTACGTACATATATAACAATTCTCCGCCGCCTAACTATTGGGCTGGTTTTTGTATTTGACACTGTCTAAGCTGGTTATAGTGTCTCTTAATAACATAGCCGTCATCTAATTCGACTAAATAATGCAGTCGACCCAGACACTCAACAATTGTTCCATATTTCCATAGCCCGTTTGTCGAATAGTTCCTTGACTGTACTCGTTCACCGAGCCTGAAATATTTCTCGAATGTTGGTTGTTCAGCTCTATTTTTTATATCTGGTTGTGGTCGGATCAGGTCCAGTTTTGTTCGCAGGTTTTTACCAAACAGTATTTCCGCAGGCGTCTTCCCCGACGATAATGGCGTAACTCTGTATCTGAGTAAAAAACGATGTAGTTTCTCGTGCAGCGTTCCTGGCTCTTGAATCATGCATTTTAATTTTGCTTTCAGTGTTTGACAGTATCGTTCGGCTTGACCGTTGGTTGCCGGATGTCCTGGGGCGATCATTTGTTGTGTAATGCCGTTACGTTTACAGAATTCCTGGAATTCATAAGATTTAAAAATGGATGCGTTATCACTTACCAAGATTTGTGGTAGACCAAATCGACTAAATATTTCTCTCAGATATTGAATAGTACAAGCAGAGGTTGGTGCCGTTCGCGACATATAAATTTCTGGCCACTTTGATTTTGCATCAACCATGATGAAAAAATGATGGTTTAGAAATGGGCCAGCGTAGTCCATGTGTGCACGTTGCCAATTCTCTGTAGGCGGTTCCCACTTATGAATTGGTGCCTTAGCTGGATTTTTTTTTACATTGCAACATTCAATGCAGCTTTTGACTAGATTTTCGATATCAGAGTCGATGCCCTTCCAATAACAATATCTTCGCGCTATAGCTTTCATTTTTACTATTCCCACGTGTGTGGAATGAAGTTCTTGTAGAATGGCCGGCTGTAGTTTTGTTGGAATCAATACACGTTGTCCGCGCAGTATTATACCTTCTTGCAGCGAGTATTCCGGATCCCTGGTAGTTCCGTCAGAAAGTTCTTCCATTAATTTAGATAATTCAGTATCATTTTGTGTTTCGTCTCTTATATCTTTTGCTGATATTGTGTTTGATGTGATTTGTCTGATTATACTGACATTAAGTATATCTTCGTCACTGATAACGTCTTCTTCCTTTTTGTCTGTTTTCAGGGGGTTTCTTGAGAAGTAGTCAGCGTTACAGTGTTCCGATGATTTGCGATGTACGATTGAATAGTCAAATCCTGATATGTACTGTGCGTACCTAAGCATTCTGCTTGCAGATAGTGCTGGCATTTGCTTGGTCGGATTGAAGATCGATGTTAGAGGTTTATTATCTACTATTAATGTAAATTTCCTGCCATAGATGTACTGGAAAAATTTCTTAAAGGACCAATATATAGCCGTAGCTTCTCGATCCAATTGACTGTAATTACGCTCCGATTTAGTGAGCGATCTAGATGCGAACGCGATAGGTCGTTCTTCTCCATTCTGTAGATGGTGTGATAAGATTCCCGACAGCCCATATGGGCTTGCGTCAGTTGCGAGTGTAACTGGTAATTCAGGTGTGAATGGTATGAGGACGCGATCGCTGGCAATTTCAATTTTTGCTTTTTTGAAGGCTTCTTGACATTTATTTGACCATTTGAATTCAGCGTCTTTCCTTAATAGTTGATTCAATGGGTGCAGGAGTGTAGATGCGTTCTTGATAAATTTCGAATAATACATCATTAATCCCAAAAATTGCTGTACTTGTTCAACATTCTTGGGTGGAGGTGCTTCGATGATCGCTTTGACTTTGGTCTGTGCTTTCTGTAGTCCTTTACTTGATATAACATGTCCAAGGTAGGAGATTTTTTCCTCAAAAAATTTACATTTTTCTCGATTTAGGTGAAGATCATATTTGCGTAGGCGTTCAAGTACTTTTATTAAACGTTCCTTGCATTCATTGATCGAGGAGCCTTGAACTATGATGTCGTCAAAATATACGGCCGTGCCTTCTAAGTCATGTACGATTTGATCTATTATTTTGTGAAACTCATTCGGTGCAGTCTTGATGCCGAAGAAGAGTCGTTTTACCATGTATGTGCCGCGATGAGTTGAGATAGTCTGAATCTTAGAGCTCTGGTCATCCACTGGAACGTGTAGATACGCTTTAAAAATATCGAGTGTACAATAATATTTGCCATTACGCATTTTGTTGAATATCTCTTCTATTCTCGGAATTGGGTAATGGTTGTCGAGTAGTTGTGGATTAACAGTTACTCGGAAATCTGCGCATAGTCGAATTTTCCCGTCTTTCTTGGGTACGATTACCAATGGTGTTCCCCATTCTGAGTGATCGATCTTCTCGATTATTCCGTCCTGTTCTAGACGATCTAATTCCTGGTCGACTTCGTCTCTGATTGCGTACGGTACAGGTCGCGCTTTGATGAAAACTGGTCTGGCATTTTCTTGTAAATGTAGTGTAGATTTGAAATTCGGAATTATACCAACTTTTTGTAGAAACACGTCATCAAATTTTTGAATAAGCTCAGGTATGGAAGGTGGGGTGGATACGCTATCTACTTCGTGTACATTTATTTTTAGAGCTCAAATCCAACGTCGTCCCATGATTGCACTGCGATCTTCAGAGACAACGTATAAGTCACCGATGAAACAATTCCCTTTATGTGAAATTGGTACTCGAGCATATCCTAAAGGCTTAAACAAGTGTTTAGTATATGATCGAAAATGAACATCTGTCTCTTCTAATGGAATATTTAAATTCAATAAGTCGAAATCTTTTTTTGATATGATTGTAACTGGACTTCCGGTGTCACATTCAAAATTGCATGGGCGACCTCCGATGTCTACTTGAAAAATTATTTTTGGCTCGTATATTGATGATGTTTCATTGAAGATATCGATTATTTGATATATAGAATATTCATCGCTGTCTTCAGGTTCGTTGTCAATTTTTTGAATGTCATTTTTTTTTCGAAGTATCGTTGTAATACAGACTTTTGCAACGTGTCCTTTTTTCTTACAACTATTACATTGTAGTTTCTCTTTGATTCGACACTCTTGCGTAGAATGGTTGTTGCGTCCACACCGTAAGCATAGGTTATCTAATCCCAGCTTTTTCAGGTCCAGCGCTCGAGAAGTGTTTTTCCTGTTGTTCGTATTTCGAGATTGTCTATTATTTTTTGATGTGGGTGCTTGGCTACTGTTGACCTTATTTACTGTATTTGTCATTGCACTTTTGTATGTTTCACGGTTGTCGATCTTGGATGCTTCAATTGCTAAAGCTATTTCAATAGCATTTTCTAGTGTAACGTCAGCTTTTTGCAAAATCTTTTCGCGTATTTCCATATCGGCCAGTCCTCGAATAAATTGTGCTCGAAGAAGTAAATCTATGACCGACTTCGTACAAGTGTTGCTGTTGCATCCCGACTTGAATTCGCAAGTTTTGATCGCTTCTTTTAAAGCTGCGATGTATGCCGACAGTGATTCGCCTGGTGATTGTAGCCTGGATAAGAATTTGTGTTGCTCAGCAAGCACATTTTTTCTTGGTGTGAGGTGTTTTTTCAGTAGAGTCATTAATTCTTTATATGTTTTTGTTGCTGGTAGATCTGGTGCTGTTAGACTGGATAACAGTTTGTAATGTTTGCTGCCTAGACAGTTAATTAATATCATTGCTTTAGCTCCGTCTATTTCAGAATCTCTACCACGTAACCCTTTTATCTTGAAATAGTTTTCTAGTCTTTCGTAGTAACTATTGAAATTTTCTACAGAGTCGTCAAATGGTTCAAAAGATATTACTTGATTTTGTAATGCTTCTCTGGTAGACGTCGATGCTTGTTGCTTTAGTGTATCGATTAATCCACTTAAAGCTGATACCAGTGGTGCTAGTTTGTCTTCCATGGTTCTTCTGATGATGTAGATAATATTTGTTTATTTGAACTACGATATTGAGTATTTCTTGAAGTATTTCTTGAATTTCTTGAATAGATTTCTTAATCCTCGTCGCCAGATTATTGTGTCTGCTTTTTTGAAATGCGTTTTTATTTTTGTTTTAATTTTTACAATTTTTATTTTAAAAGCTAAGAATATTACATTGTCATTTCATTTAGTTACTTTACATAATCAAATAAATCAATTTCGTAATAATATTAAAATAATTAAAATAAAGGTAGATTCACACAAAATATTAATTTAATCTATATAAAATAATTATAATTTACGTACATATATAACAGGTTCCAAAAAGTTTTTGGGCCCAAAAATACCAAAAAAATTGTCAAAATCGTTTCAAAATTGAAATTTATCTCTTTAGTAAAGATTAAAATGTGCTGCTAAAATTTTAATAAAATCGGCCCGACAGGACCAGACTTTCAAATTTTATGAAAACACTAGTTTGTTGATATGGATTTACTTATGGAAGGGTGTATTTAATTTGGTGCAGATGTTGTACTGATAAAATCCATGTCTAATATCGAAATTTAGAAAAATTTAATTATTTTAAGGGATGTATTAAGGGGTTAAATTTTTATTTTGTCAAAAAACAAACTTAAGTTCACATAATAATGCCACAATGCCTGTATTAGCAAATACACTATATTGTCGGCAGGGTTTGGCACTGCGACCCGAGTTTTTTTATTTATAGTAGATTATAGACGCGTCGACAACTTAGGTTATATTACATTAAATATTACATTAAATAACAATTTTCGTTAAAACTAAATTACATCACAAAACATCAATGAGCGGAGGTGGGATTCGAACCCACGACAGTGTGATCCAAAGGTCGGCTACGCTAACCGTTACACCACACTGTCCTCGCAAATGTTACAATTTGAACTTAATATGTAACTTATGCTGGGTTTATCGTACAATTTTTTTAATCACGCTGTTAAACGACGGTTGCTATGGTAACGATCAACAATTTGCCAAAATAAAAACGCAGCGACCAATGAACACGTATTAGCAATCAAAATTTAACAGCATGATTAAAAAAACAGCCTGTTAAAATTATACGATAAACCCTACATTAAAAAAAACTGTCTGTCAACGACAGAAATGTTGCACTACAATATTTTTATATAAGTCATTGACATATACAGTTTTTAATTTCGGTCGACCGACGGTATACGGACACAGTTTTAACTAAATGATATACACAAACTTTTTAATCTGCCAATTTAACAGTCGCATTGCAGGCAGCGCATGTTCAAAAGAACGCTTGGTAGACATCGTGTTAAACAGTCGACCAACTAAAAATCGCCCATCATGCCTAGGCTAATCCGGAAGATGATCTTTTCGGGCACTTTAATAGTTCAGTAACGATTAAAGATGTCATTTTGTTCGAAATTTTATCTGTTTTCCGATTGATAATGACCTTATTTATTTTAAAACTGTTTTCGAATTATTTCCGAATATAACTGCTTTTTTGCCGCTTTGCGACTCCCTGGAAAAAAGTTAAGGTCGTGTTTCTTAAAACTTTAGCAAAAACAAATATAGTACAACATTTTTTTCTAAGCAGAATATTCTGGAGACTATTACTTAACAATCATAACTTGAAATTAGTTGTTGAGCATCTATAACCTACTGCAATACTAACTAACTCAGAATCACAATAGTGGTTGCAACTTTGGGAAATCGATCTAAAACTGCAAATATACATAAATAAATTCTAAAACTTTTTTTAACCGGAAAATAAACAGCTTAAAAATGGCACTGAAAATTGCATGGTGATAAAAAATAACAGTTACTAAAATAACATATTACCAGAATAATTACCGTTACTAAAATAACAGACTACAGAGTACTGAAATAACAGTTATTTAAATAATACGCCACCAAAGAATAACAGGCTCTTAAAAATAATAGATTGCTAAAATAACAGGTTTCTAAAAAATAAAAAGTTGTTAGAATAACAGGTTTCCAAAAATAAAAAATTTTTAGAATAAGAGGTTTCTAAAATAACAACTAGAGACATCATTTGAAACAGTGGTAAATTTTTTTCAAAACCTGTAAACAATTTATACTTATTCGTTTTCAATACTTCGAACGGTGAGAATCGTAAAATCTATAGTCTGAATATTTTAACGCCAAAGGGAATTATTTCATAAATATTTGATTCACACTGCCGCTGTTGTGATTGTTTCTCGTAAAAATGATATTTGATGAAAAAATATTAAGGGTTTTTTTTTTTTTAAATAAAAGCCTTTTTGAAGTGTAACTTCTTATGTGAATTCATGCCGTTTAACGTTTGCGTTAAATGGTGTAACCATGGCAACGAGGCAACGAAAAACAATTCATATCCTCAGAACAGAGTATAGCCATAGAAAAAGCAGATCACGTCGCTTGTGAAGCCTGTAGCGTCATTGATGATGAAAAAAAATGAAGAAAGAAAAATAATGAATAATACCTATATTAATTATTTTGAAATTATTTTTATTTAGAAAAAAAAATATATGGCATAGATATTTTAATATAAAAATTATCGTTTTAAAACTTGTATCAAATTAATCTGTCAGTTATTAAATAATCCGTATTTTATTCTTTATGTAACGTCGTGTCCAGTTGAATAATCAAAAATTCTTTTAAACATCTTTGTACAAAATATCAAAAAATAAAAATTCAGTTATATAGTCAAATATTTAAATCGTTCACACTATTGTTTTAATCATTCTCCTATCCCAGCATCGCAACAAGCCACAACTATACACTAAAGTACGACCTGTTAGGTGCATTATGATCATTCGTTGCTTGTATTCCGTAGTGTTAATTACTCTTTACATCGTGTTGTGAACTTTTGTGCCTGCAGATGTTACAATAAAGGTTCTAAAGCGCTTATAGAAAATCAAGGTGTATCTTATCATCAGTAAGTAAAAATATTTTATTATATTTTTAGTTGGGTTTTTAAATAGATTTTTTTTTACTTAAATGGAAAGACCACATACAAGTTTTATAGCAAAACTGTTTTTATTTAATTTTTTTACTTAATAATTGAAAAGTTATACCTACTTAAATAAAAATTAATTTTTTAGCTAAGTTCCGATGACGCGCCGAAAGAATCCGAACGCGTGTGACGTCGTTATGTTATCTATGGTCTTTATATCCATGGTTACCAAGTTAAAAATTTAATATTTTTGATAGTATGTGTAATACATATAGGTACACAAATACACACCAATTTTAACATAACGACGTCACAAACATTCCTGGCGCGTTTTGAAGTCACGTGATATTTTTCAAATTTTTATACATTTTAATTAATTTTTAATAATTATCTATTGGCTTTAAAAAAAATTTCTTTTCGTTTTCCAATATTATTTGTGTTAAATTATTAAAAAAAATAAAAAAATAAAATTTTTTTTTAAGTGTTGAAATCAAAACATGAGCGTGCGTGAGTGTGATTAAAAAAATGTTGTAGTGCGTGAACGGGTGTGAGTTGAAAATGATTTTCGTGAGCGTGAGTGATCGTGAATAAAATACCATTCACGATTGCACCTCTCGTACCTACCTATTATTTTTTTCTCTATATAAATGTCAAATTATTTATAACATTAGCTTGACTCAATGTCTAAGACCTAAGTAATAGATTTTCCTTTTCAAGTAGTGTCAAGTATTTGATAAGCACTTGATTTTTCATTTCAAAGTAGTCAGTGAAGAAGAAAAAGTTAGATACTGATAAATGTTGAAAACTAACTTTTTAAATAATTATGTAATTGGAAGCTTGTTTCGTACTTTTATGAACCGACTTCAAAAAAGGAGGTGGTTCTCAATTTGGTTTTATTTTTTTTATGTTTGTTACCTCAGAACTTCGTCATTTATAAACCGATTTGGAAAATTCTTTTAATATTGGATAGAGTTGGTCCCATATAAATTTTACTTAAATCGGTTCAGTAGTTCGGCTGATTTTAATTAAAGTGTGTAGGGGCGTGTCATTCTTTAAGGTAAATGTCACTTTTTGACACATCACACAGCGTAAGAAATTGGTTTAATAAAAGTGAGTAACGGCGTGTGTTTCCTTTAACTAAAAAGTAAAAAATAAAAAACTTTTTAACTAAAAAAAACCGCCTTCAAAAAAGCCACTAAAAAGAGGGAAATTCTAAAATTTTGAGGACGGCGCCATTTTAATAAAATATGAAGTCGGTTAAAAAGTAGAAATTAATTAAATCGGCACTTTTTTAATCGACTTTATATATATTTTATTAAATTGGCGCCATCCTCAAAATTTTATTATTTTCCTCTTTTTAGTTTTGAAGGAGGTTTTTTTTTTTGTTAGCAGTAGTCAGGTTTATTTTATTTAATAACTCTTTTTTAAAATATTTACTCGACTCGACTCGAAATTCGAAAAGAAAAATTTATTGCTTATACATACGAGCATTAAATTAAAATAATGTTTAAATTATTTGTAATATATTATTTAAATATACTTTAAAAAGTTTATTTGAAGGATTTTGCATTGTGTTGAGAAATTTCATTAGCCGCGTTTTGTACTTTCACAGTAGAGTTAGACCGTTACGGGTCACATTGTAACTGGGTTACATGCTATATAAGTTCCGCTTTAACCGCGCGTAAAAGTTATACGCACCAATTTTTTTTTGTAATTCCGGATAACCATATATATTGATTTCTCAAGACAAAGCGTTCTTTTCGAATCCAATCTAAACGCGAATACAAGGATTCATTTAAATAATTTATTCTGCTATAGGACTATCGTTGAAAAAAAAAAAGAAACATACGAAGTATACAATACACTCACTTTCTTTGTTTTCTATATGTAAAACAAATTTTCAATACAATAAATCGTATGTCCTATACGTTGTGCATTTACGTTGGATTTTTTTAGTATTTTTAAAACGATTTATACTGTATGTTTCATTTTATAATAGTAAGTATACAGGGTGTCTATTTTATTGTGTATAGATTTAGATTTATTTTACACTAATCAAATAAATACGAGAAGTGACGTAATAATACAGTACATACAAAAAATACAATGAAAAATAACAATTAAATATTAGTAAAAAAAACTTTTTAGAGACAAGATTTTTTGTGATGTCATTCAGTTTTAAGGAAGTTTATTTAATGTAATTAAGACGCTAATGACCTAAGTTGTTGACGCGTCTATAATCTACAATAAATAAAAAAACTCGGGTCGCAGTGCCAAACCCTGCCGACAATATAGTGTATTTGCTAATACAGGCCTTGTGGCTTTATTATGTGAACTTAAGCTTGTTTTTGGACAAAATAAAAAATTTAACCCCTTAATACATCCCTTAAAATATTTTTTTTTTTCTTAATTCAATATTATTATCATTGCAACCTCTGTACCAAATTAAATACACCCTTCAGTAAGCAAATCACTATCCTCAAACCAGTGTTTTCATAAAATTTGTAAGTCCGGTCCTGCCGGGCCTATTTTATTAAAATTGTAGCAGCACATTTTAATCGTTACTAAAGGGTTAAATTTCAGTTTTGAAACAATTCTGAGAATTTTTTCGGTATTTTTGGGCCCAAAAACATTTTTCAACCCCTAAAACCTACCCTTAAAATAGTCCGATCGGGCCCATTTTAAATAGGTTCCGTGCGGTGATGGATTCCAACGTGTGTACCGAATTTCGTTAAAATCGATTGAGTCTTTCGAGAGTTATCGTGCTAACATATGTATACATATATATAAACATTTTTAAAAATGGTGCCAAGTTGTTCAAAATGATGTGAAACGTCGAGAAATTTTGGTCCGACCCCTAGGTCCCGCCATCCGACCGACGCCAATAGTGTATGTGCCATATGGCAAATACACTAATAAATAAAAAGCGTGGTAAGTACTTATATTAAATTTTTTTATGTAACACATGCACGCTTTTAGGTGTTTTTTCGTATCAGTTTTGCGGACCTTAAATGACCGTTTATTGACGAGTGACGTCATGATCCATTATGAAACGCTTTTCGATGAATAATGGAAAAACATTTGAAAAACCCGTTATCTAATGAACAGTATGTACATCTTTTCGGTGTTATAAATGAAATATGGTTACTATGGTAACAAAGTGAATAAATATTGCATCGAGCCCAATGTTTTTATTATGAGATGTACTTCTGTCAGTGACATTAAATTATTCAATTAAAGTCTAAAACCATGCATGTGTTATATAAAGTATAGTGTGCAATACGTGTGCTAAATATTTATGCGTCAGGCTCGATGTTTTCAGCACTCGTATTTGTTTCGCGATAATCACTCGCCACGGCTCGTGAGCGCTCTCCTATTACTCGTGCTGAAAACATCGCGCCTGACGCATAAAGATGTATTTAGCACACTTGTCACACAATATACTATTAATAGGTATCTCCCTAACCTAACGATGTAATTTAAAAAATAATTTTTAGGAACTTTTTTTATTATTATTGCATGATAAATCACCCGTTAAAATTTTGCGATGAAATCTACCACCCAGTATATTATTACAATATGAAATCAAACGAGAAAGGACAACGAGTTTGCAGAAATAAGTATTGCAGCTATCATACACAGCACTTCATGTACACTATAAAGAGATAAAAGGAACAATAGGTCTTGTGAAAGTCGCCATTATTATAACCTCATATAATGTCGGAAACACTATTAATATTATCTAAAGAGTGTAAGAGGAGGATTTCTTCTCGTCGAAACAATTTAATCTATCCCAGCTTTTCTAGCAGCTTGTTCACACATAGCAGGTTTATATTAATTATATTTAATGTACTCTGGCGCTGTACTGTACTTATACGGAACTATAATGTCGCTTTAAGCCTTCGCTAAATCCTGACGTTAAGTAAGGGTTTATTATATTATTTAGGCGTCAAATTCTAGCCGGGACGTCCGGCTTGGCTTAAGAATAAATAGGTAAATGTTACCGCGAGTCTTTATCATAACCAAGCCATTCTTTTCTTATTTAACTTTTCAGTCACTCCATTTATTTTTCACAGCAATGAAAAGTGACTACTGTAACAAAACTGTTTTCTTACGTGGGTGAAATAAATTATTTATTTTCAACAATTAAAAATGCCGACAACAATATACAATAATTCCTAACAATGAAAAGTCAATTTCAACAGTCAACACTGTTTATACAATAATAACACGAACAGTGATTCTTAAACAACTGAAGCGTTTTAATAACACTACAATTTATATGCTGTATTTATTTATTTCCGTTGTTTATAACACGACACTAATTCACGACACTCGTTGTTGTTTCTCCGGTGACTGCTCTACTTATATAGAGCTAGCAGCTTGACCTCCCCCACGCTCGCGCGCTTTCTAGAACATTCTTGTGTCTTCGATATAATGCCACGCCTCACCATTGTTACTTGTTCTGGATGCTTCGATTGTCGCCAGTGGCGTAACATCTGGGGTTTTCGCTACAGTACCTACAGTAGGGTTACCAGATGGCCGGGATTTCCGGGAATGTCCCGGAATTCGTTGGTTTGTCCCGTGTCCCGAAATGTAAGTCTTCTATCCCGGAAATGCATAAGTTAAACGAATTCGTGCTCGCGATCGCAAGAAACGACAATAAGTTACATGCTAAGTAGTACTTATTTATTTAGCACTATCTGCAATTTCTGGACATATTATATATATTTTTACTTGTATTTAATTGTATTCTTCGGACTAACCCTAGTGTTAACTGGAAGGGTGCATTTGGTCAGTGAGAGAGCCCTCTTAAAAAAATTTATCCAAAGATATAGAAAAAGTTTCAAAAAAATATACGGAATATTTGTTTTAATTCAAATTTCTTTCTTTCACTTTTAATTTTTTCAGTTTCTTTTCATTCAGTGATGCCATTTTCATTCTTCAGTTCATTATAAATTGAGATTTAAAAAATGTACATTTTTACTTTTATTAATCATGAAACAATTTACATAAAAAGAAAAATGGAAAACATCGCATACTATACTGTCTGTCAGTCATATATCAAAAATTCTAAGCCCTTGTGACTTTTGGAAACTTAGTATGAAGCAAAAACGATAACATTTGAATATACATAGGTACAAGCTGCCGCAGTGACGTACTAGACATTATTGTATAATAATATATTAAATGTTCATGCAATCAAGTTTTGCAAGCTATTAAAATACAAATAAATGCTTCGTATGTAGCGTTACTGTTCGGAACACCCATCGAATGGCATAACGTTACAATACAATACATTTTTCTAGTATTGCACTATAATGTTACGTCATTTGATGAATGTTCCTATAACAGTATTGCTAACATTATAAGAAACTTTTTAACACAAAAAAAAACCTCCCTCAAAAAGCCACCAAAAAGGAAAATAATAAAACTGAGGTTTGTACCAATTTAATAAAATATGAATTTATTTATTGTAGATTATAGACGCGTCGACAACTTAGGTCATTAGCGTCATAAAATATGAAGTCTGTTAAAGAGAAGATATTAATTAAATTGACACTTTTTTTAACCGACTTCATATTTTATTAAATTGGCACAGACCTCAAAGTTTTATTATTTTCCTCTTTTTAGCGACTTTTTGAAGGAGGTTTTTTTTTATTAAAAAGTTTTTTATTTTTTACTTTTTAGTGACTTTACAATACGTAGTTTAGTCACTTGCCAATAGATTCATTTCTACAAACTTAACTGACTTCTCAAATACGCTGTGTATTATGTCAAAAAGTGACATTTACCTTAAAGGAATCACACGCCGTTACTCACTTTTATTAAACCGGCTTTCTTACGCTGTGTGATGTATCAAAAAGTGACATTTACCTTAAAGGAATCACACGCCTTTACTCACTTTTATTAAAATCAGCCGAACTACTGAACTGATTTAAGTAAAATTTATATGGGGCCAACTTCGAGGTATACCCTATCCAGTAAAACGAGAATCATCAAAATCGGACTACTCTGTGAAAAGTTATGCGTATTCATACATGAAAAAAGGAAAAAAAAAACAAAACAAATATACATGTCGATTTGAGAACCTTCCTCCTTTTTTGAAGTTGGTTAAAAAGCATTTATGTATTTGCATTATTATATAATCTCCTATTATTTTAAAACAATATATGTATTGGTGTTAAAAGAGTGACGGCTAGAAGATTTTGATAATAAAAATTTTCTTTAACGGGTATTAGCCAATTTTGATAAATAAAAACTGCACTTAAATATTTATTCATATTTTTAATATGTCGACGTTTCAACACACTTGATAATACAATATACATATAAGTAATGTTATAAATTATATTCAATTTTATATCTAAATGTATCTACTTACTAATTAAACAGAATAAATTTAGTCAAAAATATTGTTACAAAACTGTTTTCTGAGCTGGCGGAATAAATATTTATTTACAATAATTAAAAAACTCGGGTCGCAGTGCCAAAACCCTGCCGACAATATAGTGTATTTGCTAATACAGGCATTGTGGCATTATTATGTAAACTTAAGTTTGTTTTTTGACAAAATAAAAAATTTAACCCCTTAATACAGCCCTTAAAATAATTAAATTTTTCTAAATTTCAATATTAGACATGGATTTCATCAATACACCCAATTAAATACACCCTTCCATATCTAAGTAAATCCGTATCAACAAACTAGTGTTTTCATAAAATTTGAAAGTCCGGTCCTGTCGGGCCGATTTTATTAAAATTTTAGCAGCACATTTTAATCTTTACTAAAGAGTTAAATTTCAATTTTGAAACGATTCTGACAAATTTTTCGGTATTTTTGGGCCCAAAAACTTTTTGGAACCCCTAAATACAACCCTGAAAATGGTCCGATCGGGCCCATTTTAAATAGGCTTCTTGCGGTGATGGGTTCCAATGTGTGTACCAAATTTCGTTTCAATCGATTAAGTCTGTCGAGAGTTATCGTGTACACACATATATATATAAATATATAAATATATAAATATATATATATATATATACATACATATATATATAAACATTTTTAAAAATGGTGCCAAAGTGTTCAGGAGGCTATGAAACGTCGAGAAATTTTGGTCCGACCCCTAGGTCCCATCATCCGACCGACGCCAATAGTGTATGTGCCATATGGCAAATACACTAAAAACTCGGGTCGCAGTGCCAAACCCTGCCGACAATATAGTGTATTTGCTAATACAGGCATTGTGGCATTATTATGTGAACTTAAGTTTGTTTTTGGACAAAATAAAAAATTTAACCCCTTAATACATCCCTTAAAATAATTAAATTTTTCTAAATTTTAATATTAGATATGGATTTTATCAGTACAACATCTGCACCAAATCAAATACACCCTTCCATAAGTAAATCCGTATCAACAAACTAGTGTTTTCATAAAATTTGAAAGTCCGGTCCTGTCGGGCCGATTTTATTAAAATTTTAGCAGCACATTTTAATCTTTACTAAAGAGTTAAATTTCAATTTTGAAACGATTCTGACAAATTTTTCGGTATTTTTGGGCCCAAAAACTTTTTGGAACCCCTAAATACAACCCTGAAAATGGTCCGATCGGGCCCATTTTAAATAGGCTTCTTGCGATGATGGGTTCCAATGTGTGTACCAAATTTCGTTTCAATCGATTAAGTCTGTCAAGAGTTATCGTGTACACATATATATATATATAAATATATAAATATATATATAAATATATACATACATATATATATAAATATTTTTAAAAATGGTGCCAAAGTGTTCAGGAGGGTATGAAACGTCGAGAAATTTTGGTCCGACCCCTAGGTCCCGCCATCCGACCGACGCCAATAGTGTATGTGCCATATTATGGCAAATACACTAAAAACACAATAATAATGAACGCAATAACGAAAAGTCAATTCTAACAATCAACACAAGTAACAATAACTAAACAGTAATTACAAAGCAAGACAAAACAACTATATACAATAAATCGTAATTATTACCACTACACTCGTATTTATTTATCAATTTGGTTATTTATATCATGGCACTATTTATATCACTGATCCATCTTCGACTTGACTGCGTGACTCACCGTTGACTGATTCCTCACTCACTCGTACTGTTGTTTATATAGGCTGCGTCGCATAAGCCTAGTGTGTTCTCGCTTTCTCTAGAACTTTCGTACAGGTACCAGTTGTTACAGTAAGCGGACCCCGTTTCTCAGAACTCTTGCCTGCCGGTTATATACAGGGTGATCCGTAACAATATATAGGGTTCAGTTTTTAGCATCTTCAATAATATTTTTCTTAGTTTCTATTTGTGGTTTTACACAACTTTTTTTTTAGTCGGGTAATGCCGCGGCGAGTAAATAGGTACCGGTTTGTAGTAAATAAAATATTCAGATATGTAGTTCCTTATACGCATAATTTTTCAAATCAATGGAGGAATTCCTAGCAAGGCTGTCTAAACGTACGGCACTGTTAAACCCCCACAGTTTTACACAACGTGTGTCATTCGTTGTTATATACGCACCTACAAGTAGGCTGTTAGTTTCAACCATTTGCGTAAATAAGTTTTTTGCGGATATACAAAAGTATACACGAATTCTCATCAGTGAATAAAAACATAAGCACCAGGATATACAGGATGCTGAATTGCTTTGCGGGTAATAGGGATTTAACCCGTAAAATCAAACTTTCGCGATTTCCTGCTTCCCTAATTATTTTAGGAAAAATATCTTCGAGTAAAAAGTTTTAGAATATAAAATTCTGCATCTGATTCATTATAAACAAAATTAATTTTGCATGATTTGCAACGGCAGAAATTTGATTTCTCATCAGTGAATAAAAACATAAGCACCAGGATATACAGGATGCTGAATTGCTTTGCGGGTAATAGGGATTTAACCCGTAAAATCAAACTTTCGCGATTTCCTGCTTCCCTAATTATTTTAGGAAAAATATCTTCGAGTAAAAAGTTTTAGAATATAAAATTCTGCATCTGATTCATTATAAACAAAATTAATTTTGCATGATTTGCAACGGCAGAAATTTGATTTCTCATCAGTGAATAAAAACATAAGCACCAGGATATACAGGATGCTGAATTGCTTTGCGGGTAATAGGGATTTAACCCGTAAAATCAAACTTTCGCGATTTCCTGCTTCCCTAATTATTTTAGGAAAAATATCTTCGAGTAAAAAGTTTTAGAATATAAAATTCTGCATCTGAATCATTAAACAAAATTAATTTTGCATGCTTTGTAACGGCAGAAATTTGATATGAAAATGTCAAAATTACCTCAAAAACAGATAACCATGGAACTTGAACAAAATGATGACGTTTTAGCTGTCAGAATAATTTCTAATCATTTTGTTCAAGTTCCATGGCTATCGCTATCTGTTTTAGAGGTAATTTTGACATTTTCATATCAAATTTCTGCCGTTACAAAGCATGCAAAATTAATTTTGTTTTGTTTGATTTAGATGCAGAATTTTATCTTCTAAAACTTTTATTCGAAGATATTTTTCCTAAAATAATAAGGGAAGCAGGAAATCGCGAAAGTTTGATTTTACGGGTTAAATTCCTATTACCCGCAAAGCAATTCAGCTAGTATAAGCCACTGAAATAAAGTAATACTGGAAAGCTTACTTCCTTTACTTTGCTGTACTACGTGGAAATCGGGTAAATACAGATATAGTTAATAAGGCCAACTGTCCTTGTTCCACTACAGTAGACTATACGACAAAGACAGGTATATGGCCCTATTAGAGTTCATACATTTATAGAAAACTTAACCGCCTCATGCGCACAAACCAGATTTTGTTCGGACTGGTCTATTCTATTTTTGACTGTGCACTGTTTACTTGTCATTCAGTGTTCACTGTTTAGGTTATAATATTATCTATATACTGTTAAAAATCGAGTATTGAAGTGTGTTTGAAGTGCATTACTAAATTGTTAATAATTCAATTTTTAAACAATTCCCCTAATTTTAGAATTTAGAATTACATCAACAAAAAAGTGGGATAACTCTGTTCCCGCTAAAATATATCGAGATGGTTTCTGGCTCGATAATTTTAACATATTTTTGATGCTAAAACAATTGAGTAATGTAAATACAAATAACAAAAAATTGTATTGAGACCAACAATGGCCCGTACTTTTAATTTCGTAATATTTGGATTCTTTATTAAAGAAACATCCGGTATATGTAAATAAACACAAATAAACATTACGCATACGGAAGTACGTGTAAATTGTAAATACAAACTACACTTTAAGCTAGGCCTGTTCAACAAAAATACTAAGAGATAATATAATATTGTGTTTAGAGAAAATTTTAAATCGAAAATATCAAAAAAATATTCATGAACAATGGACTATTTTTTTGACTATATAAATCCCTTTTTTTGATCTCGAAATATCTACACAAAATGAATAATGGATTATTTTTTTGTCTATAAATCCCTTGTTTTGATCTCGAAATATCTACACAAAATGAATAATGGACTATTTTTTTGTCTATAAATCCCTTTTTTTTGATCTCGAAATATCTACACAAAATGAATAATGGACTATTTTTTTGTCTATAAATCCCTTTTTTTGATCTAGAAATATCTACACAAAATAAAAATGGGCTCTTATGTTTTGAATTAACTATAACTCACACACACTTATTTCAAGCTTTTGAATTCTGCTAACAGATGCGACGGTCAAATCTGGCCTTCAAAAGGTGGGTCGCTCGTTAGCACAGCCACAACTTATCTGTATTATATGTCATCTGTGATATAACTGAGGTCATTAGCGTTTATCTACATAACTCGTAACAATTCCACTCCTTTCGGCCCACGTACCGATCTTCTTCGCTTGCAAATCGAGTAACCAACGAAAACGTTTCGCCCTTGTTTTTTACTTTTATTATTATTATTTTTTGGAATATTTGTTCGACTCGACTCGATGATCGAGTACCTTTACTACTCGGCCGGTACTCGATTTTTTGGAGTAGTCTTACATTTTTTTATTTATTTATTGTAAATCGCGTCGACAACTTAGGTCATTAGCGTCTTGATTACATTAAATAATAACTCATTTAAAACTAAATTACATCACAAAACATCCATGAGCGGAGGCGGGATTCGAACCCACGACAGTCTGATCCAGAGGCCAAGACGCTAACCACTGGACCACACTATCCTCCTTACATTTTTTCATGACATTAACGAGTATAGGAACTGCTCGCTAATTTTTCTTATTATAATTAAAATTCTTCTACATTGAAGCATCGATATTAAAAAACCGGCCAAAAGCGAGTCAGACTCGCGCACCGAGGATTCCGTACAATAATAAAAATAAACAGTTATGTAAAGGTAAAAAATTCACAAATTTATTTATTTAAGCTATAATTTTTAAAAAGTTTTTTTTTCTTATATTTTATTTTGTTTTTTTAGTAGGTACCTATTTCAATTTTTTTCCGTATAAAATTTAATTCAATTAATTTTTAAAGTAAAAAAAATATTAACAGAATATTTGATGAATAAAAAAAACAAAAATATTGCAAACAAAAACCCGGAATCGAACAAGGTATCTTCAGTCGAATGATATACCACTGAGCTAGTCTAACGGTGGTGTTCTACTGTCTATAGTATATCTACAGTACAGCAGTACGGTTACTCCAACTACAGCAATAGAGCGTAAAATAAAAAACAATATTTGATAAAATTAATCGATTCTTTAATTCTAATTATTTGCCAGGATTCATGCCACAACAACACACAATCTGTAAAAATTTCAACTAGTTATCTCGTACCGTTTGTGAGATAGAGCCTTGTGACGAACGGACAGACATCGTATAGGCTCAGTAATAGGGTTCTGTCAGGGGCGGATTCAGAAAAATATTTCGGGGGGGAAGGAGGTTCAAAATATTTATGTACAAGTACATTATATTGTTACGGATCACCCTGTATATAAACGACAGGTAAGAGTTCTGAGAAACGGGGTCTGCTTACTGTAACAACTAGTACCTGCGCGAAAGTTCTAGAGAAAGCGAGAACACACTAGGCTTAGGCCACGCAGCATATATAAACAGCCAGTGCGAGTAGTGAATAAATCAGTCAACGGTGGATCAGTGATATAAGTAGTGCCGTGATATAAATAAATAGATTGATAAAATAAAAACTAGTGTAGTGGAAATAATTACGAGTTATTAGTTAAGTGCTATTTATTGTTTTGTTTTGCTTTGTTTAAGAATTACTGTTTAGTTATTGTTTACTTGTGTTGATTGTTAGAACTGACTTTTCTTTGTTGCATTCATTGTTATTGCGTTTTTAATTATTGTAAATAAATATTTATTCCGCGAACTCAGAAAACAGTTTTGTAACAATATTGATGCTTGAAACTTACCTCACCAAATCAGTTTTTTACAGACAAAATATCGAAAATATGCCTCTGTTGTCGAGCGTCTATAATTCACAATTCATTCATTCGAAAATATGCAACGTCCAACGCCGCTAAGATACGAATCGGATGTCCTTTTCTATGCGTTCTATCGTTGCCAAAAATTTCGGGATGGGTTTGAACCCCCTGACCTCCCCCCCTGTATACGCCACTGGGTTCTGTTCGGAGGTAAGGAACCCTGAAAATCGCCCGCGGGCCTTACTTCGACCAGGCCTGGCTTTACACTCATTTGAAGTACCTATATACACATTTCCTATGTACACAGTTGACTCGTGACTCTATGCTAATTGTAAGCGGCACAGGAAAAATTACTGACAGCGTGAAAAGGATATTCACTGACCATTTTACATTTTAAATCGTGAAAAAATTTGCACGCAAAACGGAAGTGTTTTCTTCTACACCAAAAGCCCCGGTGTATGTTAATTAAGCGCAACTTTAAACTGAGCTTATTTTTCACTTATAAAATTTTCCGCACATTACATTTTAAAGAGTACCTTCTGTTTTTAAAATTAATTTTTTTTTCTATCAAAGGAAAAATACCCTAGCAGTCAACGTTCACAGAATAGTAGGTATATTATGAAATATTTTGTCCGTCTTGTGACTTCTTGTGATTTATCACTACGCGTTTCAGCAACGAGTTGCCATCTTGAGGTGTGGTTAATTATTTTTTAAAAACGCACTAAAGAAAATATTACTCAAGTAGAGCTAGTTCTAGTTGAGTAATATTTTTTTTAGTTATAAGGTAATTATGATTAAATGAATGAATTGTAAATTATAGACGCTCGACATAATTATGATTAAGTCTATAGTAACAACTAGGTAGTCTATAAATAGTTAGTAATTTGTGTTTAGCCTTTAGTTTTAATCATCTCCTGATGATGCCAACTTGGTTGGCGAAACGTACGTCGAGTATTAAATTACTATGGTTTGGTGTTTGTGGTTAATTCTGTTTTTTATTATTCCACTTTGTGATTTAGCAAAAAGATGAATTGAAAATATTTTTTGTTGTCAATGATTTCTTTAATTTTTCTATCCAAGTATATAAAAACATCTCTACAACGGAGTTTGTGGTAGTCGATGCTTTGTTGAAGCCTGAGGCCACCGCCTTAATGTCCTAAATCCGGACGCTAATGACCTAAGTTGTCGAGCATCTATAATCTACAATCTCTACCTTAAATCCGGCGCTGTCCAACAACGTTTTGTATAGCTCCACTGTGGTAACTTAAAGGAAATTTTTCTAAAGGTGAATTTACTAAGGTTTCTTGAAAGTCTTCCAGTCTGTACAACATAAAGAAATAAATGTCAACTGGCACACGCTGAAGCTATAGATATTATATTTATGTCGATTATATAAAAGAAAAGTCATTTTCTTTCTGTCACTGGCATTACCTTTGGTGTTTTTATTTTGAAAGAAGTCACGTCAGTGAATTCCACATTCGTTACACGATGCTATCGTGTAAAGCCGGCTCCAGATGATAGGGCAAATGTCGATCAATGTTGACATTCGGGCAGTTGCTTTGACGTATGGAATCCACACGTCATGGCAACATGAAAACCATCCACACTCTAGATAGTTTTCATGTGGGCAATATTTAACAAAGTCATCAATGTTGCCATTGAAAGACGTTCGCTCTGATGGCGGTTCTTTGAACACACATTAAAGGTATTGGCCAACGCTGTCTCGACTTGCAAATATGACTTTATGTCACCTATTTTTTCACCACCCTGTATAGTAGCTATATTGATTCAACACATTTTGTAATAAATATCTGGGTGCCGAGCTTTGCTCGGATGAGTTCAATAAAAATAGTACCTACTTGTATGCTGTGAGATATTATTTTCTCAGAGTATTATTCCGAAACGAATTTATTTCTGAAACATAATTTAAAATAATTGTTTCTTTTAAATATTTTAACTACCTATGTGTATTTTTAAGCGTAAAAACTAAGTATCAACTTGAATCAAGCATTTTTTCCTGTAAATATTATTTAGGTCGCCATTTTCAAATCTACCGCCGTTATTGTTTTGTTGACTGAAGAACTCGCAAAAACCGATTTTCATAGATTGAATATCTTGTAAAAATGTTCGAATCAGATGAAATTTTGCTCGCCCGTTGCCATTTTAATAATCCAATTTTAAGCATTGATACCAAATATCAACTTTATCGAAGTACTTTTTCTCTGTGATGTCATCTTAACAACTTCCAGTAAATTTCAAATATTTTTTTTGCGTTATAGGTACCTACTGAAAAACTCACAAAAATCGATTCTTTTAATAACAAACGTCAGACTATAACCTGCGCAAAACTTTTTTTGCATGTATCTTCACCATAGTTTTTAAAAATCGATGTGTTTTTACACAGACCCGCGGCGCCAGAAGTGCGGCCCTTCGGGCCGCCGTTTTGTTATTATTTACATATTGTGCAAGACACTTCTTATATTAGTGTTCAATTACAATTTTAACACTTGTGATATATTATATAAAATCTATGTTGAAATAGTCTTCGAATCAATCTGACTTTAATTGAGCAAGTTATAATAAATAAAAAACACCTTTTTTTTAATTGCTCCCCTCTGGAACCAAAATTCCTACCTAGATCGATTTCTCGCCCCGAAAAATCCCCATTCTGTAAATTTCATCAGAATCGTTAGTCGTTTTTGAGAAAAAAAGGTCTAGGTAAGATTATACGTCATACTACATTTAACGTACTTACCTATACATATTTTATATAGGTAATATAAAAATAACATAAGTACCTATTTATTTAAATTTTATCTAAAACTACTTACATAATTATGTTTAGATTTTATTGTTGCTATTTTTTTACTTTTCAAATAATTACTGATTATTTTAATAAGATAAAGATTGACTGTCAGAGTAATTTTGACATAAATAATGAAAACAGTTTGTTTTTTCCAAAGCCTACTCACAATACGACACTGTTTTATGACGTTAAAAAAACTGTTTTTTAAAATGATAAAATCGATAAGAAAACGAATTTTTCCAGGGATGAGACCTAGCTAAATCGATTTTTTGCCCCCCGAAACCCCTTTTCGGTAAATTTGATCAAAATCGTTAGAGCCGTTTTCGAGAAAATATTTATATAGATACATAGAAACATATATACAAGATTTACTCGTTTAATAATATAGGGATGAGCGTTTTATTGGTGAAAACACGCACCTTCCAATAATCGTAAACACAATAAATTATAATAGTGCTGTGCTACCTTGCGCTGCACGTATATATAAAGGAAAGTTACTGTACAACTCGTGCATCAAGTCCCTGGATACGATAACTTACAAATATTCATGCATTAAGTATGTATAAAATACAACATTACGTATTATTTACTCACTGACTTAAGGTACGTACAGTACGCAACTGGGATTCTAGATGGTAGCGTAGATCATAGCAGGGCTTGCTTAAATTAATGCATTGTTATATATGCGAGCGTACACAACGAAGCAGTGAGTGTAGCAGGTATAAGCGCTGTTACAAGAGCTGCTAGATACAAGAATGTATCTCCACCATTCTTTCAGTGCGCTGACTACTATAATCAACGTGTGACAACTGTCAAATGGCCGTTACAAATTTCGGAATGGATGTGACTATTTTAATAAATGAAATTTTGCCAGTTTTTATTTAATTTGTTTTGAGTTTTTTCTAAGACGTATTTAAAAGTGTTAGGTTCCATACGTAAATAGTCAAAAAACCGGTTTGGGTAAAATTTTAATTCTTGGTATAAATGATGAAATTCGCCATGTTTAGATCGTTTTCTATTAATAGGGTGGACATGATAGCTCCTACCCAAATTTGTATTTAAAATATACCACTTTGTAGCAGAAAAACACAAATATTCGTCTTCGCTATCTGCCATTTCAAACGCGATTTAAGCTTGTATAAATGCTAGTAGCAAAGCTTCGTTGTGCAAACCTATAAGCGCTTATAATTTCAGCCACCATCTACCATACATGCTACCATCTAGAATCCCAGCTGCGTACTGCACGTACCTTTACTGGTCCTAAAGAACGTGATCGTTATCGCTTATTGCAACGTCATTACGATAAAAAAAATTATGTCTTACAGTTACAATTAATGTATTTTTTTAACATATACCAGCCTCGCGTGTCCCCACAAATTGCCATGCTTTTAACTAGTTAATATTCAATTCAATTTCAAGATTTTTTTTTAAATGTAGCTTTGTTGTCTGCTTGCAGAATGTAAGCATACAAAACTGGTTACATAGAACTTGTATCCTTTTACCAGGTATCTCTAGTGACGTAATACGCAGAAGATCCCCTTTGATGCTACAGACTAAGCGGTAAATGTATAAACATAAATTAGTTTAAAATTGAGATTCAAAAAACTTTATCGAATCTTGTATAAAATTTTGTTTGATCCTGCGATTAAATATACACGATAAAAGTTAGACACACCGTTTCGTAAATTCGCAGCAGGATTTCAAATTTATAAAAAAAATTATACAGTGATTCGTTAATAAGAAAACTAGATTGGTATTCAAAACACATAAGCTCTTAGAAATATTGACGGGTCATCAGTTTAATAAATAAACTAAAGAACCATTGAACCAACACTGTAAAAAATGGATGTAAAAATACTTTGAAAGTTAAGGTAGATTTCGCTCGATTTTCTAAGTGATTTTACATTATTTTTTATTTTTACACAGAAAACTTCATAAAAACTTGGACATTTACTGTAAAGTTAAACAAATTTGTGATTATTACATAAAGTAAATTAAAATTACATAATTTATGTAATATTCCAATAAAGTGTATAAAAATTACAAAATAAAATGTATAGTTACATATATAAAATGGATGAATACAAAACAAATTAATGTAAAATTAGTAACTACGCATGCGCAATGTGTTTTTATGGAATCTACGCGATGTGGCGATACCTGTTTGCGACGTCATTGTCTCTTTGTGTGCCTATTACCAGATTAATCGCTGGCTACAAATAGACCATCGATAATCTATGTAATCGGCCTTCTCATTTTTTACAGTGAATTGGAGTTTTATGTAACATTTATCATAGATCCAAGTGTGCAAGCTTTCACGGCCGGCATTGTTCCAAGTCTTCATGGTTTCCGGGCTTATATATTTCTACCAATACCACCGGACCACGGCCTATACAAGCCCAGAAACCATGAAGACTTGGAATTTATCATAGAGTTGAGGGAGAAGTAAGAGAAGTGTTAATAAATGGTATATTCTCTCAAACATCAACATATTGAATTTAAAACTTCGTCATGCAATTCGTTAACAAAGCTAGTATCATCAAGGACATTTTTAATCTAAGCGCACGGAGTGCGTCGGCCAAGTTTTCGCAACAAGCAAAACCTAACGCAATGTGTAATATTTACACGAATCATTTCGAGCCCTTTTCGACCCCCCTTTATCCCCGACGTTAGTTGCGTTACAGGACTGAATTTTTTCAGGGGGGTTAAGGTTACCAAAAAGAAGCAGTATTCCAAATTTCATACATCTAGGTGGAATGGTTTCAAAGATACGAATGTCCGAAAATCACAATTTTTGGATTTCACTGACTGACTGACTGACTGATAGATAGATTATCAAAAATCTAGGGTATTTCCAATCGAGCTAAAGCTTTGAAATTTGGAACATAGTGTTTAAGATGATAATTACGAGAAATATCGAAAATAAATGAAAATCCAACATGGCGGACTAAAAATCCAACATGGCTGATTCTGACACGACATAAAATCTTCGGTACTTCCAATCGAGCTAGACCTTTGAAACAGATATAGTGCTTAAGGTGATAATTACGAAAAATATCGAAAATAAATGAAAATCTAACATGGCGGATTAAAAATCCAACATGGCGGATACCCACTGAATAGTAGCAGTGTGGTTTTACCCACACACCAAGCCTCTTTTTTTCTATAAAATTAATAATAATAATAATAATGCGTTTAACGTCCGTTTCTCGACATTATGTCATAACAGACGTCATTCGCACCATTACTATTTTCCATTTTTACCACTTCCCGTTTTTTCCTTTTTTATTATACTTCAACTTCTTTAATAGCAATGTGCGAATGGAGGAATTATAGGACATTAGGATAAGGTAGGCAACTTTGGGAGCATGGGAGTTTGACAGGTATTCGGCCATGGCCTTGAATAAGGAACCATCTCGATATTCATCTGGAATTATTGAGGGAAACCATGGAAAACTTCAAGCAAGATGCCCGGCACAGGAATTACCGTTTTTCGGCGTGAGGCAGTAGGAAAAAGTCCTAGCCACATCTGCCCCCGCCGGGAATCGAACCCAGTACCTCCCCAATGCGAGTCTAGTGCTGTACCACTAAGCTACATCGCTGGGTTATTTTTTCTACAAAATTATTAATGTATAAATTATGACCAAAATTAATTTTTAAAACCGAAACCTAATTTAAGTAACCGAAGTTTGAAATCAATTTGCATTAAGCACGTTATTTAGTTTTTGAAACGATTTTCGATGAGCGTACTAGTTTAGTCTGCTCTAGATATTTCGCGTCCGAGATTGCATATAGTATTTCGCCGGGAGAGTATATTAAGGTCTTTGTTTTGTAATCCATTTACCTTATAGAATTTAGTGAATTAAGCTCATTATACGGTATTATGAACCTCGAGATGCATTGAGGCATATCGCAGCTTCATTCTATTATAACATTAATGCATCGACGGCGTGAACATCCAGAACTTGCTGTGTCCAAGGCGTTAAGCTTTTAGATGCAGTTTTTTTTGGTCACGCAACGTAAATATTAAATGAATTCGCACTATGACATAGGTGGGAAGCATTGTGTGATGTATTTACAATATTACGTAACAAAGACAATGATTATAATTTTGTAATAAATGAAATATCAGTTGTGTTCTTGTATTCAGACTGTAAGGTCACGATTGAAATGATTTGTATGAATAAAGGAATTTTGATTTTTTAAATAACTTGTAGTAATTTAAGATTTTACATATTGGCGACGAGGATTTAAAACACAAGAGAAGAAAAATGTCTGTACCGTTAACCTTTTTGAGAGAATTTTATGCAGGAAATGACGATAAATGGAGTTTGTATACTGATCGTATTGAACAATTTTTTATTATTATTAAAACGTTGGAAACGGAAAAAGTGCCCACATTAATAGCAATATGAATAAATAGCATAAATTAATTTTGATGTTACAGTGTGCGCACGCAACGTAAAAATTCACCCTTATAATTTTTTCATAACGCAACTAAAGTATAGCTTTAAAAATTATAAATTGAAAATGTTAATTAGTAACCTTGAAAAAAGAAGATAAAAATATCGTTTCGGCGTTTTGCGGGGTGATTCGCCTCTATTGCCATCTCTTGAGGGAATTAAGAGACTGACTCTTGAAGTGTAGCTTTAAGAACAATTTTTGTTTGATTGATTGAATTCGAAACTGCAGTGAGATAATCTTAAAATTTAACCAGCTACGAAAATAAAGATTTTGTACAATTGTAACAACTCAGTTGTTACGGTGTTTATTTTAATAATAAAATTTAAAAAAATGTATTTCCCTTAATCGCCGCCTCTGACCATAATTTCATAATACTTAGTTTATAATGTAACAATTATTTTATGTAACAAGCCGTTGTCATTGTGTCTACCTACGCCAGATTTCGTTCGTAAAAATATTTTAAAATTCACAAAATAATATTCAGTATTGGGATCCGTCAGATAGGTGGAGCTTTAAAAAAATGGTGCAGAGGGGGGGAAATTTCATATACGGGGTATATTTTTGCGTGTAATTTTATGATTTTCAAAGTGATAAGAAATGATAAATATAAGTGCAATTTGTGATTGGGCCGGTACGAATCCTAAACAAAGGAATTTCGTTGAAGGAGAACGGATTCTCAAAGCCCGGCATATTATCAAATGTCGGAAATATAACGAGAAAAATGCATGCAAAATGAACTGTCAAAAGTAGTAATCTTTACGACATATTGCTTAAAAACATCAAAATTAAAAGAAAATCTCCACGAAATTAATCATCCGCGTTCAATGCGCTTTTAAGGCTGGGTTAGGTGAATAATGTAAACACATAACTGCAACATAATAAGTTATATTGTAATAAGTAAGTAAGTTACTAACCTCAAAATATTTGTATACGAAGTTAATCCTATAAATTTGTTAATCATCAGGGATTCAACTATTGTAGTGCAGTATGATAACAAGTACATCTTATTATTACTATAAAATATTTTTTTAATTCATAAATACAGTTTTTCCACATTTCATTGGAAAATAATTCTCTGTAAAGTAAGTTTTACAAGGCAATAACTGACAGTGTTTATTGCCATGATATTAGAAAACGTCGCGAATTCCATTTTCGATAAACTTTTTGTTTATTTTACTTGTTTTATTTTTGTAATAAACAATTTCATGATTAATTTGCACTGTTAGCATGTAAAATTTTCCCTCGTTTGAGTACAATTTTCTGCCACCAGATGTCAGATGCTCATTTGACGGACCCCAATAGTATAGTTTGCAATTTCGACTATAAAATAAGTTGTCTGACGACTCCTTCTTAACGGGCAGTCCGAATTGTGGCGAGGTATCATTCCCCATATTAACCACAATCAACCGGACAATGCCACGCGAACGAGGGCAAAATATTATAAGGATCTACTCCAAGACGACACAATAACAATTTAAAATCGACTGAACAGAGTTTATTAAAGTTTCTTTTAAAATTTGACATGGTTAATTCCGTCTGTGTGGCCGGTGGTACATATTTGTGATCAAGATTTAGCACTCAATCTTTCACAATTAAACATCCTTGCCATAGTCTGTACGAGTGCGTCACACAATAATTCTTCTAAACATTCACTTTATTCAACTGGCGATAAAATATAATTTGAGTGATTACGTGAAAGGAGAGCGGATTAGCAATCGCAGTATGTAAGAAACTGTACAAAAGTTTTAAAGTGAATGTAATAAAAAAAATTCGACTGATGACCAGTCCTATACTTCCCACCTAGTAAATATTTGCAAAAAATAAACACTCTTTTTTTTATTCTTTGACTAGGCCCAAATAACCTTAGCTGTTGGTGGTCTTTAAAACACAATTTAATTTTTATTCTTTGAAAAAAGCATGGCCCTCTTTTTTGTTTGGTGATCTATTGATGGCTAGCTTAATATAGCAAAAATCATGGTTACCTTGATTTACGTACAATTTTTTATTTTTTTACTAAAATATTTTTTTTCTCGAAAACTATACATTTTAGAGAAAAAAAATATTTACATTTTTTTCATATTATAACATCTAGAATTCATTTATATTTTTTTTTACCTATGTTAATACGTGACATTGAGGACGTTTTTTTGAATATCTCAGGATCCACTGAACCGATTTGACTCAAAATCTAATCAGATCTAAGTTAAAGGCTGATAAACACAATAGAACAATCGGCATGCCCGTATGTTGTTCCGTTCTTAAGATATCGAAGGCGAAAAATTGACCACATACACACACACACACATACACACATACACACATACACACACACATACAGACATCAGTCAGAAAATGATCTTAAACGATTGCTAGGGTCTCAAAACGTGAAAATCTGTTAAAATCTCGAAATATTGTTTTCGGACTGAATCCATTACTTCCCTACCATAGTAGAGGTGGGAAGTAATAATGACTGTGCGATAAAAAGGAGTGAAAAACTCCAATTTACTAAGAAGTGTACTCTAAACGAAACATAATACTATGGCGATTTATTTTGACTTTTTTATATTTTAAATTCTAAAGGTGGCCATTTTTTACTTTGGCACGGACATTTCAAATTATATTTTTCTCCCATTTTTTGTAAGCATTTGCATGACATTATTATTTTAAGTACAGGCAATCCTCGTTGTTACGACAGGACACAGGTTACGTTCCAGAAATATTTGACGTAAAACGAGTCTAGTTATAGGTTCCTGGACATGAATAGAACAGCCTTTATCAAAAAAATGACCTTGTTTTATTATGATACATTTTTGATTGCCCAACATATAATTTCACAAAATCATGAATATCACGATTTTGAAACAAATTTTATTGCATTACATTACCCTCGAAGAATATGAAATATATTATAAAGCCACAAAATTCGACAATACCAACATTCTTAATGACAAACTAACACTAATATATGACACACAAACACCCAATACTCAGTAATCGTCTACACACATACACACACATACTCACATTTCCATTTCATCTACCTACTATATAAATCATAAAATCTCGAAATTTAAATCAGTACTCCACAAACCACGACATAATACACAGTGCTTAGCATCATAATATTATGTAGTGTTATGAATACTCAATGTGTGTTTTTAAAAAAATAATTAACCACACCTGAAGATGGCAACTCGTTGCTGAAACGCGTAGTGTTAAATCACAAGAAGTCACAAGACGGACATAATACAAGGTATTTCTTATACTTCATAATATTGTTTTATTAATAAATCTCACAAAATACCGGTAATGTAATCATTACAATAATGTTTTTAAATGAAACTTCTTATGAAGGGTAAAATGCTAGCTCGATAAAACGTAAAATGTGTACCTATACGAAAAATGTGTATACAAAAATGTGTAACGGTAAATAATGTATCCCCTCTTCTCCCGCGTCTGTATTGTAGACTGTAGATGCTGAAATAGTCAGGGGCAAGTCATTCGACTTCTGACTGTACACGACGCACAGTGTACAAGTGTTCCCAACGCTAATTAATTTTAATATTATTCATACATAAGAAGTTTCACTTCGGTCGTGTGTACTGCGACACATTCCTTTTTTCTGTTTCTCATCTTTCATATTATTTTCATGTATTTTCCTACAATATTTGCAGGCGAGAATAATGTCATTGGAGAGATATTGTAGATTATAGACGCTCGAAACGTGAGGTCACTAACGTTATTCCAGATAGATATGTTATACCATTGATCTCTATAAGTACTTACTAACTGAATAGTTGATGTATATATGAAAAAAAAAATTAAAAACATAGAACCAATTGATAAATGGTAGCCAGCGGGTACATTTTAGTTACTGGCCAGATATTATATGGCGTTGATTTGGGAATGGCGGACTACAGGATCAGCTATCCAGCTAGTACCTAAGTATAAAGATCAGTGTGTTATAGAAACAAGTTCCCCCCAGGGGGACATTGGGATGTAGTTGTTATCGCAATCGCATTACAATGTTCTTTGGGAATTGGCGTTCCCAGGAGCCCGAGCTCGTACTAGTCGGTTTGTGTATGCCGGCTGGTGGATTTTAATACACAAATATGTTATTTGTTGTGTTGAAAACGCTAATGACCTGAGTTGTCGACGCGTCTATAATCTACAATAAATAAATAAAAAGAAACAAGTTGTGGGTAAAATCGAATTCTTCATTTCTGGTGTGCGCTAGTTAGAACTACGATAATATATCGTACCAAAAGCATTACTATAAATAATGGGTTGAGCACATCACTTTCGTTAATGTAACAAATTATTATTATTATTATTATTATTTGAAAATATTTTCCATCAAATACGCAGGTAGGTAATTATTAAAATGTCGGATCAGTAAGCTTTTCACTTTTTTGGTTATTGTTGTATAAAAACTCATTTCACGATCAACACCGTTTCAAGTGATGTATTAAAAAATTCATAAATGTTGACATGGCAATAGGGGGGGCAAGTATATTTTCATTCACGCGTCACTGCCCTTTGATATTATGGATGTATTGTGGTTAGCCAAACATCGACATGTTTGTGACAAAATCCCATGTAGATTAGAACGGTGGTCGCCATTTTTAAATAATATGTATAATGTTAGCGATAGAATTGAGAAATATTCTACTGGAGGTGATTAATAAAATGATATAATAATTAATACTATGTATACAGGGTGGTACATCTTAAACAATGCAGTGAAATATCTCGTAAACGGTACAAACCATAAAAGAAATGTTTTATACAAAAGTTATAGAGTGTCAAGGGGGACAGAAGACTGTAATATCAGATTTAAATTAGGTGGTGCTGTGAAGGTCAGGTGAAGGTCAGCTTCGATTTTTTAATTGTAACAGTGCATTTTTATTCCAGAATACGATACAGTATTTAATAGTGAACAGTAAATTATTAAGGTACATATCAGCTAAAGTTAATAAATGTTGAGATATTTAGACATTAAATAACGGCCAAAATGAACGACAATTAGATAAATTATGGCATAGCAGATAGCCATGATATTACGCACCGGCCTTCTTTGCTTGAATTCAATTCATAAATAAAAAAACCGAATAGACAAATTAAATTTGCTATTTAATTTCTAAATATCTTAATATTTATTAACTTTAGCTCATATGTATTTTAATAATTTACTGTTCGCTATTAATTAATAGGTGCGTTTGGTATCAAGGTGTAGTGTAAAAAGTGTAAGCACTTTTGACACTATTACGTTTGTTATACAAAAGTGTAAAATAACTGATCTGTTTGTTATTTCAGTGTGGGACTAAAAGTGTAACAACTATTAGTCCTGACTTTTGAGCAGGTGCACGTAGTGTAGTGTAGGTCACGTGATATATGTCTGAATTGACAATCGCTTTGACAGATTTGATACTTTTTTCGTACTCAATTTTTTACATTTTTTATCTCTTAAAAATGAATGAGCTTCAAAATGTAATGGTACAAGATAAATATGGCAGTGAGTTTAACATTTTTACGACCAAAAAAAACTGTAAAAACTAGAAATAATGAACTCAGCCAATCTGTCATTAATTTATTTTGTAATGCGCATGTACAATCTACTCAGAATGTACACTAGCCCGTTTGTTACAAGTGTACATTTAGTTTACAATTTTGGTGAACTTTTTACACTTTTCAGTGAAAAATTATCTACACTACACTACACTACACCTTGATACCAAACGCACCTACTGTATCGTATTCTGGAATATTTATTTACTTCGTTACCATAGCACTCCCGTATGGCATAAAATATTGCATTATTGTACGCGTTCGATATGTAGTATTTTAAGCAACCGACTAGAGATACGAAATGTAGATTGCAAATATGTTTTACAAAAAAAATGTTTCTCCCGCACCTTGAGAATTTTTGCGCATAGCGGCATACCGAAGTGCGCACGTTTGCTTGCCTCAAATGGAGCTCTTTGTACTTAATTTTGGTTATTGTTTATTGATAAACCAAGTGCTTAATTCAAATTGACAGCAAGTCATGTAATCGGAATTATTAACATTGTTCTTCCCAAATGAAATGGACGGCACTTGCTATTACAGCGCTAATGTTATTGTGCACAGGGATGTGTGTATTTTGTTTTATCATATTCCAACTCTACAAGTAGAGAAGTACTGATTTTGGTCGAAATTCATTTTTCATAATTTCACAATATTTTCATGGGGCCTCAATCGTTGTAAAGAGTTCGTTCATCTGTTTGGCTCTGAGCACGTTTCCGGTCAAAACCAAATTTTGATAAGTTTGACACCTAAATAAGAAGAGCCCTATTGTTTTTGGAGAAAATCGGCGTATAAACGCAAAAGCGATATGTGCTATAACTTAATTTTTACCCAACTATTGCACATAAGGAGGGTTATGAGTTCATTATGGCAGTCATGTATGCATATATTATGTATGTAAGTATGTGTGTAAGGATGTTCATCTGTTCATTCGTAGCTCCTAAACTACTAATCAGATTTGGACAAATGACGTACTGTCATACATGTAAAAGCAATATAAAAAAAATGTTTTTGACATAGACGACGAGCTAGGGAGAAAATTAAAATTTCCAAATGTCAAGGATAATAATGTAGCAACATCAAAAAGTTGGCTATCTTGCCGTTATTTAAGAATTTCAGGAAAAAAATGAATTAATTGACAGGTCAGAATGCTAGGTTATATTAATTTTATAGTTGTATTTTCGAACTCAAATAATAGACGTTCAAAATAATAATAAGTTGAAAACTTATTTCAGAACGAAATATGAGTCAAATATACTAACTTGGTAATTAAGACAATTCAATTAATAATAATTAATGATTTTTATTCTGTAACAAATTGAGGTTATATTTTTCAATCAATATACATTTATTAAATTAGTTAACATCCTATATAAATTGTGATTTTAAGTTATTACTTTATCATTTACTGACCGTTTTATATGTAAATTTTGTTATTTTTTCTTTTGTCAAATCCATTCTCAATTTATCACATCTAATGTTGTCAATGTGACGTTTTAGGAATTGTATAAAAAACATGCTTTTATCTGGATATCGATTATATCCGAAGTATAATTAGCAAAACTGCAATGTTATGTTAGCATTGTGATTATTTAAAAACATGTTTCTATTTCAAATTATAACGAGAAATCTATATACGGTTTATAATATAAACAAAAGAAATACAATCAATATGATTAGACACCTATACCGTAACTAAATTCACTATATTAGTGAAATTAACATAAGAATATCAGACGAATTATCGCCATGATATTTATATAGCCGTCTATATAAATATCATGGCGATAATTCGTCTGATATTCTTATGTTAATTTCACTAATATAGTGAATTTAGTTACGGTATAGGTGTCTAATCATATTGATTGTATTTCTTATGTTTATGTTTCTATTTGTTTAATAATTTTAAACAATTCAGTTATATTACTAAAATGACACGACGCAAATGAAGAATAAATAATGTCTGTACCCACCACAAGTGCTGCCTCTCATGGATAATTGAATGGACTACTCTCAGTAAAATCCCTATATTATTAAACGAGCAAATCTTGTATATATGTACCTATATAAATATTTTCTCGAAAACGGCCCTAACGATTTGGATGAAATTTACTGAAAAGGGGTTTTGGGGGGCAAAAAATCGATTTATCTAGGTCTCATCCCTGGAAAAATTCGTTTTCTTATCGATTTTATCATTTTAAAAAACAGTTTTTTTAACGTTATAAAACGTTGTATGGTGAGTAGGCTTTGGAAAAAACAAACTATTTTCATTATTTATGTCAAAATACTCTGACAGTCAATCTTTAACTTATTAAAATAATCAGTAATTATTTGAAAATATGTAGGTACATACGTTATGTAGTATGACGTATACTGACGTATAATAATATTATCTACTTATAAGTAGGTATGTAATTTTTTTTCTCAAAACCAACTAACGATTTTGATGAAATGGGAACTTTAAGTACTATTTTTTTTTAACTCATCCGATCAAAGCTCGGTCATACAGATATTGGTTCATTAAATGGAAATCTATATTTAGTTGAAAACAAATGACATTAAATCTAGATATAAAACTGAACGTCGCATCAGAAACTGAGAATTATGGAGTGTAGAGGTAAGGAGAACTCTCTCTGCATATGAAAAAGCGTCCGTCAAAAGGCGATAAATTGGTGGCGCCACAATAGCAAAAGTGTAAATTTTAAAGGATGCGCCAAATAATACTAGAGTAGGACAGTGAAGTAAAGAAGGAAAGCATAACTTCCGCTTTTAAATGACGCACTTTTCAAAAGAAAAACAGTCAAATATCATTGGTAAACTTGTAATTATGCATAAAATAGTAAATAAAGATAATCCCAATATAAATGAACGCCTGAAAAATTATTTAATTTTTTAATAATGATTGCTTTTATAAAAAATTACAAACGCAAAATTTAAAACACCTGCAAATACATACTTGAATTTGTCAATCAATTATATTCTTTTCATTTTTTTATAAAAGTTCCACATAATAATTTTTGAAATTTCTTCAAAAGTAGAATTCTCTAATAAAAATTATTAAAAAATTGAAATTTCTGATGTAAAACAGATCATGGAAATTAAATCACCGTCCACGTTATCTGACAGTAGTTATTTTAGGTTATATTTACAAAATTATTTTGAACTTTTGGACTATGCAAACAGTTGAGGTTTTGTATACTGCAGTTTTGTTATAACTACTCTAGTCATCAAAAATATTAAATTTTTCAACTCAGCGCACTTCACTCAGTCAATAACTGCTAAGTTCATTTCATACTCTCTTGCTATTTTGGCGCCACTCTGGAGAGATTTGGAACTGTTATTTACAGCTTACAGCTGGACACTTTTGCAACTGTTCCCCCATATGAGAGTGTTCTCCTTAACTCTACCCTCCATACTGAGAATGCTGACACATCCCTGATTCTACATAATGTACACAACGTTTTGTGTATACATCTGAAATTGAATAGTGAGGATATATCGTCGTAATGAATTAGTCGTTGTTTATTGCAGTGGTTATATTATGGTATAATATTATGGCCACTGTTTAGTTGATTTAATGAACACGGCACGTTTGCTTTTCAATGATTATCTATACCCACTCTATTGTCGCTATTTGAAACTAAACCAAATTATTGCGATACCCGTTCAATACTTAATCAATATAGTATAGCAAACTCGTTTGTTATAATAACACGCGTTCTCGATATGAATTTGTCAAAATTATATTTTCTTAGTTACGCTAAAAAATTGAAGTTTGTTTAGAGAACAACAAAAAAATTGATTTAGAATTAATCAACATTTAATATTGAGAACACTTATTTCATTGGAATTTTGTTCAACTGAATTTATTGTGTTTTATTATTTTATTAAAGTAAGAACATAAAATTGTTCTTACAATGCTATGTATTCAAATCCTAATTTCCAGTCAGTTTATTTAGTTGTACCCCTTTTTTTGTACCAAACCAGTGACGTAGACAAATTGAAAGATAATAAGAAGTATTAGAAATACATTGTGTCCGTCTTGTGACTTCATGTGTTGTTAACACGATGCTTTTCAGCAACGAGTTGCCATCTTCAGGTGTGATTAATTTTTTATATTCTTTTATTAATACCTATAAAAAATTAACCACATCTGAAGATGGCAACTCGTTGCTGAAACGCGTCGTGTTAACAACACATGAAGTCACAAGACGGTATTTCTAATACTTCTTATTATTCATATAGTGACTTGGAGACCTAATACTCTAAAAATGTATAGAAATTGAAAGGCTCACATTTTTCCAAAACTTTATAGTTTCCGGGATAGTAGACCGTAATCCGATCGAGTATTTCTACCTGTCATTTCGTCTATAACTGCGGTAGACATTTTCAAAGGCAGGGGTCGAAGTGTTCTCCTTGAGCCGCCAAGCCAGGACTTTCGACCGCTGATACATCGCGTTTGAAAATGTGGGTACCTAAATCCCTTCTCTATGGCAACTGCTAAGCAAAAATACGTCATACTAAATAATAAAATATAAAATAGGCCGTCAGTGATAGGTACTTCATATCAAGATAAAGTTTGAATTTTTATGCAGAAAAAATATATTATGCAAAATGTTCAATTGGTTTTAAATTTATTACAATATAACTTATTATTAGGTGTGTTTGGTATCAAGGTGTAGTGTAGTGTAGATATTTTTCACTGAGAAGTGTAAACAAGTTCACCAAAAGTGTAAACTAAATGTACACTTGTAACAAACGGGCTAGTGTACATTCTGAGTAGATTGTACATGCGCATTACAAAATAAATAAATTACAGATTGGCTGAGTTCATTATTTCTAGTTTTTACAGTTTTTTTTTGGTCGTAAAAATGTTAAACTCACTGCCATATTTATCTTGTACCATTACATTTTGAAGCTCATTCATTTTTAAGAGACAAAAAATGTAAAAAACAGTACGAAAAAAGTATCAAATCTGTCAAAGCGATTGTCAATTAGTGACCTACACTACACTACGTGCACCTGCTCAAGATCCGGGACTAATAGTTGTTACACTTTTAGTCCCACACTGGAATAACAAACAGGTCAGTTATTTTACACTTTTGTATAACAAACGTAATAGTGTCAAAAGTGTTTACACTTTTTACACTACACCTTAATACCAAACGCACCTATTAAAAAATAGTTTTTTGGATGTAATTATACCTACATATTTGACATTAATGCTCTTATAGTTTGACAGCTGAGCTTTTGGTTTTGCGCGTGAATTTAATAAAGTGTACTTACCGAAATTGCTTTGAGAATCATGTAAAAGAAGGTTTATGATTTATATTGTTCACAGAATTTCACAAAACATACTTTTCACATTGCTATTTTTGAATTCAATAGAATTTTTATTTTATTGTAGATTATATAGAGGCGTCGACATCTCAGGTCATTAGCGTCTTCAACAGAATCATTGAATGATTAAATTGTAACTTTAGCACCGCCGATTTACGCTATCACTCACCAGAAGGCAGGACGGGCCGTGGCCACAGCGAATAATAATAAACTGTGACATAAATGCCAAGCTCCAATGATTGAACTATATATATGTTAGCGAAAAAATATTATTATTGGTTATTGGTTATTTATTTATATTCCGTCTAGTTATTAATACTTAATTATTGAAAAGCTAAGACGTCATTGCGAGAAGTTCAGTCTACGGATGTTTGTTTATATAACGAAATACTCGTGTCGTCAATCGTCATAAGCGCTGGTCATTAAGATAAGGACACACAAAGGGTATGGATTTTTACATCTGACTAGAGATCATTATGTTATGTTGTGTCGACCAGCGATCGAGACGCTGCGATATCTTATATTTTGTTAAAATAATACTTTGCCCGTTTTGAGTCTGGCTTATGATTTGGATCATTATATTTTACATATATATACAATTCATATTTACGTTGAATTGTAAAGTACAAATTAAATGTTCACATAGCATTTCCACCTGGGGTCATTGCGTGACGAAGGGCAATTGTAATTATTGTAATTATTGAACTGTCGAAACTATAACAATCGATTTCAACTCTACGTGAGATCAACGAGTTTAACCACGTGCCCAATTATTTTATTTTCGTGTTGAAAAAATTTATATAAATTATTGACCATTTACATGAAACTTAGAAAATAATTGTTATTATCCCATTATAAAAGCTCAATACGAAAGCGCGTGCTCCGGTCGTCTAAAATTATTTTTGAGATATTAAAATCAATGAACATAATATTTATTACAAATAAATTCTTAAGTTGGCATTAATGTTGGAAACACCCATAGAATGACTTAAAATTTCTAGGCAACACTAGAAAAATTCATTTTAAACCTATATGTGACATATAGGTTGAAAATGAATTTTTCTAGTGTTGCCTTGAAATTGTAAGTCATTCTATGGGACTCAAACCCGAATAATAATAATAATAATAATAATAATAATAATATTTATTTGTGGTGCCAGAATAGTGGGTACAATCGTCATTTTTAGTAGGTCCATCAAGGACTCAATCATCCATAACTTAAAAAGTCATCCAATTTATAAAAAGCGGTTGTAAGTAGGAATTCTTTCAAGTATTTTTTTAAACTTAGACAGTTTATCGGAATTTTTAATGTTTTGGGGAAGTTTATTAAAGACAGTTATACCGAGACTATTTGGGGATTTTAATGAAATGGTTAAACCACTATCGCGGCGGCTGAGCATTTATTTGTATTTAATAAGCTGCGAATATTCTATATTATTTAATATAAATAGGTCGATCACGCCTAGCACATCAGTATCTATCTCTATAAAAGGTAACCCGACGGGTAAACGATGAGGGTCGAAATATTCCGAGCATTGCTGACTAGGTAAACACCTACTTCCGTATTAAAATGTTCTTTTCGCTTTACTCCTAAGCCTCAGGAAAAACGACTCATCTAGTCCTGAAAGCTCTTAATTTATCGCGTTTATCCCTTCCCTTCTTTTTGTTTTCAACCGTCGCAAGTTCACTATTCATCAAGCCTAGGCTAACAATCATTTTTCCGTTGGCCCTAACACCAAGTCAATTTGTGCCCGATGATTAGGCATAAATAGCAATTTTTATGTTGATATTTTTTTTGTTTTTGGGCAGCTCCTTGACCCCATAAGACATTGGAATTTGCTGGGCTATAGTAGCTGGTCTTATGTAGGTCTGCTTTTTGATAAAAATACAATTTTTTCCAAAATGAAAAACCTCTAAGAAATGTCTCAAATTTAGTTATGCTGATTTAATGAATTCAGGCGCATTTTTGTATCTCTTTTGACATAGAACTGATGTTTAAAGCTTCTCAAAAAATATAATAATTTTTGGGTGCATCTCTATGCCCTGGCGGTGACCTCAGAATAGGAAAAACTATGTATTTTGTCATTTCATATTCTCAAAAGCTCAGTTAAAATAACGTATTTGTTAATAAATACATGCATTGTGGCATTTAAATGTTATGTGAATTTAATTTTGTTTTTGGACAAAATAAAAAAAATTACTCGTTAATACAAGTCTTACAATGATTAAATTTTCCACATGTTTCATTATTCGCTATGTATTTTATTAGTGTAATTTTGCACCAAATTATACACACCCTTCAGAAAGTAATTCACTATCCGCAAACTAGTGTTTTGTTAGTCCAGCCCGGCCGGAACGATTTTGTTAGAATTTCAGGTACACATTTAAATGTCTATTTAAATCGATTTTGAAACAGTTCCAATAATTTTTACGGAATTTTCGTGTCCAAATTTTTTTCAATCTTTAAATAGAGCTCTTAAAATGGTCCGATTGCGTCACTTTTAAGTAGCCTTCGTACGGTGATGAACTCCTACAGGTGTACCAAATTTCACATAAATCTATAATTGCCTTTCGAGAGTTACGCGCGGACATACACACACACACACGTACATAAACATTTCCAAAATCGGTAAGTGAAATGTCGACAATTTGTGTACTTGCTCCTGGGTCTCGCCAAACGACCAACGCCAATAGCCTATGTACGATATACTATGCATAGGCAAATACTAAAAAGCGAATACACAGTTCCGGTGGAAGTGCGGGTATAAAATGGTGGGAGTAGAGGGTGTGGGCGAGCGGTGAGGGTGTTGGTACTAATAACAGTTCGAGCACTAACAGTGACAGAGCGAAGACAAATGACGTGTTTAAAAGTCCGGAATACATGGAAAGAGACGATCCCCGACTCACGCGGTACGATAAAGTTTTGAATAATCGTTAGACGTTATTTTCAAACCTCCATCCGTTGATTGTAAAAATTGAAAAGGTTTTGTTTCGAGAGCGTTAATTGCTAATTTTTTTTAAGTAATCAATGGTGTCAAAACTGCAAAAGAAATAAATTGTTTCGCTTTTTTGTGGAAGAAAAAATCAAAGTATTTTAACATGATTATAATATAGCCTATTTTTTATGAAAGGTATTTTATTTATATTTCTTTTATAAAAGATTATAAAATATTGTTACAAAACTGTTTTCTGAGTTGGCGGAATAAATATTTATTTACAATAATTAAAAACACAATAATAATGATTGCAACAACGAAAAGTCGGTTCTAACAATCAACACAAGTAATTAACACTTAAATATATACAATTAACTACACTAATATTTATATCAGATTTATTTCTAACGTTTATTTATGTCGGTCATTTACTCAGTTACTTCAGTACTATTTATTTATATCCACTCCACTATTTATATCACTGTACTGACTGATTCGATCGTTGATTGACTAATATTTATATCACTGATCCGCTTGGTTGTACGACTCACCATTGACTGATTCACTGATGGCTTCACTCACTCGTTTATATACGCTGCGTGGCTGAAGCCCAGCGCGTTCTAGCGTTTCTAGCTTTTTAGGCAACATCATATTTCCAAACAATAAAAAAAAATCAGTTTTCTGAGATTACTCCCGATTTTCACCCGGGTGAATCTGGGGCGGCCAGTTATTATAGCCTGTGTTCATCTCAATTGCGGAAGTTACCCGTGTGCAAAATTTCACAGCGATTGGTTGAGTAGTTGAGACATAAGCAAACTCACTTTCGCATTTATAATGTTATTAGATACGATTATTATTTTTAAACGGTTTTATTTAGCTTGACCCCGTATATTTGTTTGTTTGTTACTATCTTTGTTTCAAATCTTGCGACAGCTTCTACTTCTACCTAACCGATTCTTATGAAACTTTGCACACACATTGAGTTCCCGTCACAATACAATATTATGATAATTTCAACTTGGTAACGAGGGTCTGATGATGGAATCAGGAGGTGGACAATTGAAATTATTAGGAGTTTGCATAATGATACGGGCCAGAAATCAAACTAAAAACTAGAAAATAAAAATAGGTAAAACTTTAAAGTTAAACGGTTTTATTTTAAATCATTAGCTGTACCAAAAACTAGAAAATAATTAGGACACAAACCAAGGAGCACTTTGTGTCGCTGCGTCAGCGGAATAAGTAATAAAAACGTGGGACGCATAAAAATCTGTATAACGACTGTATAATTATTAAATAAGAACGGCTTGTCTAGAAAAATGTGTTTCCAAGTCCATCAAGAGAAATATTTCAAATGCGCCCCACGTTTTTGATGTGAAATATCCTATGTCGGGCTGTGAACAGCCGCGTGAGGGGAAATATGCAACGAAATGTTTGATCCGCTCCTTCGCTGCGGTTCTCCCCACCACTGCGGCACTCTCTCTCTCTTGTCTCAGGCGTGCACTGTAACACACGCGGTGTTACAGTGCAGTATATAGGATTACGTCAGCATAACAGTTAGTTGCTGCTTTTGAAAAAATATATACTACTACATAGAGAATACCACCGAGTTCAATAACGTTTTCTTTGATGTTTCACATCTGTCGGGGGTCCCGAGACCCACACCCTTTTTTTATTACTTATTCCGCTGACGCAGCGACACAAAGTGCCCCTTGGTTTGTGTCCTAATTATTTTCTAGTTTTTGGTACAGCTGATGGTTTAAAATAAAACCGTTTAACTTAAAAGTTTTTTCACCTATTTTTATTTAATTTAAAAATAATAGTTGGACATCAAAATATATAGACAGGTACTTATATTTTTTTATTTAATGTAATTTTATGGCATATATTTGTAGTTGAGCTAAGTTTAGAAGAAAGTATTAATACAAGGATGAAAAGTTGAAAATGGGAAACTTTAAAACTCGATTCCATTTAAAATATGACCAGAGCTCCGTCAACAGTGAAAAATTATAGTAATATTATTCAGATAAAATTTATTATTTTATTGTCCCCGGTGGAATGAATTTTATACACATAAAATACCTACCAAGTGTTGATTGAAGAAAGGCTACAAACATGGCAAACTTTATTGATTAAAAATCAAACTATGCATTTATTCAAATTGCCTTTTATGAAAATTCACTATTTCCCAGTTAAGTATATTATTCTTATTAAATAATAAATTTGATATTCGTCATTATTTCACATACATTTCCTTACGTTTTAGTCATTGCCTATCGTTGCCTATAAAAAAATGTTGATAATTTTTGTTCTGTGAAGATCTCATTATCGATATTCTTCATTTTTTCCAGATTTTTCTGAGTCATGATTTTCAAAATATGATGGATGGACAGCGATTTTTAAGAATTTTTTTGGGAAAATATTGAAAGCGTTTTCATAAAAAAAAACTCGCGCTCTAACAAGCTTTTGTTTGATATCCCACATGATAACCTTGAAAAACCATTTTTTGCCTATCTTCCCACCCCTCAAAAGTGACCCCCAAAATTTTTGTACTTAACATTCATAATTAGGCCTCCACTTTCTATACCTATGCCGAATTTCAACTTTCTACTAAATACATCTTTATACGCCAGGCTCGATGTTTTCAGCACGAGTAGTAGGCGAGCGCACACAAGGCTTAGCGAGTGTGTATCGCGAGCCGCATACGAGTGCTGAAAACATCTGACGTATAAAGATTTGGCACACGCTTATTCGTTGTCATGGAAAGAAATACGTCCAGTTTAATTTATCTTATAAAATCAAATGTTCGTAAAATATAATAAATAAAATAATTGTAATTTTATTTTCTTATATTTTAAATTGTTATCCAATAGGTACCAATATATTTTCGTTTAAAAAAAAAGGTAGACTCGTACTTTTCCACACGGCCACCATGGCTTACTGTGTTTGAGACCTTAACATATAGTTGTAAATGCTGTTTTGTTTCACATGTCAACCACTTCCTTCTATTTTCGTAACATCCAATATTTCTAAAATGCCACCTCGGTATGAGACAGACGTTATTCACGTCAAAAAATGTAATTTATCGATATCTAGGTACATATTTTAGCGAATTCTTTACAACTTTATATCAAACTCAAAATTTAGAACCAAAGATCTGGACATATTATGATAGCTGTTAAAATATACCAACCTAGTAACAAAATTTTTATGTTTATTTATAATGAAAATCAATTAAAAAAATATTTTTTTTTCTCTTGAACCGTCTTCAATTAAATCTTTTCCCAGAAACTGAGAATATCTTGAAGTTTTAAAATTTAATATACTTACATTAAAACAAGAAAATTCGTTTACACAGGGCTCCATAATGTTTGTTTAATCTTCTTTACTTTTAATTTGTTTTACTACATTTTAATATTCAAATGTTTTTTCTTTTTTTTTGTATTTCTTTTTACACGTTCTTTCTGTACTGTATTAAGGGAACGAATTAAAAATTCTTGTGGAATGTTGACAATGCATACTTTATATCTTCTTTTATTTTCGTGCCATTTATGTGCATTTCTGAGTTTGTTTCGTTTCATTACTTTCGCGCTGACACTTTCTTATTAAACTGTGTTTACATTTAATATTTTATTCGAGCACACGACGCTGAAAAAACATGACTGAGAAAAAAAGTGTGTGTGTCAGCTCCGACGCACGAGTCACGACTGGAGTTTACTCCTTAAGTACGATTGTCTTTGACTATGCAGTAGGCAAACATACATACTTACATGCGTCAGCTGTCGCGTAGCATACCCTGTACACGTCGGATGTATACAAGTATACACATACATTGAAAGGTGCGCAAGGTACTGTTACGGATCACCCTGTATATAAACGTCAGGCAAGAATTCTGAGAAGCGGTGTCTGCTTGTTGAACAACGAGTAACTACGCGAAGTTTCTAGAGAACGCGAGAAGCACTGAGCTTCAACCACGCAGCGTATATAAACGAGTGAGTGAAGCGATCAGTCAATGGAGAATACTGAGCGACAAATAGTGCGTCTGATATAAATACAGTGCATATAAATATTTGAAACATAAATAACTAGAAATAAATAGTCCTGGTATATAGTTAATAATTACAAATTATTGTATATAGTTGTTTTGTTTTGCTTTGTAATCACTGTTTAGTTATTGTTGATTGTTAGAATTGACTTTTCGTTGTTGCGTTCATTATCATTGTGTTTTTAATTATTATAAATAAATATTTATTTCGCCAACTCAGAAAACAGTTTTGTAACAATACGTTGCGCAGAAAAACGTAACGCTTTTTAGTTAACGCTTGTATAAATTGTACTCCTCATAAAATTTCCATACCGGGGGCTATATATGAAAATCGATTCTTAAGGAGTAAACTCCAAAAAACTAACAAAATAATAACAGTATTACATATATAGTGGCGTAATGAGGTATATTACTGACGAGTAAGTAACATTATGTTAAAACAAGTTTAACAGTCACAAGAGTCATAATATCATTACTCACCCGTATTGTATTTATAACATTGATGTATCTAGGTCAGGTGTCGGCAACCTTTTGAGACGGAAGAGCCAAAGTTACAATTTACAAAATTTCCCAGTTTTTAAAGAGCCACTAATATTTTTATTTCAATATTATGGTATTTGATTAGGATTAGGATTAGGACCGTTGACGACACAGTGCACCAATAACTAAACAAATAGAACAGTGTTGCCACATTTAAAAAATGTCAGCTGTCCGTATACTCTCTCTCCACCTATTCTCACTGTTCTCTGTTGAGTGTTTTTATCCTGTTTAAAGTTTTTTTTGCAGTATAATATTTTTTATGAGTTTTGAAAATAAAATAATATAATTACTAATATTTGCCCATGGAACTGGAGAGCCGCATCTTGACATCATAAGAGCCGCATGCGACTCGCGAGCCGCAGGTTGCCGACCCCTGATCTAGGTTCTTATTTAATGTATCCGCTTTGGATGTTAGAAATAATTTTCACCTACACGAATAGCTCTCGCTATTATGATGACTCGCATCTACAACCTAGCTATAATTAATAACACACTCATGTAGTGGAAATCTATTGATTCCTTTGAATATATGGAGAATGTTAGATTTGTAACCATGTCACGGGTGAGTAATGTAAGCTCATTCTGCCGCGATAGTGGAAAGGTTCAGGTTAGAGTTCTAACTGTGACTATGGTTGTCAAAATGATTTTTTCCAATATTTTCAGGAATCAATTATGTAATTGGCTGCTCTTCCAATAAAAAATTTCAAATGCAAAGCAGCCGTATAAATCTATTTCATATTAATCACTATGGAAATGGTTTGCCGCTGTAGTGACGAATAATTAAGTTGCCTTGTGTGACATTGGCTTTATATTTTCTAGATGTGAAGAACTGTTTAATTAAAAACAGAAAAGTGGTCAGCTTAATAAATGCAATATTAACAGTATTTGCTTATTATTTTTGGATCCTTAAGCCATTTCAAAGCTGTCTTCTTTTATATTTTCTAGTTTAAATGTGCTGTAGAGTTAATAAGATTAAAAATAGTTGCATTTTATTTTTATAATACGGATGAGAGACGCTTGTTCTAAAAAAGAAATAAATAGATAAAATACGACCAACAAACTCTCGTTAACACATAACACTAACTCATTGAATGATTTATGAGAGTATGGTAGAGAAAAACAAAAATAAAATAATATATTTTTTTGAGAGAACTAAGCCCTTTACAAGCACCGTTACTTTTATCGTTGTTTAAACTAGGAATAATATTGTAACACATGTTTTTTTTAAACCCCCTTGACTTCAAGAAATTAATCCCATGTGCCAGACACAAAACGATAAGGAGTAAGATAATATATTGTTTGAATTAAGTTTCCATTGAGAACAAAGTTATAACGAATTATTAAAAAACTTTTTAACAAAAAAAAAAAAAAAAACACCTCCTTCAAAAAGCCACTAAAAAGAGGAAAATAATGAAATTTTGAGGTCTGCGCCAATTTAATAAAATATGAAGTCGGTTAAAAAGAAGATATTAATCACTATAGGCGTACTATACTTTTTAACCGACTTCATATTTTAATAAATTGGCGCAGATCTCAAAATTTCATTATTTTCCTCTTTTTAGTGGCTGGCTTTTTGGAGGAGGTTTCTTTTTTGTTAAAAAGTTTTTTATTTTTTACTTTTTAGTGTCAAAAAGTGACATTTACTTTAAAGGAATCACACGCCGCTACTCACTTTTATTAAACCGACTTTCTTACGCTGTCTGATGTGTCAAAAAGTGACATTTACCTTAAGGAATCATATGCCGTTACTCACTTTTATTAAAATCAGCAGAACTACTGAACCGATTTTGATGAAATTTCTATGGGACCAATGTGAAATTATATCCTTTCAAATAATAAAAGAATTTTTGAAATCGGTTTATAAATGACGGAGTTCTGAGGTAACAAACATAAAAAAAACAACCGAATTGAGAACCACCTCCTTTTTTTGAAGTCGGTTAAAAAAATATTTTTCCTTTTTTATTTTCAAATTTTTAATCAATATAAAGTATTAGATATAAATAATTACATATACGAAAACAACTTATAAAAACGATTAGAGACACGTTCTCCCACCACCAACATCTGTACTTCCACCACATGTTAATTTTTTTCAATTTAAAAATTTGTTATTTCAATATTATTATACCTAAAATATCAGAATATTGTATTTTTTATTTATTGTAGATTATAGACGCGTCGACATTTAGGGTCATTAGCGTCTTTCAACTACATTAAATAACAACTAACTTAAAACTAAATAACATCACAAAACATCCATGAGCGCAGGTGGGATTCGAACCCACGGCAGTCCAGTCTAGAGGTTGCGGCACCAAGCATGCTAACCACTAGGCTATACTGCCCCCCCAGAATATTGTAAATATTGTAAAGTGTCAAGTCAATTGGACAAGTGGAAGTGGGTCAAAACTGCGTTTAAAGATTTCACGCGTATTGAAAAGTGAAACTTAACAGTCTGTACGACGAAGACAGGTAGCTCAATTGTTTGTCTTTCTCGGCTCGCTAGCAACGCGTCAGTGCACGTTCCAGTATTACTGTATTTCAGTAACATTTACTGAATGATAATTAATTGTTTTTCGAGCGTTAGCGTTAAATATTGAACGCAAACGTTAAACGGCCCGAACTCGCAAAAGAAGTTTTACTTCAATAATTCAAATGACGACTTTGCGGTGCGACTTATTTTAAGTCTAAAGTCGAAGCTTTGTTCAATGCATTGTATATTTATTAAACGGTTTTATTTAGCTTGACCCCGTATATTTGTTTGTTACTATCTTTGTTTCAAATCTTGCGACAGCTTTTTCAACTACTTCTACTTGACGGATTCTGATGAAATTTTACACACACATTGAGTTCCCGTGACAATATAATATTATGATAATTTCAATTTGGTAACGAGGATCTGATGATGGAATCAGGAGGTGGACAGTTGAAAGGATGAGGAGTTTGCATAATGATACGGGCCAGAAATCAAACTAAAAAATAAAAATAGATAAAAAAACTTTTTAGTGAAACGGTTTTATTTTAAATCATCATAAAAACTACAAAATAATTAGGACACAAACCAAGGGTCACTTTGTGTCGCTGCGTCAGCGGAATAAGTAATAAAAACGTGGAGCGCATAAAAATCTGTACAACGACTGTATAATTATAAGAACGGCTTGTCTAGAAAAATGTGTTTTCAAGCCCATCAACAGAAATATTTCAAATGCGCCTCACGTTTTTATTACTTATTCCACTGACGCAGCGACACAAAGTGCCCCTTGGTTTGTGTCCTAATTATTTTCTAGTTTTTGGTACAGCTGATGTTTTAAAATAAAACCGTTTAACTTAAAAGTTTAGTTCATTGATAGACATTTATAGAGCTAAACTTAGTCATAGCTGACTTATTAAACTATTTTCTAATTTAAACGGTCAGAAATAATATACTTAAATGTAAATGCGGCTTAAGAATGTGTAAGTTTTTTTTGCATACTCGTCGTTTAGTAATTATTTTACATTATTCATGTTTGGCTTGAGTATTTTTCTCTCTGAAGATCTCGTTTAGTGAGTGAATTCATATTATAATATACGATTTTCTCCGCTTCGTTGATTTTGAATATTAAAAGTAACTGGGTAGTACTTGTGGAGAAGTGGATGTTCCTGAGGGAATATGGACTAAGATAGGAATGTATTTTTTCCAGGTAAAATAAAATAAACACTTAATACTCTTCATTCATATGTATTCATTCATATATATCTTTTCTGGAATGTACAGTCATTGATTTTGTTATATTAAGGTTGTAGCTAGATAGGCCGTGACGTATTCTTGACAATCTGTACCCAAGGATGACACTTTTCCAGTGGCGGATTAAGCCCGTCGGAGGCCCGGAGGGCCCCATTTAGTTCTGCCGCCCCGGCAGAACCAAATGAGGCTCTCGGTCTGCTCAAAAAATTGATGTATTTGTAGTGTAAATTTCGTAAAAAATGAATAATATAGATGTAATGGCTGATAAAAAAAATCAAATATTTATAATAAACGTTGGTAGGTAGGTAACCTATCTACGTTTATATTGTGCATACGTACGGGGCCTCCAACTTCAAACTGCCCCTTACTTACTAAACATATTTTGGCCTTGTTTGGGATTTGATTAAGAAGAACTTCTCGAGATTTGGAGGACCCCCAGGATCAGAGGCCCTGGGCGAGCCGCCCCCTCCGCCCCCCCCCCCCTTAGTCCGCCACTGCACTTTTCCACTATATTAATATATGGATTGCTTGTTACCTCCACCTTTCTCACGATTGCAACAGCTTAAACTACCTGGGGCCCTTAAAAGTGGGAAATTCAAATAACTTATAGATGTTAAAATACGGTATTAAACTTTTTTGTGTATTAAACCCATGGTATAATATCGTACCTATTTTTTCAGTATAAAACGGTTTTTTATTTTTTCACACTACGGTTACGGTGCATTTTTCAGTATTGCCAACTGCATAATAGGAAAAGTTCTTGTTCTCATTTTGGTATTAAACCGTTTTAAAAGGTATTAAATCGTTTTAAACGGTGTTAAACGTTTTATACGTGCTGTATAAAATAGTAAAATACGCAGTATTTATACCTAGTATAAAACTGGGGTATATTATTTTTTTTACATATCGTATAATACCGTTTTATACAAACGTTTTATACCAGAGTATTTACGCATTTACATTACTATTTACTGTTTGTGACAAGATTTGTGTCAATTTAATTTTTTAAATATAACCTCTATATAGTTTGTTATAAATGAAAAAATACGATATAATATTGTTGTGTCATTTTGAGTCAACATAATACTCTACATTGTCGACACAACATTGTTTTGTTTTGGCAGTTTCTATTAGCTACGCTTTTGAAACAAACAAGAATTCAAAATTGTAATCTCGTTGTGAGCAGACATATTTTAGACTCGTCTTGATTAAATCAAATTTTATTGTGTTTTATTTATTTATTATTAATTTAATATAAGGATCTACGATATTATTAATTCAAATCAAAAAGATCTTTATAATATTATGATAAATAATAATTATATAAAAAAATACAAATTAGGTGTCTAAAATATTTAATTTTCATATAACTGTCAATTTTTGCAATTGGAAAGAGATAACAGTCCGAATTAGCCCAGGAAATGAAAGGAAAAAAACACCCGATGTCGCAAATAATTCCAAAGGAGCTGGATTTTTCACAGATGGTAGAACACCTTTAGACATGTATTTTTACAAAAGTCCCCGGTTATCCCCCTTGTGCTTCCCCCGCCATCCCCTTTTGAATATAATTTTGCAAGCCTTAAGGAAAACGCTAATATCTCCTTAACCAATGTCTGAAATCAGACGACTTTTTTTTTGTTTTGTTCCTAATTAGTTACTCTAAAAAATTTCCCTCTTCAATTTTGCGATAAAATCAATATATGCTTTGCAATTTATTAATAAAGAGAAAATATCAGTTTTTAAAAGAATATTTCACAAAATATTTCCATATAACTTTTTGCTAAGCCTGTTAGGGTAAAAGTTGTTCAAGTAAGATTTGTAGACAATATTTGTAGCTTTAAAATGATGTATATATTGATAGACTTTAGTTAATTATAGGGCAAGTGGGCTGTTAATAATGAGCGCAGCGGTCGGACGCATAGCAATAAAATTAAAAAAACTTATGGATTGTATTTATTTATTTGTAATAAAATTATTTATCTAACATTGAAGCGTTTTTAGGGTTCCGTAGCCAAATGGCAAAAAGGGAACCCTTATAATTTCATCCTGTCCGTCTGTCCGTCCGTATGTCACAGTCATTTTACTCGGAAACTATTGGCACACTATAGATGAAATTTGGAAGGTAGGTGTTTTCTATGAACTGCTATACAATGGTTAAGTGAAATTACGAAAAAAATAGTGGTGGCACACCATATATGTAACTGAGGGATAAAAAAATTCCAGTGCACATAAGCGTGTGGGGTATCATTAGATAGGCCTTCAAAAATGATGTAGAAGTTTCAAAATGACTTTTTTATTTAAGTCAACAGTTGGTATGTAAATGAAGTAGAATTTATAAAATACTTCCAACGAAAATCGGTTTGAATAAGAAATGTTGTGTAGTTTTTGACATACATTGTACCTTGCAAAAGGTGGGGCATAAGATATTTTTTGCCATACCCACTACAAAATAGCTACTTACGATGTATGTATAGCGGCCTTTTATGAGTCATTTCACAGGCAGGTGTGCGGAAAGTGTTTTACTTTCCGCACTAGTGCGGGAAGTAAACGGTTGCCATAGGAACTTCTGTTTATTCGCTCTAAACGCCTGCGTGCGTCTGCCATTACTTTCTCACGAACTTCACGGCATACTGTAGAAGTAAAGATGGCAACGCAAATGAACTGTCAAATTTTTTTGAAAATGAAGTGAAAAGTAGGTATTTTGTAGTGGGTATGGCAAAAAATTCCATATATATTATATGTCGTGCGTAATGGTATTACGGCTCGTGTGACTGTAAAAACTCGCTATCGCTCGTTCTTACATACTGTCATCACTCGCCGTAATAGTCCATTACACATCTAGATATACAATCTACTATTTGTTTGCATATATTCGTGCCAACATGACACCGGGACAACTTTTGGCAGCCAAAATACCACGAAATTTTAACATTGTTTTTGTTTTTTCGAAATATCTCAGAAACGGTCGACTTAAGCGATTCTTTCGTTATGTAATGTTTTAAATAGGATTACATTTCCTACCATTTTCATTCCTACAAATTTTCCGTGGTAAGAATAGTAAGCGCGCTACAGCTTCTTGAATATCACGCCTTAGAAACCAATTGTTAAGATATAAGGTCCTTTTCAATAGCTTTATTTACTGTGTTCTTCATCGAATTTTAAGTTGAAAATACACATGTTCATAAAGCAAAGAACACCCTAAATTATGATTTTTGTCCCATATCGATATCTTCAAAAATTTAGAAGCTTTAGCCTGTCAAAGCTGAAATCATCATAGAGCCTTACATTTTTTTTTGACACGCGTTACGAGTACTTTCTATACCGAATAAAAAAATGTCCGTCTAGGAACCTATAGAAAATTTAATGCCATAAACAATTATTTACGTCCAATTTCACTAACTTGCGAAATTTTCAAGTTATAAGCATTTATGTACATGTTTTTACCTTTTGACATAAAATTGAAACACTTGTTGCGAAGTGCTCTGTAGAGTGACCACTTTCAAATTTTTTAAATTTTTTTACTCACTTAGATAACCCATGAATAGGTCTACAGCTTCTATATGTAAACTTAATATTTCTCGAACACTCTTCTTAGTAGAGCACTTCGCGTCAAGCGTTTTAATTTTATGTCAAAAAGTAAAAACATGAACATTAATGCTTATAACTTGAAAATTTTTCAAGTTAGTGAGATTGGACCTTAAATTTTTTATAGGTTACTAGACGGAAATTTTTTTATTCGGTATGGAAAGTACTCGTAACACGTGTCCAAAAAAAAAGTAAGGCTCTATGATGACTTCAACTTTGACTGGCTATAGCTTCTAAATTTTTAACGATATCGATATGGGACAAAAATCACGATTTAGAGCGTTCTTTGCTTTATGAACATGTGCATTTTCAATTTAAAATTCGATGAAGAACACAATAAATAAAGCTATTGAAAAGGACATTACGTTTTAACAATCGGTTTCCAAGGCTACAAAAAGCGCGTGCGATTTTCAAGAAGCTGTAGCGCGCTTACTATTTGTACCACAGAAAATTTGTAAGGATGAAAATTGTAGGAAATGTAATCCTATTTAATATGAAAGAATCGTTTTTGAGATATTTCGAAACAGGCTCATCAAAAAGTTATATGCAAATATTTTGTGAAATATTCTTTTAAAAACTGATATTTTCTCTTTATTAATAATTTGCAAAGCATATATTGATTTTATCGCAAAATTGAAGAGGGAAATTTTTTTAGAGTAACTAATTAGGAACAAAACAAAAAAAAAGTCGTCTGATTTCAGACATTGGTTAAGGAGATATTAGCGTTTTCCGTAAGGCTTGCAAAATTATATTCAAAAGGGGATGGCGGGGGAAGCACAAGGGGGATAACCGGGGACTTTAGTAAAAATACATGTCTAAAGGTGTTCTACCATCTGTGAAAAATCCAGCTCCTTTGGAATTATTTGCGACCTAAAACCTTTATTTCCCGGGCTAAATACAGTGATTGCAACAAGGATGGGTGACGTGAAACTACTCATGAAACGATTTTTTGTTTTCAAATTGCCGGCCCTGGGTATTATTTGCACTTTGCGACGATTATTAGAGAGAGAAACCTGCCGGATAAGCAACACCATATAATAGAGCGAGAGCTGGTGACAATTTTTTGGTGTTATTTATTCAAGGCCTTATTTTTGTGAAGATCTTGAAGAAGGCATATTAAAGTGCCCTGAGTAAGGGATTTTGCTAGATAGCGGTATGGGAGGGATGCAGACCGCCCCCAACATGTAACAAAAAAAATGGTCACAATTATTATTGCTTCAAGGCTGAAATTGCAGTTTGTGTAGCTTGTCAGTGACCCAATAATGCCATTATAATATTTGCAGATCGATTGGTCAGTATTAAAGGGGTGGCAGATCACCCTAGACGTGTCATGTACCGACGAAATTTATATTATTAGTTCAAGGTTCAAATTTTAATATGTTGTTACGGCGACTGTTTTAAGCATATATTTCAATTTGCAGAATAAAATGTCGGTATTAACCCCCTCTCTTAGAGGGAAACTTAACGCCTAGGTGTTTACATCGTTCTGCAAGGGGGTTAATACCGACATTTTGCTCTGCAAATTGAAATACATGCTTAAAACAGTCGCCGTAACAACATATTAAAATTTGAACCTTGAACTAATAATATAAAATTCGTTGGGTACATGACACGTTTAGGGTGATCTGCCACCTCTTTAATACTGACCATTCGATCTGCAAATATTATAACGGCATTATAGGGTCACCGACAAGCTATACAAACAATTTCAGCCTTGAAGCAATAATAATTGCGACCATTTTTTTTTACATCTTGGGGGCGGTCTGCATCCTTCCCATACCGCTATCTAGCAAAATCCCTTACTCAGGTCACTTTAATATGCCTCCCTCAACATCTTCACAAAAATAAGACCTTTGTATAAATAACACCAAAAAATTGTCACTAGCTCTCGGTCTATAATATTTCCACCATGAGTGCGATGCCATTGTTTATACAACGAGCGACGTTTCCATGGCTCTATTGTTTTGACTACTTCAATAATTAATATTAATGTATAATCTGACAATGTGCAAACTCACTGCTGCGATTTTGTGTGTTACGGGATAGCTATGCGCGCGCGTGTGTGTGTGATGTGCGCGAACAACTTCAGTCCCAACTGCGTAGCCGAGCAGCAGGCTCTCTCCGATATTGTTACGTTGCGTTGGCTGGTCAATGGTCAGTACATCTGCAATGTGAATCGCTTGAATGCATTTTACATAAGCCGGTATTAACCCGACCCCTTTTATATCCTACAACGCGCACCCGTTCCTATCTATTCTATTAGGTAAACGTTTCAACACGAAACTTTTTTTCGTCAGAAGAAAGAAAATAGTATCTCTGGTCGTTTCACAAAATATAATATAGACTCTAATAATCTAATCTGTCGGGCGTATATACAAATATCAATCAATAAAATATAGCATTAATAGCGGTCCCGTCCGGCTTCGGCCGGGTGGTAAGAATTTATGAATCTACAGATACCTTCACGGGCGTGCACACAACAACTCACCAACGTTTCATCGCAATCGGATGAATAGTATAGGTACGCATAGGGACAAACAAACAAAGAAACAATCATGTTTATAGGATATTTGATATTTATAACATTGATCTATCTAGGTTCTTATTTAATAGAAATAGAAAAAACGGCACGCTTGCATTCATAGCGCAGTTGGTAACGTGTTTGCGTTCTATGCATAGGAACCTGGGTTTGAGACCTGATGACAGCGTAGGAGTTTTGGCGTTTTTTTTTAAATTCTACATGATATTTATTTATATTTTTTTATTTTTGTTATATTCTTTCTTTGACAATAATTATAATTTTTTTGAAACCAAGGTGGAATTAATTATAAAAATACAATTTTAGAATTTTAGTAATAAATTATTTTTAGTTCATAAATGCGCTATAATAGATAACACCAAAAATTAGAAAATCTGACGTTTTCAATTCTGTCGTGTGGTCATAAGCACACACCCATTTTTTTTTAGTATCGCGCCTGATTGCACCAACTCGCATTGAGTTGGTCAACACAAGGTACACATTACACAATATATGCATATATGATAGTATTTTTGCATACATTCAAACTTTTACACATTGCCCTACAATGTAGCAGAACAGAACTATGCTATCGTACAAAGCAAAAAATTCATTCGTAGAATTTATCCAGGGATTTTTATTCTTGTTATATGCATGCGTATGTGTAAGCATATATGGCGACGTACAAGGAGTACAGTAAATTCTCGTTATCTTAAACTTGATTAAAAAGAATATCCAGGAGACGTGCACTCGGTTTTCTCATTAAGGCGATTTTGTTCCTTGTTCTTTTTATTCGTTTTATTATAAGTTTTTTTACTAAATGTGTTTGCGTTTGTATTCATAATTTTAAAACAGAAAAGATAGTTTTCTTTAAATAATATTTATGAAATAATGTTATTTATGTTTCTTTGAGACATTAGACACGATTTCTAGTGTCGTAGAAAAGTGATCGGGTGCTCTAAGATCTCGAATTATAGATTAGGAAAGGAAGGCGTGACGGAGTCGCAACTGTCTCCTTCTAACTAGAATCTGCGTTAAACGTACGTTCACCCATTGACGACACAACTGTCAAATTTCATTTATTGTACTGACATCACCTCGTTTTTTTAAACACGTCGTCGTTAATAATTAAAGTAATTTGTTATGGGGTGGCGTTTTGTACTTGAATGCAGTTATAATGAAAATTATGACTGAAAAAAGTTTAAATTTCCGAATGAGAAAAAAGCTACAATAATACCTAGATATCCAATACCTAATTGATGAAAACATTTTTTTTATCCTCTTAGCTTGCCCTCCCTTGATCTAGCGTAGCTCAGACGACTTCAGAACACTTTTTCAACTCCAAATGGAAAGAACAAACTCAATTTCTAATTATAATTGCTTAAATTATACCTCGACAAATGTCAACGAGGTTAAGTTAGGTTAGAATAAACATCACTGGCTGAATCAAGTTAAGACATTCATTTTTCATAATTTTTTAATTTCAAATAAAAAATTATTTCACACGAAATAATAAAGTTTTGTAGCCAATAATGACGGGATTTATTAACTATTTTTATCAAACAGCCATTGTTTTGGTAAGAAATGTGTTTTAAGAGAATAGTAATGAATATTCCGTTAAACTCCATACATTTTTGAACGCCAATCGACTCCACTTTAAATTTCGCGCTCAAATTAAGACCGCCTACTTCTGTAGTCTATTGTAATTCTTGGCGTGAGGCACTAGAAAAAATTCGACTGATGACCAGTCCTATACTTCCCACCTAGTAAATATTTGCAAAAAATAAACACTCTTTTTTTTATTCTTTGACTAGGCCCAAATAACCTTAGCTGTTGGTGGTCTTTAAAACACAATTTAATTTTTATTCTTTGAAAAAAGCATGGCCCTCTTTTTTGTTTGGTGATCTACTGATGGCTAGCTTTGATATATTAAAAATCATGGTTACCTTGATTTACGCACAATTTTCTTTTTTTAGTAAAATATTTTTTTTCTCGAAAACTATACATTTTAGAGAAAAAAAATATTTACATTTTTTTCATATTATAACATCTAGAATTCATTTATATTTTTTTTTACCTATGTTAATACGTGACATTGAGAACGTTTTTTTGAATATCTCAGGATCCACTGAACCGATTTGACTCAAAATCTAATCAGATCTAAGTTAAAGGCTGATAAACACAATAGAACAATCGGCATGCCCGTATGTTGTTCCGTTCTTAAGATATCGAAGGCGAAAAATTGACCACATACACACACACACACACACACACACTCACACACACACACACACACACACACACACACACACATACAGACATCAGTCAGAAAATGATCTTAAACGATTGCTAGGGTCTCAAAACGTGAAGATCTGTTAAAATCTCGAAATATTTTTTTCGGACTAAATCCATTACTTCCCTACCATAGTAGAGGTGGGAAGTAAAAAGTTCTAGCCACATCTACCCCCACCGGAATTCAAACCCAGCACCTTCTGAATGCGAGTGTAGTGTTCTACCACTAAGCTACATCGCTCGGTAAATTACTGTAAAATAATGTCCTGTTCTAAAACTTTTTGAGTCGTATCTGATATAATAGATACATTATACAACACCACAAAACTAGTTTATTTACACAAAATAATGACATTCAGTTATCGACGTACAAAAAGTAGTCCGACCTAAAGGTACGTGCAGTACGCAGCTAGGATTCTAGATGGTAGCATGTATGGTAGATGGTGGCTGAAATTATAAGCGCTTATAGGTTTGCACAACGAAGCTTTGATACAAGCTTAAGTCGCGTTTGAAATGTCAGATAGCGAAGACGAATATTTGTGTTCTTCTGCTACAAAGTGGTATATTTTAAATACAAATTTGGGTAGGAGCTATCATGTCCACCCTATTAACAGAAAACGATCTAAACATTGCGAATTTCATCATTTATACCAAGAATTTTTTTGAATATTTACGTATGGAACCTAACACTTTTAAATGCGTCTTAGAAAAAACTCAAAACAAATTAAATAAAAACTGGCAAAATTTCACTTATTCACATCCATTGCGAAACTTGTAACGGTCATTTGACAGTTGTCACACGTTTATTGTAGTAGTCAGCGCGCTGAAAGAATGGTGAGATACATTCTTGAATCTAGCAGCTCTTGTAACAGCGCTTATACTTGCTACACTCACTGCTTCGTTGTGTACGCTCGCATATATAACAATGCATTAATTTAAGCAGGCCCTGCTATGATCTACGCTACCATCTAGAATCCCAGCTCCATACTGCACGTACCTTAAGTTTCAAACCTCTCCGATTTACAAAATGGTTCCTGTTATCAGCATGTTGCCGCTATAATTTCTAGTTTTAGTGACGCTCGTTTTATCATTCATAATATTATCTCGGTGTGTATTCAAGCAGGTACATAGGATGATACACCATTAGTTGTGTGTGTTGATGTCAAATGATGCGCGGGGAAGTACCGCTATAAATGGTGAAAGTGACGGTGTTCACAAACCCGCTGTCTGAGAGCTAGATTACTCTACCTTCCTACTATATAAAGACTAATGTGCGTACAACCCGGGGAATGTTAACTTTGTTATCGACATTTAACATGTGTTGTTTATATGTTGCTATACGAGGTATGGCTTATAAGTAACAAGACTGATGCTGGGTTGCAGAAAGCATTGTGAAAAATTCTGATTTGACAATGCCCTTTCATTGTGATCATCTAATTACAGTTTTAGGGTTCCGTACCTTTGTATGTGTAATGATATTGTTACAAAACTGTTTTCTGAGTTAGCGGATTAAATATTTATTTACAATAATTAAAAATACAGTAACAATAAATGCAACAACGAAAAGTCAATTCTAATAATAAAAAAACTTAAACGGTAATTATTGAACTAAACGAGCCGCTTAAATAACACTTAACAAATAACTATATATACAAGAATTATTTATTTGTAATTATTAATTATGTCACTGTATTTATATCAGATTTATTTCGCTGTTCAACACTGTCACACTGACTGATTCCCGTTAACTGATCAATATTTATATTACTGATCCGCTTGCTTGCACGACTCACCATTCACTGATTGACTCAACACGACACACTCGCCGTATTCTCTAGCGTTGTCTAGAATCTTCGATACCATTCCACGCTTTACTACTGTGACCTTTCTTTCTTGTGGTTTCTATTGGAGGCAGTGGCGTAACATCTTGGGGTGTGCTACAATATTTAAAAATATGTCCTTTAGTTACTTGCATAACATAGCTATTAAGTAATTTGTAAAAACACTGTATAGATTTTAGTTTCAAGAAAAGAATAAATTTTGAGTTCAATTAGAACAGTCGTAATTTTGTCATAAAATAAAGAACCTTCATTCCACTAAAACACAACAGTATGGAATCCTATTGCCCTGCCTACTATTTCTGTTTGTCTGTATGTCCGTCTGTCACAAGGCTCTATCTCACAAATGGTAAGAGGTAGACTGATTACGTTAAGAAAAGTATTTGTTTGTGGAATGGCTACTGTCTATTTAATAATTATTATTCTGTATAAATCATTAAAAACATGACTCTCTCATGATGTGGATTTTGTAGGCGCGTTACTATAATATATACGAACACATCGATCGATAGCCAGTAGTGCTTCTATTGTACAAAGTGCAGAAATTACCAATTTTCTAACATTCGTTTAGATTAGAGGGTTTCATTAATTTTTGAGTCGGTAATTTTTGACTCAAGGTCATTCCAATTCACTACCTTCAGAAAAGAAGTCTAACTCCAAAAACACACTTTTATTGAACAACAACGTACTTTAGCATAGGAACACACTCATGTGTTAGTTCAGTGCTTACCTACCAGATGTCATGGCGCACAATGTCAGATCCCGATAAAGTATCTAGTCCAAAACTTACACTGTGTTCGGAAGGACTAACGATACCAACCGAAAATGATGCCATTCTTACAGTGTCGCCAGTTGGGGAGTTAAAAATCAACCTCATTACCTCTATGTCAGACCTCGTATGTGTTCGCTTCTATTTTAGAGGGTCTCGTTTTTCAAACGCATGCAATGCCAACATACTACTTTATCCGCAGATCAGAATATTATGGAATTCTTTTGTAAGGCACATCGCTATTGGTAAATTAACTGAAAGGACTACTGTTGTTCAGGAATTTAATTGGGTCAGCTGTTATGACATACCTATATAATGGCTATCGCTCGTTTTTACATACTGTCAGTGTCATCACTCGCCGTAATATACCGCATTACTTATCTAGACATACAATTGCTGATCCAAGAACATTACATGATTTGTTACAAACGTCAATAACAAAATCGTTGTATTACATTCATTTTAGATGGCATAGTTTCGAGCAGGAATTTTTTTTAGGCCTTTTTACTATAAAATTTGTTTTAAGATGAGAGGAGATGGCTTTTATTCAAACCTGTATTTTCTGAGGATTTCAGTTCTATTTGCAAACACTTTTCCCTACTTATCTACTTAATGCTTCTATTATAATATGCGGTTTTATGAATACTTGTAAATTATAATGAACATTGTTTGTTACAGGTATACTCTTTGCTACTTTCTACCCTATTCCGAAGTAGACTACGTAGATATAGCGAAGTGTGTGGTGAGTTTTCTTTAGTTGTTTCTTAGTTTCATTAATTTAATATGTTTCACCTTTTATTTTATAAAATGAAATTTCTTATTCAAGTAAAATTGTGCCTTAGGATATGAAATGCGATGTTTTTCTGGAAATCTTATGTCGTGCAAAGAATTTTTTTTCTAATTATTGCAATTTACCTTTTTCTTTACTCGTTGCTAAATAAATAAAAATGTGAAAATAAGACTTGCTTGAATTTGTGCACTGTACAGGGTGTTAAAAATGTGGTTGGATATTTTAGCCACTTGTGGTCCTAATAAAAACAAACAAAAATGTCCTAAGGCTTTCAAAAATCAATACGGGACAGCGCTCTCCAGATGTTAGCTTCCCGGATTACTTTTTATATCTAGGAATATCTGAAGTCAAAACTGTTTATTAATCCTCTATGCCAGGGGTCGGCAACCTGCGGCTAGCGAGCCGCATGCGGCTCTTATGATGTCAAGATGCGGCTCTCCAGTTCCATGCGCAAATATTAATAATTATATTATTTTATTTTTAAAACTCATAAAAATAGTATACTGCGAAAAAAACTTTAAACTGGATAAAAACACTCAACAGAGAACAGTGAGAATAGGTGGAGTAGAGAGTATACGGACAGCTGACATTTTTTAAATGTGGCAACACTGTTCTGTTTGTTTAGTTATAATCCTAATCAAATACCATAATATTGAAATAAAAATGTTAGTGGCTCTTTAAAAACTGGGAAATTTTGTAAATTGTAACTTTTGACTCTTCCGTCTCAAAAGGTTGCCGACCCCTCCTCTACGCGATTTTGAGAATTTAAAATACCTAATTCAACTGACCATTGCCGTCATTTCTGCCGAAAAATGCTACCGTGCAATGTTTAATTTATTGTATCGCGCAGAAAAATATGGCGGCCATTTTGACGTGATAATAAATACAGCATGTATATCAGTTATGTTAAGGTTTCAAACACAGTAAGCCAGGTGGCCCTGTGGAAACGTACGAGCCTACCGATAGGTACAAACGCCAAACCCAGGTTCGAATCCCGAAGGCTTTTAATATATTATTTATTTATTTTTTATTAATAAAAATATATAGAAAGGTAGTATTGATAACGATCTAAAATATAAAAAAATAAATATACGATTATTTTATTTATTATATTTTACGAACGTTTGATTTTATGTAAGATAAATAAAAGTAGATGCATTTCTTTTCACGACAGCGAATACAGTTATTTGTGTTTAACGGCATTCCGTCATCGGTCTGTACTCGCGATACAGATAAACCCGTTTTTTTAAATTTAACTTCCAAAACAAATTAGAATAAATTTGTTGGTACAAACAAGGTTTCACTGTATCGAATAGCTATAGGCATCTACAGTATACATCTCTGCGGTTCTCGTCGGCTGGAGAGAAATATTCTCTAGCCAGCAGCTAGTAGTCGTTCGTGAAACCGTCTTTTCCTCCATTTTCCTCATTCTTCTTTTTGTGATCCCACCAGAACCCGTCGTCTCATCCTTTTCGCATTCTTTATCCAGATATTCCTTTAAAAATATACAGGGTTATGTCATCCCACTCACTTATCTAATACTTATCAGTCCTTCAGTTTCCACAATCCACAAAAAAACGCAAATTTATATTTTTGCACGGCTAAAAATAAAAAAAAGCTTACGCTTTATTACTTCTATCTAGTGTTGCCGTCTAGATCTAAACTTTCTAGACTCTTGTCTTGTCTAGATTTTCAAGACAAGACTTGCAAAAGTCTTGTCTAGAAATTTTTAAAACAAGATAAGATTTGCTTTATCTAGATCACGACTCTTGCCAAAACTGAAAATTTTCAAGAGTTTAGATAAACTAAGTAGTATATAGTAGGTAAAGTAAACCACTCGGTTAATATAGACTCTTGAAAATAATCTAGAGTCTTGATATTAGACAAGAGTTTTTTGATCTAGACTTAGTGAAGTCTTGATATTTCAAGACAAGACTTAAGTGAAGTCTGTCTTGATATTTCCAGATAAGCCAAGACTTTGAAAGTCTTGTCTTGTCTAGACGGCAACACTACTTCTATCTTTGGTGTAGCTATTAAGGCAAATATCTAAACATATAAGATTGTAACGAGACCTCTGTTTGTAATTTAGTTTTCTTGTGGGTTTTTCAAGTATTGATGCCTATATTTGCGGGGAAACGCATTAAAAAAATTTTTGTCTGTCCACCTGTATGCACCGGCATCATTCGAAGAGGCCTGAACCAATTTTGATACATTTTATTATTATAAAATACAGGATTAGTGTAACAGTGGATAACAATATTAAATAGTTAAAAAATAATAATAATCAAACCCCTAATATCCACAATTTATTCATTTAACAATTAGTGAATAATAGAATATTAGACGGCTAACCTGTCATGATTGTTAGGCTATATTTAAGAAAAAATCCAATACCGTACCGATTTTAATATTATCGTTTTTAGGTAAAAAAAACTGTTTTTGCATGGTAAAAATCGATTTTTCACAACGCCGCTATAAAAAAATTCAAATTTCGGTGCCTGTTTAGCGGGTTGAAACTGAGTGTTTTCATCCCTAGGGATGAACATTTTCAGTTGTGGGTTTTCTCTGTTTTTTAACGTTAAGAGGGAGATAAGAGCGATTGAATCCTCATATAATATTAGAAAACGTCAAAATGACAGACATAACCCCACAGAAATCTGACAGATCTAAAATTTTTGCGACTTTTTTGCGTGCCCGAATTGTAGGTAAGTATCTCAAATAGAATTGTCAATAGAGTTGTTGTGAAAAATAATACGCAATTACTCGGAACGAAAGTTGGCCCTTGTATAGCAATATACGTACTACTTATTGTCTTTAAGAATATTAATAAAAAATGGGTGTGTGCTTATGACCATACGACAGAAGTGAAAAGTTCAGATTTTCTAATTTTTGGTGTCATCTATTATAGCGCATTTATGAACTAAAAATAATTTATTACTAAAATACTAAAATTGTATTTTAAATTAATTCCACCTGCAGTTTCAAAAAAATTATAATTATTGTCAAAGAAAGAATATAAAAGAAATAAAAAAATGTATAAATAAATATCATGTAGAATTTAGAAAAAAAAAACGCCAAAAATTCTTCGCTGCCATCAGGTCTCGAACCCAGGTTCCTAGACATAGAACGCAAAGATTAAACCAGCTGCACTATGGGTGGCAGTCTGTAGACGGTTTTTATGGTATAAGTATGTTGCGAATTCTTATGGAAGTAGTTGCGAACGCTTCACATTTTTTCAGTACCCGGGTAAAGAGTACCTAACGCGCCTAAGGAAGTTTTCACTTCAAATTAATACATTTTTAACTTCCCATTGGAAGTTATTGTAATGGGTCCGAAAATCGAAATCAAAATGTATAACAAATTTTTATGTTTCAAGGTCACTGCACTATTTTTACACTATTTTTAGAAAGATGTCTCTGTGTGTGTATGTGTGCGTGTGTGTGTACGTATGTACGTACGTACGTATGTGTCCATTTCTTTTTAAGACGAAATCTCGAGAATGAAAAATGACATCGACTACGTTAGGGTGCCAATCGACGCGTATTAACGTAAATATGATCTGAAAGAAATTTTTTCAAAATCGGTTCAGCCGTTCTTTTTTCTTAACGAAATAGACTCCAAAAAAGTAGATTTTACGCAATATCTCGCGAATAAAAAATTATATCGACTTCGTAAGGGTGTCAATCGAGGCGTGTTAACGTCATTTTGATCCGACATAAATTTTATAAAAATCGGTTCAGCCGTTTTTTTTTTAATTATTGTTAAAAATAAATAATAATTAAAATGATTACTTTTCTGTGTAATATCTAATTTAAGTATTATTATTAAATATTTATCAAACTGGGAAGTTCGTCGTGTGGACCTCAAGGGTCACACTTTAGTCCTAATAAACGACCCACCTCACGGCTTGTTTATTTAGAAAACTCTTCGAATAAATATATCAGAAATCAGTAGGTAAACAAAAGTTCGGCATATTTGTATGCAGTTTGTTATCCTTGTCCGCGTTTAAATCTTTTGCCCATGTCTCTATAATTCCTTCATCTCTAGATGATTGAAGACGACATAAGCTTGCGCCGGACGTTTTAGAGCTGAGCCCAGGAGTCTGGCTGTGAGGAATGGGTGTGCTGTGCACTCAGAAGTTCGCCTGAACGCCGTGCATCGCGCTGTACGCTCGCCTATTTCCACGTATTACATAACCGCCACGTCTAACACCTGACACTCAAAGAGGCAGAACGACTGCGCGATATTAGCGTTCAGCCCTTTTGTGTTTACTAACATAATATAATCCTTTTTTATAACAAAATGCGAATGGAATAATATTACACTGTTAAGAACAACCACCGTCACTATACTACATAATATAACAGAGAGAATATTACGTAATCGGATATTACAATGTACCTATATCCGATGTTATGCGAAAAATATACAGCCTGTTCGATTCACAAGCGACTAGGCCCTGCAGTCAGGGTCCATTCTGATTGGTCGAAGACCCTATCTTGATGTAGTTTGACACACACAGAATACAGACACCACTTAAACGAACGTAACAACTAATGAACTCTGTATACTAATATGGATAGTTAATAGCGATTAAAAGGGTTTTGTATGTGGACATTGTTCAAATATATATTCTTCAAGACAGTTATTGTTCACAAAATTAGAATGAAAACTTCAAATAAGGCTTGTAATCTAATTCTTTCTCTAAAAGTCGATCATTTTATGACATTTCAAAATAAAATTTAAATAAAATTTATTTTTCTATTCCAATTTCTCAAGAACACTGTTGTATAAATTTTGGACATCCTAATATCTCAAATAATCAATTCACTCGGTTCATATCCTTTTTTTAATAAATTCAATACGGCTCATGGGTTCTTGGATTAAAATAAATTGTTATTGTTAATAACTCTTTTATTTATCTTTGTACGACGTTTCGTCTCTTTCGGTAAAAAATTTTTTTTTTATTTCTAATTATAATTGTTATTCTCCAAAATAGACAACTCTTGACTTGATGTATCCGTTTATATTTTTGTTACAGTACTTGATAAAGTCTCGAAAGAGACGAAACGTCGTACAAAGATAAATAAAAGAGTTATTAACAATAACAATTTATTTTAATCCAATAACCCATGAACCGTATTGAATCTCAAATAATAATTATAATTTATAAATTAGGTATTATTTTGAAATGTCAAAAAATTGATTGACTTTCATAGAAAGAATTAGATTACAAGCGTTACCTGAAGTTTTCATTCTAATTTTGTGAACATTAATGTCTGTCTTGAAGAATATGTATTTGAACATTGTCCACATACAAAACCCATTTTTTAATCGCTATCAACTATCCATATTAGTATACAGAGGCTAGAGCTTACTAGTCAGGGCCGGCGCTAGGATTTTTGGGCCCCGGGGAAGAGTCCCTTGTCCCCTGCAAAAAAATTTTACTTCAAAATTTGTTTTTTTTTTGGAAATAGAAAATTTTAGTGCAAAAAATCAAATAACACCTTTTTTGTTGGGAAAATGTTTTAATGCTCGCAGTTTTAAACATGGTAGTCACATATAATAGGTAAGTCCCGGGCCGGCGGGCTGGGATACCTTTGACTCGCTTAACCCCCCCCCTAACGCCGGCCCTGTTACTAGTTAGTTGTTAGTGTTACGTTCGTTTAGGCGTATCTGTGTGTGTCAAATGACATCAAGATTGGGTATTCGACCAATCAGAATAGACCCTAACTGCAGAGCCTAGTCGCTTGTGTTCGATTTGCATTATTTCTTAAAATTGCCCTGTACTTCAAGTTGCCGTTAAAAACCTTTAGAGGCGCTGTCGTCGTTATAAATGTAATGTTATTTTTAACCGTTTAATTTTTTAAAATATTTTGACTAGTTCAACTACTAGGATATAGAGGACTCTGAACGAACAATAAGCCAATGCACGTCTGACGTTACCCCACGCTTACACTTTACCGCATCGACTTTACAGCATCGGTACTTGAAACACAATCAATCACAAAACCTTGAAAAACACAAACTGAACACGAAACTCAAAACTGCATTTATATCGATGTAAGCAAACTAAAAGTAGCGCCATCTCTTAGATAAGTGATTTCGACTCCGTTGTGTCCAAAAAGATGTCGAGATGATTCACTTACTTAAATCGGTTCAGTAGTTTTTTTCTCTTTAATTCAGTAATCAAATATTAAGAAAGAAGTCTGTTAATAACGTGCAAACACTGCAAACTACGTATTGTAAAACAAAAAAAGTTAGTCGAACTACAGAACCGATTTAGGTAAAATTTATATGGGACCACCTCGAAGGTATGCCGTATGCCCTATTAAATAAAACAATAATCATCAAAATCGGTTCACAAATGCAGTAGAAATCGGTGTTCATACATGAAAAAAAAGGGTGTGGGTCTCGGGGCCCCCGACAGATGTGAAACATCAAAGAAAACGTTATTGAACTCGGTGGTATTCTCTATCAAAAAATTAAAATACGCATCAAATGGAAAACTTCCTTTTTTGAAGTCTGTTAGAAAGGTTTTCTGAAGCCCGTTAAATGTGATATAGTGTAAACCTGACTTTGTCGCTGTATAACCTTGACGCGGTAATGTTCTCGATGAATACGGTATAGTCATATGCAAATCGATAGATCTATTAAAGTGAGATGTCAACCTGCATGTCAAGATTACGTACGCAGTGTGCTGTGCAAATACAGTGCGCATCAAAGGTACCTTCCTCCATCACTGTTATCTTGAAAATGCCAACGTTTTAAATTTACGTTGACCGATTGTTTTAAAAGTCTATAATAATTATACAGATTGTCCCAAAAGTAAACCGTCATACTATATAGGTGGAAAATTATGTACTGAGTAATATTACATTTCATTCAAATTTTTACTTCCCACCTCTACTATGGTAGGGAAGTAATGGATTTAGTCCGAAAAAAATATTTCGAGATTTTAACAGATTTCACGTTTTGAGACCCTAGCAATCGTTTAAGATCATTTTCTGACTGATGTCTGTATGTGTGTGTATGTGTGTATGTGGTCAATTTTTCGCCTTCGATATCTTAAGAACGGAACAACATACGGGCATGCCGATTGTTCTATTGTGTTTATCAGCCTTTAACTTAGATCTGATTAGATTTTGAGTCAAATCGGTTCAGTGGATCCTGAGATATTCAAAAAAACGTCCTCAATATCACGTATTAACATAGGTAAAAAAAAATATAAATGAATTCTAGATGTTATAATATGAAAAAACTGTAAATATTTTTTTTCTCTAAAATGTATAGTTTTCGAGAAAAAAAATATTTTACTAAAAAAAATAAAAATTGTACGTAAATCAAGGTAACCATGATTTTTGCTATATTAAGCTAGCCATCAATAGATCACCAAACAAAAAAGAGGGCCATGCTTTTTTCAAAGAATAAAAATTAAATTGTGTTTTAAAGACCACCAACAGCTAAGGTTATTTGGGCCTAGTCAAAGAATAAAAAAAAAAGAGTGTTTATTTTTTGCAAATATTTACTAGGTGGGAAGTATAGGACTGGTCATCAGTCGAATTTTTTGTTTGGTGATCTACTGATGGCTAGCTTAATATAGCAAAAATCATGGTTACCTAGATTTACGTATAATTTTTATTTTTTTTAGTAAAATATTTTTTTTCTCGAAAACTATACATTTTAGAGAAAAAAATATTTACATTTTTTTCATATTATAACATCTAGAATTCATTTATATTTTTTTTTACCTATGTTAATACGTGACATTGAGAACGTTTTTTTTAATATCTCAGGATCCACTGAACCGATTTGACTCAAAATCTAATCAGATCTAAGTTAAAGGCTGATAAACACAATAGAACAATCGGCATGACCGTATGTTGTTCCGTTCTTAAGATATCGAAGGCGAAAAATTGACCACATACACACACATGCACACACACATACACACACATACAGACATCAATCAGACAATGATTTTAAACGATTGCTAGGAACTCAAAACGTGAAAATCTGTTAAAATCTCGAAATATTTTTTTCGGACTAAATCCATTACTTCCCTACCATAGTAGAGGTGGGAAGTAAAAAGTTTTTCCTATTGGCGTATAAGCGATCCTATCCGGGGACACTCTATGTGCCAGCAAATTGTGCCATGAATTTAATTTTTTGAAGAAATTAATTCACAGCAATTATCTTTGTCCTTATGGTAATTGCTGTTGTATTAATACATTTTCTTGAAAAAGTTAAATTCATAGCACACTTTTTTTCTAAACCACAGCATAATATATTATAGGACACTAGTTCATTAAACAAAAGTTACTCCGCATTGATAATACAGTATACACCGTGTCCCAGATTGATGTATACATAGGGAATTTAGCATCGGGATAAATTGAATGGATCAGAATAAGCCATGATATACTTAAAATTAGAATTTACTTTTTTAGTACTGAAATTGTTTTTTTCTTTTTAGTTTTTTTTTACGCAGTCGGGTTTTTTGATTTTTTAATTTAATTTTTATTTTTTTAGAATTTTATTTTACATGTATTTCGAGAAACGCATCTCGAAAACCAATTCCCCATTTATTTCCAGAACAAGTGCGGTTTTATTAAAAGATGGACACAGTTATTCATAAAGTTATTGTAGCAAACCCCAAGATGTTACGCCACTGCCTGCAATAGAAGCGTCGAGAAGGAAAGGTCACAGTGGTGAGCCGTGGAATGGTATCGAAAATACGAGTACCTACCTGTCGGAATGTTCTGGAGAGCGCGAGAACGTGCTAGGCCAAGCTGCTCGACCTATATAAGCGAAGTACGAGTGAGTCAGTGGTCAGTCAGCCGTTAGTCAGTGTCGTTTTGAACAACGAATATAAATACAGTACTTACAAATAAATAATCCGGGTATATAATAGTTATTTGTTCAGTGTTATTTAAGTGTTTTACTTTGTTTAAGAATTACTGTTTCGTTATTATTATTGTGTTGATTGTTAGAATTGACATAAGTTGTTGCATTTTATTGTTATCTATTTTTGTTAACATTTAATTCTTGTAAATAAATATTTATTCCGCCAACTCGGAAAACAGTTTTGTTACATTATTCTAGTCCACACAGAAGCACCAAAATTTGGTTATTCGAGACACTTTTGACAGGCACTGTATGTATATGTGTTAGCTGCTGTCTACTCTAGTCTCTACGACTGCTTGCTAACGGTTAAAACTTGCGGCAGCCGGAAACTCACTGAACCGAAATCTCTTTCCGGCTACATGTGTAAGATTAGCCAGCGCCAGCTCATGTTGACACGAACGTAACTCTTATAGGTACAAGCGACTAGGCCCTGCAGTCAGGGTCCATTCTAATTAGTCAAATACCCCATCTTGATGTCGTTTGACACATACAAACGCATACACCTAAAAGAACGTAACAACTAACTAGTGAACTCTGTATATTAATATGGATAGTTGATAGCGATCAATGTTGTCGAGCGTCTATAATCCGCAATTCATTCATTCGATAGCGATCAAAAAAATGGGTTTTGTATGTGGACAATGTTCAAATACATATTCTTCAAGACAGGCGTTAATATTCACAAAATTAGAATGAAAACTTCAGGTAAGGCTTGTAATCTAATTCTTTCTATAAAAGTCGATCAATTTTTTGACATTTCAAAATAAAACCTAATTTAATATGACATTATTATTTGAGGTATTAGGATATCCAAAATTTATACAAGAAAAGTGTTCTTGAGAAATTGGAATAGAAAAATAAATTTCAATTAGGTTTTATTTTGAAATGTCAGAAAATTGATCGACTTTTAAAAAAAGAATTAGATTACAAGCCTTATCTGAAGTTTTCATTCTAATTTTGTGAACATTATTACCTGTCTTGAAGAATATGTGTTTGAACATTCTCCACATGCAAAACCCATTTTTTAATCGCTATCAACTATCCATATTAGTATACAGGGTTCACTAGTTAGTTGTTACGTTCTTTTAGGTGTTTGTGTGTGTGTCAAACGACATCAAGATGAGGTATTCGATCAATTAGAATGAACCTGACTGCAGGGTCTAGTCGCTTGTCTTATTATAGGTAACCACTCTGACAAGCGTCGGTTGACTAATTGACTATAGAATTAAATTATATATTTTTATAAGTAAACTTATATTTTTGTTGTGCGAACATCCTAACTATGGCTTCCATACCGGAATTCCGAGATTTCACAATTCCGAAATTTAGGAAAAAAATTTAAATATATCAATTCAGGAACTAAAGAAATTAATATCAGAATGTGGTTGTAAAAAATTTTAAAAAAATTAAGATATGGCTTTTTCCTATTAGAAATCATTGTCAAAAACAAAATGGCGTTTATTTCATTTCAATATACGTTAAGTATTTACTGAGATACAAATTTTTAAAATTTAATAGCTGCTTTTATAATTGGTATATGATAAAATCAATCAATTTAAAACCCCTTATATCCACACCATATTATTCACATAACAATTAGAGATGAAAATAATAAAGATCTCAGACAGCTAGGCTGCCATGATTTTTGAGCTATATCTAAGAAAAAATCAAATGACCACTGTCGGGACTTGAACCCGAAACTTCCAGTTTCCGGCTAGGCGAGTTACCGATTTCTCCACAGTGGCCGAGAGTGGAAACCGATTCTTTCTTATATATAGCAATTTCAAGTTGAAAACACACTACATGCGAGAGTCGACTATTCAAATAAACTGCAAAGCATAGTAGTAGTAGCTTTTATAATCTTTACAACCAGGCCGCCTAAGTCCGATTGCACCGTTGCTATCAATTAACTATCAAAATGGGACATGTATTAATAGCTGTAGAGTAAATCGTGACATTCAGGGCATGTGACGTCATCCGCTTGAAAGGAGAAATAAAGGTGTGGTCTATTTAAGCAACTTAAAAATGTATTGTGAAGCCGTTTTAAGTGCTGGACAAAAAAATTCGACGGCATTATTTAAGTTAGATGGGGCTCTTTCTAACGACATATAATAAAAAAAGTCCTTTACAGCCTCATTCCGGAATAAATGAAAACATTAAAAATGCACACATTTTTGTTTAATTTTCCAGCGAAAAAGTGGATCTTAATATAATTTTTTTAACCAATGATTTGATGATATTTTTAAATTTAGTGTAAAAATGATCAAGGCGCTAGTTCACAATGTCTTCAGTATAGGTATAGTAGTGTTGATCCAATAGAATGTTAATACTAGTTGCAGGAAAGTTTGGTTGAGGATTAATCAAACTTTCACAATATTTGCCACTGTGGTGGAGACATAAAAGTTCGCATTCATTTAAATTTTGAAATAATTTCAGCGGAAATATACGTCTTACCAGATATGATTTTATAATTAAATTTGCTTTTTTTCAAACACGAAATCTGACAGTCTTAATTAGCCGTAGGTTAATTATTTTTACCTTCACTGATATAATCTTATGTTTTATGTAAAGTTGGTACTACTTGATGTTATCTGACAGCTTGTTGTTTAAAAACAAAATATTCTAGACTGTTGTTAAAAGCAGATTTATTATTACTCTTGAATAAATATTAGTAAAAAAAACTTTTTAGAGACAAGCTTTTACTTAAATGCACTAAAAAGGAAAAAATAAATTTTTAATAATTTAGGTTCATAATTATAAAAGCGTGGGTCGTGACTAATAAATTATCATAGAGTTCATGACCCACGCTTTTATAATTATGAACCTAAATTATTAAAAACATTTTTCCTTTTTAGTGCATTTAAATAAAAGCTTGTCTCTAAAAAGTTTTTTTACTAATATTTATTTTGTTCATTTTAGTCTTTCAAAATTTTACTCTCCTTTGACACCCGTAGGGGTTAAATTTCGAAAAAGCCTTTCTTAGTGGATGCTTACGTCAGAAAAGGAACCAACTGTCCAAATTTCAAGTTTCTAGCTTCAGCGATTTGGCCTGAGCGTTGATTAGTTAAAAAAACCCTACATCTCCGTTTGAACCCCTTAGGGGTTGAGTTTATTTGTAAAAACGATTTATTCATGTATTGTCATCGGGAATACATATGTGTACAAAATTTCAAATCAATCGGATACGTGGAAGTCGTTCAAGATTGACTTGCAAGATTTGACCTAAACAAACACACAAACCAACAAACACACAAACTAACATACATTGCAAGTTAAATAAAAGATTGTAAAAAGAGACCACTTATTTTTGTATTATTTATGTATACTAAATTTGTCTTAAATATCCTTTGATCTATATGATTTTTTAAACTATTCATACAAAGTTTTTATAATTAAAGCTGTCAGATTGCAAACAGTCGAAACCGGATGTGTATTATCATAGTGTTCTTACTGCAATCTGTGTGGCACATTTATTATACAAACACTTTTGATATTTGCCAATAATTACTAAATAAAATCTACATACAATTTATAATTGAAATTTTCAATTTAAAATTCGATAAAGAACATGATAAAAAAACTCGGGTCGCAGTGCCAAACCCTGCCGACAATATAGTGTATTTGCTAATACAGGCATTGTGGCATTATTATGTGAACTTAAGTTTGTTTTTTGACAAAATAAAAAATTTAACCCCTTAATACATCCCTTAAAATAATTAAATTTTTCTAAATTTCAATATTAGACAAGGATTTTATCAGTACACCCAATTAAATACACCCTTTCATAAGTAAATCCGTATCAACAAACTAGTGTTTTCATAAAATTTGAAAGTCCGGTCCTGTTGGGCCGATTTTATTAAAACTTTAGCAGCACATTTTAATCTTTACTAAAGAGTTAAATTTCAATTTTGAAACGATTCTGACAAATTTTTCGATATTTTTTGGCCCAAAAACTTTTTGGAACCCCTAAATACAACCCTGAAAATGGTCCGATCGGGCCCATTTTAAATAGGCTTCTTGCGGTGATGGGTTCCAATGTGTGTACCAAATTTCGTTTCAATCGATTAAGTCTGTCGAGAGTTATCGTGTACACACACATATATATATAAATATATATATAAATATATAAATATATATATATATAAACATTTTTAAAAATTGTGCCAAAGTGTTCAGGAGGCTATGAAACGTCGAGAAATTTTGGTCCGACCCCTAGGTCCCACCATCCGACCGACGCCAATAGTGTATGTGCCATATGGCAAATACACTAATAAAGCGGTTAACAAGGACACTACATTAATTTAGCCGTGTGTTTCCATGACGACCCACGAGGTAATATTTTTTTGCACTTTTGTGCCTTCAGATTTTCCAGAGTAAAAAAAAATGGTAATGGTAGATAATATTATTATACCTTTGCTTGAACATTTTTGTAAAATGAACGATTATCAAAACAAGGCCAAAAAATTGAATTTTGGCCGCCATTTTCCGAGGTGGCGGCTTGAGCACAACTGTTATTGGTAGTTCATTAAAAATGTAATCAGGAGGTTAAAAAGAATATATTTGCAAATTCCTTTACTTGTATGTATTTTTTTCTGAAACAAAGAATGAATTGTGAATTATAGACGCTCGACAACAAGGGTCATTAGCGTCTTCTGAAACAAGTAATACTAATGTATGGGATTGCTATATTTTAGAGATGTGCGAGTAGTGCATTCTCCTTCTCGAATCGAGTCGAGACAGTATTTAATATTATAGGTTCTCGATTTTCGAATTGAGTACCTAGTACGAGAAAAACTTTTTTTCACATTTTTCAACGTCTACACTTTTTCACTCTGCACTATTCGACTAGAAAAAGAAGATAAAAATCGAGTACCTATTTATCAAATATTGATTTCGACGCGAGAAAAAAAAATAATTACCCAGTCAATTGCGTTTAAATCTTCAATATGTAAAATTTTTCTCTCCATATAGGTAGGTACCTATTCTACTAGATCCGAAACAGTTGATTATTTCGGTTCATCTTATAAATAAGGTACTGGCGGCAAATATGGCCCAGAGGGTAATATGGCCCAACCTTTGTCCTGCGCAAACTAAAATATCTGCCGACGATCTGACAACGTCATAAAGTTGCTTATGTTACTCAATACTGACGGTTTTATTTCCCGCAGTCCCCCGCTACAAAACTTCCGGGTGTATTTACATGCTGTTGTTATTTGTTTAAGTTTTTTGTCAATTTTTTTATTCGTTGTTCCGTCTGAAGTGGAAGCTGTGGAAAGTCAGGGATAAGTGTCATTTTGTTAGGAATCTGTGCATGAAATATTTAATTGATACTGCACTCGCTCGCCTTATTTATCATGATAATGTTGTTCAGTTACCCTTTCGGATAATATGGCTCAATGGGTTGGCGGGTTATATGGACCGCTGGTCATATAATCCAACAGTGGGCCATAGTAACCAACTCCACTAAATAACATTCATAAAATAGATTTGCGAATTCTTCCCATTTGTTTTAGGTTTGCGATGGGAAAAATATGCAAAAATTTGATGAGTTTGAGTGCTGTTAATTTTAGACCCTAAAAATGTTCAATGTTATGTTGTTTTTAATGCCCATGGCAGGATTTGTTTTCGTTTTTATTTTATTTTATGTGAGTTGTGTGCACTGTGGAATTAGTTTATTAAAATTAAAAAAAAAATAATGTGAAAGCTATATTCATTTTATAGGTTTTAAGATATTTTTTGTTGTGGGCCATATAATCCGAACAGATGGATAATATGGCCCAAGTGTAAGGCTGATTATTTTTACACTTATTTCCGAAAAAAATCTTTTTTCACAAAATAAAATTATATCCCCATGACAAGTTCATAGTTACCTGTTATTTTGATATAAAAAATGTTCCATAAAAAATCAGGGTTAAAAGTAAAAATCATTTTAAATTAAGGTGGGCCATATTTGCCGCCAGTACCTTAAGTCTTATTTATACAAATCGGACAGCCAACGAAAACTTGTTCCGTTGTTTTCTACTAAGCTCTAATCTTTTTGATTATTTTTGACGCGAATAACGTTTGTTTTATACTGGGGTACCATTTGAAAAGTATTGGATGCTACGGAAATAGAAGGAAGTAATTGTCATGTGAAACAAAACACATATATACCTACCTATGTTAAGGTCTATGTTGACATAAGCCAGGTGGCTGTGTGGTAAGGTACTAGACTACCGACAGGTTCAAACGCCAAATCCAGGTTCGAAGGCTTTTATTATTTTTTTTTAAATGAAAATATATAGATATTGGATAACAATTTAAAATATAAAAAATAAAATTACAATTATTAACTTCCCACTGGAAGTTATTGTAATAGGTCCGAAAATCTAAATCAAAATGTATAACAAATTTTTATGTTTCAAGGTCACTACACTATTTTTACACTATTTTTAGAAAGATGTCTGTGTGTGTGTCAATCCATCGATGATTGATTATTTTTCAATCAACCTGTATGTTGGATCTCTTGTAATATATTTTCTTCACTGATTTCGGATGCGCGTTTAATAGCGCTTCCTTAATTTTGTAAATTAACGCAGTTGTTTGCTAACGGCTCTCCGGATACCGCGCTCTCAAAACTGGATTAATGACTTGTTTATAAACGCGCTGCAGGATGAATGCGTTGGAAATTATTGACCTCCTTACTAAACTTCCGGTTTGTTGTTCTACTGTTTAAATTTTATTAATAAACTGTTTCAACATTATTTGAGCTCCGTATAAAAATGGTAAAAAATATCATCACACCCGGTAAAAGTGAAACTTCTTATTGAATACAATTTTATTATTTATATTTACCGATATTCCATCCATTTTGGGACGTAGGATTTTAATATGCCAGTTATAATATTGTTACAAAACTGTTTTCTGAGTTGGCGGAATAAATATTTATTTACAATAATTAAAAATACAACAATAATAAATACAACAACCAAAAGTCAGTTCTAACAATCAACACAAGTAATTAACACTTAACTATATACAATTGACTACACTAATATTTATTTTATCAGGTGAATTTATATCACGGTATTTATATCCGATTTATTTCTAACGTTTATTTATGTCGGTCATTTACTCAGTTACTTCAGTACTATTTATTTAAATCCACTGCACTATTTATATCACTGTACTGACTGAGTCGACCGTTGATTGATTTATATCACTGATCCGCTTGGTTGCACGACTCACCATTCACTGATTGACTGATCTCCGGTGACTGATTGACTGATCGCTTCACTAACTCCTTTATATAGCTGCGCTGGCCAAGTCTAGCGCGTTCTCGTATTCTCTAGCGTTGTCTAGAATCTTCGCGTAGTCACCAGTGTTCAGCATGCAGACCCCGTTTTTCGGAACTGTTGTCCGCCGTTCATATACAGGGTGATCCGTAACAATATTTTGTTTTTTTTATTGTAAATTATAGACGCGTCGACAACTTAGGCATTTAATTACATTAAATAACATATCACTTAAAACTAAATGATGTCACAAAACATCCATGAGCGAGGTGGGAATCGAACCCACGACAGCTTGCTCCAAAGGCCAGCGCTCTAACCATTACACTAAGCTGTCCTCTGATATTTTGTTCCCTCATAAAGGTTTTTTTGTTATTTTTTTAACGGACTGGTTCTAAATATATTTAGTAATGATTTTGTGAATTTTTTTTAAAGTTCTCTTTCAAAAATCAAAAAAATATTTTTAATATGGCTGCACTTTGTATACGAGTTTTAAAGACATCAATTAAGGCCAGTAATTGTTTGCTCAACTCATTAGCCGGCTGCTTACTAAGTGTTAAAAATATCAAACCGAAACCCCCCCGATCAAATCCCGAATTATACATTTTTGTTGTTGTTTTATATTAGAAATCGTGTCCATCGTGATTATAATAAAATTAAGAAAAATCGTAGGATAGTGGACAAAATATTTGATTTATTAAATTAAATGTACGACGTTTCGTCTATAAGATTTAGACTTTTTCAAGTACTTGAAAAAGTCTAAATATATAGACGAAACGTCGTACATTTAATTTAATAAATCAAATATTTTGTCCACTATCCTGCGATTTTTCTTAATTTTATTTGTTGTTGTTGTTGTTGTTTTTTTTTTTAATTAACCACAATATTTGGGATATAAATAACACAATTACAATTAATAATGCTTATTATTCAAAAATAAAAACTAGCAAATTCTTCAATATAAGAATTTTAGTTTATTTTTTTTGAAATTATTTTGAAATTAAATTTCTTAATCTAAAAAATTCCGAAATATTTACATATAAAAATAAACCTGTCACCAGTGAGTCTCGAACCCTCTAATCTATACATTTCTGTGATTTGACGTCGTTAAAATGGTATAGTCACATAGTGTATAGTTTGTACATAGCACATCTATATAATAATAAAGCGGTCAAGTGCGTGTGGAACTCGCGCTACGAGGGTTCCGCACCGTTACAACAATTAAATTAGGTAGACATATTCTGTGAAAATTTCAACCGGCTACATGTTACGGTTTCAAAGATACAGTCTTTAAAAGGTTTTCCGTTTTTTGTGTGGGGACCCCCTTTAATTTTTTTTTGTGATTTTCGGATTTTCCCCTTTACTTGTGCTGCGAGATCTTGCTTTTTGCCAAATTATTAATAAAATTCGAGCGAACGAGCGTAGCGAGTGAGAAATGTATTAATAATATTCGAGCGAACGAGCGAAGCGAGTGAGTAGTGTATTAATAATATTCGAGCGAATGAGCGAAGCGAGTGAGTAGTGTATTAAGAACTCATAAATTCATAGCACCCGGGCGAAGCTGGACCGGGCCGCTAGTATAAATTATATATGTTACTGATTTTAGTATGGATTGAAACCACGTCATGGATGAGGCATGCGCGTAAGACACTTCCTGTAGCTGTCATAATATTTGGATCTGAATGTTAACACATCTCTTGAGAATACCGGGGACTCACTGTTTTTTTTTATCTTGTTTACGAGCGATGTTGTTATGTTGTTTTAATTCTCATAACTTGCAACATGTCTATTCAATCATTGTGTAGGATTCGTGAGTTTTTTTCACATGATGTTTATTTTTTCACGCAAGACATCCTTTTTTTTTTGTGAAATTCGTACGTCAACAATACAGCGAAAAATGCCTCGATTGCTTCTACAAATGTCAATATAATTAGCAAAATGTTTAATAAGTCGTCAGTTTTTTTATTTACTTACCTGTTGATGTTTGCTTCGTGCGTCCAAGATTATGAGTTTGATTCTCGAATCCTGTGCAATTCAATACATAAAATTAATAGACGCTACACATTTTAATTACCTACAGTTCTTTTTTTCAATAAATTATCAACCAATTCAACAAACAAAATTAAAGTGTGTTTAAAAATAGTTATTTTCGATACGTGTGCGTGAAGTGAGGTATTCTAGTAGGCTTAAATTGAGGCACGAGCTAAGGGACTGACGCATACATGATACACAACGAGATCTCGTTGGGTATGCATCAATCCCTTTAGCGAGTGTCTCAATTTAAGCCTACTAGATATCTCACTTTAAGCGGACGTATCGAACATAACTTTTTATAACGACTGCTTCTAAAGTTTAATAGAGACAAAGAAAAATTATGAAAACGGAAAATTCGCTCTTCGAGTCCTTAAAACGTTACAATTACAGACTAAGTTACGATTTAGTTTATTTTTATTAAAGTTATTAACTTCTGTATAAATCATTAAAAACATGACTCTCTCATGATGTGGACTTTGTAGGCGCGTTACTATATATACTAACACATCGATCGATAGCCAGTAAGTGCTTGTATTGTACAAAGTGCGGAAATTTCGAATTTATAAGATGTAGAGATAGAGATTGTACTTTTACGCACACTTTGGACTTTTACGTACGGTGACGGTACTTTTACGCACGCTTTGAACTTTCACGCACTGTACTTTTACGCACGCTTACTAAAATACGCCTCTTCGCGCCCGCCTCACAGTGCTCGAATATTGAACTTTTTAGAAGCAGGAGTTATAAAAAAATATCTATGTTATATTTTGTTTGTAATTATTTATTTTCTTTTAATTGACGAGCTTTATTTTCAAGCGTTTAAACTAAAGAAAGACGATATTCGCTGTGGAACCTGCACAAGTAGGACGAATGGATGGTAAACATTCAATTTCAACAGTAAACACGTTTCAAGATCCAACATTATGTACACAGTGAGATATTAGGCAGTGCGGTTTAGCGAAATATAAAATATGTTTGTATAATATTCTTTACATAACACAGCAATAGTTGTTTTAGTAAATTTGTCGTTAAATACACACCATGAAGGTATTTGCTGATGAAACAAAATGTTCCAAGGTGAAGTTTCAACTGAAAACGAAATATTGTCAATGTTATTATATTTATATATATTATATAATGTTCATGAGTAGACCGAAATTTTCAAAATTTATTTTATGAATTTGACATCTGTTGGCTGTAAGACACAGACACAAGAAAAATGTCACAAAATACCTCAGAATCAATTATATTTATATAAATCATTATAAACAGAAATTTAACAAAATGTATTAACGCCTGATGTTTTCATATTATGATAAAGGAATTTATTATTAGTATTATTATTATTATTATTATTATAAAGCACTTGAAAAGTAGCAAGTTTTAAATAACTAAAGCTTATTATTGTCATCTGAAATTTGGTACACATAGCCGCGCAATCGGATTATTTTAAGAATAAATTGTATTTTGGAGTAGAAACGACATTTGGGCTCGAAAACACCGAAAAAATTCAGAATTGATTCAAATTCGACACTTAAATAAGGATTAAAATGCGCCCCTAAAATTTTATCAAGATTGGCTAGACATTGATGAACTAGTTTATAGATAGCACTAGAAGTTATACCAGGTGTTTTGAAATTTTAAGGTCACATTATGATGTACTTATTTAAATACCACAATGTATTAACAAAAACATTATTATGTCAATTCGATACTGTAACTGCTTTTTATTTTTGTTAATAACTTAATAGATGCTAACGACCTTAATTGTTTGGCGTCTGTAATCTATCTATACTTTACGGAAAGCAATAGATTAAGAATATAAATCTAATGCCCGGTTTATACATTATTATCAGAGTGTCGAGTTGTAGAATGTTGTAATAGGTACCTATACTTCGTGAATGAATGAATATAGACCGAGATCAGAGGTAGTACCTTCGCATAGAATCTTACTAGTTAGCTAATTGACCGAGCGAGTGAAAAATAGTTCAAACTAGTGCTCGGAATTTATTCGAATAATTGAATATTGACATCACACAGTTTAATCATAAATATATTAACATCGGCCTATACAATTAAATTTAATGAACATAATACCTTAACGATAATATTAAGTTTTAGTGTCAACTGTTAGCGCACTTATGAACTACACACTATTACCAGCATATTGCAAATACGTGTTCGCGTTTGAGCCGAGTAGCTCCAATTGTCACCGTCGGGTGCGTTTCACATCACTGTTGTTAACAGCCCAGGCAAAGCACGCCTAAGGAAGTTTTCACTTCTAAAATCTCTCAGAACTTCTTTGAACTTACCATGCTTGTAGAAACGCGTTTAGATTCTAGTGAGTTTACACACATTTCTATAAATTTTTTGGCTTAGGAGTTAAGACTTTTCAAAGTTAAAAAAAATTACAAAGTGACTTCTAAAGCAAAAAATACAGAAGTTTGTAATTGGATTCAGGGTGTTTTTTTCTATAAACATTCTCAATACGAAATATATCAATAAGATTTCGATTTTCGCGATTTTTTAATGATGTATGATTAGGAAAGATGCGATTTTTGATAAAAATCGAAAAATCTTAGAACTTTTTTAAATTTATCGCGCTTGTAGAAAAATATACTGAATCCAATAAGTTCACGCCTATTTCTCTATAGTAGTATAGTATTTATTTGGTCATGGCGTCAAAAATACATTTGAATATGACAGGTCAATAATAATAATAATAATTAATTAGCATAATAATCATCTAGTGAATAAAAACAATTCACAATTAGAAACTGCTTTAAAGCACGTTTAAATTTGTTAAAGTCGCTGATTAGTCGGATTGACTTAGGCAATTTGTTGAAAATAGCACTACCAGCACACATAGGACTTTTTTTATATAAACTAAGCCTGTAGTTGCCTATGTAAACATTATTATTGTGACGTGTATTATAGTCATGTACATCATTATTATGAGTAAAAGTAGCGATGTTCTGTTTTACATATTTAGCCATTGCAAAAATATATATGCAGGGGAATGTGAGAATATTATATTTGATAAAATAGGGACGACACGAATCTCTGTAAGGAAGTTTAAAAATTAATCTCAATATGCGTTTCTGAAGAATAAAAATTCTTTTCCACTGACAATTATTTCCCCAAATAACAACATTATAGCTTAAAGCTGAATAAACGAAACTGTAATAGATATTAAGCAGAGCTTTGGTATCAAATATGGAGCAGAGAGATCTGATTGAAAAAAATTGAAAACCAAGTTTTTTTTCGGTTTCGAATTTAAAACCTTTCAAAGTATTAAAAAAATATCTTTTAACGCTCATAGTTTCTAAAGCTTACTATAGACTGTGTGCAGGGAGGCGGAGTTATAATAATATCGATGCAAGCGCTCGTTGTGAGATCCATTGAAAACTCTGAACTCTAATTTTCCGAAATTGTCAGTGAGCATTGTTGTTTAAAAAGTCAAGTAAGTAAAACCATGATTTTTCTTCTAACTTATTTGGAAATTATTACTATAAATCTGATAAATTTGACATTTTTAAACTCGGTCCGCAAGATTACAGTTGCCATGGTTTGAGGTTATGCTGTCGTCTGTCAATATAAAGCATAGATATAGATGTAGGTACACTTCCATGTCTGATATAAATTAATTAGTTATTTTTTATTAGTCGTCAAAATTGAAGAAGAAAAAAATTTAAAATAAATAATTTTCATATATCTTTTATGTTATGCTATTTATACTATAAGCACGTAGCTAAATTAAGTGGTAGGTATTCGTTTATTAAAACATTTCGCGGTGTAAAACAACAATAAGAAAAATGAGTTCAATCGTGCATTATTGTCCGCTAGCGGCTCTAGTATGCTTCGTGCACACAACACATTTATATACATTTACGGACATCGATATCTCGTATAGTTTGAGAATTGTAGGTAATAATAAGTCTATAAGGTTGGTCAGCTATAGATTGCACAAGCAAAGGTAGTACCTATAGACATATTATGTATAAATCTTTGGAAGCATTGAGCATGGCGTAAACTTTATTACTCTCAAAAGGGGTACAATGGCTGTTCATTTGACTGTGCGGAAAGCCATCTAGTAAAATGAGGTCGATATTCTTCTTCTTCTTTAATGCAAATTCCAACCTCCGCGGGCGCTATTCGGAATCCCTTCCTAACGCAGAGATATATAAGAATGCACTTATTGTACTGTAATTCCGGTGATTTTATTTTTGAGACTGCAAAACAAAATTGCTTAGGTATGTTGCATTTTTGTAAAATACTTGTATTTTCAGATATACTTTTAGCTCTATTTTTTCCATAAATTTGTCCAAAAACATTTTATCTTTATGCAAATTCTAAATTAAATTTCAACAGTAATTAAAAATTGCGTATCGTGTGTTTTAAAGACCACCAACAGCTAAGGTTATTTGGGCCTAGCACCAATTCACATTTTCAATTCATTATTATTTTTTTTAATAATAAATTGAAAATCCAATTGACACTTTTACCGGCTCTCGGGCTAGAACCCGGGAACTGGGGACTTGTATTAAAAATTGCGTGCAGCTCAAACGTATTTTTTGACTAAAGTTCGAGATAAATTTATTCTTTCATCGAAATAGTTATTTTCGATACGTGTGCGTGAAGTGAGGTAAAAAATTATGTTCGATACGTCCGCTTAAAGTGAGATATCTATAGTAGGCTTAAATTGAGGCACGAGCTAAGGGACTGACGCATACACAACGAGATCTCGTGCGCTTACAAAATCCATTTTTTAATCGCTATCATAGTACAGAGTACGTTCGTTTAGGCGTATTTGTGTGTATCAAACGACATCAAGATGGGGTATTCGACCAATCAGAAAGAACCCTGACTGCAGGGCCTAGTCGCTTGTGAAAAAAAATATACCTATATAAATATATGGATACAAACCAATCTTGCGGTAGACCGAAACACCATCCGACGTGATGGTCATAAAATATATCTGGGAATTATTAAGTGACAAACTTATTTTTTATTAAATTGTTATAACGGTACGGAACCCTCATGGCGTGAGTTCTACTCACATTTCAACGGTTTTTTGATAATATAAACCATTTTTCTTTGTGACCACAAATATACGGAATCCATTCAAATATCAGAGAGTGGAGGTTATTTCGTCTTGCGAACAGAAAGATATGCCTTCTTTCTAAAGAGAACGCATTAACAAAGAAGAAAAAGAGGCGACGGATTCTTTTTCCCGTGACGTTTGGAGTTGTCAAGCTTGTTTATTGTACAACGTAATAGCACCACCGTTATGGGGGAAGTTTATTTTTAAATGGACACGTGGGTAACAGGCTGTCAGGTTTGCGAACATTTACGAATCTGCAAATAAAGAAAATACCTACTTACCACATTTAAAACATTATTTAACGCATTCATTTGTCGTCAAATCTCTAGAAAAGGAATTATTCACAATTAAAAGCGAATTTAGATGTCATTGTCAGCACTTCAGACGTCTATGTGGGGTTTGATCGGTCGTATCACAAAGCGAATGAAGATGTCAGCACTTTGGACGAAATGATGGTTTGAAAGATTTTGTAAGTAAATTTTTAAGTTAATAGGGATAGATTTTCCCCCCAAGGGGGACATTGGACTGTAGTTATTATCGCAATTGCATTCCAATGTTCTTTGAGAATTAGCGCACCCAGGAGCCCGAGCTCGTACCAGTCGGTTTGTGTATGCCGACTGGCGGATTTTAATACACAAATATGTTATTTGTTGTGTTGAAGACGCTAATGACCTGAGTTGTCGACGCTTCTATAATCTACAATAAATAAAAATTAAAGCGAAAGATTTTTATGTCAACAATATATTTACCAATTTGATTGTTATTGTTTTGACAATCATTAAGAGCCGAAATGTTACAATCACCACAAAACACCAAACCATAACAAACACTCTCGACGTACGTTTCGCCAACCAAGTTGGCATCATCAGGAGATGATTAAAACTTTTTTATTGTTAATCATTAAGAGGTTATAGCAGCAGGGAATGACATAATGATTAATGACATTGACTACTCGAGCGGATAAGCGCACTCTCTGCGTTCGTGCGCTCACCTCCGCTCTCGTGGGCAATAGACAACTTACCGCACTTATTGCACAATATATACTATTGTTCTTTTTAAAAATATGCACTTATCTATTTGAAATAATTTGAGATATTTGAAATACGGAAAATTGGGCGTTTTACAACCTCTATGCATTGTCTCAAAATGTAAATATAGGTACTAAAAATTAAATTCTGAACACCTTCTTTCAATAACTTTTTTCGATATTTTCATGAATAACCACATTTTTTGAAAATTTTTTTAAAACATTTAAATTTTCCGCCAAATTGAAAATAATAAAATACGTAAGTCTATTTTTGGTTTTTAGGGTTTTTTATGAAGCAATCGACAAAAGTTTTTTTCTTCCCATATGTTGCGCACTTTCACGGAATATTTCTCGGAATTGCAGTTATTTTTAGAACAGGATCTTTTTCAGTAATCATTTTAAAATAAATGTTACTGTTATTTCGTCAGTTTTAGTGTTAGGTAGTTCATCGTATTATTCATGAAGTGTTATTAACTAAAATAAGTTTTTTGAACTGTGCCCTCAAGGTTTTTTTTATTAAAACCTAAAAATCGACAATCTATTTTTTACACTCAAAGAGAATAGCTATATTAAACGTTCATGTAATTGAAAAAAAGTGAACGTAATGGAAAAGAAAGAATAAAAAAGAAAGAAGAAAATTAAGGAAATGTTTGAAATAGGATTTACGTCAATAAGTCTTATGTCACAGTCAAGGCAGTGGCAATCATTCATTCCAAAAAAGAAAAGCTTTTGAAGAAAATTATAATTCTTTTTGCGAGATAATTAATCCTATTAACAATATTGTAACAAAGATTATTTCAATAATCAAGGTTGCCAACATAATTCATATTCAATACAAAAAACCTGAAAGATAATTTAAAAAATTCGACTGATGACCAGTTATACTTCCCACCTAGTAAATATTTGGAAAAAATAAACACTCTTTTTTTATTATTTGAAAAAAAGCATGGCCCTCTTTTTTGTTTGGTGATCTACTGATGGCTAGTAATATAGCAAAAATCATGGTTACCTTGATTTACGTACAATTTTCTTTTTTTAGTAAAATATTTTTTTTCTCGAAAACTATACATTTTAGAGAAAAAAATATTTACATTTTTTTCATATTATAACATCAATTTATTTATATTTTTCTTACCTATGTTAATACGTGACATTGAGAACGTTTTTTTAAATATCTCAAGATCCACTGAACCGATTTGACTCAAAATCTAATCAAATCTAAGTTAAAGGCTGATAAACACAATAGAACAATCGGAATGGCCGTATGTTGTTCCGTTTTTACGATATCGAAGGCGAAAAATTGACCACACACACACGTCACACACACACATACAGACATCAGTCTCAAAACGTGAAGATCTGTTAAAATCTCGATATATTTTTTTCGGACTAAACCCATTACTTCCCTACCATAGTAGAGGTGGGAAGTAAAAATTCGACTGATGACCAGTCCTACCTAGTAAACAATAATTAACTAAAAATTACCGTGGTAACGAATACAATGACCTTCAAGTACCTCAACGTTCAAATTTGTGTATTGTCTATATATATTATATACTCTATCTCATTCTGGCCGTGCGCGACAAGTATACAAGGAAGATACACAGCATATATTTGCAAGAAATAAACGCTCTTTTTTTATTCTTTGGAAAAAAGCATGGCCATCTTATTTGTTTAGTGAACTGATGGCTACCTTAATATAGCAAAAATCATGGTTACCTTGATTTACGTACAATTTTTTTTAGTGAAATATTTTTTTTCTCGAAAACTATTAAATAAAAGCGTGTCTTTAAAAAGTTTTTTTTACTAATATTGTTGTGTTTATTAAACCAATAGTTTTTACGTAGCGCTTCTTTTTGAAAAAGTGGGGCGTATTTAACCGTTTTACCCTAGTTCTACATTGTATGTAACGTGCCGCATAAGTACTTATGCTGGCAAAAAATAGCCATTGTATTGTTAAAATAATATTTCGACCAACATTTCGGTTCATTCCTCACTGTGAATCAGTGTCAACAGATCCCAGAAGATGATAGATGGATCCTTCGTATCTGTAATCGAGGTTTAGTATTATGAGAATTAAGAACTACACCAGTACAGTATAATATGTGAAGCTTTGAAGTGTACTTCAAACGGAAGCACAGATAGTACGAATACAGAATAAACAGAAATAAAAGACAACTTCATACATAGAGTAGATACGCTATATTATGATATATACGTATAGTAGTACATACATCAGTTCCACAAACGTATATTCTGTCATTTTGTTGTTTGATGTTTTTAATTTTCTCATTTGTTCGTAGAAGTTTCGTTTGCGTATACGAATTGTGTAACTATGGCCACAAAGCTAAATGGCAAAAAGATGGCTGTTGTGTTTTAAAGACCACCAACAGCTAAGGTTATTTGGGCCTAGCACCAATTCATATTTTCAATTCATTATTTTTTTTTATTTTCTGGTTTCACGTCCATTGTTGATATAATATAGCAGTTGTTAACGGGAATGTGGACAGGTACTCAAATCAAACACCTTATTGAGCTGCGTATAACGTTTCGCCGGTAATTCGCCGGTAATGTAATTTTTAGTATCTGAAGAAGCTGGAATTACCGGCGAAACGTTATACGCAGCTCAATAAGGTGTTTGATTTGAGTACCTGTCCACATTCCCGTTAACAACTGCTATATTATTTTTTTTTATAATAAATTGAAAATCCAATTGACACTTTTACCAACTTCCGGGCTAGAACACGGGAACTGGGGACTTGTAATAGAGGAGCCATAGCAAGTACGCCATGTAAGCAACAGCATTGATACACTCTCGGCTATTCTCAAGCTCAAAGATGGCTGTTTGAAGCCTTTGTCTGTCTGTCGGTTTGTTTGTCTGTCTGTCTCTCTGTTTGCCTGTGTGTTTATGGCAACGTAGCTCTAAAACTGATGTACCGATTTCAATGTGGATTTTTTGTTTCATAACTGGTATTTGCAGCAAGATGGTTTTTAGCCATGTTTGATCAAAATCGGTTCAGCCGTTTTCAATATAAATCTCTAGCTGTTAAAATAGCTAGAAACTTTGAGTTTGTGCTCAAATCAGTTTTTGATTGGCTAATTTAAAAAGTATTGTTACAAAACTGTTTTCTGAGTTGGCGGAATAAATATTTATTTACAATAATTAAAAACACAATAATAATGAACGTAACAACGAAAAGTCAATTCTAACAATCAACACAAGTAAACAATAACTAAACAGTAATTACAAAGCAAAACAAAACAACTACTCGTATATACAATAATTCGTAATTATTATCACTACCCTAGTATTTATTTTATCAATTTGGTTATTTATAACACGGCACTATTTATATCACTGATCCACCGATGCTTGACTGCGTGACTCACCGTTGACTGCCCTTCACTCACTCGCACTGGCTGTTTATATAGGTTGCGTGGCATAAGCCTAGTGTGTTCTCGCTTTCTCTAGAACTTTCGTGCAGGTACCAGTTGTTACAGTAAGCGGACCCCGTTTCTCAGAACTCTTGCCTGTCGTTTATATACAGGGTGATCCGTAACAGTATGAAATAAAAATTTAAAAAACCTCCGACGTAAACCTTTAAAAATTAAAAAGTAAGAAATAATTAATTTCTACTGTATCTGGCCCGACGCACCGACTATTTCTTCGTTTGGATGAAATATTTAATTCATAAATACGTCTAGGCCCTAGGGCAGTAAGAAAAATGATTGTTTAGTTAAATACAACAATGAGTTAATTTGTGGATATAATATAATAATTATTAAAAAGACTGTAACCAGGTCCACAAGCATATACTTTTCTTAACGTAATCAGTCGGCAACCTGTCATCGTGATTTTTGTTCAGTTGTTGGAGAAAAGATTTATTTATTTATTTATTTATTGTGGATTAAAGACGCGTCGACAACTTAGGTCATTAGCGTCTTAAATACAACAAATACCTATACATATATCACTTAAAACTAAATAACATCACAAAACATCCATGAGCAGAGGTGGGACTCGAACCCACGACAGTCTGATTCAGAGGCCGCAACGCTACCAACTGAACCATACTGTCCTCGGAGAAAAGATAAATTTAATTGAAAATAGTGAATATCTAATATTATCTATGATAATAATATTATGAAATCGTTCTAGAAGATTCCATTGGATTCCATAATATCAGAATTGTTCTAGGGCCTAGGCGATTATATTGGATGCTGATAATTAAAAAATTGTTCTAGAAGATTCTAATAAATTATGGTAGTTTTAAAAATGAAGAGTAAATCGATTAGCGGAATGTCCTGCCGTATCTAAAGCGTCTACTATTGTCTTGGTCAGCTGTCAAGACTTTTTAAGGTTATAAGGTTACTGTCATCGTAATACTAATTTTTCCCCCTAATTTGTGTGAAAAACTTGTTATCCAAATTATAATTAAATTTTAAATAGCCTTTCAAAAAAAAAACCAAAAATTCTACAATGCCATCAGTTTCCGAACCCGGGTCCCTGTGCACAGAGCGCTGCGATGTAACCTCTGCGCTACGAGTGGAACAGTCGAGTACGGTCATTTTTATGATATAAGTATGTTGCGAATTATTTCGGTCGGGTTACGAATTTAATTAATTAATTAGTGATGGGCGATTACGAGATATTTTAGTCGATTGTCTCGATTGTTCAAACATCTCGATGACTCTCGATGGTTTTCACTTGGACTCGATTGTTGTTGTTTCATATTTCACCGAGACCAAGTTGCATAGTACTGAATCGTACAGACGACGTGCACTGTCGAGAGCCACATAATATATAATCGTTCATCACTCAACAACTGTGGTCGAGTCAATGGATGGTCGATTGTGCAGTATTCGAATGCTCTGAGACCGACTGAACAGTGTGAACAGTGAATCAACGATGAACGAGTAGCGTAAACGTCAGACTTCATTCGACCAGCATATAACCTTGAATCGCGATTATATGTATTCTCATTCGCTGGCAAATAATCGACTTGAGCAATCGAACATTTCGATTGTAAAATCAAACTCCGAGTCGATTGTGGACTCGATTGTTATTATGAACGATTGCGATTGTTTCGATTGTAAAAACATCTCGTATTCGCCCAACGCTATAATTAATTATTAATTATTATTATTATTTATTAATTATGCTATATATATATAAACCTTCCGTGAAAAATTATCTAACTGATGGTGAAAACCGCATCAAAATTCGTTGCGTGGTTTAGGATGAGTTAGCGGTTAAACGTTTACATGGCGTTGCTATGGTTCCTCTATTACAAGTCCCCAGTTCCCGGGTTCTAGTCCGAGAGCTAGTAAAAGTGTCAATTGGATTTTCAATTTATTATTAAAAAAAAAAAAAAATAATGAATTGAAAATATGAATTGGTGCTAGGCCCAAATAACCTTAGCTGTTGGTGGTCTTTAAAAACACAATTAGCGGTTAAACAGACAGACAGACGCGAAAAGCGACTTCAATTTATACTATGTAGATATGATTATTGTTCCTTCATATTTTATACAAAAATTTGACTTGAGTCACTTTCCTTTGTACCCGCAGGGTTATGTAATATACGCACACAAGCGTGCGAGAATGTGTTTGTGTGATTACGTAACATATTTGTATGTGATGTATTTTAAAGTTTTAAAATACGCTGTCACTTGTTTTTTCAGTATAAACGAAGTAAAATTTTCTTCTGCTAGCTTTGATGTACGATAAACTATTTAAATTACAAAAAAAACTTTTTAACAAAAAAAACCTCTTTCAAAAAGCCACGAAAAAGAGGAAAATAATAAAATTTTGAGGTCTGAACCATTTTAATAAAATATGAAGTTGGTTAAAAAGTAGATATTTAAATTGCCACTTTTTAACCGACTTCATATTTTATTAAAATGGCGCAGACCTCAAAGTTTTATTATTTTCCTCTTTTTTGTGGCTTTTTGAAGGAGATTTTTTTTTGTTAAAAAGTTTTTTATTTTTTACTTTTTAGTTAAAGGAATCACACGCCGTTACCCAGTTTTTATTTTATATTAAATGTAAAGATAGCGACGCAAATTAACTGTCAAATTTTTTTGAAAATACTGAAAATTAACTGAAAAGTAGATATTTTGCAGTGGGTATGGCAAAAAATACAATAATATAGTATCTCGTGCGTAATGATTCGTGTGATTTGCTATCGCTCGTTTTTACATACTGTCACAACTCGTAATTAATTAACCCCATTACACATCTATAAGATATACTTTAAACAAGATAATAAAAAACAGAATTAACCACAAACACCAAACCATAGTAATTTAATACTCGACGTACGTTTCGCCAACCAAGTTGGCATCATCAGGAGATGATTAAAAAGTTTTAATCATCTCCTGATGATGCCAACTTGGTTGGCGAAACATACGTCGAGTATTAATTTACTATGGTTTGGTAAAAACAAAATAAAATATAGTTACTTCTTACCACAACAGTTTTATTGATGGATGTACATTTCGAAAGCTAAGCTTTCATCTTCAGCGAACACTACATGAATAAAATAATACAAAACGGGTATTTATATACTAATATTACAGGTAATAAAATAATTAACAAATTGAAAACATAACTATAGACTTAAAGTATCACAGGAGGATAGAACGATCCGACAGTCTAAACCAACGGATAGACGACTGAGAAATTGACCTGAAACAAATTGACCTAGAACACAGAAAAACAAAGCGAATTATCTAGAACATTACTTATGGTCTAAAAGATCAAATAAAGCAGAATAAGGTATAGGGCCATTATCCGAATTCAAAAGCTTGGTACCATCGCACTTAGCAATGTATATGCTTTCAAAGCTATCTAAATGATGGGTCGTACTTACCGCGTTTACCAAAACTGTTGTGGTAAGAAGTAACTATATTTTATTTTGTTTTTATTCCAACCACAGTGCTCATATATATTTTTATATGGTTTGGTGTTTGTGGTTAATTCTGTTTTTTATTATATTCACATCAAAGGTTCCAGCAACATTCTTGGTTTAAACTAGATGTGTAAAAAAAACTAATATCTAAGAAAGAAATGTATGCTTAAAGTGAATTAAAAATTAATGTTTGATTAATGTTTAATTAATGAGTGATTAATGAATGAATGATTGTAAGCTATATCGACAAACTCGACAATATTTGAGGTTATAAGCGCCTGTTTGGGTGCTTAATGTTCATAACCTAAGACATGTGAAGTGTCGGTTATAGTTTTAGAGAAGCGAAATGCGATTCCACGTCCATTACCCGATTTTACACATGGCTGCCTTTTTAATTTCAAACCTTACGCACGTATGCTCACACTAATATGCTCCAATCCATATACGACCACGGGGTGTAAGGGAAATTTATCAACCTGAAAAAATTATTCATTCGCATATGCAAAAACTCACAATGCAAGGTGAAATATTTTATTAAAAATATATATTTGTGTATCAGTGTTGACTTATTAACCTACCTGACATTTGAATTTTACTTCAAAAAAATGTCCGCCAAATTCGGGGAATATATTATATAGATTGAGAGGTAGTGACAACTTTTTGGTGTTATTTATTCAAGGCCTTATTTTTGTGAAGATGTTGAGGGAGGCATATTAAAGTGCCCTGAATAAGGGATTTTGCTAGATAGCGGTATGGGAGGGATGTAGACCGCCCCCAACATGTAATTAAAAAATGGTCACAATTATTATTGCTTCAAGGCTGAAATTGTTTGTATAGTTTGTCGGTGACCCCAATAATGCCATTATAATATTTGCAGATGTGTTTGTCGGTATTAAAAGGGTAGCAGATCACCCCAAACGTGTCATGTACCCGACGAAATTTATATTATTAGTTCAAAGCCAGATAGATAAAGAGATGTATGTCTATGGAAAGAGAGGAATACTTCCTCGTCAGTCGTAACTTGTGAAGAACTGGCATGTCAACTGTAAATAAACAAATCAGTGTACTGTATTCTCTCCGCATATTATCTCTTTATCTATATGGATCAATTGGCGTTATTCAACTACAACAGCCAATCAGAGAAGGCTGCGTGAATGACGTATTTCGTGGCGGTAAAATTCTATATTTAAAATTACATTGAAAACTATGCGAACATTGCAACGGCATGACAAATAAAAATAACATGGTTTCATCGTATAAACAATGGCTTATCTCAAACCTTCAACTATATGTAAATTATTTTATGAATAAGTCAATTCACGTCTGTTATACCATGTATAAAACACATACGCGCATATGCAAACATGAATTTGGAATGAAAATTAACATTAGTTTGAACAGCTCTGCTTTAAAACTGTTTGCTTTGATAATTGTTTCGATTTATTACCGGAACATGACGATCTATTATATTATTTATTTTTTTAAACAAAATGTACACGTCCACTACTAGACCAGTCGCCAAGTCGAAATAATGTACGAACACTGGAAATTATTCTTACAAGAAATTTTTTTACACGATGGTCCCTTATAGACCGAGAGTTATAGTGACAATTTTTTGGTGTTATTTATTCAAGGCCGCATTTTTGTGAAGATGTTGAGGGATGCATATTAAAGTGCCTTAAGTAAGGGATTTTGCTAGATAGCGGTATGGGAGGAATGCAGACCGCCCCCAACATGTAACAAAACAAAAAATATTCAAAATTATTATTGCTTCAAGGCTGAAATTGTTTGTATAGCTCGTCGGTGACCCATTATAATATTTGCAGATCGTTAGGTCAGAATTAAAGGGGTGGCAGGTCACCCTAAATGTGTCATATACCCGACGAATTATATATTATTAGTTCAAGGTTCAAATTTTAATATGTTGTTACGGCGACTGTTTTAAGCATATATTCTCGCATATATTTCAATTATATACATACAATATACATTTATTAAGTTAGTTAACTACCTATATAAATTGTGATTTTAAGTTATTAGTTTATCATTTACTGGCCGTTTTATACGTACCTAAATGTTGTTATTTTTTCTTTTGTCAAATCCATTCTCTATTTATCACATCTAATGACCGTCAATGTGACGTTTTAGGAATTGTATAAAAAACACGTTTGCATCTGGATATCGATTATATTCGAAGTATAATTAGCAAAACTACAATATGTTTTGTTGGTATTGTGATTATTTAAAAACATTTTTTTATTTGTTTAATAATGTTAAACAACTAAATATTATACCACTAAAATGACACGACACAAACGGAGAATAAATAATGTCTGTACCCCCCACAAATTCTGCCTCTCGTGGATAATTGAATGGACTACTCTCAGGAAAAGGGCTCATTAACTGAACTGATTTTAATGAAACTTTAAACATTATTAATTATTCATATTATTGATTTTTTTTGTCCGTCATATATCTTTAATCAAAGCTTACTATAATGGGAAGAAAGGATATTTACTCTATTGATTCAATGTGATAAAGTCACGAATCACAGAGATCGGTAGCAATGAATACCAGTTAATTACAGGTACGTGGTATGTCACTCATCAATAATTAATCTAATCTAATCTAACTAATATTATAAATGTGAAAGTTTGGATGGATGGATGGATGGATGGATGTATGGATGTTTGTTACTCAATCACGTCGGAACGGCTGAACGGATCTGGATGAAATTTGGCACAGAGATAGATTATAGTCTGGAATAGCACATAGGCTACTTTTTATCCTGGAAAAATGTACGGTTCCCGTGGGATAGTTTTGTTTTTGTTTTTCACTGAGCAAGGGATCGACATGATTTTATGCATAGTGGTAGTTTAGGGGTCAGAGAATGTTATAGGCTAATTTTTATCCTGGAAAAATGTACGGTTCCCGTGGGATAGATTTGCTTTTGTTTTATCTCTGTTACTACTAAACCGATTCTAAAAATTCTTTCACTAATAGAAAGCTACGCAGGGGGGAGATTCTCGCGGGGGGATAACAAATTAGGGGGGAAGATTCTCGCGGGGGATAACAAATTAGGGGGGAAGATTCTCGCGGAGGGATAACAAATTAGGAGGGAAGATTCTCGCGGGGGGGTAACAAATAAGGGGGAAGATTCTCGCGGGGGGATAGCAAATTAGGGGGGAAGATTCTTGCGGGGGAATAACAAATTAGGGGGGATTATTCTCGCGGGGGATAACAAATTAGGGGGGAAGATTCTCGCGGAGGGATAACAAATTAGGGGGGAAGATTCTCGCGGGGGATAACAAATTAGGGGGGAAGATTCTCGCAGGGGGATAACAAATTAGGGGGAAGATTCTCGCGGGGGGATAACAAATTAGGGGGGAAGATTCTCGCGGGGGGATTACAAATTAGGGGGGGAGATTCTCGCGGTGGGATAACAAATTAGGGGGGAAGATTCTCGCGGGGGGATAACAAATTTTGCAGAGGAGTTCCTTATATAGGTATCGTAGGTGAGCAATATTGTATAAATAAAGTTCGAGCGAAGCGAGTGAGTAATATATTAATAATATTCAAGCGACCGAGCGAAGCGAGTGAGTAATGTATTATTAATATTCGAGCGAACGAGTGAAGCGAGTGATGAATGTATCTATAAAATTCGAGCGAACGAGGGAAGCGAGTGGTAATGTATTAATAATATTCAAGCGAACGAGCGAGGCGAGTGAGTAATATATTAATAATATTCAAGCGAACGAGCGATACGAGTGAGTATTGTATTAATAAAATCCGAGCGAACGAGCGAAGCGAGTGAGTTATGTATTATAAAATTCGAGCGAATATACACTACCAGCCCGGCTTCGTTTCGCAGGAGAAGAATTTCTCGCGGGAGGAATAATAAATTATAAATCGTAAAATACGTGTGCGAAGCCACGGGTAACGGCTAGTTAATAATAAAAGCTTACTAATGGGAAGAAAGGGCATTTACCTGTGCAATATGTTTTATTTTATTGCCGACGTTTCGTCAACATTGTTTACTTCTTCAGGGCTCTACAATGAAAAAAATACATAGAAAGACATATCACATACACAATTTCTAAATTGTAAACGCTATAAACGAATCGAACTCACATAACAAGTTAGGTACACCTCAAAAACTTTGCAATAATTTTCTTGTTATTGTGTTTGTTATGTAATTAATTAATTGTATTTTAAAGACCACCAACAGCTAAGGTTATTTGGGCCTAGCACCAATTCATATTTTCAATTCATTATTTTTTTTTTTTTTTTTAATATTAAATTGACAATCCAATTGACACTTTTACCAGCTCTCGGGCTAGAACTCGGGAACTGGGGACTTGTAATAGAGGAACCATAGCAACGCCATGTAAACAACAGCGTCGCTACACTCTCGGCTATTCTCAAGCCCTTTGTTATGTAATAATCTATTCTCTCAACTATAAATATAAAAGGTTTGGAACCGGTGCCTATACCCAATTAACGTGTAAAGGTACGTGCAGTACGAGGCTGGGATTCTAAATGGTAGCGTGGATCATACCAGGGCTTACTTAAATTAATGCATTGTTATATATGCGAGCGTACACAACGAAGCAGTGAGTGTAGCAGGTATAAGCGCTGTTACAAGAGCTGGTAGATTCAAGAATGTATCTCACCATTCTTTCAGCGCGCTGACTACTACAATCAACGTGTGACAACTGTCAAATGGCCGTTACAAGTTTCGCAATGGATGTGACTAGTTTAATAAATGAAATTTTGCCAGTTTTTATTTAATTTGTTTTGAGTTTTTTCTAAGACGTATTTAAAATTGTTAGATTCCATACGTAAATATTAAAAAAACCGGTTTGGGTAAAATTTTAATTCTTGGTATAAGTGATGAAATTCGTCATGTTTAGATCGTTTTCTTTTAATAGGGTGGACATGAGAGCTCCTACCCAAATTTGTATTTAAAATATACCACTTTGTAGCAGAAGAACACAAATATTCGTCCTCGCTATCTGACATTTCAAACGCGATTTAAGCTTGTATCAATGCTGGTATCAAAGCTTCGTTGTGCAAACCTATAAGCGCTTATAATTTCAGCCACCATCTACCATACATGCTACCATCTAGAATCCCAGCTGCGTACTGCACGTACCTTTAGTCCTTCACGAAAGCTACGTTTTTCAATGTACCTGGAGCAGTGTTCAAGGGACCGATTGAACTCGCTATATCAATTTATTAATTACATAGTTATACGTAGTAAACAATGTAAACAGATTGAGTAGAGTTGCGTTCTATAATAAAATTCAATTAAAAGAGAGGTAACCTTTGAGGCCCTGGGCACCAGCTTCACTAGATGCCGGGGAATGTCGTGGTTGGCATACTGTGTCCTTGTTTTGTGATGGGGTTTTCCCGTAACGATCTATGGAGAGTGATATAGAGCAGTGTTTCCTAAACTTTTCTAAAAAAAAATAATTGTGTTTTGAAGACCACCAACAGCTAAGGTTATTTGGGCCTAGCACCAATTCATATTTTCAGTTCATTATTTTTTTAATATTAAATTGAAAATCCAATTGACACTTTTACCAGCTCTCGGGCTAGAACCCAGGAACTGGGGACTTGTAATAGAGGAACCATAGCAACGCCATGTAAACAACAGCATTGCTACACTCTCGGCTATTCTCAAGCCCTAAACTTTTCTACTTACCCCTTAAAGGCTCCATACACCTGTGAATAAATTGCGCAATAGAGGCTGTTTTGCAAACATTTGTATAGTGCATGGTGTTTTTTGACGTGCTGCGCAGCTAGTTGCAGAAATTCAAACTTTTTTTTAAATTTAATGCACAACGAGTGGTGTTGCGCAACTAATTACATCGTGTGTAAATTAAATAAAAACTGGCAAAATTTTACTTATTAAACTAGCCATATCCATTGCGAAACATGTAGCGGCCATTTGACAGTTGTCACACGTTGATTGTAGTAGTCAGCGCGCTGAAAGAATAGTGAGATACATTCTTGTATTTAGCAGCTCTTGTAACAGCGCTTATACACTCACTGCTTCGTTGTGTACGCTCGCATATACAGAGTGTATCGCAGGATTGAATACATAAAAAAGAAATGAGTGCAACAAGGAAAACATAAGCAAAATGGGTAGCGTGACAAAGATAGAATACACATGGCTAACTTAACTAAATTAATTTTCATGGTTTTTTACATGAATACAGGCAAAGCAATCTAATTTGTACTGTGTACTTTTCCCTATGTTCGGTTTCCTGTGATACACCCTGTATAACAATGCATTAATTTAAGCAAGCACTGCTATGATCTACACTACCATCTAGAATCCCAGCTCCATACTGCACGTATCTTAAGGAAGTTTTCATTTCAAAAAAGTATCTAAAAAGTAGATTAGATACAAGATACTTCCCATCTCTGCTACACTGTCCATTCCCCAATATTTACCAGAGATGAATCCGCGGACCACCTCGGATATACAAGGGTGTCCAAGACTTGCGTTGTCGGCCGATATATTGATTTTGGGTGAAGATAGAAAAAAAGTTTAAATACAAAAGTTGTATAAATTTTAATGTTGTATAACCTAAAAATATTTTCAATTATACAGCCTGTCCCATTTAAGCGTGGCAGATCAAAGCTATGTTTTTTTTAACCTAGCACCCTGTTTTTATTTGTTTTTTCAATTCTGCACCTAAATGTGAATAGAAATTTTAAGGGAAGCCATGCTCGAAAATTCAGTAATTTTTGAGTTATTCAAGTTTTTCAGAAATTTTTGACACATGCAGACCTTTACCTAAAATTCGACATAGCGAAAACAGAAACCTTTATCAAACTGAAATTTTAAGGATCACTAAATAATAGACGGACAAATTATACAGGGTGTTCAAAATAAAGTACTTCTTTTACCTAACTTCAATCACGTGTAACTTTTGATTTTTAAATACAACGAGGTTATTTTTTTTCTGGAATTGTATTCTTTAGGATATTTACTAACATTTTTATTAAGAGTTGTCTATACCTAAACCTAATATTTTCGTATTAAAATATTTGGTTTAGGTATGGACAACCCTTAATAAAAGTGTTATGAAATATCCTGAAGAATACAATTCCACCAAAAAAATAACCTCGTTGTATTTAAAAAACAAAAGTTACACGTGATTGAAGTTAGGTAAAAGAAGTAAATTATTTTGAACACCCTGTATAATAAATTCATTTTTTTACGACAGTCATTGATTTGTCCGTCTATTATTTAGTGATCCTTAAAATTTCAGTTTGATGAAGTTTTCTGTTTTCGCTATGTCGAATTTTAGGTAAAGGTCTGTATGTGTCAAAAATTTCTGAAAAACTTGAATAACTCAAAAATTACTGAATTTTCGAGCATGGCTTCCCTTACAATTTCTATTCCCATTTAGGCGCAGAATTGAAAAAACACATAAAAACAGGGTGCTAGGTTAAAAAAAACATAGCTTTGATCGGCCACGCTTAAATGGGACAAATTGTATAATTGAAAATATTTTTAAGTTATACAACATTAAAATTTATACAACTTTCGTATTTAAACTTTTTTTCTATCTTCACCCAAAATCAATATATCGGCCGACAACGCCAGTCTTGGACACCCTGTATAGATAGATAGATATTTATTTGATCACAGTCGACACTGACAAAATGTATGTGACAAGTCAAAATAAGTATATGTTAATTGAAATCATAAAATTCTTTCAAATCATAAAAGCAATTCACAATCAGGAAATTTTTCAATGTGCGTTTAAAAGAGCTAAAGTTGCTGTCTCGAATTGATATAGGCAGTCTGTGGTAAATTTTACACCCAGAACCAAATGGTCCTCTGCCGTACTCACGGATCCCAGTTTAGGAAACACTGATTATAGAGGATGCCAAGCTGAGACTTTTTTTTAATTTTGCTTTCTCATAGTATGTCACACAGAGCGAGTGTTGCTACAGCACTGCCTCCTAGTGTGTTGAAAACGTAAATAACAAAGGGATGTCGCCTTAAAGCATCCACACACATATGTACTTTTCTTTTGTGAACAATGAGAGGCCTCACACCTACTGTTCTCAAGTGTTGCACAACGGGTGGCTCTGGAATAATGTAATATCCACACAGCAACGGAAATAACCAATCAAAGACGTTGCATTCTCCCCATCTCCCTCTCTTTACTGTATATACTGGTTCCAGTGAGAAAAGATCAAAGTGTAAATATAATCACGCACATTGAATAGTATTGTGCTGGGTTTCTGGTACGACTTTCAACCTTATATCTAGATTTAAGAATGCCCTTTGTTTTCAAATAAATGGAGATCTACATTTAGTTAGTGTTGCCGTCTAGATCTAGACTTTCTAGACTCTTGTCTTGTCTTGTCTAGATTTTCAAGATAAGACTTCAAAAGTCTTGTCTAGAAATTTTCAAGACAAGACAAGACTTGCTTTATCTAGATCAAGACTTTTGCCAAAACTCTAGACTATTTTCAAGAGTCTATAGATAAACTAAGTAGTAGTATGTAAAGGTTAACTTTACCTACTACTACTAATCTAGACTCTTGAAAATAATCTAGAGTTTGTTAATCTAGACTTAGACTTAGTGAAGTCTTGATATTTCAAGACAAGACTTAAGTGAAGTCTTGTCTTGATATTTCAAGACAAGACAAGACTTCGAAAGTCTTGTCTCGTCTTGTCTAGACGGGAACACTATATTTAGTTGAAAGCAAACTTTCTTAAATCTAGATTTAAGGCTGAAAGTAATATCAGAAACCCAGCATTAGTAGAGTAATTTTAAATTGGAGAAGCCAGGGTCTGATATAAGAAAAATTGTGCGTGTCGTGACACTCGGAGGATATTGTGTAAGAAGTTACACTTTCTTACACAATATTCGAAGATTACACAGTAAAATTAAGACCGTGTAGTTTACACTACAGAAGTGAAACTTATTTACGGAAAATTTAGACACGACCGTCTAGCTAATAATTATCTGGGGACTGGGACGCAAGTTTGTAAGAGGGCAAAGCTATAAAGTATAACCTCGATTGCAAGGTAACTATGATCCAGATCTCACGCTTTATACAATGCTTGTGTAGAACCAAAATAGTAATGACGCGCAAGTTCGTAATTTTTAATTTTAATTATTAAAATGAAGTTTTTTCTTCTCAGTAAGGCTACCATATTTTTTTCGTCAGATAGTGCTAGTGACAAGTAAAGTATGTATCAAACTTTTAAGGAATAAATAACTAAAAAAATATAAAACTGCGATTTTGCCGTTAAATGATTGAATGACAGATACTTTACTTGCTAGTGGCACCATCAGGTAGCAGATAATTTAAACAGTACTGACATTTGAATGAGATCAACGTGACATATACTTGCTAGTGGCGCCATCAGATGGGCGGAAAATATAAACAGTACTGAAAATTTTTCGTTGGAATTAGGAGCCAATTATATAATTTATTCGAAACATATTGGAAAAAATTATTTTACCAACCATAGTCACAGTCAGGATTCTAACCTGAACCTTTCCACTTTCGGGGCAGAATGAGCTTACAGTACTCAACCGTGACATGATTACCAAACTAATATTTTCCTTATATGCTTCGGAATCAATAGATGTTCACTACATGCGAGTGTTAATTCAATATAGCTAGGTTGTAGAAGTGAATCTTCGTACTAGCGAGATCTCATCATGAAAGTGAAAATTATTTCAAATGCCCTTAATAGGCATACACTAATATAGTACCTAGATATATCAATGTTATAGATAGCCAATGATTGGTATTACTACATAATATTCTAGAAATATTTATTATATCTTACAGACATCGTAAGATAATCTACATGTTAGATACATACATAAAACACAGTATAGAAATCAACCAACGAGTTTGATATTTTTAAGATAAATTAATAAGATTTATATACGGCTAAATTGCAATTGAAAAGTTTTCGTTGGAAAGCAGTCAATTATATAATTGATTCCAACGAAAAATTTTCAATTGCAATTCAGCCGTATAAATCTTATTAAGTTATCATAAACAGTACTGACATTTGAATGACATCGCATTTGCTATTAGTGTCATCAGGTGGTAAAAAAGATTTCTGGTATAGCCCTCATTTCATAAAACAGTTTATTTCTTTCGTTGGTGTGATTGAAAATCGAAAAAACGGAACCATTCTGTATAAATTATATAAAAGCCACAAGGGTACTTTAGCTTGAGCTTATATTATAATAGGTAGTATAGCTATATTATATAAATAATTAGAATGCCTTTACATTGCATATATATTGACGTTATAGATTCCATTGTCTTCACTGGTAATGGAGTGTCAACCGCAGGATTAATCTTCATATTTTCCGAAAGCAGCTTCTGGTTTTCCCTTTAAACATTATGTCAAATATGTAACAATTCGATTTAAGATACTATAAGCGCGTATAAACATTATCGCAAAATGATGTTAAATAATTTTAAAGAAGCGAAGCATATATTAGTAAAATAGCTTCAGCGGATTGGCCTTGGCGTTGATTAGTAAAAAAAATCCTACACCTCCGTTTTTCCCCCTTCCCCCCGAGAAATGTATCAACATAAAATATATCCTGTAGCACTCAGGGATAGTGTGGCTTTCTATTAGTTAAATAATTTTTAGAATCGGTTCAATAGTTCCTGATATTACCTCCTACATACAAACTCTTTACCCTCTTTCCTCTGCGAGAAATTTATCAAAATAAAATATATCCTATAGCACCATAAATCTAGGAACGTAGTACAACCGAGTGGGAAGGTTGCTGTTAGGGGGGGGGGGGCGTGAGGAAGCAAGTGTGCCGACATTCTATTGGTCGCTTCAGTTGCGAAAGCGCTGTACGAGCAATTGAACATGCGCAAAGACGCGGCCAATAGAACGTGGGCACATGGCTTCCCCCCCTCGTTTAAAGTGGCACTTTATACTACATCCCCAGGTTTCTATATCTATGTACGAAAATGTCAAAATTACCTCAAAAACAGATAGCGATAGCCATGGAACTTGAACAAAATGATGACGTTTTAGCTGTAAGAATAATTTCTAATCATTTTGTTCAAGTTCCATGGCTATTGATATCTGTTTTTGAGGTAATTTTGACATTTTCATATCAAATTTCTGCCGTTACAAAGCATGCAAAATTAATTTTGTTTAATGATTTAGATGCAGAATTTTATGTTCTAAAACTTTTGTTCGAAGATATTTTTCCTAAAATAATTAGGGAAGCAGGTAATCGCGAAAGTTTGATTTTACGGGTTAAATCCCTATGTGCAGCAGTCACGGTCACTACCCTGTAGATAAATATAACACTAATTTAAAAGGGTCCTCGATGTCACAGAAAAGTAGTCAAGTGAAAAAATGTCAACTGGTATTTTTATTTAAACTTATTTAAGACGTAGTAAGTACTCAATTTAATTTGATGAAAATGATAATAAAAAGGTCTATTGTAAGAACACTATGTATATATGGCGTAAGAAAGGGTGTTATATGGTGGAATGACGGGTGTGGATAGAAGAAAATGAAGTGTATATAATGTTAAAACAGTCGAGACATAATTGAAGGACGCCAAATAATATGACAATATTATAAGACTTATGTTCAATTGTATATAAAAACATAAAAGTGAACTTTATATAATGAAAACATTTGAATGCGACCAGCTATCAAAATTCTCAATTCAAAAGTCACTTTTAAAGTTAACTACAAATATAACATTAGCATACGACAGAGGTTCTCAACACTTTATTAATCAGTCACGGACAATGAAATCGTGTCAAGATAAAATAAAACTACAAGGCGGTGGTATCAGCGTTTTTGAATCCTGACTTTAGCTGTTGGTGCTTCCGATCAAGGGTTCCTTATTCATTTGTTTGAGCATCTTCTGCCACCAGGGTTGCCAGATAAATTAGTTAAAAATATCAAAAAAAGATAAACATTTCGGGATATTAATAGATTTTCACGTTTTGATAGCCTAGGAATCGTTTGAGAGTATTTTCTCTCTCTCTGTGCGCTTGCACTCGCGCGTGTGGTTGAATGTATGTATGTGGTGAAATTTTTAGCCTTCATTATCTTTAAAACGGTACAACGGAACAACATTGGAACATGCGGTTTGTTTTATTGTATATTTGTCAGTATTTAACTTAGATTTTGAACAAAATTAGTTCAGTGGATCCTAAGATATTAAAAAAAAGGGTGTGGGTCTCGGGACCCCCGACAAATGTGAAACATCAAAGAAAACGTTATTGAACTCGGTGGTCTTCTCTATGTAGTAGTATATATTTTTTCAAAAGCAGCAACTAACTGTTATGCTGACGTAATCCTATATACTGCACTGTAACACCGCGTGTGTTACAGTGCACGCTTGACCCAAGAGAGAGAGAGTGCCGCAGTGGTGGGGAGAACAGTAGCGAAGGAGCGGATCAAACATTTCGTTGCATATTTCCCCTCACGCGGCTGTTCACAGCCCGACATAAGATGTTTCACATCAAAAATTCGACTGATGACCAGTCCTATACTTCCCACCTAGTAAACAATAATTAACTAAAAATTATCGTGGTAACGAATACAATGTACATTTGTGTATTGTCTGTCTCATTCTGGCCGTGCGCAACAAGTATACAGGGAAGATACACAGCATATATTTGCAAGAAATAAACACTCTTTTTTATTCTTTGAAAAATAGCATGGCCATGTTATTAATCGTTCATTGATCTAGCTTATAGCAAAAATCATGGTTGCCTTGATTTACGTACAATTTTTTTTAGTAAAATATTTTTTTTCTCGAAAAATTTTAGAGAAAAAAAATATTGAGATTTTTGTCATATTATAACATCTAAAATTCATTTATATTTTTTTTACCTATGTTAATACGTGACATTGAGAAGGTTTTTATTATATCTCAGGATCCACTGAACCGATTTGGCTCAAAATCTAATCAGATCTAAGTTAAACAATAGAACAATCGGCATGGCCGTATGTTGTTCTTTTTTACGATATAACGTAAACGTTAATCGTTAAACGTCTCGAAGTCGCATAAGAAGTTACACTTTAATAATACGGCTATACATTGTTATTGTCCTGCAGTGAATGAATGAATGAATTGTGGATTATAGACGCTTGACAACAGTGGTCATTAGCGTTTGCCCTGCAGTGGATAAGCTGAGAACACGAGTACAGAACCACTGATCTACAGCCATCTCTGTAAAGAAAACTGGTGGATAGTCGCATTCAATTGTTTTCAAGAGTTGAAATTCACTATTGAAACGTAACACAATTAAATTGTGTAACAGTAAACGGACAAAAGAATTATATTTATAGGTTGTAAGAAACGAAATTCGTATATACTTTTCCTTAATGAAAGGAATGTCGAGCCTGGAAGGCTGTATTTTATGTTCAACAGAAGTAATACTTAATTACTGACTCACTCTTCTGTATTCAAATATTGAAAACTTACAAAGAAATGAGAATCCCAAAAACCGCGTTTTGAAACTGTGTTTGAACAAGTAAAAAAAAAAATTAATTAAAACAATAAAAAAACCGACTGCTAGTCAAAAGTAAACTAGACATTCCAACCAATTGGACGCGGGACCATTCTAACTTGAAGAATAGTGACATTTGACATCTATATATATAAAAGAAAGTCGTGTTAGTTATACTTACACCATTTATAACTCGAGAACGGCTGGACCGATTTTCATGATCTTTGATTTTTTGGATTTGTCTCCGCCCTGGTTAACAGAATAACTATTAAAACATCGGAAAAATTCACCAGGAAGCAAACGAGCGAAGCGAGTGAGTAATGTAGTTATACTATTCAAGCGAACGAGCGAAGCGAGTGGTAACGTACCACCCGGGAGCGAACGAGCGAAGCGAGTGAGTAGTGTATTGCAGTTTGGGCGAAGCCGGACCGGGCCGCTAGTAATATTATAATAAGTAAAATAAAATATCTGTTAACATGTGCGATGACGCGAGTAACGGCTAGTATTAATTATTATTTGTTATATTTGCTTTTCGTTTCCATAGTTACATATGGTTTCACACGTAAAAATTAACCTAAGCATGCTTGTCATATAGCTTATTTTTTTTTTGACAGATCAATTACTTCAGAACAAAAGAACAGCTGATTTTTTTTATTTTCAAAATATTTACGAAAAAATGGTTTGTAAAAAATGTTTCTTATAAACTTACTTGCAAAAATGATTAGAATAATAAACCGTTATAAAAAATATACCATTATAATAGAAAAAACAACGTTATAGCACATATCTCTTCTGCGCTAGAGCCGATTTTCCAAAAAAAAAAAAAAAAAAATAGGGCTCTTCCTTTTTTACGTCAAACGTCCTACCAAAATTTGGTTTTGGTCCGTTCAGCCGTTTGACCTGTATCGTACTTACAGACTTACAGACGAACAGACTTTTTGCAAAAATATGTTTTTTTTTTGATTCGGGGGACCTTAAAACGACAAAATATTGCAATGTTTGGAAAAGTGAATTTTGACCTAAATTAGTAGGTACTATTCCCCATTTGTGGAGTTGAAATGGTAAAAGATGGAAGCAAGATCAAATGATAACATGCAGTCGGAGGCATACAAATGTAGTAACAAGTTGAACAGGAATACATTTTTTTTGTTCAATTTCCCCTTCGAGACAACATTTTTCTAGATATTTTGATCAAAATTTAGCTTGTAAATCGATCTTTCCCTGTGTAGATCAATTATTTGTTTATCTGGGACTACAGTCTAATGTTCTAAAAAGTTTTACAATGACATTATACTGTTCCTGCACATATAAAAACTGTAATTATATTGTAGCAAACGCCAAGAAGTTACGCCACTGCCTCCAATAGAAACCACGAGAAAGAAAGGTCACAGTAGTAAAGCGTGGAATAGTATCGAAGATTCTTGACAACACTAGAGAATACGAGGACGAATTGACCGTACACCGCACGCAGGTATATAAACGGCGAGTGTGTCGTGTTGGCGAGCAGTGAATGGTGAGTCGTGCCATCAGTCAGTACAGTGAAATAAATATTGATCAGTCAACGGGAATCAGTCAGTGTAGATTGTACTGTGACAGTGTTGAACAGCGAAATAAATCTGATATAAATACAGCGACATAAATAATTACAAATAAATAATCCTTGTATATATAGTTATTTGTTAAGTGTTATTTAAGTGGCTTGTTTAGTTCAATAATTACCGTTTAAGTTTTTTTATTGTTAGAATTGACTTTTCGTTGTTGCATTTATTGTTATTGTATTTTCAATTATTGTAAATAAATATTTATTCCTCCAACTGAGAAAACAGTTTTGTAACAATATGATCACAATTTAATGTCATCATCAACTCATATTTTCTGACAACGTGTTCTGTAATCCAGCATGAATATAATATTTATGATAAAGTATATTATATTATATAGCCTTTTTAACTGGGAAAAATAAGTTTTAAGTTTTTAATCAGATGTATAAGATTAGTAATTTAAAGAAACCCTCTTCACAAACATCAGTTGAAGAGTACTTTAAACTAGTTCACAGTGTATTAATTACTAAACAGTACTTCTAGAGTAACGACAAACTTGTAAAGTTTGTATATTACATTGCAGGAATTTCCTGAATTCCTTTGGGATGGACCTAATGAAATATATGGAGGTATATTTACGGAAATACCTTTCGTTAATGACCCAACATATACCTAGTACAGACTTACTTAATAGTTGATTATAAGATTTACCTTCCATAGGTAACTATTTATCATTTTACACCTAACCTCGAATACCTTCCAAATCATACTGTGTCTTAAATCTGTCACGTTAATCATTTTTTTTTGCAAAAGTATTATTATTTCCACGGCTATAAAATTTTCTCGTAAAATACAAAAACATGCTTATTTAATAATCTATAAATTACGTAAATTTGTGACATTTGGGTCCCAAAATTAAAGGGTTTCCGATATCATAGAAAAGTGATTAATAAAAGATCTAAAACTCTACATTACCACAAAAATCAACAATATTGATCTATGTATTTTTTCCTTTATAAAAAGTTGTTGCAAAGCTACTTTTACACTGGGTCTATTGTTTATTATTTCGGGATATCAGTTATACTAATCTTTATTACATAGTATAAAATGAAGTCGCTTTCTGCGTCTGTCTGTCTGTTTAACCGCTAACTCCTCCTAAACCACGCAACGGATTTTGATGCGGTTTTCACCATCAGTTAGATAATTTTTCACGGAAGGTTTATATATATATTATTTTTTTAGCGGAATGGCCTTTGCTTTGACCAGCAATTAGCCAGAAGGTTTATATATAGCGAACGAGCGAAACGAGTGAGTATTGTATTGCACCCGGGCTTTCTTAATACCCGGACGAAGCCGGACGGGGCCGCTAGTATATTATAAAAGAAGAAGTTTCTGTGCCACCTCAAAAATCTACAATCACTGAACTGATTTGAAAAATTATTTTACTGTTTAAAACCCTACTTCTTGACGACTAACAATGGGCTAGAATATTTTCCTTTGTATATTATAAAGCTATAGCTACTGCAAAATTATTCTCACACGGATCTCACTAGTATATGTTCATAATTAATGACTCAATCTTTTTTTAAACGGTTTTATTTAGCTTGACCGCGTATATTTGTTTTTTGTTACAAATCTTGCGACAACTTTTTCAACTACTTCTACTTAACCGATTCTTATGAAACTTTGCACACACATTGAGTTCCCGTAACAATACAATATTATGATAAGTTCAGCTTGGTAATGAGGGCCTGATGATGGAATCAGGAGATGGACAGTTGAAAAGATGAGCAGTTTGCATATAATGATACGGGCCAGAAATCAAACTAAAAACTAGAAAATAAAAATAAGTAAAAAAACTAAGTTAAACGGTTTTATTTTAAATCATCAGCTGTACCAAAACTAGAAAATAATTAGGACACAAACCAAGGGGCACTTTGTGTCGCTGCGTCAGTGGAATAAGCAATAAAAACGTGGGGCGCATAAAAATCTATATAACGACTGTATAATTATTAAATAAGAACGGCTTGTCTAGAAAAATATGTTCCCAAGCCCACCAATAGAAATATTTCAAATGCGCCCCACGTTTTTATTACTTATTCCGTTGACGCAGCGACACAAAATACCCCTTGGTTTGTGTCCTTATTATTTTCTAGTTTTTGGTATTATAGCTGATGATTTAAAATAAAACCGTTTAACTTAAAAGTTTTTTTGCCTATTTTTATTTTACTCAAGAACTCGATATCCGCTAGTCATGTGTACTTATAGTATAGTTTTAATAAATTAATTTTTTGTCCATGAGGAGTTGATAAGATGGAAGGAGGTCAATAATTCCTGTATACGTCAGAGACCACAATATCAGTGTAATAAAATGACAACAGTTTCTTTCTAAGAAAGGCCATTTGTAACTTCATCAATTCTCTCAAGAGAGAGAATGTTTGAAGCTGTGAGAATGAAGTTTACTGCATGCGATATCAGGCCAGCATAAGTATATAAGACGAGGTCAAGGCGTGGTTTCTTAAGGTACGTGCAGTATGAAGCTGGGATTCTAGATGGTAGCGTAGATCATAGCAGGGCTTGCTTAAATTAATGCATTGTCATATATGCGAGCGTACACAACGAAGCAGTGAGTGTAGCAGGTAGGCGTCAGAGCGCTGCCGGTGTCTCACCACCAGCGCGCGCCCCACGGGCCGCTGGCCGCGTCGCAGGAGTAGCGGGAGCCGAATGTGCCCGCGGTGAGAGATGGCTACCATTCACAATCTACGAGTATATAAAAAATCAGTGGTGTTGCTGACTGTAGACGAAGCCATCTTTTGTCCTCTTCTGGTTTTAATATTACTTCAGTAATAGGCGCGCATATAGTGTAGGAGGTAGTTATGTGGCAAGTTAGTTCACACTCAGTGATTTCTTCAGTTGGCAACGTCGTCATTCCCTAAACACTTTGACTACAAGCCGACAAGTTTTATTGTTGGCTTAGCTCTGAGTATTATACTGGATAACAACATCTGTCCTTTTGTATATAAGAACGTTCAACAATAATTAAAGTTGGAACGTATATTCATTTCCCTTCACTCTTCACTCCGAACAATTGTCACCCTGTATGTGCGAATGTGCGTATCTTTATTGCATCTACAGCATGATTACAAATATGTAATCATTAAAATAGACATCCACCTTTTCTCTGAAGTCCTCGTTAAATTTTAAAAGTGCGGTTTATAAATAAAAAAGAGTGTGTGTGTACTATGTACGCACGTCAGAAGTTATACTTCTTTTACGTAACAAAACAAAAATAACTCCAAAAATTTTATCCCACGCGCCAGTACTAAACACTTGTAAAAAAGACGATAAAATAATAAAATAAAGATATTAAATAAATTAATTTACCTTAATAAATTATTAATTTATTATATTTATTTATTATATTTATATTTAATTATTTATATAAAAAAGCATGTTTGTGTTAAGATTCGAACTCGGGACCTATTGCGTATGACGCGAGGCCGCTACCGTTACACCACGGCACACCTTTCATACCAGTGCTATATAATAGGGTATTATAAACAAGAAAAATAATAATGTAAAAACAGTACCTACGGTTTGGAGTTCGAACTCATATTTAACGAAATCGGCATAAACGATCGTTTGTATGGCAATTGCTTTTATTAATGTTATTCAAAACTGAAAACGCTCTTGTCACATGGAGTAACGACTCTAGTTGAAGTTTTACTAACGACTAACTTAATACCGTAAATTTTCGTGACGCGATGCGCGCGCATCCTAAAAATTCACTCTCATCATTTTCCATAACGCGTCAAAAGAAGTATAACTTCAATAATTGTATAGTATATACAACGAATTCTTAAAATAGCATCGTTATGTAACAGACAATTTTATGTTCAGACAATAATTATTAGAAAAGAATGTAGGCTTTCACGGCCGTCCAAAACCACGGAAAAAACCAAGTTAACAAACAATAATCATGGACACACCCAATCTGAGGTCAGCTGCACAATAGACCAATCACAGGCCAGTCCCCTACCAGGTACCTTACCTATAAATACCTCTGCACAACTAGGTACCAGTACACTCGACAGCAGGACACCGAGAAGAACACTACGACCACGTCGAACACACCACTGAAGATGCTTGCAAGCGAAACGTCTGGAAGAAGAAGCCATTCCAGTAGACCACGGCTCATAAGCCCGAAAGATTCTTATCTTAATAATTATTAGGTATATACTCAGTATTTTTTGAATTGGGTATGTCGATCATTTGCCACAGAAATCTATAGGGGCAGTACCAAATCATTTTTTTAAAATTTATTATTATCTTGAAGACACTACTATTTTCTAAATTTAAAAGAGAGCTGAAGTCACTACTCAGTTAATGCATTTTATTTGATTAATTAATTTGATGTAAATAATTTAAATGACGAAATCTTCTCACTGCTGTATAGGACAATAAATTTGTATTCTTTTCTATTAATAAAAAAAAAATTCTAAGCTTTTCTGCTGAAACTGTCCGTTCTGGGAAAATATTTTTTTATTCACACTGTGCTAAAATAAACGTTGCAATGTAAAAATAGAAAAATATGCATTTTCTTTGAAGACTGGAAAAACTATTTATGAACGTATAATTTTCTTTTTATTACTTATTGTAAATTAAATAAAAAAATATCTCATATAAATTAAATTGCATGTTTATCTATTTTTCAGTTTTGTTTAATTAACAAATTTATTAATGTACATCCAGGCGTAACACAAATAAAAAAATAAACAACACTGATACTGTAACAATATTGGAATTTTTATTTGCTTATTGTATACCGATCTGTGGGCGAAAGGAAAAACTGCTGATGTCGAATTTTTCATAGTTTTTTCAACATCACTTATAAAAGCCACATCAATATCTCCATCCAGTGAACTCTATACTATAGTAACTGGAAGGGACTCACAATTGCTATCCGTGCGAAACCGGTGCTAAATCAATCAACAATTCACAGTCTATTCATGAATATCTTGTTATTTTTCTTATCTTCTTAAAAAAATTTTTTTATCAAAAAAAAAAACCTCCTTCAAAAAGCCACTAAAAAGAGGAAAATAATGAAACTTTGAGGTCTGCCCCAATTTAATAAAATATGATGTCGGTTAAAAAGAAGATATTATTAATCACTCTAGGTACTATACTTTTTAACCGACTTCATATTTTATTAAATTGGCGCAGACCTCAAAGTTTCATTATTTTCCTCTTTTTAGTGACTTTTTGAGGAGGTTTTTTTTTTTGATAAAAAGTTTTTTATTTTTTACTTTTTAGTATCACAAAGTGACATTTACCTTAAAGGAATCACACGCCGTTACTCACTTTTATTAAACCGACTTTCTTACGCTGTTTGGTGTGTCAAAAAGTGACATTTACCTTAAGGAATCACACGCCGTTACTAGCTTTTATTAAAATCAGCCGAACTAATGAACCGATTTTGATGAAATTTCTTTGGGACCATTCTGAAAGTATATCCTTTCAAATAAAAAAAAAATTTCCAGATCGGTTAATAAATGACGGAGTTTTGAGGTAACAAACATAAAAAAAAAATACAACCGAATTGAGAACCACCTCCATTTTTTGAAGTCGGTTAAAAATATGATAGCACAGACAGACTGACGATATAATTTACCACCATAATTTAAAAAATACAAACTATAAAAATCTGTAACAGTGACAGTCGCATATTTTCAATTCTCGCTAATACATAAGAATGTTGTAAAGTAAGTTGTAGATATTTTCTTGAAAAGTTTTTTTTACAGAAAAGATTAAGTTTTTATCATTTAAATTATTATTTATATTATGAGTTTGAAATAAGAATAAATGTCGCAAGAAGACATCGGATAGAATAAGAAAGGCATTTAAGGATAATTTCGCATGTTTATAAGCCACATTTTATGACAATCATTAAGAAAGTAGGAACGTACTAAAAATATAATGATTTCGCACCTGAAAGAGCGGGACTCTTCAGCACATCATTAGCCACGACCCATTGAACATCAAGTTATTATCAAGAAGCAGTGAAGATTTACTATTGGCTACGGATATCTCTCTTTACATTATGTGCTCCTGCTCCTCTATAGTAGGTATATCTAGAGCAGCCATCCTGGTACTCCATAACAGCGCTGCTCAAACTATGTGTCGTGACCCTCCAATATCGGATCACCTCAAATCCGGAACTAGTTTCGATATTTGGTTCCCAATTCCAGATTTCCAGAACTATAGTTCCGATATCGAGAAAGATCTACAAACATGCTGCGAATCATGGCTGTTTTTAAATCGAAATACTCTTTACATTATGTGCTCCTGCTCCTCTATAGTAGGTATATCTAAAGCAGCCATCCTGGTACTCCATAACAGCGCTGCTCAAACTATGTATCGTGACCCTCCAATATCGGATCACCCCAAATCCGGAACTAGTTTCGATATTTGGTTCCCAATTCCAGATTTCCAGAACTATAGTTCCGATATCGAGAAAGATCTACAAAAATGCTACGAATCATGGCTTTTTTTAAATAGAAATATATTTATTGACATAGAAAACGTTGAATAAAACTTTGAGTTAGAAATTTGTAAACAAACAGACAAAAAAATTATATTATTATATTATCAAAAAACTTGTAAGTTCTTTATATGTAACTTTAGTCAAAAATTTGTAAATTTTTTATCTTTTCACTATTTTCATTAATTCCCGAATTTCGATATTAATTTCTTCAGTTCCGAAAATATTGAACCAGCACAACTCAAAATAGTCAAAGAAAGAGAAGGCAAAAAATTCTCTCTGTAAATTTAATTTTTCGTGAACCCTTTTTAGGGTTTTTTTTCGGAAAACAGGCAATAATATACAAAAAACATAAGGACTTCGTTAGGGTTACAATTGAAGCGTATATATCAACGTAAATATGATTTGATTTTTTTTAAATCGGTCCAACCGTTTGTTTTTTTTGAAAAAGACTACAAAAAGTGGATTTTACACTAAATCTCGCGAATAAAAAATGATACCGACTTATAGTTAGGGTGCCAATCAAAGCGTATGAACGTCAATATGATCAGAAAGAAATTTTATCAAAATCGGACCAGCCGTGTTTTTTTTAACAAAAAAAAGGCAAAAATTAAATCAATGTTACCCCTGGGGGAATTTTACTGTATATACAAGGTGTCCCATAAAGAATGGGACATAAAGTAACAGCTGATTCCTTACAAAAAAATATTGCGATAGACCCCAACATGTCTATTTCGAAAGTTGATATTAAAAGAGATACAGGGTGTGAAAGTTTAATTTTTATTTTTATCATTATGACGCGGCATTTTAATAAGAAACATTGCATTTTTAAATAAAACTGTCAAAATTACCATGATAACGCCGCGCCGGCGTTTTCAAAGCCACCTATGTTCATTTTCAAAATTTGCCATTTAAAACCACGCATTGCATCGATTACTTTAAGTGCAAATATCTTGAGAAAGGTTACTCCTAGCCACTTTTACAAAGTATACCTTTTTACGTAAAAATGACGGAAAAATCAATTTTTTAATTCAAAAAAATAGTACGAGTGCGTACAAAAAAGTTATGACTATTTGAATGAGTGAAAAGGTGTGTAAGTGGCGCCCCCTACAAGTAAGAGCCATACCAAGGTCAGATTTGAATTTCTCATGTCAAAAATCCCCATATACCAAGTTTCATTAAAATGCCTAAATTATTTTAAAAGTTATTTAAGAAAATCAAAAATAAAAATTAAACTTTGACACCCTGTATCTCTTTTAATATCAACTTTCGGAATAGACAAGTTGGGGTCGCAATATTTTTTTGTAAGGAATCAGCTGTTACTTTATGTCCCATTCTTTTTGGGACACCCTGTATAGCATAATATGCCATATAGTATATAGGTAGTATATTATAGTATCTTCTATACATATAGTCAATACTCGTGAAAGGGACACATTTCCAATAATGCAGCGAATTCTCGTAGCGGATGTGAAAAGGGCTTCGTTCAGCCGAAATGACGGGAAATGAACCAATCATAAAACAGAAAACGCGTTTCCCAGAGGATTATCAAGTTAGCGTTTTATTAACTAGGTTTTACTTAACCGTGTTTCGCCTTTATCTCTAATCGAAGTTAAAAAACAATTTGAAATATTTAAATCATGCTTATAATTTTTTCAAGAAACGCATGTATTTGTTCTTTGTAAAAGATTTATCTCAAATACTAGCCGTTACCCGTGGCCTCGCTCACGTATAATTCGATTTATGATTTATTATTCCCCTCCGCGAGAAATTATTCCCCTGCGAAGCCAAGTCGGGCTGGTGGTGTTTGTAATATTAGTAGGATTCCGCATATAGGTACGCTAAAATGCAAAAGAATTTCAGAGTTACGTTTTGTTACAATTCCGCTGGAGTTATCCCACCCGCGGGAAATTTATCAAAATAAAATATATAGCCTATATCACTCATGGAGTGTAAATTTCTATTAGTGAAAGAATTTTTTGAATCGGTTCAGTAGTTCCAGACATAAGAATTTATAAAATACTAGCGGACCCGTCCCGGCTTCGCTCGGGTGGTATGAAATTATGATTTAATAGCGGTCACCCATTACTCCGCTCACGTATAAGTATTTAGTATAGCTGATCCGGCAAACGTTGTTAATAATTTCTAGGAATAATTACATTACTCACTCGCTTCGCTCGTTCGTTTGAATTTTATTAATACAGTACTCACTCTCTTCGCTCGTTCGCTTGAATATTATAAATACACTACTCACTCGCTTCGCTCGTTCGCCATATATGTATTTTTTAAAGCTTAATATAAAAATCGCGATTAAAAATCAGGGGTTGATCGTATAAGGGTGAAAATTTAGAGTTGTATGTATTTTTCAATGCTGAATCATGAAAAAATTAAAACAAAAAATTTTGTCCAAAAAATAAAAACCACCCTTAACATTTAGGGGGATGAAAAATAGATGTTGTCCGAGTCTCCACTCTACCCGATAAGCACACAAAATTTCATCAAAATCGGTCCAGCCGTTTCGGAGGAGTTTAATAACGTACACCGTGACAAAAATAGGGGTTGATCGTAGAGGGGTGAAAATTTAGGCTTGTATGTATTTGTGTATGCTGTATCATAAAAAATAAAAACAAAAAATTTTGTCCAAAAACTAAAAAAAACAAGCCGTGAGGTGGGTCGTTTATTAGGACTAAAGTGCGACCCTTGAGGTCCACACGACGAACTTCCCAGTTTGATAAATATTTAATAATAATAATTAAATTAGATATTACACAGAAAAGTAATCATTTCAATCATTAAAACATCATTAATTTAAAAAAAAAAAAAAAAAAAAAAAACGGCTGAACCGATTTTTATAAAATTTATGTCGGATCAAAATGACGTTAACACGCCTCGATTGACACCCTTACGAAGTCGATATAATTTTTTATTCGCGAGATATTGTGTAAAATCTACTTTTTTGGAGGTTATTTGGTTAAGAAAAAAGAACGGCTGAACCGATTTTGAAAAACTTTCTTTCAGATCATATTTACGTTAATACGCGTCGATTGGCACCCTAACATAGTCGATATCATTTTTCGTTCTCGAGATTTCGTCTTTGAAAGAAATGTACACATACGTACGTACGTACGTACGTACACACACACACACACACACACACACAGACATCTTTCTAAAAGTAGTGTAAAAATAGTGTAGTGACCTTGAAACATAAAAATTTTTTTTCCTTTTTGATTTCGATTTTCGGACCCATTACAATAACTTCCAGTGGGAAGTTAAAAATTTTGGGGTGGACCACCCTTAACATTTAGGGGGATGAAAAATAGATGTTGGCCGATTCTCCGACCTACCCGATAAGCACACAAAATTTCATCAAAATCGGTCCAGCCGTTTCAGAGGAATTCAATAACGTACACCGTGACTATATATTAGACAGGGGTTGATCGTATAAGGGTGAAAATTTAGAGTTGTATGTATTTTTCAATGCTGAATCATGAAAAAATTAAAACAAAAATTTTTGTCCAAAAAATAAAAAAAAAAATTTGGGGTGGACCACCCTTAACATTTAGGGGGATGAAAAATAGATGTTGTCCGATTCTCAGACCTACCCGATAAGCATACAAAATTTCATCAAAATCGGTCGAGCCGTTTCGGAGGCGTTCAATAACATACACCGTGACACGAGAATTTTATATATTAGATTATCCCTACCGCGAGAATCTCTCCCCCTGCAAAGCGAAGCCGGGCTGGTGGTGTTTATAATATAGGCAGTGCATTACACCCCCTTAATAGGGCTTGAATTTCGAAAAATCACAAAAGGAACGTATTGTCCAAATTTCAAGTTTATATCTTCAGCGGGTTGGTCTGTGCGTTGTCTTTCAGTAACGTGTCAATCACGGAACTGTTTTATATATTATATAGATTATTAATTATATAATTAATTCTGTGTATCTTTTAAACCCCATTTTAACATTGGAAATGTTTATGTTCGTATATGGGGGCAGAGTTACGAGTTTTCGTTCAAGGCCAAAAGACAACGGTGTCGCGATCAAGTGAGGAGCAATCATGCAAAATTGAACAAGTGCAATTTTTTCGAAATGTGGTTTATATCATGTCTAGTTAATTGAGAGGTATTTTCGACGAGACAACGGTGTCGCTATCAAGTGAGAAGCAATCATGCAAAATTGAACTAGTGCAATTTTTTCGAAATGTGGTTTATATCATGTCTAGTTAATTGAGAGGTATTTGCGACGAAGACAACGGTGTCGCTATCAAGTGGGGAGCAATCATGCAAAATTGAACAAGTGCAATTTTTTCGAAATGTGGTTTATATCATGTCTAGTTAATTGAGAGGTATTTGCGACGATCTGAGGTGTTAATAAATACTGTAGAAAAATCCATTTAAAAGTTAAGTAATCAAGCAAAAGTGAACGCGTATATAACAGAAGAATAATAGGGTTATTCCTGACAAAACTAAACAGCTTGCATTGATAAATATTGTGTGTATAATAAACAGTAAATTATGTTTCATATATGCTGTTATCATTTCCAATGTCCTCGATGGTTGCAAGGATTGCGAAATCTGTGAATTTTTTAAGACGCTGAGAAAAATCATAAAAGCTCCCTGGTTTATTCGCAACACACAAATTCATAAAGAGCTAGGCATCCCAAACATCAGAGATTTTATTCAAGCTACCACTAGGAAATTTCTCTCTAGAATTACAAACTGTCCAAGAGCCTAGGACTTCCAGCTAGGCACGAAAACCGCTAATCCACAACTCAAGAGAAGAAGACTTCCCCAAGACAACATAATAACATAACAATACTTCTAAATAAATAATCAACAGTCCGCAGTAATATTAATTAATTAAGGTTGATACTTACCTTTAGTTCTTATCTAATGTCATTATGTATATTATTTTATTGATACCTACACTGTGCATAGCTGGTGCCAGCTGACCCAGTGAAATAAAAGTTAAAAAAAAACCCATTTTTAATTTATTTCAATTTTTACGGTCTATATTAAAAAAAAATATTTTTTACAATTTAATTTACTAAGTACTTATGTTAAGATAAGTACCTACCTGTTTTAAAGCAAATATTTCAGAAAATAATCATAGCTTGGGTATAAGTATTGTAACAAAGAAATCCCAGATGATACGCCACTGGCAACAATCGTTGTTTCTAGAATGGATAACAATGTATAGGCGTGGCATTATACCGAAGACGCCGGCAATCACTAGAAAAAATCTGGAAAGGTGTGCGAACGCGGTGGAAGTCGGGCTGCTGTCACTATATAAATACAGCAGTCACCAGAAACAAAAGACGGACAACGTGTACGGGAAATAAATCTGTGCTATCAAAGTGGTTTTACTTTGTTTGAGAAATACTGATTGTGTAAACAGTATTGTAATTGACTTGTCATTGTTAATAAATTATTGAATATTGTTGTTCACATTTTTAATTATTGAAATAAATAATTTTATTCCGCCAAATTCAAAACAGTTTTGTTACAGTATTATTAATTTTATCGTTTCTTCGAATGCAATTTTATTTCACAAAATAAAATGAACTACTTATAATAAAAACCAATTAGATATTTATATTATGATTTATTTCCTTAAACTTAATAAATAAGTATTCACTTTTTTCTAAAAAAAGAAGTCTTACAAAATTCAATTTATAACAACTTTTTTGATGAAGGAAAATTTAATTTTCTTTTGGATCTGACAAGAAGTTAATTTGAATATTCGTTTGAATTTTCGTTAACATTTCTTAGAAACGATAAAGAAGTAGGCAATCAAGTAAAATCTCAGAATTTATGTTTACATTGATTAAAAAGAAGACATTTGAAACTCAATGAAATATTTTGTAGTCATTTTCATGAATCATGGCGTATTTTATTTCGATACCTTAAGTATTTGCGGAAATACAAATTTTTCAATGTTAATTGCTTACCAAGGTTATTAGAGTACAGGTTGCCTCGTTCCATTAAACCAATCAGCGTAAGCGCGGGAATGACGTCAGCTGGAATTTAGTTTAAATCAAGTACAAACATTGTTGAAGATTATGCTTATTTATATTAGGTGCTTCGTGCAGATTTTTTCTTAAAATTGACAGGAGACAATAAATAGAAGAATAGATTTTAAAAAATAGGATAATTTTTATTTTTATTACCAAATTTAGGTTTTAATATCTATAATATAAACAAACAAAAAATTAAATAATGCTCATGAAATGGCAGATCTAACAAATTGACAAATTATTATTTTATCTTTTATATTCACAAAACATTAAAAATAACCACAAAACACCATTACACTTAGCAGCTATCGCAAAATTGACAACTTATCATATTTTTTTCACTAACAGAAGAAACATGTTTCTATTAGGTATTGAAAAAACATATCACATTACTCTGATTTTTATTTCCAAAAATTAGCAGCGTCCATGGTCTGATCTTTTCTATTGAAGCAAGCATGGTATATTCCGAGTGACGTCATCCCCACACTACTATCTATCGGAAAGAGGCAACCTATACCATATACTAATCTTGCATGCTTACGTCACAAGCCCTGTCCCGTTGTCGTCATAACCAGGCCACCTACTTTCCCTCTATACTGATCGCACCGTCGTTGTCAATCAACTAGCTATGAAAATGGGACATGCGACGTATTAATTATATTGGGCTGTATAGTAGGCTGTGATATTCGGAGCTGGTGACGTCAGCCATTTAAAAGGGAAATTCAACGACTATAAGTATTCCCAAGGTTATTAGAGTACAGGTTGCCTCATTCCATCTGACCAATCAGCATAAGCGCGGGAATGACGTCAGCTAGAATTTAGTTTAAATCAAGTACAAAAATTGTTGAAGATTATGCTTATTTATATTAGGTGCTTCGTGCAGATTTTTTCTTAAAATTGGCAGGAGACAATAAATAGAAGAATAGATGTTAAAAAATAGGATAATTTTTATTTTTATTACAAAATTTAGGTATTAATATCTATAATATAAACAAACAAAAAATTAAATAATGCTCAAGAAATGGTAGATTTTGTTAATTACCTATTTTTTTAAATTTAAGAAACGAATAGAATTAACTAACAAATTGATAAATTAATTATTTTATCTTTTATATTCACAAAATATTAAAAATAATCACAAAACACCATCTTAACAGCTATCGCAAAATTGACAACTTATCATATTTTTTTCACTTACAGAAGAATCATGTTTCTATTAGGTATTGAAAAAACATATCACACTACCATGGTTACTGTGATTTTTATTTCCAAAAATTAGCAGCGTACATCGTCTGATCTTTTCTATTGAAGTGAGCAAGCATGGTATATTCTGAGTGACGTCATCCCCCCCACTACTATCTATCGGGATGAGGCAACCTATACTCTACTAACCTTGCATGCGACGTATTAATTATATTGGGCTGTATAGTAGGCTGTGATATTCGGAGCTGGTGACGTCAGCCATTTAAAAGGGAAATTCAACGACTATAAGTATTCCAACGATTAAAAAAAGTCGTTAATAGACTCATTAAAATCAAGTGTTTAGCGCATACAGTACTGTTTTTGAAAATCGCATTTAATAATTAACAATATATGAGTTAGGTAATTGTGGACAACAATATAATAATTATTAATTAATTCAACAATGAATTCAATCCACAAAGCATTCACTTAACCCGTAGGTAGTGAATAGTATTTCTTAACATTATTAATCAGCAGATTATGCTATCATGATTGTTAAACGTCAAACGATTGTTATAAGATATACAAGGAAAAAATCAGAAACCACTGTCGGGTCATGAACCCGAAATTCCCAGTGACTTCTGATTTTTTTCTTGTATATCTTATAACAATCGTTTGACGTTTAACAATCATGATGGCATAATCTGCTGACTGATAATGTTAAGAAATACTATAAATACAAATTTTAACACGGAATACATAATTACATGAATGCATAATGACTGTAACAGTATATGAAGCACCTTAGTAAGAACAATGATGTAAGTGTAACACAGTGCTGTAATCAGGAAAAATTCATTAATTCAAACCTGTCACTGTGTGAGTAATGTCAACTCAGTCCGCCGCGATAGTGGAAAGTTTAGGATTAAAATCCCTACGGTGACATAGGTTTCAATTAATGAATTTTTCCTGATTACAGCATTGCGTTACGTCATTGTTCTTACTCAGGTGTTTCATATACTGTTTGCAGTCATTATGCATTCATTTAATTAAGAAATACTATTCACTACCTACGGGTTAAGGTAGTTGTCATGCTATGGGCATAGTGTCAGAAAATTCTAAATTTTCGTATACTCATTAAGGATACTATAATACAAATATCATTAAAATTTGAAGTTGATTGACCATCTCTAACTCGAGATAAACTTAATTAAAGTTCGGATAATTAACACGGAGAGCATAGGAAAGGTTGTGTTTTTGACAAGTTTTTTAATTTAAAAAAAAAGTAACAGTCAGAAATTTTCAAAAAACTAACTGTTCATTGATGTTTTTGTTCTGAGTTTAAAAAGAAAATCCAAAAATTATTGACCTTTTTATTGTTGAGATATAATAATTAATAACGCAAAGTTCAACAATTTATGAGAAAAGATTGACATTTTTATATAATCCAAGCTAACAAACTAAGTGAAATATGTGTTACTATGTGAACAACAGTTTAGGTACAATCTCTAACAAAATTTTTTTACATTTAACACTATACTTATTTATTGTTTTACAGCGTATCATGAACGAAACTTTTGGATGTTATTGTAGCACGACAACTACCTTAAGTGAATGCTTTGTGGATTGAATTCATTGTTGAATTAATTAATAATTATTGCATTTAATAATATTTTATTTTTAGTTTGTGTAGTAGCTGTAGATGTATTTATGTTTTTGATATCGGGCCCGTATAGTATGAGTTTGTGGCGATAATTGAATGTTGCTTTTTCTTTACAACTTTTTATGAATACAAAAAACATCACTGCATGGAACTTTGCTTACAGTTCAACATAGTAAAAAATAAATGTTATTCTAAACGTTAAAAAAGCTCTTTCAGACAAGTTTCAATAACCTTTATCATTTTAAACTTTTGAAAAGTTTTTACTTACATAATCGATTTTATTTGAATCGCAGCTTTAGCGCACTTTTTCCATTCAGGAATGTGTATACTTTTTTTCAAATGAACCTGAGAAATATTGTAAATATCTGCTATGTATAGACAACCCAATTGCTATCTAGTGGGTTGGGTGGTTACTGGTTGCTGTCCGGCTGAATAAGCAAGTATGTTTAAAGGTACGTGCAGTACGCAGCTGGGATTCTAGATGGTAGCGTAGATCATAGCAGGGCTTGCTTAAATTAATGCATTGTTATATATGCGAGCGTACACAACGAAGCAGTGAGTGTAGCAGGTATAAGCGCTGTTACAAGAGCTGGTAGATACATACCATTCTTTCAGCGCGCTGACTACTACAATCAATGTGTGACAACTGTCAAATGGCCGTTACAAGTTTCGCAATGAATGTCACTAGTTTAATAAGTGAAATTTTTTTATTTAATTTGTTTTTAGTTTTTCAAACGCGATTTAAGCTTTTATCAATGCTAGTATCAAAGCTTCGTTGTGCAAACCTATAAGCGCTTATAATTTCAGCAACCATCTACCATACATGCTACCATCTAGAGTCCCAGCTGCGTACTGCACGTACCTTTAAGCAGGAAACACACTACCGGCTGCCAGCCGTACGATTTTCAATCGTACGACTCCCAGCCGTACGGTTCTCAAACACACTGTAGTTTGGTGCGGAACGACTGCTTACCCCCCACCCAAGGAGTTGTTTACAAACATTGACGAGATAAATGTCAAAATGTCGACGCGATATTCCGAGTGCGTGTATTATTATAATTTACATCCCAAAAATACGCGAATGCCGCAAAAAATAATAAAATAAACCAAACGTAACCTAACTTTTTGACGTGATTGCGTCTGAAAACATCAGCTGTCATCTTATCGTGCTCTGATTGGCTACGGCTGGGAGCCGTAGCCAATGAAATAGAAACAGTTCTATTTTCTAGCCGTAGCCGTGATCGCTGACGGCTGTGCGCTGATTGGTCGAGAGCTACAGCCGTGACATCTATGACTACAGCTAGCAGCCGGTAGTGTGATACGCGCTTTAGACTCTAGTATTCTGGAATGTTGACAAAAGAAATCATTGATTAATACTAATATTATAAAGAAGAAAAGTTTGTTTGTTTGTTTCTTTGTCGTTGACAATCTAACGAACTAATCAACCAATTTGAAAATTGCTTTCACTACTTAAAAGCCATACTTATATTCCCGAGTGGCAGAGGCTAAAATTCTATATATTTTTACACTAACGATTGTATCCACATTTTTACTTCCCACCTCTACTATGGTAGGGAAGTAATGGATTTAGTCCGAAAAAAATATTTCGAGATTTTAACAGATCTTCGCGTTTTGAGACTCTAACAATCGTTTAAGATCATTTTCTGACTTATGTCTGTATGCGTGTGTGTGTGTATGTGGTCAATTTTTCGCCTTCGATATCGTAAAAACGGAAGAACATACGGCCATGCCGATTGTTCTATTGTGTTTATCAGCCTTTAACTTAGATCTGATTAGATTTTGAGTCAAATCGGTTTAGTAGATCCTGAGATATTAAAACAAAACGTTCTCAATGTCACGTATTAACGTAGGTAAAAAAAAAATATAAATGAATTCTAGATGTTATAATATGAAAAAATGTAAATATTTTTTTTCTCTAAAATGTATAGTTTTCGAGAAAAAAAATATTTTACTAAAAAAAGAAAATTGTGCGTAAATCAAGGTAACCATGATTTTTGCTATATTACTAGCCATCAGTAGATCACCAAACAAAAAGAGGGCCGTGCTTTTTTTCAAAGAATAAAAAAAGATTGTTTATATTTTGCAAATATTTGCTAGGTGGGAAGTATAGGACTGGTCATCAGTCGAATTTTTGTTTACAGTTGCAGAACTGTTTGATACAAGATTTTAAAATGTCGTACCAGGAATAATGCCTAATATTTATATTGTAAAATTTTGATCGCAATCGATACAGAGAAAAACATAAAAACGTTAACGACACCCACCACTTTTTAAACGATTTTTGTTATCCACAAGTTTACGCTGTTTCTTTTTGAAACACCCGGTGTAAAACTTTTATTTTTAATGGAACAGAGAATACATTTTTATGACATTTTATTTAAATTTTCTTGTCTAGTTCATAGAGGAATAAATCCACATATTATTAATATTTTTCTATTCTTTGTAATCTCTTCCGTTTGCTTTGAAAAGTAATTTTGCAACAAAAAATATTGTTGCGCAGTCACAGGAACAAATTACTACTATTTTAAGAAAAACTTTTTTTTGCAATTTTTCTTCACAAAGTTATACTAGAATATAAATTAGTTCTGCACTATGGCTTTAAAAGTTATATAATGTTCTATGTCATAGTTGTATGAAAGTTTAACTGCTGCATAAATTTCTGAAAATACAAGTCTGAAAGTTAAATACGTTTTAACATTTATTTGCGTGTTTTTCAAACGTCTATATATTGAAACTTTTGTAGTTACAATACCAAGGTACTTATATAATTGTTACGTACTTAAAAGGGGCCTACACTTCAAGTTGTCGTTAAAATTCTTTAGAGGCGCTGTCGTCGTTATTAATGTATAATATTATTTTTAACAGTTTAAATTTTTTAAATATTTTGAGTAGTTCGGCTACTAGCATATAGAGGACTCTGAACGAACAATAAGCCAATGCACGCCTGAAGTCATCCCATGCTTACAATTTACCGCAGCGACTTTACTGCATTAATGTTTGAAACACAATCAATCACAAAACCTTTGAAAAACACGAAATTCAAAACTGGCATTTATACCGATGTAAACAAAACGAAAGTAGCGCCGTCTCTTAGACAATAGATACACTTTTTTAGTTATTGATTGCAGCCCCAGTTACAGTATCTGTTATGAGTGACTATTATTCAACATTCTGCTGTTATTATTAACAATTTAGTCTTCAGTATATCCATTTTTTGTCTCCCAGTTTAGGTATTAAATACTTCAAAATGCTTCTTCATTGAAAAAAATATTTCAAATTCAATCTCAATTCCTACTTTTATTAATTTCATTACATGAACCCAATAATATTTAACACCAAGAATAACATCTATACTAGAATATTACTTATCACACAAATTTACTGTAGATACTTTCAATATAAAAGCTGCTATGTTGTGCAGAAAATTGGGTTTAATTACATATCGTATAATGGTGGCGCCATCTTTTGAAATGGGTGAAATGCAGACCCCTTTTAACTTAAAAAGATTTACCGTGTTTGATACAGCAGCGTGCTCAACATAATACGCGGAAAATATCTTATAAATCAATTAAATTAATACTTTATATACAGTGAATTTTTTGTCATTGCCTTTACAGGGATTTAAATGATATAAACTTTATCTCGAGTTATTGGTTTTTCAGTATGACTTTAATTGGCAAACTTTTAGTTTTAACAATAAAAAACCTCCTTCAAAAAGTCACTAAAAAGAGGAAAATAATAAAATTTTGAGGTCGGCGCCAATTTAATAAAATATGAAGTCGGATAAAAAGTAGATATTAATTTCTACTATATCTTTTTATCCGACTTCATATTTTATTAAATTGGCGGCGACCTCAAAATTTTTTATTTTCGTCCTTTTAGTGGCTTTTTTGAAGGAGGTTGTTTTTGTTAAGAAGTTTTTTATTTTTAACTTTTTATTGTAGTTTTACAATACGTAATTTGCACGTTATATTAACCGAGTATTCTATTGATGTTTGATTACTATAAACTAAATAAAAAAGAAAACCACTGAACCGATTTTAGTAAAATGTATGTGGAAACACCTTAAAGGTATGCCCTATTAAATAAAATAAGAATCATCAAAATCGGTTCACAAATGCAGGAGAAATCGCATAACAAATATACAAAAAAATTCGGTCGAACAGAGAACCTCCTCCTTTTTTTGACCGGTTTTGTTCTTAGTTTGTCTACAATAAATAACTAAATGTAAGAAATAACAAGCCGTGAGGTGGGTCGTTTATTAGGACTTGAGGTCCACACGACGAACTTCCCAGTTTGATAAATATTTAATAATAATAATTAAATTAGATATTACACAGAAAAGTAATCATTAAAACATAATTATTATTTATTTTTAACAATAATAAAAAAAAAAAACGGCTGAACCGATTTTTATAAAATTTATTTCGGATCAAAATGACGTTAACACGCCTCGATTGGCTGCACCCTTACGAAGTCGATATAATTTTTTATTCGCGAGATATTGTGTAAAATCTACTTTTTTGGAGGTTATTTGGTTAAGAAAAAAGAACGGCTGACCCGATTTTGAAAAAATTTCTTTCAGATCATATTTACGTTAATACGCGTCGATTGGCATCCTAACGTAGTCGATATCATTTTTTATTCTCGAGATTTCGTCTTAGAAAGAAATGGACACATACGTACGTACGTTCGTACGTACATACGTACACACACACACACACATACACACACAGAGACATCTTTCTAAAAATAGTGTGGTGACCTTGAAACCTAAAAATTTGTTCTACATTTTGATTTAGATTTTCGGACCCATTACAATAACTTCCAATGGGAAGTAAAAAATGTTTTAAATGAAAAGGAAATTAGCTAGATAAGTTGTGAATGTAAGTATTTTACACATCTAAACACAACATTTTCAGAATTAATTAAGCTATCCTTTTTAATAAATTTGCACGGGCCAACAAACTGCAGAAATTTCTCAGAAAACTATTTTTGAAAAATCTGTAGGGTATAGAAACATTCCTTGCAAAGAAAGAGAGATTGTAGATTATAGACGCTTGTGAACTGTGGTCATTAACATCTATTTACAAATTTTAATTGTAAAATTCATTAAAAACCAACAAAACCATCTTCTTAGTCCAGTCACAAGAGGAAGTCCACCTTGCGTTTTGTGCAGCAATTGATTTTATTTTTTTGTGTCCTCAAGCATGTTTAGGAGATGTCAAATCCAAATTTGCGACCTCTAAAACAAGGCGGGGGAGTTTTGGTGGGCTAAAAACCACGATTTTTTTGCACTTTTTTCGGTTTTTTGCTTATAACATAAAAACGGCTGGTCCTATCGAAAAAATGGTCCTATCCAAAATTAAATTGCATAAAATTTACTTCAAAACGCACTAGCTAAATACTTGCAAAATAAAAAATAAACTCTTTGGGATTGAATTTTTAAAAAACTCGTATAGAGTCTCATTGATTACTACTTTGCTTCTTTTACAGACTGGTAGTTTCTGAGATTAGCGCCTTCAAACAAAAAAAGAGTTTATTTTTTATTTTGCAAGTATTTAGCTAGTGCGTTTTGAAGTAAATTTTATGCAATTTAATTTTGGATAGGACCTTTTTTTCGATAGGACCAGCCGTTTTTATGTTATAAGCAAAAAACCGAAAAAAGTGCAAAAAAATCGTGGTTTTTAGCCCACCAAAACTCCCCCGTCCTGTTTTAGAGGTCGCAAACTTGGATTTGACATCTCCTAAATATGCTTGAGGACACAAAAAAATAAAATCATTTGCTGCACAAAAGGTGGACCCCCCGTTTTAATCTCTCGAGACTGGACTATTTGGCAACTAGACTCTTGAAGAGTAAACCTAAGTGAAACTAAATTCTCAAATAAATAAAAATTGTACTTAATTGAATATTTTTATCGTATTTGTTTGTATTTTTCTTGTGGGAAGATAATTTTATATAACTGCTTTTAATTTGATCGTAAAACAGAAATGTTTCTCAGTACTTTTAATTGAAATATCGTGTAATAAGTTTTAAATTAAATTTTAATTCACCGATTCTCTTAATTATTTTAAATAGCTAGGGGTTATATTTCATATATCATTTTTTAATAAATATAATCTTTAGCTGTCGCTAGCTCTATAAGAAAATATTTAACCTCGCTTTTCGGTTATTAATAATTATTAAAAATTCAAACTTTGAATAAAAAACGATATGGCTTTATTTAACTTAATTGAAATTCTGAATCGGAAGGTTCGATAGCATATCAATTTAAAGAAACCATAGGGTAGTAACCGTGACTGCTGCACATTTAACCCGTAAAATCAAACTTTCGCGATTTCCTGCTTCCCTAATTATTTTAGAAAAAAATATATCTTCAAAAAAAAGTTTTAGAACATAATATTCTGCATTTAAATCATTAAACAAAATTAATTTTGCATGCTTTCAAATGACAGAAATTTGATATGAAAATATCAAAATTACCTTAAAAGCAGATAGCGATAGCCATGGAACTTGAACAAAATTATGACGTTTTAGCTGTCAGAATAATTTCTTTCACTAACTGTAATTGTTGGCCATGCTTCTTTTCAATAGATAGTTTTAAACACTGATAATTAATATTATTACTGGCAATTAGATTAGAAATTATTCTGACAGCTAAAACGCCATAATTTTGTTTAAGTTCCATGGCTATCGCTATCTATTTTTGAGGCAATTTTGACATTTTCATATCAAATTTCCGCCGTTACAAAGCATGCAAAATTAATTTTGTTTGATTTAGATGCAGAATTTTCATGTTCTAAAATTTTTATTTGAAGATATTTTTCCTAAAATCATTAGGGAAGCAGGAAATTGCGAAAGTTTGATTTTACGGGTTAAATCCCTATGTGCAGCAGTCCTGTATATTAAAAGTGCTATAAAAGTATTTCGTGAAATAGCAAATAAAAGTTCACCAAATATCATAAAAACAGAACCTTACAATATTATTGGAATGACACAAATAATTTTTGGGGCAAAAGAGTTAGTTATGCTATTAAAGTGACCATTTAACTTTACACGTAGCTACCTTTCACCTCTATTATTTCTTATGGAAAATCAATGTAAACTGCTAATGTGCTATTTTGTATGGATTCGATTCTGTGCGACACGCTGAGGCAAATTATATACAATGTGTATAAGAAACGATAAATATACATATAAGATGGATTTGGAACAAATTAACGTAGTATTATTAACTTCCCATTGGAAGTTATTGTAATGGGTCCGAAAATCGAAATCAAAAAGGAAAAAAAAATTTTATATTTCAAGGTCACTACACTATTTTTACACTACTTTTAGAAAGATGTCTGTGTGTGTGTATGTGTGTGTGTGTGTGTACGTACGTACGTACGTACGTATGTGTCCATTTCTTTCTAAGACGAAATCTCGAGAATGAAAAATGATATCGACTACGTTGGGGTGCCAATCGACGCGTATTAACGTAAATATGATCTGAAAGAAATTTTTTCAAAATCGGTTCAGCCGTTCTTTTTTTTTAACCAAATAACCTCCAAAAAAGTAGATTTTATACAATATCTCGCGAATAAAAAATTATATCGACTTCGTAAGGGTGTCAATCGAAGCGTGTTAACGTCATTTTAATCCGACATAAATTTTATAAAAATCGGTTCAGCCGTTTTTTTTTTTTTTTTTTTTTTTAATTATTGATAAAAATAAATAATAATTATGTTTTAATGATAAAAATGATTACTTTTCTGTGTAATACCTAATTTAATTATTATTATTAAATATTTATCAAACTGGGAAGTTCGTCGTGTGGACCTCAAGGGTCGCACTTTAGTCCTAATAAACGACCCACCTCACGGCTTGTTTTTTTTATTTTAAGCTACAATCTGCCAACTCTTGGATTAAAAAAAGGAAACTAGATTTTTTTATTTTTAACGTTTTGTTAATAGGGTACCTAAAATTTGATAATTTTGAACAGTGTGGGTTATTCCTCATACATAAACAAATACTATACATCTTGATAATTTTAATTTAGCTAGTTCTTATTGCAGAACTAATAGTATCCATGGTGGTGTTGCAATTTTTATACGTACTAATTTACAAGTTCAAAAGATTGATTTCATATCGCATATTTGTAGTGAAAAAATCTTTGAATGTTGCGGCATTAAATTTTCAATAAATTCTGTTAAATATAGTGTTCTTACAATTTATAGATCTCCTAATGATTCAATTATTGAATTTATTGATCTACTGAATGAAGTGTTAGTTAAAATAGATAAAAATAACGAACATATAATCGTGGCTGGTGATTTCAACGTAGATTTTTCAAGTGATAGCCGTAACAAAAATTTTCTGTGTGATATTTTTACCAGTTTTAATTTAACATTAACCATTAATGCACATACCCGTGTCACTAGTTGTTCTGCAACTACAATCGACAATATTTTTATAAATTGTGACTATGCAACTGCATATAATATAAAAACATCTATTTCTGATCACTATACTCAGATTATAAAAATTTCAAATTCTGATATATTATATTGTGATAAATCTCCTATCATGAAAAGAAGACATTTCTCTGATTGTAATAAAAATTATTTTTCATTTTTAATTAGTGGTGAGTTGTGGGATGACGTTTTATTCTGTTCTGATCTAGATAAGTCGTTTAATATTTTTTATGAAACTTTTATATATTATTTTAATTGCGCCTTTCCGTTAAAAAAGGTTAATTTTAAAAATTCCAGGCAAAATAAACCGTGGATAACTGAAGATATTTTAGATTTTAAACTTTTTTTAGATGACATTTATGTTTTAAGTAAGAATTTTACACAGTTTTTAGATGTATTTTATGTTTTGAAAACTGAATACAAACAAGTTTTAAAATTAGCTAAATCAAATTATTATAATAATAAAATTAATAGAGCTGAGAATAAAAGTAAGGTCATATGGTCTATAGTTAATCTTGAGTTAAAAGGAGATATCAATTACAAAAAAAATAATCAGCAACCAATTTCTTTAAATGGCTCCTTAGTTTCAAATAATGCTAAAATTGCGGACGTTTTTAATACATTTTTCTTAAATATGCCAAATGTACTCCAATTACCGCCAGCAAATATCAACTACAATTCAACAAGTAGTCGCATAGAATCCGTGTTTTTGACACCATTTTCTGAATTTGAAACGATGAAACTTTTTAACAAATTAAAAAATGACTTCTCTTGTGGCGTTGATGAGTTACCTAATATACTTATAAAGACTTGTACCTATATAATAAAGCCCCTTACATATCTAATTAACCTTTCTTTTGCTACTGGTATCTTTCCGTCTGCTCTAAAAATAGCGAAAACTATCCCTATCTTTAAGAAAGGTGACAAATGTGACATAGCCAACTATCGACCTATTTCCATACTTTCTACTTTCTCTAAACTTTTTGAACTTGCTTTTTGTACGAGAATAAATTCTTATTTGGAAAAATTCAATATTGTATGTTTCGCTCAGAATGGTTTCTGTAAAGGGAAGTGTACTGAAGATGGCATGCACGAGCTCATTCAACACGTTTCAAATAGCCTTAATGACAAGAAGTTTGTATCTGCAGTGTACTGTGATTTGAGTAAAGCGTTCGACACTGTTGACCATAAGCGTCTATTAAATAAAATTGAACATCTTGGTTTTCGTGGCACTGCGTTATCCTGGATTTCATCTTACCTTAACGATCGTCAGCAATGTGTCCGTGTTGCTGATGCCTTATCAAGCTGCAGACCTGTTAAGTTAGGTGTTCCTCAAGGGTCCGTATTGGGTCCACTACTATTCATTCTGTATGTCAATGACTTGCCTTCTTGTATGTCTTGCGATCGCACGGTCATGTATGCTGACGATACTTGTTTCATTTCTTCTGCAAATTCTCTGCCTGAACTACAGCACAAAACTCAGCTTGCTCTTCAAGAATTTTCCTCCTGGTGCGCTGACAACTTCCTTTGCCTTAATGCAAATAAAACCCAATATATGGTATTTCATACCAACCGTGGTAATAAAGGTGTAAATTTGACACTTGTCTCTAATAACGTTCCACTGGAAAAAACATCTACTTTTAATTTCCTCGGTCTAACCATCTCTGACACTTTAAATTGGACTAGCCATGTTTCAAATTTATGTTTAAAACTTTCAAAATCTTTATTTGCGTTGAGGAAAATTCAACACAGCTGCTATGATTCTAATTTAAGCCTTACAACTTATTATGCCTACTTCTACCAGCATATTAAATATGGAATCATGTTTTGGGGCTGTAGCACATCGGAACTCCATAGAGTCTTCTTAATGCAGAAAAAAGCCATAAGGGTTATTTTCAATCTTGGATATCGTGACAGCTGCAAAGATTATTTTATAAGACATAAAATTTTAACTGCTCCGTCTATATACATTTTTTACTCGCTTTGTCACATTCGGAAATATTTTTGGAAGTACTCCACTCACAGTACACTGCATAGTTATCAGACACGTAATAATAACCTGATTTTACTCCCTAGACCGAACTTATGTCTCTTTTGCAATAGCCCAGAATATTCAGCTTTAAAATTTTTCAACAGTCTTCCTGCTGAGCTGAAGTCACTTCCTTTCCCTAAATTTAAAAGAGAGTTAAAGATACTTCTAATTAATACATGTTTGTATTCAGTTTATGAATTTTATTCAATTAATTATAATTATTAAATTTTTTTGTATGACGAATCCTGCTCACTGCTATATTGGACAATAAATATATTCTATTCTATTCTATTCTATTCTAATGTAAAGTAACTTTTTCGCGTTCTTATATACTTCCTCTTATTTGTAAACAATAATTAAAAAATGTGTTCATTTCAAACGGCTGAGCTTAGCCGCCATATGATGACGTCAAAGCCAGACCAGAGGACTAACCTTGAGCCAAAGAAAATGTTCTTATTCTCGTTGACGGATCTTATTAACAATAGTATATAAAGAATATATTTTTTTTAAATCCTCCCTCATGGCTTCAAGGATTTAATTCCATGTGCCAGACACAAAATGATAAGGAACCATAAAGAATATATATAAAAAAAAAAAATTTCTTATATCGCCTTAAATTTTTTGATTCATTTTTAATGGCTTAAAAGTGACCAAATTCGTGATATTTCGAACTTTAAAAAAATCATCTGAAAATATTGAATTTGTCGCAAAAAGTCATGACATTTTATGTTCGTATTTAGTCAAAGAATACGAACAAAATTTGTTTTCTTCAAACATTTCATTAGCATTGTAATTGTTTAAATAATTATGTTTTAACAATTACTAGCCATGATAACAACAAATAGGTAAACAGTTTCATTTCAGAAAAATTGTCTAAATACGATAAAAAAAAAATTTTATCAGGGATTTTCAGAGCGATTGCGCCATTATGTCCTCCACTAATAATTCGATGAAAAGAGTAAAATCTAGTTTAGTCACGTCCTGTCAAATCAAGTCAAGTTCAGTTAAGAGATTTTGCATTGAACACGTACAAAAGTAGAAAACAAACTTCCAATATAAAAAATAAGTTGTTATTGGGATCCGTCAGATAGGTGGAGCTTAAAAAACATGGCGCAGAGGGGAGGAAATTTCATATACGGGGTATACTTTTGCGTGTAATTTTATGATTTTCAAAGTGATATTAAATGATAAATATAAGTGCAATTTGTGATTGGGCCGGTACGAATCCTAAACAAAGGAATTTCGTTGAAGGAGAACGGATTCTCAAAGCCGGGCATATTATCAAATGTCGGAAATATAACGAGAAAAATGCATGCAATATGAACTGTCAAAAGTAGTAATCTTTACGACATATTGCTTAAAAACATCAAAATTAAAAGAAAATCTCCACGAAATTAATCATCCGCGTTCAATGCGCCTTTAAGGCTGGGTTAGGTGAATAATGTAAACACATAACTGCAACATAATAAGTTATATTGTAATAAGTAGGTAAGTTACTAACCTCAAAATATTTGTATACAAAGTTAATCCTATAAATTTGTCAATCATCAGGGATTCAACTATTGTAGTGCAGTATGATAATAAGTACATCTTATTATTAATATAAAATATTTTTTTAATTCATAAATACAGTTTTTCCACATTTCATTAGAAAATAATTCGCTGTAAAGTAAGTTTTACAAGGCAATAACTGACAGTGTTTAATGCCATGATATTAGAAAACGTCGCGAATTCCATTTTCGATAAACTTTTTGTTTATTTTACTTGTTTTATTTTTGTAATAAATAATTTCATGATTAATTTGCACTGTTAGCATGTAAAATTTTCCCTCGTTTTGAGTACAATTTTCTGCCACCAGATGTCATATGTTCATTTGACGGATCCCAATAGGTAACTACTTTTTCGTTTTTTAAATTTTTATTTTTGTTTTCCTAGCAACCTACTGGATTGAATCCAGCAGAGTCCGACGCGATTGGACTGGTTTGGTACGAAATTGCCCTAATTCGTTAATTCAATCATATAATTTTATTGTCACTGGATTTATTTATTGTAAATTATAGACGCGTCGACAACTTAGGTCTTTAGCGTCTTGATTACATTAAATAACAACTCACTTAAAACTAAACGACATCAAAAAACATCCATGATTCGAACCCAGTACAGTCTGATCCAGAGGCCGCGACGCTAACTACTAGACCACACTGTTCTCTATTGTCACTGGATACACTCTGTATAGTGTATGTGCAAAAATACACCTGTCTGTGTGGTGGTATGCTGCGTGAACACCTTAATTATAATAAAGTGATGGAAGTCTCACCTCGCCATCCGGTATTAGATTGCTAGTTCATTAATCATTCATTATGTTGGTAAATTCTCTACTTAACAACATCACACGAGCCTTAATTTTTATATCGCGATCAAATACAACACTGAACTCTATTTATACTTCCTTAACGCGTGTGAAGTTTCGTAACGTGCCGTGAATTACACCATATTGGCCATTTAGACATGGCGGGTGATCTGTGCGTTCCCACAAGCGACTAGGCCCTGCAGTCAGGGTCCATTCTGATTGGTCGAATACCCCATATTGATGTCGTTTGACATACGCACACACACCTAAACTAACGTAACAACTAACTAGTGAACTCTGTATACAAATATGGATAGTTGATAGCGATTAAAAAATAGCTTTTGTATGTGGAGGATGTTCAAACATATATTCTTCAAGACAGGCATTAATGTTCACAAAATTAGAATGAAAACTTTAAATAAGACTTGTAATCTAAGTCTGTCTATAAAAGTCGATCAATTTTCTGACATTTCAAAATAAAACTTAATTAAAATTTATTTTTCTATTCCAAGTTCTCAAGAACACTGTTACTGTATAAATTTTGGACATCCTATAATATCTCAAATAATAATATTAAATTAGGTTTTATTCTGAAATTTTTTGAGTATTTTATACGTATGATGTATTTCAGTTCTGTTCTGATCTGTTCCGTTCCGTTCCGGTCCGGTCCGGTCCGATCCGGTCCGTTCGGGTCCGTTCCGTTCCGTTCTGTTCTGTTCTGTTACCTTATGCAATGATCAGTTCATGACAAAACTAATTTATATAATTACGTACTAAGGAAAAACAGGGAAATGCCATGAAGATCGTTTTGCAGGTTTTAATATCGTGGTCAATAACTTAATCCCGTAACAGATAGTCTCTTTCCAAAGGTCGATGTCGCAAGATTTCCTGCTTACCGCCGCGTAATTACTCTAAGAAAGTTAAGATCCGTATCCGAATACGCGGATCTTGAGAACATAAAATTCCGCATCTCAGATCCGTAATCCGCGGATATACATTTTGAACGATCCGGCACATCACTAGATACAACGGCCGAAATTTGATATGAAAATGTCAAAATTACCTCAAAAACAGATAGCGACAGCCATGGAACTTGAGCAAAATGATGACGTTTTAGCTGTCAGAATAATTTCTAATCATTTTGTTCAAGTTCCATGGCTGTCGCTATCTGTTTTTGAGGTAATTTTGACATTTTCATATCAAATTTCTGCCGTTACAAAGCATGCAAAATTAATTTTGTTTAATGATTTAGATGCAGAATTTTATGTTCTAAAACTTTTATTCGAAGATATTTTTCCTAAAATAATTAGGGAAGCAGGAAATCGCAAAAGTTTGATTTTACGGGTTAAACCCCTATTACCCGCAAAACGAGTCAGCACCCTGTATAGTAAGGTAAAATATATTGTGTACACAAAGAATGGTAAAATAGTGCATTCAAAATTAAGACCTAACAAGGAGTGTGCAAGAAACGTGAAATAGAGTCATCATATTAACTTTAATATCACACAACAGCAAATGTGGATGGCATATAATGTAAGTATAAATTAAGATGCCATCCAATATTCCAACCGCAGTCTCCACTTAAAGCAGCTGCTGTCGTTCTGCTTCTACGATGTGCAGACGCAGTCTGTGCTCCAAATTCGGCTGACGGAGGGAAGAGGGTTAACGAGTATGTCCTAGTTGTTTATACACATTGTGTGAACAGTGTTATATTTCGTTAAAATGTCTTTACAAGACGTCAGTGCGTTTCATCAAATATTTCATCCCGTTCCACTTGTCTCCAATACAGGGAACGTTTTGTTACCAAACTTTTTAGTTCAGTTACGGAAGAGGACTACAGAGGTGACACTCGCCGCCAACTCAGAAAACAGTTTTGTAACAATACTATTAAATTATTGTTACAAAACTGTTTTCTGAATTGGCGGAATAAATATTTATTTACAATAATTAAAAACACAATAATAATGAACGCAACAACGAAAAGTCAATTCTAACAATCAACACAAGTAAACAATAACTAAACAGTAATTGCAAAGCAAAACAAAATAACTATATATAATAATTCGTAATTTTTACCACTACAGTCGTATTTATTTATCAATTTGGTTATTTATATCACGGCACTATTTATTTTACTGCTCCAACGTAGACTTGAATGCGTGAGTCACCGTTCACTGATTTTCTCACTCATTCGTACTGGCTGTTTATATAGGCTGCGTGGCATAAGCCTAGTGTGTTCTCGCTTTCTCTAGAACTTTCGTGCAGGTACCAGTTGTTACAGTAAGCGGACCCCCGTTTCTCAGAACTCTTGCCTGTCGTTTATATACAGGGTGATCCGTAACAGTATTTAAATAATAAAATAAATAATTAAAAAAATCAAAAACCCGACTGCAAAAAAGACAATTTAAAAGTAATGCACTAAAAAGACCGCGGAAGAGCAAGCGGAACCCGTTAATTTTCTTTCGGTTTATAATTTGTAATTGGGTCCCGCCTGCTACTAAACTTTCTTGTTTCGATTTTTTTAGTGCATTACTTTTAAATTGTCTTTTTTCCAGTCGGGTTTTTGATTTTTTTTAATTATTTATTTTATTTTAGACTTTTTAGTGTCCCGGCACGCACCTAGCCGAATCCTCGATCCCTATTGGCCAAGTAGCCAAAAAATTCCAGCATGCGTCAAGTGCCGGGCCCGCCTCCGTTGATCTTGTCATGATTTGCATCACATCCACATCCACTAAAGTTCCGCATCGCTTGTTGCGGATTCGAATGCAAATGTCAAAAATTATGCGAATGCTCCGCGATTGCGGACGCAGACGTCTGCTACATCCCTGATCTGAATGTGTGGAAATACATTTTGAACGACAAAGTAAAACATTTGAAATACAATGTACAGAACTACCTCGTTATTTTCAGAGGTAGATAAAATGAAATGACTAAACAAGCTTGGAATATATGCAGAGTATTATATCACATAGTTATTATAATCTGAGCTGCAAAGTTCAGGTTAACTTAGTTAGTAATTTTTCATTTCTACGGTTGGGAATACGTTTCATTATAAAACGTTTCCCCGTACTCCAAAGAATATAAGATATGACATTAAACAGACAAAACTTGATAATACAAACTAAAACTTCTTTATCTAAGATAATAATCCCAAGTAAGTATCTTGTCTGTTAATAAAGACATGCATTATTATTATACAGGGTGTATCACAGGATTGAAAACATAGAAAGCAAACCGTGAGGTGGGTCGTTTATTAGAACTAAAGTGCGACCCTTGAGGTCCACACGACGAACTTCCCAGTTTGATAAATATTTAACAATAATAATTAAATTAGATATTACACAGAAAAGTAATCATTTTAATCATTAAAACATAATTATTATTTATTTTTAACAATAATTAAAAAAAAAAAAAAACGGCTGAACCGAGTTTTACAAAATGTATGTCGGATCAAAATGACGTTAACACGCCTCGATTGACTGCACCCTTACGAAGTCGATATAATTTTTTATTCGCGAGATATTGTGTAAAATCTACTTTTTTGGAGTCTATTTGGTTAAGAAAAAAGAACGGCTGAACCGATTTTGAAAAAATTTCTTTCAGATCATATTTACGTAAATACGCGTCGATTGGCACCCTAACGTAGTCGATATCATTTTTCATTCTCGAGATTTCGTCTTAGAAAGAAATGAACACATATACGTACACACACAGACATCTTTCCAAAAATATTGTAGTGACCTTGAAACATAAAAATTTGTTATACATTTTGATTTCGATTTTCGGACCCATTACAATAACTTCCAATGGGAAGTTAATAAAAGCTTCCCGAGCTCGTACCAGTCGGTTTGTGTATGCCGGCTGGCAGATTTTAATACAAAAATGGATTATTAATTGTTGTGTTGAAGACGCTAATGATCTGAGTTGTCGACGCGTCTATAATCTACAATAATAATAATAAAAGCTTGAAATTTTATTAAAAACCAACTTTTAATTTGTTATTATTTTTAATAACAAATTAAAATTCCAATTGATACTTTTACAGGTTCTCGAATTAAAACCTAGGAGCTTTTGTTTTAAAAAAAAATAAAACCATTTCGTGAAATGGCCAGTTCTACATAAATATATAACAAGATAAAATTTCACTGTAAGATTTTGCTGAAGGCTGAAAGATAAATTGATATGAGGGTGTAGTACTAAACCCTTAAGACGGATAGCGAAGAGTTTCTAAGATGACCCGAGGCAGTTGACGTTGTCACCTGTGTGTAGTTCTCAAGCATGGGCTGATCTTTTACTCCGCACTGGGAGATGCATGAGAGGTCGCCAAAGTTGTTGACGTGCCGATCTAGACAATTTATATCTACATACAATCATTTCTGCGTACTAGTGAGTCCTGTGCAATAATGAACTTGACTAGAAATTTGCCTATTAATGTCGATTTATACTATTATTAAAGAGTAGTGTTGCCGTGTTGTCCCGTTTCGATGAGAAATAACCAATCTATCGTCTTGTTGCTTTCTCGTTTGGATAGCGAAAATGAGTTTGTAAAAAATATTAGAAAAAAAAAACTTTTTAGAGACAAACTTTTATTTAAATGCACTAAAAAGAAAAAAATATTTTTTGATAATTTAGGTTCATAATTATAAAAGCATTGGTCGTGAACTCGTTAGGTGCGTTTGGTATCAAGGTGTAGTGTAAAAAGTGTAAGCACTTTTGACACTATTACGTTTGTTATACAAAAGTGTAAAATAACTGATCTGTTTGTTATTTCAGTGTGGGACTAAAAGTGTAACAACTATTAGTCCTGACTTTTGAGCAGGTGCACGTAGTGTAGTGTAGGTCGCGTGATATATGTCTGAATTGACAATTCAAATTCAAATTCAAAATTTATTTATTTCTTGAAACTCCAATGGAGTATGAAATATGTCAATACAAAAATATATATAAACAATGAACAGACAAATAATTTGTGAGTTAAAATTTTTAAAAGATTTTTAAAAGATATCTATAATGTCTACTGTTGCTTAAAATTAACATACACTTTTTTACAAAAAAAAATCCTCAATTTTATAATAGCACTTGTCTATAAGAAAATTTTTGCAAGCCATCTTAAAACGTTTGGGGTTAGATATGTTTTTTATGTTGTCATTTAGGTGATTGTACAGTTTTTGACCCATATAATTTGGACCTCTCTTACTCAATTCCAATCTATGTTTAGGCAACCTTATGTCATTACCACGTCTTGTTGGATAATTGTGAACATTTTTATTACAACAGATATTATTAAGATTCTTTTTTGTAGCAATAAGACTTTCCAAAACATAGATTGAGGGCAAAGTAAGTAGCCGGTAGCTTAAAAAAATGGGTCTACATGAATCTATTTGCCTGATTCCAAATATAATTCTCAGAATTCTCTTCTGCCAGATAAAAACATCTTTAGCAAAAGGCGAATTGCCCCAAAATATGACACTATACCTCAGTCTAGAATAGACGTGAGCATAGTATACATCCAATAGAGTGTCAATACTAAGCACAGTTTTTAGATTTCTAAACAAGAAACATAAGGATTTTAATTTTTTTATTACTTCATCACACTGAACGTTCCAAGTGAGAGTATCAGCAAGAAATATACCTAGAAATTTTGTGTCTGATAGACAATTTAAAGTATTATTATCATACATTATGTTTAGTTGAGAATTATCTTTATTTCGGTTTGTTTTAAAATTTAAATATCCAGTTTTATCGAAATTTAGGTATAGGTAGTTAGAATTAAACCACTGTACAATATTTCCAATCATTGAATTTGCATACCGCTCAAGCTCCTCATATGTATCTGCTGTAACTGTAACTGATATGTCATCTGCATACATTACAAGATTATTACACTGCAAGTAATCTGGTAAGTCATTTATAAAGAGTATAAAAAGGAGCGGTCCCAGGACACTTCCTTGTGGCACACCCATAGTTACAGTAGCTATATCGGAAATATAATTTTGGTTATGGTTTGAAATGGCACAACACTGTTTTCGTTCAGACAAATAAGAAGAAAATAACTGAAGTACAACACCTCTAAATCCCAAACGTTCAAGTTTCATTAACAAAATATCATATTGTATTACATCAAATGCTTTACTTAAGTCTGTAAAGATTCCAAGAGTACATAATTTTTTATCAACTGCTGTTAATAACTGATTATAAAAGGAAGAAATTGCAGATGTTGTAGATCTATTTTTAACAAAACCATGTTGTAGATCAGAGATTATATTAAATTTATCACAAAATGATACTGTACGTTTATAGATAGCCAGTTCTATAAGTTTAGAAAGACTAGACAATATAGAAATTGGTCTATAATTGGCAGCATTGTCCATATCACCTTTACCCTTGTATACAGGTTTGACCATTGCTAATTTCAGTATATTTGGGAAATATCCGTTTTGTAGACATATATTTATTAAATAAGTTAGAGGCTGCAATAAATTGTTTTTATATTCTTTTAAGATATTATTGGTTATTTTATCAAATCCAGCAGAGGATGATTTTTTTAAATTGTTAATTAAACAAGAGACCTCATGTTCATCATACGGAATTAAAAACATAGAATTAGGATTTGTGTTTGATATGTCAATAGGGTGTGAATGATCTATTTTACTTAAGATATCTTGTGGTTGTTGTATAAAAAATTCATTAAAATGATTTGATATCCTATTAGGATCGCTTACATTACAATCATTTATACACAAATCAAATTCTTTATTTACATTAGAGCTTTGTTTGGATAAATTATTAACAACTTTCCAGGACGTTTTAATTTTATTCTGCGAGTTCATAATTATATTGTTATAGTAATTTTGCTTTGTTAATTTTACTAGATTAACGTGTTTTCTTTTTTGCGATAGATAATGTTCAGTGAAATCATTGCTATTTATAATTTTTGAAATTGAATAAATGTTTTTTAATTGAGCACTAGACTCGATTACATCTACAGTAATCCACTTTTTGGTTTTTACTAAGTTATTATATTGACATTTTTTAAGAGGAAAACATAAATCAATATAGTAAGTAAGCGTTGATATGAAATAGTCAAATTTCTCATCATTTGTGTTATTCAAATTATAAATTTCACACCATGTTTCTTTCGATAAACAGTATGTGAAGTAATCTTTGCTAAATGTAGAAAAAGATCGTTTGTATATATATTCTTTGGTTACACGTTTATCAGGAAGATGTATACAGAGCGTCTGAATATGATGATCAGAGAAGTAAATATCGTCAACTTTAGCATCATAATTTACACATAAATTAGTACATATGTTATCAATAGTAGATGACGAGGTCGATGTGACCCTCGTTGGGCTATTAATTGTGGGACTAATGTTATAAGAGCCTAGAAGGTTCAAAAGCATTTTCTTACTCTGAGTGTCACTTTGAAAGTTTACATTAAAATCTCCCGCTAAAATGATAAACTTGCTAGCGTCATATATTGAATCAAGAACCAAATTTAATTTTATTAGAAAGTTATCAAAACTTGAGGATGGCGATCGATATACTGCCAAAATTATATAGGTATTATTAATAACAGATACTTCAACACCACAAATTTCAAAAAGTTTATCAACGCAATGTTCAACAAGCTTAATTTCTTTAAACTTTATAGCTTCTCTGGAAAATATACAGACACCTCCTCTAATAAACTCTTTACGGGAAAAATAACAGCAAAGATTATAACCGTCTAATTTAATATGTTGAATTTGGTCGGCAGTAAGCCAATGTTCACTTAAGCACACGATGTCAGATTTACAAACAGATAACTGTATTTCAAGTAAACTTAGTTTGTTACTAAAACCTTGAATATTTAAGTGGGAAACATTTAGATAGTTTACTTCTTTGGGTCTTTTATCAATCCCGTCCGAAAATTTCCGTTTTTGGAAAAGAAAAATTGATTCACAATTACTCCTCTTGGCCACATACTAGCATCCTTTATCTTGTCAAGATGTGTACATGGAACACCTACTTTAAACGAATTAAAATATCTGTCATTTCTGTCTTTATTCATAAGCTCACACACATAGTTGGCTGGCTCAATTTCATTAAGATAGGTTACAAGAACATTTTCACTAACTTTCAGATCCAACCTAGAAACAAACAGCCAGTTGATTTTTTCAACTGCAGTTAATTTTACCGATGCTCCCGGCCTTTCTTCAGTAGCCATTCCTACAATAGGCTTGGTTCTAATTCTTCTCCGTCTATTTCTTTGCACCTTTACCCAGTCGTTATCCATATCAGATTTCACTGATTCATTATCATTTTTAAAATCATTTTTAAAATCAGAGCTAACTTCATTAATTATCAAATTATTACCTGGTGTATCATTTTGATTTTTTCGGACACTTTGTACACGAGATGTGCTCGGTTCTGATGTGCTCGGCTCTATTGTTCTAATGTGCTCGGTACTAATCATCAATTCCATGTTATCATTAGCTCTATTATTTTTAGTATTTTGATCTGTTGCCTTAGGTCTAGGGCGACTTATCATTTTGTCGACATATACATTTTTATCTTTAAGCGTTCTTATTTCTTGTTTAAGTTCGAGGATTAATTCGTCTTTCATCGAATTTTCCTTTTTAAGATCATTAATCTTTTCCGTGAGATCAAGTACTATCTTCAATATGTTTTCTTGATTCTTCGTTATAATCTCAAGTTTCCTAGATATATCTTCCTCTGTTTTTATATCACCATTATGGACATTATTTGCCAGTTCAGTGTCACATTTATCGCATTTCCATGTCGTATCAGATTTAACACTTTTCATATCAGTTAATTGTTGTACACTTATATTTAAACATTTTATGTGAAAAACACCTTTGCAAGGTCCTGAACAATGCAAAACATCGTCATATCTCGCACTTTTAGTATCACATATCATGCATTTAGACATTTTGAAAATTGCTATGACAGATTTGATACTTTTTTCGTACTCAATTTTTTACATTTTTTGTCTCTTAAAAATGAATGAGCTTCAAAATGTAATGGTACAAGATAAATATGGCAGTGAATTTAACATTTTTACGACCAAAAAAACTGTAAAAACTAGAAATAATGAACTCAGCCAATCTGTCATTAATTTATTTTGTAATGCGCATGTACAATCTACTCAGAATGTACACTAGCTCGTTTGTTACAAGTGTACATTTAGTTTACACTTTTGGTGAACTTTTTACACTTTTCAGTGAAAAATTATCTACCTACACTACACTACACTACACCTTGATACCAAACGCACCTTATGATAGTTTATTAATCACGACCCACGCTTTTATAATTATGAACCTAAATTATTAAAAACTATTTTTTCCTTTTTAGTGCATTTAAATAAAAGCTTGTCTCTAAAAAGTTTTTTTTACTAATATTTATTTTGTTCATTTTAGTCTTTCAAAATTTAAAAAAATATAACCATTTATTTATTGTAAATTATAGACGCGTCGTTAATTTAGGTCATTAGCGTCTTGATTACATTAAATAATAACAAAATTACATCACAAAACATCCATGAGCGGAGGCGGGATTCGAACCCACGACAGTCTGATCCAGAAGCCGCGACGCTAACCATTGGACCACTATAATGTTCTCTCCTATAATAATAATAATAATCTTTCTTTAAACACCAATAAATTGGTATAATAGCGTCCACAATACAATATTAAAAATATCTTTTACTAATAATTAAACATTAAAATTAATTAATAGACAGATAGTTTTTAGGTTTCAGTGCATTGAATGATTGTGTTATTTATCCTTAATTACAGCTTGCCGACGTTTCGACCAATAGGTGCGTTTGGTATCAAGGTGTAGTGTAGTGTAGTGTAGATAATTTTTCACTGAAAAGTGTAAAAAGTTCACCAAAAGTGTAAACTAAATGTACACTTGTAACAAACGGGCTAGTGTACATTCTGAGTAGATTGTACATGCGCATTACAAAATAAATTAATGACAGATTGGCTGAGTTCATTATTTCTAGTTTTTACAGTTTTTTTTGGTCGTAAAAATGTTAAACTCACTGCCATATTTATCTTGTACCATTACATTTTGAAGCTCATTCATTTTTAAGAGACAAAAAATGTAAAAAATTGAGTACGAAAAAAGTATCAAATCTGTCAAAGCGATTGTCAATTCAGACATATATCACGTGACCTACACTACACTACGTGCACCTGCTCAAAAGTCAGGACTAACAGTTTTTACACTTTTAGTCCCACACTGAAATAACAAACAGATCAGTTATTTTACACTTTTGTATAACAAACGTAATAGTGTTAAAAGTGCTTACACTTTTTACACTACACCTTGATACCAAACGCACCTAATATGTGGTCATAATCATGGCCTATGACCACATAGTGGTCGAAATGTCGGCAAGCTGTAATTAAGGATAAATAACACAATCATTCAATGTACTGAAACCTAAAAACTATCTGTCTAATACATTATATATAGTACAAAAATATATCGAAATTAAAATTAATTAAAAAGTTTTAATGTAAAAAAAATCTTTAAAGTCATATAGACATGCATCCGTTAATTTTGTTTTAATAGTGTTTTTGAAAATCTTTTCAGGAAGGACTCTGATGTCAGTTGGTAGGTATTAAAAAATTTCAAAGCCCAATAATTTGGTCCGTTTGTTAATTTATTGGCTGAGAAAAAAGGCACACGTAAGTTCTTTGCACCTCTCGTGACATGCGAATGCACATCATCAACTGTTCGCCTGTCTATCTCCCCTGTACGCTGTAGTGATGAGAGTATTCGAATGCTAGAATCGAGAAGTATCCGATTCTCATAAGTTCTCGGTGTTCTCGAATACTTTTTTGAAAGTATTCGAATACAGAGTTCTCGTAAGAAGCATTGCAAATAAACTGCAATCGAAGATTCGGCGTTCTCGGTTCTCGATTCCGGTACTCATCCAGTCAAAGTCAATCTATTTCCCACACATAGTGTAGCACAACTCACTCTGAATCGAGTGCAATCGGTACTAATCGGTAGAGTCCGGACAGACTATGGTATTATGACATTGTCGCGGTGCAAAGAAATAAGAATATCACAATCCATGAGAAGCGAGAACCGAGAATATTATGGAATAATATAGGTATTACATTATTCATAATACCTACCTTATCCTAATTTCCTATAATTCCTCCATTCGCACAATGGTATTAAAAAAAAAGTTGAAGTTTAAAAATGTAGAAAACAACGGGAAGTGGTAAAATGAAAAATAGTAATGGTGCGAATGGCGTCTGTTATGACATAATGTCGAGAAACGGACGTTAAATGCATTATTATTATTATTATTATTCATAATATTCTCAGTTCTCGGTTCTCGAATACTCATTCGATTCTTAAAAGTATTCGAATACCGGGTTTTCGATTCTTAAAAGAATTCGATTCTGCCCATCACTAGTACGCTGATTTAGCACGACCAGAATGAGCATCGATATAACAGGAGAATACTCTGAATATAATAACTATAAAATATATAATAACAAATATTGCAAATAGTAAAATACCCTCTTCAGCTGTAGAATCTATCTCAAAAGCAAAATAAAATACGGATACAGTTAAAAAAAGACTTAAAAGTTCTTCTCTATAAATTTCCGACGTTATTGAAAACAGATACGGAAATAAATACTCAAAAGTTTATTCAAAGAGAAAATTTATTTATTATTCAACAAAAGTAGATTGACAAATAACAGAAAATAAACAGTATACAGACATTTTTAAATTCATCTATAATACAGAATGCATTCATAAAATCAACTAGAGAAGTAAAAAAGTAGGGGTGACGAAAGTCGTTGATTTTTTTTTAAACGTTACCGGAAACAATATCCGGTTTTATCTGTTAATCGATAATTATTACCAGTTACTAATTAACCAGTCTAAGGCCTGTATTCACCAAGCACTGTTAAAGATGGAAGTTACTAATCTTAGAATAAATTTATTCCTTGGAATAAAATTAACTTTCAATTCACCAAGCAATTCATTCGATAGAATAGTAACTTCAGATACAAATTTACTTTATACCATACACCTTGGACATTTTGTCAAATATTTTGATTCTAAAGCACGTTTACCAAAGATTCGACCGATGGCGCATCGATCGAAAATGTAAATTTATTTTATTTTACTACAAAAGCATTTACCTGAAAGATATGGAATTAATATTTACCTGAAAAGGTCGCCAGGTCATAAAGTAATTTGTGCATTTCGTGTCCATCCTAATTTACTAGGCGAGTGAATATTAATTATACCCTTGAAATTGGACAGAATAGTTATTCTTACGATTTACACCTGCAGTAAACTTAACTATGAATTGAATTATTGAATTATCGCTATTTATTCCGAGTAATAGTTACCAGGGGAATAAGTCAACGGAATAAATAACTAACTAGGCTCGGTGAAGACGGGCCTAAGTCAGAGATGCGTAAACTAGGGGCCGTGCTTTAAAAGGGGGAAGTGCACAATGCTCTTCAGTTATAAGGTGACAGAAATAGTACATCGTGTTACAAGGGCGGATAATTAGCGACACCGGAAATACAAAAGTTCGAAAGGGCGGATTAAGACATTATTGCTTAATTTGTCGACCGCAAAGTTGGGGCCTTAAAATAGATTTCTGACAAATGATTGACGAGTTCTCTAGAGTAACAATAAAACATAAGTCTTTTAATTTTAATCTCGGAACTGTTTCTATAGTCGATAATGTAGATTTTTTTGCTTGTTTGCAAATTTTGATTCGAAGTTTCATTCAACGTTTTATATATCAAAATGTTTCTTGTTCATGACCTAGTATTTTTTTAGAGATGCGACCGAAAATTCGTTTGGTATTCGGCCTTCGGCGTATTCGGCATCTTTTTCACAATTTGTATTCGGCCGAAGTATTCGGTCTAGGTGCCAGATATATTCGGTTCAATATTTTCGTAATAATAAGCACCTTTGTTCGTAATTTTAACGTAATCGTGCGATGTTTTGAAGCAAAGTGATAGCGCGGTGTGCGCGAGTGGCGGGCGGTGAGGTACGGCTTGCTTGATCAACTAGCCAGCAGCGACACGTAGCGTACATGTTAGAACCTGTTTACGCGGCAAAGCAATGAAATGGTAAACCGAATAATTCGGCTCGAAGATCCGGTTTCGTAAAGGTTCAACCGAATAGTATTCGGTTATTCGGTGAAACCACTATTCGGCGCATCTCTAATTTTTTAGACTTTTCTTGATATTGGAACTAGTTCTGAATTTTCGGGGCTACTCGGCTCAAACACGAACAAGTATTTGCAGTCTGCTGGTAATAATTTGTAGTTCATAAGTGCGCTAATAGATGACACTAAAACTTAATACGCGTATTAAGTTATTTGTAGTTCACATGTGCGCTAACAGATGACACTAAAACATATATATTTATATATTTTTTTTAATTTGTAGTTCATAAGTGTTCCCATACTTTCAACCACAGATCGGGAACCGGGACCTTGACCCCTGTATAGGCTTTCTAAAAATATTTACGACTTCTTTTCTAAATAAACTGAGATATATAAGATAACTGCGAGATAATCCTTTTAAAAACAGCTCTTTACAACATTAGATTCGAAGGAAAAAGACGTAAAAGTTGATTGAAAAAGTAAGTAAATTTAGAATTGCTGTCTCGCTAGTAAATTCACACATGCGGCATGTGAGCCAGAAATAAATGAAGACGAACAAAATAAAACGAAAACTAGTTAAAAAACATCTGCAAGTGAAAAACAAAAATGGAATATTTCATCTTAGATTTACCCATACGTATTAGCACTCGTACGTGAGAAGATTCATATAAATAATACCTTAATTTAAAAATCAGCTCTCGCATGATGTGAAATATCCTCAGAACAGACATAGCTACTACAGAAGAAGCATATCACAGCTTGTAGGTATGTAGGTACAACTGAAGCCAATCGAATTGTAGATTATAGACGCTCGACTGAAGCCAATCGAGACGTGCGGGGAACAATAAGTCACATTGAAGTCACATGATTTCAACTCTATTTTAAACATCTTGATTTTTCATAAGCGCTTCGGAAGCTTTTTCGTAACATCCAGGCACACAACACGACACCATTTTTTCAATAAAACACAAATTTATCAAATAGAGAGTATCACTGTAAAAAATGGATGTAAAAATACTTTGAAAGTTAAGGTAGAATTCGCTCGATTTTCTAAGTGATTTTACATTATTATTTATTTTTACACAGAAAACTTCATAAAAACTTGGACTTTTACTGTAAAGTTAAGCAAATTTGTGATTTTTACATAAAGTAAATTAAAATTACATAATTTGTGTAAAATTTCAATAAAGTGTGTAAAAATTACAAAATAAAATGTATAGTTACATATATAAAATGGATGCATACAAAACAAATTAATGTAAAATTAGTAACCACGCATGCGCAATGTGTTTTTATGGAATCTACGCGATGTGGCGATACCTCTTTGCGACGCCATTGTCTCTTTGTGTGCATATTACCAGATTAATCGCTGGCTACAAATGGACCATCGATAATCTATGTAATTGGCCTTCTCATTTCTTACAGTGTACCTAATTAACACTATACGGAATACAAGCAACGAAAGATTATAATGTATCTAACAGGTCGTACTTTAGTGTATAGTTGTGGCTTCACAAGCGGCGTGATATGCTGTTTCTATAGCTATCTCTGTTCTCAGGAAATATCAGTTACAAATTGCTTTAAATAATGGAAATAATTAGGTATTTAAGTTTAAAAAAAATTATTAATTTTTTAATTTTTTCTGATAATTAAACATAAATAATATTGTAAATCGAAAAGAAAAAAGTTTTTAAAGCTATAGATAAATTACTAAAAATTAATTAAAATGTATAAAAATTTAAAAAATATCACGTGACTTCAAAACGCGCCAGGAATGTTTGTGACGTCGTTATGTTAAAATGTGTCTGCATTTGTTAGTATTTGTGTATATGTATTACACATACTATCAAAAATAATAAATTTTTAACTTGGTAACCATGGATACAAAGACCATAGATAACATAATGACGTCACACGCGTTCGGATTCTTTCGGCGCGTTATCGGAACTGAGTTTAAAAATTAATTTTTATTTAAATATAACTTTTTAATTAGTAAGCAAAAAAATTAAATAAAAACAGTTTTGCTATAAAACTTGTATGGGTCCTTCCATTTAAGTAAAAAAAAAAATTCATTTAAAAACCCAATTAGTTATTTAATCGTGTCACCGTAGAGTAAATGATAATTTAGCCGCCGCGAAAGTGGAAGATTCGGGTTTGAGTTCCGACGGTGACATAACTTTAAAATGAATTTTTCTGATATTGCATTGTAACTTTACGTCATTCCTAGTGATGCACGATTACGAGATATTTTTGTCGATTGTTCAAACATCTCGATGAGTCACTTGGACTCGATTGTTGTTGTTTCATAGTTCACCGAGACCGAGTCGCATAGTACTGAATCGTACACTGTCGAGAGCCACATAATATACAATCTGTTCATCACTCAACAACTGTGGTCGAGTCGATAGTCGATTGTGCAGTAATCGCGTAAATACGAAGTCAATAGTGAAGAGATCACAGAGTAGTGAGTACCGACTGAACAGTGAACAATCAACGAGTCGCGTGAACGTCAGTCGACTAGCATATAACCTTGAATCGCGATTATAATATGTATTCTCATTCGCTGCTATTGCTATAACATATGTGACAAATAATCGACTTGAACAATCGAACATTTCGATTGTAAAAATCAAACTCCAAGTCGGTTGTGGACTCGATTGTTATTATGAACGCGATTACAATTGTTTCGATTGTAATAAAAAACTTTTTAACAAAAAAAAGCCTCCTTCAAAAAGCCACTAAAAAGAGGAAAATAATGAAATTTTGAGGTCTCCGCCAATTTAATAAAATATGAAGTCGGTTAAAAAGTATAGTAGGTACCTACCTATAGTGATTAATATTTTCATTTTAACCGACTTCATATTTTATAAAATGGCGGAGACCTCAAAATTTCATTATTTTCCTCTTTTTAGTGGCTTTTTGAAGGAGGTTTTTTTTTTGTTCAAAAGTTTTTTATTTTTTACTTTTTAGTGTCAAAAAGTGACATTTGCCTTCAAGAATTACACGCCGTTACTTACTTTTATTAAAATCAGCCGAACTACTAAACCGATTTTGATGAAATTTCTATGGGACCAATCTGAAAGTATATCCTTTCAAAAAAAAAAAAAAAAATTTCAAAATCGGTTCATAAACGACGAAGTTATCCGCGAACACACATAAAACATATATACGGTCGAATTGAGAAACCTCCTTCTTTTGAAGTCGGTTAAAAACATCTCGTATCGCCCATCACTAGGTGTTCCTAATGTTAAAAGAATAGCTAACTTAAGCATTCATTTGTATTTTGTATTTAATAACAGAATTGAGAATTCTGTTATCCAGATCTAAGTATATAGATTTGCTTGAGTTATATCGATTTCGACGGGAGTCCTATTTTAATCCGAACGTAGTACAGTAGGTAAACTTTAAATTTAGGTACCGATAATGGATACCCAAACTTAGAATGTATTGTACTTTTTTCCCTGTCTAGACCAATTTTAATTAAAATTAAATTTAACTTAGTTAAACTTGATACACTATCAATTACTATTCATGATAATGTGATTTATTTAAAATTGGTCTAGACAGACATACAGCCCGGGCTGGCCCGTTCATCATATAGGCGAACAAGTCTATGGCCTATAGGGCGCTCGAATTTGGGGGGCGGCAAGGTGCGGGCACGGACCGGCCGGGTGTGTCAGTCGACGCGGGTCGGCCAGCCCACGGTCTACTGTGGCGGCGCGGCGCGACAAGTGAGGTCCGACCGAAAAACAAATCGACCCATATATGCCGAACCGTGCCGGCCCGAAATTTGTATAGCAAAGCATCCCTGTATATGTGATGTGGCTCGCTGTGTCTATAATTGGGGTGCTGTACGCAGTAATGTTTTATTTTGTTACGAACATTTTGATTTAAAGGGGCGCCATTAGAAACATTCGCCTATGGCGCCAACTTTGCTCGGGCCGGCGCTTCATGCAGCTAAAATTCTCCCGTTTTGAAATACCTACTCGAAATTACTGCCTTAAAAGACATGAAAGCGCTAGTTTCTGCTGTGTGAAGTACAGCGCTACGAGACACGGCGAAACGTAAATAAATACTGGTTTTAAAAAAATGGGTATGTCTGTGCCGCGGGTACAGACAGGTGACGTTAATACGGTTAAATAAAAAATAATTGTACTAATACATCCACTTTTATTTAGTTATCTTATAAAATCAAATGTTCGTAAAATATTAGAAATAAAATAAATGTAATTATATTTTAAATTGTTATCCAACACCTACATATTTTCATTATAAAAAAATAAAAATATTGAAAGCCTTCGGGATTCGAACCTGGGCTTGACGTTTGAACCTGTCAGTAGTCTAATACTTTACCACACATCCACCTGACTTATGTCAACATAGATCTAAACAGAGGTATATGTGTTTTGTTTCACATGACAACTTCTTCCGGGCTTGAGAATAGCCGAGCGTGTAGCAATGCTGTTGTTTACATGGCGTTGCTATGGTTCCTTTATTACAAGTCCCCAGTTCCCGGATTCTAGTCCGAGTAGTACGACGTGATAGAGAGATGCCACTCGGTACGAATGATGGTCGAACACATATATCTTTACTTTAAGAAGTGGCGCCATTTTGGGCCCCACGACTGGGCCCATAGACAAATTAATTGGGTAACTGTCTGGGGCAAAACGCCTGTAACTCAGCAACCGTTCCTCGCACAGCCCTGGGGGTAGTCTCATTGGATTCAGCGCATTCAATTTCATACGAGACGGCCCTTAGACTAACTCCGAAACCTCCACCAGCCCGCATATAGGGGTGAAATACAAGTAGTCCATTGAAATGTTAAATTTTTTTTGGCTACGTTTGCATTCTGGGTAGGACAAGGTTTTTTCTTTCGTTGCGTGGGAGGGGGCGGTATAAGTTTAAAAATGAGTTTTCAGGGTCGACGGCCACCGCATTTGGCCGCCACCTTGTAAAGGGGGTGTGATGGGACCGTTAAGTGTTTAAACCATGCACGACGTGATAGAGAGATGCCACCTGGTACGAATGTTGGTCGGACCCATATCTTCACTTTAAGATGTGGAGGCATTTTAGGCCCCGCGACCGGGCCCCTAGACAGGTGATACCTTAAAGTGAAGATATGGGTCCGACCAACATTCGTACCGAGTGGCATATCTCTATCACAAAGTGCAATATTAAGCGCTTAACGGCCCTAACTATCACCTGTCTAGGGGCCCGTTCGCGGGGCACAAAATCTCTCCACATCTTAAAGTGAAGATAACCTTGTCCTACCCCAAATGCAAACGCAGCCTAAAAAATTAACATTTCAATGGACTACTTGTATTTCACCCCTATACGCGGGCTGGTGGAGGTTTTGGAGTAATCCTAAGGGCTGTCTCGTATGAAATTGAGTGCGCTGAATCCAATGAGACTACCCCCAAGGCTGTGCGAGGAACGGTTGCCGAGTTACAGGCGTTTTGCCTCAGAAAGTTATGCAACCAATTTGTCTATGGGCCCAGTCGCGGGTCCCAAAGTGGCCCCACTTCTTAAAGTGAAGATATGAGTCCGACCAACTTTCGTACCGAGTGGCATCTCTCTATCACGTCGTGCAAGATTAGGCGCTTAACGGCCCCAACCATCACCTGTCTAGGGGCCCGGTCGCGGGGCCCAAAATGCCTCCACATCTTAAAGTGAAAATATGGGTTCGACCAACATTCGTACCGAATGGCATCTCTCTATCACGTCATCCATGGTTTAAACACTTAACGGCCCCACTACACCCCCTTTTCAAGGTGGCGGCCAAATGGGGTGGCCGTCCACCCTGAAAACTCATTTTTAAACTTATACCGCCCCCTCCCACGCAACGAAAGAAAAAACCTTGACCTACCCAAAATGCAAACGTAGCCTAAAAAAATTTAACATTTCAATGGACTATTTGTATTTTACCCCTATACGCGGGCTGGTGGAGGTTTCGAAATTAGTCTGAGGGCTGTTTCGTATGAAATTGAGTGCGCTGAATCCAATGAGACTACCCCCAGGGCTGTGCGAGGAACGGTTGCTAAGTTACAGGCGTTTTGCCCCTGAAAGTTACGCAACCACCCTGTCTAGGGGCCCTGTCGCGGGGCCCGAAATGCCTTCACGTCTTAAAGTGAAGATATGGGTCCGACCAACATTCGTACCGAGTGGAATCTCGCTATCACAAAGTGCAAGGTTGAAACGCTTAACGGCCCCACTAGAGAGCTGGTAAAAGTGTCAATTGGATTTTCAATTTATTATTAAAAAAAAAAATAATGAATTGAAAATATGAATTGGTGCTAGGCCCAAATAACCTTAGCTGTTGATGGTCTTTAAAACACAATTTAATTTAATTTAACAACTTATTTCTATTTCCATAGTAGGTATCCAATATTTCTCAAAATTCACCTCATGTTACCCAGTATGAGACATTAGACGTTATTCATGTCAAAACAACTCCAAAAATGTCAAATTTTGATATTAATTTTTTGCAGCATCAAATTATTCTCGAGTATGGAAGAAAATATTGCAATATTTTTCTGTTCTGTGAATTGACGTAGCAAGGCAGGACGAAGCATAAACGGATTTTTACCCGTCTAATCGTTTATTATGTCCATTTCAAATATCTTCATTCCAAGATACCCTTAAGATTTTATTTCGTTAATAACATAAAAATTAATTACGCTCCGAACTTACTATGGTCTTCTTTGTACCACCAGGTTTTTTTTTGCAAGGACATTGTGAAATAGTCCTTATAATAGCTGGACGCCAACAATTTGGAAACAAAATACAATATAACTGTTAGGCCATTATGAAACAACCGTATATAAGATGTGGATGAGTTGTTTTTGCCAGTGTCATCCATGTAAGTAGCGGCGCAGGGTTGGCAATGCAAATGCACTTGTCTGTAAAATATCTTTAGTTCACTCTTCAGTGTAATTTTTAATATTATTTACTAAATAGCTAATATACCCGTACTTTGACCGGAATGTCTTCCATCTTAAAATCCTCCATAATTCCTGCAAAAAATGTAATTAGGTATTAGTGGACCTCTAGATGTCTCACCATAAAATCTCGACGTTTCACATGATTTTAATCCACTGTGTGTGTGCGTGTGGGTGCGTGCGTGCGTTCGCAAGACAACTCTCGAAAGAGATTTGGTATACACATTGGAATCCATCACCGCACGAAGCCCATTTAAAATTGGTTCAATCGGACCATTTTAAAGGTTGTATTTAGGAGATGAAAAAATGTGGGCCCAACATTGAAAAAGTTCTCGAAATTCTTTCAAAATTGAAACTTAACCCTTTAGTTAAGATTAAAACATGTTAACATTGGAAATGTTTATGTTCGTATATGGGGGCAGAGTTACGAGTTTTCGTTCAAGGCCAAAAGACAACGGTGTCGCAATCAAGTGAGGAGCAATCATGCAAAATTGAACAAGTGCAATTTTTTCGAAATGTGTTTTATATCATGTCTAGTTAATTGAGAGGTATTTGCGACGATCTGCGGTGTTATTTTTGAGCAAATGTTAATAAATACTGTAGAAAAATCCATTTAAAAGTTAAGTAATCAAGCAAAAGTGAACGCGTATATAACAGAAGAATAATAGGGTTATTTCTGACAGAACTAAACAGTGCATTGATAAATATTGTGTGTATAATAAACAGTTAATTATGTTTCATATATGCTGTTATCATTTCCAATGTCCTCGATGGTTGCAAGGATTGCGAAATCTGTGAATTTTTTAAAATTTTAATAATATCAGCTCGACTGGACCAAACTTACAAAACTTATGAAAACACTAGTTGGCGAATTACTAATACAGAAAAGTGCAGACTGCAGAATTATTAAATGTATGCTCGAAAATAAACTCCCATACAATGCTGCCCAATAAACGGGTATTGTTTTTACATCCCTGATTTAAAGACAGCATCACAGTGAGCCAGTGAATTGAACAAAGAAGTGCAGATATTCACAGAGAGCACGAGCGATTCTTATCAGTGAGATTTACAAATGTCGTAACATTTGTTACATGAACATTAATGTGAACAGTATAAACAGTACTTACTGTTGTAAACTCCTACATACATAAAGTTGCTTGACATACTAAAACTCATTGACTCACTGTCTGCGTCGCAATTTTAAACTTAAGACCGTTCTTGTAGCAACAATCTTCTATATCTTGTTATTGTTCTGCTTCTCTGTCATTATACAATGTTCAAATTATTCTCCTTCTTACAATAAATATTAGAAAAAAAAACTTTTTAGAGACAAGCTTTTATTTAAATGCACTAAAAAGGAAAAAATAATTTTTAATAATTTAGGTTCATAATTATAAAAGCGTGGGTCGTGAACTCTATGTTAGTTTATTAGTCACGACCCACGCTTTTATAATTATGAACCTAAATTATTAAAAATTATTTTTTCCTTTTTAGTGCATTGAAATATTTTGTTCATTTTAGTCTTTCAAAATTTTACCTCCTTTTGACACCCATAGGGGTTGAATTTCGAAAAATCCTTTCTTAGTGGATGCTTACGTTAGAAAAGGAACCAACTGTCCAAATTTCAAGTTTCTAGCTTTCAGCGATTTGGCCTGAGCGTTGATTAGTCAAAAAACCCTACATCCCCGTTTTAACCTCTTAATCTTAAATATAAATTCAATGTTTGGACCCAATTTAATTATTTATAAACTTACAGACGGCAAGACAGACAGAATAGTTAGAGCAAGATGGTTCCATTTGTTAGGTACGGAACTATAAAATTATCAATTGTACAGAATGGTTTGTTTGATTTTTAAGCGGTTCAAAGAAAAAGTGCGTCATCTCCCAGACCGTAGACGGCATCTTCACTTCCAGTTTTAGGGAAATAACAGATAGAATGTTTTCTGCCAACTTAGCACGTAATCCTATGTTCGACATCCAGTCAACGAATATTGACTGTATCTTTAAGATAGGACGATGTGCCAAGTCGGTAGAAAACGTTCTTGTTATTGTTACGGATCATCCTGTATACAAACGTCAGGCAGGAAGCGGTGTCTGCTTGCTGAACACACTGGTGCCTACACGAACATTCTGGACAACGCTAGAAGAATCGAGAATACCACTGAGTTCACGCCACGCAGGTATATATAAACAGCGGCGCGAGTCAATCAGGCAATCAGTGTCGTGTTGAATACGAAGTCAAGTACTGAGCGACGAACAGTGCGTCTGATATAAATAAATCTGACATAAATGATCACAAATAAATAATCCTTGTATGTATAGTTATTTGTTAAGTGTTAGTTAAGTGGCTCGTTTAGTTCAATAATTACCGTTTAAGTTTTTATTGTTAGAATTGACTTTTCGTTGTTGCAATTATTGTATATAGTTAATTGCTACGAATTATTGTAAATAAATATTTATTTCGCCAACTCAGAAAACAGTTTTGTAACATTATTAATATTACCTTTTATCCGAACTTTACTGAAAATAGGTACTTTTTAAACGTAGTTCTCTGGTGCGTCATCGTGTTATATTTCAATAGCCATTTACCGATTATATAATAGTGTGTTTAACAATTTGGAAAGTCGTTATTTGTATACATATGAAGGGTTGGCAACTCCTACAATGTGATGCACTAGGGTGTTTCAATAAATTCAATTCAATTAATTCAATAAATTCAATTAATAGAATCCTAACACGTCCTGAATTACCTACGTAGAAATTATGTTAAAAATATTAGTAAAAAAACTTTATTAGAGACAAGCTTTTATTTAAATTCACTAAAAAGGAAAAAAATAATTTTTAATAATTTAGGTTCATAATTATAAAAGCGTGGGTCGTGAACTCTATGAAAGTTTATTAGTCACGACCCACGCTTTTATAATTATGAACCTAAATTATTAAAAATTATGTTTTCCTTTTTAGTGCATTTAAATAAAAGCTTGCCTCTAAAAAGTTTTTTTAGCTAATATTTATTTTGTTCATTTTAGTCTTTCAAAATTTTACTCCCCCTTTGACACCCGTAGAGGTTGAATTTCGAAAAATCTTTTCTTAGTGGATGCTTACGTCAGAAAAGGAACCAACTGTCCAAATTTCAAGTTTCTAGCTTCAGCGATTTGGCCTGGGCGTTGATTAGTCAAAAAAACCCTACTTCCCCGTTTGAACCCCTTAGGGGTTGAATTTAATTCTAAAAACGATTTATTCATGTATTGTCATCGGAAATACGTGTACAAAATTTCAAATCGATCGGATCAAGACTCTTGCCAAAACTAGGAAAATAGGAAAATAAGTAGTAGTAGGTAAAGTAAACCACTCGGTTAATCTGGACTCTTGAAAATAATCTGAGTCTTGATATTAGACAAGACAAGAGTTTTTTATTTAATCTAGACTTAGACCTAGTGAAGTCTTGACATTTCAAGACAAGACTTAGGTGAAGTCTAGTCGTGGCGGGTCCCTTCTAGATCCCTGTCAACTCCCCCGCATCGTGGGGCCATGCTGCGTGAATCCTCAAAAATGGAACTGATATTAGTCGAAAACAATTTCACAATAAATCCTTTAGGTTGCGGTGTCTTCCTTCGTGTCCTTAGCTTTTAACTATAAATCTAGGGACAAAGTTATTTCGAGTTTAGTAATGTGAATATTTTCCAAAATGGAACAAATTTACCCACTTGAGATATTTGGTTTTTAGTTTATTGAGCTGCCGTCGTATATTATGTGGACACAAACACATAGACAAACAACAGCAAGGGCGACAACTGAACTCGGGTTTAAGGTTCCGTTTTACTGAGATATTTATGTCCGTCATAAAGATTTAGATTCACTGTGTATCATGAACAAATTTATATATTATGCTCCTTTCTTTCTTTTATTCTTTCTTTTTCTACTGTTTTAAGCTACATAAAGAAGCACTGAACCAAGATATCCTGTTTCGAAGGAATACGATTTTTTTAAGAGTTAAATGATTTACGTAGGTACCTCAAAGTTGTGAATTATTTTTTGAAGTGAAAACTTCCTTAGACCTCTGACTGGGCTGTTAACAACAGCGATGTGAAACGCACCCGACGGTGACAATCGTGGCTACTCGGCTCAAACGCGAACACGTATTTGCAATATGCTGGTAATAGTGTGTAGTTTATAAGTGTAGTAATAGATGACACTAAAAACTTAATACGAGTACAAAGTCATTTGTAGTTCACAAGTGCGCTAACAGATGACACTAAAACTTAATATTATCGTTAAGGTATTATATTCATTAAATTTAATTGTATAGGCCGATTTTAATATATTTATGATTAAACTGTGTGTTTAAAAAATTATAAGTATATATATTTTAAAATTAGAAAATTTGAAGTTTTCACTTCTGTCGTGTGGTCATAAGCACACACCCATTTTTAACTTCCCATTGGAAGTTATTGTAATGGGTCCGAAAATCGAAATCAAAATGTATAACAAATTTTTATGTTTCAAGGTCACTACACTATTTTTACACTATTTTTAGAAAGATGTCTTTGTGTGTGTGTGTGTACGTACGTATGTGTCCATTTCTTTCTAAGACGAAATCTCGAGAATGAAAAATGATATCGACTACGTTAGGGTGCCAATCGACGCGTATTAATGTATATATGATTTGAAAGAAATTTTTTCAAAATCGGTTCAGCCGTTCTTTTTTCTTAACCAAATAGACTCCAAAAAAGTAGATTTTACACAATATCTCGCGAATAAAAAATTATATCGACTTCGTAAGGGTGTCGATCGAGGCGTGTTAACGTCATTTTGATCCGACATAAATTTTATAAAAATCGGTTCAGCTGTTTTTTGTTTTTTTTTTAATTATTGTTAAAAATAAATAATAATTATGTTTTAATGATTAAAATGATTACTTTTCTGTGTAATATCTAATTTAATTATTATTATTAAATATTTATCAAACTGGGAAGTTCGTCGTGTGGACCTCAAGGGTCGCACTTTAGTCCTAATAAACGACTCACCTCACGGCTTGTTTATTTTCATTCTGAGATTAAATGGTGAATAGAATTATCGCTAGGCACTTGGTAGAACATGATTGAATAAAATAAATACACAACACTTGAAAAACTCCTACACATTTATTAATCTCAAAGATCGTTTCGAAACTGGGATTAACAAATGTGTAGCATTTTTTCAAGTGTTGTGTATTTATTTTATCTCTAAATTGGTTTGTCATATTCTGGCCTTTCGAAGATTATTTTTTGTTGAAAAGAAGACAGAAGTACCCTATACAGTGTCTTTCATTGTTCTTAAAATCAGTGATTTTCAAACTTCGTTTTTTGCATAGTACTGTTACAAAACTGTTTTCTGAGTTGGCGGAATAAATATTTATTTACAATAATTAAAAACACAATAATAACGAATGCAACAACGAAAAGTCAGTTCTAACAATCAACACAAGTAATTAACGCTTAACTATATATACAATTAACTACACTAATATTTAATTATAACACTTGCTATATACAATGACTATTTCCAAGTATGTCTATTTATATTTCACAAAATACTGTTTATTTATTTCTGTATTTATGTCAATTTATTTAAAGCTGATTTATTTATTTTCGCACTATTATTATCGCCCGTACTTGTAAACGTCCAGTACTTCACTGACTAATTCCCGTTGACTGATTGCGCGACTGATTTATATAGGCTCCGTAGACTGGAGCCCAGTGCTTCTCGCGTTCTCTAGAACATTCGGGCAGGTACTCGTTGTTATAGCAAGCAAACACCGCTACTCGAACTCCCGTCTGCCGTTTATATACAGGGTGATCCGTAACATTTTAGGTCTATAGACGTACAATATTGAAGAAAAATTCCCTAACTACTTTAGTCACAAGGAGGAATAATTGCCATAGTAGGCAATTAAAAAAACTAAGTGCTGGTTGACTTGTATTTAATGAAATTGACATTCGCAAACTGGACTACAAAAATTTAACTTGAAAATTCTTTTTCTACCCCGTACCACCCAAAATATTTCGCATACCACATTGGCGTGACCTAGCGTCATTTTCTTCGGTATATCAAAAACCGTAAATGGAAACAACATATTATAAAACCACTTCTAAAATATCTAAATCTCTATTTATCTTAGTTCTGAGAGAAGTATAATGCCAATAAACATAATAATTAATGTGTACTCGGCATTTGTCAAATCTCATTTAAGATTCGGTGTCATCTTCTGGGGGGCATCGGTAATTGTAAGACGTGATGTATTTAATATTCAAAAAAAGATGCATAAGAATCATCTATAAAGTAGGCTACCGTGACAGCTGTAGGGAGTTATTTAAAGCTTTAAAAATATTGACTCTCCTGATATATATAATATATTTATGAATGTGCAGTGTGCACTCTTTGCTAAACAAAATACAGAATTATTTAACATACATTCTTTTGACCCGAGACATAAACAGAACTGGAAACAACAGCAAACCTGTCTAACTGTAGTTCAGAAATGAGTAATAAATTCGATTATCAAAATTTAAAATAGAATACCATCAGAGATAAAAAACCAACCGCTTGCTATAATTAAAAAAAAAAAATATTAGAGGACGTGTTGAGTTATCAAAGTCACTATAATATTAACGATTTCCTGTAACTTTTTTGTATTGACTGTAAAGGTTTGGTTTTTAAGGTTCTTTTAGTTTAATAATAAATTAATAATGTTGTTGATTTATTCTTTATTGATTATAGTTGTATTTAATAAATTATAATTAGGTACACTGACATAGTGACGTCTTGCGATCCACTACCTACTTTCCCATGAGCAAATACTATTACTATTATATATCAATAGAATTGCTTACCTCGCGTTGTCGCGAACAGTTTTAAGTAATTCTTTATTAATTATGTTCTGACTTTGCATATCTAAGCATTTCTAATGAACCCGTTAATACTTAACCTAATTACGTAAATCTAGATACATTTGTACAATACTTACATACTAAGTACATGACGATTTTCTACATACCTATGTACAAAACAGGAAAAATAAATATTTTATAAGAAAATACCTATAATTTTGAAACTAAATCAATTCAGCAGTTTCATATTTATTTTCATCATAATTTATTTTGCTCAGGATGTTTTCACCATTTTCTTTTTATGGTTAATGCAGTCGAAAACTCATTAAGGATAATATTGTCCTTGTACACATTTAATACATGGATAAAATTCTGCATCATTCTGCATTCATAACATCTGTGGAGAAATGGCTTATGTCAATTTTTACAAGCTTTTATTTAACTTGCAATGTATGTTAGTTGGTGTGTTTGTTTGTTTAGGTCAAAACTTGCAAGTCAATTTTGAACGACTTCCACGTATCCGATCGATTTGAAATTTTGTACACATATGTATTCCCGATGACAATACATGAATAAATCGTTTTTAGAAATAAATTCAACCCCTACGGGGTTCAAACGGGGACGTAGGGTTTTTTTGACTAATCAACGCCCAGGCCAAATCGCTGAAGCTAGTAACTTGAAATTTGGACAGTTGGTTCCTTTTCTGGCGTAACTCGTAAGCATCCATTAAAAAAGGATTTCTCGAAATTCAACCTCTACGGTTGTCAAAGGGGGGTAAAATTTAGAAAGACTAAAATGAACAAAATAAAATATTAGTAAAAAAACATTTTAGAGACAAGCTTTTATTGAAATGTACTAAAAAGGAAAAAATAATATTTAATAATTACAGTTCATAATAAGTTAGGGGTAATTATATACCTAAGCCACGTTGCCTTGCGGTACTTTAGATATTATGTGGGAACATTTCAGTGGATATAGAGATTCTAATTTACTTCAATTGATGTGAAATTGCAAGAGAAAATTTGATTTAAGGATTTCTATCATTAATTCCGTGGACATCCGATGTTTGCACAGTAATTATTTATCTTGATGAAATACTCGGAAGTTAATTCTGAAGGTGCTCTGCTCTGTCCATATTCTAAAGTAATTATTGGAAACAAGGTTTGCAAATCAGGAACATCTGATAATTACAATAATGTATAGTGTGTCCCATTTTCATTCTATTTCTAGGAAATCTATAAATGATAAAGAAAAATACGTATATGTATTATTTTAATAGCTGTGATTTCGACCGGTTAAATTAAAATTTTCGTGATATGTTTCGAAAATTGAAAATTACCACAATTTAATAATATTCAAAAAAAAAAATTTTTTTTGCAAAATAATTTTTTTTTTGAGAATTAATTTGTGATTTCTCGATCGGATTTTTGAGATTAGAAACCTCGAATTTTAAAGAAATATGCTTCTTTACGGCACAAAAAACTATGTGTAAAAATTTAGGTAATTTATGTGTTTGTAAAAATTGAAAACGTAAGATTTTTAATTTTCAATCAAATCATCAAGAAGTTTCTCCATTTGGTGATAGTGAAAGTTTAGTGACTACTTTTCTAAAATATTCATACTGAATACAATATTGATAAATTCTATTTTATCTGTCAGGTAAAACTTTCTAACAAAATATTTGACCTAAATTTACGTAATACTTATGTGGCAAGTGGGACTTTGAAAAGTTAAAATAGGTTGTACATTCCTGTGAAAGTTAAGTCCGATTGAATTTGCCTTCGTTTCGCCTTCTTCAACTGAGATAAAACAGATCATTTCTAAAGGTTTTAAGCACAGATCAATATAGATGGAGTATCGCCTATTTTAAGACTAAAAGAATGATAAACAACATGATATACGTATTGTTACAAAACTGTTTTCTGAGTTAACGGAATTAATATTTATTTACAATAATTAAAAATACAATAACAATAAATGCAACAACGAAAAGTCAATTCTAACAATCAAGACAAGTAATTAACACATAACTATATACAATTGACTACACTAATATTTATTTTATCAGGTGAATATATATCACGGAACTATTTATATCACTATATTTATAAAGGTTTATTTCTAACGCTTATTTATGTCGGTCATTTACTCAGTTACTTCAGTACTATTTATTTATATTCACTCCACTATTTATATCCCTGTACTGGCTGATTCGACCGTTGATTGACTAATATTTATATCACTGATCCGCTTGGTTGCACGACTCATCATTGACTGCCCGATTCCCGTCGACTCGCTGCTTATATACTGGCGCGCGGTGTACGCTCAGTGCGTCCTCGTATTCTCTAGCGTTGTTTAGAATCTTCGCGTAGGCACCAGTGTGTTCAACGTCAGACACCGCTTCTCAGAATTCTTGCCTGACGTTTATATACAGGGTGATCCGTAACAGTATTTAGGAATTTTTATTAGAAAAAAAGAGTTACAATCAGAATATATTATATAATATACAAATTTTAACACGGACGTCGTGACTAAATACACAATTAAATGAATGCATAATGACTGCAAACAGTATATGAAACATCTGTTATAAGAACAATGACGTAACACAATGCTGTAATCAGGAAAAATTCATTAATTCAAACCTATGTCACTATAGGGATTCTAACCCTAAACTTTTCACTATCACGGTGGACTGAGTTGACAATTACTCACACAGTGACACATTTTCAAACGACCGACTTTCTCCCTTTAAAGCATTCTGTCACTGAAAAACCACTACATGCGAGAGTCGATATTCCAACACCACTGCAGCTAGATTACAGAACATATTATAGGTACCTATATATAAAACCACTACAAAAAATTATTTCAATAAAATTGTCGCTAAGCACTTAGTAGAACATGATTGAATAAAATAAATACACAAACACTTGAAGAATTCCTGAATGAACCATTTTTCTGAGAGTAGTTCTTCAATTATCCACGAGAGGTAGCACTTGTGGTAGGTACAAACATTATTTATTCCCCATTAATGTCGTGTCATTTTAGTAGTATAACTTAATTATTTAATTAATTTAATAATAATTTAATAATTAAGTTATAGGTACCACTAAAATGACACGACACTAATGGGGAATAAATAATGTTTGTACCTACCACAAGTGCTGCTTCTCGTGGATAATTGAATTATTTATTCCCTATTAATGTCGTATCATTTTAGTGGTATAACTTAATTATTTAATTAATTTAATAATAATAATTTAATAATTAAGTTATACCACTAAAATGACACGAAACTAATAGGGAATAAATAATGTTTGTACCTACCACAAGTGCTGCCTCTCGTGGATAATTGAAAGAATTACTCTCCGGAAAATGGCTCATTCTATACACATTTATTAATCTCAACGACCGTTTCGGGTTTCTAGCCCATCATCAGGAGAGTTAAAACTAAAATTTTAATGAGAAATGAATTCAAAAGTTGTTTTTTTCATTATAAAATAGATAAATTGGTATATGATAAAATCAATCGATTTAAAACCCCTTATATATCCACACCATATTATTTACATAACAATTAGAGGTAAAAATAATAAATATCTCAGACAGCTATGCTGCCATGATTTTTGAGCTATATCTAAGAAAAAATTAAATGACCACTGTCGGGATTCGAACCCGAAACCCCCAGTTTCCGGCTAGGTGAGTTACCGATTTCTCCACAGTGCCCGAGAGTGGAAACCGATCTCTTCTTATATATAGCAATTTCACGTTGAAAACACACTACATGTGAGAGTCGACTATCTAAAATAAACTGCAAAGCATAGTACAGCTATTAAACAGTCGAATCATTATACATGCGAGAGTTAACATTTTATAAGTTTTAACAACTTAATAAACTCGTTAGGCCGGGAAGCATTAGGTTTTACCTATAGATAGACAACGTTTTGAGTTTCTGTGGACAGTAAAATAGATAATATATCTATAGGTTTTTTATTTTAAAATTCGGTCCTGGATCTCTAATATCTGACACTTTAATAACATGGCAGCTTGAAAATAACTTACAAATAAAATTGAAAATTATGTAATCACCATTTTGAAGTTAGATACTAAAAATATACAAAACTGATGAATTTTTTAACCCTCTTCGAATGAGTTTGGTCGTTTATGCTTGATCGTTTTTTTAAGTATTGCATGCATCACGTACGTGTTGTGATTTATGCCATCAAAAATTTGTAAGTAAAAGACGGGTATGCTGGCGTCAAACAAACAACTGTTATGTTCCGTCTTTATTTCCTTAGATAGTCTAAGATTCGTAGGCGTATTATCGAATAAGTACGAGAGTCAAAATATGAATAAATTTGAATTAATTAAGATATTCACATTCTTATAAATACCACGTAATAAATTCTGACAACCATTGTAGATATTTTTCAGAATAATCGTATGACTTTTCCAATAATAACTTACAAATATCTATACTTGCTACATTAATATGCAGATTCGATATCTACAATACTTTTATTTCGATTAGTTTATGCATTGTATTGCAAATTTTCTTCTTTACTGAAGTTTAAAAACAAACAAAATGATCTAAATAATCCGATTTATAAGAATGCGCTTCCAATATAAAGACAAACACAAAATATATTGAATGTGGGTTCCGTGGAAAAATTCAGACAAGATGAAATTTTATAAAAAAAACATTTTGTAAAAAAAGTGAAACGACATTTACCGTTTTCAAAATTATAATTACGTATGCAGTATTCGCCCGGTTGCCCTCGCTTCTTCGCTCGAATTTATAATTATTATACGACCGTGGTTCCTGAAAGTGTGTCAACACCCCGTATATAGATATTATTATTTCATTTACAAAACGGTTGTTTATTGTTTTTAAAGTCCTTATTAAATTAATTAAATTTTATGGAACAAAAAAAGTTTTGGATATAAAATTTTATTAAAATAATTTACATACTTTTCTATACCTACATTTATTGATTTTGCTCTCACAATGAAAGTTCTCCTGCATTTGCATTTTCCTGTGCTTATATAATTAATATAAAAAAGCTTTATTTTTTAATTAAAACATTCCTATTTCGAATCCCGTGACTATGTATATATAATAGATAGCGTAAAAAAGCAATTAAATATCTAATCATTAACTATATTTTTAGTGCCGTTAAAAAAATTTGAATGAATTCTTTAATTAGTTTTATAAATATTTACTGTAGCTTAAAAAAATGCCTTGTTAACAGTAAAAAATATGTACGTATTTGAACATATAGGATCTGAGATATTTTCCAAATAAATAACTTTAAAAAACAATGTTTTTTTGTGGTTCTAATGGTAAGCTCGCCACAGCTTCTTGAAAATCATGCGCTCTTTGTAACCTTGGTAAACCATTGGTTAAAACATACCTAATATCCTTTTCAATAGCTCTATTTATTGTGTTCTTTATCGAATTTTAAATTGAAAATACATATATGTTCATAAAGCAAGGAACGCAGTAAATCGTGCTTTTTATCCCATATATCGATATCTTTAAAAACTGGGAAGTTATACGCAATCAACGTTGAAATCATCATAGAGTTTCATGTGTTTTTTAACACGCGTTACGAGTACCTTCCATACCGAATTAAAAAAAATCCGTCTAGGAATCCATAGGAAATTTAATGCTTTAAACCATCTGTTTCCTAATCTGTGGTCCGCGGACCCCTGGGGGTCCGCGAGCATATGTTTGGTGGTCCGCATTAACAAAAATAAATAAATTACCTACGCCAAACATCTCGTAATTACTTAGTTGCAAAAAAGCAGCACCAACCTTCTCATTAATGTTTTTCTACGAAAAAGTTTGGTTTTTAATTTAATGAAGGAATACTAAAATATAATATTGTCCGAAAATTGCACCTCTTTTTTCACTCAGGGGTCCTTGGCATTATGCTTGATTTCCTTGGGGGTCCGCGGCTGAGAAAGGTCCCTAGGAACCGCTGCTTTAAACGATCCTTTTTGTCCTATCGACGATAACTAAAAAAAGTGAGTAACGGCGTGTGATTCCTTGAGGTAAATGTCACATTTTTGACACATCACACAGCGTAAGAAAGTCGGTTTAATAAAAGTGAGTAACGGCGTGTGATTCCTTTAAGGTAAATGACACTAAAAAGTAAAAAATAAAAAACTTTTTAACAAAAAAAAAACCTCCTTCAAAAAGCCACTAAAAAGTGGAAAATAATGAAATTTTGAGGTCTGCGCCAATTTAATAAAATATGAAGTTGGTTAAAAAGAAGATATTAATCACTATACTGTACTTTTTAACAGACTTCATATTTTATATAATTGGTGCAGACCTCAAAATTTCATTATTTTCCTCTTTTTAGTGGCTTTTTGAAGGAGGTTTTTTTTTTGTTAAAAAGTTTTTTTATTAATTTACTGACTGGAGTAGTATCTATTATCTATGTGCAGTACTTTGGGGTCTTTTAAAAAAAAAATACTCGCTGTATTGACCTTGCACTTCGGGGACGACAATTTTTTTACTTAATGGTGATTGTGCTAAAACATTAACGGTGTGCATATTAAAAGTAAAATAAGGCTAATTGCTGTGACAGAAATTATCCTTAATGAATTCATCGTGAATAAAGCTGAAAAAAGGCAATGGAGCGACAGCCCCAAATCCCATTGCGAATATGTAGAGTGGCATTACGCTGTTCCATTTCGTTCTCTTTGATGCAGTCAGGGCTTTGTTACATCGACTTATAACTGTACTACTATGTTATCACGTTACCTGCAGAATTCTTAAAGCTGTAATTCCGTTCATGTCATGTAACATGCAATCGTTTCAAAAGTCAGTTAAAAAAACTGGCCAAGTTGCGAGTTCGACTCGGGCGGAGAGGGTTCCGCACCATATTTTTAACCGACTTCAAAAAAAGGAGGTGGGTCTCAATTCGGTTGTATTTTTTGATGTGAAACATCTTATGTCGGGCAGTGAACAGCCGCGTGAGGGGAAATATGCAACGAAATGTTTGGTCCGCTCCTTCGCTGCTGTTCTCCCCACCACTGCAGCACTCTGTCTCTCTTGGTTTCCGCGCGCTCGGGCAACCGCGTGTGTTACAGTGCAGTATATAGGATTACGTCAGCATAACAGTTAGTTGCTGCTTTTGAAAAAATATGTACTACTACATAGAGAATACCACCGAGTTCAATAACGTTTTCTTTGATGTTTCACATCTGTCGGGGGTCCCGAGACCCACACCCTTTTTTTATGATTGTTACCTCAGGACTCCGTCATTTATAAACCGATTTGGAAAATTTTTTTTTTATTTGAAAGGATATACTTTCAGATTGGACCCATAGAAATTTCATCAAAATCGGTTTAGTAGTTCGGCTGATTTTAATAAAAGTGAGTAACGGCGTGTGATTCCTTTAAGGAAAATGTCACTTTTTGACACTAAAAAGTAAAAAATAAAAAACTTTTTAACAAAAAAAAACCTCCTTCAAAAAGCTACTAAAAAGAGGAAAATAATGAAATTTTGAGGTCTGCGCCAATTTAATAAAATATGATGTCTGTTAATAGTACCTATAGTGATTAATATCTTCTTTTTAACCGATTTCATATTTTATTAAATTGGCGCAGACCTCAAAATTTCATTATTTTTCTCTTTTTAGTGGCTTTTTGAAGGTTTTTTTTGTTAAAAAGTTTTTTTTAACGATACTTACATATATTTTATTTTGTTCTTTTTAGTGTTTAACAATTTTTCCTTATCAAATTTAATAATTCCAAAATGTTTACATTATAAAAAAAATTAAGCAAAATCGCAGGATAGTGCGATTTTGCTTAATTAGTGTATTTGCCATAATATGGCACATACACTATTGGCGTCGGTCGGATGGCGGGACCTAGGGGTCGGACCAAAATTTCTCGACGTTTCATAGCCTCCTGAACACTTTGGCACCATTTTTGAAAATGTTTATATATATTTATATATATATGTGTGTACACGATAACTCTCGACAGACTTAATCGATTGAAACGAAATTTGGTACACACATTGGAACCCATCACCGCAAGAAGCCTATTTAAAATGGGCCCGATCGGACCATTTTCAGGGTTGCATTTAGGGGTTCCAAAAAGTTTTTGGGCCCAAAAATACCGAAAAATTTATCAGAATCGTTTCAAAATTGAAATTTAACTCTTTAGTAAAGATTAAAATGTGGTGCTAAAATTTTAATAAAATCGGCCCGACAGGACCGGACTTTCAAATTTTATGAAAACACTAGTTTGTTGATACGAATTTACTTATGGAAGGGTGTATTTAATTGGGTGTACTGATAAAATCCATGTCTAATATTGAAATTTAGAAAAATTAAATTATTTCAAGGGATGTATTAAGGGGTTAAATTTTTTATTTTGTCAAAAAACAAACTTAAGTTCACATAATAATGCCACAGTGCCTGTATTAGCAAATACACTAATTGTCGGCAGGGTTTGGCACTGCGACCCGAGTTTTTTTTATTATAATCACGATGGACACGATTTCTAATATAAAATATAAAAAAAAATAAAAAAACACGTTACGTCAGACAAATTTGAACCCGACTTTTCGGTGTGAGAGCTTTACGCCTTACCCATTACAACAGACTTGTTACACTGCACAGCAGGAACGGTACACTGAGAACTATAAGCGTTTAATACATGATAAGATAATATCTTGCAGTGACGGGATTCGGGTATGGCGAGCACGAGCAGTCGCCATACCGTCAAGCAGATTGGTATGGCGACTGCCCGTGTTCGCCATACCCGAATCCCGTCACTATTGACACTAGACATTGTCCAGTGTCTAGACTCTAGAGTCTGGACTGTCAAGTGTCTAGAGTCTAGACCAGTCATGGGCAAAGTACGGCCCGCGGGCCAAGTGCGGCCATTCGGGCTAGTCCATCCGGCCCGCGACATGGTTTTGAATAACCCCTACAATTACACATAGGACAAAATGTAGAGCGCACGATGTTGCTCGGCTAAGTACGGAACGAATCGGGCGCTAAAAATGTGTTTTGTTCAAATTTTTTTTCGGCCCGCCTAGATAATTTTTTATTTTATCTGGCTCTCACCTTAAAAAGTTTGCCCATGTCTGGTCTAGACAATAGTCGGGGATTTTAAATTTTTGTACTACCATTGTTTTGTATTTTAAAGACCACCAACAGCTAAGGTTATTTGGGCTAGCACCAATTCATATTTTCAATTCATTATTTTTTTTTTTTAATAATAATTGAAAATCCAATTGACACTTTTACCAGCTCTCGGGCTAGAACCCGAGAACTGGGGACTTGTAATAGAGGAACCATAGCAACGCATGTAAACAACAGCGCCGCTACACTCTCGGCTAGTCTCAAACCCTGTGTACTACCATTGAAAAGACAATGCTAATATGAGAAAACCCCACCATAGTCCTAACGAAGAACCGATGTGATAACGTGAACAAGCGGTGAGTGGGCCACCGTGCATGTAAACGTGAACAATCGAAGAGTGTGCCACCGTGCATGTAAACGTGAACAATCGGAGAGTGTGCCACCGTGCATGTAAACGTGAACTATCGGAGAGTGTGCCACCGTGCATGTAAACGTGAACAATCGGAGAGTGTGCCACCGTGCATGTAAACGTGAACAATCGGAGTGTGTGCCACCGTGCATGTAAACGTGAACAATCGGAGAATGTGCCCGCCGTGCATGTAAACGTGAACAATCGGAGAGTGTGCCACCGTACATGTAAACGTGAACAATCGTAGAGTGCGCCACCATGCATGTAAACGTGAACAATCGGAGAGTGTGCCACCGTGCATGTAAACGTGAACAATCTGGAGTGTGTGCCACCGTGCATGTAAACGTGAACAATCGGAGAGTGTGCCACCGTGCATGTAAACGTGAACAATCGGAGAGTGTGCCACCGTGCATGTAAACGTGAACAATCGGAGAGTGTGCCACCGTGCATGTAAACGTGAACAATCGGAGAGTGTGCCACCGTGCATGTAAACATGAATAATCGGAGAGTGTGCCACCGTGCATGTAAACGTGAACATTGCGAACAAGCGTAATAAAAAATGCATACCGTAATGCTTCTTTGAGACGTTCTTCCTTAAAGAACGGTGTTGTTCACCCTGTCGCATGAACGTTTCACAAACTGATCTCTGCTGCGTGCTGTGGCAATAGTAGAAAGACTGTCACATATACTTACATAACACAATGTGTTTACGGCCAGACCTACGAATATTATATAACCAACAGTGTATGTTTGTATACCTAAATAAATTGTTTACATAAATAAAGGCTCGGTGCATGAAAACATCAGAGGTCTGTACTATCATTCTGCTGTCTAATAAACATAATTAAATAAATTTATTAAAACTTACGTCATGCAGAATCTGACAAATTTGTGAAATGCAGGGGGGGGGTCTTAAATTCGATTTGGATCATTGTTCAACTGAATTATGTATATTGTATATTTTACTAGTAGTCCAAGACGACACTATAGGCACAAACATTTTATTATTGTATTTAACAGATACGATGAAAAACATCAAATCGGGGGTAGACTAATTCAATTTTTTTTAAATCATTTTTTTTTGTCAGTATCCCGAATACTCAACACTACTTGATGAAATTTATAGTCGATAGAAAAAGTATCAATTATTTACAATTATCATCGTCTGCCGCAAATTTTTTTTGCATACCTAGCAGGCCTCTCTTCAAATGGAACAATGTTCATTATGAGCTTTGCTAGATGAAAAGCATCCGAAATATTTTAACTTTAGTCTTTAGTTTTATTACCAAGCACTGGTGAACATGTAGCTATCGCGGATACCTGAGGTGTAAAAATTGATGCTCTAATTACCTAAGCTGTTCCTATTTAATAAATCGTTGAACTCAGAACTAATCTACACCCGAGTTAGATATATCAACAATTAAATAGAAAAAGATTCTGAACACACCGTATAATATATTATATTATTTATAATATGGTCGATCTTACTTATATTATTATGTAATAAGAAACATCAACTTGCTATTATTATCGTTCCACCGATTGGTATAAGCTGAGATAAAATTTTTAATGATATCAACCCAAGGGATGTTTCGCTCATATCTGTATAACACCACATGGAAATTATGTGATTTTTATGATCTTCAATAACTTTTCTGCATTCTGTGTAATTTTTTTAGCTGACATATTTGCCTTTAAGCTCTGTGTGAGACAAAATCAAATTTAGATAAAATTTGACATTAAATTTTAGTTAGACGGTAAAATGCTTTTGTTGTCTTTATGTACTCATTCGAGTGCATCTGGAGCGATTTGGTTGAAACTTGGTACACTATTGGGATCCGTCAAATGGGTGGAGCTTAAAAACATGGCGCAAAGGGGGGAAATTTTATATACAGGGTATACTTTTGCGTGTAATTTTGTGATTTTCAAAGTGATAAGAAATAATAAATATAAGTGCAATTTGCAATTGGGCCGGTACGAATCCTAAACAAAGGAATTTCGTTGAAGGAGCACGGATTCTCAAAGCCGGACATATTATCAAATGTGTGAAAAAAACAAGATAACTGAGCTGTCAAAAGTAGTAATCTTTACGGCATATTGCTTAAAAACATCAAAATTAAAAGAAAATCTCCGCGAAATTAATCATCCGTTCAATGCTTCTTTAAGGCAGGGCTAGGTGAATAATGTAAACACATAACTGCAACATAATATGTTATATTGTAATAAGTAGGTAAGTTACTAACCTCAAAATATTTGTATACAAAGTTAGTCCTATAAATTTGTCAATCATCAAATGATTTTACTATTGTAGTACAGTATGATAATACGTACATCTTATTATTAATATAAAATATTTTTTTAATTCATAAATACAGTTTTTCCACATTAAATTAGAAAATAATTCGCTGTAAAGTAAATTTTACAAGGCAATAACTGACAGTGTTTAATGCCATGATATTAGAAAACGTCGCGAATTCCATTTTCGATAAACTTTTTGTTTATTTTACTTGTTTTATATTTGTAGTAAACAATTTAACGATAAATTTGCACTGTTAGCATGTAAAATTTTCCCTCGTTCTGAGTACAATTTTGTGCCACCAGATGTCGTATGTTGATTTGACGGATCCCAATAGTCTATCAATTGTTACTAGAATTATTAGAAGGCCGTTATTTCTCGGAATTTGTTGCTGCAAACAGACAAAAATTTCGGAAACACGTTTTCCCATCTGGGTATCACACAAAGTACTCAAAAACCAGCAAGAAAACATTACATCACATTTTTATTGGTAAGTATAGCTGATAAGCTAGCAAATAACGGGAGTATTTTGGCGAACCTATACGTATAAACTCTATGGATATATGCACGTAGGTACTTACGGTGTCTGGCTTGAAACTGCGAACATTAGAATGGAAATGATCTAATTTATTTAAACATGTTATATGCCTATACGTATGTCTGAACTACGCAGCTCCAAGGTGCAACAAGCACTTTATATAAGCAAGGGGGGTGGAGTTGAACAGCATTTAGCATTAATGCATCCGTTAAGAGTTTAAGGTAATGACATTATGTCTCAAATGGCAAAGTTTCATGATACCATGACTACTGGATCAATACACTTCTAAACTGAAAATAATGCTTCGTAAAAATTTTATCGTGTGTTTGTGTTTTAAAGACCACCAACAACTATGGTTATTTGGGCCTGGCACCAATTCATATTTTCAATTCATTATTTTTTTTTAATAATAAATTGAAAATCCAATTGACGCTTTTACCAGCTCTCGGGCTAGAACCCGCGAACTGGGGACTTGTAATAGAGGAACCATAGCAACGCCATGTAAAATTTTATCAGGGTTTCGTACTAAAATGATAAAAATGTATCAGATAAAAAATCGCTCAAGTGTGAGTAGAAGTCGCGCCACGAGGGTTTCGTAAAGTTACAATAATTTAATTAGTGTAAGCTCGAACCTCACGGTTGACAATTATAAATAATATAGTTTATAATCATCGAGTACAGATGAAGCCACTTTGACAGATTATTATAATATTATGGTTTGATTCTAATTGAAAAAATTCGACTGATGACCAGTCCTATACTTCGCACCTAGTAAATATTTGCAAAAAATAAACACTCTTTTTTTATTCTTTGAAAAAAAAGCATGGCCCTCTTTTTTGTTTAGTGATCTACTGATTTTGATTCAAAATCTAATCAGATCAAAGTTAAAGACTGATAAACACAATAGAATAATCGGCATGGCCGTATGTTGTTCTGTTTTTACGATATCGAAGGCGAAAAATTGACCACACACACACACATACAGACATCAGTCAGAAAATGATCTTAAACGATTGCTAGGGTCTCAAAACGTGAAAATCTGTTAAAATCTCGAAATATTTTTTTCGGACTAAATCCATTACTTCCCTACCATAGTAGAGGTGGGAAGTAATAATATATGATGATGATAATAGATGACGGCACTTACACTTGTCAGTATAAAAACATTAATTTATTAATATTAATTGATTATTTATTTATAATTATTATTTGCCAGGATTTATGCCGAATACACAATCTATGAACATTGCAACTATAGCTACGTCGGCGTCGGGCCTTGTAGAAATTAATTTTTTCTTAGATTTTAAAGGTTTTTTGCGTCGGTGGTTTTTTTAATTTTCAATTTTAAAAATACTAACGTGGCTCTAGCATGAATTTCCAAGAAATGAAATAAATTGAAAATTTAAATGACACGTTTTAATTGAAGATAATAGGTATGTGTTCATCAAAATTACGCATTAAAAATATATAACGATAAAGGGACGTTTACTTGATATTTAGATAAAATTTCAAGTCGAAAGGCTCGATAATTTTTGCGATATATCCTGCCAGTCAAGTCAACAATACATTTTATTGAAAGAGCAGCCAATTACATAATTGATTCCTGCAAATTTCGGAAAAAATCATTTTGACAACCAGTCACAGTCAGGACTCTAACCTGAACCTCTCCACTATCGCGGCTAAATGAGCTTACATTATTCACCAGTGACAAGATTACCAATCTAACATTCTCTATATATGCAAAGGAATCAATAGATTTCCACTACATGCGAGTGTAATTAATTATAGCTAGGTTGTAGATGTGAATCATCGTAATAGTGAGAGCTATTTATGTAGGTGAAAATTATTTCAAACACCCAACGGCCAAAGGAGATACATTAAATAAGAACCTAGATACATCAGTGTTATAAATACCATACGGTATTATAACATAATCATGTCACGGGTGAGTAATGTAAGCTCATTCCGCCGCGATAGTGGAAAGGTTCAGGTTAGAGTCCTAACTGTGACAATGGTTGTCAAAATGATTTTTTCCGATATTTGCAGGAATCAATTATGTAACTGGCTGCTCTTCCAATAAAAATTTTCAATTACAAAACAGCCAAATAAATCTATTTAATATATGTAAACGGATGTACGTAAAAAGTGACGGCCGTGTGCAGAGAAACAAAAGAGTAACCCGTTAACGCACGGTTCGTAACCATGTAAAAACACCACTTTACATGCTTGGATTATAGAAAACGGTGTACGTGCAGTACGCAGCTGGGATCCTAGATGGTAGCATGTATGGTAGATGGTGGCTGAAATTATAAGCGCTTATAGGTTTGCACAACGAAGCTTTGATACTAGCATTGATACAAGCTTAAATCGCGTTTGAAATGTCAGATAGCGAAGACGAATATTTGTGTTCTTCTGCTACAAAGTGGTATATTTTAAATACAAATTTGGGTAGGAGCTATCATGTCCACCATTCTATTCTATTCTATTAATAGAAAACGATCTAAACATGGCGAACATCATTAATACCAAGAATTAAAATTTTACCCAAACCGGTTTTTTGAATATTTACGTATGGAACCTAATACTTTTAAATACGTCTTAGAAAAAACTCAAAACAAATTAAATAAAATTTGGCAAAATTTCACTTATTAAACTAGACACATCCATTGCGAAACTTGTAACGGCCATTTGACAGTTCTCACACGTTGATTGCAGTAGTCAGCGCGCTGAAAAAATGGTGAGATACATTCTTGGATCTACCAGCTCTTGTAACAGTGCTTATACCTGCTACACTCACTGCTTCGTTGTGTACGCTCGCATATATAACAATGCATTAATTTAAGCAAGCTCTGCTATGATGTACGCTACCATCTAGAATCCCTGCTGCGTACTGCACTTACCTTTATCCACATAAGCGGACGGTCGAAGTTATACTTTTATTTTAAAACCATTTTTCGGTAAATTTCATCCAAATCGTTAGAACCGTTTTATCCCTGTCAACGTTATATTACAGCGTTTCATTAATTTTTGACTCGAGTTCGTTCCAATTCACTGCCCTCGCTAAAGGCACGTGCAGTATGGAGCTGGGATTCTAGATGGTAGCGTAGATCATAGCAGGGCTTGCTTAAATTTATGCATTGTTATATATGCGAGCGTACACAACGAAGCAGTGAGTGTAGCAGGTATAAGTGCTGTTACAAGAGCTGCTAGAGACAAGAATGTATCTCACCATTCTTTCAGCGCGCTGACTACTACAATCAACGTGTGACAACTGTCAAATGGCCGTTACAAGTTTCGCAATGGATGTGACTAGTTTAATAAGTGAAATTTTGCCAAATTTTATTTAATTTGTTTTGAGTTTTTTCTAAGACGTATTTAAAAGTGTTAGGTTCCATACGTAAATATTCAAAAAACCGGTTTGAGTAAAATTTTAATTCTTGGTATAAATGATGAAATTCGCCATGTTTAGATCGTTTTCTATTAATAGGGTGGATATGATAGCTCCTACCAAAATTTGATTTTAAAATATACCACTTTGTAGCAGAAGAACACAAATATTCGTCTTCGCTATCTGCGACATTTCAAACGCGACTTAAGCTTGTATCATGCTAGTATCAAAGCTTCGTTGTGCAAACCTATAAGCGCTTATAATTTCAGCCACCATCTACCATACATGCTACCATCTAGAATCCCAGCTGCGTACTGCACGTACCTTAAAGAAGTATAACCTCAAAAACATATTTTTAAAACCTCAAACTCCAAGATAAAAATCCACCCCGATCAATTATTAGAATATTCTCTTAAATTAGCTCATATTTGCTACTCTGCTCTCTGAACATAATATTCGTAGAATATTTGTTTCTGAATTTTAATTAATTTTTTGCAATACATAATAAAATATATTGTTTTTCGTTTGCGCTACTTTAAAAGAATAACTGATTCATCAAGCATTTCATTAGCAATATCATTATTCAAATGAATATTAAATTTGTAAAAAAATTACAACGATCTTTTTTAATTAAAACACATTCAAATATTTATTTTTCAATTTTGTAAAGAAGCTTAGAATTTTGCAATTAAATTTTAATTTTAAACATGGTTTAGTACATGCCATACACGAAGCGTTTTTTTTTTGTTTTCAGACTGCATTCATTTCTCTGAGATAATTTGAAAATAACTGCCTAGTGCCTTATTAAAACACGTTTTTCGAGTTCAAATACGAAAGGAGTGCTATTTTATAACGATTAGCGTTATTTTATTGTACGTTAAGTATGATTTCTTAATATGCAGATTTCATATATGGAATGGGCCAAAAAACGTTCATTTTAGAGTCTTTGGTTTGTGAGTTAACTATATTATATCCCATCAAAACATGATTGATAGATAGATACATAGATAGGCAATTTAAACTTATATTTTTATAACATAGATAGATAGATAGATAGATACTAGCTGTCCCGTCCGGCTTTGCCCGGGTGCTAAGAAGAAGAAGAGGGTGCTGAACACAATAATGAAAAAAGTTTTTAACCATTCGCTACCCCTAAACCGTCTAAAAACCATCCATGTTTGCAGTATTTCTGCACAGACGCCCAGAAGTGCGGGTTTTCGCAAAAAATCTTTTACTTTTCATTAATTTGAGGTGAGTGGTGAAGGTTGAAATTTCAACCCCATGGAAGGGTAGAATCAACCCCCGAGGGTGATCACGGTGTCTTACTCGGTGCCAACCTTTAGTGATGAGCAAAATTGGTCTTGATCTTGCAGTCTTGGTCTTGGTCTTGCGAAAAAGCAAGACCAAGACCAAGACCGAATGAACAAGCGTGTTAAAAATAATGGGTAATTTTGATATTTTTTAACATTTTAATAAAATAAAGTATTTTGTTAGTTAATAATAGATTGTGAATTATTTTTAATTTATAACTATGATGATCTTCAGAAGTAAAAAACTAAAAAAAGACAGATAAAATGACCAAGACCAAGACTTGATACGCAAGACCAAGACTAAAAAACTCGGGTCGCAGTGCCAAACCCTGCCGACAATATAGTGTATTTGCTAATACAGGCCTTGTGGCTTTAATACGTGAACTTAAGTTCGTTTTTGGACAAAATAAAAAATTCAACCCCTTAATACATCCCTTAAAATAATATTTTTTTCTTAATTTCAATATTATTATCATTGCAACCTCTGTACCAAATTAAATACACCCTTCAGTAAGTAAATCACTATCCGCAAAACTAGTGTTTTCATAAAATTTGTAAGTCCGGTCCTATCGGGCCGATTTTATTAAAATTTTAGCAGCACATTTTGATCTTTACTAAAAGGTTAAATTTCAATTTTGAAACAATTCTGAAATTTTTTTCGGTATTTTCGGGCGCAAAAACTTTTTTCAACCCCTAAAAACTACTCTTAAAATACTCCGATTGGGCCCATTTTAAATAGGTTCCGTGCGGTGATGGATTCCAACGTGTGTACCAAATTTCGTTCAAATCAATTAAGTCTTTCGAGAGTTATGCCGCGAACACATATATATATATATATATAAATAAATAAATATATAAATATATAAATATATAAATATATAAATATATATATATATATATACATATATATATATAAACATTTCCAAAAATGGTGCCAAAGTGTTCAGGAGGCTATGAAACGTCGAGAAATTTTGGTCCGACCCCTAGGTCCCGCCATCCGACCGACGCCAATAGTGTATGTGCCATATGGCAAATACACTAATAAGCAAGACCAAGACCAGACATATTTGAGCAAAACCAAGACCATGACTGAATCAGCAAGACCAAGACCAAGACTGAATCAGTAAGACCAAGACTGTCCAAGTCTTGGTCTTGATCTTGCTTTGCTCATCACTACCAACCTTCACCTCAAACTGATGAAAAGTAAAAGAATTTTGGTGAAAACCCGCGCTGTCGGGCGTCTGTGCAGAAATACAGCAAAAAGGGGTGGTTTTGTGCCGTTTTAGAGGTAGCGAATGGCTAAAAACTGTTTTCACTATTTTCACCGTGTTCAGCACCCTCGAAAACGGGCGGGATAGGTACTCTGTAACTCTATCAACATGATACATTTTTAGAGTGTTATATAAAGGTCTCCAAGTCACTATATGAATAATAAGAAGTATTAGAAATACCTTGTATTTTTGATGTCCGTCTTGTGACTTCATGTGTTGTTAACACGACGCGTTTCAGCAACGAGTTGCCATCTTCAGGTGTGGTTAATTTTTTATGTTATAAAACATAATAATTTTATAACGTGTTACGAATATTCAATGTGTGTTTTATAATATAAAAAGTTAACCACACCTGAAGATGGCAACTCGTTGCTGAAACGCGTCGTGTTAACAACACATGAAGTCACAAGACAGACACAAGGTATTTCTAATAATTCTTATTATTCTAGCAAAACGTTCGGTATTCGTCCGACCTCTTGAATCCACTATTATAGGAATATTTTTTAAAAACAATCCACTCTTTCTCTTTCATATATTTTCGTCTACTGATTTGCATTTCTGTCGATGCTGGTTTGTTAGAATAGTATTGTAAAAAAACACCTGATAGATTTTCTAGAAACTTAAATTGCTGTAGAATTTTATATTGTAAATACTATAAAAAACATCGATAGCTGTAAACACTGTTCATTTAGTAGATAGACAGAATTTTTATGCATGAATTATTTTTACGATCGCGGTTCAGATTAGAAAATAATATATTCAGAAATATTAAAATATCAGCAAATTTTTTTGCTGATGTTTAATTTTTTTCTCTTTGTACCTTTTTGCTACAATTTTATGTTCATATTCGTTCTTTGATGATGTGGAAATATTAATGAAGGTTACACTTGGAGTTAAAAAATAATATGTATTTGATTTCTAGCTATATTTCTTTAATAAATACCCAGCGATGTAGCTTGTGGTACAGCATTGGGAAGGTACTGGGTTCGAATCCCGGCGGGAGCAGTTGTGGCTAGGACTTTTTCCTACTGTCTCACGCTGAGAAACGGTAATTCCTGTGCCGGCCATCTTGTTTGAGGTTTTCCATGGTTTCCCTCAATAATTCCAGATGAATATCGAGATGGTTCCTTATTCAAGGCCATGGCCGATTATCTGTAAAAACCCTATGCTCCCAAAGTTAACGTCCGAGTAGATATGCGAGTGCACTCTGTCAGCGTACACTTTTATCGTGTCAAGGCGGCTTTAGATCACTTTATTTTGTAAACAATAAACTCGACAGTGCGGTGAGAGTGACTACCACAGTACATTTTCACGTTGAGAGTTGCTGTTGCTCTCACGATAGCTACTCTCAACTATCACGTCAAACGTGATAGTGTGGTAGTTCTGTCGCGACAGCGCGAGAGTGACTATCAACCAGTTTACACGAGGCAAGTTAATAGGAATTGCTAATTGCAGAAAGGGGACATGTCCACTTTTTAAAAATGTTCAGGAAACGAAAAAAACTTCTTATTTTTAAATCGTATTCATCATAACTTTTTTGCTAGGGTACTCGATTGCCGATCAATATTTGGCACATCTTATAACAATTTTACTTTTGTATACGTGTTCCTTTAAGCTAACTCTCTAAATGCCAAATGGCCTATATGCGCCTTTGAGATAATGATCTATAAATGTTATGTTTGAATTTTTTTTTTCAAATTTGACGAACACAATTACAAGGGCATCGAAAATATCTTCAAACAGCCGTGAAGTAGGTCGTTAATTAGAACTCAGTGCGATCCTTGAGGTCCAAGACAAACTTCCCAGTGTAGATAAATATTTAATAAAAAATTAAATTAGATATTACACAGAAAAGTAATCATTTTAATCATTAAAACATAATTATTATTTATTTTTAACAATAATTAAAAAAAAAAAAAAAACGGCTGAACCGATTTTTATAAAATTTATGTCGGATCAAAATGACGTTAACACGCCTCGATTGACACCCTTACGAAGTCGATATAATTTTTTATTCACGAGATATTGTGTAAAATCTACTTTTTTGGAGGTTATTTGGTTAAGAAAAAAGAACGGTTGAACCGATTTTGAAAAAATTTCTTTCAGATCATATTTACGTTAATACGTGTCGATTGGCACCCTAACGTAGTCGATATCATTTTTCATTCTCGAGATTTCGTCTTAGAAAGAAATGGACACATACATACGTACGTACGTACACACACACACACACAGACATCTTTCTAAAAGTAGTGTAAAAATAGTGTAGTGACCTTGAAACATAAAAAAAATTTTTCCTTTTTGATTTCGATTTTCGGACCCATTACAATAACTTCCAATGGGAAGTTAAAAAGATCCTCTTCTTACATCACAAAAAAATGAGCTGTTTTCGAGAAAAACACTTTTAAAAATTTGCTTGCACTGAATGAATACAAATTCAACTCAGCTTATTTTCAACATTAACAAAGCATGATTATTGATTTGGAAACAAATCAGTCCTGGATTTATAAATAGGCCGTATAGGCCGCGGCCTAGGGGCGGCAGCGTCCTAGGGGCGGCAGATTTCAGAGGACGGTCACTTGATTTCAGAGGATAAAAGTCAAACACGTCCACTGGTTTTCTCATGGTTTTTTATACTTTCAATAAATCCCTATAGAAAGAAACTTATTCCTATCGAAACCTATATTATCGCGTGAGTGATAGATGAGAGCAGCGCGAGGCCCCTTTACTACAAATGGAAAATTATTATTTTAGAAAGGTATGTACATGGGGCGGCGGAAATAAAGTGGCCTACACTCATAAAAAATATAAATCCGGCACTGAAACAAATGCGTTATTTGCGTTGTAAACAAGACGTGGTTTGCGTAATATTTGCCGTATATTCCGAGAAGCTGAGCAATCAACAGATGAAAATAATATAACGGGAACAACGAAATTATTCATTCTGTTATTTCCCTATAGTGACTACGAACTGCTCGAGCTCGGATCAAGGTTCTGCTTGTTGCTTCAATCAGCATGTCGGTCACCCCTGACTGTCGGCTCACTTTACCGGACACCCGCATAAAATGCTCCCGGGACACTGTGCTCCTTTCTGGGGTTTTCGTGAATGAAAGTCGCGTCTACTGTATCTGAAACTAACTCACTCGCAAACGGATGTCCCGTTTGTGCAGTAAACGATGTGTTTAGCCTGTCTAGAAGCGACAGATGATAGGCAAAGAATGTCCGACATTTGCCCAGAAAATGGAGATGTCCCCGTTGGTCTGCGAATTAGCGTCATTTGAGCAATTATTATTTATTGTTATTGTCATGACAGCAACTCTAACGCTGAACTATCATCATGAAAACGGGTAAGATAAGTTATGTTTCGTAATCGACAACGCGAGCAAAGTGCTGTTAAAAGACAGTCGATTACTAAGGTAACTGCAGTCGTAATTGAATAACGTTTTGAAAAGAAATATGACCACTTTCAAGATAATATAATTTAAATATTATTCAAATAATCTTTGATCTGAGTGTAATTGGATTCTTGGCGTATAAAATGTCTTTATTAACTTTTAGGTAAACTTTAGAATATTATATAAAGAGTAATAAGTATTTCATTGTGCCATTTAATTATTATTCATTTGTCGTAATTAGTTCCGGTCCGGGTTTCCCGCTAAAATAGGGCAAACAAAAGCCGTTCGCATTAAGATTTGTGAAGAGAGTGCTTTGCTTTCGTTATATTAATTTGCAAATATTCATTTGAATAATACCATGTTAAAATTTTTATTGAAATAAAATGTGAACGAATTCTGCAGTGGCTCTCTGTTAAAGAAAGAGTGAAGAAAGAAAAGAGCTACGTTAGTATTAAATTAATTCAATTCTATTAAGGCACAAACTCTCCAAGGCGCTGAATGAGCAGCGTGCTTGGCTATACTTGAATTTGTAAATATACATATTATTGTTATTCATGAAATACTATTCAAAATGTATTATGCCATGTCTTCCCCTTCTTTCGAATCGTTTCTGAACAGATATAGTTTTACATTAAACTGTTCCTTTTGCATAATATTATAATTTTAACTGTGTATACTTCGAAAGAAGTACCGTCGTTCTATAGGGATGTACTGAGAACAAAAATTGGAAATAGCAGAATATCGAATGGTTGTCCCGCATATCTAAATTTGATAATTTTAATAGTATAATTAGTCCAGCAGTCAGGTACTTTTTATACCTGGGAAGTATTCCGAAGTTAATGATATTTTGGTATGTTGTTTGTGGGTACTCTGTGGAGTAGAATCTGAGTTTTCGACCTCGAGGACCCTGTGCTAACGTGGGGGGAGCCGAAAGGCCACGAAATTTTACCACCTTTTTTGCTTTTTTCGAAATCTCTCAGAAACGGTCGACTTAAGCAATTCTTTCATTATGTAATGTTTTAAAGAGGATTACATTTCCTACAATTTTAATTCCCACAACTTTTCTGTGGTACTAATGGTAAGCGCGCTGCAGCTTCTTGAAAATCACCCGCTCCGCTTTTTGTAACCTTGGTAACCAATGGTTAAAATGTAATAATAATAGTTTTTTTATACGGCTGTATGCAATTGAAAGATTTTTTCGTTGGAGTGCAGCCAATTATATAATTGTTTCGAAACATATAGGAAAAAATCATTTTACCAACCAGTGGTCACAGTCAGGATTCTAACCTGAACCTTTCCAATTTCGCGTCGGAATGAGCTTACAATACTCAACTGTGACATGATTGCTAAATTAATATTCTCCTTATATCCTTCATTCCGACGCGAAATTGGAAAGGTTCAGGTTAGAATCCTGACTGTGATTATTGGTTGGTAAAATAATTTTTTCCTATATGTTTCGAAACAATTATATAATTGGCTGCTCTCCAACGAAAAAATCTTTAAAATGTAATGTTCTTTTTTATTTATTTTCTTCTTCATCGAACTTTAAATTGAAAATACACATTTACACATTGGTTACCAAGATTACAAAAAGCGGAGCAGGTGATTTTCAAGAAGCTGCAGCGCGCTTACCATTCGTACCACAGAAAAGTTGTGGGAATGACAATTGTAGGAAATGTAATCCTCTTTAAAATATTACATAATGAAAGAATTGCTTAAGTCGACCGTTTCTGAGAGATTTCGAAAAATAGATTCAGCCGTTTTTTTGTTTTTTTTTGTTTTTTTTTATTGTTAAAAATAAATAATAATTATGTTTTAATGATTAAAATGATTACTTTTCTGTGTAAAATCTAATTTAATCATTATTATTAAATATTTATCAAACTGGGAAGTTCGTCGTGTGGACCTCAAGGGTCGCACTTTAGTCCTAATAAACGACCCACCTCACGGCTTGTTAAAAGAAGTTTGTCGGTTTGTTAAACACCCCCTGTAGTCTATAGAGAGCCTACAGCATTTTATAGTATAGATTAAGATTAAGATTTTATTTATTTACAATTATTTACAGGTTTTAAAATTATTTTCAGATTTTGCTCAGAGTATAATTTTGTAATTTTTCCACTGACATGTGTATTTTATATAATTTTTAATTACATGCTAGTTTATTGTTTATTTTATAATAAGATTACTGAAAAAAAAAGCAAAATAAAAAAAAAACAGTACTTGTCAATATTTGTTTAGTTGTCATTATCTATTATGTATTTAACTCTTTTATGCTTCTGTTTTATTTTTTCGTCATAATTTGCTATGTTTTTAATTAATACGTTTTGATTTTTACTTATTGTGTTGAAAAATTTTTTTGAAATATTTCGGATATGTTCTGAGATATGTTCTATTTGTAGTGTTTTGTGTATATCCGATATTTTCATATACCTGGGATAATTGCCGACAATACGCAGAGCCTTGTTTTGTACGATTTGGAGTTTTTTGATATTTGTTTTACACGTATAGCTCCATGCTGGAGAAGCATAAGTAAGTGTGGGTCGTATGACACATTTATATAAAATCATTTTGTTTTTAATGCTAAGTGACGACTGTTTGTTAAACACGGGGATTTATAGTATATTATTGCTTTCATTTGATATCCTTGTATATACCAGTTACTTGTTTAACATGCGACATTCTCTTGTTTCAGAGTGCGTCACAAACATGCACCGTAGCATTAAATGAGAACGCCTTAGCAACACGTTGAAACATTAAACTAACGGTCTAACTAAAGAAGAAGAAGAAGAACAAGTGAGTAACGAAAGACGAGAGCTGCAATGTCGACGCCGACCACATGAACAACAGTGCCATCTCTTGCAATGCTCTTGCAGATATATCGGTCTAAACAAAGAGCAAGTGGGTTCCTGATGAAACCCACTCTGGCGTTACTTCTGTTCCACTACTATCGGGTGTATGCTTTAGCTTCGTCTAGTAAGTACTGTTTTACACTTCTATTATTTCTTTTGTTTGTTTTTTTCCATTCGTATTGTTTTGTCACTTAACTTTAATATTACTCCTGTCTTCGTTGTAACAATTTCCATGTTCTGACAGGTACTTTATAGCTACGAGAATATTAAACATCTCTGTCTATAGGCGCATATCTGCGTAAGAACCAAATTTGCTAAAACAGGACGAAACATTTTTAGAGCCAGCAACATTTCGAGAAAACTAAATAGAAAGAAGTACCTATACAGGGTGTTTCATAATATATGCGCAGGACTTCAGGATGTGATAGCTCGTCCAAAAATATGAAAAAAAGTTTCTATTAACTTACCCTCTAAAATGCACCATTTTAGAGATACAGGGTGTTGAATTTGAAAAAAAAATTCGTTTTTTGCGAATATCTCCGGAACCGTTTATCGTACAGAAAACAGCTTTTGTAAACATTTTCTACTCATAATAACCTATGTTTTGAATGGAATTTTTTTTTAAAGTCATAATTGGTGAAGGTTTTGAAGGGGTAGTGGGTGTTTTTCTCCCCAACTTCTACGCTACTGGAAAAAGTACGGTTTTGAGACGCCCATTTGAACCGCCAATGTTTTCTACACAAAAAAGGTACTCTTGGTCATAAGCTCTAAAGTCGATCGTTTTCGAGAAAAATCAACGTTTATGTTGAAAAACATGGTCAATTTTTTTAAATAACATTTTTTTCTTACTAATTAAACAAAATTTATTTAAACGTTAAAACAAGTAACAAAACCAAACGTTAACTTCATAATTGCAAAATTAAAAAAAAATGATGCAAAAGTTGTCTTTTCAAAATTCCCCAAACACCCTGTATCTCTAAAATGGTGTATTTTAGAGGGAAAGTTAATAGAAACTTTTTTTCATATTTTTGGACGAGCTATCACATTCTGAAGTCCTGCGCATATATTATGAAACACCCTATATATATTTAAAATAATTTTGAACTGTGGCTGAGAGCTAGTGACAAATTTTTGGTGTTATTTATTCAAGACCTTATTTTTGTGAAGATGTTGAGGGAGGCATATTAAAGTGCCCTGAGTAAGGGATTTTGCTACATAGCGGTATGGGAGGGATGCAGACCGCCCCCAACATGTAACAAAAAAATGGTCACAATTATTATTGCTTCAAGGCTGAAATTGTTTGGATAGCTTGTCGATGACCCAATAATGCCATTATAATATTTGCAGATCGATTGGTCAGTATTAAAGGGATGACAGACCACCCTAAACGTGTCATGTATGTGACGAAATTTATATTATTAGTTAAAGGTTCAAATTTTAATATGTTGTTACGGCGACTGTTTTAAGCATATATTTCAATTTGCAGAACAAAGTGTCGGTATTAACCCCCTCTCTTAGAGGGAAACTTGTTCGCCTAGGTGTTTATATCGTTCTGCAAGAGAGTTAATACCAACATTTTGTTCTGCAAATTGAAACATATGCTTAAAACAGTCGCCGTAACAACATATTAAAATTTGAGTCTTCAACTAATAATATAAATTTCGTCGGGTACATGACACGTTTAGGGTGATCTGGCACCCCTTTAATACTGACCAATCGATCTGCAAATATTATAACGGCATTATTGGGTCACCAACAAGCTAAATACAAACAATTTCAGCCTTGAAGCAGTAATAATAACAACTACAAAACTAGTTTTCAATCTCGAAAGTAGTAGGGTAAAAATATATTAGTATGTTAATAGTTAGACAACAAACTAATCTAGACACACTGTTGTTAACAGCCCAGGCAAAGCGCGCCTAAGGAAGTTTTCACTTCAAAAATGAGAAAATTGAAATTTGTGTGTACATAAAACGAAAAATATCAACAGTCTCGCTGAACTTAGTTGTAGAAATAGCTATATTTATTTTATGGCCATTTCGTCCGCTGTAAACAGTGGCTTTGCCAAGAAACACTTCCGATTTCAATCGGCGTATTTACAATAAATACTATAACGCAAAGTTTCTCAACCGGCGGGCAAGGGTCAAAGCGTCCACACATTTCCATTCTGTCTACCTACTATATAAATAATAAAATATCGAAATTTAAATCTGTACTTCACAAACCACGACATAATACACGGTGCTTAGCATCATAATATTATATAGTGTTACTAAGGTTGCCACCTCTGGAGAGACTTTGACCCGGAGATTTTTACTGACCGGGGGGGGAGGGTGGCTTCAGAAGAGAGAAACTTTGGCGCGGTTGAAAACGTGAGAAATTCAAATTCAAGTAACAACTTAACTATAATGAATAACAGGGATTTATTACATTTCGTTTAATTATACATTACAAAACATTTTCAAATGTAGACTGTTCCCTTAGCCTTATAGAATAAAAATTAAAATTATTAGCAAAAAACAATTTTATCATAAAGCAATTGAAAGACAGAGCATTCTAAACCACTTTTATCTCTTTCTTCCTGATAAGTTAAAAAAAGACAAGTGTGCTCTCTTTTGTAATATATGAAAAATGAAATATCATATTATGTATAATGAAAAAGTAAGAATTCTCCGCCGGCTTAACTGACCCAGAGAAATTGACGTAAAACACGGAGACCCGAAGATCGCCCCCGAAAACCGGAGTCTCCGGGTCAAACCCGGAGAGGTGGCAACCCTAAGTGTTACGAATACTCAATGTGTGTTTTTAAAAAATAATTAATTACACCTGAAGATGGCAACTCGTTGCTGAAACGCGTAATGTAAATTCACAAGAAGTATATAGTATAAATAGCATAACATAAAAGGTACATGAAAATTATTTATTTTAAGTTTTTTTCTTCTTCAATTTTGACGTATAATAAAAAATAACTAATTAATTTATATCAGAAATGGAGGTGTACCTACATAATGATCTTTATTATAGGTGCAAGAATGGCCGAAGCCGTTTTCATCTTGTCCTAAAAAACATATTATAAATATACAATAATAAACACATTCATCATTAAAACATTTTGATAAAGTACGATAAAAATACAAAAATATTAAAATTTAAATTAAAATACAAGAAATCTATGTCTATGGTTTATATTGACAGACGACAGCATAACCTCAAACCATGGCGCATGTAATCTTGCGGACCAGGTTTAAAAGTGTCAAATTTATCAGATTTATAGTAATAATTTCCAAATAAGTTAGAAATAAAATCATGGTTTTATTTACTTGACCTTTTAAACAACAATGCTCACTGACAATTACGGAAAATGAGTTCCGAGGATCTCACAACTAGAGCTCGAGTCGATATTTTTATAACTCCGCCCCCTGCACACAGTCTATAGATCAATAAATCAATAGTCTGTTGTTTTGTTTTCAATGGTTTTAGCAAGTTTTGATTTATTATCGCGATATTTTATAGCGATATTTTATGAAAAATCACAAAAAATAATATTAGAGCAGTTCTAAAGGTAATCGGAGAATAAAAAAACACAGTGAGAATTTTACGTTTCGGGAGAAGGCAAGTGTGCAGCTTTTAAACGAGTTGAAAAACTCTGCATTAACCTAACCTATAAATAGGTATGTGAGATTTTCTGAAACTGCGTACGCAATTGTTTGGCTCGAACTAAACGTTATACGTACGTCCCCAAACATCAAATATGTACCCGCCTTTGACTGTTCAAATTGTTTCACTTCTCTATTGAATCGTTCTACTTTCATTGTGTGCGCTGAAGAAAAGTAAGCCAATAATAAAAAGTGAACCTTGTTAAATGTCGTCTGGTTGTACTTTCAGTTAATATTTGTTCAAGTATTATACTGTAGTTTCTTCGATCATATCTACTGAAAATGGATACGTCGCAGCCATTTGCAGTAGTTACGTGAAATACGATTATAGTTTTGAGTATTGGAAGTAATCGGTTATTCTTTGCTTCGAGTAATCGTTATAGACGGAGAGCTGGCGACGGTTTTTGTCAAGTGTCTACGTAAAATAATATTAAAAATACCTATATACAAGGTGTTTCTATAATAGTTAATCAACATTTGAGAGCATATAAAACAAGAAAAATAAAGACGAAAATCATCAATAAATTGTGTATACTAAGTGTGATACTAAGTGTATACTAAGTGTATACTAAGGGTGATACAGCCCCTTAACTGTCAGCTTCTAAAGATGATTTTAATTAAATATCCTGGAAACCATAAGTGATAAAATGATAAAATTCGGTATAGATAGTATCTTTGTCGTATTTTATCAAATAAAATTTAAATAATTTAAAAAACTTATCCAGAGGTGTCTCTAGCGAGCAGTGCGAAGGGTTAATTTACTCCCTTAGTATACACTTTTTCAAAAAATTTTATTAATGATTTTCGTCTTTATTTTTCTTGTTTTATATGCTCTCAAACGTTGATTAACTATTATAGAAACACCTTGTATAGGCTAAGTGCAAGTGGGTGGAGCTAAACATTTTTCGAATGCCGCTCTCACGGTGGCGAAATGAGGAAACTTGGCAACCCTTTGTTAACCTGGAAACGCGTCATTCTGTAAGGGCAGATTCGGTTTTGCGCTCAAATCGCTCTAATGCGTTCGAATTTACATTAATTTAACATTATTTTATGTGATATCTATCTTTCACTATCGATCTGGAGGCAAAATCGAACTGACCCTGAAATAAAGCAAACTTAACGTTTGACGAATTTCTGCCACAGCACATTTAATTTAAATTTGCGAGAATGTGAAAAAAGTGACGCATAAAATAAAATTTGAATTAAAAAATTATGGAAACACTTTACAAATATCAACATAGCTCAATCAGTCACTAACAATTCACTGCATAAATAATTTATCTTTTTTTTATCTTCAGTTAACATCCTATAAATGAAGTTGTCACTATTTTCAAATACCACCGCCAGTTAGCGCCACACGGCGAGTTGCACATAGCCCATACGTATTGCCCATTTGAGAATCTCTTAGTCTGACAGCTATTCTCCCTTGCGTTTTAAGTGGCAGGTTGTAGCGTTATGAAATATTAATGGTTGTTGCTATTATTATTAAGATCTTTTTGGCGTTAATGGATTGCTAAAAAAATAAATACAGCATTTAAAAATATAAGTCCGGTCCTGTCTGTTAACAAGTAGGCAAGTTATGTAAGTCCTACCTACCTTAGGTAAGATCGCGTGTCCTGTGGTATGAAAAGCAAAAATTTAAGTTAGTTAAATTCTCTGAACTGGCATAAAAAGACCTTAAAAATAAAATATTCGTTTTAAAAATTATAATATTTGTTACTATAAGTTAAAAGAAAAAAAAACTAATAATTAAATAATCATAAAATAATACAGTTATTTTTAGTGAATCCTATTTTTAACCGACTTCAAAAAAAAGAGGTTTCTCAATTCGACCGTATATATTTTTTATGTGGTTATGTTTTATGTGTGTTCGCGGATAACTTCGTCGTTTATGAACCGATTTTGAAAATTTTTTTTTATTTAAAAGGATATACTTTCAGAGTGGTCCCATATAAATTTCATCAAAATCGGTTCAGTAGTTTGGCTGATTTTAATAAAAGTAAGTAACGGCGTCTGATTCTTTAAGGTAAATGTTACTTTTTGACACTAAAAAGTAAAAAATAAAAAACTTTTTAACAAAAAAAAAACCTCCTTCAAAAAACCACTAAAAAGAGGAAGATAATGAAATTTTGAGGTCTGTGCCAATTAAAATATGAAGTCGGTTAAAAAGTATAGTATAGTGATTAATATCTTCTTTTTTTTAATCAACTTCATATTTTAATTGGCACAGACCTCAAAATTTCATTATTTTCCTCTTTTTAGTGGCTTTTTGAAGGAGGTTTTTTTTTTTGTTAAAAAGTTTTTTATCTATTGTTCTTAGCTGTTCGATTTATTGGGCCCAGCACTTTTTTTCCTTTTCTTTTCCACCTCGAGCAGTTTCATCACAAGGTAGAAAGTAGCCAGGTAAATTTGCACATCCTTATTCATACTCAATAATCAATATAGTCAAGACTTTACTTCAAAACTCAACACTTTTGTGCCGTTGTTTCCATATTGATGGAAACAATTATGTGTCACTGTAGAGTAACTGATAACTCAGCCGCCTCGATAGTGGAAGATTCGGGTTTGTGTCCCGACGATAACATAGGTTTTAAATGACTTTTGAAGTGAAAACTTCCTTAGGCGCGCATTGCCTGGACTGTTAACAACAGTGGTGTAAAACGCATCCGACGGTGACAATCGAGGCTACTCGGCTCAAACACGAACGTCGAACACGTATTTACAATATGCTGGAAATAGTGTGTAGTTCATAAGTGTGCTAATAGATGACACTAAAAACTTAATACGGGTAAAAAGTCATTTGTAGTTCACAAGTGCGCTAACAGATGACACTAAAACTTAATATTATTGTTAAGGTATTATATTCATTAAATTTAATTGTATAGGCCGATTTTTATATATTTATGATTAAACTGTGTGATTAAAAAATTATATATATATTTTTAAATTAGAAAATCTGAAGTTTTCACTTCTGTCGTGTGGTCATAATTAGCACACACCCATTTTTTAATTAGTTACATTAGATCGCACTTTTCTGGGGGGGAGGGGGGATATCGGGCAATGCGTACGAGGTTGAATAATTACTATACAGCATATTATATTCGAGGACAGTATGGCTCAGTTCGTAGCGTCGCGGCCTCTGAATCAGACTGTCGTGGGTTCGAATCCCACCTCTGCTCATGGATGTTCTGTGATGTTAATTAGTTTTTAAGTGATATATTATGATATTTGTATTTTGTTGTATTTAAGACGCTAATGACCTAAGTTGTTGACGCGTCTATAATCCACAATAAATAAACAAATTATATTCATATAGTACATACTCGTTGTATGTGTCTTTAGATGGATGTAAAAATTTAATGTTTTATTTTTTTCCATTTCACAAATGAGCGAGGAAATGCAATCTTTTTGATCATACCTACGTAATGATAATAACATGGCTAAACAGGTTGCGCTTTTCTCTTTGCGTTGGTGTGGGGGCGTTAAAACCCTAAAAGCTTACGTCTAATCCATTATCTGTGTTCTTTGAGGGTTGAAATTAACAATGACTGGAAAATGGAAAGGCCTCTGTTCCGTGTATAACTGATAAATTATTTTTGGTATTGCGCGGAACAAAATGAACGTGTTATACATACTTAGTGAAAAAGGTGGACGATGCAATTTAAATATTTTAAATTATATGCAGTGTGTTTCATAAAAAGTGTTACACTTTAATTGCATAATATGAACGAAGCAAAATCAGTTCTCACTAGAGTTGATAACGAGGTTAGTGCCGGATTTAGGGGAGGTAAACAGGGGCAGGAGCCCCGGGGTCTCCATAAATTTTCATATGTTCACAAATATTCTCTTTAGTGAAAGTACAACATTTTGCATAAAGGAATAACAGAAAGTTTTGAGCTTTATTTTCAAGTCACGGTTTTTTACAAGGTTTTATTTAACTTGCAATGTTTGTATGTTAGTTTGTTTGGTCAGGTCAAATCGTGCAAGTCAATTGTGAAAGACTAAAATACGTCCGATCGATTTTAAATTTTGTACACATATGTATTCCCGATGACAATACATGAATAATGTTGTATTATTAATTACTCATACAGTGCCCGAGAGTGAAATCTGTTCCTTCCCTATATACAGGGTGAGTTCGACCACCCGTATCAGTCGTTTTTGTCGAAAACGGTTAGTCGTAGAGAGTTGTGTCAAAAATTTGTATTATAAAAGCCCTAATAAAGAATCGAATGGTGATAATTTTTTTCCCCGGAAAAGTCGGCTTCCCTATTAGTTTGCTCCAGAATGTCCAGAACTGCGGAATTATAAATGTAACGATAGGTCGAAAGTGGTATTGTTGAAAAGATCTTTAAAAAATTAGCAAGTTTTGTACGGATTTTTTTTTTATTACTGCCACCCCTGTTAAGTAATATTTGTTTGAAATTACTAAATTAAAATGTCATAATAACGAACTTTTTAAAAGTCCGCATTTAAAATCTAGTTACCTATCTATCGATCATTAAACATTGAAGAAGTACACTCACAGTATAAGCAGAAGAGCTCAATAGTATGTATTAAAGAGTAAATGGAAGACAGTTTGAACACTTGTGATAATGTCTAAGGTTGCTAGATTTTTAATGCCGACTTCGATCGTTATTATGAAATTGTGATTTAATAATTTCAAACGATTGTTACTTAACAGGGGTGGCAGTAAATAAAGAATTTTTCCTACAAAACTTGCCTATTTTTTAAAGAGCTTTTCAACAGCACCACTTTCAACCTATCGTTATATTTATAATTCCGGAGTTCTGGACATTCTGGAGCAAACTAATAGGGAAGCCGACCTTCCCGGAAAAAAAATTATCACCATTCGATTCTTTATTAGGGCTTTTATAATACAATTTTTTGACGCAACTCTCTACGGCTAACCGTTTTCGAAAAAAAACGGCCGATACGGGTGGTCGAACTCACGCTGTATAACAATATCAACACAAATCAGATTCCACTCTCGGGCACTGTATGAGTAATTGGTAACTCAACCAGCCGGAGACTGGGAATTTCGAGAATTTCGGGAAGTCCCGACAGTGGCTTCTGATTTTTTCCTTGTATATCCTATAACAATCGTTTGACGTTTAACAATCATGATGGCGTAATCTGCCGATTGCAATGTTAAGAAATATTATTTACTACCTACGAGTTACGTGAACGCTTGTGGATTGAATTTCTTTGTTGATTTAATAATTATTCAATAGTATGCTGTTCGGTCTGTTTTTTTAACACGCTTATATTAGCTTCACCTGTATGTTTGCGGGCTTGTCAGTTTGTAACCGACTTCTTTGAACTTGATTTTGACCAACTTTGAACGGTCAGATTTAGTTTAAACTTTGCACACTTATCAAGGACCGACGACAATACAATAATTCAATAAGTTTGTCCCATTATCCTGACCAGGATCTCCAGGACTAAAAAAAAAAGCAAAAAACTTCAGATTGAACTGAAACTTTGCACACTTATCAAGGACCGATTACAATACAATAATTCCATAAGTTTGTCCCATTATCCTGACCAGGATCTCCAGGACTAAAAAAATAAAAATAAATTATATTTTAAAAAAACTAAAAAACACGCTTTAATGAACTAAAAAGTAAAAAATAATTAATTTTATTGTAAAAAAGCGTGGGGTGCTTTGTACCATATTTTCATACTACCCCACGCTTTTTTACAATAACATTAATTATTTTTTACTTTTTAGTTCATTAAAGCGTGTTTTTTAGTTTTTTTAAAATATAATTTATTATTTTTCAAGACTTGTTTGCCAAGATACGTGGCGTATAATATCTATACTTATATATTTTTTGAGCAAGGTTATAAAATAAAATTTCCAGTTGTTTGCTGACGTGTCAGGCGTGGAATAATTTATTTAACAAAACGCAGATAAGGATAAAGTTACAAAATCTTTCGACTGTCTCTGCCATGTTACGCCGTAAAGAGGTACGTGTGTTTGGGCGCGCTCAATGATACTGAGTTCAGATAAATATGGCGCAGATGGCTATGTGAAAACAGTGTTGCCAAATTTGCCAATTACTGGATGCATTGCACGGTGTCCCAAAAGTAACACCGACGATTTTAAAGGCATATTCGTTGTGAAATTTTAAATCGAAAAACCATTTACTGTTTTTATCTCCGGAGTAAATTACCAAGTCATAAATTGTTGAAGATTAAAAAAATGGTATGTGCCTCACCCACATATAAGCGCACGGTCGTAGTTACACTTGCAATTACATTTTTGCTTCCCCCCTCAGCATTTTTAAAATTAATAAATAATCCCTATATTATTAATCGAGCAAATCTTGTATATATGTACCTATATAAATATTTTCTCGAAAACAGCTCTAACGATTTTGATCAAATTTTCCGAAAAGATGTTTCGGGGGGCAAAAAATCGATCTAGCTAAGTCTTATCCCTGGAAAAATTTGTTTTCTTATCGATTTTATCATTTTAAAAAACAGTTTTTTTAACGTTATAAAACAGTGTATGGTGAGTAGGCTTTGGAAAAAACAAACTATTTTCATTATTTATGTCAAATTACTCTGACAGTCAGTCTTTAACTTATTAAAATAATTAGTAATTATTTGAAAAGTAAAAAAATAACAACAATAAAATCTAAACATAATTATTTTTTTAACTAATATTTAAATAAATAGGTATATTATTACTTTTATATTACCTATATAAAATATGTAGGTACATACGTTATGTAGTATGACGTATACTGACTTATATAATAATATTATCTACTTATAGGTATGTAATTTATTTTCTTAAAAACAACTAACGATTTTGATGAAATGGGAACTTTAAGTACTATTTTTTTTTAACTCATCCGAGCAAAGCTCGGTCATCCAGATATTTATTATTAATAAACTCAATATGGGCTTGAGAATAGCCGAGAGTGTAGGAATGCTGTTGTTTACATAGCGTTGCTATGGTTCCTCTATTACAAGTCTCCAGGTCCCGGGTTCTAGCCCGAGAGCTGGTAAAAGTGTCAATTGGATTTTCAATTTATTATTAAAAAAAAATAATGAATTGAAAATATGAATTGGTGCTAAGCCCAAATAACCTTAGCTGTTGGTGGTCTTTAAGAAACACACACAATAAACTCAATGGATATCATAACATCCACACGTAAGCACCCAAAGCCTGCTTACAATATTACACTATTTTGAAACGTCAAAAATTGATATTTAAAATTATAAAATCTATAAGAAAACGATTTTTTCCTGGGGTGAAACCTAGTTAGATCAATTTTTTTGCCCCTCAAAACCACTTGTCAGTAAATTTCATCCAAATCGTTTTATCCCAGTTACTTTCATTAATTTTTATTTTTTGAGTCTAGGTCAATCACTACCCACGCTAAAGAAGTCTGACTTCAAAAAACTATAATGTACCGACCGCTATTTTTAATTTGCTATAATTTTTTGTAAAATCATCATGGCATTATGTCTATGATGAACCGGATGAGGAGTTTAAAATACTCCACTCTTCAGTAGAGAAATAGGTACTGCAGTACCTACCTCGCGAATCGCTTAAAGGCCTGAGCACATTAGCGCGGTAGCGGTGGCGGTGGCGATAGCAGTGGCTGTAGCGTTTGAACGCAACACTAAAAAACAAATTGACACGCGCATATATTATGTCGCTGCTTGTCAGCGTTAAGAGCGTTCTGGTGCAACGTTCTATGGCGCGGTGGCGGTCAGACGCAACTTGTTGAGTTTGACCGCGTGTACCGACGTATAGTAAACGTTATTGTATTGTTAAGATGGCGAATGACGAAGACAATTTTACTGAAAAACTAATTGAAAGTCTGCAGCGCAAACACCACCGGCAACGCGTCGCAGCCTCTAAATCAGACTGTCGTGGGTTCGAATCCCACCTCTGCTCATGGATGTTTTGTGATGTTATTTAGTTTTAAGTGATATATTATGATAATTGTTGTATTTAAGACGCTAATGACCTAAGTTGTCGACGCGTCTATAATCCACAATAAATAAATAAATAAACACCACCGGCAACAGTGTGGCCTATTCAAAAAACGCCACCGCCAGCGCCAGGCGCCGTGCAGGCCTTAACTGTTGAAACTTCAAAAGATGATCTTAAAGTTGAAAATGAAAAAAAAAGCTATATGAATTTTGGTTTAAAAATGCTAAGTTTCTGAAATAGAGCAAATTTTTTTTTAATGTTTAAGAGAATTACCTTTGGTGTGTTTTACAAAATTTGTATTATTAAATTAAAATTCAGTTATATGAAACAAAGTAAATAATATGTATATAGGTATAGTAAGGTACTACAAAGTTGGTTCTATAAATTGAGAAAGTTTTTATTATCAATTCCTCATTTAAATTACGTACAAATTTCAACATTATTTAATTTAAAAACTTTCAAATTTTGGACTTGTTTGTACTTTGTATAAAGTTATTCATTTATGTTTAACTCCGAGGTGTCATCCCAAAGTTCTGACCTTTATTTTTTAATCATTTTCTAGGTTGATGGTTTCACCAAAGAAAACGTATTACGTTAAGGTTATTTTACATTTTTTCCACTTTATTTGATAAAACTAGTTTTATAATAAAGTATCTGGGTGACCGAGCTTTGGATGAGTTCAATATAACTAAATAGCTATAGGTATTAGTTAAAACTACTTACATATAATTATGTTTAATTTTTATTGTTCTTATTTTTTTATTATTTCAAATAATTCACAGATTATTTTAATAAATTAAAGATTGACTGTCAGAGTATTTTGACATAAATAATGAAAGTAGTTTGTTTTTTCCAAAGCCTATTCACCATACGACACTGTTTTATAACGTTAAAAAACTGTTTTTTAAAATGATAAAATCGATAAGAAAACGAATTTTTCCAGGGATGAGACCTAGCTAGATCGATTTTTTGCCTCCCGAAACCCCTTTTCGGTAAGTTTGATCAAAATCGTTAGAGCCATTTTCGAGAAAATATTTATATAGGTACATATTATTATATACAAGATTTGCTCGTTTAATAATGTAGGGATAGGTAGATCGTATATCTAGTTGCGTTATGACGCATAATATTACTGACGAGTAAGGGACATTATGTTAAAACGAGCACAGCGAGTTTTAAAGTCACATGAGTCATCATTTCATTACGCATGAGATATATATGGTATATTTTGATCTATCCACTATAAAATAGCTGCTTTTCACTTCATTTTCAGTATTTTCAAAATTTTTTGATAGTTCATTTGTGTCTCCAACTTCACTTCTATAGTAGGCCGAGAGTAGCTGTAAGTAGGTAATAGAAGGCGGATTAGGGCGAATAAACATAAATAACTATGGAAATGGTTTGTTTTCTCACTCCGGCGAGTCCGGTCTGTCAAAATTGTGTTTTTAAAGACCACCAACAGCTAAGGTTATTTGGGCCTAGCACCAATTCATATTTTCAATTCATTATTTTTTTTAAATAATAAATTGAAAATCCAATTAACACTTTTGCCAGCTCTCGGGCTAGAACCCGGGAACTGGGGACTTGTAATAGAGGAACCATAGCAACGCCATGTAAACAACAGCATTTCTACACGCTCGGCTATTCTCAAGCACTCCGGCCTGTCAAAAGTCACTTTACATACATACATACATGCATGTAAAGCGACTAATTTTATGGTGGGTATGGCAAAAATAAATTATTTAATAAAACAAGTTTTGACTGAAATTTTCAGAAAAATTTTGAATAAATTCTCACATGGCAATACGACTCGATGCGACAAAATGCTGCTTCCGAAGATTTACGTGTTTTCAAATGCAGCGATTCTCACAACAGCGCCGCATCTCGTCATGGAATGTCCGATTTATGTAGCCAGCCGAAAATATTTTTTAGCTTCTGTTTTAAAGGAGACTAATGATTATCAAAACTTAATTTGCTTACTATTAGGTGATAGCAGAAGTACTGTTATAAAATTTTGTAATTATTTTGTGGAATTATTAAAAACAAGAAATCACATTATAAGCTTATAAAGCTATAACAATTATAACTAGTGACAATTTATTATATTTTTGGTACCTATATCAAGTTATTTCTTTAATGCTTAACTGAGCATTATGCTCGATTGAATTGTTTTTCGTTTTAACAGCGCCGCAACGCGTCAACAGCGAGAAGCTCTGTTCTGACAGAAAAAAATAATAGTCAATAATTCGTAATCGTACTTTTTAAACTTTGCGCTAGATTTTCAACGAACGTTATCGTTAAACTAAAACAAATCAAATCGAAAGCACACAGTCGAATATACAGGCTGGTGAACGTGACTGCTGCATGTATAGGGATTTAACCCGTAAAATAAAACTTTCGCGATTTCCTGCTTCCCTAATTATTTTAGGAAAAATATCTTCAAATAATAGTTTTAGAACATATACAATTATGCATCTAAATCATTAAATAAAATTAATTTTGCATGCTTTGTAACGGCAAAAATTTGATATGAAAATGTCAAAATTACCTCAAAAACAGATAGCGATAGCCACGGAACTTGAACAAAATGATTAGAAATTATTCTGACAGCTAAAACGTCATCATTTTGTCCAAGTTTCATGGCTATCGCTATCTGTTTTTGAGGTAATTTTGACATTTTCAAATCAAATTTCTGCCGTTACAAAGCATGCAAAATTAATTTGTTTTAATTATTTAGATGCAGAATTTTATGTTCTAAAACTTTTATTTGAAGATATTTTTCCTAAAATAATTAGAGAAGCAAGAAATCGCGAAAGTTTGATTTTACGGGTTAAATCTCTATGTGCAGCAGTCACGGTCACCACCCTGTATGTGGCAGTTCTCCGATCGGATTGTCGAACCGACTATCGGAGATAGGATCTGATGTATGCGCGCCGAGCCTTAATGTGATGAATAAAAATGATTCGGCTTCTTACACAAGCGTTAAACAAGTTCGTGTTTTAACAAAATAAAAGTGGTTTTACGGATATCAGGTTTAAACGGCAGTCGATAAAGTATATAAATAGCTGGATTATTTTTTTTAGTACTGGCAACACTGTTGTAGGACGAAAATACAAAGACACAAGCCGACGAACGCATCACACGTATTATTCGTGTCGTGTAGCCCGTAAATATCCCTGTGTGGTAAAATTCTAGAACGATTTATGTGCCAAACATTATACAGAGCTCTTGTAACAACTGTGTAGATAGCTTCGCTGACATCCCAGAATTTTGATGCGATAGTAAATAGTCTATTCATTTCCAAGATAGAGTAATGTAAACAAATACATGTGGAGAGCACGTGATCACTGCACAGGGTCGGCATCAGGTAAAGTAATAGCTATGTTCCAACCTGCTATAAATGGATCGTTTTGAAACGGTAACGAAACTGTTTTTATCGGTTTTGTGCGCATGCGTCAACCTTGCACGGTTCTGTGACGGTGCAAACGTAGACATTGGTTGGAACGCTTTTGTGATCGTTTTGTGCATCAAATCATGGCCTCCATGTACAATGCATATGATCAAAATATATCAATTGTCATTTGTCAAATGTGAATTCCTAATTTCAGGCATTTTTGTTGCTAAAAACATTTTGAAAATGTCGTAAGAATAATATAAATAAATAAACGTAGGTACTAAATGTTTTAACTGTTAAAAACATTTTTTTGGTAAAATATGTTAGCTACATTTTTTTTGGAAATAAAAAATATGCAAATTATTAATTTGTAGTGTCACTTACCTACAGCTTACAACAAAATAAATAAATACGGTCCAGTACATTAGCAAAATTTGAAATTCTCGCAACCGACCAATCACAACTCAAGAAAGGTACACGTTCTGATCACACACATATTATGTCACTCTATCTTGAAAATGTATAGACTTTAATCCTATACCTAAACATGGTATATAGGTATGAAAGGAAATCTCGGTAGGTGTCTGGCTGTCTGTCTCTACCGGCTAATCTTAAGAACTGCTGAACGGGTTTGAATGCGGTTTTTATAACCCAAATAGCTTATTTCTTGTGGAAGATTTATTACTGATGGAAAAATCGCATTATTTCAATAATCGGATTCTTAGGTTATGAGTGATTCCAATAATCGGATTTTTCATTCGAATTATATCAAACGATTCTTTTGAATTATGAGTACTGCATTTCTTATCTGTAAATTGTAATGCTCTTGGTCTATAAAAAAATGTGAGCTGTCGCGAGACGCCTGGCAGATGTGAAACATTTTTATAGCTTGAATTTTTTATTTATTGAACTTGACAAATTTATCAAAATAAAATCTTGCCTATATCACTCAGGGATAGTGTAGCTTTCTATTAGTAAAAGAATTTTTTAAATCGGTTCAATAGTTCCAGATATAATAATTTATGATTTATTACAACGCCGCGAGATATTCTCCCCCTGCGAAGATAATAAGTGAAAGAATTTTTAGAATCGGTTCAGTAGATCGAGAGATAAGAATTTACAATTTAACACAATTTACCCTAATTTTCCCTCGTTTACCCAAATTTACCCTAGTATACCCTAATTTCTTGAATTTACCCTAGTTTTCTCTAAATACCTACCCTAATTTACTCTTATTTAGCCCCCTTTGCCTTAAGTTACCCCAATTTACCCTAATTTACTCTAATTTGCCCTAATTTACTCTAATTTACCCTAAATACCCTAATTTACCCAAATTTTCGTTTTTTTAAAAAAAACAAAAAAATTTATTTTTGGTGTCATGAAATTTCAAAAAATTATAATTATTGTCAAAGAAAGAATATAACAAAAATAAAAAATTTTATAAATAAATATCATGTAGAATTTAGAAAAAAAACGTCAAAAATTGTACGATGCTATGAGTTTCCGAACCCAAGTCCCCATGCATAGAAGGCCAGTGTGTTACCACTACTCTGCGGATGAACTTGTCTAGACAGCCCTTGTTACTGAGATATGTATTTCGTTGCATTGTATTTCGTTGCATATTTCCCATCACGCGGCTGTTCACAACCCGAGATAAAATGTTTCACATCAAAAACTCTTAGCGTTCGCGGCAGATCATGGCGCTCTGTGGAACGACAGTGGGCCATTGTGATGTAGTGCTAAGATTGACACTGACTGTGTTGGTTGAAATGCCGTGATAGGCATTACTTGCCCCCGTGGGTATTGTCGTTCGTCACATAAAATACTTAGAATAGAATGAATTTATAAATCCCTCGCGGTATTAAATTATTGTAGGCACTATACTAACACAAACACAACGACGCTCTATATTATATAGCTTTAATTTTCGTTATATACAAGTTTACAGTACATGAATGGTGGACCAAAGTAGGAGCTCCTTTATAAATACTAATATACAATGCATTTTTTGCCATACCCACTATAAAGTAATTACTTTACATGCGTTTATGTATGCGTGAATGGGTCAGTTAACAGGCAGGTGTGTTGAAACAATTAGGTATAAGACGCGAGGGGTGAAGTTGGTACTTTTGAATTTTCACCCACTTCCCGTGATCCGATTGAGTTGAAATTTTGCACACATGTGTAGCTTCGGTGACAATACAATATTATGGTAACTAGTTGACCGACTCGGCTCCCGTCCGGGTGAAAATCGCATTTTTGAATCTTCACAGGCAAAAGGTCTTGCTCCGGTAACGTTTCAGTGGATCGAATAAGTTTTATAAAATCAGACTAAGCAATTAAAGCACACTAAAAAATAAAAATAGGAAAAAAACTTTTAAGTTAAACGGTTTTATAAATGTACTAAAAAGAAAAAAATAATATTTAATTTAGATTCATAAGTATAAAAGCGTGGGTCGTGACTGTAAAAAATTAACATAGAGTTTACGACTCACGCTTTTATACTTATGAACCCTAAATTAAATATTATTTTATTTATAAAACCGTTTAACTTAAAAGTTTTTTTACCTATTTTTTTATCTCTATCTCTAAAACGCGTCTTTCAATTGTTTCACGGTTTTTACCATCATCATTAGTGTAAAAAGAAACGCCACACTGTTCGTGTAACTGAAATCGTAACTTCAATAATAAATAAAAAAGTTTGCATTAGCTACTTACATTGTTGCATCCCTCTATTATGCATTTTATTGAACTGTGTGTATGGGATATACCATATTATGATCATGAAGCTTGACTGATTATTGACTTCGCTCGCCAAATTATAATTAGACGTACGTCGCGCTTCCCGCTGTGTAAGGGCGCGCAGGAAACAGGAAATTACTGATGTTGATTTTGACGAAAACATGGATACGTTCATATTTAATGCGCATATACAAGATACAGGCTGTTGCTAACTTAGTTATTATTGGAGCCACGACTTCGGTTAAATGAACATTTTTACTTCCCACCTCTACTATGGTAGGGAAGTAATGGATTCAGTCCGAAAACAATATTTCGAGATTTTAACAGATTTTCACGTTTTGAGACCCTAGCAATCGTTTAAGATCATTTTCTGACTGATGTCTGTATGTGTGTGTGTGTGTGTGTGTGTGTGTGTGTGTGTGTGTGTATGTGTGTGTGTATGTGTGTGTGTATGTGTGTGTGTATGTGGTCAATTTTTCGCCTTCGATATCTTAAGAACGGAACAACATACGGGCATGCCGATTGTTCTATTGTGTTTATCAGCCTTTAACTTAGATCTGATTAGATTTTGAGTCAAATCGGTTCAGTGGATCCTGAGATATTCAAAAAAACGTCCTCAATGTCACGTATTAACATAGGTAAAAAAAAATATAAATGAATTCTAGATGTTATAATATGAAAAAAATGTAAATATTTTTTTTCACTAAAATGTAGTTTTTGAGAAAAAAAATATTTTACTAAAAAAAATAAAAATTGTACGTAAATCAAGGTAACCATGATTTTTGCTATATTAAGTTAGCCATCAGTAGATCACCAAACAAAAAAGAGAGCCATGCTTTTTTCAAAGAATAAAAATTAAATTGTGTTTTAAAGACCACCAATAGCTAAGGTTATTTGGGCCTAGTCAAAGAATAAAAAAAAGAGTGTTTATTTTTTGCAAATATTTACTAGGTGGGAAGTATAGGACTGGTCATCAGTCGAATTTTTTAGTAGGTATTTTAACGTAGAGTAGAATGGTGAAAACAGAAATAATAGAGCATAGGGTTTTTACAAGCTTTTATATATATAATAGTATATTGTGTGACTAGTGGGCTAAATACATCTTTATGCGTCAGGCGTGATGTTTCCAGCACGAGTAGTAGGAGAGCGCTCACGAGCCTTGGCGAGTGAGCATCGCGAGCCGAATACGAATTATTCAATTAAAGTCTAAAACCATGCATGTGTTATATAAAGTATAGTGTGCAACACGTGTGCTAAATATTTATGCGTCAGGCGCGATGTTTTCAGCACGAGTAGTAGGACAGCGCTCACGAGCCTCGGCGAGTGAGCATCGCGAGCCGAATACGAGGCGTGTTAACGTCATTTTGATCCTCGTTTTGATCTGACATAAATTTTATAAAAATCGGTTCAGCCGTTTTTTTTTTTGTTTTTTAATTATTGTTAAAAATAAATAATAATTATGTTTTAATGATTAAAATGATTACTTTTCTGTGTAATATCAAATTTAATTATTATTATTAAATATTTATCAAACTGGGACTAGTTCGTCGTGTGGACCTCAAGGGTCGCACTTTAGTCCTAATAAACGATCCACCTCACGGCTTGTTATTTTCCTCTTTTTAGTGGCTTTTTTAAAGAGGTTTTCTTTTAATTTTTTTTTATTTATTATACTGTGACCACCTACGGTAGTTGTATTCTCTATTGTTTTAATAGTAAAGTGTATATTATATAATTACAAGAGTACAGAAGGGTGAATAATATTATTTTAACCTTTAATTACTAAACCGTAATCTGTAATTGTATAAAATGTACCTATAATGCAAGAAACATAGTCGAGATCAAAGATGATAGTTTCGACTGAGATCTTTCATTTAAAATGTTAAAGGGATAATTATTTAGACCGGTATTACATCATAAAAAATATTCGATAAATTATTTTGTAAAATACTAGCTGTACCCGCGACTTCGTTCGCGCGGCGTTTGAAATATGATGCTACGTGCAATCACTCTGAAATTTTAACAACTGTTTTTTATACAGGGTGCTGAATTGCTTTGCGGGTAATAGAAATTTAACCCGTAAAATCAAACTTTTGCGATTTCCTGCTCCCCTAATTATGTTAGGAAAAATATTTTCGAATAAAAATTTTAGAACATAAAATTATGCATTTAAATCATTAAACAAAATTAATTTTGCATGCTTTGTAACGGCAGAAATTTGATGTGAAAATGTCAAAATTACCTCAAAAAAGATAGCGATAGCCATGGAACTTGAACAAAATGAGGTGCGTTTGGTATCAAGGTGTAGTGTAAAAAGTGTAAACACTTTTGACACTATTACGTTTGTTATACAAAAGTGTAAAATAACTGACCTGTTTGTTATTTCAGTGTGGGACTAAAAGTGTAACAACTATTAGTCCTGACTTTTGAGCAGGTGCACGTAGTGTAGTGTAGGTCACGTGATATATGTCTGAATTGACAATCGCTTTGACAGATTTGATACTTTTTTCGTACTCAGTTTTTACATTATTTGTCTCTTAAAAATGAATGAACTTCAAAATGTAATGGTACAAGATAAATATGGCAGCGAGTTTAACATTTTTACGTCCAAAAAAACTGTAAAAACTAGAAATAATGAACTCAACCAATCTGTCATTTATTAACTTCCCACTGGAAGTTATTGTAATGGGTCCGAAAATCGAAATCAAAAAGGAAAAAAAATTTTAATGTTTCAAGGTCACTACACTATTTTTACGTTACTTTTAGAAAGATGTCTTGTGTGTGTGTGTGTGTGTGTGTGTGTGTGTACGTACGTACGTACGTACGTATGTGTCCATTTCTTTCTAAGACGAAATCTCGAGAACGAAAAATGATATCGACTACGTTGGGGTGCCAATCGACGCGTATTAACGTAAATATGATCTGAAAGGAATTTTTTTTAAATCGGTTCAGCCGTTCTTTTTTCTTAACCAAATAACCTCAAAAAAAGTAGATTTTACACAATATCTCGCGAATAAAAAATTATATCGACTTCGTAAGGGTGTCAATCGAGGCGTGTTAACGTCATTTTGATCCGACATAAATTTTATAAAAATCGGTTCAGCCGTTTTTTTTTTTTTTTTTTTAATTATTGATGTTTTAATGATTAAAATGATTACTTTTCTGTGTAATATCTAATTTAATTATTATTATTAAATATTTATCAAACTGGGAAGTTCGTCGTGTGGACCTCAAGGGTCGCACTTTAGTCCTAATAAACGACCCACCTCACGGCTTGTTTATTTTGTAATGCGCATGTACAATCTACTCAGAATGTACACTAGCCCGTTTGTTACAAGTGTACATTTAGTTTACACTTTTGGTGAACTTGTTTACACTTTTCAGTGAAAAATATCTACACTACACTACACTACACTATGATACCAAACACACCTATGATGTCAGAATAATTTATAATCATTTTGTTACGCAGTGGATTTTAAATTCAATTTTTCTTTTTATTATGTTTTTTAATTAAAATAGAGAAAAAATAAGTAGATAATTATTTATTTTAAATTCATATAATTATAATGTTTTTTTACTATTAGTATTATAAATCAACACATTTAATAATTAATAGCTCATTATTAACAAGAACTTATAAAAAATATAAATAATATTACAAATTAAAAGCGTAAAACTGAGTGAATTCACAAAATACAATTCTTTTTTATATTTTAAGAAAAAATCTTACTATTAAATAATTTATCATAATAGTATTTTTATGTAATTGAAATTTGAAAAAAGGTATTATAAAGGTAAATGGTGTAAGTTTGACAGTGGCGACTGTGCGCAATGCCACAGCTATCGCTATCTGTTTTTGAGGTAATTTTGACATTTTCATATCAAATTTCTGCCGTTACAAAGCATGCAAAATTAATTTTGTTTAATGGGTTAGATGCAGAATTTTATGTTCTAAAACTTTTATTCGAGAAAAAGAAAAAAATAAAAAATAAATTAAAAAATCAAATAACCCGACTGCTTAAACAAAACTAAAAAGAAAAAAACAAGTTCAGTACTAAAAAAATAAATTCTAATGTGGAACATAGCGATTCAGTCGGGACCAATTATTGAGAAGATTTGCGCCGATCTAGATTTCTTATGGGTCCGACTGTTTAAGATCGCTATGTTCCACATTAGAATTTATTTTTTTAACACGCTTATATTAGCTTCACCTGTATGCGGGCTTGCTTGCTTGCTTGTTTGTCAGTTTGTAACCGACTTCTTTGAACTTATCAAGGACCGACGACAATACAATAATTCAATAAGTTTGTCCCATTATCCTGACCAGGATCTCCAGGAATAAAAAAAAACAAAAAACTTCAGATTGAACTGAAACTTTGCACACTTATCAAGGACCAATGACAATACAATAATTCCATAAGTTTGTCTCATTATCCTGACCAGGATCTCCAGGACTAAAAAGCAAAAATAAATTATAATTTAAAAAAACTAAAAAACACGCTTTAATGAACTAAAAAGTAAAAAATAATTAATTTTATTGTAAAAAAGCGTGGGGTAGTATGAAAATATGATACAAAGCACCCCACGCTTTTTACAATAAAATTAATTATTTTTTACTTTTTAGTTAGTACTGAACTTGTTTTTTTCTTTTTGGTTTTGTTTACGCAGTCGGGTTTTTTGATTTTTTAATTTATTGTTTCTTTATTTAACAAAAAGGTTTATAGATAAGTATCTCGGACATCAATAAATTTATGTTTGACATTTAATTACCATTAGCTGAATTAGTGCAATTTCTATTAATTACATTGTGGTTAAAAATCCAAATATGTTTTCAGTTTGTGTAAATAAATTAAAAGGGTTTTTTATACAAGAAATAACAGAACGTAATTAAATAAAGGGTAGGCAATATTTTAACACAGAAATCCAGTATTTACTCAGTCTGTTTTACTGTGCTGGAGACCGCAAGGTTCGTTCGGTAAGCTCCTGTTAAATACATTCTCAGACTCTGGAATTGAGTGCAGGAGGGGGAGGAATACAGTACTTAACCGGCAGACAACTGTTTCAGACGTTTTGCATATAAAATCATTACCCTTTTGTTCTACGAATTACTAAATAGTATTTATCTACAAAAGCAGTCGGACGGTTTATTTCCGCGGCCTTTTTTTCTCTTTTTAAAATTGAAAATTGTATAATACGGCTGTAATATCATCGTCCGACGTTGAGGTGATGTTATTTTTTCATTTAAATTTTGCTCTGCTAGATTTTATCTGGATATTATAATTATTTTTGCCATACCCACTATAAAATAGCTGCTTTACATGCATGTACGTATACCATAAGGGCACGTGGGGCACGAGCCCAGGGCCCCCGGCCTGATGGAGACCCCGAAATGCCGAAACTCAGTGATGTTTTCATTCACGTTTTTTTTTCTTTCTAAAAGGGCCCAAAACTTTGTGTGCCCAAGGGCCTCTGTATGGCCTAAGACGGCCCTGCATGTAAAGTGAGGTTTTACAGGCCGGTGGGCAGGAACGTATCTTTACCACACTAGTGTGGGAAAGCGAGCCATTTCCATAGTGATTTATGTTTATTCGCCCTGATACGCCCACTATTACCTACAGACAGCTATATATACTCTCGGCATACTATACAGAAGTGAAGTTGGCGACACAAAATGAATTGTCAACATTTTTTCAAAATACTGAAAATGAAGTGATTGATATATCTAGATACTTATTTGGTGTGTCCCATTAGGGTGTTTTGAAATAATTTTCACTTTCATGATGAGCTCTCGCTAGTGCGAAGATTCACTTCTACAACCTAGCTGTAATGAATTAACACTCACATGTGGTGGAAATCTATTGAATCCGAAGCATATAATGAGAATGTTAGATTCCAAGTCTTCATGGTTTCCGGGCTTGTAGGCCGTGGTCCGGTGGTATTTCTACCTGACGTTTCGTCTACCACTGCGGTAGACATTCTCAAAGGCGATGTGGCAGCGGTCGAAGTGTCCTCCTTGGCGGCTCACATAAAACTGACCTGTGAGCCGTCAAGGAGGACATTTCGACCGCTGCCACATCGCCTTTGAGAATGTCTACCGCAGTTGTAGACACCTGGATAGAATGTTAGATTAATCATGTCACGGTTGAGTAATTGTAAGCTCATTCTGCCGCGAAAGTGGAAAGGTTCAGGTTTGAATCCTGACTGTGACTATATGGTTGGTAAAATGATTTTTTCTGATGTTTGGAATTAATTATATAATTGGTTGCTTTTCAACAAAAATTTTCAATTGCATATCAACCGTATAAATCTATTAATTTATCTTACATTTTATATATTACAATGTGCATTGTGTTTGGTACATTCGGTATGGTTGTTATCTGTACTTAGGTGATCGATATTTTAAATTCCGTTGGGAATCAGTCAGATTGACGAGAGTGTTTCGTTTTTTCTCGGTACTGATCGGTCACAACGGGGTTTCACTATACCTACAGTAGTTGCCTGTTACCTTGGTGTCGTTTTTCATTGTCCCCTTAACCTTTCCTGACAAATCCCAAGATATTACTTTAAGTAGGTCATCCCTTTTCAGTATTCCAGTCCCTTTCGTCTTTACAACAGATGAGAAAAGCTATTGGAAAATTCATCTCGGGTCAAGTGAAATTATAAATATGCTCGAACGATTTAAAAAATTATCGCAGTTTTTTTTTGCATAACTGACTGATCATCTGTTATATAATAGTAAAACATGGCTCTTAGAGGGTGTCCAGACGATCCACATTTATTGTCAACTTCGGTTTCGTTCGCGTAAATTTTGGTTTCTTGGCTACTGCTCAGTCTCGTTTAGAAAACTGTGTAACAGTATACATATTGCAGCAAACCCCAAGATGCTACGCCGCTGGCGACAATAGAAGCGTCGAGAATAGGTCACAATGGTGAGGCGTGGAATGATATCGAAGATACCAGTACCTACTAGACGTCTGGAAAGTACTAGAAGCGCTGTGTTTGGGCCGCGTAGCTCTATATAAGCAGGCAGCTGACGGGAGTTAGGCAGCCAGTCGTGAAAGAGTGTCGAGTTGAATTTGCGGACATAAATACAGTATATAAATAGTTATTGTTCAGTGTTATTGAAGTGCTTCATTTTGTTTAAGAATTACTGATTGTTATTATTATTGGATATAGTTGTTATTGTTGCATTTTATTGTTATCTATAATTTTTTTTGTTAACATTTAATTCTTGTAAATAAATAATTTATTCCGCCCACGTTACAATATAGATATGTAAAGACGCGTCGCTCCATTCAAACGAAATCACACCCGCGGCGTAAGATGTTTCACCTCAAAATGGAAATTTGAAATAGTGGACTCGAGTTGTGTTTCACTCGAGTGACTCGAGTGGTTTTTATTTTACTCGAACTCGAGTCAAATTTACTTTTACTCGGCTTTCGAGTGATTCGAGTCAACTCGAGTGACTCGAATCGTCGAGTAACTCAAATCGGCTAGATCCACTCGATTGGCGAGTTGACTCGGAACACTCGAATGGCCTGTAGTGACTCGAGTGAGAAGTAGAAGTTAAAACATGCTTAGCCGATGTATGACATACAAAATACATGCCTTAATCTTTCAATTGAAATTCAGTACGTAGTTTGAGTTGTTTTATTTGTTAAATGTTTGTGTAAGCTGTAAAGCTGTTTGCTAATAGTTCGTGTTTAAAATGAGTGAGAGCTACACTGAATGTGGTTAGTGGTTATTCATTATTATGACCTGCCTGTATGTAAAAAAATGACTCGAGTTATATTGTCACTCGAGTGACTCGAATCATATCTTCACTCGAGTGAAGAAATTGTCACTCGAGTCTTATCTTGATTCGAGTGGCATTCGAGTGACTCGTTTTGTACAGGCGAGTGACTCGAGTGAAAAAAACTCAGTCGAGTCCCATCACTAATTTGGAATAGAGCTCGTTTTTATGTATCTTCGAGTTGTGCGAATTGTAAATATTATGGAATATTAAATACAGGAAATTAATTTTCAATGGAAAATTAAATCCTATATTTAATTTTTAATATGCTCTCTTTTTTAATATTCAGAGGAATTATTTAAATCTGTGCATTAATGAAAAATCACGTCTGTCTAATGTTTATAATACCTATACCCTGGAGGAAATGATGCAAATTCAGTGTGTTTTCCTATATTTCAAGTATATCTATACAGGGTGGCACATCTTAAACAATGCAGTGAAATATCTCGTAAACGGTACAAACCATAAAAAAATGTTTTATACAAAAGTTATAGAGTGTCAAGGGAGACAGAAGACTGTGCAGAACGATATAAACACCTAGGCGAGCAAGTTTGTTCTGCAAATTGAAATATTATAGCTTAAAACAGTCGCCGTAACAACATATTAAAATTTGAACCTTGAACTTAATAATACAAATTTCGTCAGGTACTTACATGACACGTTTAGGGTGATCTACCACCCCTTTAATACTGACCAATCGATCTGCAAATATTATAATGACATTATTGGGTCACCGACAAGCTATACAAACAATTTCAGCCTTGAAGCAATAATAATTGTGACCATTTTTTTTTGTTACATGTTGAGGGCGGTCTGCATCCCTCCCATACCGCTATCTAGCAAAATCCCTTACTCAGGGCACTTTAATATGCCTCCCGCAACATCTTCACAAAAATAAGGCCTTGAATAAATAACACCAAAAAATTGTCACTAGCTCTCGGTCTATTAGGTCATTAGCGTCTTAATTACATAAAAAATTCACAGATTTCGCAATCCTTGCAACCATCGAGGACATTGGAAATGATAACAGCATATATGAAACATAATTAACTGTTTATTATACACACAATATTTATCAATGCACTGTTTAGTTTTGTCAGGAATAACCCTATTATTCTTCTGTTATATACGCGTTCACTTTTGCTTGATTACTTAACTTTTAAATGGATTTTTCTACAGTATTTATTAACATTTGCTCAAAAATAACACCGCAGATCGTCGCAAATACCTCTCATTTAACTAGACATGATATAAAACACATTTCGAAAAAATTGCACTTGTTCAATTTTGCATGATTGCTCCTCACTTGATCGCGACACCGTTGTCTTTTGGCCTTGAACGAAAACTCGTAACTCTGCCCCATATACGAACATAAACATTTCCAATGTTAAAACATATCACTTAAAATTAAATGACATCACAAAATATCCATGAGCTAGATGGGATTCGAACCCACGACAGTTTGCTCCAAAGGCCAGCACGTTACACCAAGCTTTTCTCTAAACCGGTGTACACTGTACCTATAATAGACATAACTGGTCGTTGGCTAAACTGAGATGTAGTGTCCACTTTGATACCAATTTGGAGAAACTGGATGTGAATATAAGCTTGTTGATAATCATTTACAAAGGTACATCTATTTGGTGTTTACCTTTGTACATGAAAGATGTCGGTAGTGGGTAGTAGGTGTAGGTTTATACGAACGGAGGTAATAAATCAAGTTGACTTATTAAATCACATGCAGGTTGCTGTTGTGTAGAATTTTAATGGTTCGACTCCGTGATTCGTTTGTTTCTGTACCTTTAAGGTACTGAAACTAAGTTTTGTTTGTAGACAGTTTTCAAAACAAAGGACAACTTTAAAATAATGTAAGTTTATTTGAGGAAACCACTTTAAAAATAAAAAAAATATTAGCCGTCGCGGGACGCCTGGCAGATGTGAAACATTTTTATAGCTTGAATCTTTTATTTATTGAACTTGACAAATTTATCAAAATAAAATCTAGCCTATATCACTTAGGGATAGTGTAGCTTTTTATTAGTAAAAGATTTTTTAAATCGGTTCAATAGTTCCAGATAATAATTTATGATTTATTACAACGCCGCGAGACATTCCTCCCCCTGCGAAGATAATAAGTGAAAGAATTTTTAGAATCGGTTCAGTAGTTCGAGAGATAAGAATTTACAATTTAACACAATTTACCCTAATTTTCCCTCGTTTACCCAAATTTACCCTAGTATACCCTAATTTACGAAATGTTACAATTACCACAAAACACCAAACCATAATACCCTAATTTCTTGAATTTACCCTAGTTTTCCCTAAATACCCTAATTTACTCTTATTTAGCCCCCTTTGCCTTAAGTTACTCCAATTTACCTTAATTTACTCTAATTTGCCCTAATTACCCTAATTTACCCAAATTTTCGTTTTTTAAAAAAAAACAAAAAAATTAATTTTTGGTGTCATGAAATTTCAAAAAATTATAATTATTGTCAAAGAAAGAATATAACAAAAATAAAAAATTTTATAAATAAATATCATGTAGAATTTAGAAAAAAAACGTCAAAAATTGTACGATGCCATGAGTTTCCGAACCCAAGTCCCCATGCATAGAAGGGTAAAGTCGTACCACTACTCTACGGATGAACTTGTCTAGACAGTCGTTGTTACTGATATATGTATAACTTAATATACCCGTACAATTAATTTATATATTATTTATCCAGTACAATATAAGTGCCGCAGTGGTGGGGAGAACAGCAGCGAAGGAAAACATTTCGTTGCATTGATATTTCGTTGCATATTTCCCCTCACGCGGCTGTTCACAGCCCGACATAAGATGTTTCACATCAAAAAAAACAAACATTTCATGCTGTAATCGGAGCTGTAATCTTTGCCAGCCTCTTTACATGACTGATTTTTTTTTAATTTTGGACCTAATATATTCGGAGATGGGAGCATTCTTTTTTAATATTTTTTTATAAAACAACGTATAAAAAGCGAAACAAAAATTTATTCAAGTGCGCCTTTTCCAACGACGTCGAGCGTCTATAATTCACGATATTCCCCATGTTACATTTTTTAATTAAATTAAATTAAATAACGGCCAAAATGAACGACAATTAGATAAATTATGGCATAGTAGATAGCCATGATATTTCGCACCGGCCTTCTTGGCTTGAATTCAATTCATAAAAGAACCGAATTGACAAATTAAATTTGCTATTTAATTTGTAAATATCTCAATATTTATTAACTTTAGCTTATATATGTACCTTAATAATTTACTGTTCACTAAATAATGTATCGTATTCTGGAATAAAAATGCACTGTTACAATTAAAAAATCGAAGCTGATCTTTGCCTGACCTTCACAGCATCACCTATATTAAATCTGATATCACAGTCTTCTGTCCCCCTTGACACTCTATAACTTTTGTATAAAACATTTTTTTATGGTTTGTACCGTTTACGAGATATTTCACTGCATTGTTTAAGATGTGTCACCCTGTATATAGTCACCTACGTCCTACATATAATATTGTTACGGATTACCCTGTATACAAACGTTAGGCAGGAAGCGGTGTCTGCTTGCTGAACACACTGGTGCCTACACGAACATTCTGGACAACGAGTACCTGCCGGAATGTTTTAGAGAACACGAGCACACACTGGGCTTAGGCAGCGCAGGTATATAAACGAGTGAGTGAAGCGATCAGGCATTCAGTCACCGGAGGTCAGTCATGATATAAATATTAGTCAATCAACGGTCGAATCAGTCAGTACAGTGATATAAATAGTGGAGTGGATGTAAATAAATAGTACTGAAGTAACTGAGTAAATGACCGACATAAATAAACGTTAGAAATAAATCTGATATAAATACTGTGATATAAATAGTCCTTGTATATAGTTAATTGTTACGAATTATTGTATATAGTTAATTGTTACGAATTATTGTATATAGTTATTTGTTACGAATTACTGTATATAGTTGTTGCGTTCATTGTTATGTATTTTTAATTAATGTAAATAAATATTTATTCCGCCAACTCAGAAAACAGTTTTGTAACAATATAGTGGTAAACACAATACACTTACAGGGTATCTACCGTAGTCGGGTAAAACACCGATTTCACCGATTTTGTGCAGCTTGTGAATGGGGCGTATTCCTCCGCCAAATGTCAATTTCAGAAAACGAAGTAATAGATGTTGATGTTAAATGTTTAAGTGGTTTAATAATATAATTTTAATATGCAAATTAATACATATACAGTATATATCAAATTATGATGTCAAAGTTGAACAACTTGAAACACATCACTGCAGAGTCCCAGCAGTTCCTACATTATATGTTCAAACTTCAAAGTATGAATGCATTTAAGTTTTGGAACTTATACACTTATACGTAATAAGTATATCAATGTGCGTCCCTTATTCCGCGGGGTGAAAACATAGTTGAGAATCACGTCGTAAGAATATTTAGTCTGGGTAAATAACATATTTTAACGAAACCTACAATTAATACCAAAAACTATGGGTGCGGTTTTATGAAACCACGGTGCAAGTGAAACTTTTTGCCATAACCTTAAACGCTAAATAATGTTTGTACCTACCACAAGTATACTGCCTCTCGTGGATAATTGAAAGAGCTACTCTCAGGAAAACGGCTCATTGTGCGCGTTACAAAGACTCTAGCATCATGTCAAATTTCTAATTACTACCTGCGCCATCGCAGTTTTCAAAACGTCTGTGACAAACAGACAGACGGACGCACGAGTGATCTTATAATGGGTCCATTTTTCCTTATAAATACGAAACCCTAAAAATATATTGTGTTTATAAAAAATTCATTGAGAGACAGAAATAAAAAAGTTACTGCGGCTGAAAAAATATGAACGTTTTCATTAACACCGCCCAGCTTTTTTTTGTTCAAAATAACAATGTCATTAAAGTCAGTCTGTCGGTCCGTTCATACACTGACAAACGCGAACAAAGCTGTTGCCTTTGTTCCAGTCTGTTCTTTTTCAATTAATTTAGAAAATTCCTATGGGTATATGCGTATCCTATTATTTGTATTATAAAGATGACGTAATTCCATTAAAAGCAAAGCAAACGCACAAAATATCTACGTCATTAAATCAATTCATTTACTAATTACTTACACAAAATATTTTAATACCATAGAAAATTTGTATTTCACAAATTTGATTAAATAAAATAATTTAATTATACTGAAAAATGTAATGAGTTCGTGTGAATTTGATTAAATGATTGTTTAAATACCTTGTAAATACACTAAAGTGATAACGAAACCCTAATGACCTAAGTTGTCGACGCGTCTATAATCTACAATAAATAAAAGATAAAAGATAACGAAACCTATGTCTGCAATTTTGTTTTTTTACGGATTTTTTTGGGTATAATACCATACCAGGCTGCTTAAAGATTGTGACATATTATACAAGGTGTCTCAAAAATCATGTGCCATGCGCTTGTGAGGTGATTCCTGAACCAAAAATAATTAGATAAGTAGTAGTCCAAGCGGCAGGTATTAAATGAAGGGGGTTACCTGGAAAGTATTCCGAAGTTAGTGATATTTTGGTGTGTTGTTTGCGGGTACTCTGTGGAGTAGAATCTGAGTTTTCGGACTCGAGGACCCTGTGCTAACGTGGGGGGAGCCGAAAAACCACGAAATTTTACCACCTTTTTTGCTTTTTTCGAAATCTCTCAGTAACAGCCGATTTAAGCAATTCTTTCATTATTAGTACAGTAAATAGAGACACAAAAATCGCGCTTACTAAAAAAAAATACTTAATGGCTGAAATTTTGAGGAGGTGTTCGGGGGCATGTCCTGAGTCTAAAACCGAGTTTTCGTATTCGAGGGGGTGGGGGAAGCTACATCCTCCGGTCAATATAGGGGTAAGTTTGTTTTAATTTTTTATCTTCGTTGCTGTTGCCGGTACAGTCAAGTCCAAGAGATCAAACTTGTAGGAAATGAAATTATCTATCCAATGATAATAAAATAAAGGTCATAGGTCGATCAGGTTAATCACAATGGCCGGTAAAAGGTCAAAAGTGAGGGGTAGTTTTATTTATTAATGTTCACAAAATTAGAATGAAAACTTCAGATAAGGCTTTTGTAATCTAATTCTTTCTATAAAAGTCGATCAATTTTCTGACATTTCAAAATAAAACTTAATAAAAATTTATTTTTCTATTCCAATTTCTCAAGAACACTGTTATTGTATAAATTTTGGACATCCTAATATCTCAAATAATAATATTAAACTAGGTTTTATTTTGAAATGTCAGAAAATTGATCGAATTTTATAGAAAGAATTAGATTACAAGCCTTATCTGAAGTTTTCATTCTAATTTTGTGAACATTAATAAATAAAACTACCTACCCCTCACTTTTGACCTTTTACCGGCCATTGTGATTGACCTGATCGACCTATGACCTTGATTTTATTATCATTGGATAGATAATTTCATTTCCTACAAGTTTGATTTCTTGGACTTGACTGTACGGGCAATAGCAACGAAGATAAAAAATTAAAATAAACTTACTCCTATATTGACCGGGGGATGTAACTTCCCCCACCCCCTCGAATACGAAAACTCGGTTATAGACTCAGGACATGCCCCCGAACACCCCGTCAAAATTTCAGCCAATAAGTATTTTTTTTTAGTAAAATATACCGTTTTACTGTACTATATGTAATGTTTTAAAGAGGATTACATTTCCTTCAATTTTTATTATTCCTACAACTTTTCTGTGGTACTAATGGTAAGCGCGCTGCAGTTTCTTGATCACCCGCTCGGCTTTTTGTAACCTTGGTAACCAATGTGTAACATGTGTATTTTCAATTCAAAGTTCGATGAAGAACAAAATAAATAAAACTATTGAAAAGAACATTACATTTTAACGATTGGTTACCAAGGTTACAAAAAGCCGAGCGGGTGATTTTCAAGAAGCTGCAGCGCGCTTACCATTAGTACCACAGAAAAGCTGTGAGAATAAAAATTGTAGGAAATGTAATCCTCTTTAAAACATTACATAGTGGAAGAATTGCTTAAGTCGACCGTTTCTGAGAGATTTCGAAAAAAGCAAAAAAGGTGGTAAAATTTCGTGATTTTTCTGCTCCTCCCACGTTAGCACAGGGTCCTCGAGGTCGAAAATTCAGATTCCACTCCACAGCGTACCCACAAACACAAATATCATTAACTTCGGAATACTTTCCAGGTAAAAAGTACCTGACTGCTGGACAATAGTGCCTATTAATATTGTTTCGCAGATGCTTTGTTTCAAAGATACAGAGTGTTTTTTATATTTTTTTTCGGTTTATTATTGATATCTACCTAAATAAAATTATAGTAAATGTTGAAAATGGTCCAGCTTCATTACAAGAATTCAACCATCTACGTAAAAATCTTCTCACTCTGATACAAAAACGAGGATTTTGCCGAACTCTGAAAAGCCCCTTTTCCATGAAGTACGAAAAATTTCTCACTAGCTAGCGGTACGGGGGGTACTGTTCACTGTATGAATGTTCATTTACGTACTGTCATACATGTAAAAACAGTATCAAAAAAAAATGTTTTTGACAGAAGACGACGAGCTAGGGGCAAAATTAAAATTTCCAAATGTCAAGGATAATAATGTAGCAACATTAAAATGTTGGCTATCTTGCCGTAATTTCAAAATTTCAGGAAAAAAATGAATTAATTGACAGATCAGAATGCTAGGTTATATTGATTTTATAGTTGTATTTTCGAACTCAAATAACAGACGTTCAAAATAATAATAAGTTTAAAACTTATTTCAGAACGAAATATGAGTTAAATATACTAACTTGGTAATTAAAACAATTCAATTATTAATAATTAATTAATTTTATTGTGTAACAAATTAAGGTTATAATTTTCAATTAATGTACATTTATTAAGTTAGTTAACTACCTATATAAATTGTGATTTTAAGTTATTAGTTTTTCATTTACAGATCGTTTTATATGTAAATTTTGTTATTTTTTCATTTGTCAAATCCAAATTTTCAATTTATCATATCTAATGTCGTCAATGCGACGTTTTAAAAATTGTATAAAAAACACGTTTTCATCTAGATATCGATTATATCCAAAGTATAATTAGCAAAACTACAATGTTTTGTTGGCATTGTGACTAATTTAAAAACTATTTTTTTATTTGTTTTATAATTTTAAACAACTAAATTATACCACTAAAATGATACGACACAAACGTCGAATAAATGATGTCTGTACCCCCCACAAGTGCTGCCTCTCGTGGTAATTGAATGGACTACTGTCAGGAAAATGGCTCATTGAAATGGCGTTTGTCAGAGGGACAGTTCTAAACAGTCCACTTATTAAATTTACAGCAAATGAGGCGTCTTGAATGAAGCATCAGAAATCTACTGTTACAAAATAATTCCTCCAGTTTTGAATTGCACGCTATACAATTATGCTTTTAATTACTAATTAGGAACACATGAGTACCTACTACGGTGTATTTACCAGGTGTTTGTTTCCTAACTTCTAAATTTAATGACGTACTGAATGCGTCAAAATAAGCAAAAAAAAGTAGGTATAAGACGACAGCAGTGAAAACTTGATTATATGCTAAACATAGTACATACCAGATTGTATCAAATTAAACCTGTGCATAGGGCATTCTGTGTGTAAGACAGAGATCGATACATAAAGCAATAAGTAAGAATGAGATAAATGATCGCTAATAGGATGTTACGTGGTTACTGTAAATAAATAATATTTATACAACCTAATAGCGTCATCTTTGTTTTTTCGCTCCTATGCTGTAAAAATGTAAATCTTTTATCAGTTTAATTTACAGTAACCACGTAACATCCTATTAGCGATCATTTATCTCATTCTTACTTATTGCTTTATGTATCAATCTCTGTCTTACACACAGAAAGCCCTATGCACAGGTTTAATTTGATACAATCTGTACATAATATTATAATATTATTTTATTATTATAATACTTACCCGATTTAGCGTCACCGACCCGAACCCGAACCAATTCATATTTTCAAAGGCATTATTAGATCACCGACAAGCTACACAAACAATTTCAGCCTTGAAGCAATAATAATTGTGACCATTTTTTTGTTACATGTTGGGGGCGGTCTGCATCCCTCCCATACCGCTATCTAGCAAAATCCTTTACTCAGGGCACTTTAATATGCCTCCCTCAACATCTTCACAAAAATAAGGTCTAAAATAAATAACACCAAAAAATTAGCTCTCGATCAATTACAAATCTCTTAAATTCTCTAAAAAATCTTTTAAAATCCCAAAGAATTTTCTGTAATTATAAATTCGTATCTCGATGAAAACACACTGTATTTGAGATGATGCTTAAAAACGTTGAAATGCTTATATGCAGTTACCAAAAGCAACTTCTCGTATTTGTATCTGTGTATTGGTTGGAGGGAAACAGAAGACATTGCGGTTATAAATGGACGTCGCATGAATGCAGACATGAAACCAAACACCAACTTCTAATTACATTATTTTAATAGCGGACCGACTTTATCTGAATACATGTACTTTAATCAGGGATGAGAATACAGAAATACAAATATTATTCGTTATTTCGTTCAAAGACTGTTTCTAGGGTTGGGTTACGCTCGTAGATATCAATACATAATATTATAATACAAAGTGTCTTCATTATTATAGTACAGTGTTGATCCAATAGTAGATGAAAGTAAAATATTAGTAAAAAAACTTTTTAAAGACACGCTTTTATTTAAATGTACTAAAAAGGAAAAAAATAAGTTTTAATAATTTAGTTTCATAATTATAAAAGCGTGGGTTGTGAACTCTACGATATTTTATTAGTCACGACCGACGTTTTTATAATTATGAAACTAAAATATTAAAACTTATTTTTTCCCTTTTCAGTAATAAAAGCGTGTCTTTAAAAAGTTTACCAATATTTTATTTTGTTCCTTTTAGTCGTTCAAAAGTTTATCCCCTTTTGATTCCCTTAGGGAATGAATTTCGAAAAATCCTTTCATGTAGTGGGTGCTTACGTCACAAAAGAAACCTACTGTCCAAATTCCAAGTTTCTAGCTTTAGCGGTTTGGTCTAGGCGTTGAATGGTCAAAAAACCCTACTCCTCGTTTGACCTCCTTAGGAATTGAATTTAATTCTAAAAACGATTGATTCAGGTATTGTCATCGGGAATGCATATGTGTACCAAATTTTAAATCGATCGGATACGTGGAAGTCGTTCAAAATTGACTTGCAAAATTTGACATAAACAAACAAACAAACATACAAACATTGCAAGTTAAATAAAAGCTTGTAATACATTTTTTGAAACGTTGGCCGCTAGCGTAACATTGGTAAAACTTTATTATTTCCTTCAACTATAAAACAAAGTGCCCCGCCGCGTCTGTCTGTCTATGCCTATCTATGCCTGATTTTCTCCGCAACTATACTGAACGAATTTTGTTCTGGTTTTCACGATTAGATACATTGATTCATGAGAAAAGTTTATTTATTAGTGTATTTGCCATAATATGGCACATACACTATTGGCGTCGGTCGGATGGCGGGACCTAGGGGTCGGACCAAAATTTCTCAACGTTTCATACCCTCCTGAACAGTTTGCCACCATTTTTGAAACTGTTTATGTGTATATATATATATATATGTGTGTGTGTGTGTGTGTGTGTGTGTGTGTGTGTAACTCTCGACAGACTTAATCGATTTAAACGAAATTTGGTACACACATTGGAACCCATTACCGCACGAAGCCTATTTAAAATGGGCCCGATCGGACCATTTTAAGGGTAGTTTTTAGGGGTTGAAAAAAGTTTTTGGGCCCAAAAATACCGAAAAAATTTTCAGAATCGTTTCAAAATCTAAATTTAACCCTTTAGTGAAGATTAAAACTGTAAAATTTTAATAAAATCGGCCCGACAGGACCGGACTTACAAATTTTATGGAAACACTGGTTTGCGGATAGTGATTTACTTACTGAAGAGTGTATTTAATTTGTTACAGAGGTTGCATTGATAATATTATTGAAATTAAGAAAAAAAATATTATTTTAAGGGATGTATTAAGGGGTTAAATTTTTTATTTTGTCCAAAAACAAACTTAAGTTTACATAATAAAACCACAAGGCCTGCATTAGCAAATACACTATATTGTCGGCAGGGTTTGGCACTGCGACCCGAGTTTTTTTTATTTATTGTAAATTATAGACGCGTCGACAACTTAAGTCATTAGCGTCTTGATTACAATAAATAACAATTAACTTATTAAATGACATCACAAAACATCTATGAGCGGAGGCGGGTTTCGAACCCACGACAGTCTGATCCAGAGGCTGCGACGCTAACCACTGGACCACACTGTCCTCTGAGGAAGGTTAGACTTCGCCTGTATGGAAATTGGGAGTACCTAATCTCAGAAGACCGATTTCTCCCTAACTACTGAACGGATTTTGTTCCTCTATTTTTGCATTAAACCCATCCATATGTGCCTATGTATATTACGGAAACTCCAAAACATTGACGGTGGCCAAAGAAAAACGCACTCAGTTTTCCAGTGGATTTTCAAGCTAAGAAATTTTAATTTCGAATTAAATCATTATCACATAGTAAAAAAATAGCAGCAACACGTAGATCTGATCATGGCAAAGAGCCAATAAAAATGTTAGAAAGAGACATAATAGTTAGTATATGCCCCAAATTTATCGCCCTTTTTTGGCGCCAAAATTTAAAAGGAAATTCTACCTATAGTTGAGTTTTTATGCATAGGACACGTATGTTTACATTGTTTCATTGGTTTGCCGCTCCATTGAACTATACCTACATGATTCACTATCTTAAATTTTGGAACTTAACTCTACTATAAACAGGTGTATAAACAAACGGGAAAATTTTATTTGAGCAATAAAAAAAGTATTGGTCTCCTGAAAAACTAAATTAGCGTTAAATAACTAACCGAACAATAGAAATGAGCAATAAAAAAGTACAGGTTGCGCATTATATTATTCATAACTGACAATAAAGAATACTGATTGAGCATTATTTTTTTTATAACTGACAATAAAAAATATTCATTGAGCGTTATTTTTTTTATAAGTGAACAAATTCTAATTTAAAAAATGCCTACCTATTACAATAGTTGGAAGTTTTATTATATTGTGTTCCGAATTTTCATCGTGGAAATCTCGAGAATAATTTTTTTTAGTTGGTAAGTGTAGTAGCTACCGTAAACCGTTTAAGGCCTAATCAAATTGTGACGATTCCTGCGCGAAATTCGCCTATGGTTTGTGCAACTCACGCGACTATATTCGTGCCAGTTTGAACAGATCCATACATTTAGCTAGAAATGTCTAGGGATCAACCCATGAGGAGTCCCGAACAAGCACGAAGTGGGTACCTAGTTACCTACATTTTGCATATATAACGGTACTAAACAGTTGACAGCTTAATATACTACCTTGTTAAAAACATCTCTATAATCTATATAAGAAACAGCTTCAACGGCAAAGCTGCTAGCGCGTCTGCTTCGTACCCGGAAGGTTAATGGTTCGATGCCAGTTGGAACTATAAAAACCGAGATAAAAACATATTTTCCATATTCCTCTTGATATTTATTTATCAATATATTTTTTCTATTGTTTTTATATTGTCTCTACTATTTATTTTTACAAGCTTTTATTTAACTTGCAACGTATGTTTGTTTGTGTGTTTGTTTAGATCAAATCTTGCAAGTCAATTTTGAACGACTTCCACGTATTCGAGTGATTTGAAAATTTGTACACATATGTATTTCCGATGACAATAATTGAATAAATCGTTTTTATAAATAAATTCAACTTTTAAGGGGTTCAAACGGGGATGTAGGGTTTTTTTGACTAATCAATGCCCAGGCCAAATCGCTGAAGCTAGAAACTTGAAATTTGGACAGCTGGTTCTTTTTCTGACGTAAGCATCCACTAAGAAAGAATTTTTTGAAATTCAAACCCTACAGGTGTCAAAGGGGGGTAAAATTTTGAAAGACTAAAATGAACAAAATAAATATTAGTAAAAAAACTTTCTAGAGACAAGCTTTTATTTAAATGCACTAAAAAGGAAAAAATAATTTTTAATAACTTAGGTTAATAATTATAAAAACTATCACAGAGTTCACAACTCACGCTTTTACAATTATGAACCTAAATTATTAAAAATTATTTTTTCCTTTTTAGTGCATTTAAATATAAAAGCTTGTCTCTAAAAAGTTTTTTTTTACTAATATTTATTTTATCATACAATTAAACTTAGCGAGGTGTGGACTTTTGGTTTTGATTTTTCAGACAAACCCTCGCGGGGGGTGTTGATGCGATGGCGTTCTTTGCATAGTGAAAAGGGGTAGTGCAGAGAGGAAGTTCCCCAAAAAAGTACGCGGGGGGTTGCTGCGATGCAGGTGTTTTTTGCAAAGTGAAAGGAGGGTGCAGGGGGTAGTTCCCAAAAAGACATACGGGGCGTGAAGATCCATCGTGCGAGCAAATCGTGCATCTTCGGACTCCACATGGTTTGATCTCTAGACTCGACAATGTTACGCCACTGCCTCCAATAGAAACGACGAGAAAGAAAGGTCACAGTAGTAAATCGTGGAATGGTATCGAAGATACGAGTACCTGCCGGAATGTTCTAGAGAACGCGAGAACGTACTAGGCTGGGCTGCGCGACCTATATAAACGAAGTACGAGTTAGTCAGGGGGTCAGTCACCGGAGGCAGTCAACGGGAATTAGTGTCGTGTTGAATACGAAGTCAAGTACTGAGCGACGAATAGTGCGTCTGATATAAATAAATCTGACATAAATAATTACAAATAAATAATCCTTGTATATATAGTTATTTGTTAAGTGTTATTTAAGTGGCTCGTTTAGTTCAATAATTAACGTTGAAGTCTTTTTTATTATTAGAATTGACTTTTCGTTGTTGCAATTATTGTATATAGTTAATTGTTACGAATTATAGTAAATAAATATTTATTCCGCCAACTCAGAAAACAGTTTTGTAACATTATTTAACTGGCGTACAATCTGCGCGAGTGAATCGCATCCCGCGGCTCAGTTTGATTATAGTCCTTAAATGACGCTGATTTGTCTGCGCACCCGAAGTAAACATTTTACAGTACTATGTAACGACAGATGACATAAACATTATAACGTGTGGAACGTTATGCAAGCGCCTTCATAATATGTATGGGCGTGTTTGGGGTTCTTTGACAAAGGTTTTGTATTATATTACATAATATGCACTCGTGATTTTGTTCGTTGAATACTCGTACTTACCCAAATCACACGCACGACCTTTAAACACGTCGTGGAGAGATTTGAGTTAATTACAGAAGGAGCCATGGATATTTATCCATTAAAATCAGTCATATTTTTAACTTCCCATTGGAAGTTATTGTAATGGGTCCGAAAATCGAAATCAAAATGTACCTATAACAAATTTTTATGTTTCAAGGTCACTACACTATTTTTACACTATTTTTAGAAAGATGTATGTGTGTGTGTGTGTGTGTGTGTGTGTACGTACGTATGTGTCCATTTCTTTCTAAGACGAAATCTCGAGAATGAAAAATGATATAGACTACGTTAGGGTGCCAATCGACGCGTATTAACGTAAATATGATCTGAAAGAAATTTTTTCAAAATCGATTCAGCCGTTCTTTTTTCTTAACCAAATAGACTCCAAAAAAGTAGATTTTACACAATATCTCGCGAATAAAAAATTATTACGACTTCGTAAGGGTGTCAATCGAGGCGTGTTAACGTCATTTTGATCCGAAATAAATTTTATAAAAACCGGTTCAGCCGTTTTTTTTTTTCTAATTATTGTTAAAAATAAATAATAATTATGTTTTAATGATTAAAATGATTACTTTTTTGTGTAATATCTAATTTAATTATTATTATTATTAAATATTTATCAAACTGGCAAGTTTGTCGTGTGGACCTCAAGGGTCGCACTTTAGTCCTAATAAACGACCCACCTCACGGCTTGTTAAATTAGAAATAATTTCCGGGCTAAAACCCGCGTCTGTTAACATGTTTTTGTGGACGTTTCGCAAGCATTTCAGTTCTGTGTCATCGCACGGGCTTGGAAAAGCGTCCTTTATAAAATGTAGGCGCGACGGATATTCATGAAAAACTGATCGATCAATCAGAATCCATAAGCTTCTGATGGCTGCGTCCATCGTGTCGAGATTTTCACGCGACTGCGGCACGCGAAGGAAGGGTATTGAGTAGTAATAGGGGCGATTTAGACAGACAGCGATTTAGACGTGGTATTTTATTTTCTTTTCTTCTGGTCTTGTGTTTGAAAAACGCACACGGATGTGCCAAATCTCTGCTAAAACACGTACGTGAAAAACGCACCCGGACGTGAAAAATAAACGCACGTACTTGAAAAAATTTCACGTCCGTGTGCATTTTTCACGTCCATGTGCGTTTTTCACGTCCGTGTAATTATTTGAAAAACTTTAAAAACGCACACGGATGTGACCTATCTAGTCCCTACTAAAAACACGTACGTGAAAAACAGCATCCGGACGTCCGAAATTTTTTCAAGTACCTACGTGCGTTTATTTTTCACGTCCGGGTGCGTTTTTCACGTACGTGTTTTAGCAGAGATTTGGCACATCCGTGTGCGTTTTTCAAACACAAGACCAGAAGAAAAGAAAATAAAATACCACGTCTAAATCGCTGTCTGTCTAAATCGCCCCTATTACTACTGTATCGTGTTTAACAGTCCATGTATGTGTATACTGTATATGTCCACTATACAGTCTTCTGTGTAGTTGCTTTCAAACTTTCCAAATTTTTTGACGCAGTTAGGTAGCCCGTGAATAAACCTATAGCCACCATACAGAAATTTAATATTTCTTGAACACACTTTTTCCTATAGTGTGTCGCGATAAGTATTCCAATTATAAAGCCTAATCGTAAAGTAATTTTGTAAAAAAAATTACAGGAGTCGAAAGAGGGCGGATTAAGTACGAGTATGCATTCATATATTGTATAACGTATTGTTACGGATCACCCTGTATATAAACGTTAGGCAAGAATTCTGAGAAGTGGTGTCTGCTTGCTGAACAACGAGTAACTACGCGAAGTTTCTAGAGAACGCGAGAAGCACTGGGCTTCAGCCACGCATCGTATATAAACGAGTGAGTGAAGCGATCAGGCAGGCAGTGAATGGTGAGTCGTGCAACCAAGCGGATCAATGATATAAATATATTAGTCAATCAACGGTCGAATCAATCAGTACAGTGATATAAATAGTAGAGTGGATATAAATAAATAGTACTGAAATAACTGAGTAAATGACCGACACAAATAACGTTAGAAATAAATCTAATATAAATACAGTGATATAAATAGTTCCGTGATATAAATTCACCAAATAAAATAAATATTAGTGTAGTCAATTGTATATAGTTAAGTGTTAATTAAGTACTTGTGTTGATTGTTAGAACTGACTTTTGATTGTTGTATTTATTATTGTTGTGTTTTTAATTATTGTAAATAAATATTTATTCCGCCACCTCAGAAAACAGTTTTGTAACAGTATTCTTCTAATAGTAGCCATACTTTTGATTTTTTTTTACAAAATTCCTTTACGAATAGCCGTTATAAATTATTATTGCTATAATTTCTATTCGTAAAGGAATTTTGTAAAAAAAAAATTAAAAGTATGGCTACTCCGGGCTCTCCTTTGTAGAGTGCGTTATAAGGTATGCGAATGCATACTCACTTAAACCGCCTATTTGTAGACATAGTAATTACTTATGTAAATAAATAAATATTGGAAGCTTGTTTTGTACTTTTAATTAAACAGGTCCATAGGGTTGTTCGACAAAAGATTTCATAAGCAAAGGTTATAAATATGTTATTGATTTCTCGTTCTTACTATTTTGTAGCACGAAGTAAGCGTGAGTAGGCGTCCCTTGTGTAAATCGACATCACTAATTAACTTCTATAGTTGAGATAGAATTGTTTACTTAGTGAATTCATTTTCTTCATTAGCAAGTTTGTGTTTACTGCTTTTTTTATTGTGTTATGTTGCCAGCCTGGGAGAGTGTTCACTGACCCGTTTGGATTTATATCAATATGTTTTCGTAATGTATAAAATAGTAAAGGAGCTCTTCTGTAATTTAGTTTTCTTGCCGGTTTTCAAGTACTTTATTATGATATCTATGCCTGTGTTGCAGAAAGTATTGTCAAAAAATTGAATTTGACGTAATAACCATAGATTGTGAGGGGCCATTCCAGTATTACGTAACGCAGTTTGGGGGGAGGGGGTCTTGTAAAACGTTACGGTGCGTTACAATGATCCCCCTCTCCCCATTGTAACGCACCGTAACGTTTTACAAGACCCCCTCCCCCCAAACTGCGTTACGTAATACTTGAATGTCCCCTGACCATATAGGAAGAGCATTCTGAATTGAATTTCAAATCGCTCCAATTTGAAAAATAATTGATTAATTGAAACGATATTTTTTTCAAACTCAATTTCCACTTCGAAACAACATTTTTCTACGCATATTCATTACTTGAAAAGCGATTTTTTTCTATGTAGATTGTAGATCAATCATTTATTTTTGTGTGAGTCGGTACCATCTAATGTTCTACATGAGAGAGAATTTGAGAGCGACATTAGACTGTTCCTGCATGTATAAAAACTGAAATATATGATCACAATAAAACCGTTTAAAAATAGCTGTAAATCATTTTTAAATTAAATTAAAATATTGATATTGATGCACGTTTTTGTTCAGTGGATGTGAGACAATTTTCTCTAATGCATTAATATTTTCCATAACTACGAGGTAATAAGTGAAATTCACTATAATATACAGGGTGTCCGGATAAAGTGAGCAAAAAATTCAGGGGGTGATTCTACTTGAAAAATTAATGCCACAAGTTCATGTAACATTTTTCCGAAAACTCAAAAATACCGGATTTATAGGGCAACAAAAAATGTTTTTTAAATCGTTTTTTTTCTAATAACTTTTTTGCTAGCCTATCGATTGTCCTCAAATTTGGCACACTTATCACTAATGTTCTTTTGTATACGTGTTCCAAATTTAACTTAAGTCTCCTAAACCCAAAGGGCCTAAACTGCCATTGACCTTTAGATAATGACCTATAAATTTTGTTTGAATTTTTTTTTTAATTTTGACGACACACGATTAAAGGGCATCAAAAAAGATCCTCTTCTTACATCACGATAAAATGAGCTGTTTTCGAGAAAAACAAAAATTTGCTTGCACTGAATGAATACAAACTCAACTCATCTCATTTTCAACATTAACACAGCATGCTTTGGAAATAAATGCGTTATTTGCGTTGTAAATAAGTTTACGTGGAATTAATTTTAACAGATAATAATTTGACGCTAGCGGAAAAAACCTTCTTTGTTGCCCTATAAATCCGGTATTTTTGAGTTTTCGGAAAAATGTTACATGAACTTGTGCCATTAATTTTTCAAGTAGAATCACCCCCTGACTTTTTTGCTCACCTTATCCGGACACCCTGTATAGAAATATGTTTTACAGCTAAATCTGTCAGATACGTTTCTGCTGAAAACAAAAGTATTAATCCCAGATTAATATTTTTTTTTCATTTTCAGCATTTTCAGTGTTGTATGTATTTTCAAATAATTGTTGATATTGGCATTTTTTTTGTGTCTGATGGTAAATAATTTTTTGTTTAGTTATCAAGTGATCGCGTTACACTCGATTTTATTTATGAAGTAGAATTTACCGGCGGTTTTGCTTACGTTAAAGTCATTTAATTGGCTATTGTTCAGTCCCTTTTAGTAGAAAATCCCTGACCTATAATAATAACAAACACTGCAGCGCGAACGTTGAATGTGGAATTCACTCCAAATAAAAACTTCCCCAATTATCTGTGACCAAGATCCTCGAACACGTCAACCTTATTTCTTGATCACGCATCTTTTCTGATAGTTGTCAATTTTTGAAGCGAAAAGTAACTTAGGCGCGCTTTGCCTGGGCTGTTAACAACAGTGATGTGAAACGCACCCGACGGTGACAATCGGGGCTACTCGGCTCAAACACGAACACGTGTTTGCAATATGCTGGTGATAGTGTGTAGTTCATAAGTGTGCTAATAGACGAAACTAAATACTTAATACTAGTAAAAAGTAATTTGTAGTTCACAAGTGCGTTAACAGATGACACTAAAACATATATTTTGCAGTTCACAAGTGCGCTCACAGATGACACTAAAACTTAATATTATTGTTAAGGTATTATATTCATTAAATTAAATTGTATAGGCCGATTTTAATATATTTATGATTAAACTGTGTGATTAAAAAATTGTATATATATTTTAAAATTAGAAAATCAAGTTTTCATTTCCGTCGTGTGGTCATAAGCAAACACCCATTTTTTTCTTCCCCCACCCTTTTTTTTATTTTTATAGTGATTATCATTAAAAGTTTGGGAAGGGTAAAGTGCCTGCCCTCGTTTATTCTCTTTGTATCTTTTAAATCTGCGGTTCCCAACCGACTTGTAGGCCGCGGACAGCGTGGTACTGAGCAGCGTCGAGAGTCTAAGCCAAGATAATTAGATAAATATTGGAGCTTCAGGGGTAGAGATGGTAACAATCGAGTGTGTGTGTGTTTATAGTCTTTACTTGTATATTTAGTTAGTGGACCTCAAATTTTTTTTACAAAATTAGTTATCCGCACATCAAAAAAGGTTGGGAACCGCTGTTTTAAATCATTTGTTTTTATTTTCTTGTGCTAAGTAAATAGATAAAAATACAAAATACCAAGTATAAAGGAAATGGAAAAACACACGTTCTAGCTGAATACCACATTTCTCTTTTAACTAATATAAAAACCGCAAAATAAAAAGAAAAATATTATAATGGCGGTTGTTACAGTGAATTCAAAAATAAATATATAGCTACGTAATTTGTGTGAAAAAGTACAGTTGTTAATTTAGTTTACAACTAATGTAAATTTCATGAAAATGAAATGAAAAATTTGGTTTAATTGTCATAAAATGTGTTCAACTTTCTGTGTAAAAAAAGAAATTCACTTTAAAGTTATTGTTACAAAACTTCTGAGTTGGCGGAATAAATATTTATTTACAATAATTAAAAGTACAATAACAATAAATGCAACAACGAAAAGTCAGTTCTAACAATCAACACAAGTAAACAATAACTAAACGGTAATTAACACTTAATTATATACAATTGACTATACTAATATTTATTTTATCAGGTGTATTTATATCACTGATCCACTTGATTGCACGACTCACCATTGAATGATTGACTGATCGCTTCACTCACTCGTTTATATACGCTGCGTGGCTGAACCCCAGTGCTTCTCGCGTTCTCTAGAAATTTCGCGTAGTTACTCGTTGTTCAGCAAGCAGACACCGCTTCTCAGAATTCTTGCCTGACGTTTATATACAAGGTGATCCGTAACATTATGTTAAATGGAATGTTGATTCCATTTTTTAGGGTTCTGTACCTCCGAATGGAACCCTATTACTGAGTCTACGATTTCTGTCTGTCCGTCCGTCCGTCCATCTGTCGCAAACGGTAAGAGAATAGTTAGCTGAATTTTCACAGATTGTGTGTTGTGGCATGAATCCTGGCAAATAATAATTAGAATTAAATTATCAATTAATTTTAATAAATTTATGTTTTTATTTTATTACAATACTGACTCCAGCCGTACTTATATACTGTACTATAGGGCGTCTAACATCATCGTTCGACTGGCTCAGTTTGACTAAAGATCTAAAGGTCCGTGGTTCGATTCCGGGTTTAGGATCGCAATATTTTTTTTATGAGCTGATTCTACTATTTCATATAACTTGAATTCAATATGTAATTTAAATGGAGAAATTTAATTAACTTGTAAAGTCAATATGTTGGTTGAAATCAAATACCTACCCTGTATACTATGTACCTATATGCAAATACATTAACAAGAAAAAATCCGGGAAAACAGAACACTTTTAAATTGCTATACACATCGATTTTAAAAGTTTTTTAAAAAGACGGCACGGTTTTTAATATTAGACTGTTTGGAAGTTCATTTTGTATGTTTTTGCGTTTATTCCTCGATTAGGATCAAATTTGAGGACCAGTTTTTTAGGGAACGCCTTTGAATCAAATGCTTTTGTGATCAAAACATTCCCCGTGGACAGATGGTTCATAAATGGAGAAAACAATGATAAAAGGAAATAGTATTTTTAACCGACTTCAAAAACAGGAGGTGGTTCTCAATTCGGTTGTATTTTTTTTGTTACCTCAGAACTCCGCCATTTATAAACCGATTTGGAAAGGATATACTTTCAGATTGGTCCCATAGAAATTGTATCAAAATCGGTTCAGTAGTTCGGCTGATTTTAATAAAAGTTAGTAACGGCGTGTGATTCCTTAAGGTAAATTGTCACTTTTTGACACATCAGACAGCGTAAGAAAGTCGGTTTAATAAAAGTGAGTAACGGCGTGTGATTCCTTTAAGGTTAATGTCACTTTTTGACACTAAAAAGTAAAAAATAAAGAATTTTTAACAAAAAAAACCTCTTTCAAAAAGCCACCAAAAAGAGGATAATAATGAAATTTTGAAGTCTGCGCCAATTTAATAAAATATGAAGTTGGTTAAAAAGAAGATATTAATCACTATACTATACTTTTTAATCGACTACATAATTTATTAAATTGGCGCAGACCTCAAATTTTTCCTCTTTTTAGTGGCTTTTTGAAGGAGGTTTTTTTTTTGTTAAAAAGTTTTTTAATCTAAACAATATAATATTATAAAATTGGTAAATTCTGCACTTTGTACAATAGACGCACTACTGAGTATCGATCGATGTGTTCGTATATATAGTAACGCGCATACAAAGTCCACATCATGAGAGAGTCATGTTTTTAATGATTTATACAGAAGTTAATAACTTTAATAAAAATAAACTAAATCGTAATTGTAAAGTTTTAAGGACTAGAAGAGCGAATTTTCCGTTTTCATAATTTTTTTCCTGTTTTTCAAATTTCAATTTATCTATATCTATTTGTTTGGTTGAACGCGCTAATCAAAGGAACTACCAGTCCGATTTGAAATTTTTTTTTTTTTGTTAGATAGGAGGAATGTTGTAGGCTATATAATATCACGCTACGACCAATAGGAGCGGAGCATCAATGAAAAATGTTGCAAAAACGGGAAAAATTATTCCTTTTGAGAGCTTTCGTTGCGTGCGCTGCGTAAACGGTGAAAGTTACGCAAAAACCATGTATGACGGAATTGTTTCCGAAAGGTTTATATATATAGCAAACGAGCGTAGCGAGTGAGTAATGTAATTCCTAAACCACGCAACGGATTTTGATGCGGTTTTCACCATCAGTTAGATATTTGTTCACGGAAGGTTTATATATATAGCGAAAAAGCGAAGCGAGTGAGTAATGTAATTATAATATTCAAGCGAACGAGCGAAGTGAGTGATTAGTGTATTTATAATATTCAATCGAACGAGCGAAGCGAGTGAGTAGTGTATTGCACCCGGGGCCGCTAGTATTATTATATTATTTCAATTTCAACTCAATCAGAGCGAAGTTTACTGTTTACAGCACTACTAATGCGACCTACCATACTAGTATAGTTATTTAAACAACCTCACTCCCTCTGACTATTTTGTTAAACTAGTTACTAGATAATAAAACTCCGAGGAATCATTCAGAAGCCAAAAATAAGGAAATTATGTTTGTATAAAATTATTTATTTCTATAGCTTCAGAATAACATCCCAGAGTTTTGACCTTTAATTTTAAATTACTAAATATATAGAGTTCCAGGAAAACATACACTACGGTTAAATAGCTTATAGCATTGTATATATGACGTTAAATTAACTTTTTCCTTTTTGTTTACTAACAAAAAATTACAAGTATAAATTTATAACATGAGTTTTATCAGCGCCATTTCACATAATAACAGTTTATGGTATCACCTCTTGACTTGTTACAAAACTTTCTCAAATCCAATCAAGAAATCATGCAACTGGACATGGGCGCCTACAGAACTGATTCCAAGGGGGGTATTATTATTATTATTAAAAATACGTGCGTGTATGCCTGCACTAAGATAATATAGAAATATACCTAGGCATTCAAATTATGCAATGCATCATAGGAATGAGCCATTTTCCTGAGAGTAGTTCTTTCAATTATCCACGAGAGGCAGCACTTGTGATAGGTACAAACATTATTTATTCCCCATAGTGTCGTGTCATTTTAGTAGTATAACTTAATTATTAAAAGATTTTTTCGTTGGAGAGCAGCCAATTATATAATTGTTTCGAAACATATAGGAAAAAATCATTTTACCAACCAGTGGTCACAGTCAGGATTCTAACCTGAACCTTTCCAATTTCGCGTCGGAATGAGCTTACAATACCTACTCAACTGTGACATGATTGCTAAATTAATATTCTTCTTATATGCTTCAGAATCAATAGATTTTCACTATACATGCGAGTGTCAATTCATTTATTTATTTATTGTAGATTATAGACGCGTCGACATCTAATGTCATTAGCGTCTTTCAACTACACTAAATAACAACTAACTTAAAACTAAATAACATCACAAAACATCCATGAGCGCAGGTGGGATTCGAACCCACGGCAGTCCAGTCTAGAGGTTGCGGCGCCAAGCACGCTACCATCTAGGCTATACTGCCCTCGAGTGTCAATTCATTCCGACGCGAAATTGGAAAGGTTCAGGTTAGAATCCTGACTGTGACCACTGGTTGGTAAAATGATTTTTTCCTATATGTTTCGAAACAATTATATAATTGGCTGCTCTCCAACGAAAAAATCTTTCAATTGCATACAGCCGTATAAAAAAACTATTATTATCTTAATTATTAAATTATTATTATGACTTTTTACTCGTATTAAGTTTTTGGTATCATCTATTAGCACACTTATGAACTACACACTATTATCAGCATATTGCAAATAGGTGTTCATGTTTGAGTCGAGTAGCCCCGATTGTCACCGTCGGGTGCGTTTCACATCACTGTTGTTAACAGCCCAGGCAAAGCGCACCTAAAAAAACAAAACATCTACTACATCACAAAATTGTAAATGTTCTCAATGTTGTTTGTCCTATGTTCGGTAAAACCGTTTACACTCTGTATATTATGACCGATATTCTGAAGTCGCACTGCATCAATGTTCACTTTGTAAGTAGAAAAACATCACCGTGCACCGCTAGCAAAAGGGGAATCGAATTAGGATCTTAACAACTCGCTGTTATTATGAGCAAAAAAAGTTTACAAAATACACGGGACAAGGAAAAAGTGTTATATTTCCCGTTAATTAAATCCGATTCTTGTTTTTATCAGTGCAACCTTACGAAAATAAAAACGCTGTACACAGCGCATTTACGAATTTGCTGGCAGTAAGCAGAATGTAGGTATTATTTACCTTTTACATGCTTTCAACGTAAACAAAACGAACTAACCTAACAAACAGATACCTAATATTACATAGGTACCTATATATTGTAACAAAACTGTTTTCTTACGTGGGTGGAATAAATTATTTATTTACAATAATTAAAAATGTAACATAAATAGATAACAATAAGATGTAACAATTATATCTCAATTCTAATAATGAAACACTTATATAACACTTAACAACACAATGATTATTTATTTTAACAGGTATGTTCACAGAATACTGTTTTATTTATTTCCTATTTATTTCCGTACTTCGATAACTGACTACTTATTCATTTGCACGACAATGAATGACTGACTCCGCACCGTGGACTGACCGCTTTATATAGCTGCGTTGCCTGCGTGCTCGTATTCTGTAGAACTTTCAAGAATATTCGTGCCGGTGCTAGATGTTATAACGAACAGACAATCGCCTCAGTCTGGAATGTTCTTGCGGAGACAGTGGCGTAACATCTGGGGTTTTGCTACACATTGTTACATGTTTTCGATGCTTCTATTGTCTATTGTCTATTGGGGTTTTGCTACAATATTATATCTGTGACAGCAGCTGACAAAACGGCACATGTCGATATTTAGAATTTTTAAGGTTCCGTACTGGAGCCCTATTACTAAGCCTACGCCGTCTGTTTGTCCGTCTGTCTGTCCTACATTTAAAAGACTGTATCTTTTGAACCATAACAGGTAGCCGGTTGAAATTTTCACAGAATATGTGTTATTATGGCGGTAATCCTAACAAATAATAAAAAAGAACAAAAAGTGAAAAGTAAAAATTAAGGGGGGTTTCCATACAAAATACTTGTTTTTCAACGTTCTTTTGTTTTTGCTCTATCGTAAAAACGGTAATACATACAAGAGTCAAACTTGGTGGATTATAGTGAAAACTCTAAACTAAAACAACAAATAATAAAAACCGACCAGGCGACCAAGTGTGAGTCTATGTTTAACATTTTTGACATTTACATTAACGGTGGCACAAACAGAAACACTCACATTTTAAAATTGAAATATCTTTTTTATTTGTCAACCGATTTGAATGAAACAAACACTAAATGTTATTCCAAGCTTATCTTCAACATTATCCCTACTTAAACTCCTTATTTTGACCGGTTTTTTAGGGTTCCGTACGGAAAGCTAGTCATAAAAACAAATATTCCAAAATTTAACTCAAAAATGTTGATAAACTTCAATGCTATACTGGTATTGAACGCCCATATCTGTCTCTATAATACGCCGTAATAAACCCACATAATATTGCATAATGCAAGGAAATCTTTTCTTAGAATTCCGTACCTTGATGATAAAAACGGAACCCTTATATGCAGGGACGCACTGGAGCAAAAAAGCGGCGTGGGCGGTGATAAGAGGAGGCGAGGAGAGACGAGATAGCGAAAAATATTCCTGGAACTGAAACATAATCAATTTTGACAAATAAATATCCTATTGCATTCAGGAGAATGACCCCAGGAAATAATGCAGTAACTCATCGAGCTGTAAGCAAATGCATAATAAACAGATATTAGCACGTCGGTACTGAAGGTGTTTTTCAGAGATCTGATATAATACGAAATTTTATTTAGCTTTGCGCATACGCTGTCAACTTGTACATCCCATTTTAAAGCAGAATCGATATAAATACCTAGAAATTTGGCCTTACTTAACTTGTTTATTTCATAGTCATTATAAGTGATTTTATTATGTATATAGCTAATGTTTGGTCTGTCAAATATTATAAAATTGGTCTTTGAGAGGTTTACAATTAAGTGATTCATTTTACACCATGTAGCGAAATCATTTATGACTATATTAATTTTTTCAACAAGATCGGTAGCATCGTCTGAATGTAAGATGACCGATGTGTCATCGGCATACATGATGAGCTTTCCAGTGGAAATGTGTTGAGGTAAGTCGTTCACATATAATAGAAAAAGGATTGGACCGAGATTACTACCCTGCGGGACACCGACAGGGGTATTAAACATGTTAGATTTATGTCCATTAACTTTAACAAACATTTTACGACTATTCAGATATGAAACAAACCATTCATGCACATTTCCACGGATGCCAATGTTATACATTTTATCTAATAAAAACTTGTGGTTGACAGTGTCAAAAGCTGAGCTGAGGTCAAACATTACGACAGCAACATGCTTATTTATATCGAGTTGCTTCAAAATGTACTGCACAAATTGACAGCATGCTGTGCAAGTAGACCGCTGTGGCCTAAAGCCATGTTGACATTCCGTGAGTAAGTCATATTTTTTTACAAAGTCAATTAGCCGTGTATAGACTGCACACTCCATAATTTTGGCAAAAACACTGATGAGTGATATGGGTCTGTAATTAGAGATCTCATGACAATCATTTTTCTTATATACTGGGGTCGCTACTGATATTTTTAATTTTTCAGGATATCGTCCGTTACTAAATGATAAATTTAAAATGTGAGTTAAAACATGAACAATAAAAACAATAACAGATTTCAACACCTTGGCAGGAATTTCATCATGACCACATGACATAGAGTTTTTTAAATTCTGAACAATACATATTATTTCACTATCAGTCACTGGATTCAGAAACATGGTATGATTTTGTATGTTTGGTACAGTGCACCGTATAGGTAAATTTACACCATAATGTTCTCTTAACTTTGTGTGTGTTAAAGTAGAAAAATGTTCCCCAAATTTTCGGGCAACTTGATCTGGAGATTCTATTAATGTACCATCCTGATCTCGTATCTTAATGATACTACTTTTATTTTTAGTTTTGCCAATCATACTGTTGATTGTTCTCCATTTATTTTTAACAGAATTATTTCCATTCGAAATCATATCATTTATATACATGTTTTTAGTTTCAATTATTTGACTATTGTATTGTGTTTTTTTATATTTGTAAAATTCATCAATTAGAATATTGTCAAAATTAGATTTTAAAATAAACAAGTCTCTCAGTTCTTCACTTTTTGTTATTAGTTCTTGTGTAATCCAATTTGATAATTTGGACCTTTTAGTTTTATTTTTACATTTAACTATCGGAAAACTTGTCAGAAAACAATGCAAAAATTGATCGTAAAAAATACTGAAAGCATTGTCTAAGTCACCATTATTAAGAACATCAGACCAGTTTACTTTACTAAGTAGCCACTGCATGTAATCAAGGTTAAACGAGCTAATATTTCTCTTATAAATTAAATCATTTATCTTATAATCTAATACATTTTTATTGTTCACCTGAAATGTTACTTTTTGCGCTAAATGATCACTAAGATTTAAATTAAGTACTGAAACATTATTGACTGTTATATTCTTGTCCACTATACAGTAGTCCACTCCTGTTGAAGTTGTTTTGCAATATCTTGTTGGTTCGGTGATAATATTGACACAGTTATTAGAATCTAATATGTCATATAACTTGCGTTTGTATATATTGTTTGTTTGATGATTGATATTAAGATCCCCGCATATAAAGACATGATTACGATTGACATCAATTTTGTCGAAAATGCTGTCCAAAGACTTGAAAAACAGTTCATTATTCACATCGGGAGATTTGTAGATAGCAATTATATATACAGGTAATGTGGTAGTAATATCAAATGTTATTTTTATGCCGGTACACTCAAAGTATTTATCAGCACAAAACATGCTGTAATCAATTGATGAAGCATAACACTTTAGATTGTCATTAATATATATGGCAACGCCTCCATGTATAAATTCCTTACGGCAATAACTAGCGCAGAGACTAAAACCAGAAATATTTAATGTATCTAAGGATACTGACATTTGCCAGTGCTCGGTCAAACATATTATGTCAATGGAATTACATTTAGCATGAAATTCTATCAGATCGTTTTTGCCATTTAGGCTTTGAATATTTTGATGTAGGATATTGATAACCCTGAATGAGTTGTTTAACTTTGGAAGTTCGCCGAGATTTTCGGAAAATTATATCTCTTCACCAGAGCCCCTGAAGGCCAGATGCTTCCATCATATATTATGTCCTTGAGCGATACATCGGCACCAATTTTAAAACTTTTTAAAGAACTTTTAGTAGATAATTCTTCACATGTGAAATTATTGTCGGGAAATCGAGACGTTAGATAGCTTGTCACATGTTCTGGTTGAGTAGAAGGTAAAGCTCTACCTAAATAAATCCACAGCCTACTCTCCGCCATTTTTAAAATATCACTTGTTGGAGCACTTCCCCTAATAAACTTTTGCTTTTTTTTCCGTTGAACGACTATAAAATCATCATCACTTGTACTGTCATCTGGTTCAACTGTCAAATCGTATTTAGATGCACTACCAGCTGTTACATTGTTTACCTTTTGGTCACTCTCGTTGTTATCGGTAGCGTTATCTTTATCTACTTGTGAAACACTATTTTTTTTAGTCACCTTCTTTACCGACTTAACATGTTGTTTACTAGATGGCTCTGTCTTAGCCATTTTACAGTTTTTCAGACTTTCTATTTCAGATATTAATTTGAGGTTAGATTCCCTCAGATCTTTTAACTCATTTTGTATTTTTTCTGTTTGCTTTTGCACAGCGTTATTAATTATATTATTCAACACTTCACAAAACTCCTCACTGCACAGTGCACTTTTTAACATATTTAAAGATACGGAATTCTCCAGATTATCGTCTTTTTTAGAAGCACCACTTCGCGTGTTACCTGCCGGTGGCGCCATTTATATGTTATTCGCTTCTTCTTCTTACATATAAAATGAATGAACTGAATAAATATGGCGACTGGCTTCACTTTTAATTAATGCTTGTAGCGTCTCCATAACCTCTAAACTATATAAAATAATAATAAAATATGAAGTCGGTTAAAAAGTAGAGTATATAGTGATTAATATCTTCTTTTTAACCAACTTCATATTTTATTAAATTGGCACAGACCTCAAAATTTCATTATTTTCCTCTTTTTAGTGACTTTTTGAAGGAGGTTTTTTTTTTGTTAAAAAGTTTTTTATTTTTTACTTTTTAGTGTCAAAAAGTGACATTAACCTTAAAGAAATCACAGCCGCTACTTACTTTTATTAAACCGACTTTCTTACGCTGTCTGATATGTCAAAAAGTGACAACTTACCTTAAGGAATCACACGCCGTTACTAACTTTTATTAAAATCAGCCGAACTACTGAACCGATTTTGATGAAATGTCTATGAAAATTTTTTCCACGTCGGTTTAAAAATGACGGAGTTCTAATTAGGTAACAAATATAAAAAAAAAAATATTACCGAACTGAGAACCACCCTCCTTTTTTGAAGTCGGTTAATAACAACTAAGACAGGAGGCAGGCGCTCGGCCGGGCGGCGGGCACAGCGCATAAATTAGGTACAAGCTGAACTAATTTTCAGAATCATGGAAAAAATAATTCATAAATTTGCGCCATGAAAAATTGCTTGCTTTGATTTTTCATCCCGATCAGTGGCGAGCGGCGCTAAACTCGCCCGGCGCATGAGGCAACGCCCTTTCGCCCCTGGGGTCAGTCCATCCCTGCTTATATGGTGACATTTCAGTAGGAAGTATATAGAGGGACTCTGCGCCACAGAAATGATTATTTATGAACAAACATGATTTCTCATTCTTATGATATTATCTTTATCTCAGCGTTCATTTTGTAAAATGGCGGAGTTGCGTTTATTTTTCACGTCCGTGTGCGTTTTTCACGTCCGTGTATTTATTTAAAAAACGAATACGAATGTGCCAAATCCCTGCTAAAAACACGTACGTGAAAAACGCACCCGGACGTGAAAAATAAACGCACGTACGTGAAAATATTTCACGTCCGTGCGTTTTTCACATCCGTGTATTTATTTAAAAAACGAATACGAATGTGCCAAATCCCTGCTAAAAACACGTACGTGAAAAACGCACCCCGACGTGAAAAATAAACGCATTTTACAAAATGAACGCTGAGATAAAGATAAGGTCATAAGAATGAGAAATCATGTTTGATCATAAATAATCATTTCTGTGGCGCAGAGTCCCCTATACTTCCTGCTCACTTCGTAGCTTGTCTGTAGGTATGTCACGCAGTTGACTTTCTCAAAATATCTAATTTCAATCAATAAAAGATGAATAATATGCAAAAATGGAAAATAATAGGTAGTAAAGTTAATCGAAAATTTAACGTCAAACGCTTTATAACACGCGGTGCAAGACAACTCATTTATATTATTAGCACGTAAGTATTGTGCAGTAAAAAGAAAATAATAAAAAATATTACCGCGAAGCATTTTGTAGTTATGTGGGGGCTGATATAAACATTCTCTCTACATTTTAGTATTGCTCATAATGTAGGTTATGTTGTTCAGTTATACAAAAGAGAAGCTTATTTCTATAATTCACGATACATAGTCGGCAACCAGAGCCCGCTTTTCACGACACACGATTCGCATTAACACCGATTTAGTACCGTTTTATCTCATTTCAGTGCAAACCGCGAAATGCACCGCGGTTTAAAGAAGAAATGCTCTTCTTCAACCGGATTTTAAGGACGGTATTCTGACAACAACTAAAGAACGATTTTCTTTTTTTACTACCTGTATTTACCCAGCGTTGTCCGAGAATTACAGTTATATAGGATGTTAATTAAGTATGTGCACAAACTTTAAGAAATCAATCTATGATTCAAGTGTGCAAGCTTTCACGGCCGGCATTGTTCCAAGTCTTCATGGTTTCCGGGCTTCTAGGCCGTGGTCCGGTGGTATTTCTACACACTTTGACTCTGGACAATCATAAGATCCTCTTCGAAGAAACCCGAGCCATAGACAGAACGTTGAGTTATTGTACCTACGAATATACAGAGAGGCCATAGAAATACAAAAACACACACAGAATTTCAACCGAAAAGATGAAGGCCTCAATCTCAGTAAAACCTGGACACCAGAACTCCGACACACAAAACCAATGACCAATCGTACAAGGACGGAATATGACAGAGTAGAGAACTCACCCCCACCACTACACACTTCACAGTTGACCAATTACACAGAGACGAACAGAGAACACACTGGTACTAGGCATAAAAGAAGGGAGAACACCAGTCACTGACACACTGACCTGTGAGCCGCCAAGGAGGACATTCGACCGCTGCCACATCGCGTTTGAGAATGTCTACCGCAGTTGTAGACGAAACGTCAGCTAGAAATACCACCAGACCACGGCCTACAAGCCCGGAAACCATGAAGACTTGGAATCAATCTATGATTGATTTTAGGACAAAACCTTCATTAAAGTATGGGTCCGCAACGGCTCTGTTTTTAAGATACAGCTGGTGTTAAAATTAAAAAAAAAAATTTAATAAATAGTGTCAGCTACTTAATACACACTACTTACAAGTCTCCAGTTCCCGGGTTCTAGCCCGAGAGAAAGTGTCAATTGGATTTTCAATTTATTATTAAAAAAAAAAATTAATGAATTGAAAATATGAATTGGTGCTAGACCCAAATAATCTTAGCGATTATTTGGGTCTAGCACCAATTCATATTTTCAATTCATTTTTTTTTTTTTTTAATTTGAAAATGTCAAAATTACCTCAAAAACAGATAGCGATAGCCATGGAATTTGAATAAAATGATTAGAAATTATTCTGACAAGTAAAACGTCATCATTTTGTTCAAGTTCCATGGCTATCGCTATCTGTTTTTGAAGTAATTTTGACATTTTCATATCAAATGTCTGCCGTTACAAAGCATGCAAAATTAATTTTGTTTAATGATTTAGATGCAGAATTTTATGTTCTAAAACTTTTATTCGAAGTTATTTTTCCTAAAATAATTAGGGAAGCAGGAAATTGCAAAAGTTTGATTTTACGGGTTAAATCCATATTACCCGCAAAACGATTCAGCACCCTGTATGTGCACAGCTTGGTAATTTCAGGATTTTATTTGGGCGTTAATCTACAGGATATATAATTAGACTTCAGCGTGACAGCATGGAAACATAAACAGGTCGAGGGTGTTTTTTTGTTCCTTCGTCAGTGTTCGTATATGCTATCGATCTTGGTGTAGATAGAGCCGTGATCGGACTATAATAAGAACAAGAGTCTAGTCGTATTCAATAGAGGACAGCCGAACAACCACGATATATCTTTTGAAGCTATAGCTTGTAGAGTGTAGACATCGTTGTATATAATAACAGTTTAATGACGAAACGGTAACTGACGTTCTAGACAAGTTGGTTAAAGCACTGTTTTATGTCTATTACACACGCTTATCTGAGGTTCTAAATCCCGACCTTACAATTATATTAGTTTTGCCAAGGTTATTAGAGTACAGGTTGCCTCGTTTCATCTGACCAATCAGCGTAAGTGCGGTAATGACGTCAGCTGGAATTTAGTTTAAATCAAGTACAAAAATTGTTGAAAATTATGCTTATTTATATTAGGTGCTTCGTGCAGATTTTTTCTTAAAATTGGCAGAAGACAATAAATAGAAGAATAGATGTTAAAAAATAGGATTATTTTTATTTTTATTACAAAATTTAGGTTTTAATATCTATAATATAAACAAACAAAAAATTAAATAATGCTCAAGAAATGGCAGATCTTGTTAATTACCTATTTTTTTAAATTTAAGAAACGAATAGAATTAACTAGAACTAACAAATTGATAAATTATTATTAACTTCCCATTGGAAGTTATTGTAATGGGTCCGAAAATCGAAATCAAAATGTATAACAAATTTTTATGTTTCAAGGTCACTACACTATTTTTACACTATTTTTAGAAAGATGTGTGTGTGTACGTATGTACGTACGTATGTGTCCATATTTTCTTTCTAAGACGAAATCTCGAGAATGAAAAATAATATCGACTACTTTATGGCACCCTAACGTAGTCGATATCATTTTACATTCTTTCGTCTTAGAAAGAAATGGACACATACGTACGTACATACACACACACACATACACACACACAGACATCTTTCTAAAAATAAGTGTAAAAATAGTGTAGTGACCTTGAAATATAAAAATTTGTTATTGTACATTTTGATTTCGATTTAACGTATTAACGTAAATATGATCTGAAAGAAATTTTTTCAAAATCGGTTCAGCCGTTCTTTTTTCTTAACCAAATCGACTCTAAAAGTAGATTTTACACAATATCTCGCGAATAAAAAATTATATCGACTTCGTAAGGATGTCAATCGAGATGTGTTAACGTCATTTTGATCCGACATAAATTTTATAAAAATCGGTTCAGCCGTTTTTTTTTTTAATTATTGTTAAGAATAAATAATAATTATGTTTTAATGATTAAAATGATTACTTTTCTGTGTAATATCTAATTTAATTATTATTATTAAATATTTATCAAACTGGGAAGTTCGTCGTGTGGACCTCAAGGGTCGCACTTTAGTCCTAATAAACGTCCCACCTCACGGCTTGTCTAGTAATTTATTTACGTCGACTCTTAATTAAATGTTGTATCAATTTTCTTTAACACAAAATAAACCTTAAAACTTTAAAACACACCGTCCATTCACGAGCATACGTAGTTTTTGTAAGTATCTAACTATCTACCTATACTATACCAGACAACAAGACGTACGATACTATACGATACACAATCATTCGCCTCTACAGCTGACATGCGAAAGATACTTCGTGGTTGTTCGGATTTCCTCTATTGAATACGACTAGACTCTTGTATAATAAGAAGCTAGCGCTAGGAAGCTGTTCGATTAATGTATCCACACGCAGTTGATTACTGATTTAAAACTTTTAGGCATCTGATGATAATAGTATTTATTATTACTGATAATAATTAAATAACTCAGCCGCCGCGATAGTTCTAACCTAACTTAACCTCGCTAACGTTAATTGTCGAGGTATAATTTAAGCAATTATAATTAGAGATTGAGTTTTTTCTTTCCATTTAGAGTTGGAAAAGTGTTTTGAAGTCGTCTGAGTTACGCTAGACCAAGCGAAGGTAAGCTAAAAGTAAAAAAAATGTATTGGATATCAAGCTATTATTTTAGCTTTTTCCTCAGTCGGAAATGTAAACTTTTTGCAGTCATATCGAGGACTTATTGTTTTTTTAACCGACTTCAAAAAAAGGAGGTGGTTCTCAATTCGGTTGTATTTTTTTTTATGTTTGTTACCTCAGAACTCCGTCATTTATAAACCGATTTGGAAATTTTTTTTTTTATTTGAAAGGATATAGGTACTTTCAGATTGGTCCCATAGAAATTTCATCAAAATCGGTTCAGTAGTTCGGCTGGTTTTAATAAAAGTTAGTAACGGCGCGTGATTCCTTTAAGGTAAATTACACTTTTTGACACTAAAAATAAAAAACATTTTAACAAAGAAAAAAACCTCCTTCAAAAAGCCACTAAAAAAAGTAAAATAATGAAATTTTGAGGTCTGCGCCAATTTAATAAAATATGAAATTGGTTAAAAAGAAGATATTAATCACTATAGGTAGGTACTATACTTTTTAATCGACTTCATATTTTATTAAATTGGCGCAGATCTCAAAATTTCATTATTTTCCTCTTTTTAGTGGCTTTTTGAAGGAGGTTTTTTTTTTTGTTAAAAAGTTTTTTTAGTACACGCTTTATAAATCGTGTTTCTAAGATATCTTTTTTACAGACAATTGACGAAGTTGTTTCGTATAAAATAAATAAGCGGCAGTAGCCAACAATAGTTAGTACATAATTACGAGCAAAAATCCGTCACTGGTAAAATGAGATAGGTAGAGAGAGAGCTGAACGTTCATTAACGCAGCTTATAGATATACAGCAAACAACAACGACTCGATCCTCGCTGGCCTATCAGGGATCCCCCTAAATGAGGATATCACGCCTGCCAACCTTAAGGATAATTGACGGCTTATACATTAGAGATGAACGAGAATTTATCTCCACTGGGAAACGCGTCCATAGATATTGTTTGCAAAAAATACTTGTTATGTGCCAGAAACTTGGCGATTATCGTTATCAAATTAAATTGTACAACTAAAATCAATACTAAACATATTAGGAGGACACAAACACTGTTTAACGGAATTCTTTTAAGGGGTGATCATTAATTTATTTGTAAGCGCGTTAACTTTTCAGAAGAGTTCATAAGAAAGCATTATACAGGGTGGCACATCTTAAACAATGCAGTGAAATATCTCGTAAACGGTACAAACCATAAAAAATGTTTTATACAAAAGTTATAGAGTGTCAAGGGGGACAGAAGACTGTGATATCAGACATAGGTGGTGCTGTGAAGGTCAGGCGAAGGTCAGCTTCGATTTTTTAATTGTAACGGTGCATTTTTATTCCAGAATACGATACAGTATTTAATAGTGAACAGTAAATTATTAAGGTACAAATGAGTTAAAGTTTATAAATATTGAAATTCTTTAGCATTTTAGCGTATTGGCGGAATCCTACTAACACCACCCCAACTTCGCTTCGCAGAGAGAGAGAGATTCTCACGGGGAGGGGGGTAATAAAGCATAAATTCTTATCTGTGGAACTACTGCACCGATTCTTTCACAATACTTTCAGCGAAAATTGGTTTCAATAAGATATGTTGTCTAGTTTTTGAGATATGGGATATTTTCAGTTACACGAGTAGTATTATTATAGTTAAGAGAACTCTACAACCTCCGTACTGCGGCCGTTACGCCATCCAGAACTTTCATAAATATACTACTTACACGCTATTTAAAAGACTATAAATTATTATTAAATTTATTATTAACTTTGAATTTTAACCGTGAACATTCATCTTGACTACGGAACCCTTTACTGTGCGTGGTCCGACACGCACTTGGCCGCTTTTTGAAGTGAAAACTTCCTTAGGCGCGTTAGGCACTCTTTGCCTGGCTACTGAAAAAATGTGAAGCGCTCGCAACTACTTCCGTAAGAATTCGCAACATACTTATATCATAAAAACGGCCGTCTACACACTTCCACCCATAGCGCAGTTGGTTATATCTTCGCGTTCTATGCATAGGAACGTGGGTTCGAGACCTGGTGACAGCGTAGAATTTTTGGTGTTTTTTTTTAAATTCTACATGCTATTTATTTATATATTTTTTTATTTTTGTTATATTCTTTCTTTGACAATAATTATATTTTTTTTTTGAAACCAAGGTGGAATTAATTAAAAATACAATTTTAGTATTTTAGTAATAAATTATTTTTAGTTCATAAATGCGCTATAATAGATGACACCAAAAATTAGAAAATAAGAAGTTTTCACTTCTATCGTGTGGTCAGAAGCACACACCCATTTTTAACTTCCCATTGGAAGTTATTGTAATGGGTCCGAAAATCGAAATCAAAATGTATAACAAATTTTAATGTTTCAAGGTCACTACACTATTTTTACACTATTTTTACACTATTTTTAGAAAGATGTCTGTGTGTGTGTGTGAACGTATGTACGTACTTACGTATGTGTCCATTTCTTTCTAAGACGAAATCTCGAGAATGAAAAATGATATCGACTACGTTAGGGTGCCAATCGACGCGTATTAACGTATATATGATCTGAAAGAAATTTTTTCAAAATCGATTCAGCCGTCCTTTTTTCTTAACCAAATAGACTCTAAAAAAGTAGATTTTACACAATATCTCGCGAATAAAAAATTATATCGACTTCGTAAGGGTGTCAATCGAGACGTGTTAACGTCATTTTGATCCGACATAAATTTTATAAAAATCGGTTCAGCCGTTTTTTTTTTTTTAATTATTGTTAAAAATAAATAATAATGTTTCAATGATTAAAATGATTACTTTTCTGTGTAATATCTAATTTAATTATTATTATTAAATATTTATCAAACTGGGAAGTTCGTCGTGTGGACCTCAAGGGTCGCACTTTAGTCCTAATAAACGACCCACCTCATGGCTTGTTTTTTTTTAATTTTGGAGGCAATCCGTTGTTTTTGTTTACTTTTTACTGATTAATTTATTTTCTTTCTAGTTTTGCCACAACTGGCAGGAATGACTCTGGAGCCGACAAAATCATACAATCAGAATCACATAATTCAGTCGACAGTGGAACGACCGTATTTCGACGACATCGGGTCACGAAATGTCACAGCCATTGTCGGCCAATCCATCACGCTGCGATGTCGAGTCAAACACAGAGGCGAGCGCACGGTAAGTACTTATACGAATACGACTGATGCCGTTGACGCCGAAACAATATCTTATTTCATTTGTGTGTGCTCTGTCAATATTGGCACACATCCAAAAAATGTGTACCTACACTATAACTGCGCCTGCTCTAGTATAAGCTGCTGCCCCCCCACCGCCCCTTCTAGACACATTCAAGTCTCTGCTTAATACGGGGTGCCACAGAAATTCATTCCTGCATTTTCCATTTTTAAGTGAAATTTTTAGACTCGTTTTTTTCGTTCGGTTACACATGTCGACGTCACAATGTAATTTTGCCGAAGTCTTCAATGACATTATTTAATAATAGCGCCGAATATCATGCCTTAAAATGTTGCCGCATGATATTAAAATTTTGAATTTTAATAAGTTTAAAAAAGTAATAAATGCAGCTTCAATCAGTCAACGTCTTTATAACATTGATGATTTCTATATTTAATATGTATTTTATAGTGGACCGATTTGTATTTGGTGTTTTGACGAATCCTCATGTAATTGTATTATGGATTAATAAATTTCTATTTCTATCTATTTCTATAGGCATAATCTTAACCTCTTAGGACTTAGATCTTACAAAAAAATGCATAGTGAGAAGAAACTGTGGTGTGCAGGGTTTCATATTCGTTAAAAACAGTAAGGCGCATGAGGGGAAGCGCGCATTAGGTAACGAACACAAAGAAAGCAGATTATTCAGCGCCTATTTTTAGCGCCGAAAGCCGGCGCTTATTTTGTCAGCTCTAGCGCACACAATAAACGCCGGTTATTTGCCAGTTTAAAAGCAACTTTTCTTCGACCAAGATGTTTAGTTCATCTTCAGAGGAATATTTTGTGTTAATAAAAAATATATTTGTAAGAATGCAACGAACGAAGCAAGGTATACATCTTCGGTTCCCATTTCATCCGAAATTTCCTTCCATAAATTTTGAATAACAATTCTGTTGCTGTGGGATTTAAGTTACTTGTCCTACAACGAGTTTCTTTTGAAAACAGCGGCAATTAATAATTCAATATCCATAATCACATATAGTTTCTTGTTTGCACGAGCACATGCAATGCCGACAACCAGCGTCCAAGAACTAAAAATTCATTCCGGTAAATACTCGGCGCAGATCGGCTTTTGCAACAAGTTCCGACCGGCTTTGTCTATGTGCGGGAACATTCAAAAGCACACGTTAATTCTTGGCGCTTATAGGTGCTGACTACCAGTAAAGGTACGTGCAGCATGGAGCTGGGATTCTAGATGGTAGCGTAGATCATGCTTAAATTAATGCATTGTTATATATGCGAGCGTACACGACGAAGCAGTGAGTGTAGCAGGTATAAGCGCTGTTACAAGAGCTGCTAGATTCAAGAATGTATCTCACCATTCTTTCAGCGCGCTGACTTTTGCAATCAACGTGTGATAACTGTCAAATGGCCGTTACAAGTTTCGCAATGGATGTGACTAGTTTAATTTGTTTTGAGTTATTTCTATTGAAAAGTGTTAGGTTCCATATGTAAATATTCAAAAAACCGGTTTGGGTAAAGTTTTAATTCTTGGTATAAATGATGATATTCGCCATGTTTAGCTCCTATCCAAATTTGTATTTAAAATATACCATTTTGTAGCAGAAGAACACAAATATTCGTCTTCGCCATCTGACATTTCAAACGCGATTTAATCTTGTATCAATGCTAGTATCAAAGCTTCGTTGTGCAAACCTATAAGCGCTCATAATTTCAGCCACCATCTACCATACATGCTACCATCTAGAATCCCAGCTGCGTACTGCACGTACCTTAAGGAGGCAACCTCCTTTCTTTCTGTTCGTACCCTTTCTACTGTACACTGTTATTTTTATCTTCTGAAATATCATCCCAATATATTTTGCTAGAGCATTTCTGTTACTGTCTGTATTTATCGAACATATACATTCATACCTAACGCGTCTTAACTCGGAGGGTAAAAAATCGTTAAAACTTACTTCTCGAAGCGTCTATTCCTGCTTCATTTGACAAAAAGGAATAGCTGTTTTATTCTTTTCTACAAGACAAGATTACTTTTTACTTCGAGGAAGATCGTTTTAAATTGCCCATATAAATAAATAGTCATACTAATCTATTTCACAGTACATTTTTCAAATGAATATTATATACTGTGTGAATCCCAGTGGCGGATAACGCTTTTGAAAGCCTCCAAGCGCAAGCTGATTTTGAGGCCCTCCTCTAAATATTTTATTCTTTAGACCGTGAGCTAGTGATAATTTTTTGGTGTTATTTATCAAGGCCTTCTTTTTGTGAAGATGCTGAGGAAGGCATATTAAAGTGCCCTAAGTAAGAGATTTTGCTAGATAGCGGTATGGGAGGGATGCAGACCGCTCCCAACATGTAACAAAAAAAAATGGTCACAATTATTATTGCTTCAAGGCTGAAATTGTTTGAATAGCTTGTCGGTGACTCAATAATGCCATTATAATATTTGCAGATCGATTGGTCAATATTAAAGGGGTGGCAGATCACCCTAAACGTGTCATGTACCCGCCGAAATTTATATTATTAGTTCAAGGTTCAAATTTTAATATGTTATTACGGCGACTGTTTTAAGCATATATTTCAATTTGCAGAACAAAGTGACTGTATTAACCCCCTCTCTTATAGGGAAACTTGCTCGACTAGGTGTTTATATTGTTCTGCAAGAGGGTTAATACTAACATTTTGTTCTGCAAATTGAAATGTATGCTTAAAACAGTCACTGTAACAACATATTAAAATTTGAACCTTGAACTAATAATATAAATTTCGTCGGGTACATGGCACGTTTAGGGTAATCTGCTACCCCTTTAATACTGACCAATCGTTCTGCAAATATTATAATGGCATTATTATTTATTGGGTCACCGACAAACTATACAATCAATTTCAGCCTTGAAGCAATAATAATTGTGACCAATTTTTTTGTTACATGTTGGGGGCGGTCTGTATCCCTCTCATACCGCTATCTAGCAAAATCCCTTACTCAGGGCACTTTAAAATGCCTCCCTCAACATCTTCCCAAAAATAAGGCCTCAAATAAATAACACCAAAAAATTGTCACTAGCTCTTGGTCTATTAGGAAAAAATGGAACTTTTATCGGATATTACCCATTTTTCGTACCGTCTGTCACAGTCGAATTTCTTTGAGTTTGAATTAAATTAAGGTTTCACCTCAGAATTGGTATATAAATGAGAGGATGGGAGGCCTGTGACATTACGGACGGACACACGGACTGATAGAAACTATTAAAGGTTGCTAGTTTCTACTGATCCATAAAAACATCAAATCGAGAAGGTATGAACTGAAACCCTTGAAGTCTAGAATTAATGCATTTGAGCTTATTTCAGTTCTGAATTCAGCTGTAGTATGGTAGAGTTTCAGGTTTTTGATCAAAGGGAGATCAGCACTACTGTTGTATTCATGCCGTGTCAAATGGAATGCGTAATAAGAACGAAATGGGTTTGTGGTTTTGCTTTCAAAATTTACTCCATTAAAGCACTTGAACAGGCAGCAAAATGTGGATTTCGGATTGATTTTAAGGGGTATATGTACGTTGAAACTTTTTAATTTTCATTTGGGATCATTTTAGTTTGAATACAGACAACTCTCGTATAACAAGATTTCGATCTAACACAGAATTGCTGAGATTTTTTTCGAGGTGATTTTTGATTTCGAATACTATGCGAAATTTATATGTTTGCAATTGGAAAGATAAAAGTTCAAAAATACTTTAAGTGCGAAGGAATACAAAAAGACTAGAAAGACGTAAGTTATTGTAGCGAAAACCCCAGATGTTACGCCACTGGCGACAATCGAAGCATCCAGAACAAGTAACAATGGTGAGGCGTGGCATTATATCGAAGACACAAGAATGCTCTAGAAAGCGCGCGAGCGTGGGGGGGTCAAGCTGATAGCTCTATATAAGTAGAGCAGTCACCGGAGAGTCGTGAATTAGTGTCGTGTTATAAACAACGGAAATAAATACAATGCTATTGAAGTGTTTTCACTTTGTTTGAGAAATACTGTTCGTGTTATTATTATATAAACAGTGTTGACTGTTGAAATTGACTTTTCATTGTTACGAATTATTGTATATTGTTGTTTATATTTTTAATTATTGTAAATAAATAATTTATTCCACCCACGTAAGAAAATAGTTTTGTTACCTTATTAAAAAAGTGGAAAAAAGAAGTCAAGAAAGTCTCTGAAAATAATGAAATAATTTTACCCGTCGTTTTGCAATTATACCTTCCCTAACCTACATTCAATTAAAAGTCGGCGAAATTATTTCTTTGCGTATTATATTTATACATATTATGTCATGGCGATTTATATACGTCGACTTCTATTTTGAATGTAGGTTAGGGAAGGTGACTGTAAAACGAAGAGACATTCTGACTTCTTTTTAAAGTCGGTTCAGGTTTTAAAATTATTTTTAATTCACACTTTCAGTTTTTCGAATTTTTTTGTTCCACGATTGGTCATGCCTTTAAGCATCAACACGGAAACTTTATTTTTGTGCAACATTAGATAAAGTGAGTGAAAGTGGCGCCGTCCTACGCGATGATTGTAAACAGTTTGCCTAACCTACAATATCCATTTACGCTGTTTTTTTTCCATTTTATTCATGTTCTTATTTCAATGCACTTATTACAAAAAGTACAGTGCGCAACTCGATGGAATTGTCGATTGCAACTCGTGTCACGTGTGATTGCCGCCCTCACTGCACTATGACGAGCAAACGTCACACGTGTTCCCAATTGCCAACTTTCCTTCCTAGTTGCACAATGTACTATTTAATTGTTTTAACATTGGAAATGTTTATGTTCGTATATATGGGGGCAGAGTTACGAGTTTTCGTTCAAGGCCAAAAGACAACGGTGTCGCGATCAAGTGAGGAGCAATCATGCAAAATTGAACAAGTGCAATTTTTTCGAAATGTGTTTTATATCATGTCTAGTTAATTGAGAGGTATTTGCGACGATCTGCGGTGTTATTTTTGAGCAAATGTTAATAAATACTGTAGAAAAATCCATTTAAAAGTTAAGTAATCAAGCAAAAGTGAACGCGTATATAACAGAAGAATAATAGGGTTATTCCTGACAAAACTAAACAGTGCATTGATAAATATTGTGTGTATAATAAACAGTTAATTATGTTTCATATATGCTGTTATCATTTCCAATGTCCTCGATGGTTGCAAGGATTGCGAAATCTGTGAATTTTTCTCAAGACTCGGCTACTTTTCATGGGTTAAGAAAAATAACGAAAATATATAGTTTCCGTATTTAAGTTTTCTAAAGTTTTCTAGCGATCGTGGGATAAAAAACAGTTAAATATTGACATTGAAGTAGGTAGTAGGTACACATAATATAACCTGTCGTACGCATTGAGTTAAGAGGTTATAGAGACGCTACAAGCATTTAAAAGTCGCCATATTGATTCAGTTCTCATTTTATATGTAAGAAGAAGAAGAAGAGAATAATATTGTAACAAAACTGTTTTCTGAGTTGGCAAAATAAATATTTATTTAATATAATTAACAATTCAATAACAATAAACGCAACAACTATATGTCAATTCTAACAATCAACACAATAATAATAACGAAACAGTAATTCTTAAACAAAGTGAAACACTAAAATAACACTGAACAAATAACTATATTTATATACCGGGATTATTTATTTGTAAGTACTGTATTTATATTCGCAGTTCAACACGACACTGACTCACGACTGACTGACCACTGACTCACTCGTACTTCGCTTATATAGGTCGAGCAGCCTGGCCCAGCACGCTCTCGCGCATTCCGGCAGGTACTCGTATCTTCGATACCATTCCACGCCTCACCACTGTGACCTTTCCTTCTCAACGCTTCTATTGAAAGCAGTGGCGTAACATCTTGGGGTTTGTTACAATATTCTTTAAATCATCCCGTGGTTGACCGCCATGTTTATTTGACCCTGATTGGCTTCAATTTTGTATGAGCAGTTGTATAGCGCCTCTATTACCTTTTAACTCAGTGGTTATCGTGAGTCCAGCCCATTGAGACAGGCGACGACCGATGACACTTATAATATGAATAGCATAACATTATCATCCGGGTGGTAGGCAATGTTTACACGTGTTGAATATTATGTACACATTACAAGGGTGCTTATGTCGACTTTGTAAGCACCAACCACTTGAGCACTTTGTCTACCCGTATATGTATATAGGTGACACACATTTTTACTTCCCACCTCTACTATGGTAGGGAAGTAATGGATTCAGTCCGAAAACAATATTTCGAGATTTTAACAGATCTTCACGTTTTGAGATCCTAGCAATCGTTTAAGATAATTTTCTGACTGATGTCTGTATGTGTGTGTGTGTGTATGTGTGTGTGTGTGTATGTGGTCAATTTTTCGCCTTCGATATCTTAAGAACGGAACAACATACGGGCATGCCGATTGTTCTATTGTGTTTATCAGCCTTAGATTTTGAGTCAAATCGGTTCAGTGGATCCTGAGATATTCAAAAAAACGTCCTCAATGTCACGTATTAACATAGGTAAAAAAAAATATAAATGAATTCTAGATGTTATAATATAAAAAAAATGTAAATATTTTTTTTCTCTAAAATGTATAGTTTTCGAGAAAAAAAATATTTTACTAAAAAAAATAAAAATTGTACGTAAATCAAGGTAACCATGATTTTTGCTATATTAAGTTAGCCATCAGTAGATCACCAAACAAAAAAGAGGGCCATGCTTTTTTCAAAGAATAAAAATTAAATTGTGTTTTAAAGACCACCGACAGCTAAGGTTATTTGGGCCTAGTCAAAGAATAAAAAAAAAAAGAAAGTTTATTTTTTGCAAATATTTACTAGGTGGGAAGTATAGGACTGGTCATCAGTCGAATTTTTTAATTTTAACACGCGTTTGTTCAACATTTTATATCATTTTTCTCGGTAGTTTTTACACGTTATGGGGCGTTCATAAATTACGTGAGGCGTTTAGGGGAGGGAGGGGGTCGAGCCGAACCTCACCCAATCTCACGGGGGGGAGAGGCGGGGTCTCGGCAAATATCACGTAATTTTTTTTCCGCAAGAAATAGTGTAAAATTGCGAGAAAACTGGGTTAAATTAAGTAAAACATGTTTCTTAGAAGTCTTAAATACTAGTCTTAACTAGTAAAATCGCATCCAAGTTATTTTAAAACTAATATTTCGATTCATAATCGGAATACTAGACAAGCTGGCAACCTGCATAAACCATTGCCTAAATATTCAATGTATCGAAAAAATGTAAATTTCAATCTAGTGGACATTTATAATAAATTACCTAGTGATCTTAAACATCTGAATCTGCCACTTTTCAAGAGACATTTGAAAGACTATCTTATAAACAAATGCTTATATTCTTTGGATGAGTTGTAATTTTATATGTATTAACTATTTTGTATTGACTTATTTCACGGCTATTTAGCCATTCATGAAATAAAATATCTATTATTATTATTATTATTATAGTCTTAAATAAAAATAATTAAGCAAATTATGTTTTTTTTAAATAAATCCAACGCAATCGAGCACAGAATAACGTATTTACACTAAAAATACGCGTTTTGAAAAATCTCACGTGAGATTAGGGGAGCGGGGAGGGGGTCAAGCAAAAAATTGCATCGAATGCCGTTTTAAAGATCAAAATCGAACAACGCGTTCAAAAGTTATAGCTTTTCAAAAATTAAAATAGTGTTATCAGTAATTTTCAAATTTTTGAGCTCGATGAGCTCAAAAATCTACTTTTGGGTATATTATCAAGTGCTTCGAACTCAAAGCGCTTGAAAATAACGGGAAGTTTCACGGATGGCCTGCAAGGTCAACCGATTTACAGATTTTTTTCTTTTTAGTGGCTTTGCAATACGACTTCTTTCTTGACATTTGATTACTAAATTGAAAGAAAAAACTACTAAATCGATGTAATAAAATTTATGTGGGACCACCCTGAAGGTATGCTCTATTAAATAAAACAATAAGCATTAAAATCGGTTCACAAATGCAGGAGATATATCTAAGTTAACATACAATTTTTTTTTAAAGTGCTGAACTGATTTAAGAAAAAAAGATGTGTGGGACCAATCCGACATCTTCCTGAACACAACAGAGTCAAACATTTTTAAATCAATGCAGCCATTCCTGAGTAATCGGTGGACATACATTAAAAAAAAATACATATTGATCGAATTGAGAACCTCCTCCTTTTTTGAAGTCGTTAAGTTAGATGAGCTTTCAACTGTCAAAGTTTGTCGGTGAGGTAATAGATCAGGCTATAAAACGGTTTGTTCGTAATTCCTATACTATTTTTCTATAAAACCGATGCTGAATTTTTATTGATTTGTGCTATTTTACGAGAATATGACAACGTTTTATGTGTGGATATGGGATCAAAAGAAAGTAGCAGTTAATTTTTTACACATAACTTTATCTTGAAGAACTTATTGAGAACACAGCTTTTATGTATAACAAGAGAAAAGAGCAAGTTAGGAAAAGTTCCTCGTTATAATAAAAAACACGAAAAGTTTGTTTTAAAAGTCAATATTTTAAATCGATATTTCTTATTTTTACATTAAAAGTTATCTTTTTACAAATTAAATATTCATAAATTTGTAACTTTAGAATTTCAAGTTTGTAGTAAATTCTTCAATTAATTATTTTAAGAGCACGTGACTTTTCTCGTATTAATTCTCACTTACACTCTTTTGTTTTATATACGTGTTTTGCATTTTATACCATACATTTACCATACACACGGCATGGCAAACGTTAGATGAGTCAATAGGTGTGTTCGTTGGTTTATCATTCAGGAAATCTGCTTTATTGACCGAAAGCTAGTGACAATTTTCAGGTGTTATTTATTCAAGGCCTTATTTTTGTGAAGATGTTAAAGTGCCCTGTGTAAAAGATTTTGCTAGATAGCGGTATGGGAGGGGTACAGACGCCCCCAATATGTAATGTCGGTATTAACCGCCTTGCAGAACGATATAAACACCTAGGCGAGCAAGTTTCCCTCTAAGAGAGGGGGTTAATACCGACATTTTGTTCTGCAAATTAAAATATATGCTTAAAACAGTCGCCATAACAACATATTAAAATTTGAACCTTGAACTAATAATATAAATTTCGTCGGGTACATGACACGTTTAGGGTGATCTGCCACCCCTTTAATACTGACCATTCGATCTGCAAATATTATAATGGCATTATTGGGTCACCGACAAGCTATACAAACAATTTCAGTCTTGAAACAATAATAATTGTGCGGACAGTATGGCTCAGTTGGTAGCGTCGCGGCCTCTGAATCAGACTGTCGTGGGTTCGAATCCCACCTCTGCTCATGGATGTTTTGTGATGTTATTTAGTTTTAAGTGTTATATGATATTTGTTGTATTTAAGACGCTAATGACCTGAGTTGTCGACGCGTCTATAATCCACAATAAATAAAAAAAATAATAATAATTGTGACAATTTTTTTTGTTACATGTTGGGGGCGGTCTGCATCCCTCCCATACCACTATCTATCCCTTTACTCAGGGCACTTTAATATGCCTCCCTCAACATCTTCACAAAAATAAGGCCTTGAATAAATAACACCAAAAAACTGTCACTAGCTCTCGATCTATTACTCTACGCGCTCACAAGCTTGCGTTGCAAATTTAATTCACAATATTTATCAACTTTTCAATGGTATCCACAATACTTATATAAATACGAGAATATTAAGCATTTTTGAAGTGAAAACTTCTTTAGGCACACCGTGCACTCTTTTTCCTTAAAGTGTTCGGTTTATTTTTGATGACACATCTTGGCTCTTGCCTCGTGGTACGTCAGACGCTTTAGACGTAGCCATTTCACACGAGCGATTTTTTATCGTACGGTTTTTTTACCGTACGGAAAAAAAATCGTACTGTAGGTTTATATTCATTGACGGGAATGAGAGCTTTCACACGAAGACCGTACTGTAAAATTATCGTATGGTTTCACAAAATTAATCATATGCGTCTAAGCTTTCGCAAATGATTGCGTTAGTGTTGTGTGTGTGTGCGCGACACACAACCATGATTCACCTATTGCCTTATGTATTCGTTGTGAGAAAAATTTAATACATAACATATTTCTTTTGAGATATCAACAGTTTAAAATGATTGTATAAAAATTATCTAAAAATAAACTTTTAGATTAAAATGCCTAAATAATTTCTTTATTCAACCAATTAATTTTTGAAATTAAAACCACTGCACGTTCATATTTTTTCCGAATTAAATTGATATGGGTTCACATGCTAACACATATCAACTCTCGTGATTACCACGTAACTAACTTTTATTTTTAACCTCAATATTATAATCTTCACGTTCCCGTAGCTTTAATTACAAACGTCAAACCGTATATTAATATTATGTAGGTTATTTAAAAAATCATGTAATTTTCTTATTCAGTATTGTATACGTCGGTAGCTGGCTTTAGAAGTTACAAAATGTCCTGGCATTGTTTTCTGTTTGAGGTTTGAAAAGTTTATCCAAAACTTTTATATAAAAATAATAGCTCTTAGGTATATCTTTAAAAACTGCAAAAACAAATTCGTCGAATAAAATTCCCTAAAACGATTCTTCATAACAAAACACTCTAGGCAAATTGAAGCTTTTAACAAACGATAGGAATGTTTGAAAGCTCGCTATATTTCTTAAAAATACAAGAACTTTAGTTATACTAGCAGAGAAGTTGAAGGTCAAACATCTATTTTATTTATAAATTGTAGAATGTTTTCAAAATAGGTAACTAAATGTACGACCTCTCTCGACAAAATAAATTGAAACGCACAAGTGTCAAAAATACTTTCTGAAAGTATTTAAACACTTTTCCAATTTTTTTTTTTAAAGTATTTTAAAGAAGATTTAAATATCCATTGCCAAAAATATTTCAATTACTAAAATAATTCAATTACTTTCATAAATACGTGTTAAAATTACTTAAATACTAAAGATGAATTAACATTTAAAATACTTTTTATTTATTTTTTTAGATTTCTTTACAGTCCTAAACAAATGTTTTTTGCAGCCGTATTTTAAATTTTACAGAGTATGTAATACTTTTAGTGGTTAAAATACTAAATACCAACTGCAAAAGTATTTTATAAAAAGTATTTCAAATACTTTACCCAGAAAACATTTAAAATACTTGTGTTTGGTATTAAATACTTTTAGGTACCTATTTGAAAATATCAAATACTGGAAACTCTGTTGTCTCAGGCAAAGCCTGGTTTAACAGCGTATAAGGAAAAAACAAACAAATAATTTAGTCACTTCTTATTTCTTAACCACAATAATTTTATTATTAAATGTACCATCAGCAACTTCATTATTTTGACCCGCAACCAAACCTTCTTTCAATTAATTACACTTATATCTCTTTTTATAAATATTTCATATGTTCGTTTCAAGCAATAATGCTTTATAATTAATTAAAAAAATGTGTTCTTTGTGAAATGTCAATATTTAATTTCTGTAAAAAAATTTATTTCATATTTATTTTTAAGTAGAAATAAGCTCTTGTAAGTTTTTTTCTTTATGTCATCGAAATTAATTTTTATTTTTAGATTTAAACTCTTATACAATATTTTTATATCTACTGATTTATAAAATAATATATTTTCAGTTATTTCTGCGTCACTTTCTGTATTTTAATAATAAAAATTGACAAAAAATAGTGAGTCCCCGGTACCTACTCTCAATAGATGTGTAAACATTCAGATTCGAGTCCAATGACACCTGCATTCACACACCTAAAAAATTTACTGACAAAATCCCTAGTTTCATAAATTTGTTGGTTCTCTAAATCGGCGCTCTTTTTTTCTTTTTTTAAAAACCCTGCCACCTCTGGTCTAGAGTCGAAATGTGCTGCTCCAATTGAGTGAAATTAAATGTCGATCATTCATTGTATAATTCATGAAATGCGATTCTTCCATGAATTTTTATTTTATTGAAATGTGAAATGATTCTCTCGGTAGTTACTGAATGGGGGCTTATTACCAAAAATAACTAGCAAGGCCTTTCAGCACTCATGGATCCGCAGTCTAGAAAATCACTAATAAATGCCCTGCCTAAACAGCTTTGCGTCACTTCTGCGACACACCACTTTCGTGACATTTTATCGTGTCAAAATAAATTTGGGGTCAGGGGATCAGCAATGATGTTTATTTACACGTTGTTAAAAACTCAAATCTCAAGTCAAGCACCTAGCGGTAATTACTTCAGACAAAGCTACTCAATTGGCTCAAAAAACAATCCATACATTTTTTGAACGAACCTTTTGCCACACAGTTATATATTGTAAGAGAATGCGGAATGTATTTCAGTACAACTGTAATATTATTATTTCAGTTAAAAATAAGTGAATATCGATAAATTTTTGTTCATAGATTTTATATACACAAAACACGTAAAGAACTGTAACTGTGCTCATGTGTCACTGACAGTGGCGTACCGTGGCAGTGGGGCATCAGAATCGCATCAGCGCCTCTATCGGCCGGTCGCGAAAAATATATATTTATGCAACAAGTGGCTGAAGTGACGAATTATATGGCAGTCGCGATGTTGCGATACTCTCCTAAGGCTCATTTCGCACCAAACCAGTCCAGTCCAGTCGCGTCCAGTCAAGTCACGTCAATATTTCCTTTCGCACTGAATACGTCGCGTCAGCCGTCCCACAAATTCCGATCGAAGTTCGCGACAGTTTTGTTAAGAATTTTGTGTCAAAATGGACGTACTTCTCCAAAGCATAATTTTACGTCGGCTACACAGAAGAAGGATGAAGAAACGACGAAATCTGTTTTGGGTTCATCCCATACATACCAGGCGTCCAGTGTACGGTTCTTTAAACACTTATTTCTCTGGCTATACCTACCTCTCCAGGCGGCAGCAATGAAATTCCGATCTCTGTGCTTCGCGTGCTTATAGGATCGTAGATTGCCTATTTTGCTTGCACTAATAAAATTAAGGTTTCTACATCCATTCTGAGTGTCAAGACAGGGCTGACTGGCATTAAAAATTCAACCGGCTGAGTCGCAATCAGTCTTGATAAGTCTTGACGCGATCGGACTGGACGTGACGCGTTTAGTATAAAACCAGATTTACACATTGCCTTTATTTCAACGATAAGTTAATATGTCCAATCCAGTTGCGTGCGACTTAACTGGATGCGACTGGACTGGACTGGTTTGGTGCGAAATGAGCCTTAACAAACGCTATACAGCACCCTAAAATTGAACTTTTGATGCAGGTGTTGCAAAAATAATATTATGATATTTAATATATGTACTGTAATGAAATGCAAATACATTATTTTGTTGACAGAATTTTGCAATGCGACTTGTTTTCAATTTTATTTATAAAATGGACGCCACTGGTCGGTGATGTTGACATTTTATTGCAGTTGTGAACAAGTCTGTGATTTTACTGCTTAAAAAAGTACTAAAAATGGATAGAGCAGGCAAAACTCTGCAACGTTTGTGAAAAATATAAATCTATAAACTTCCATAATTCAGAATTGGTAACATTTGGCTTGTACCTAACTTCAACTGGATTCCTTAATTACTTTTTGTTTTCAAAACAATTTATTTCTATTTTATATACGTTTTATCCTAATTCATACTTTATAAATAATTTCACTACTAATACGATTTTTATTATTAGATATAGGTACATATTTACAACAAATTAATGCCATTGAAAAATTTATAAAATGAATGAAAAATACTTCCTGTTGTTTGGAATTCATATACAAGCTACCTTAAATTAATGTAACAAAACTGTTTTCTACGTGGGCAAAATAAATTATTTATCTACAAGAATTAAATATTAACAAAAAAATAGATAACAATAAAATGCAACAATAACAACTATATACAATAATAATAACGAACAGTAATTCTTAAACAAAGTGAAGCACTTCAATAACACTGAACAATAACTATTTATATACTGTATTTATGTTCGCAAATTCAACTCGACACTGATTCACGTCTGACTGCATGATTCCCTCGTACTTCGCTTATATAGTTCGAGCAGCTTGACCCAGCACGCTCGCGCGCTTTCCAGAATATTCTGGCGGTGTCTTCGATATCATTCCACGCATCAACACTGTTACCTGTTCTCGACGCTTCTATTGTAGCCAGCGGCGTGACATCTTGGGGTTTGCTGCCTATTGTAGCCAGCGGCGTAACATCTTGGGGTTTGCTACAATAATTATTTGCAGTAGTAACGTGATTTATATTAGCTGTCTTCAAACTTTGGTTATCGCGCCCCCCAGTTACTTTAATATTTAGGCCCCTCCAGAGTTTTTAATATTCGCCCAACTCTCATATGAAAAAAAAACAATTTTTCAACATCTGCAGGAAAATAAAAATTCAAAATGACAAAAATATATTCAATTTTCTGATACTAATTATTGAAATATAAATTATTATCGTTCTATAAAATATTTTAAAACAAAATGAACGCATAAACAGTGGAATCTAACTTTTATTAAAATTATTTGGGACCGTTCGGCGTTCATGACCCCTCCACTTTCGAGAGTTTTCCCCCCTCGCCAGTTGGCGCACCACCTTTTAAATACTTATAAAATAATAAGAAGTAGGGATGTGAAAAAATAATCGATTTTTATATTAATCGATTATTTTTTTCTTATAATCGATTTTTAACAATCGATTTTTTTAATAATAATAATCGATTTTTTATAAATCGATTAATTTTTAAATAATAATAATCGATTTTTTATAAATCGATTATATAAATTACACTTTTTTTTAATTTTTTTTTTATTAATATTAAGAAAGAATATAGGCTTTGGGAAACCCAATGCAGCCAACATTTACAAATTACACGTTTTAATCGATTTTTGTAAACAACGCCATCTGTGCGACGGATGAAAAAACGTAAAATAAGTTCACTAAACGTAAACTAATCAGTCGGAAAATGGCGCCATCTGTATGTATTATGTAAAATAGTTTCATATCGATACCCTTCCAATTGTTTTCGTCCATTATAAAAGTATGCAATTTTTCGAATAATAGAAAAAATCGATTTTTCACAAAAATCGATTATTTCTTCAAAAATCGATTTTTTACAAATCGATTTATATTGAAAAGAGAAAAATCGATTATTAAATAATCGATTTTTTTTACTCAATGTCACATCCCTAATAAGAAGCCATGCAAGCCATAGTTTTTAGGGTTCCGTACCAGAAAGGAACCCTATTGTTATGCCAACGATATCTGTCTGTCTGTCACAGGCCTTTAACTTCTAAACGGTTTGAGATAGGGACTTGAAATTCACACATATTATGTATTACCGCGGCCCAAAGATGGAGAGAATAACAAAAAAAATATAAATGTTTATTTAAGGGGGGCGCCAGTACATGCAAACGGGGGTAAAAAAAAATTTTTTTTTTGTACCTATTCTTGTGGGGTATCATTGAAAAGGGCCTTTTTATTAGAATATGAATGTATTTTATTTATTTTATCAAAATTGTAGGTTTTAGAGACCGTCAAATTTGCAATTTTTAGACCTATTTTGTTACCAGGTCTATCTTAACAACGCCATTACCTATAAAGCTGTAATTCATGTCAAGTATTACTCATATCCTCTAGTTAATCTACAAATACTAAAAACAGAAAAAAAGAAATATAGGGTAAATGCGGGAGAGATGCCGCGGTAGGAGTGACGCCGCATGGCTATTAACTTACCTATTTACCATTAATGGATGGTGCTACAAGTACGTATGTTGTATCTTGACAAGATAAGATGAACGAACATACGTACTTGTAGCACCATCCATTAATGGTAAATAGGTAAGTAAATAGCCATGCGGCGTCTCTCCTACCGCGGCATCTCTCCCGCATTTACCCTAGGTATGTAAGTACATGCAAACGGGGGGCAAATTTTTTTTGTATATATTCTTGCGGGGTATCGTTAAAAAGGGCGTTTTGATTAAATTATGAATGTGTTTTTATTTTATCAAAATGGTAAGTTTAGCATAACTTACATAGTACCTACGGACCCTACTCTTTTCGTGGCTGGACACTCACTTGGCCGTTTATTTAAGAATATTATTTCAGTTATATCAACTGATAGCTGTCAATGTTCAAACCATAGTAAATTCCATTATAGACGGGAAATTTCAATGGTATTAGGTATAAATAAAATTCATCAAAGATATATTTTTATCGGAATGTTAAAAATTATTCTAATTATAAATCGTAAAAGAAATACAAAGACAGGAATATTTTATTTTCTTTTGAAAAAGAGAACATGGAAGCCATTTAAGAAATATAATAATGATGTAGTAGGCCTTTGCCTCGAAGCTAAATGGTTTATGTCGATTTTTTGAGGAAATTATTTGGAATACTTTTATAACTTCCGTTTGTGTAATATTGTCAAAAAGAAATCAAATAGCTGACAGGCATGCTTTGATTAATATTTACCTGACTACTTTATATGTGAAACCATGAAGTAACTGCGGAACAAGTATTATAATATTGTATATAGATAGCTTCGATTTGTTGCTTCTTGTTAAAAACTTTGTTGAATAGACAAATAGTATAACTAAATTTGCTTGTACGGAAGCAAATTTAGTTATATACTATTTGTCTATTCAACAAAGTGTTATTATGTCAAATGTCAGTATTTTTTGAGTTGGAATGGTTCCGTCGTCCAATTAATAGGAATTTTTCTTTGCAGCGAAAAATATAGACGACTAGCTCACTGTTGCAGTTTACGCGCCAATAGATTAAGAAAAGAAGGCGTAGCGGAGTCGCAACTGTCTCCTTCTAACTAGAATCTGCGTTAAACGTACGTTCACCCATTGACACGACAGAACTGTCAAATTTCATTCATTCTACTGACATAACCTCGTTTTTTTAAACACGTCGTCGTTAATAATTAAAGCAATTTGTTATGAAATGGTGTCTTGTACTTGACTGCAGTTATAATGACTGCAAAAAGTTTAAATTTCCGACTGAGGAAAAAGCTAACATAATACCTAGATATCCAATACCTAATATTATTGACGAAAACATTTTTTTTATCCTTTTAGCTTACCCTCTCTTAATTTAACGTAGATCAGATGACTTCAGAATACTTTTTCAACTCCAAATGGAAAGAACAAACTCAATTTCTAATTATAATTGCTTAAATTATACCTCGACAAACGTCAACGAGGTTATGTTAGGTTAGAATAAACGTTACTGGCTGAATCAAGTTAGGACATTTATTTTTCATAAATTTTTAATTTCAAATATAAAATTATTTCACACGAATAATAAAGTTTTGTAGCCAATAATGCAGGGATTTATTAATTACTTTTATAAAACAGTTACTGTTTTGGTAAGAAATGTGTTTTAAGAGAACAGTAATGAATATTCCGTTAAACCCCAACAATTTTTGAACGCCAATCGATTCCACTTTAAATTTCGCGCTCAAATTAGGACCGCCTACTTCTGTAGTCTATCTCAAGAATAGTGACGCAAACCACTTGTTCTTTTGATCACAGATATATTTAATTTGTATTGCAAGGGGAATAATAATTTAAAAATCAAGTCATAAGGGGGAATGTAAATATTTGTGTTCCGTTCTAGACTTGAAAGAGTGTTATTTAAAAACGATCATAATGAATTTTTTTATCGCATTCATTTCTGATACCTATATATATTTTTTTTTTGTAATATTACTTTTTAATATGGATAAAATACATTAAAAGAATCAACACAGCAATCTGAGAAATGTAATAAAATTAATTTGTAAATAAAATGCAAATTTAATATTTTATTGTGTAGAACAGTGGTAAAAAATCTTTTATGATGACGGGCCAAATTAAATATTCATTTTTTTTAAATTTTCAAAAGATTATTTTTTGATTTGTGCTTACCAGTGTTTTCAGAAGCTTTTTGCACCACAACTGTTCCCAGTCGTGAGAGACATAAATTAAATTAAACTAGCATTTATTCCACGATATTCAAACAAATTTTGTATTTTGAGAACGACCGAGGGCAAGTTTAGACATATTCGTGGACCATAGTTGAGTCCGCGGGCTCTAAGTTGCCCACCCCTGATATTTACTATATATTTTTAATAAAATTTTTAATTAGTTTGCTTTCAAGTCTTTGTTATTAAATTATTGTTGAAAATTTAAAGTTTATTATTTTGAGTTTGTAGTAAAATATATGATGGAGTGGGTGCTTACTTCTTGATGTAAATTAATATTGTTACAAAACTGTTTTCTGAGTTGGCGGAATAAATATTTATTTACAATAATTATATACACAATAATTCGTAACAATTAACTATATACAAGGACTATTTAACATCACTGTATTTATTTCACTATTTATTTATGTCAGTCATTTACTCAGTTACTTCAGTACTATTTATTTATATCCTCTCCACTATTTATATCACTGTGCTGACTGATTAATATTTATATCCACTTGACGGCATGAGTCACCATTGACTGCCTAATATTTGCTACTATATTCAACATTTTGTTAAAAAAATAAAACACTGCGAGTTTAGGAATCTACATTATATCTTTATTTTGACAATTGTTTCGTCAACACAGTGATTTCTTGAGAACTATCTTAAAATTTTAATTTAGTTTATAAGATACAGTTCTGAAGATGTCTGTGTTGACGGAACAATTTTCAAAATAAAGATATATAGTGTAAATTCCTACACTCAGTGTTTTATTTTTTTTTTTCAAAATGTTGTGGTAAAATGTATTAATATAATTTTTTTTTTTTTTGGAAGAGCAACCAATTTTTTTGTATCATGTATTTTGGTTGAAAAGTGTTTTTTATTTTTATTTGTAATTTCATAAATTTGATAAATTCAAAATATTTTTAAAAAAAATTTTTTGAAAAATAAATCAAAATAATATAAGAGAATTGGTTGCTCTTTCCAAAAAAATTATATTAAATTAAAGATTTTCTTTGTCTCAAATGTTGTTGATCTCGTAAAAATAGATTCAGTCGTTTTTACATGATGCCCGAACAGATAGACAGATAGAATTATTACAATTTTGTGTTTGAACATGTTTGTGGAACACTGAATCTGATTTCACTGTATACAAACAAATATGGTGGAAGTAAAGAAATATATGGTGGGAGTACCTACGATTGACAATTTTTTAGCATGAAGTGAAATGTGAAAACAATGCAATATTAAGCAAGTCAACGATCCTAGAAGTGCTTTAGAGGTGACTTTTTGAAGAAATCAATTATCTACTCGTATTCACGGCCTACTAAGAATTAGGAAGTTGGTGACGCAAATGACCTGTCAAAATATTTTGAAAATACTGACAATGAAGTGAAATATAGCTATTTTATAGTGGGTATGGCAAAAAATACCATATATATCCCGTGCGTAATGATATTGTTACAAAACTGTTTTCTGAGTTGGTGGAATAAATATTTATTTACAGTAATTCGTAACAATTAACTATATACATTAATTACAACAACGAAAAGTCAATTCTAACAATAAAAAAAAAACTTAAACTGTAATTATTGAACTAAACGAGCCACTTATATAACACTTAACAAATAACTATATATATACAAGGATTATTTATTCGTAATTATATTAGTCACTGTATTTATATCAGATTTATTTATTTGTTCAACACTGTCACAGTACAATCTACACTGACTGATTACCGTTGACTGATCAATATTTATTTCATTGCATGACACCGTCGACTGATCTCCTCAACACGACACACTCCTGGTTATACCTGCGTTGCCTACGCCCAGTGTGTGCGCGTTCTCTCTAGCGCTCTCTAGAACATTCCTGCAGTTACTTGTTGTTCAGCAGCAGACACCGCTTCTCGATCTCTCTATTAGAGGCAGTGGCGTAACATCTTGGGGTTTGCTACAATATTATGTCTCGTGTGACTGTTAAAACTCGCTAAATCGCTCTTTTTAACATACTGTCACCACTCATCAGTAATATACCTCATTACGCCACTAGATATACAATCTGCTATAAAATTAAAGTAGTGTTTATGTTTAACTAAGATTGTCGTTTGTGTAATCTGACAGCATCAGCTGTAGTGCGCCGAATGAAAATTCTCTGCGTTATAGTTTTGTATAGCACTATAATTTACCTCACAGATTGTCTGCTGAAAAAAGGCTTGGAAAAACAAATTGAAAACACTAAGAAAAAGTTAAACATTTGGGTTGTTTCATTTCTTGCAGAAAAAGATCATATTTCATTCGTATTTACGTTTCCAATGTAGAACACGTGACCTTGACATGATGCTGTAACGACTATACATATAATAATATTATACGTTAAACACACATACACACACCCCTACACACACACGCACACACATACACTCACTGTGCATATCTAGTCACAAGGTAAAATGGTGTATGCAAAATTTTTAACCGATTTCAATTAGAAGTGTTACGTACTTGTAGCTATGTACACTGCCAGATTTGGGGGGGAGGCAACCCGGGCGATCGCACCGAGGTTGCTGGGCTCCAAGGGGGCGCTGCGCGCTAGCGCGACACCTTGACCCGCGATTCGCGGGCAAAATGCTAGTTAATAATAAGAAATAAAAATTGTCTCGCCCGACTCGCTCGGATAGCTAAGGCCTGCACTGGCTATGGCGTATGTATGTATGTATGTGCGCGACTATCTCAGGAACTACTATACCGATTTGAAAAATTCTTTTAAAAGCCTACTTCTCAAATAACATGGATTATATAGTATAGTAACTAAAAAATAAGTGTGACACCAAGACAGAAGAACAAAATTCCAATTTCAATGAAAAGCGTCAGTTGTTGGTGGGATCACTTGTCGATGGGATAAGTTGTTGTGGTATCAGTTGTGGTGGGATAAGAATGCTGGGATCCTCATAGGACGTAAGAAATCGTCATATTGTAGTACTTTTAGAACTTCTAGCAGGACAATTGTATGGGTAGATATGTTCATAAACTTATGAATTATCAGCGCAATTTTGAGACACGACTGTATACTTACTATTGTTACAAAACTGTTTTCTGAGTTAGCGGAAAAAATATTTATTTACAATAATTAAAAACACAACAATAATAAATACAACAACCAAAAGTCAGTTCTAACAATCAACACAAGTAATTAACACTTAACTATATACAATTGACGACACTAATATTTATTTTATCAGGTGAATTTATATCACGGAACTATTTATATCACTGTATTTATATCAGATTTATTTCTAACGTTTATTTATGTCGGTCATTTACTCAGTTACTGTACTATTTATTTATATCCACTCCACTATTTATATCACTGTACTGACTGATTCGACCGTTGATTGACTAATATTTATATCACTGATCCGCCTGGTTACACGACTCACCATTGACCCCCTGACTTCCTCGCACTCGCTTGCTTATATAGGCCGCTTGGCTTAGGCACAGCGCGTTCTAGCGTTCTCTAGAATGTTCGTGCAGTTACTCGTTGTTTAGCATTTCAAAATTCCTGCTTGACGTTTATATACAGGGTGATCCGTAACACTATGTTTTGTTGAGTTGATACTAGAATTTATACTTGCAGTATAACCTTGTGTGAGTATTTTGTAAGCAATTGAAACTCAAAATAGTACGTGTAGGAGATCGTGTATCTGTACAGCTGCCGCCTGCCAGCAGGACGATAGAGTCCTGCTTGAAGGACACGCTTATGAGCAGAAATTTGTCTTTCTAGGAGGACAGCACCTCTGTACAAAAGTACTTACAGAAGCACTACTACTAGGACAAACGTTGTGTATGAACTAGCCATCGATTAGGGATCAGTAGTTGTAACCAATATTTGATTTATAAAAAGTATCACACACTAAGAAATGACAAGGCCGATTACATAGATTATCGATGGTCTATTTGTAGCCAGCGATTAATCTGGTAATAGGCACACAAAGAGACAATGGCGTCGCAAACAGGTATCGCCTGCACATCGCGTAGATTCCATAAAAACACATTGCGCATGCGTAGTTACTAATTTTACATTAATTTGTTTTGTATTCATCCATTTTATATATGTAAGTATACATTTTATTTTGTAATTTTTACACACTTTATTGGAATATTACACAAATTATGTAATTTTAATTTACTTTATGTAAAAATCACAAATTTGTTTAACTTTACAGTAAAAGTCCAAAATTTTATGAAGTTTTCTGTGTAAAAATAAATAATAATGTAAAATCGTTTAGAAAATCGAGCGAATTCTACCTTAACTTGCAAAGTATTTTTACATCCATTTTTTACAGTGCATACCTAAACTACTTTACCTTTGTGATCATAGATACATACAATATATATAATAATATATGTGTGTGAATGTAAGAAAGCCAACTTCTGGTGCTATACAAAATGTCAAACTATATGTTATGTATTTTTCTGTTGACACACAAAGGTATCTGGGATCCTGATACCAGTCTGCACATCCTGACATCAAACGTATCCGAACCGTACCTATGTGTGTGTGTTCTAGCACGTGAGTTTAAGATAGGTGTGGCCAAAATGGAGTCTGCGGCCATTTTGTCATAGAGATAAGACACGATCAAGAGTGATCTTAAACTAAAATTTGATTTTTGTGGATAACTAAATTAAATACGACAATAATAATGCCGTACTGGACATACTCGTATATCAACAAATAGCGGGGTATCTGAAGTAATTAATCTGAAGTAATTAATATTACAAAAAAAACTTTTTAACAAAAAAAAAAACCTCCTTCAAAAAGCCACTAAAAAGAGGAAAATAATGAAATTTTGAGTTCTGCGCCAATTTAATAAAATATGAAGTCGATTAAAAAGTATAGTATAGTGATTAATATCTTCTTTTTAACCAACTTCATATTTTATTAAATTGGCGCAGACCTCAAAATTTCATTATTTTCCTCTTTTTAGTGGATTTTTGAAGGAGGTTTTTTTTTTGATAAAAAGTTTTTTATTTTTTACTTTTTAGTGTCAAAAAGTGACATTTATCTTAAAGGAATCACACACGCCGTTACTAACTTTTATTAAACCGACATTCTTACGCTGTCTGATGTGTCAAAATGTGACATTTATGTTAAGGAATCACACGTCGTTACTAACTTTTATTAAAATCAGCCGAACTACTGAAGCTATTTTGATGAAATTTCTATGGGACCAATCTGAAAGTATATCCTTTCAAAAAAAAAAAATTTCCAAATTGGTTTATAAATGACGGAGTTCTGAGGTCTGTGTATCTGTTTGTCTGTCTGTCTTTGTGTGTGTCCGTTAGTACGCTTGAGAACCACTGATCCGATTTACATGCATTTTTTTAAATTTATTATAGGTACGTTGTCTGACCAGGATTTATATAGTCTATAACTCTATACTAACAGCCCATTCCGGCTTTGCCCGTGCACAAATCTAATTAAATCTAAGTTGGATTGAAATCAAGCGTATATAATATGTCGATTTAAATTAAAAAAGCGGTAAGTATTAAATATTATACAAAAAACTTACATACGGGGACAAAAAATATAGGTATATCAACATAATATTATATTTGTACTCGGGCGAAGCCGGACCGAGCAGCTAGTGTCTGTCTGGTATATTTCAATTTTATATCTTATTTCAATTTGTTCCATTTCGGGGTTATTATTCATTAATTTTTATCAGTTGAAATTTGGCACCACTACACAAGTCACTATACAAAACGACGAAAAACACTGCACACATCTGATTTTTTTTACTCAGCACACAGCTAATTTTTCGACTCAGCGCACAGCTGGTTTTAAGACTTAAAGCACACAGCTAATTTTTTTGACTCAGCACACAGTTGATTTTTCGACTCAGCAAACACTTGCAGGTCTTAAGACATAAAGAACACATAGCTGTTTTTTTCAGCACACAGTTAATTTGTGCAGGAGTTTTTAAGGGATGTTGAACAAGCCTGTAGTTTGTACCATGTATCTCGATAGACGACTAGTGGTGCATATAAAATATGGAGTGTGCATTGACAACAGCGGATCTCAATCTTTTTATAGTTCGTCATTTATACTTAGAACCTAGAGTAGAATAGAATGGAGTTTATCGAACACTCGCTCTACATTTTTTTACAAATACAAATTGCATTGGTTTCTAAAATATGCAGTTTATCCAAGTCTTCATGGTTTCCGAGCTTGTAGGCCGTGGTCCGGTGGTATTTCTACCTGACGTTTCGTCTACAACTGCGGTAGACATTCTCAAAGGCGATGTGGCAGCGGTCGAAGTGTCCTCCTTGGCGGCTCACAGATCAGTGTGTCAGTGACTGGTGTCCTCCCTTCTTTTATGCCTAATATCAGTGTGTTCTCTGTTCGGTCGTAGTCCGTATCTCTGTAATTGGTCAACTGCACAGTGTGTAGTGGTGGGGGTGAGTTCTCTACTCGGTCGTACCGTCCTTGTACGACTGGTCATTGGTTTTGTATGTCGGAGTGCTGGTGTCCAAGTTTTACTGAGATTGAGGCCTTCATCTTTTCGGTTGAAATTCTGTGTGTGTTTTTGTATTAAATACAAAAACACACACAGAATTTAAATTATTTCTAATAAACAAAAGCAACATTTAAAAAAAGCATTAAAAACTCAATAATTTTAGTTGGGTATCTTCCGTAACAAAATATAGATGTTGAGACAAATATACTTTATAAGGTATTGGGTACTTGGACAGTGAAATAATCAGATATTAAATTTCTAAAAGTTGCAGCGCTTCGTTAATATTTTTCAACTTCTTCAGGTAATCTATAAAACAATTATACATTATTATAAATACAATATTACAACAAAAATCATTTAACAAATGACAAACAAAAAACTGCTTTTAGGTTAACAATATTTACCTAATAAAAAACTGACAAAATACACATTTATGACAAAATTAAATATTTGAAAGTAGTGATTTGTGATATCCTGATAATTTCCGAATGTTTTCTGAATTTTCAAATTATTTATTAATGAGACCGTTCTGCATTTTTTATAGCATCATCAGTGAGCTCATTCTCAACCTATAGTTATATATCCTCGTCTAACTATTTTGTGAGAAAACGTAATCTAATATTGTTAATAATAATAGCGCACTTAAAACAGACATAAAACCTGACGTAATCTGACGAACAAACGAACTCCTAGTCGAACGTCGTTCAATATTTCATGTTTTACCGTGATAACGTCGTTAGTTCTACTCGGATGACGCCGGGCCGGGCAGCTAGTAGACCTCGCGCGGCGAAAGATGAAGCCACCGCGTCATAGTAACGTGAATGCATTGCGCCCGCCTTCTAGCTTGCTATTGGCTGTTTATTGTCATGAATAGCAGTTTGCCAAAATTGTACCTAACGTCATAAAACTCAATGTGCAGTTTTGTGTACACGGCACTGTCTGCGGGCAAGCAGGCGTTCACTAGCATATTATTGATGACGTGCCTGGCTTCATCTCTCACCGCGGGCACTCTAATACCTATAATAATGATTAGATAACTGTCGATTATTTCTAATTATTACTTATTCCCATACACAATATTATTTTCTACATTAATCAGGCGTGGAACATTAAGTTTTCGAAAATGTTTATTTATAAATGCCAGAGACATATAAATTTATCAATAATTTGTCACTCAACCTTTCAGTGGTAAAGATCAAACGTAATTTTAAGTTCCACAAAATTATAAAAATAGTTATGTGAAACCATGTTGTTTTTTAAACGGTTTTATTCAGCTTGACCCCGTATATTTTTGTTTGTTTGTTTCAAATCTTGCGACAGCTTTTTCAACTACTTCTACTTAACCGATTCTTATGAAACTTTGCACACACATTGAGAACAATATTATGATAATTTCAACTTGATAATGAGGATCTAATGATGGAATCAGGAGGTGGACAGTTGAAAGGATGAGGAGTTTGCATAATGATACGGGCCAGAAATCAAACTAAAAACTAGAAAATATAAATAGGTCAAGAAACTTTTAAGTTTAACGGTTTTATTTTAAACTATCAGCTGTACCAAAACTAGAAAATAATTAGGACACAAACCAAGAGCCACTTTGTGTCGATGAGTTAGCAGAATAAGTAATAAAAACGTGGGGCGCATAAAAATCTGTATAACGACTATAATTATTAAATAAGAACGGCTTGTCTAGAAAAATGTGCTTCCAAGCCCACCAACAGAAATATTTCAAATGCGCCCCACGTTTCGATTACTTATTCCGCTGACGCAGCGACACAAAGTGCCCCTTGGTTTGTGTCCTAATTATTTTCTAGTTTTTGGTACAGCTGATGATTTAAAATAAAACCGTTTAACAAAAGTTTTTTTACCTATTTTTTCATAATTTTTAATATGACAAAATAAAACTTTGATAGCATTAGATACTGCGAAGTTGACAAAAAAGATTGTCGAAACGTCAGTACAATAAATGCAAATTTAACATAAGAGTATTGTTAACTTCCCATTAGAAGTTATTGTAATGGGTCCGAAAATCGAAATCAAAAAGGAAAAAAAAATTTTATATTTCAAGGTCACTACACTATTTTTACACTACTTTTAGAAAGATGTCTGTGTGTGTGTATGTGTGTGTGTGTGTGTGTACGTACGTACGTATGTGTCCATTTCTTTCTAAGACGAAATCTCGAGAATGAAAAATGATATCGACTACGTTTAGGTGCCAATCGACGCGTATTAACGTAAATATGATCTGAAAGAAATTTTTTCAAAATCGGTTCAGCCGTTCTTTTTTCTTAACCAAATAACCTCCAAAAAAGTAGATTTTATACAATATCTCGCGAATAAAAAATTATATCGACTTCGTAAGGGTGTCAATCGAGGCGTGTTAACTTCATTTTGATCCGACATAAATTTTATAAAAATCGGTTCAGCCGTTTTTTTTTAATTATTGTTAAAAATAAATAATAATTATGTTTTAATGATTAAAATGATTACTTTTCTGTGTAATATCTAATTTAATTATTATTATTAAATATTTATCAAACTGGGAAGCTCGTCGTGTGGACCTCAAGGGTCGCACTTTAGTCCTAATAAACGACCCACCTCACGGCTTGTTTTATTTTGATCCTGTGCTATGAAGAAATTCTCCTACTAATTGAAATACATTCAAGGATCACAAATCTCTTCTCTCTGAGAATTAAAAACTACATAATATAAATTATAGTCAAAGAACTTTTTCACTTTGATATTTTATTTAACGCATCAAAGATCAAAGCAATTTTTATCGCATAAATTATTATTTTAATATTTATTTTTGTTAACATCGTAAAATATTTTTTCCCAGATTTTATCGTTACCAACAAAAGATAAAAAAAGTCTTTTCTCTGCCATCTTCGAAAGAAACGAAATTAATTCCCACCAAGGATGAGTTATTCTATTTAACGCATTTGTATGATGAAATGCTATCCTCAAAGCTTGAAGGAAAAACTTTTGCTTGTTACGAAAGAAAATGGCGGTCACGTCCGGTATTTATGTTAATTTGTGTATACTAAATAAATCCCCTTCTTTAAAAGTACAGTTGCGGATTTATTTTTATATAATTCTTTCTGACAGTTCTTTCGCATTATCAGCGTCGGACTGGGCCTAAGGGGCCCGGGTTGCATTATGATTTTAATGGCTCGCCGCCTGCCTAGGATCAGGGCAGAAGAAAAAAAGTTCAATTAATTGTTAGTTTTAATGTTTCATTTCTCTCCGTCGATGTACTATTTTGCGTGTAGATAGTAAGCCTGGGGGGCCCGCGAAGGCTAGGGCCCGGGTTGCAAACGCCACTCTGACTCTATAATGGTCAGTCCGACATTGCGCATTATTGTAGGTATTAGTGAAGAATTTTATTGGTTTCTTGTATTATAATAATTTATTAATTTTAAGATGGGCTATATTTCTAATAAGTCTAGTAGGTGTATACTAACACTCGAAAAATCGACTACTGGTTGGAGTTGTAAAAATATTCGATCCTCGAGTCGAGTAGCAAAAATACACGATTTGAGTCAAGTGGTAAACAAAGAAACAACACTTTCGATTTGGAATAATGGTCGGGTTTTCAAGGCTAAATTAACTTTCAAAAGTACCTACCTACTTTTAGCACTGAAATCTCATGGAAAACATGATAAAATTCAGTACTAAAAAATATTAGTAAAAAAAACTTTTTAGAGACAAGCTTTTTTGAAATGTACTAAAAAGGAAAAAATAATATTTAATAATTTATGTTCATAATTATAAAAGCGTGGGTCGTGACTAACTATCATAGAGTTTACAACGAACGCTTTTATAATTATGAATCTAAATTATTAAAAATTATTTTTTCCTTTTTAGTCCATTTCAATAAAAACTTGTCATTAAAAAGCTTTTTTTACTAATATTTTATTTAGTTCTTTTTAGTTTTCCAAAATTTTCGGCCGCCATTTTGGATTTATAATGACGTTACACTGCTTATTGTATTCTACTCGTTATTCCCTTTCATTTGGTACCCATTACTCATATAATAATAATAAATCTTTATTTGATTTACTTGCACGAAGTATAAATAGCGTCATAATCATTACATTACACCATTTCAGAATATCATGGGGGTTGTAAAGAAATAGGTAATCTGCCATTTTGTGTCGACCGCCATATTGAATTTAGAATGACGTCACACAACTTATTGTATTCTACTTGTCATACCCTTTTATTTGATACCCATGTCGAGAGGGTTGTAAAGAATAAGGTAATCCGCCATTTTGTCGTGGCCGCCATATTGGATCTACTATAATTTTAAATATCTATTAAATTGTCTTCAGAACCAAAGGTGTGTGCAAAATTTCAGCATGATTGGATATCGGGAAGTGGTCGAAAATTCCACTGTCAGATTTGTCCAGGACAGACAGGAAAGCAAGTTAATTAAAAGCTTGTAAAAAGAATAATTTGATCTCATAAGGAATTTATCAGACTTTAACATTTTTGAATATTCTGTTTAGTTGCAAATTTCTTGTAACGATACAAAAAATTGTGGAGTCAACAAATACGAATATAGTATCTATATTTTTATGGCAGATGCAGTCCAACAGAAAACAAGCGCAAGTAACAAACTAGTTTAATTTCTAACGAGCAAAAAATCTGAAACACAAACACAATTTAGTCACAACTGTACACAGTTAAAGCTGTCTTCTGTACGCGAGGTATGGCATCTAGTATATAATTAACAGATTTTATTCGGGTTTATGTCAGTATGCTTTGCTATTCCTAAGTATACAGTCTGTAAGCCATTTTGTCCAACAGCGAATTTCGTCTTAAACGTTCTTCCTATAAGTAAATACAAAATAATCAGTAATAATCAGAGTAAAGCCACTAAAAAGTAAAAAATATATATTAATTTGTAAATAAATGGAAACTCTCTCTCTCTGAGAAAGACATTTCTCTAAGAAACAAAAAATAGTTTTTAAAATCTGTATGTACCTACCTATAATATATTGTTTACCTAATACCTCGCCTAATACCTTAAGTTCCCGACACTATTCCTAGTTAATATCAAGTTATTCGAGGTGATTTTTAAAAGCTTTTATTTAACTTGCAATGTATGTTAGCTTGTGTGTTTGTGGCTTTGTTTGTGTGTTTGTTTGTGTAGGTCAAAACTTGCAAGTCAATTTTTAACGACTTCCACGTATCCGATCGATTTGAAATTTTGTACACGTATGTATTCCCAATGACAATACATGAATAAATCGTTTTTAGAAATAAATTCAACCCTTAAGGGGTTCAAACGGGGATGTAGGGTTTTTTTGACTAATCACCCAGGGCAAATCGCTGAAACTAGAAACTTGATATTTGGACAGTTGGTTCCTTTTCTGACGTAAGCATCCACTAAGAAAGGATTTCTCGAAATTCAATCCCTACGGGTGTAAAAGGGAGGTAAAATTTTGAAAGACTAAAATGAACAAAATAAATATTAGTAAAAAAAACTTTTTAGAGACAAGCTTTTATTTAAATGCACTGAAAAGGAAAAAATAATTTTTAATAATTTAGGTTCATAATTATAAAAGCGTGGGTCGTGAACTCTGTGATAGTTTATTAGTCACGACCCACGGTTTTATAATTATGAACCTAAATTATTTTTTCCTTTTTAGTGCCTTTAAATAAAAGCTTGTCTCTAAAAGGTTTTTTTATACTAATATTTTATTAGAGTTCCTTTCGTACCTCAGATTGAAAAAACGAGATCCTTATAATTTTAAATTTATTAATTTTGGCGCTTTCTTGAAGACATCGACATGCTGTACGAAAATTGTTACATTTCTGACCAATTAATTGACCAGTTTCATATAAACAAATATATGTCTTTTGGATTATTTTTCTTCATTTTAATTGTTCTTTTAAAATTTTATTTTGTATAAAATTCGACGCCTCCTCGAGAACGATGCGTGGTGCACGGTAGCACCGCTCGTAAAAAAGTTTCTTACTACATTTGAACAAAGTCTAGGTTTTCCTCACTAGAGTTAGGCAATGAATAGAGTATAGGTTTAATTTTAGTTGAGTGCGTGTATTGGTAAACCTTTGTGTACTCGTGCTGGCAGACCGACGATGGAAACACCTACGGCGGGAGGCACAGTCTCTGACGCAGAGCATTAGATGATAAAGGGCGTTATTTACTGGATACAGAGAGACATCCACCGCATTGTGTTTACATTATTTGTTTCAATTATACAGCATGAACATTGAAAATGCTACGTCCTTAATATGGATAGTTACTTTAGATTGCTTTAAAATTGCTCACACCACTAGAGCACTAGCTCTAGTGTGCTCTATATTATCGCTTCGCGCGTCAAAGCTGAATTTCATGTACCGTCGTGGCTTTTTAGGTGTTCGCGCACATGTGTCGCACAGGTGTCCACTGGTTTGCGTCGGGAAGAATGGCTCGCCGGAATCCAGGGTATGAAGCCAGTGGAAACGGAATACTGTCTATGAAATGAATAACCAGCGTATATTATATGTATATATTTTAGGTTAATTTGACATCACAGAACACAAACATGGTGGTCAAACGCGGGATAATGTTATTATCTTCTAAATTCTTACATATAAAATGAACGAGCTCAATAAATATGGCGAGTGGCATCACTTTTAAATGGTTGTAGCGTCTCTGTAATCTCTTAACGCAGTGGCTGTTCTGTACGTACGTCCGAGCTCTGCAGGTCGCAATTCTTGACACTTGACGAATCGACTTGGTTTATTATATATTTGATATGTTTGGTAGGTTTCTATGTTCGATGCTACCTAAATTGTGATTTGGAATAAATTTCTTATTTCTTATTTATATTTAAGCCTATTTCTATTCTCGTAGATTCTAACCCTCAAAAGAAAAAAAATATGGGATAACCCCATTCTGTTTACTTTTGTGTGATTACGCTAATTTGAATAATTACATGAATCAAAGTTTTAATTTAATTTTACTGTTGATGTTTCAGATATTGTATTATTTATTTTTGTTGCTTAATGTATAATGATTTATAAAAAACTTTTTAACAAAAAAAAAAACCTCCTTCAAAAAGGCACTAAAAAGAGGAAAATAATGAAATTTTGAGGTCTGTGCCAATTAAAATATGAAGTTGGTTAAAAAAAAGAAGATTATTAATCACTATACTATACTTTTTAACCGACTTCATATTTTAATTGGCACAGACCTCAAAATTTCATTATTTTCCTCTTTTTATTGCCTTTTTGAAGGAGGTTTTTTTTGTTGAAAAGTTTTTTATTTTTTACTTTTTAGTGTCAAAAAGTAACATTTACCTTAAGAAATCACACGCCGTTACTTACTTTTATTAAAATCAGCCGAACTACTGAACCGATTTTGATGAAATTTTTATGGGACCAATCTGAAAGTATATTCTTTCAAATAAAAAAAAATTTTCAAAATCGGTTTATAAACGACGAAGTTATCCGCGAACACACATAAAACATAACCACATAAAAAATATATACGGTCAAATTGAGAAACCTCTTTTTTTTGAAGTCGGTTAAAAATATAAATTAGGCGTTGGTAGGCGTAGATCGGCCTTTAATACACTGTTCTCATTTATTTGACATTTTGTTTCGTATTTTTTAAAACTGGTACACAATAAACGTTTGAATCGGAAACATATTCCTTTTATACGCGAAATGTTTTTCTTTAAGTAGTTTCATATTTCAAACGTCAAAAAATCATGTAAATAATGAATGTTACCAATAAAAGAAGTGTGAGGCATAAAGTTATTTCAGACAAGAAGCTAAAAAAATACAGTTTTATAAAACATATCGTAAAGCATAAAAGAAGACGGTATATGATACAAGGGGACCGTGTGGTCTAGTGGTTAGTACGTCGACCTCTGGATCAGATGGTCGTAGGTTCGAATTCCACCTGCGCTCATTGATGTTTTGTGATGTCATTTAGTTTTAAGAAAGTTGTTATTTAGTGTAGTTGAAAGACGCTAATGACCTGAGATGTCGACGCGTCTATAATCTACAATAAATATATATATATATGATACAAATGCAGTGAAAGAGTGACAGGAATAGATAACAGGTTAAAGATAAGGAATTGTTAAATGGCTTATTTGTTGGTAGTTCTAATTGTTGCGTTGCACAATGCATTGTCTAAAAATCTGGTTTAACGATAAAAGAATCATTATAGAATTGTAAATCGATCCTGCTCAAAAAATATTCGATTGAAGCATTTATTTCGGGTTATTATATTTACAAGTTTCACTTCTACCGAGTGTGACCACGACACACGGAACCCTATTACTGAGCCTATGAGGTCGGATTTATTTTTGTATGGATCTTCCGGTATCACGACAAAAGGACGCGTCAATTTGAACGCGTGACAAAAGGACGCGTCAATTTGAACGCGTGACAAAAGGACGCGTCAATTTGAACGCGTAACAAAAGGACGCGGTCATTTGGACGCGAGACAAAAAGTCGCAAGAGACAAAAGGACGCGGAGAAATTTGGACGCAAGACATTAGGTCGCCTTCCAGTTGGACGCAAAAGGCGCATTTTTATTATTATATATACAGTGTCAACCTTACTCATTTACTATCTGATATAATTGTGGCTTTAGTATCGAGGGAGAAAAGTTGATAATATTTTTAGATGGAAGCCAGTTAATAATATCTGTTTTTTTGGAGTTACTGTAATATTTTTTAAATTCGATTCAGTTTGCAGTGTTCACTTCTATCGGGTGTCTCACGACGTACATTTTTTTCACTTGGGTGCCCTCTAGATCATAAGTGAATTTAGATTTTGCCTTACCGTGTCTAAACGATGATACCTTTCGCATTTAAATAACGTTTTTTTCGGGCTTTTTCAGATATCCTGCCAAATATCAACGATTACTCTAGATGAACAAATTTTTATATTTTTATATTAGGTAGAATACTTTAAAATGTTCAGAAAAGGTTACATTTCATTTTAAATATTCCAATTTGACAATAAAAATATTTTGAGATGTTTTATAACCTTCATGTAGTAATAAAAAATTTAGAACTAAGAATTTAGTATTAAGATAAACATCCTCGCCTTTTGCGTCCGACTGGAAGGCGACCTAATGTCTTGTGTCCAAATTTCTCCGCGTCCTTTTGTCCCTTGCGACTTTTTGTCTTGCGTCAAAATGACCGCGTCCTTTTGTCCCGCGTCCAAATTGCCGCGTCCTTTTGTCGTAGATTCGGATCTTCTAGTGTAGGTACTTAGTAGTCCTTGGATGTCCTGTTTAACATATTCCCGGGTTAATGTAATACATAAGTGGAAGTTATAATATAATATTTAGTATGTAATCTTGTTGTTTGCCTTCGTACTACAGGTGTCGTGGATCCGCAAACGTGACCTGCACATCCTGACGTCGAATATCTTCACGTACACCGGCGACGCCAGGTTCAGTGTACATCATCCAGAACACAGCGATGACTGGGATCTGCGCATCGAATACGTCCAGAAAAGGGACGCAGGAATATACGAATGCCAGGTCAATACGGAACCCAAACTCAACTTGGCCACCATGCTCAATGTTGAAGGTAAATTATACATAATTATTTTTGTATATACGTACCTACCTATAGAATTAGAATAAATTTGCACAACCAAAAATATACTGCCGTAAAAAAGCAAATGGCAGTAAGTGAAGAGCTTATGAATTTGAGTAAATCAAGATTAAGTAAATATGTCTGGACGTTTGATAATATATAAGGTAAAGGGCAGTAAGGTAAATGGCAGTAATAGATGAAGGGAATGTGGAAAAAACAAGTTATGTCCTTCTGACAAATTGCTGAGTAAATTGAATTTAAAGTAATTTACATTCCTTGTTCTTTTGCCATCCAATAATTTTAAGTTTTAAAGTACACGGTGACCTATCTATTTCTTTTTCCCCACAATTTACCTACCCAGTGCTGAATACCGTTACGATCTATCAGATGTTACTAACAGCTCAAAAATCAAAAAAATATGACTTACCCTGTTCTTTCCCAATTCCCTTCAGATATTTTGCACAAATACTGCCATATTTGCCTAAACATAGTACATACAGGGTGTCCAAGACTTGCGTTGTCGGCCGATATATTGATTTTGGGTGAAAATAGAAAAAAAGTTTCAATGCAAAAGTTATATAAATTTTAATAGTGTATAACCCAAAAATATTTTCAATTATACAGCCTGTCCTATTTAAGCGTAGCAGATCAAAGTTATGTTTTTTTTAACCTAGCACCCTGTTTTTATTTGTTTTTTCATTTTTGCACCTAAATGTGAATAGAAATTGTAAGGGAAGCCATGCTCGAAAATTCAGTAATTTTTGAGTTACTCAAGTTTTTTAGAAATTTTTGACAAGTGCAGACCTTTACCTAAAATTCGACATAGCCAAACCAGAAACCTTTATCGAACTGAAATTTTGAGGATCACTGGATAATGGACGGACAAATCAATGTCTGTCCTAAAAAAAATGAAATTATTATACAGGATGTTCAAAATAATGTACTTCTTTTACCTAACTTCAATCACGTGTAACTTTTGATTGTTAAATACAATGAGGTTATTTTTTTGCTGGAATTGTATTCTTTAGGATATTTACTAACACTTTTATTAAGGGTTGTCCAAACCTAAACCTAATATTTTCGTATTAAAATAATAGGTTTAGGTTTAGACAACCCTTAATAAAAGTGTTAGTAAATATCCTAAAGAATACAATTCCAGCAAAAAAATAACCTCATTGTATTTAACAATCAAAAGTTACACGTGATTGAAGTTAGGTAAAAGAAGTACATTATTTTGAACATCCTGTATAATAATTTCATTTTTTTTAGGACAGACATTGATTTGTCCGTCCATTATCTAGTGATCCTCAAAATTTCAGTTTAATAAAGGTTTCTGTTTTGACTATGTCGAATTTTAGGTAAAGGTCTGCACTTGTCAAAAATTTCTAAAAAATTTGAATAACTCAAAAATTACTGAATTTTCGAGCATGGCTTCCCTTACAATTTCTATTCACATTTAGGTGCAAAATTGAAAAAACAAATAAAAACAGGGTACTAGGTTAAAAAAATATAGTTTTGATCTGCCACGCTTAAATGGGACAGGCTGTATAATCGAAAATATTTTTAGGTTATACACCACTAAAATTTATACAACTTTTGTATTTAAACTTTTTTTCTATCTTCACCCAAAATCAATATATCGGCCGATAACGCAAGTCTTGGACACCCTGTACAATCAAAAATCAGATACTGCTGTTTTGCCTCATCAATCTACCTAGGAAGGAAGTTTGTAATTCATCTGGGGGTCGATTTAAAAGCTGCAGCACTTACTGCTTTCATTAACTCATTTTGTAAACAAATGTCACTTACTGCCATTTGCCTTTTTACGGCAGTATATAAATATAATGTGAAGTCATCAAATAATATACTATTTTTAAAATCGAGAGTTAAAAAATTCCTAAATGTTATTATAACATTTAGTACTAATAAGCTATTTCTTTTTTAAATTTTTACGTAGGCAAGTTTTGTAAATGGCTAGGAAGTTTTTTAAAAAATTTCAATGAAGAATGTTTAAAACTTTTTTGTGTTAGGGTTAAGATAGCGTATGAATGGAAATAAATGTATCTCGCGTGGAAATAAGCAATAGTAGATTGTATGTCTAGATACCTAATGGGGCATATTACGAGCGATAGCGAGTTTTTAGTCACACGAGCCGTAATATACCATTACGTACGAGACATATATGGTATTTTTTGCCATACCCACTACAAAATACCTACTTTTTACGTCATTTTCAAAAAATGCTGACAGTTCATTTGCGTCGCCATCTTTTCTTCTAGTGTGCCGCGAAGTTCGTGCAAGTAAGTAATGACAGGCGCACACAAGCGTATAGAGCGAATTAACAGAAGTTGTCATGGCAACCGTTATTTTCTGCGCTAGTGCAGAAAGTAAACTATTTTCCGCATACCTGCCTGTTAAATGGGTCATTAGTGGCCGCTATATACATACATCGAAAGTAGCTATTTTGTAGTGGATATGGCAAAAAATAATAATGGGGCTGTCCCACTAAATTAAAATTCACCTTTCTGATATAACCCAGCCAATCTTGACTAAGGTCTAAGGTTTAACTTACTTGATAAGGATTACAAGCAGAAGAATTTGTAGGACAAAACTTAAAATTAAATTCAAATAATGTTGTGGTTGTGATATTTATGAAATGTAAATGTAAATAAAACAGTTTTTCTGCACAGTAGTACATTGACTAATAAATTATAATTTTATAATCAAAAGGCAAAGAAAATGAACCCAGTGGCTGTAATTTATGACTGTGCTCTCCGTTTAAATACGAAGTTGCCTCGGCGTGCTAAGGCAGAGTTCGTTGGCTCGAATACTGTATAAATTCGCGTATTAATAATGACAAATACAGAAAATTTAATATTACTTAGGTGTCGTAAAAGCCAGCCATTGATATTAAAATAACCAGTTTTAGTACTTATGTATTTACGCAACAGAAAGAGAATGGTTACTGAAGAAATTAATTTTCATTTTAAAATAAACAATGTAACGAACAATTTTTCTTTATAATATGTCTTATACAGGCTGAATATTTTTAACTTCCCATTGGAAGTTATTGTAATGGGTCCGAAATTCGAAATCAAAATGTATAACAAATTTTTATGTTTCAAGGTCACTACACTATTTTTAGAAAGATATGTCTGTGTGTGTGTATGTGTGTACGTACGTATGTGTCCATTTCTTTCTAAGACGAAATCTCGAGAATAAAAAATGATATCGACTACGTTAGGGTGCTAATCGACGCGTATTAACGTAAATATGATCTGAAAGAAATTTTTTCAAAATCGGTTAGCCGTTCTTTTTTCTTAACCAAATAGTCTCCAAAAAAGTAGATTTTACACAATATCTCGCGAATAAAAAATTATATCGACTTCGTAAGGGTGTCAATCGAGGCGTGTTAACGTCATTTTGATCCGACATAAATTTTATAAAAATCGGTTCAGCCGTTTTTTTTTTTTTTTTTTTTTTTTTTTAATTATTGATGTTTTAATGATTAAAATGATTACTTTTCTGTGTAATATCTAATTTAATTATTATTATTAAATATTTATCAAACTGGAAAGTCGTCGTGTGGACCTCAAGGGTCGCACTTTAGTCCTAATAAACGACCCACCTCACGGCTTGTTAGTTTTTAAACCCTTGTTTGCCGATACAAAAACATTATAATCCAGAAAAAATATTCGCTCGAACGAAAGAATTTATGACTGTTTATGAAAAGTTTATTATAAATATGAGACAAGTTATTGACTAAAGAAGCCGTGAGGCGGGTCGTTTATTAGGACTAAAGTGCGACCCTTGAGGTCCACACGACGAACTTCCCAGTTTGATAAATATTTAATATTAATATTTAAATTAGAAATTATACAGAAAAGTAATCATAATTATTATTTATTTTTAATAGTAAATAAAAAAAAACGGCTGGATCGATTTTTATAAAATTTATTAATGTCATATCATAGTGACGAATGCTTTGATAGACACCTCAACGAAGTTGATAACATTTTTTTGGGCAAGATTTCGTATAAAATCTACTTTTTTGCAGTCGTTTTATTTAAACAAAAAAAAAACGGCTTGACCGATTTTGATAAAATTTCTTTCGGGTCTTGACGTTAATATGCTTCTATTTGCACAACAAAGTCGATATCAGTTTTTATTCCCGAGATTTCGTGTAAAATCCACTTTGGTTAAGAAAAAAGAACGGCTGAACCGATTTTGAAAAAAATTCTTTCAAATCATATTTACGTTAATACGCGTTGATTAACACCCTAACGTAGTCGATATCACTTTTCATTCTCGAGATTTCGTTTTAGAAATTAAGAAAGAAATGACCACATACGTACAGCGAGAGAGAGAGAGAGAACATATTAATGAATGATTAGTTATTTTCATATTACACAACTGCTTTATTTATGACCTTGAATAACCTCTTGTCTTAGGTCGTTAGATTCGTTTCAACAACGGCTACAAGATTCCGTGAAAAATCCACATAGTCTGTTTAAAAAAATGGAGGTGACCTTGACCCAACCTCAGCATACCAATCGAAAAGAAAATCTATATTACCAACATGCGTGCCCCTTGATAACAAACAGTTTTTATGCGAAACTTTATTTGCTATAACCAACACTTTCTGAGATATATTAACTTGTAACACTTTATGCGCCTCACCTGTATATGATCATTTTTTCCAGGGCAGCCAAAACAACACGACATTTATTGTCTCCCCTTCTCTATAGTCTTAAATTTCAACAGCAGTAAGAGTAACCTCTTATGTAGTATACATAGTCTAATACTATTTCTACCACATTTTTATGCAATGTACTCGTGTTTGTGTTTGTACGTTTGCAGAATTGAAAATATGTTCGCATTGAAGCTATTGATGTAAAACCTTCTGGGCTTTATGAAAAATGTAAATTTGATTTATAGAATATATATGTAGCTATCAGATTACGCACAGCGAGAGGAACTTTGTTGACAAAAAAAAAGTATTATTCGGCAGAAAAACTTTGTGAAAGACAAGGTGGTAAATGTCTTCGAAATATTACTTAGTATAATGAACGTGAAAATCCCAAACATGGGATCAATTCTCCGTAATCCGTACATTAACACGTTCACTGCCGGCCACTTTTGCAGGGCGCACGTCAGTAGCCGGCATCAGAACTTTGAAATATTGCAGTATTTGAGCGTCATGCTCCATAGCGGCACCTAAATATAAAAAATGTCGAAACCGATAATGCACAGATATGCAGTATGACGTTCTTAAGAGGCCGGAGTAAACACAACACTCTCTGTCAATAGCCGACACAGTACTGAGCTGTACTAGCTACTTATACCTGTGGCACACATGGATGAGATCGGCCTTTGACGATAACAGCCGGTGGCACACGGTGTGTGACATCGGCACAGTTAATGCTTTTTCTTGCAGAGGAAGCCAAAGTCTAGACAGTGAATGCTTTGTTTTAACTTAGTTTTGTTATATGCCAACCCCAATAAGTCGATTTTTTAAATATTTCTTTGCTCAATACGCCGAAATGTTTTTGACTCATTGGGAAATACGAAAAAACCTCTAGGAGTAAAAACAGAAATTTTTTTATAGATATTTATTTACGACTTTAACCAACAAGTAATTGAGGAATGAATGATTTCAGATATTATTGACACTTTCTAGGTTTTCAGATGAAATTTTATAAACTTTATCTCATTTACGCTTCTATTATATTATTATAGAAAATTTAAACGTTAATATATGCATTTTGTTAAAGATTTAAGAAATTCGTTACCATAATTTCAAAAATTTAAGAAAAAATATAATATATTGCAATTTGCAGTAGAAGAAAATTACAATGAGCCTGTTGGGATCCGTCAAATGAGCGTATGACATCTAGTGGTGGGAAATTGTACTCGGATCAGAGAAAAATTTACATGCTAACAGTGCAAGTTTATCGTGAAATTGTTTATTACAAAAATAAACAAAAAAATTATCGAAAATGGAATTCGCGACATTTTCTAATATCATGGCATTAAACACTATCAGTTATTGCCTTGTAAAACTTACTTTACAGCGAATTATTTTCTATTGAAATGTGGAAAAACTGTATTTCTGAATTAAAAAAAGAGTTTATATTAATAATAAGATGTACTCATTATCATACTGTACTACAATAGTTAATTCACTGATGATTGACAAATTAAGCACTAACAATCTGTAGGTATACAAATATTTTGAGGTTAGTAACTTTTATTACAATATAACATATTATGTTGCAGTTTTGTGTTTACATTATTCACCTGACCCAGCCTTAAAGGAGCATTGAACAATTAATTTCGTGGAGATTTTCTCTTAATTTTGATGTTTTTAAGCAATGTATGTCGTTAAGATCAATACTTTTGACAACTCGTTTTCCTCTTTATTTTTCATGCATTTAATAATATGTCCGGCTTTGAGAATCCGTTTTACTTCAACGAAATTCCTTTGTTTAGGATTAGTACCGGCCCAATCACAAATTGCACTTATATTTATCATTTCTTACAGGATTACATGCAAACTATACCCCGTATATGAAATTTTCCCCGAACTCTACCATGTTTTTTAAGCACCTCCCATCTGACGGATCCTTATAAACGACTTTTTTTAGTTGGAGTAAAAAGCACCTAGTAGCATTGCAAAAAAATCTCGAAATAAATATTTTACAGATCCTGTGGATACAATTCACTCCATAAAATATATAGTTCCTATTTTAACCAAAAAAAAGAAATAGATAGTTTTGTCAATTACTTCACGATATACTCTCAAAATGTGGTTTAATACGTAATACGCACTGTACTAAAATGAAACAAGACAGTTTTTGTTTAAAAGAACAATTGAATAAAATAACATAAACCCTTTTAGCACTAAGTTACATAATTAGCTATACAAATCCGAAACAATCCTATTGTTAAAAGCGGACTTATGCGCGCGGTCCTTTGTTTTGCGGCTGTCTCAGATATTTTAGAAGAGAAAAAAATAATAATGTACCCACGTAAAGTATGAAACGCTATTTTATGAAATGCTCTTAAAAATTTACAGCTATGCGAGTTTCGACAATGTGTTTTAACCTATTAAAGCACATTGCTATCTCTTATGGCCATATTCATAGAGCCTATAAAATTGTAAATTTAAAAGGAAAGTCTATCAAATAAATACATATTGCTCCCTTATGAATACTGTTTTTAATCTATTAAAAAGTTTATTCACCAACAGTGAATATACATTTCATTTTTTGTGTGGAAATGGTAAGTCGATTATTATAGATCATTCTTAGAGTAAAGGCGGGGATTATGGAATATACCTGATAATATGAAATACCCATATACTTTAATTATATACCGCGGATTGTCCATTTACTCAATGTGCGGTGAGTGAAGTCCACAAAGAGAGCAAAAATATATCTGTGTCTCTTTTGACGAAGTTATTCCGCATTTATTCCGATGATGTCATTGGTCGATGTACGAACGTTCCATCTGATCAAAATGTTGAAATAAAGATATCTTTCATTTCGAACAAAATGTAAACAAAACGCTTGACAGCTGTTGTCATTATATCGTAACCTAGTTTAATTTTGTTAAAAACAGTTTTTTTACTCATATTCCTTGAAATTCATAGTGATATAAGAAGTAAACACAGGTTTCGGATCTTTTTGGGCATAATAATATTAAAAATATAAAGACAAAGAAATATGTCATGGATGCCATTGACGTAAAACCTCAGTGCCCCAGTGGTCAATAGTATACCTGCTCTCTTTTAAAAATTCTGTCTTTGTCTATGGAAGTAGCCAATCAGGAACCTGCCAGCTGGGTTCCCATAAAAAAAGACAGAAATATATACCCGCACGTATGTTGGCTTCACGATTTTTGATCTATCAGCAGTACAGATTTCTTATGTACATGGAAATACCACATTTTTTGCAAATCTACTAGCGCTATCTACGCTCAATTGCTGAAATTACATTCGTATAAGGTCCAAGTTCTTCCACTAGAGTGCATAGTCTATACGCATTAACCAACTGGCAGTTCTGTAATTTTAAGTAATTCCGACGCAACTGAAACTTTTAGGTATGTACACAAAATTTTAGTTTTCAATACTTTAAAAGGTGTTTTTACTTGATGTTATTGTTTTATTTAGTAGATAAATGATGTAGGAAAGCCTTTGTACCGAGATTCGTCCATTATAGATACATTTTATTATTTATTCGAACCTAACCTTCACACCTATAAAGGCGGGAAATATGAAATAGTATTCCATATTACCCGACTTACAAATAAAAATTCAAAATTAGGATGAAATGTGCGCTGATTCCGAAGGAGACTACTATATTTGCGATTTTTGTCGATAGTATCTTGTCGTTTTCGATTGTTTAGTAATATGAAATATGATGACATACTGTTTCATATTCCCTTATGTAGTATTTCATATTACCCGACAATATTTTGCGTCAATCAGAAAACCATTTTTTTGTATTATCAGAAATATTTTTTTGTTATATTTTTTCTAACTTTGTGATTTATAATAAACTTATAATAAACTCTTTTGAGCAGCCATTAGCGTTTTTTTATTTATATTTCGCCCAATACGTTCAGAGATAATCGCATAAATATAAATGGTATTCCATAATCCCCGCCTTTACTCTAAGTATAAAATATGTCGAACGTCTATAATCTGCAATCTATATCTTAAATGTTGACTAGTTAATTATGAATTAACGCGTAAATTTACCGATGCAGATGTATAATAAAATGGGTGTGTGCTTATGATCACATGACAGAAGTGAAAACTTCTGATTTTCTAATTTTAAAATATATATAAGTTTTTTATCACACAGTTTAATCATAAATATATTAAAATCGGTCTATACAATTAAATTTAATGAATAAGTATAATACCTTAACGATAATAATATTTAACCTTTGAATTGGATTTTGACAGCTGCGCTGTTCAACTAAAATTCATGGAGGATTCGATAATTTTGTATACACTTTATATTTTATATACGCATATTAAGTTTTTGTGTCATCTATTAGCGCACTTATGAACTACAATTTAAAAAATATATATATATATTTTAGTGTCATCTGTTAGCGCACTTGTGATCTACAAATAACTTAATACTCGTATTAAGTTTTTAGTGCATCTATTAGCACACTTATGAATTACTACAAATTATTACCAGCATATTGAAAATACGTATTCGTGTTTGAGCCGAATAACCCCGATCGTCACCGTCGGGTGTGTATCACATCACCGTTGTTCACTGCCCAAGTAAAGCGCGCCTAAACAAGTTTTTGATTTATCACATTACAGATTGATTTATCACATTACGGATTGATTTATCACATCGCGATACAATTTTGAAGACCTGCAAGCCGGGAAAATGGTGGATAAGAGTACGGCTGCTGACTTAGTGTAAACAGCCGAGAAGCTGACTATTTTATTTCCTAGTTTCTAGTTTCCACTTACAGCTACTGTCCACTTGGCTAGTCCAGGAATTTGCACTGTGTAAACTCGCCTTTACCGATAATACAATAGCCAGTTGGTATAAAATATGTTCCGTAATTCGTTGATAAAGGAATATATCGTCTATGTAAATTTTATCGGACTGTTAAGAAAACATCGACAACGCGAACTCAACTTTAGTGTTATTCTTGTAAACAAAATACACTACATCATAAAACAAACAGAATATTATTTACATACCACTTCTAAAATAATGATTATCCAGCAGTTTGATGCTCAGTTTGGTATCTTGTTAACTGTTATTTCTACATCCTCATACATGATAGTATTATGTAACATAAAGTATAGGTACAAAGAAAATAACAATGTTATGCATGCATCTATTAAGCTGTGTTTTCATTGAGGCAGTTTTATCAGCTGCACTTACATGGATTGTGAATGACGGCCATTTTGTGAAATCAACTTGTGCTGCGCCATGTTGATGCGGGACTTCAAGTGTATAGGCTGTTAGGGTTCTGGAATATACTAACATTTCAGTTTGTGAGGCGCCAAATTTATGGCTGTCAAGATGCTAGAACTGACTGACATGTTACAAAAAAATGGTCATAATTATTATTGCTTCAAGGCTGTAATTGTTTGTATTGCTTGTCGGTGACCCAATAATGACATTATAATATTTGCAGGACAATTAGTCAGTATTAAAGGGGTGGCAGATCACCATAAACGTGTCATGTATCCGACGAAATTTATATTATTAGTTTAAAGTTCAAATTATAATATGTTGTTACGGTGACTGTTTTAAACATATATTTCAATTTGCAGAACAAAATGTCTGTATTAACACCCTTGCAGAACGATATAAACACCTAGGCGAGTAAGTTTCCATTAATACCGACATTTTGTTTTGCAAATTGAAATATATGCTTAAAACAGTCGCCGTAACAACATATTAAAATTTGAACCTTGAACTAATAATATAAATTTCGTCGGGTACATTCCACGTTTAGGGTGATCTGCCACCTCTTTAATACCGACCAATCGATCTACAAATATTACAAAGCCATTATTGGATCACCGACAAGCTATGCAAACAATTTCAGCCTTGAATTAGCAATAATAATTGTTACCATTTTTTTTGTTACAATGTTGGGGGCGGTCTGCATCTTTCTCATACTGCTATCTAGCAAAATCCCTTACTCATGGCACTTTAATATGCCTCCCTCAACATCTTCACAAAAATAAGGCCTTGAATAAATAACACCAAAAAATTGTCACTAGCTTTCGGTCTATAGCCCAAATAGCCTAACCTGCCAGCTTTATCGGTAATCGGTCAGAAATAGGATTACCAATCAGCAAAGCCACACGTAATGGAAACGTAGCTTTAGGTAGAAAGTAATGTCTGCTTTTGTTTGTGAAAGCTCTTTCGTAAAAAATAACAAGCAAATTGTACATCATTGAAATCGGATTTTCAATTGTTCAATTGTAACATTAATAGTTGAAAAAAGAATTTGAAAATAGTCTCATATGGCCTAAATTTGAAATATGTACAATGACGTACTTACTGAATCATTGTTTGCTGATATTTATTTCATTTTTACTATATGCTGGAAAATCTTGTGATTGCGCAAAAATTTGATTTTGAGTTTATTTTATGAATTTACAGTTTTCAAATCCTAAGATTCCAAAATGTTTTTACGGTTCTGTATTTCAATAAGGAAAAAGTCAAGGGCATTTTGGGGGCAAGTCAAGGGCATTTTGGGAGCAAGTCAAGGGCATTTTGGGGGCAAGTCAAGGGCATTTTGGGGGCAAGTCAAGGGCATTTTGGTGGCAAGTCAAGGGCATTTTGGGAGCAAGTCAAGGGCATTTTGGGGGCAAGTCGAGGGCATTTTGGGGGCAAGTGAAGGGCATTTTGGGGGCAAGTCAAGGGCATTTTGGGGGCAAGTGAAGGGCATTTTGGGGGCAAGTCAAGGGCATTTTGGGGGCAAGTCAAACTCACTTGTCCGTCAGGCTGTCTGGCTGGGTGTCCGTCTTTCAAGACCCATTTTCTCAGGAACGGATAAAGATATCAAGTTGAAATTTATACGAAGTACTAAGGTCTACGGTTCCTTACAGTTGTAAAGAATTTAAGCTTCTAGGTCAACGCAATCAAAAGATACGGCCATTTTGTCATTTCATCGAAAACCTATAGGGTATACTTTCCGTTGACCTAGAATCATAAAATTTGGCAAAAGGCAAGATCTGGCAGCACAAGTAAAGGGAAAAATCTGAAAATCATAAAAAGTAAAAATTAATGGGGTCCCCACACAAAAAACGGAAAAACCTTTTAAAGGCTGTATATCTTTGGAACCGTAACATGTAGCCGGTTGAAATTTTCACAGAATATGTCTACCTAATTAAATTGTTGTAACGGTACGGAACCCTCGTAGCGCGACTTCCACACGCACTTGACCGTTTTTTTAAACATGTCTGCTTATCGTCTGTCGGACTGCAGTCGCATCTTTGCTCAAATTTTGTATGCGTGTTCAGAACAGTCACACCTTGAGGCAAAACTCAAAATCGATCCTAATTCAAATGTAGGAGAAGTGGCCCCCTAAAAATTGACAAAAATACTTTTTTTCTCTTGATAAATATTATTAATAAAAATTTAGACTAACCTTTAGGTAGGTATACAAATTTGCAAAATATTTGACGTTTTTTTAAAAGCTTTTATGTACATATTTAACCGTCAGTAATTTCATAAGCAAGATATTTTTATTTTTTATTTATATTATGTTCGACTATAAAATGAAATTGATTGTTTATCCTTGCCTTCTACAAGCAAACGTAAAGATTAAATAAATTATCCTTTTTCATGAAGTATGAAAAATTTCTCACTAGCAGCACTAGTGGTACGGTGGGTACTGTTCTCTGTATGAATGTCCATTTACGTACTGTCATACATAAAAAAAAATGTTTTTGACAGAAGACGACGAGCTAGGGGCAAAATTAAAATTTTCAAATGTCAAGGATAATAATGTAGCAACATTAAAACGTTGGCTATCTTGCCGTAATTTAAAAATTTCAGGAAAAAAATGAATTAATTGACAGGTCAGAATGCTAGGTTATATTGATTTTATAGTTGTATTTTCGAACTCAAATAACAGACGTTCAAAATAATAATAAGTTTAAAACTTATTTCAGAACGAAATATGAGCCAAATATACTAACTTGGTAATTAAGACAATTCTATTAATAATAATTAATGAATTTTATTGTGTAATAAATTGAGGTTATATTTTTCAATCAATATACATTTATTAAGTTAGTTAACTACCTATATAAATTGTGATTTTAAGTTATTAGTTTATCATTTCCTGACCGTTTTATATGTAAATTTTGTTATTTTTTCTTTTGTCAAATCCATTCTCAATTTATCACATCTAATGTCGTCAATGTGACGTTTTAGGAATTGTATAAAAAACACGCTTTTATCTGGATATCGATTATATTATCCGAAGTATAATTAGCAAAACTACAATGTTATGTTAGCATTGTGGTTATTTAAAAACATTTTTCTATTTAACAATTAGATTAACAATCAATATTGTTATTACTTCCTACACTGTACAAATTCACTATTTTAGTGAAATTAACATAAGGACATCAGACGATATTAATCTAATTGTTAACTAAATCAGATACTGTAAGTAATTTTCTCGCAAATAATTGAAATTATTACTAGGCACATCCGGCCTATTTTGAGAAAAGCAGCATTCATTGTAGTGTTGTTATAAAAATAAAAATTATTAGCTCTCGCAGTTTGTGGATTTGCGGTGTATTTGTGCTATATATAAGAAAGATGTAAGTGTACACCATGGGCACCGTGGAGTAACTGGAAACTTTCCCGACGCGATATTGGGTGTTCCGGGTTCGATTCCCAGCGGTGCATTTAAATTTTTCTTATGTAGCCTTTCTACAATAATTAATAAGGGCATGTTATGGCGATTAATATCGTCTGATGTCCTTATGTTAATTTCACTAAAATAGTGAATTTGTACAGTATAGGAAGTAAGAACAATATTGATTGTTAATCTAATTGTTAACTAAATAAGATACTGTAAATAATTCTCTCGCAAATAATTGAAATTTTTCTATTTGTTTAATAATTTTAAACAATTAAGTTATACCACTAAAATGACTCGACGCAAATGGACAATAAATAATGTCTGTACCCACCACAAGTGCTGCCTCTCGTGAAAAATGGCTCATTGCTGAAAATAATTCTATTAAATTCATATCTTAAAATATGATTTAAATTTGGCAATTAATGGGTTGAATAAAGTGACTTGTTTTCCTTTAATTTAAAATCGACATGAAGGAAAAACTTCTGTAATAATGACCTCATGACTATGACTGAAGTTCTAACAACTTCCACATTTTTTATTTGAAGTTTTTTTCTTTTCTTTTTATGTGTAAACTTTCCACATCATTAAATGAATTCAGAGAAATTTTACAAGACATGGCGTATTTAAAATCCTTATAAGAAATCATATCTACAATTTAGTTCACATAAAATGTTCAAGTTAGTATATTGAATTTTGATATTTTGAATTTACTATAAAACGAAATGAGATGATATGAAAAAAAATTCAATTTTCCTTTTAAATTTTATGCGCATTTTTACTCTCGCTTAGCTCGATCTTTTTGTTCGTTGGCTTTTCTAGAAGACATGAGTATAGGGCAATTTCTTACTAGTTGCTTTTGTTCGTAAAATAAAAGACACTCGCATGTACCTCTATATGCATATTGCATATTTTATGTATGTATATGGACAGAAAAGGGCTGCATAATATTTATTACCTAAATTTCTTAATTTTCAAAAGTCACAACTACTTATATCGAATTATTTATTTTCACATATTTGAAGCAGGATATAGTGAACTTTTTAGTCACTATCCATAAAATCAAATAACGTTTTTTTTATCCAGGTGTGCAAGCTTTCACGGCCGGCATTGTTCCAAGTCTTCATGGTTTCCGGGCTTGTAGGCCGTGGTCCGGTGGTATTTCTACTTGACGTTTCGTCTACAACTGCGGTAGACATTCTCAAAGGCGATGTGAGCCGCCAAGGAGGACACTTCGACCGCTGCCACATCGCCTTAGAGAATGTCAATCGCAGTTGTAGACGAAACGCCAAGTAGAAATACCACCGTACCACGGCCTACAAGCCCGGAAACCATGAAGACTTGGAACGTTTTTTTTGTTGGGAAAATGTTTTAATGCTCGCAGTTTTAAACGCGGTAATCACATATAACAGGTAAGTCCGGGCCGGCGGGCCCCCTTCGGGGGCCCGGACCCAGAGTATCTTTATCCCGTTTACCCCCCTCCCTAACGCTGGTTCTCTTTCCGGCAAGACAAACATTTTTACATGCATTTCAAATACGAATCAATACTCGTATTTGAAATGCATGTAAAAATATTTGTCTTGCCGGAAACGCTACGTTCCTGCGCCGTGTCTGACCGGATAATATAAATTGACCTTTAGCCTAACCGTCGAACCAACAGTAGTCAGTACTGTGTAACGAGCGCTAAGATGTTTAAAAAAAATTTTAAATAAATTTATTAGCAAGTATTTTGTGAATGGCCTTTGGAAACACATTTTTAAAAAAACTTTAGTATTTATAATAATAATTAATTATTTTTGGTGCCATAGCGGATACACATTGTCAAGTGCTTTTCTTATGAAGAAATACGTGTGGTGACAATCTAAGCTTATTGTCAAACAATATTTTCTGACAATGGTTTTTGCAACCCAGCGTAAATATGCGATCGGAATTGCTTATAGTTTTATTTGTCCTTTTTCCCAGAATTAATATGCGATCTTTTTTTTGCATTCTAAAATTGATTACGTCCGTAAAAATAAAAGAGAAACAGACCACATAAAATCGAATGTAATAGCATATACCTACTGTCCAATGAAGGGCTCAAGTTACCGAATCGGAAACTCAGTCAGTCTACGAAGTTCAGTTTCTCTAAGTATTATATAGCTCAGAGGTTCCCCATCTTTTCTTTACTGCGACTCCCTTTAGAGGTTACAATGTTTTGCGACGTCCTTCTAAAAGAAAATACGTATGTGTACTCTATAGCAGACAATAAAATTACTTTATTGTTCAAAGAAAACTCCAAAGAATATAGAATCTTAATTATTATTTATTAGATTCTAATTCTAATAATTAGAAAACATAAAACACTACAAACAATACAATTAATGAGTAGAATGAGCTTGCTTTTCTTAGCATAACTTCTCAAATTGGGACTGAAGTTCATAATTACGTTGATGATCGGCATCTACTTAGTCTTATCCCTTTCAATGTACCATCCTTAAGAACTAGAAATGCTCCTACGTTTTATCTTCCTTGCCCAAAAACGTCCCAAATGGCTAACTCCCCTCTGTTTTGTATGTGTAATTCTGTAAATGACTTAAATTGTCGATATTTTCTGTGTGACGTTAAATCAATTGAAAAAGAATTTATTTTAATTGTATGTACTAATTTGTGAGCATTGTTATTTTGTACAACTTTTGGAACTTTAGTTCCGTCGTTGTTTATGAATTTAAATAAATAAATTGCGACTCCCCTAGGATAGCGCCGCGACGCCCCAGGGCGTCGCGACGCACAGTTAGAAAACCTATGATATAGCTTATAAGTCGGATGTAATAATATACTACTTCGTTGAAATAAATTCGAACTTCACAAGACACGAATTTCGTACTTATTTGAACTGCAAAATTAGTTGCAAGATCTATTCTATAACTTTATAAGACAGCGCGCTCCTTAAAAAGTGGTGTGACAAAAGTCCTTATAGGATGTGGTGCACTTTTTGGACCAATCTAGAACCACCCTTATTTGTTTTAATCTTTAACTATAGTGGTGTGTCTTCGTAGGGGAGATGCAACAGGGGAGGTATGAGTTTGCCTTTCAAAAACGTAACTAGGTATTTTATGAAGTATTAGAAATACCTTGTATTATGTCCGTCTTGTGACTTCTTGTGATTTAACACTTCGCGTTTCAGCAACGAGTTGCCATCTTTAGGTTTGGTTAATTATTTTTTTAAAAACACACATTGAATATTCGCAACACTATAGTATATAATATTATGATGCTAATCACTGTGTATTATGCCGTGGTTTGTGAAGTACTGATTTAAATTTCGAGATTTTATGATTTATATAGTAGGTAGATGAAATGGAAATGTATGTGTATATATTATGTGTTTAGACGATTACTGAATATTGGGTGTTTGTGTTTTTTAATTTTTGTGTCGTATATTATGTTCGATTTTAGTGTTAGTTTGTCATTAAGAATGCTATTATTGTCGAATTTTATGGCTTTATATATTTCATATTCTTCGAGGGTGTCCATGTACCTTTACTTCAAATATGTAATGGAATAAAATTTGTTTCAAAATCGTGATGTTCATGATTTTGTGAAATTATATGTTGGGCGTAATTTGATTTAGCATTTAACAAGTTTCTTTTAGGGAGATGTTCTCTTTCAAAGGGTTTTCCAGTTTGTCCTATATAGAATTTATCACATGTGCTGCATATTATTTTACCTACTTTCTTAGATGCTCAAAATAAATTCTTGATCTTTACGAAGCCTCACCCCAAAAAAAACAAAAAAATATATCTCGGTCTAGAGTGAACTATACAGGGTGAGTTCGACCACCCGTATCAGTCGTTTATTTCGAAAACGGTTAGTTGTAGAGAGTTGTGTCAAAAATTTGTATTATAAAAGCCCTAATAAAGAATCGAATGGTGATAATTTTTTTTCCGGGAAGGTCTGCTTCCCTATTAGTTTGCTCCAGAATGTCCAGAACTCCGGAATTATAAATGTAACGATAATAATAATAATAATATCCTTTATTCATTTGTGCCAATTACAGCGTAGATAGCGTCAGAGAAATCACATTTAAAAACAATCAACATTTAACATTTTAAAAACATTTAGACACGTTAAAAATTATCATTAAAAACCATATTCTAAATATTAAAAGCATATACATAAAATACAATTAAAATCAGTTCGCAGTAAGCGCAATAAAATAGTAAAAACATATTAAAATATTAACAATATACTAACAATATATAAAAAGACACTAAAATTTATCAGTAAAATCCAGGTTAAAAAATTCATTTAAATTATAAATATCATTTTCCATTAGAATATTTTTCATTTTTGATTTAATATTTATTTGGTTTAATTTAAGGATTTCCAAAGGAATTTTATTACAAATTTCAACAATTTTATTATATGGACACTCTTTTATAATTGTGAGGTTGCTATTTTTGTACTCCAGTGTTTCCTTACTTCTAGTGTTGTGTCCATGCACAACACTTCTCTTATGGAAGTAATCTTCGTTACTTTTAAAAAACAGTACGCAATTTATAATATAAATACTACACAAAGTTAATAGTTTCATTTTTTTAAATAGGTCGAAAGTGGTATTGTTGAAAAGATTTTTAAAAAATAAGCAAGTTTTGTAGGAAATTTTTTTTTATTACTACCACCCCTGTAAATTTCTATAAGTATAAATATCAATTATTATATGTTCAAAACTCCGGAATTTTAGAAAGCACAATAGGTTGAAAGTGGTGCTGTTGAAAAGCTCTATAAAAAATATTCAAGTTTTGTAGGACAAATTATTTAATTACTGCCACCCCTGTTAAGTAACAATCGTTTGAAATTATTAAATCAAAATTTCATAATACCGATCGAAGTCAGCATTAAAAATCTAGCAACCTTAGACATTGTCACAAGTATTCAAACTGTCTTCCCTTTACTCTTTAATTCGTACTACTAAGCTCTTCTGGTTATACTGTGAGTGTACTTCTTCAGTGTTTAATGATCGATAGATAGGTATCTAGATTTTAAATGCGGACTTTTAAAAAGTTCGTTATTATGACATTTTAATTTAGTAATTTCAAACAAATATTACTTAACAAGGGTGGCAGTAATAAAAACAAAACCCGTACAAAACTTGCTAATTTTTTAAAGATCTTTTCAACAATACCACTTTCGACCTATCGTTACATTTATAATTCCGGAGTTCTGGACATTCTGGAGCAAACTAATAGGGAAGCCGACCCTCCCGGAAAAAAAAATTATCACCATTCGATTCTTTATTAGGGCTTTTATAATACAAATTTTTGACACAACTCTCTACGACTAACCGTTTTCGAAAAAAACGACTGATACGGGTGGTCGAACTCACCCTGTATAGGAACGAAAGAATTTTATTTACTTACATTTGTGATATAAAACGTTGTGTTGAAATTAGTTAAACACATTTTAGGTGGTTGAAATTTTGAAATTGTTATTTAGAAGTTTGATTTGTATTTAGAAAATCATTTTAATTATATTCGTAATTATTAGTTGTGTTAATTTTTTTGATGGAAGTTCAGAGCTTCAGTGTGAAGTTAGTATTTTAATATCAAGATAAAATGTAATATTTTATCAAACCTTATAACAATAAAATTATTTAATTAATTTTTGAAATAATAAATCTAATAATTCTACGTAAAATTATATTACATATTTTTATTTTGGACAGTTTAACAAAGTACCTACAAACTACACTCTCATCGGTGTAACAATATTATTAAATGAAAAGTTTTCTTAGAATCAATAATATACTGCAGAAGCGTACATACATTAGCATATTATAGAAACGATATTTGCATAGGCTTTAATGCGACCTGTTTTCCGACTTAATTAGTTTGCCATATCTCTCATAAGTCATAACTATAAACTTCACCTTTATTATTAGTCCAAGCTCTGACCGTGCAAGAGTCTACTGGACCACAATAATTTTTTTTGTGTGAAAACTTCCTTAGGCGCGTTAGGCACTTTTTGCTTGGGTACTGAAAAAATGTGAATAGCTCGCAACCTTCCGTAAGAATTTGCAACTACTTCCGTAAGAATTCGCAACATATTTATATCATAAAAATTCGACTGATGACCAGTTCTATACTTCCCACCTAGTAAATATTTGCAAAAAATAAACACTCTTTTTTTATTCTTTGAAAAAAAGCATGGCCCTCTTTTTTGTTTAGTGTACTGATGGCTAACTTAATAAATATAGCAAAAATCATGGTTACCTTGATTTTGATTTTTTTTTTTTTTTAGTAAAATATTTTTTTTCTCGAAAACTATATATTTTAGTGAAAAAAATATTTACATTTTTTTCATATTATAACATCTAGAATTCATTTATATTTTTTTTTACCTATGTTAATACGTGACATTGAGAACGTTTTTTTGGATATCTCAGGATCCACTGAACCGATTTGACTCAAAATCTAATCAGATCTAAGTTAAAGGCTGATAAACACAATAGAACAATCGGCATGGCCGTATGTTGTTCCGTTTTTACGAAATCGAAGGCAAAAAATTGACCACATACACACACACACACATATACACACACACACACATACACACACACACATACACACACACACACACATACATACAGACATCAGTCAGAAAATGATTTTAAACGATTGCTAGGGTTTCAAAACGTGAAGATCTGTTAAAATCTCGAAATATTTTTTTCGGACTAAATCCATTACTTCCCTACCATAGTAGAGGTGGGAAGTAAAAACGGCCGTCTACACAACTTCCACCCAGAGTGCAGTTGGTTTAGTCTTTGCGTTCTATGCATAGGAACCTGGGTTCGAGATCTGATGGCAGCGTAGAATTTTTGGCTTTTTTTTCTGAATTCTACATGATATTTATTTATATATTTTTTATTTTTGTTACCTATATTCTTTCTTTGACAATAATTATAATTTTTTTGATTCGAGTCGCAATATTTTTGTTTTTTTTATTCGTCAAATATTCTGTTAATATGTTTTTTAACTTTAAAAATTAATTTACCTAATTAAATTTGAGTACGGAACCCTCGCACTTGGTCGGTTTTTCATTTTTTGTTGTCAGTGTCTCGAATACGGTCAACACTACTTGATGAAATTTACATAGATTACGTTCCCGGACACCGGCTTATCAAAAGTCATTTTACATGTATATACATGCATGTATAAGCAACTATTTTATAGGAAGTATGACAAGATCTTTACCAGCCCTGAGATGAAAATATTCAGAACTTCATTTCAAAATAAATTTCCTTTTCATTTTGTAGACACGTATATCGTTTAATTTTCTTGAAACTATTTCACTAGTGCTTCATAAATATACTTATACTCCTTGATGTATCACAAATATTAAGTGTACTCCTTTTGTACTTTAAAGTTTTGAGAAAACAATTTATTCTCTTGTCTCACCATCTACTGTCCTCACAGATGTAATTTCGATTTACATAAAATTCAAAATGTTATAATCTAATAAAAAAAATGGGTGTGTGCTTATGACCACACGACAGAAGTGAAAACTTCAGATTTTCTAATTTTAAAATATATAATTATATAAAAATTTTTAATCACACAGTTTAATCATAAATATATTAAAATTGGCCTATACAATTAAATTTAATGAATAATAATAATAATAATAATATTTATTAATCATTTTGACTACACAGTAGGTATATGACATGTCAGAACTCAGAGAGAAAGCAGATTATATAATAATAATACCTTAACGATAATCTTAACTTTTAGTGTCATCTGTTAGCGCACTTGTGAACTACAAAATATATGTTTTAGTGTCATCTGTTAGCGCACTTGTGAACTACAAATGACTTTTTACTCGTATTAAGTTTTTAGTGTCATCTATAAGCACACTTATGAACTACACACTATTACCAGCATATTGCAAATACGTGTTCGTGTTTGAGCCGAGTAGCCCCGATTGTCACCGTCAGGTGCGTTTCACATCACTGTTGTTAACAGCCCAGGCAAAGCGCGCCTAAGGAAGTTTTCATTTCAAAAATGGCCGCGGGTTTTTATATGTAAACATCTTTATCTAAATTATGTGACTGATTCCGATCTTAGTTTGAGGTCATTTATAACATACTTATATCAATTATCACAGATGGCAGCCTAATCGCTATGTACTATGCTCTGGGCGTCTCACTAATCATTATACTCCAGGTGTCTTATTTTGGGGGGGGGGGGGCGTATAGATGTTCGCACATCAAAAAATTCTTGAGTCAACTAAACACGGTTTGTCGAAAGATAATATTATGTTTGTTTGTTGCAAATAGATATTTGGGGATACAATAAACAGTATATATTTAGGTAAAGCTAAAAAATCTCTGAAAGTATAAAATATTCTAAAACTCAACATACGCTACTTTGTCTTGTGGTTACAGGTATAGGTTTTTTTACCATCTCTGCGGAACACATTGCATTCCAACTTTCTGCAGTAAACGCGGTTCCGGAAGTTACTTCCTGATAATGAAATACCATCAATTGACGACTAGCAGGGAAATAAAAATATTGCGCAAGACTGGAGAGCGGAGAATTAAAGTCTAAAATGGTTTAGATTGGTAATAGATTTTGACTCACTCTTTCTTATTGATTTTCTCTGACTACAAACTTACAAAATTATATCTAAAACTTAGAAAATGTTTTATGACACAGTAAAAATCAAATAACGGGCACTCGCGAAAAGTTTAGTACTTATATAATATAAAATGTATTTTTCGTCTGAAGAGTTTTTAATTTTTATCCTGGAATCCAAATTGTCTCACTTTTTTTATTGCTTTTATCTTACTACGTACGTAGGTACTTACTAAAATCATATCCAAAACACTAATAAAACAATAAATGATGAAAGTAAAATAGAAAATATTTGAACAGTTTTTTTAAATTTTATTAGAGAAAAAAAGTAATTGTGCTTCAATCTTAAGATTATTAGCACTTACGAAATATACATTATTTTATAATAATATGGTAAATCGTTAGTTAAGACATAATAGACCGAGAGCTAATGACAATTTTTTGTTGTTATTTATTCAAGGCCTTATTTTTGTGAAGATGTTGAGGGAGACATATTAAAGTGCCTTGAGTAAGGGATTTTGCTAGATAGTGGTATGGGAGGGATGCAGACAGCTCCCAACATTAACAAAACAAATGGTCACAATTATTATTGCTTCAAGGTTGAAATTGTTTATATAGCTTGTCGGTGACCCAATAATGCCATTATAATATTTGCAGATCGATTGGTCAGTATTAAAGAGGTGGCAGATCACCCTAAACGTGTCATGTACCGACGAAATGTATATTATTAGTTTAAGGTTCAAATTTTAATATGTTGTTACGGCGACTGTTTTAAGCATATATTTCAAGCCTTGAAGCAATAATAATTGTGACCATTTTTTTTTTTTACATGTTGAGGGCGATCTGCATCCATCCCATACCGCTATCTAGCAAAATCCCTTACGCAGGACACTTTAATAAGCCTCCTTTAACATCTTCACAAAAATAAGGCCTTGAATAAATAACACCAAAAATTTGTCACTAGCTCTCGCTCGATAAGTAGGTACGTACAATATACAATAATAATTTAATGTGGTTACAAAAGGTTTTATTCAAAAAGTTAATTCAGGTTATATTTTAGTTTAGTTATTTTAGATGTTTATTTTAAATTGTCAACAGATTGTTAATCGAAATTCAAACTATATTAAGTACAGATCCCCCCAAAAGATATCATCTTTATGCAGACCGTGGTGCATTTAGACTAATTTAGAGGAAGTAAAATAATCACCGTACGAGTTTTTCCTGTCTGGTACTATATCCGGTAAATCTGTATTTACGTTGTATGGGAACTTTTATCTTGAAAAAGCAAAATAATAAAAATGGAGATATCCAATAACGGCGCAAACGGTGGCTCTGTGAACTAAAATAGTGCAGCTTCGATTGTTTAAAACTGCAATAGTCGTTATTATTGTGTTCGTAGTTAGTTTTAATATTTTAAGTTGAAACAGTTCCGTATCCGTATCGCGGAGTAGGTAATTTCTACAAGAGGCGACACTCGAATAAAGAAGTAGTGATGCGCGATACGAGATGTTTTAGTCGATTGTCTCGATTGTTCAAACATCTTGATGACACTCGATGGTTGTCATTTGGACTCGACTGTTGTTGTTTCATAGTTCATCGAGACCGAGTCGCGTAGTACTGAATGGTACACTGTCGAAAGCCACATAATATACAATCGTTTATCACTCAACAACTGTGGTCGAGTCGATGGTCGATTGTGCAGTAATCGCGTAATACGAATTCAATAGTGAAGAGATCACAGAGTAGTGAGTACCGACTGAACGCACTGAACAATCAACAAGTCGAGTGAACGTCAGTCGACTAGCATATAACCTTGAATCGCGATTATATGTATTCTCATTCGTTGCTATTGCTATAACCTATGTGGCAAATAATTGACTTGAACAATCGAACATTTCGATTGTAAAATCAAACTCCAAGTCGATTGTGGACTCGATTGTTATTATGAACGATTGTTTCGATTGTAAAAACATCTCGTATCGCCCATTACTATAAAGAAGTTCATTTATAATAGTTTAGATTGATCATAGTCAGTTTGCATGACTATCACAGATAGTAGGTTAAACCGGTTTCAAACGACATAGCAAATGTCGACCAATGTTGACATTCGGGAAATTGCCATGCCGTGTGAATGGTTTTCATAATATCAATATTTAACAGTCACCGCAACGTTGGCATTGGAAGACATTCGCTTTGAGGGTGGTTTTTTGAACACACATCAAAGGCATTGGCCAACGTTGGTCTCGACTTGCAAATATTGACTTCGTTTTCATCTAGACGAATGGACAGTTTTCAATACGCGGTGTTTGTTAGTGTGTGTGTGTATGTTATGATTTATGAGGCGCATGAAACATGTAATAAGAGCTGAGACAAGAAATTATTCCCGATGAAGCACTTGCAATAATTGCGTCATCTTTGCTATCAATTTTGTTTAATGTTGGTGTATATATTATACGCCAACATTAAACAAAATTGATAGCAAAGATGACGCAATTATTGCAAGTGCTTCATCGGGAATAATTTCTTGTTTAATGTTGGTGTATATATTATACACCAACATTAAACAAAATTGATAGCAAAGATGACGCAATTAATGTTGGTGTATATATTATACACCAACATTAAACAAAATTGATAGCAAAGATGATGCAATTATTGCAAGTGCTTCAGCGTGTTATACACCAGCATTAAACTAAATTGATAGCAAAGATGACGCAGTTATTGCAAGTGCTTTAGCGGGAATAATTTCTTGTGCCCACAACCGGATTCTGTTTGACCAACGTTGACATTGGATGTATTAAACTTGGTCAACGTTGGCCAAACAGAATCCGGTTGTGTGGATACTGGACATATTAAAATGATCGCACATGCCCAACAATGCCAATACGTTGGCACACGTTGGCCATGTCATCTGGAACCGGCTTTACTGAAATTTTATGCTTAACATCAAAGGGACCGATTAGAGCGTCGCCTCTTATATTATTACTTACTAACGCTTTGTCCCACTGAAGACGTGCAGTACGATGTACTAAAGTGCATATAAAACTAAATTAATAGATGCATTCGAATCGAAAAGTTGACTTCATTTTGTTTTGTTTCAACCATTGACGTCGATTTTTGAAAATTTCTGGGGCCACACATTTTTTTAGATTATTAACATTTTAAAAATGCAAATACAAGATGCTCACTTTACCATCGGTAGATTATAAATAAAAAACTATCGAAAAAAGCTACTAAAGAGAAGAAAATAATAAAATTTTAAAGTCGGCGCCAATTTAAAAAAATTCGACTGATGACCAGTCCTATACTTCCCACCTAGTAAATATTTGCAAAAAATAAACACTCTTTTTTTTATTCTTTGACTAGGCCCAAATAACCTTAGCTGACGGTGGTCTTTAAAACACAATTTAATTTTTATTCTTTGAAAAAAGCATGGCCCTCTTTTTTGTACTTGCGCTGCAGCTCTACTGATCGGCTAGCTTGGAAGTAATGGATTCAGTCCGAAAACAATATTTCGAGATTTTAACAGATTTTCACGTTTTGAGACCCTAGCAATCGTTTAAATCATTTTCCGACTGATGTCTGTATGTGTGTGTGATGTGTGTGTATGTGTGTGTGTGTGGTCAATTTTTCGCCTTCGATATCTTAAGAACGGAACAACATACGGGCATGCCGATTGTTCTATTGTGTTTATCAGCCTTTAACTTAGATCTGATTAGATTTTGAGTCAAATCGGTTCAGTGGATCCTGAGATATTCAAAAAAACGTTCTCAATGTCACGTATTAACATAGGTAAAAAAAAATATAAATGGATTCTAGATGTTATAATATGAAAAAAATGTAAATATTTTTTTTCTCTAAAATGTATAGTTTTCGAGAAAAAAAATATTTTACTAAAAAAAGAAAATTGCTACGTAAATCAAGGTAACCATGATTTTTACTATATTAAGCTAGCCATCAGTAGATCACCAAACAAAAAAGAGGGTCATGCTTTTTTCAAAGAATAAAAATTAAATTGTGTTTTAAAGACCACCAACAGCTAAGGTTATTTGGGCCTAGTCAAAGAATAAAAAAAAAAGAGTGTTTATTTTTTGCAAATATTTACTAGGTGGGAAGTATAGGACTGGCCGTCGGGGGACTCGACGGCTGCGCACAGGTTCCGTTTTGTCATAGTTACTCGAACATCTGAGACATTCATTTCACTGATCTTTTTTTTACCTATGTTAATACGTGACATGGAGAACGTTTTTTTGAATATCTCAGGATCAACTGAACCGATTTGACTCAAAATCTAATCAGATCTAAGTTAAAGGCTGATAAACACAATAGAACAATCGGCATGTCCGTATGTTGTTCCGTTCTTAAGATATCGAAGGCGAAAAATTGACCACATACACACATACACACACACACACATACAGACATCAGTCAGAAAATGATCTTAAACGATTGCTAGGGTCTCAAAACGTGAAGATCTGTTAAAATCTCGAAATATTTTTTCGGACTAAATCCATTACTTCCCTACCATAGTAGAAGTGGGAAGTAAAAATAAAAGTAGATAGGTATATTTAAAAAGTTTTAGTATAATTAAATTAGCGTGGACCTCAATTTTTTTTTATTTTTCTCTTTTAGTATCTAGCTTTTTTTGAAGAAGGTATTTTTTTATAAAAAGTTTTTTATTTATTACTGATGCGATAAAGTGTTAACAGGTGCTTTTAAAAAGAATGTCTACCCATGAAATGGCATCTTGTAATTGCATTTCTTAAGCTCAGTTTCTTGTACAAGAATTTAATTTCTTAATGTCTAACACGTCTTTTTAATCTTTATTGTCTTTCAATAAACGCAATTTGTTCATAAAATTTCTTTTTGCGATTTCATTTTGTCTAAAAATAGACTATTGCCTGATTTCTGGTACGATTTTGACAGTAGATTTAAAACAAAAATATAGTCTTAGAGCGAAACTACACGAGCGGATTTCCGCGGCGTTTTTAACGCGGCGGATTGTACGTCTAAATCGAAACCGTGCCTACAAACGAGTGAAACTAGACGAACGTATATTCCGTTCGTCTTATAGTTTCACTAGCTATTGTCTATACACTGTAAGAAATGAGAAGGCCGATTACATAGATTATCGATGGTCCATTTGTAGCCAGCGATTAATCTGGTAATAGGCACATAAAGAGACAATGGCGTCGCAAACAGGTATCGCCACATCGCGTAGATTCCATAAAAACACATTGCGCATGCGTGGTTACTAATTTTACAATAATTTGTTTTGTATTCATCCATTTTATATATGTAACTATACATTTTATTTTGTAATTTTTACACACTTTATTGGAATATTACACAAATTATGTAATTTTAATTTACTTTATGTAAAAATCACAAATTTGTTTAACTTCACAGTAAAAGTCCAAGTTTTAATGAAGTTTTCTGTGTAAAAATAAATAATAATGTAAATAAAATCACTTAGAAAATCGAGCGAATTTTACCTTAACTTTCAAAGTATTTTTACATCCATTTTTTACAGTGTATACCTATTCTATACTCTATATACCTACACTAGCGGTCCCCATCCGGCTTCGCCCGGGTGCTTACAATTTATGATTTATTATCCCTCCCGCGAGAAATTCTCCCTCTGCGAAGCGATGTCGGGATGGTGGTGTTTATAATATTAGTAAGATTCCGCCTACACTCTAAAATGCAATGGGTCGTTTATTAGGACTAAAGATCGACCCTTGAGGTCCACACGACGAACTTCCCAGTTTGATAAATATTTAATAATAATAATTAAATTAGATATTACACAGAAAAGTAATCATTTTAAACATTAAAACATAATTATTATTTATTTTTAACAATAATTTAAAAAAAAACGGCTGAACCGATTTTTATAAAATTTATGTCGGATCAAAATGACGTTAACACGCCTCGATTGAGACCCTTACGAAGTCGATATAATTTTTTATTCGCGAGATATTGTGTAAAATCTACTTTTTTGGAGTCTATTTGGTTAAGAAAAAAGAACGGCTGAACCGATTTTGAAAAAATTTCTTTCAGATCATATTTATGTTAATACGCGTCGATTGGCATCCTAACGTAGTCGATATCATTTTTCATTCTCGAGATTTCGTCTTAGAAAGAAATGGACACATACGTAAATACGTACACACACACACAGAGACATCTTTCTAAAAATAGTGTAGTGACCTTGAAACATAAAAATTTGTTATACCTTTTGATTTCGATTTTCGGACCCATTACAATAACTTCCAATGGGAAGTTAAAAATATAGCCTATATCACTCATGTAGCTTTCTATTAGTGTAAGAATTTTTAGAATCGGTTCAATAGTTCCAGAGATAAGAATTTATGATTTATTACCCCCCGAAAAATTCTCTCCCTGCGAAATGAAGTCGCTTGTCGTTTTTCTCGCTTCACGTACTTGCCTACAGTTTATAATATTGGTATAGTATATTATAGTATAGATAGTCAAAAAATCCTACACCCCCGTTTTACAGCGTTTGGAGTTGAATTTAAAAATCTCGAATAGCCTATAACATTCCTCAATAACAAAAAAAAAAAATTCAAATCGGACTGGTAGTTGAGATTAGCGCCTACAAACACACACACAAACAAACAAACTCTTCAGCTTTATAAAACCTATTATAGTATAGTATTATTCTTTTTATAAATAACAATATATGAGTTAGATAATTGTGGACAACAACATAATAATTATTAATTAATTCGACAATGAGTTTTTAATCCACAAGGCATCCACTAGGTAGTGATTAATTAATAATTATTATTCTTTTTATAATCTAAAACTTGCATTATTGCAAGAAATAATACTAATTTGAGGCATATCATAAATATAATTTGATATCAGTAGTGAAATTATGCAACCAAGGAGATAGGTTTAAAATTTTAAAAGAAATCATATGTGCAATGGTGTGACATCACGTGCCATGATGAACGGCCATTTTGAGTGTTCATAATACAAGACGCAGTGGCGTAACGTGACTGCCTGTCACGTGCCATGTAAGTTCCAACAACGCTTTGTAGTGGGCGGAGCTTAAATAAATATTTCAAAATTTATTTTTGAGCTTATTTGAAATCAGAAAGAAGTGATTCAGGTGCCATTTGTTATTTACTGTTCTATTAATAAAGTATGAGTACCTACAAATTGCATACCCTTTCGTGATTATCCCGAACGACTCGACGAAAAAATTTATTCACCAACGTGCATTTTAAATCACACTTTAAAATGATGCGCTCCCTTGAGGGATCTCATGATTTTTGCAAGTTCATTTAAATTTAAAAGGTACATGCGTCTGCAAATAAATTTTGTTGACTGCAGGGTGTGTGATCAGTAGTGCCATCTCCTTTCATTTCAATGAAATATAAGACTACTACTGCAGATAACCACACGTCCGCTGAAGGGTTAAAAGGGAACGTAAATAGACGTGTCATTTTAGGGATTATTTCTTTTTATCATACAATAGGGAAGGCTACAATAATGTCATGTAAGCAAAAAAAGGTTGAACAAAAGCGTTTTTTTTTTAATATTTTGTTTTGATAAAATTCTGTCCATTAAGCGTTTATAATACCTGCTTAATACATTTTTTATGTATTACCATACATCACATTTATAAAAATAACACAGACTCCATAATATAATATAAATTCAAATTATACTTTCTTGTATTCATTCGCGAATGTTCATACATTTCATGTCAGTCGTATATTTTTCGCATTTTTTGTATTTTATATTTCATTTTTATCTTTGTATTAAGCATAAATTTAAAAACGTTAATTTAAGAGTGGTCTAGTCCCCTCTCCCCCGCCTAAAATTTTTTTACACGTTGATTCGAATTGGTAATTGTGTTTTAAAGACCACCAACAGCTAAGGTTATTTGGGCCTAGCACCAATTCATATTTTCAATTCATTATTTTTTTTTTTTTTACGTTGATTCGAGGATAGATTTTTTTTTGCGTCAATTAATAGACTACAGAAGTAGGCGGTCCTAATTTGAGCGCGAAATTTAAAGTAGAGTTTATTGGCGTTCAAAAATGTATGGGGTTTAATGGAATATTCATTACTATTCTCTTAAAACACATTTCTTACCAAAACAATGGCTCTTTCATAAAAATAATTAATAAATTCCGTCATTATTGGCTACAAAACTTTATTATTTCGTTCCAAGTCTTCATGGTTTCCGGGCTTGTAGGCCGTGGTCCGGTGGTATTTCTGCCTGACGTTTCGTGTGAAATAATTTTTTATTTGAAATTAAAAATTTATGAGAAATGAATGTCCTAACTTGATTCAGCCAGTGACGTTTATTCTAACCTAACTTAACTTTGTTGACGTTTGTCGAGGTATAATTTTAGAAATTGAGTTTGTTCTTTCCATTTGGAGTTGCTTATTCTTGTGGGGTATCGTTCAAAAGGGCATTTTGAGTAGATTATGAATGTGTTTTATTTTAGCTTATTTTAGTTTAGCATAATTTATAGTACCAAACCCTACTCTTTGCGTGGCTCGACACGCACTTTGCCGTTTATTTTATGCAAGTGGATTTCAAATTGTGTTTTTTTTTCAACTCTCAGTTACACCCAGTGTATTACACGTCATGTCTGCCACCAGTACTGGATATTTTGTTATATGCGCGTACATTGATATATGGAAGTTTATATGCAAAGTTTTAAAGCACTTTGATGTTCTGTGTTTTGTGACATAACAAAAAATGGCAGTTATTCAACAGCAGTAAACGAAATTGGGCACAGCTGACAGGGGAAGTTAAGTGAACAATGAACTTTGACATATTATGGGTGAGTGAAGCCAAATGGACAAAAACTCCACGTCAACAAAATGGCCTACGCATCAGAACGCGGCAAAATTTGAATAAAATTGTTATTTCTATAATCTGCTAGATAGCGGTATGGGAGGAATGCAGACCGCCCCCAACATGTAATAAAAAATTGGTCACAATTATTATTGCTTCAAGGCTGAAATTGTTTGTATAGCTTATCGGTGACCCAATAATGCCATTATAATATGTACAGATCGATTGGTCATTATTAAAGAGGTGGCAGATCACCCTAAACGTGTCATGTACCCGACGAAATTTATATTAATAGTTCAAGGTTCAAATTTTAATATATTGTTACGGCGACTGTTTTAAGCATATATTTTAATTTGCAGAACAAAATGTCGGTATTAATCCCCTCTCTTAGAGGGAAACTTTCCCGCCTAGATGTTTAAATCGTTCTGCAAGGGGGTTAATCCCGACATTTTATTCTGCAAATTGAAATATGTGCTTAAAACAGTCGCCGTAACAACATATTAAAATTTGAACCTTGAACTAATAATATAAATTTCGTCGGGTACATGACACGTTTAGGGTGATCTACCACCCCTTTAATACTGACCAATCGATCTGCAAATATTACAATGGCATTATTAGGTCACCGACAAGCTATACAAACAATTTCAGCCTTGAAGCAATAATAATTATGCGACCATTTTTTTGTTACATGTTGGGGACGGTCTGCATCCGTCCCATACCGCTATCTAGCAAAATCCCTTAGTCAGGGCACTTTAATATGCCTCCCTCAATATTTTCACAAAAATAAGGCCTTGAATAAATAACACCAAAAAATTGTCATTAGCTCTCGTTTTATTAATTCAATAGAGTTTAATAATTACATTTCTCCTTATAAAACCTTTTCTTGAAGTACTGAAATAAAAGCAACCTTAAAAAGTTATATATACATTTTTAGAGTGTAATCTTATGGGACCTTCAAACGATCAGTGTTGCCAATATTGGTATTGTCAATCCATTATTCTAAATCTAAAGGCCGAGTTCCTACTGTCCGCTCAGGCCCGGATCCGGTCAGTACCGGCAAACATTTTTTAATGTATTTACATTGGAAAGTTTATGTACTGATACGATCCTCTCAGTGTTGGATTAAATCGGCCCCTAGGCAGTCGGAATCTCAGAGCCCTTCTCAGATTATCTTCTATTGTACCTATAGTAAATACAATTATGGGAACAATAATATCAGTACGTGAAAAAAATAGTTGTGATTTGGCTAGCCGCTTTGGCAGCAAACCGTCCCTTTCCCTTTCGCGGGACCCTATTTGATAATCTGGCACTGGATCCGCTAATAATATAAACACTCCCGATACAAATACATTATACATTATTTGTCATATCGAAGCTGAACTGATGCGTTCCGTGTATATGAATAATATAACTGTTTTGATACATTTTTAGAGTGTTGGATCTCCAAGTCACTATATGAATACTTCATAATTGTTTTCTTTATTCTTCAATATTTATCCTCAGGTCTTTAATAATATTGATGTGTTGACAAATATTGACTGTAAGAGGGCCCCTTTATTTGTTGAAAAAAACATTACAATAGGTCGATTGTGTTTAGGTAATTCTATTACCGATCTATATTGCATAATTGTCCGTGGAATATCTATTTAAAATTATTTTCAATTCAGTAATTTCTTTGACTTTGAAACAGCAAATATTTAATGTTGTTTAAAAAGTGTATATTATAAACGTTTTGCAAATAAGTGATCTGTGTGTTATTTTTTTAAGTTCTTGTGGATTTTAAAAGCAATGTTTCACCGAAATAAATTCATAACCTTTTACATTTGAAAAAAAAATCGGACATCAAAGTGAAGATGAAAATAACCTGATCTCGAGAAATAATTTATGTAAGTAGGTAGTACTTTAATTTACGAATATATTATATTGTATAGAAATAGAAAATTGTAATTATGATGTCCCTGAACGCCCGACGTTTAAACAATTTGAAAAATAGAATGTTACAAAATGTTACATTTACAATAATAAACTGAAAGACTCACATCAAAAAATGATTAAGTTATTTTACTAAACTTATTTTAATTAAAAAGCTTTTTTTCTGTAAATAAGCACCAATTTTTTTAATGAAAAACCATATAAAAATATGGAATAACACCTTTTCTTAAATCTGACAACTGCACTAAAAAATAAAAATATAGGTTTACAGAAAAACAGTTTTTTTTAATTCCCACAATGTTAGCAAAAATGTCGGGTTTATTATACATTTATCACGCTGTTTTGTTAATCGGTGTTAAATTTTTGTACATAAAACATACGAAGTAACCATAGCAATAAGAGCGAATTAACATAATTAACATGATTAAAATGTACGATAAACCCGACATTAGTCAATGTTTGATTCGATCCATCGGTTGAAACTAGGTCAACATATTCAAGCAGTTGGTGACCTTACTGTAAAAATGTCGTTTCGAGTTACTTTTACTATTTTGTTTCTAAATGTTAAATAGAACAAAACGATAACGAGAATTGTGAAATCTTCGGTTTATCTTCATAACGTTGTATCTCTGTTCTATATTTTGTTTATGCATACTAATAATTCCAGCGCTAGTTCATGATGATTGATGACGTAATACTTGTCTCCATTTATCTTTACTCTAACCTACAAAACTGAAATAGGTTTGCTCGTATTCGTAGTAAAATACAACTTATTATATGAAATGGCTACACTAAATACAAACGCGGTAATTCAGTCCAAGCTGTGAGTTTACACGTCAAATTACACGTACACCGTTTGATTTGTACCATAGTCGTGTAACGCTATATATATTTTTTTTTATTTAACACAACAACATGTGCATCGGCATTTGCCACTAGAACTATTTTTATTAATATATGTGATAGTTCAGCCTATAGTGAATTTAGGAAGAATATGGTTTGAAAAAGACTGCACTGTAAGAAATGAGAAGGCCGATTACATAGATTATCGATGGTCCATTTGTAGCCAGCGATTAATCTGGTAATAGGAACACAAAGAGACAATGGCGTCGCAAACAGGTATCGCCTGCACATCGCGTAGATTCCATAAAAAACACATTGCGCATGCGTGGTTACTAATTTTACATTAATTTGTTTTGTATTCATCCATTTTATATATGTAACTATACATTTTATTTTGTAATTTTTACACCTTTATTGGAATATTACACAAATTATGTAATTTTAATTTACTTTATGTAAAAATCACAAATTTGATTAACTTTACAGTAAAAGTCCAAGTTTTTATGAAGTTTTCTGTGTAAAAATAAATAATAATGTAAAATCACTTAGAAAATCGAGCGAATTCTACCTTAACTTTCGAAGTATTTTTACATCCATTTTTTACAGTGTGTAGAAAATAATATTCAAAGATGTTCAAATATGTTTAATAGCCGACGTATTTTTATTACGATGTGAAATATTATTTGGTAGAAGGTTTTTTTTTATATTTCATTTATTTTCAGTTTCAACTTTTCGAACTCCGTTTCTGACAAAGTTGTCAACTTTTTCTTTTAAGGCTAGCGTACCGATACATGCTACTTTTTGTAACGAAAACGCGCGATTTAGGATACCTACTCAGGATTTCTCAGCTATATTTATTTTGTAGTGTCAGTTAATAAAGGCGCATATTTTGCCATACAAACGTAATTTTTAACTTTAGCAGTGGCGTGCGTACGGGCATTGACTTTGATATTTTTAAAGAAAAAATGGTACGCCAATGGTTTTTTCCCAAAAGAGACCTATTTGAAAATGTCAGATGAATAACGCAAGTGACATGTTCCAGGCCAACTAGATTTATTACAAAATTGTATTCTCCAATAATTATATTAATTTTCTCGAACAATACAACGGTTTTTAGAGGGCAGTGTAGCCTAGTTGATAGCGTACTTGGTACCAGCCTCTAGACTAGACTGTTGTGGGTTCGAATCCCACCTGCGCTCATGGATGTCTTGTGATGTTATTTAGTTTTAAGCTAGTTGTTATTTAATGTAATTTAAGACACTAATGACCTAAGTTGTCGACGCGTCTATAATCTACAATAAATAAATAAACAACGGTTTTTATTTTTTTTATCAAAAACGGTGCGTCGCAGGAAGAAAACTCAAAAGAGCTCTTATCTTTTAAATTGAGTGTAGAATTAAAAAATAATTTTTATTTGGGAAAAAATCATTAGCGTACTATTTTTTTCTTTAAAAATATCAAAGTCTGTGCTCGATTGCACGCTACTGCTAAAACTGAAAATTACGTTTTAACATGCACCTTTATTAACTGGCACTATATACGTACTAAATATCACTGAAATATCTTAAGCGGTTTCGAAAATATTAATTAATTTGCTTTATTTTCCGCAAATTTTAACATTCCTTATTTTCGTAACGGAACATTTTTGGACCATAGTTTATAAAGCAAGCTACCATTAATTTTCCATGTAGAATAACACCCTTAAATATTCGCACATCATTAAGGAACACCCGTATAATATACCGGGTGGAACAGGATACCTGTGCACATAGGCGATTAACATGGAAAAACAGTTTTTCCGTGCTCATTGCTCCCCAAATTATTTTATACAAAAATCCTTCAAATGAATGTAGTGGGGCTTAAAATTCTGCATCTAAATCATTAAACAAAATTAATTTTGCATGCTTTGTAATGGCAGAAATTTGATATGAAATGTCAAAATTACCTCAAAAACAGATAGCGATAGCCATGGAACTTGAACAAAATGATTAGAAATTATTCTGACAGCTAAAACGTCATCATTTTGTTCAAGTTCCATGGCTATCGCTATCTGTTTTTGTGGTAATTTTGACATTTTCATATCTAATTTCTGCGGTTATAAAGCATGCAAAATTAATCGTGTTTGTTGATTTAGATGCAGAATTTTAAACCCTACAACATTTATTTGAAGCATTTTTGTATAAAATAATTTGGGGAGCAATGCGCACGTAGAAACTGTTTTTCCATGTTAATCGCCTATGGTACACAGGTATGCTGTTCCACCCGGTATAATTTTATATGGTAATATTACAATAATTAACTTCCCATTGGAAGTTATTGCGTAATGGGTCCGAAAATCGAAATCAAAAAGGAAAAAAATTTTTATGTTTCAACGGTCACTACACTATTTTTACACTACTTTGAGAAACGATGTCTGTTTGTGTACAGAGTCATGTACGGTACGTATGTATGATGTCCACTTCTTTCTAAGACGACATCTCGAGAATGAAAAATGCATATCGACTACGTCTGGGGCTCGCCAATTGACGCGTATTAACGTACATATGATCTGAACACGAAATTTTTTCAAAATCGGTTCAGCCGTTCTTGTTTGCTTAACCAAATAACCTGCCGAAAAAGTCAGATTTGTATACCGAATATCTCGCGAACTAAAAAATTATGACCGACTTCGTAAGGGGGTCAGATCGAGGCGTGTTAACGGTCGATTTCTGGATCCGCGCATACAATTTTATCAAAAAGTCGGTCCAGCCGTTTCTTCTTTTCTAATTATTGTTAAAAATAAATCAATAATTATGTTTTAATGATTAAAATGATTACTTTTCTGTGTCAATATCTAATTTCAATTACTATTATTAAATAGTTTATCCAAACCTGGGAAGTTCGTCGCGTGGACCTCAAGGGTCGCACTTCAGTCCTGAACTGAAACGATGCCACCTCACGGACCGTTTTATATAATATCTAATATAATGGTACATGAAGTTTGTTCTCTATTGATCCTTAAAATGTCTGACCACCCCTGAACTGGACTGCTACATTACATACATTACTGAAACACGCTTTCAGGGTATCTACAGAGTCATTAACGGTAATAATTTATGAGGTTAACAGCGTGGGGTTATGAAACCTCTCTGTACTATGCGCCCCACGCTGCCTATCAATAAATCTATGGCTACAAGCCAAAGCGTGGCGCATGTTGCATTTTTTTTATAAGTATTTTCCAAGAAACAAAATACCCATTTTTGAGAGGAATGTCGTTAGAATTAGAATTAAAATATAAGGGCCTCAAAGAGAGAGAAAAGAGGGAAAGAGAAAGGGAGAGAGAAAGAGGGGGAAAGGGAGGGGGATAGAGGGGAAGGGAGAGAGAGGGAGAGATCGCTTTTTCAAGCGATATTTTTATCAATATGTGTAGAAAAACGTTGTTTCGAAGTGGAAATTGTACAAAAAAAACTATGTTAAATACATGTAGTGTAGCCTAATACACAGTTTAAAAAAAATATCGTTTAAATCGATCAATTATTTTTTATCAAGATCGATTTGAAATTCTACAATGCTTTTCTTATGGAGAAATATATGTGTGGTCATAATCTAAGGTCATTGTCAAATCAGATTCTCTGACAATGATTTCTGCAACCGAGCATAAGTGTTATTAATTTACCATATACAGGGTGTTGAAAAAAAAAGAGTAAATATTTTAGGGGCATATAGTATGACCCAAAATAAGTCGAAAAATTTTAATAAACATAGGTTCGCAAACGAACCGTTAGTGAAATATTTCCACTTATGTGTGTAAGTAATAATTTATTATTTTTCAATTGCTCTGATCTCGCAGCTTAGATTTACCAAAATAGTATAGGCTATTTGTCACCTTCAATCGCTCTGATCTCGCAGCTTAGAGTAGCCTGCGTGAACATGGAAGGTAAGCATTTTGAACATCTTCTGCATAGATAAAATAAAAATAAAATAAATTAAACCAAATCAAATTTAAAAACCATGTTTCTTTTATTATAGACAAATGGACGATAAGTTTAACTTACGCTATTGCATACATAAGTGGAAATATTTCACTAACAGTTCGTTTGCGGACCTATGTTTATTAAAATTTTTCGAATTATTTTGGGTCATACTATATGCCTCTAAAATATTTTACCCTTTTGAATTCGAAGTTGCTATATTTAAATAGAGCAATTTGATCCTTAAAAACAGTTTTAAGAATTGTTGGAAATGAGCACTTCCGTGGCACAAAGGATCAATAAAAAGCAATACTGATTTTTTTAATTTGCATTTTACTAACGTTTCGGTATTCTTCATTTGACTCTGAAGATGGTATGAAGAATACCGAAACGTTAGTAAAATGCAAATTTAAAAAAATCAGTATTGCTTTTTATTGATCCTTTGTGCCACGGAAGTGCTCATTTCCAATAATTCTTAAAATGTTACCCTTTTTTTTCAACACCCTGTATAAAGAGGCTGGTAAAGATTACGGGGAAAAAATAGCGAAAGACGTATGAAACGCTTTGCACATGAAGTACGTCGTTCATGATCCGCTTTTTGAAAGACATAAGCCACTTAGCCTCATTTCCACTGATATATAGGTAGCAACTCACCAATCTCCATATAGCGCATTACCATGTTCCGCATCCGCTATTATTATTATTGCAACATTTATTTGATTTAATTCGATTTATCAATACGTATCGGTTCACTTATTCAAACTAAATAATATAATAATGCAAGTTATTATAATTTTATGTGTTCATCGAACACTACTCATATATAGCTCTAATGGGGTCGACCCACTATATTGAAAGTGGCTGTTTTTTACGGATATTATTGTACTTTAAATATATAATCAATGTATTTTTGGTAGGAATTTTGAAAAGTTATTATTTAAAAAAAAATAATTTAATTTGACAGTAATTTAAAATTGCCGCCAGTCAAGTAAAGGGCCAATGAAAAGACGCGCACTATTCAACGGGCGAAATATGGCTGAAACAGCGTTGCCATGTTGTCGTTGTGATGTCAAATTCCGTATTAATTTCTCAGCAAAAACGTCTGAAAATAATATGTAAAAATAACACAATAGATATATTTGAAGATATAATATATGCAATAACAAAAACACTAAAACACGCTTCTAAACGCTTGATAGGTGCTTTGAGGGTGGGGGAGAGAAGATGCAAAAAAAATTCTTTTGTTAACCGGAACGTGTGTGGCTGCTTTTTAGATAGCGACAAACAAACGTCGTTTCTTTGCTTTGTAACCGACTCGAATAATTTTTCTATTCAACTCGACGATCTAGTATTTTTACTACTCGACCAGTACTCGATTTTTAGAGTGCACACATAGCCCAAGTACACTGTTAAAAATGGATATAAAAATACTTGGAAAGTTAAGGTAGAATTCGCTCGATTTTCTAAGTGATTTTACATTATTATTTATTTTTACACAGAAAACTTCATAAAAACTTGGACTTTTACTGTAAAGCTAGTGATTTTTACATAAAGTAAATTAAAATTACATAATTTGTGTAATATTCCAATAAAGTGTGTAAAAATTACAAAATAAAATGTATAGTTACATATATAAAATGGATGAACACAAAACAAATTAATGTATAATTAGTAACCACGCATGTCCAATGTGTTTTTATGGAATCACGCGATCTGGAGGCGATACCTGTTTGCGACGCCATTGTCTCGTTGTCTGCCTATTACCAGATTAATCGCTGGCTACAAATGGACCATCGATAATCTATGTAATCGGCCTTCTCATTTCTTAACTTTAGTAGCTTGTAATCTTAAAAGTTCTTCTTGGCTTCGAAATCATCGAAGAAAATTCAACTATGTCATTGGCTGAGCACCGCTGAGACTGACCAATCAGAGGTAGCCCATTCCCATTAGATATATTTTATATTTTTTTTTAGAAAGGTATATCCAATTGTATATGTCCACATATATAGAGCATATGCACATATACAAGAGAATATCACTTGGGGGGTGGCTCCACCAAATAAGGTATCTGGCCAGTATCATTAAATATCAAAGCTGGGTCGAAAACGACATCACAAAATATCCATGAGCAGAGGCGGGATTCGAACCCGCGACAGTCGTATCCAGAGGCCACGACGCTAACCACTGGACCACGGCTGTCCCCATATATATTTTATATGATAATGAGCTTTGCATGAGAAATAATGATATTTTTAACAGGTGGAGGCTGGCCAGCAGGTATACGGTGTTCCGTAAAATATAAATTAAAAAGAAAAAAGCTAGTAGAGAAACGACAAGTTCGTTTTACACCCTCGTAAAGTGTTGGTGCAGTCGGAAGATACACGATTTCACAAAGTATAGAGCTAATTTGCAGTTAATTGGTGTATTAAGTTGCACCGGTGTAAATGATACGATTGGTTTTTTTTCACAGCGTCGGAATTTTGCTCTTTTGGAAAGAAGTTACTTATAGTGGTGATCGATTATTATAGTCCAGGGGTGACCAGACTTTTACAGCAAGAGCCTTAGTTGCCTACCTGAAAATATTGGGAGCCGCACCTTTAAAGTTTTTGGCATAAAAAAAAAATCTGAATCAAAATGTATTTATTTTGAAAATTTTTACATATTTATACATTTCTTTATTTACTCTTTGCTAGTTGAAGGTTTATGAAATTGTAATGTCGAAATTAATTTTTGATAATCCCCCCTTTTTACCCCCTCAGGGGTTGAATTTCGAAAAATCCATTTTTAGTGGGTGTTTTTATCACAAAAGGAACATCTTGTCCAAATTTCACGTTTCTATCTTCAGTGGTTTTTTCTCTGAATATACCGACCTACGGACGCCTCCTGAGTCCAGGGTTGCTCGGTGTCTGCTGAGTCCAACGGTATCCTCATTTTTGTTCTCGGACGATTTCTTCCAGAGATATAGACTATTATTTGAAAAAATGCAATAATTTGCCCCTGAACAGTACGCAACCGGGTTCCTGCACGTCCGGCCGGGGAACACCACTTCTTAAATGTTACCTATAGGTATGTACTTGAATCGTGCCAAGTGTCATCCCAGCAGGAAAACGTGCAAAGTTGGACCCCTTAGGTTCCCTACTATAGGTAAATTGGACAATAAACATTAATTTTTGACTTTTCCGTCCCCCGCATCTTCCTTTGTATTGCTCCTAAAAAAAATAATATACCATTTTGTAGGAAATTTAATCAGCTTCATTAAGTTTTTTTTTCTAGGACGCTTAGTTTTCGAGATATTTACGAAAAACCAAAAAATGGGACCTTTTCACCCCCCCTCTCGCCCAAAGCTCGCATCCCCCGGCTGGGGACTTTTAGTATGTTATACCTGGGGGTCACCCCTACCACTTAAATTAATAACCCAGACTACACGATTTATTGTATTTTTTTTTTGCTTCGTCGACTAAGCTGTATTTTTGCCACACCCACTATAAAACAACAGATTTTCACTTCATTTTCAGTATTTTAAAAAAAATTTGACAAATCATTTGTGTCATCAAATTCACTTTTTTAGTAGGCCATGAGTATTGAATAGCCGTCACAGTAAATAAACATAAATTACTATGGAAAACGTTTACTTACCACACTAGTGTGTTTTGAAAACACTTTCAACACACCTGTCTGTTAACTGACCCATTCCGTGCATTCATACACGCATGTAAAGTAGCTATTTCATAGTGGGTATGGCAAAAAACTCACTATATATCTAGAAAATTCATGCCTCCTGCGATATCAACGAACTTTATTTAATAAAAAATGTAAGTTAAGTTTTTGTCGACGTTTTTATTACAAATTAAGAAAAACCGCTCGCAAGAGTCCAGCTAATTTCCGTGCTAGTTTCTGTGGGGGCTAAAAGGTTTATACTGTATGAAATTTCATAAAAACAAAATTGGTGTCTATAGAACATAATAGAACAATGTACTAAAGTATAACAAGTTCACTTTACACGATCATAAATAAATATTCTTTGTATTTCACCATGTGTGTTCAAACCTTTTTATGTACGTATTGTTACGGATCACCATCTATGTGAACGGCGGGCAACAATTCTGAGAATTCTGACGTTGAACACACTGGTGCCTACGCGAAGATTCTAGACAACGCTAGAGAATACGAGGACGCACTGAACGTACACCGCACGCAGGTATATAAACAGCGAGTGTGTCGTGTTGAAGGGATCAGTCGACGGTGTCACGCAATCGGTAAGCAGTGAATGGTGCCAGTGAATCGTGCCATCAAGTGGATTAGTGATATAAATATTAGTCAATCAACGGTCGAATCAGTCAGTACAGTGATATAAATAGTGGAGTGGATGTAAATAAATAGTACTGAAGTAACTGAGTAAATGACCGACATAAATAAACGTTAGAAATAAATCTGATATAAATGCAGTGCCATATAAATAATTACAGATAAATAATTCTTGTAGTTATATATAGTTATTTGTTAAGTGTTATTTAAGTGGCTCGTTTAGTTCAATAATTACCGTTTAAGTTTTTTTTATTGTTAAAATTGACTTTTCGTTGTTGCATTCATTGTTATTGTATTTTTAATTATTGTAAATAAATATTTATTCCGCCAACTCAGAAAACAGTTTTGTAACAGTATGATCAATTTGCGGGATGTATAATGAAACTTCCACTAGTAAGTACAGTGCGTCACAGAAAGTTATGTCTAAAATTTTCTGAGATGGGTAGATTAATCATCAGAAGGTATGCAAATGAGAGGTATGGAAATTCTCAGAGGGGGGAGAACGGTCTGTCTATCTCATTAAGCATTTTTCAAATTTCATTGCTTTTTTCTTTCGAAATTGTGTTAATCAAATCAGTGGCTAAAAAAGTGCGATTTGCCCAGCTCTGCATGAAAAAAATTGTTTTAAAATAAACCGAAACGATGTCACTTTTTGACACAGCATAAGATGATACGAAAGTCGGTTTAATAAAAGTGAGTAACGACGTGTGATTCCTTTAGGGTAAATGTCACTTTTTGACACATCACACAGCGAAAGAAGTCCGTTAAGTAAGTGAATCTATTGGCAAGCGACTAAACTACGTATTGTAAAGCCACTAAAAAGTAAAAAATAAAAAACTTAAAAAAAAACCTACTTCAAAAAACCATCAAAAAGAGGAAAATAATGAAAATTTGAGGTCTGTGCCAATTTAATAAAATATGAAGTCGGTTAAAAAGAACGATATTAATCAGTAATCACTATACTATACGTCTTTTTAACCGACTTCATATTTTATTAAATTGGCACAGATCTCAAAATTTCATTAGTTTCCTCTTGGTGGTTTTTTGAAGGGGTTTTTTTTTTGTTAAAAAGTTTTTTTGGTATACCAATTGTAGCCCCAGAGATAGAAATCTAAACATGATAAATCTGGACAGACCTAATCTAAACCACATCAAATAGCTGACACTAGTTCAATAAACATTTTTTACTCAACACCGAATTTTCTATATCTATGCTTAACGTATGGCGATTTACTTTCGAGACACCCTGTATAATAGAAATCTTCATTTATTTGAATACAAATGACATTCTTAAATCTACATTTTAAAGCTGAAAGTCGTATTAGAAACCCAGCATTAGTATTCTGCATTCTTGTATATCTAAAACAAATTTGTGTGTTTTTAAAGACCATCAACAGCTAAGGCTATTTGGGCCTAGCATTAATTCATATTTTCAATTCATTATTTTTTTTTTTAATAATAAATTGAAAATCCAATTAACACTTTTACCAGCTCTCGGGCTAGAACCCGGGAACTGAGGACTTGTAATAGAGGAACCACAGCAACGCCATGTGAACAACAGCATTGCTAAACGCTCGGTCATTCTCAAGCCCCTAAAACAAATTTAAAGTTCGTCCTTTTTGACGGTACATAACGCCAACCTATTATTTATCTAGACTCAAAGATGGGCTTAAGAATATACGACAGTGTAGCAATGCTGTTGTTTACATGGCGTTGCTATGGTTCCTCTATTACAAGTCCCCAGTTCCCGGGTTCTAGCCCGAGAGCTGGTAAAAGTGTCAATTGGATTTTCAATTTATTATTAAAAAAAAATAATGAATTGGTGCTAGGCCCAAATAACCTTAATTGTTGGTGGTCTTTAAAACACAATTTTTTATTTTTTTAGACTCAAAAGATGATATAGTCTAAAGTGGGCTTTAGTCACAGGACGACGCATGCGGCGTCGACATTGTATAATAAAAACTACTACATGCATATGAAATACTTATTATGTAATTTCCGCTCTGTTTTAAGTACCTTGTTTTATCATTTTTCAGCTTGTGTATAATATTTTAAACTTATCTTTATTTAAAAATACGTACCTACTATAATTCAAAAGTCATTTTTAATGAATTTCGTTACATCACAATTTACGTGCATTTTTACATGTCAGTTGCCAGAACAAATTTTTTTCTGAATATTATTTAAATACGTTTTTTTTTTTGTTTTGTTTTTAAATGCCTACGATGTCTGTCCGTCTATCCGTCCGTTACAAGGCTCTACCTCACAAACGGTAAAAAGTAGCTAGTTGAAATTTTCACAGATTATATGTTGTAATTGTCGCATGAATCCTGGCAAATAATAATTAGAATTAAATAATCAATTAATTTTAATAAATGAATGTTTTTTTATTTTACTACAACACTGACTCCAGTCGTACCGACATTTTGTTCTGCAAATTGAAATATATGCAACAGTCGCCGTAACAACATACAAAAATTTGAACCTTGAACTAATAATATTGTTACAAAACTGTTTTCTGAGTTGGCGGAATAAATATTTATTTACAATAATTAAAAACACAATAATAATGAACGCAACAACGAAAAGTCAATTCTAACAATCAACACAAGTAAACAACAAGCCGGAGGTGGGTCGTTTATTAGGACTAAAGTGCGACCCTTGAGGTCCACACGACGAACTTCCCAGTTTGATAAATATTTAATAATAATAATTAAATTAGATATTACACAGAAAAGTAATCATTTTAATCATTAAAACATCAATAATTAAAAAAAAAAAAAAAAAAAAAAAACGGCTGAACCGATTTTTATAAAATTTATGTCGGATCAAAATGACGTTAACATGCCTCGATTGACACCCTTACGAAGTCGATATAATTTTTTATTCGCGAGATATTGTGTAAAATCTACTTTTTTGGAGGTTATTTGGTTAAGAAAAAAGAACGGCTGAACCGATTTTAAAAAAATTCCTTTCAGATCATATTTACGTTAATACGCGTCGATTGGCACCCCAACGTAGTCGACATCATTTTTCGTTCTCGAGATTTCGTCTTAGAAAGAAATGGACACATACATACGTACGTACGTACGTACGTACGTACACACACACACACACACACAGAGACATCTTTCTAAAAGTAGTGTAAAAATAGTGTAGTGACCTTGAAACAAAAATTTTTTTTCCTTTTTGATTTCGATTTTCGGACCCATTACAATAACTTCCAATGGGAAGTTAATAACAAAACAGTAGCAAAACAAAACGCAACTATACTTATACAATAATTCGTAATTATTACCATTACACTAGTATTTATTTATCAATTTGGTTATTTATATCACGGCACTATTTATTTTGCTGATCCAACGTAGACTTGAATGCGTGACTCACCGTTGACTGATTCCCTCACTCACTCGTACTGCTGTTTATATATGCTGCGTGGCATAAGCCTAGTGTGTTCTCGCTTTCTCTAGAACTTTCGTGCAGGTACCAGTTGTTACAGTAAGCGAACCCCGTTTCTCAGAACTCTTGCCTGTCGTTTATATACAGGGTGATCCGTAACAATATAAATTTCGTCGGGTACATGGCACGTTTAGGGTGATCTGCCACCCCTTTAATACTGACCAATCGATCTGCAAATATTATAATGGCATTATTGGATCACCGACAAGCTATACAAACAATTTCAGCCTTGAAGCAATAATAATTGTGACAATTTTTTTTGTTACATGTTGGGGGCGGTCTGCATCCCTCCCATACCGATATCTAGCACAATCCCTTACTCAGGACACTTTAATATGCCTCCCTCAACATCTTCACAAAAGGCCTTGAATAAATAACACTAAAAAATTGTCACTAGCTCTCGGTCTATTACGACTACATTTTGCAATCCCTCCTATACCGCTATCTAGCAAAATCCCTTACTCAGGACACTTTAATATGCCTCCCTCAACATATTCACAAAAGGCCTTGAATAAATAACACCAAAGAATTGTCACGAGCTCTCGGTCTATTACAACTATACATTTTACAATCCCTCCCATACCGCTATCTAGCAAAATCCCTTACTCAGGGCACTTTAAAATATGCCTCCCTCAATATCTTCATAAAAATAAGGCCTTGAATAAATAACACCAAAAAATTGTCACTAGCTCTCGGACTATTCCGACTACATTTTGCAACCCAGCACATAATCTTTGGTTATGTATTATGAAATCATACTGTAAGTTGTATACAAGGTACAAAAGCTCATAGAAAGTGTACAAAAGATGACAAGGTTTATCTAAGTTGTATAACGAGTCGACAATTTTTATGGCCTCAAGTGTTCGGGGATCGTTTTAATGGTTGATCGTTAACCTATCTCAGTAAAAGGATAGAGGGAAGATATCGGTCATGATTTCGAAAGGGTACAGTTCCAACCTTCGGGGAAATTAGAAATTGGGAAACAACTATATATATAGATACACGACGCTTATAAATGAATACAGCGCGTTGCAAAAGTTTTTGATGTGTATAAACATCTTCACTGGCGCCCTTCCTCAAATATTCTGCTACAGTGACTGTCTGTTAGATGTCATGGAAGTGAGTCGTGAAAGTGAGTCTTATGGCGACAGTTCGAACACACTGTAAAAAATGGATGTAAAAATACTTTGAAAATTAAGGTAGAATTCGCTCGATTTTCTAAGTGATTTTACATTATTATTCATTTTTACACAGAAAACTTCATAAAAACTTGAACTTTTACTCTAAAGTTAAACAAATTTGAGATTTTTACATAAAGTAAATTAAAATTACATAATTTGTGTAATATTCTAATAAAGTGTGTAAAAATTACAAAATAAAATGTATAGCTACATATATAAAATGGATGAATACAAACCAAATTAATGTAAAATTAGTAACCACGCATGCGCAATGTGTTTTTATGGAATCTACGCGATGTGCAGGCGATACCTGTTTGCGACGCCATTGTCTATTTGTGTGCCTATTACCAGATTAATCGCTGGCTACAAATGGACCATCGATCTATGTAATCGGCCTTCTCATTTCTTACAGTGCAGTTCTGCAAACCCTGTCGCATCTGCAGCTTATGCTATATTCGAACCTCCTTTGTCAGCTGTCAAAATATTGTGAGGTTATATGTAGCTGCCATATCGTATTCGAATCTGATTATTTATAGATACATCTCTGAAGAGTGGCTTGAGAATAGCCGAGCGTGAATCAATGCTGTTGTTTACATGGCGTTGCTATGGTTCCTCTATTACAAGTCCCCAGTTCCCGGGTTCTAGCCCGAGAGCTGGTAAAAGTGTTAATTGAATTTTCAATTTATTATTAAAAAAAAATAATGAATTGAAAATATGAATTGGTGCTAGGCCCAAATAACCTTAGCTGTTGGTAGTCTTTAAAACACAATTTTTTGTTTTGCACTACCATCTGTTAGTGAATGACAGTGTGATTCGGTAACGAGTACTTATCGAGAAACGGGTATTATACAGTTAAGTTATCGGCTATATTGGTTAACGTGGTAAAAACCCGGTATTCAGTACGTGTAACCGATTACTCGACATCAAAAGTAACTGACAGATTATTTTGTCTATACGATAAGAAATGCATTTAAGTTTACAACTTTCAAACAATAACAAATAGTCGATGAAAATTTACTAGCTCTATAAAATATATTGTGATAAAGTACAGTTATTTGTTACTACGAGCTTTCATATTTCATGATTTGAAAGCTCAACTATTATTCTATGTTAAAACTGTATTTGCATAGACAGTTGAATGGCGTTTACCACTTAGTAATGTTAGAAATAAATTCGATTTGTTCTAAATTTGACACTTTTTATTTATTGACTTGAAATTCTATTTGCGTCATTTGATATTCAGTAACTATATCGACCTATTTTTAACCGACTTCAAAAAAGGAGGAGGTTCTTTATTCGGGGTCTACGTTTTTTTATGAATGTATTATGTTCACCGATTTTTCCTGTATTTGTGAACCTATTTTGATGATTATATAATGTTTTATTTAATAACTGACATTTACCTTAACGGTATTACAGTTCGTTAGTCAATTTTTATTAAAATCAGTCGACTACTGAACCGATTTAAGTAAAATTTATATGGAACCACCCCGGAGGTATGGGGTGGTTCCATATAAATTTTACTTAAATCGGTTCAGTAGTCGACTGATTTTAATAAAAATTGACTAACGAACTGTAATACCGTTAAGGTAAATGTCAGTTTACCTACACAACAAAGTAATTGTTTTTCTTTTTTTAGTTATTTAAAAATCAAATATCAAGACAGCAACCGTTTTTGTATTCTGCGCATACTGAGCTTGTTCACCGTTTTTTTTATTTCATTTTATAGAAGAATTGCATCTAAAAATGGAAAAAATTCAAATTTCACAAAAAAAAGTAAAATTTAGAGGATCAAAAATTTTTTTTGAAACTGCCTTTGACATTTAAACGCCAAACGAAATCTCTTTGTTGTGTGAGTTTTGCATACAGTACAGCGTGCGTGGTTGCAGTATTTATTAAAAAAAAATTTTTACTTCAAACACAGGCACAGCACCCCCCCTCCCCACTTGCACACTTTTACATGCGTTTTGAACATTTTTGCTCCCATATACTTTTGTACCGCGCAGTCTGCGAAAAAATTAGAGGGAACATTGGTTATCAGTCTACTAAATCTTTTTATATTTGCAAAAATTTTATAGATAATGGGTAATAGATTTTATAGCCTGGGAACAAGAAATGTAATATGCTTCTGGCCAAAAGTATTCAACATTTTGGGAACTTGAAGATGATTGAGAATAGCTGACTTGATTCGAAAATTCTGAACTTCGCATAAGTATACTTTGTTTTATTTTATGATCGTTAATGTTTTGTCATTAAGACATTTTTTGTTTCATTTAATATCATGATAAAATTGGGGGAGGGGGGTCCGAAAAATATAATAATAAATAAATCCAAAAATTGCGAAACCCATACCATAACAAGCCGTGAGGTGGGTCGTTTATTAGAACTAAAGTGCGACCCTTGAGGTCCACACGACGAACTTCCCAGTTTGATAAATATTTAATAATAATAATTAAATTAGATATTATACAGAAAAGTAATCATTTTAATCATTAAAACATAATTACCTATTATTTATTTTTAACAATAATTAAAAAAAAAAAAACGGCTGAACCGATTTTTATAAAATTTATGTCGGATTAAAATGACGTTAACACGCCTCGATTGACACCCTTACGAAGGCGATATAGTTTTTTATTCGCGAGATATTGTGTAAAATCTACTTTTTTGGAGTCTATTTGGTTAAGAAAAAAGAACGGCTGAACCGATTTTGAAAAAATTTCTTTCAGATCATAATTACGTTAATACGCGTCGATTGGCATCCTATAACGTAGTCGATATCATTTTTTATTCTCGAGATTTCGTTTTAGAAAGAAATGGACACATACGTTATACGTACGTACGTACATACGTACACACACACAGACATCTTTCTAAAAATAGTGTAGTGACCTTGAAAGATAAAAATTTGTTATACATTTTGATTTCGATTTTCGGACCCATTACAATAGCTTCCAATGGGAAGTTAATAATTATGGTATGGGTTTCGTGATTTTTGGAAAGTTGTACCAGGGTTTTATTAAATGAGTTCGGGAGACACTGATGTGGTACCAATGTTGAAAAATGAAAACAAATGTAGATTGAAATATGGTCACTGTTTAGTAAGACAGCTGTATACGAGAACCGCAGTATTAAACCGATCGATTTCGAGGCAGCGATCTGCCGTATTAGTCTACTACGGTTGGATTCGTTTCTGAGGTGTAATTGATATCTTAAGTAGGTATACTATATGGAGCAGGGATGGCGAACCTTTTCACATCTACGTGCCATATTTTTTCAAAAAATTGTTTAATGTGGCCATGGTGTGCCAGCAAGCAATCAAAGTGGATCTCAAATGTAGATGAAAACAATTATTTCGATAATTATTAATTGAGCGCCATGAAACTTTCGTCTACTTGTTATATTGATCTCATATTTGTTATTTAAATGATAGTCAAATTTTTTCGACAACGTCTACCATATTTTTAAACGGTTTTATTTAGCTTGACCCCGTATATTTGTTTGTTACTATCTTTGTTTCAAATCTTGCGACAACTTTTTCAACTACTTCTACTTAACCGATTCTTATGAAACTTTGCACACACATTGAGTTCCCGTGACAATACAATATTATGATAATTTCAACTTGGTAACGAGGGTCTGATGATGGAATCAGGAGGTGGACAGTTGAAAGGATGAGGAGTTTACATAATGATACGGGCCAGAAATCAAACTAAAAACTAGAAAATAAAAATAGGTAAAAAAACTTTTAAGTTAAACGGTTTAATTTTAAATCATCAGCTATACCAAAAACTAGAAAATAATTACGACACAAACCAAGGGGCACTTTGTGTCGCTGCGTCAGCGGAATAAGTAATAAAAACGTGGGGCGCATAAAAATCTGTATAACAACTGTATAATTATTAAATAAGAACGGCTTGTCTAGAAAAATGTGTTTCCAAGCCCACCAATAGAAATATTTCACATGCGCCCCACGTTTTTATATTACTTATTCCGCTGACGCTGCGACACAAAGTGCCCCTTGGTTTGTGTCCTAATTATTTTCTAGTTTTTGGTACAGCTGATGATTTAAAATGAAACCGTTTAACTTAAAAGTTTTTAACATTGGAAATGTTTATGTTCGTATATGGGGGCAGAGTTACGAGTTTTCGTTCAAGGCCAAAAGACAACGGTGTCGCGATCAAGTGAGGAACAAGTGCAATTTTTTCGAAATGTGTTTTATATCATGTCTAGTTAATTGAGAGGTATTTGCGACGATCTGCGGTGTTATTTTTGAGCAAATGTTAATAAATACTGTAGAAAAATCCATTTAAAAGTTAAATAATCAAGCAAAAGTGAACGCGTATATAACAGAAGAATAATAGGGTTATTCCTGACAAAACTAAACAGTGCATTGATATAAATATTGTGTGTATAATAAACAGTTAATTATGTTTCATATATGCTGTTATCATTTCCAATGTCCTCGATGGTTGCAAGGATTGCGAAATCTGTGAATTTTTTTATCTATTTTTTAATAATTATTTCGATTTTGCACCTCAATTAATGCTGTGCTGATAATATTCTGTCGTATACCACCTATGGCATGCCGCACGCCTGCCATAGGTTCTCCATCCCTAATATAGGGCATGCATTCACAAGCTCAAGACTGTTTAAAGGGTTACAACTGCGCGGTTGAATAAATATTGCATTTACATCAAATTGAACACGCAGACTAAGCTTATCTTCATTATAACGGATTAATGGTACAACGGTTTGATTGAAAAATTCACAGATTTCGCAATCCTTGCAACCATCGAGGACATTGGAAATGATAACAGCATATATGAAACATAATTAACTGTTTATTATACACACAATATTTATCAATGCACTGTTTAGTTTTGTCAGGAATAATCCTATTATTCTTCTGTTATATACGCGTTCACTTTTGCTTGATTACTTAACTTTTAAATGGATTTTTCTACAGTATTTATTAACATTTGCTCAAAAATAACACCGCAGATCGTCGCAAATACCTCGTCAATTAACTAGACATGATAGTAAAACACATTTTCGAAAAATTTGTCACTTGTTCAATTTTGCATTTGTCTCATTTCGCGACACCGTTGTCTTTTGGCCTTGAACGAAAACTCGTAACTCTGCCCCCATATACGAACATAAACATTTCCAATGTTAAAATTAATTCAACGTTCTGCTCTTATTTGTATCGGTTCTAAGGAGCTATTAAATAGGTGTACAAAATGTCAATTAATTCGATTAAATCTATTAAGTAGTATTGTATAATCCAATAACCTGTTGATAAATTTAGTAATCAGAAAAGAACATGCAGTTTTTACAAAAATATAGGCAATAATAAGCTCTGTACACCGTTACGAGCTTTGTAATTCCGAATTATCCGAACTAAGCCGATTCCATAAACAATCGCGGGTACAGACAGATGACTGTGAATATCGTTAAACATAAATAATTGTATTAATACATCCAGTTTTATTTATCTTATAAATAAAATGTAAGTAAAATATAATAAATAAAATAATTGGTATTTTTTTTCGATTTTAAATTGTTATCTCAAATATTTTCATTATTAATAAAAAGAATATTAAAAGCCTTCGGCATTTGAACCTGATGGGCTTGGTGTTTGTACCTGTCAGTAGACTCGTACTTTACCACACAGCCACTGGTTTTACCTCGGTTTACCTCACTTAGATTTTATTTTTATTTATTGTAGATTATAGACTTGTCGACAACTTAGGTCATTAACGTTTAAATTACATTAAATAACAACTAGCTTAAAACTAATAACATCACAAGACATCCATGAGCGCAGGTGAGATTCGAACCCACGACAGTCTAGTCTAGAGGCTGTTACCAAGTACGCTATCCACTAGGCTACACTACTCTCACCTCAACTTAGACCTTAATATAAGCTATATACAATATGTTGCGTTTAGTTTAACATGACAACATACTTACTTCTATTTCTGATATTTCGCAAATGCCATCCCAGTATGAGACATTAGATGTTATTCGCGTCAAAAATGTTTAGAATACAAACATTGAACATACTGTAGTAAACCTCAAGAGTTACGCCACTGCCTCCAATAGAAACCACAAGAAAGAAAGGAATGGTATCGAAGATACTGAACAGCGAGTACCTGCCGGAATGTTCTAGAGAACGCAGAACGTGCTAGGCTGGGCTGCGCGACCTATCTAAGCGAAGTACGAGTGAGTCAGGGATCAGTCGACGGTGTCACGCAAACGGGAATCAGTCAGTGCAGATGTACTGTGACAGTGTTGAACACCGGAATAAATCTGATATAAATACCGTGATATAAATTCACCTGATAAAATAAATATTAGTGTAGTCAATTGTATTAATAGTTAAGTGTTATTTAAGTGGCTCGTTTAGTTCATTAATTAACGGTTAAGTTTTTTTATTGTTAGAATTGACTTTTCGTTGTTGCAATTATTGTATGTAGTTAATTGTTACGAATTATTGTAAATAAATATTTATTCCGCCAACTCAGAAAACAGTTTTGTAACAATACTGTAATTTTCTAGTATAGTAGTAATATTAAATTCCAAAGGTGATGGAGTGACTAAAAAACTTTTTTAATTTTACATTGAACATAATTTCCATTTGTAATCAGTGCAGCAAGAAAATCCATTAAACGTGTTTAATGCGTAACAAGTTGAATCTTTGTAATTAAAAATATCTTGCAACCAGTAAACCGTTTCAGTTATTTTAAATGGTTTTGTTTATTATCACGCATTCATTAAACACGTGACTTATAGGGTGTTAAATAAAAGAGTCTAAGTACGCTGTATTTGTCTCGCTACATAAATTTTTTAACCTACTACACAGATAGTTGGTCCCTTTCCTTTCTCTTTTGGAACAGTATATTTACAATTCATGTTACGCACTCTAAAATTAAATCTAAAGCTAAATAAATGAAATAGACAATTATTTTCAGTTTGAGAAACATGTTCAGTAAGCTATTAGTTTTTAGAGAAGGCTACATAGTCCAGCAGTCAGGTACTTTTTACCTGGAAAGTATTCCGAAGTTAATGATATTTTGGTATGTTGTTTGTGGGTGCTCTGTGGAGTAGAATCGAGTTTTCGACCTCGAGGACCCTGTACTAATATGGGGGGAGCCGAAAAACCACTAAATTTTACCACCTTTTTTGCTTTTTCGAAATCTCTCAGAAACGGTCGACTTAAGCAATTCTTCCACTATGTAATGTTTTAAAGAGGATTACATTTCCTACAATTTTCATCCCCACAACTTTTCTCTCGACTTTTCTGTTGTACTAATAATAAGCCCGCTGCAGCTTCTTGAAAATCACCCGCTCCGCTTTTTGTAACCTTGGTAACCAATGGTTAAAATGTAATATTCTTTTCAATAGTTTTATTTATTTTGTTCTTCATCGAACTTTAAATTGAAAATACCCATGTTACACATTGGTTACCAAGGTTACAAAAGCGGAGCGGGTGATTTTCAAGAAGCTGCAGCGCACTTATCATTAGTACCACAGAAAAGTTGTGGGAATGAAAATTGTAGGAAATGTAATCCTCTTTAAAACATTACATAATGGAAGAATTGCTTAAGTCGACCGTTTCTGAGAGATTTCGAAAAAAGCAAAAAAGGTGGTAAAATTTCGTGGTTTTTCGGCTCCCCCCACGTTAGCACAGGGTTCTCGAGGTCGAAAACTCAGATTCTACTCCACAGAATACCCGCAAACAACACACCAAAATATCATTAACTTCGGAATACTTTCCAGGTAACTCCCTTCATTTATTACCTGCCGCTTGGACTAACACCACAGTGTATAGAAACATCACCAGATCGTGCGGACAATGCAGTGTAGTGCATCTGGCAGGTTGTTGTTTGTCAGTGAATTTCTATGTCCTTGAACACATTTATATTAAACGTGTGCTAATTCTATTCTCTTTTATCACACGATGGACGCTACAGTTTGAGTCAGAACTGACAGCTCTGCCTGCTAAGAACATGGCGGTCGCTTGCGCAGCATGTATGCGCGAATTAGGTTTTACACTTCGAGTGATTCACTGATATTTCATTAAGTGATAATTCCACTCTGGCGAATAAAAGAGTAACTTTGACAACAATACAAAATCTGTAAAGGCTTTTGTGGTACATGCTTTGAAGAGTAAGTACAAAATTTTATTATTTTTTTTTTTTGTTTTTTCAAAAAATGACGGCACTAGAGCTTATCAAAGAAACCTGTTTTTACCGCGGCCGGAAAGATTACTGCTTCAATTTTTGACCTAGAACAAAAAACAATATTTCTTTTTTAGTTCTATAGTAGGTATAAGACTATTTTCGGTAGTACGTAGCGGAATTAATTTTTTTTTTTGTAAATAAAATTTCTATTTTCGAAAATAGAAATTTTATTTCTATCGCCATTTTTACAAAAAAAAAACGACATATTAAAAAAAAATGGGTGTGTTTTATGACCACACGACAAAAGTAAAAACTTCAGATTTTCTAATTTTTGGTGTCATCTATTATAGCGCATTTATGAACTAAAAATAATTTAGTACTAAAATACTAAAATTGTATTTTTAATTAATTCCACCTTGGTTTATTGTTATAAAAGATTGTCAAAGTTACTCTTTTTTTATTTCGCTAGAGCTAGCGGCATCCCCCTTAAGCTCTAAATTCTTAAATCTTACCTATAATCCGTATAAAGTTTTTCGACTTGTATTTTACTGGATCACAATATTTGTTTCATAATTAATTCAATCTTCGGTGATGTAAAATTCAAAAAGTCATACGTCGAATAAAATTCTCTGCTATTGATTTGATTACGCGTCGTTTTTTTTTTGTGAAAATTTATTGATGTTTTTAGGCTTCCGGTATTTTAAATATAGCGCTCTGGAAATTGCGGTAAATGAACGTTGAATGGAGGATCTGGTTTTACTGCAGTATAAAATGTCCCGCTAACAAATTCACTAAACTTGGCTTGTAGATTGTAGAACTGTTCAAACATCGCCTTCGTCTATATGTCTATATAATACAGGGTGTTGTTCGGTTTTTAACTCCCGACGCAAAAAAGAGGAGTGTTATAAGTTTGAAGCCTTTGTCTGTCGTGTGTGTGTGTGTGTGTGTGTATCTGTCTGTGGCATTGTAGCTCCCATACGGATGGACTGATTTCAATGCAGTTTTGTTTGTTTGAAAGTTGGTATTTGCGAGATGATTCTTAGCAATGTTTGATTGAAATCGGTTCAGCGCTTTCCAAGATCTTCAACGGATGGACCGATTTCAATGCGGTTTTGTTTGTTTGAAAGCTGGTATTTGCGAGATAATTCTTAGTCATGTTTGATTGAAATCGGTTCAGCCGTTTTCAAAATCTTCAACGGATGGACCGATTTCAATGCGGTTTTGTTTGTTTGAAAGCTGGTATCTGGTATTTGCGAGATAATTCTTAGCCATGTTTGATTGAAATCGGTTCAGCCCTTTCCAAGATCTTCAACGGATGGACCGATTTCAATGCGGTTTTGTTTGTTTAGAAGCTGGTATTTGCGAGATAATTCTTAGCCATGTTTGATTGAAATCGGTTCAGCCCTTTCCAAGATCTTCAACGGATGGACCGATTTCAATGCGGTTTTGTTTGTTTGAAAGCTGGTATTTGCGAGATAATTCTTAGCCATGTTTGATTGAAATCGGTTCAGCCCTTTCCAAGATCTTCAACGGATGGACCGATTTCAATGCGGTTTTGTTTGTTTGAAAGCTGGTATTTGCGAGATAATTCTTAGTCATGTTTGATTGAAATCGGTTCAGCCCTTTCCAAGATTTTCAACGGATGGACCGATTTCAATGTGGTTTTGTTTGTTTAAAAGCTGGTATTTGCGAGATAATTCTTAGCCATGTTTGATTGAAATCGGTTCAGCCCTTTCCAAGATTTTCAACGGATGGACCGATTTCAATGCGGTTTTGTTTGTTTGAAAGCTGGTATTTGCGAGATAATTCTTAGTCATGTTTGATTGAAATCGGTTCAGCCGTTTCCAAAATCTTCAACGGATGGACCAATTTCAATGCGGTTTTGTTTGTTTGAAAGCTGGTATTTGCGAGATGATTCTTAGCCATGTTTGATTGAAATCGGTTCAGCCCTTTCCAAGATCTTCAACGGATGGACCGATTTCAATGCGGTTTTGTTTGTTTAAAAGCTGGTATTTGCGAGATAATTCTTAGCAATGTTTGATTGAAATCGGTTCAGCACTTTCCAAAATCTTCAACGAATGGACCGATTTCAATGCGGTTTTGTTTGTTTAAAAGTTGGTATTTGCGAGATAATTCTTAGCCATGTTTGATTGAAATCGGTTCAGCCCTTTCCAAGATTTTCAACGGATGGACCGATTTCAATGCGGTTTTGTTTGTTTGAAAGCTGGTATTTGCGAGATAATTCTTAGTCATGTTTGATTGAAATCGGCTCAGCCGTTTCCAAGATCTTCAACGGATAGAGTAATTATCAGTGTCAAAATAACCTATGATTTAAAAAGAAACCGCTACATGATCCATCTTTGTATTTTTAACTTCCTACTAAGAAAATCGAAAATTTTCAAAAATAGGGAAGTTATTGATTTCACCCCGATTTTCGAAAATCGAGTTTTCATCAGATCTCGACGTTTTGTGATCCTAGGAAGCTATTCTGACTATTTTTACGATGATGTCACTATAGATTTTGAGAAATTCCAAAAAAACCGAAAAAAAGTTGCTAAAACGATGGAATTTTTTCGTTGGAAAGCAGCAAATTATATAATTGATTCGAAACATATTGGAAAAAATCATTTTACCAACCATAGTCACAGTCAGGATTCTAACCTGAACCTTTCCACTTTCGCCGCGAAAGTGGAAAGGTTCAGGTTAGAATCCTGACTGTGACTATGGTTGGTAAAATGATTTTTTCCAATATGTTTCGAATCAATTATATAATTGGCTGCTTTTCAACGAAAAATTTTCAATTGCAATTTAGCCGTATAAATCTTATTAGTTTATGCCGAGATTTATGCTAAAACGATGTTTTTTCAAAATAACTTCTTGAATATTGTACCGATTGATTTCACAATCTAATCAGCTCTTCTTCTCAGAAAACTGCGTCGAATGCCGCTAAGCGGATCAAAATCGGTTAATCCGTTCGTGAGATATCGTATAGTCAACATATTTCGAAAAAAGTGTTTTTTCAAAATAACTTCGAGATTTCTCAACCAATCGATTTTGTACCTCTTACAATATTTTTAGAACTGCGTCGAAGGCCGTTTTAAAGATCAAAATTGAACAACGCGTTCAAAAGTTATAGCTTTTTAAAAATTAAAATAGTGTTGTCAGCAATATATTATCAAGTGCTTTGAACGCAAAGCGCTTGAAAATAGCGGGAAGTTCCAGGGATGGCCTGCAGGGTCAACCGATTTACAGATTTTTTTTTATCTATATCTATGTCAAAAATGATGTAACATACTGTAGATATTTCGTCTGTATATACCTATATAATATAGTGTATTCCATATATATGTATAGTTATGATAAAAACGGTAATGCGCGCTGCATTCATAGTTATACAATTGTTATTACTGTTCCATCTTGTTTTTGTGTCGTAAAAATAAAACTTTTTCTTAGTTTCTATGAGTGGCAAGTATAAAAATGAAAGATTCACAAGATAGAATTATTACATAGTTATTTGTCTGCTTACTTTTGACGTTGGAAATAACTACGTTTTCTTTTCTTGTTTCATTTCTTGTTTTTCTTATTTAAACAACTTTTCCAATTATTAACAGAATTCATTTAATGTGGAATCATTCAAGTTTCCTTTGAATTATTTATTTCAAAATTTGCTGAAGTTGACAGTTTAAAATTTTATTCCTTCGAGATGTTTAAAAAGTATTGAATCAACAAAATGAAGACGCTGACTGTAGATTTTGTTTAGTGTACAAAAAAATTAATATCTTTCATTTTTCCCTTTTATACGCGGACTTCTGCTAAAGAGATATAAAAATAACGTTTCGTGTAATTTCGTTACTTTAATAATATGATTTTAAAAAATATTTTTCGCATCTGTCTTTTATACCAAATTTATAGATGGCTAAATTTTAGCCATCTATAAATTTATTTTCATTTTTAAATATCTGAGATTTTAAACTCTACAGTAAACTTAAGTTTGTCAGGAAGATAAATCGAAATGGATACATTTTCTAAAAATGAAATAAATTACTCTAATTATTATCGTGTTTTGAACTTCGATAAAGATAGCTCCTGTCATAATTTTTCTTGCAAATTAAATAGACATTCATATCATCATTAAAATTTTACTCTGAGATTTCGAAAGTAATGTAATTTAAATTATCTGTTAATTTTCACCTAAAGGGTCTATTTATGGAGGGCGTCGTTACTCAATTCTACATGTTACATGTAGAATTGAGTATCGACGCACTCATAAATAAAACCCTTTTTTAGGACGTAGCTAAATTTACAAACGTCTTGTTACAAATTTCATAACTTTTTTTGAAGTGAAAACTTCCTTAGGCGCTTTGCCTGAGCTGTTAACAACAAAAATGTATAACGCACCCGACGGTGACAATCGGGGCTACTCGGCTCAAACACGAACATGTATTTGCAATATGCTTTTTATAGTGTGTAGTTCATAAGTGTGCTAATAGATGACACTAAAAACTTAATACGAGTAAAAAGTCATTTTTAGTTCACAAGTGCGCTAACAGATGACAGTAAAGCATATATTTTGTAGTTCACAAGTGAGCTAACAGATGACACTAAAACATAATATTATCGTTAAGGTATTATATTCATTAAATTTAATTGTATATAGGCCGATTTTAATATATTTATGACTAGCGGACCCGGTCCGACTTCGCCCGGGTGCCAGGAATTTCCCGGTGCAATACACTACTCACTCGCTTCGCTCGTTCGCTTGAATGTTGTAATTACATTACTCACTCGCTTCGCTCATTCGCTTGAATATTATAAATACCCTACTCACTCGCTTCGCTCGTTGGCTTGAATATTATAAATACACTACTCACTCGCTTCGCTCGTTCACTTGAATATTATAAATACACTAAACACTCACTTCACTCGTTCGCTTGAATATTATAAATACATTACTCACTCGCTTCGCTCGTTCGCTTGAATATTATAAATACACTACTCACTCGCTTCGCTCGTTCGCTTGAATATTATAAATACACTACTCACTCGCTTCGCTCGTTCGCTTGAATATTATAAATACACTCATCACTCGCTTCGCTCGTTCGCTTGAATATTATAAATACATTACTCACTCGCTTCGCTCATTCGCTTGAATATTATAAATACACTACTCACTCGCTTCGCTCGTTCGCTTAAGGCGCTAATGACCTAAGTTGTCGACGCGTCTATAATCTACAATAAATAAATAAAATAAAATTGGATGTGAAAAGGTTCGCCATCCCTGCGTTTGATCTGGAACACCCTGTATAAAAAATATCAAAAGAGCGCATCTTTAGAGTGAAATATGTTTTGAAACCCTTGAATGTACTGAAAGCCTTAAATGTGAAATTAAATTTTCCGTAAAGCATGTATTTTACAGTTAACACTAAAATACTTATATACAGGGTGTTTCGTAAAGAATGCGCCAAAAAGTAAACCTATATTCTAGACATGAAAATAATAATATTTAACGCAACTTGCCTTATAAAAATGTCGTTCATTTTGGATATACAGGGTGTTAAAGTTAGATTTTATATTTGAGTTTCTTTAAATAAATCGAACCGTTTTTGAGATATCTAGTTGAAATTTGGTATACATGGGTTTTTTAGGGCAGGCAAAAATAAAATTTAAACAGATTTGAGTTTCTAAAAAGAGGGCGCTAGTTGCAGACTATTTGGAGCACATTTATGCCCCCATTTTTTTCTCGAATTTTATAAGGCAAGTTGGGTTAAATCTTATTATTTTTATGTCTAGAATGTAGGATTACTTTTTGGCGCATTCTTTACGGAACACCCTGTATATACGTAACATCGAAGCTAGTTTTAAACCTCCTGGGATATTCTGTGGACATCGCACAACTATAATTACAATAAATTTCATTTAGCTAGGATTTGCTATTAATACAGTTGTCCCTTTATTCTTGATTACTGAAATCCTGCAATATTTTGTCCATTCAACGCACATAATATTTCTATTTATTTAACCTCACAAACTTTTTTAAATTTGCATTTTTAGGTGGTTTGTCATACCTACTAAAAAAATTGTAAAAATTTGAAGTAATTTATATAAAGTTTTCTTATCTGATTTTAAATTCGTTTTGTGCATAATTGCGCAAATGTTTTTAAAACTAGAAAAATTATATTTTTTATATTGATGAATAGAATAGAATAGAATACTTTATTAGCTAAAAACCACAATGTGGATAACTTCGTCATAATTACATATACATAGTAAAATACAGCATTTAGCTTATCTTGACATCTGCAGTCAAAAATTCCTCAACAGAGTAAAAGGCTTCATTTGTAAGATATTTCTTTGTCCCGCTTTTGAATTTTTTTGTATTTAGGTTACTAACCGTGCAAGGTAGCTTATTGAATAGTTTTATGCATAGCCAGTTAGGACCGTATTTCCAAAATATTGTCAATTTTTATTACCATTCCAACTTTACTAGTGAGGAATAGTACTAATTTATGTCAAACCTCACTTTTCAAAATTTTACAATATTTTTTCGTTTTGAGGTCCCTCGAATCCAAAAAAACACATTTTTAGAAAAAGTCTGTTCGTCTGTTTGTCTGTGAGTCTGTGAGCAAGATACAGGTCAAACGGTTGAGATTGTAACCAATTTTTGGTAGGATATGTTTAACATGTAAATTGAAAGAACCTTAGTGTTTTTGCGAAAAATTGTCGCATGCGCAGAAGAGACATGTGCTATAACGTTGTTTTATCTATTATAACGGGATGCTTTTTATAACGGTTTATTATTCTATTCATTTTTGCAAGAAAGTTTTGTAAAAAAAGATATTTTTTCTAAATCTTGAACTATAGCGTATAGTATACTTGAACAGTTAAAAGATTTCTTATTCGAACTCGAATAATTATTATAATTATTAGTCAAAGGCTTCAAAGCTAACAGACCGAGAGCTAGTGACAATTTTTTGGTGTTATTTATTCAAGGCCTTATTTTTGTGAAGATGTTGACGGAGGCATATTAAGGTGCCCTGAGTAAGGGATTTTGCTAGATAGCGGTATGGGAGGGATGCAGACCGCCCCCAGCATGTAACAAAAAAAAAATGGTAACAATTATTATTGCTTCAAGGCTAAAATTGTTTGTATAGCTTGTCGGTGACCCAATAATGGCATTGTAATATTTGAAGATCGATTGGTCAGTATTAAAGGGGTGACAGATCACCCTAAACGTGTCATGTACCCGACGAAATTTGTATTATTATTTCATAGTTCAAATTTTAATATGTTGTTACGGCGACTGTTTTAATCGTATAATATTTCAATTTGCAGAACAAAATGTCGGTATTAATCCCTTCTCTTAGAGGGAAACTTGTTCGCCTAGCTGTTTATATCGTTCTGCAAGGGGGTTAATACCGACATTTTGTTTTGCAAATTGAAATGTATGCTTAAAACAGTCGCCGTAACAACATATTAAAATTTGAACCTTGAACTATTAGTATAAACTTCGTCGGGTACATGACACGTTTACGGTGATCCCATTTGATACTGACCAATCGATCTGCAAATATTATAATAATGGCATTATTGGGTCACCGACAAGCTATACAAACAATTTCAGCCTTGAAGCAATAATAATTGTGACCATTGGGGGCGGTCTGCATCCCTCCCATATCGCTATCTAGCAAAATCTCTTACTCAGGGCACTTTAATATGCCTCCCTCGACATCTCCACAAAAATAAGGCCTTGAATAAATAACACCATAAAATTGTCACTAGCTCTCGGTCTATAAGTTTCATGTAGTTTTTTTTTTTTTTTTGATGAGATTTATGAGATGTGACGTGATTTGACCACACAATAATAAAATAATGACCGAACAAAACAACGCCGTGTAGAGAAGAAAAGTAGAATGAGATTTCCTATTATCAGACAGGAAATTAACGTCGAGCACATTCCCTCTTCATTGTTTCTTCTTATCCCATCCGCGATCTGTGCAAAACTCATTGAACTGTGAAAACTCGAGAAATTCACACGGAAACGGTTTTTCTGTTCAGTCTGAGTGGCCCTAAAATACACACACAAATGTTTAAATCACCAAGAAGTTCTTTTTATGTACGTTCGATCCGAACAAGGCTCGAACTGATATCGTTTTAAATTCTGCCAGCCCATTGATGTTGTATTTGCGTGAATACCTAATGGAACAACTCAGGTGATGCGATCATTTTTTTTGCCACTATAAAATAGCTGCTTTACATGGATGTATGTATTCATGTCAAGTAACTTTTGACAGGACGGTGTACGGGAATCTTTCTTTCCCTCACTAGCAGCGCCGGCCCGAGCAAACTTGGCGCCCTAGGCGAAAGATTTTGATGGCGGCCCTTTAAATCAAAATTTTCGCAACAAAATAAAATAAAGCGTCGCGTCACATATACCATAAGGGATGCTTGCTTCGCACATATTTGGGCCGGTACTGTTCGGCCATGATTCGGCGTGCATACACATATTTGGGTGGGTTTGTTTTTCGGTCGCATTGCACTTGACTCTCCGCAACCGTGGGCTCGCCGCCCCTTAAATTTGAGCGCCCTAGGCCGTCGCCTTATTTGCCTATATGGACGGACCGACCCTGTTCACTAGTGTAATGATAACGTTTCTAACACTATCTTATATCACTTGTAGACATATAATTTGGTACGAAATGTTATAATTACCAGAAAACACCAAACCATAACAAACACTCTCGTCGTACGTTTCGCCAACCAAGTTGGCATCATCAGGAGATGATTAAAACTGTTTTAATCATTTCCTGATGATGCCAACTTGGTTGGCGAAAGTACGTCGAGAGTGTTTGTTATGGTTTGGTGTTTTGTGGTAATTATAACATTTCGTATCTTTACACCAAAGGTTCTACCACTTTTTATTATATAATTTGGTGATGGGAACATGTTGGTAACTCTTATAAAACATGAAATGTTTATTGGGGGCGGGTTCAATTGTAATTTTACACACAGGCATTGACTACCCTAGGAACGGCCCTGTATGGGGGGAGCGAGATTACGAGAGGATTAAGTACTGCGTTCACAGAACTGGTTAATTTGTGTGCCAGTCTTTGTGTAGATATCGTTGTTGTCATAATGTAATTAATGAACATTACGTGAAACAGACCTGGCTGACTTCTAGCATATACAGTAAGTGTAATAGTATACACAAACCAGTGTTACAGCTTGACGTGTCGTGAGACTCCTGAGAATGAATGTTTAAATATTTAATGCCTCGTCATGTCAAAGCACCGGCTGTAATGCGTTCATAACCTCTGATACCCTCTTCTACTTAAACTAAACCCTAAACAATCAGCCATATTCAACCATTTAATTCTTAAATTAACAGACGGTTCTTGTTTAACATTTACACGTTGCGTCGCGTCGCAGCTAGGCCTTGCAATCTCTAATGAGGCTTAAAAAAATTTAATGAATATAATACCTTAACGATAATATTAATGTAGCAAAACCCCAGATGATACGCCGCTGGCGACAATGAAAGCATCGAGAACAAGTAACAATGTGTAGCCAAAAAAACCCAGATGTTACGCCACTGCCTTGAGCGGAAACTACTAGAAAGTCTGGTCACAAATGAATTCCGAGAAATGTGTTGTTTGTTGGTAACCGCGCGAAGAATATAGACGATACTAGAAAAATCGAGAAACATTGTGCTTCAGGTATATAAACAATGATGAATCGACAATCAGGACCAGTCTACAATCAGCGTCGTGATTAGACAGTATTCCGTGGACATACTTGATATAAAATAAATAATCATTGTATTTGTTAAGTGTTTATAATTATTATAAACAATGTTGACTGTTAAAATTGACTTTTCATTGTTACAAATTATTGTATATTGTTGTTTACATTTTTAATTATTGAAATAAATAATTTATTCCACCCACGTAAGAAAACAGTTTTGTTACATTAAGTTTTAGTGTCATCTGTTAGCGCACTTGTGAACTACAAATGACTTTTTACTCGTATTAAGTTTTTAGTGTCATCTATTAGCACACTTATGAACTACACACTATTACCAGCCTATTGCAAATACGTGTTCGTGTTTGAGCCGAGTAGCCCCGATTGTCATCGTCGGGGGCGTTTCACATCACTGTTTAACAGCCCGGGCAAAGCGCGCTTAAGTTTTCACTTCAAAATTGTCAATTTCATTACGTACAGTCGCGGACTTAATAAAGTTTACACTTGGGTTTTTCAGTGTAAGTTCACAAAAAGTCAGTAGCTTAGCATTTAGCAACAAATTTAGTTTTTAATAGGTAAATATAAATGTCAAAAATGAAAAGAAATAATTGTCGTTTAAAAGCCTCGAAATTATTAAAATGATGAACAAAAAAGAAGAATGTTTGTTAGATTAGAGGAAAGAATTTGCTAGTATCAAATATTATCAAATCTTTTTATGTTTTAATTGAATAATATTGAGTAATTTGGATTGTATAATAAACAACTGAGGTGTTTTGATAATAATTTTTTATTGAATTTTTAGGATGTAACCTTAGTAATTGATACATTACTATCAAAAGCCAAATTACAATATGCAAAAATTAAAAAAACGGGTAACTAGATGATACAGGTGTAAACTTTTTTAAGTCCGCGACTGTACATACAACTCTCATAGAAAATCCCAAGATCGGGGCGGTTATTTCTAATCTCGAAAATATCTAGATTAAATATTGATACTCAGATTGAAGCCCTATAGTAATAGCACTGATCTCTATACTAACTGGATTGAAGGACAGGCTTCTACTATTAAGGGAGCACAGCAGCAGTAAAAATCGGAATTAAAGCAAGCAAGGTCGCGTGTAAAGTTAGTATATAAATGATACAAAATAAAATAATATAAGCTACAATAATAATATAAATAATAAAACAAATGAAGGTATGATACTGTAACAAAACTGTTTTCTTACGTGGATGGAATAAATTATTTATTTACAAGAATTAAAAATGTAACAAAAATAGATAACAATAAGATGTAACAATTATATCTCAATTTATAACAGTCAACACTGTTTATATAATAATAACACGAACACTGAATAATTTATATGCTGTATTTATTTTAGATTTATTTCTGTCACACGACTCTCTTCTCTCCGGTGACCGCTCCTCTTATATAGAGCTAGCAGCTTGACCCCCCGACGCTCGCAGCGCTTTCCAGAACATTCCTGTGTCTTCGATATCATGCCACGCCTCATCATTGTTATTTGTTCTCGATGATTCTATGATCGCCAGCGGCGTATCATCTGGTGTTTTGCTACACATTGTTATTTGTTCTCGATACTTCTATTGTCGCCAGCGGCGTATCATCTGGGGTTTTGCTACACATTGTTACTTGTTCTCGATGCTTCTATTGTCGCCAGCGGCGTATCATCTGGGGTTTTGCTACATATTGTTATTTGTTCTCGATGCTTCTATTGTCGCCAGCGGCGTATCATCTGGGGTTTTGCTACACATTGTTATTTGTTCTCGATGCTTCTATTGTCGCCAGCGGCGTATCATCTGGGGTTTTGCTACACATTGTTATTTGTTCTCGATGCTTCTATTGTCGCCAGCGGCGTATCTCTGGGGTTTTGCTACACATTGTTATTTGTTCTCGATGCTTCTATTGTCGCCAGCGGCGTATTATCTGGGGTTTTACTACACATTGTTATTTGTTCTCGATACTTCTATTGTCGCCAGCGGCGTATCATCTGGGGTTTTGCTACACATTGTTACTCGTTCTCGATGCTTCTATTGTCGCCAGCGGCGTATCATCTGGGGTTTTGCTACACATTGTTATTTGTTCTCGATGCTTCTATTGTCGCCAGCGGCGTATCATCTGGGGTTTTGCTACACATTGGTACTTGTTCTTGATGCTTCTATTGTCGCCAGCGGCGTATCATCTGGGGTTTTGCTACACATTGTTATTTGTTCTCGATGCTTCTATTGTCGCCAGCGGCGTATCATCTGGGGTTTTGCTACAATACAATTAATTTAGTGCCTTACTTTTCATTGCATTGCAGTGACAAACATAAACAAAAACAGACCCTGCAGAATGTATTAAAATCAAACCTTTAGAAAAACAAAATAAACTGACAATTTGAACCTCTTTATTTGACAAATAACCTTAAAAGTAGTTGAATTTTGTTCATTCAGTGTAACATAATTGGCTGTAAAAATACAACGTGCCCTTAAATTTGTGTGCAATTTAAACAAAATAAAAAACTCGGGTCGCAGTGCCAAAACCCTGCCGACAATATAGTGTATTTGCTAATACAGGCATTGTGGCATTATTATGTAAACTTAAGTTTGTTTTTTGACAAAATAAAAAATTTAACCCCTTAATACAGCCCTTAAAATAATTAAATTTTTCTAAATTTCAATATTAGACATGGATTTCATCAATACACCCAATTAAATACACCCTTCCATATCTAAGTAAATCCGTATCAACAAACTAGTGTTTTCATAAAATTTGAAAGTCCGGTCCTGTCGGGCCGATTTTATTAAAATTTTAGCAGCACATTTTAATCTTTACTAAAGAGTTAAATTTCAATTTTGAAACGATTCTGACAAATTTTTCGGTATTTTTGGGCCCAAAAACTTTTTGGAACCCCTAAATACAACCCTGAAAATGGTCCGATCGGGCCCATTTTAAATAGGCTTCTTGCGGTGATGGGTTCCAATGTGTGTACCAAATTTCGTTTCAATCGATTAAGTCTGTCGAGAGTTATCGTGTACACACATATATATATAAATATATATATAAATATATAAATATATATATATATATATATACATACATATATATATAAACATTTTTAAAAATGGTGCCAAAGTGTTCAGGAGGCTATGAAACGTCGAGAAATTTTGGTCCGACCCCTAGGTCCCACCATACGACCGACGCCAATAGTGTATGTGCCATATGGCAAATACACTAAAAAACGGATATTTAAATTTTATATACACAATTGGGAAAATAAATGCAGACATAATAAACTACCTTTTCGTTCATTTTGAATATACTTTTCATTAGGCCATTTTGTTTAAGTTTATTGCAACTGTTTTCTTAGTTCCGAACGTGTGTTTGAACTCTTCACGGCCATTTTATAATCGAACCATTGCAGAGCCGTAAAATTCATAAATTGTTCAGAACCGTCATAAAAAACAAATCAATAATAATAAAACATTTTATTGTTTTAATATTGGAACAGTTTCCTTAAACGATAGCATAGTCCAACAGCTGTGAATCAGTGCAGTCAAAATAATGTAATAAAACCTGTAAAATAGTCGCCATTATTGAGCATAATATATAAACATACAGGGTGTGCGATAATTCGTTACATACAGACCTTCAAACTTATTTTTATTTATTTATTGTAGATTATAGACACGTCGACAACTTAGGTCATTAGCGTCTTAAATACATTAAATAACAATTCTCTTAAAACTAAATGACATCACAAAACATCCATGAGCGGAGGTGGGATTCGAACCCACGACAGTGTGATCCAAAGGCCGCTACGCTAACCGTTACACCACACTGTCCTCTTCAAACTTATTGTAATCCTGTAAAATAAATTTGAGTGACTGTATATTATACAGGGCCGAATTTAAGGCGACACAACCTAGGGTCCTCGTAAACTCTGCTAGTGACATTTTTTTTATAGATACAAAAGTCAATAGCGAGAGAGGTGTTTATATCAGTGATGCAAAAAAAACAACAATTTGATTTGTATTACTTAATAAAATTAAAAGTTAAAAAAACTAAAACCCGTAAGACAGTATTTTTTACTTCCCACCTCTACTATGGTAGGGAAGTAATGGATTCAGTCCGAAAACAATATTTCGAGATTTTAACAGATTTTCACGTTTTGAGACCCTAGCAATCGTTTAAGATCATTTTCTGACTGATGTCTGTATGTGTGTGTGTGTGTGTGTATGTGTGTGTGTATGTGTGTGTGTGTGTGTGGTCAATTTTTCGCCTTCGATATCTTAAGAACGGAACAACATACGGGCATGCCGATTGTTCTATTGTGTTTATCAGCCTTTAACTTAGATCTGATTAGATTTTGAGTCAAATCGGTTCAGTGGATCCTGAGATATTCAAAAAAACGTTCTCAATGTCACGTATTAACATAGGTAAAAAAAATATAAATGGATTCTAGATGTTATAATATGAAAAAAATGTAAATATTTTTTTTCTCTAAAATGTATAGTTTTCGAGAAAAAAAATATTTTACTAAAAAAAGAAAATTGTACGTAAATCAAGGTAACCATGATTTTTACTATATTAAGCTACATCAGTAGATCACCAAACAAAAAAGAAGGCCATGCTTTTTTCAAAGAATAAAAATTAAATTGTGTTTTAAAGACCACCAACAGCTAAGGTTATTTGGGCCTAGTCAAAGAATAAAAAAAAAAGAGTGTTTATTTTTTGCAAATATTTACTAGGTGGGAAGTATAGGACTGGTCATCAGTCGAATTTTTGTTATCAGTAATCGGGAAAGCTAAGGAAAAAAGGTTGGTATTCGAGTCCCAACTACTGATAACAATGAAATACTCTCTCATGTTTTGATTTGCTTGTTCTCTTCTTTTACGTAGTGGGGTTTTAGTTTTTTTAACTTTTAATTTAATTTTTAGTTTTTTTTATTAATTAAACTCGAACGACAGCGATTATAATGATACGAAATGAAACTACTGACATATAGCTGTCTAATGATTTCATTGGACATTTTATAGTCATGTTTTTTTTTCATTTTTCACCAGAAATTGTACAATCCGACTGGCCGGGTGAAAACAGGACACTGAACTTATTAGTCTATTTGCCATATGGCACATACACTATTGGCGTCGGTCGGATGGCGGGACCTAGGGGTCGGACCAAAATTTCTCGACGTTTCATAGCCTCCTGAACAATTTGGCACCATTTTTAGAAAAGTTTATATATATATGTGTGTGTGTGTGTGTGTGTGTGTGTGTGTGTGTGTGTGTGTGTGTGTGTGTGTGTGTATGTGTGTGTGTGTATGTGTGTGTGTGTGTGTGTTCGCGGCATAACTCTCGAAAGACGTAATTGATTTGAACGAAATTTGGTACACACGTTGGAATCCATCACCGCACGGACCCTATTTAAAATGGGCCCAATCGGACTATTTTAAGGGTTGTTTTTAGGAGTTGAAAAAAGTTTTTGGGCCCGAAAATACCGAAAAAATTTTCAGAATTGTTTCAAAATTGAAATTTAACCTTTTAGTAAAGATCAAAATGTGCTGCTAAAATTTTAATAAAATCGGCCCGACAGTGCCGGACTTACAAATTTTATGAAAACACTAATTTGCGGATAGTGATTTACTTACTGAATGGTGTATTTAATTTGGTACATAGGTTGCATTGATAATAATATTGAAATTAAGAAAAAAAATATTATTTTAAGGGATGTATTAACGGGTTAAATTTTTTATTTTGTCCAAAAACAAACTTAAGTTCACAAGGCCTGTATTAGCAAATACATTATTGTCGGCAGGGTTTGGCACTGCGACCCGAGTTTTTTTTTGTATAGTGGTTTCACCTGAACACCTTGTATAATTGCTATTTTCTTGACTTATATCACTTTTAGATTAAATACATTTCTGCAGACAGACATTCCGAAGAAATGTATTTCTGTTCGAATGTTCTAAAGGAGACAATGTGAATCGTAGTTACATTATATGATAGCAATCTGTGAGACAGACTAAGGATTCCAATTTTGATTTCCAACTTCTTTCCTCAGTTGTGAAGAAAATGGAAACCTGGGAGAGAATTTTTCAGCAACGTCAGATATAAACAAGTAAATTGAGTTTCCATGCTTCATTATCTTTTCTTTACTGTTTACATTTATATTTGTTGTCACACAGTGACGGCCTACCTATAATATTTTTCATTTTATATTTAATCAAAAAAATATTATTCGTTAAAAAAAATTTAAATCAAAATACACTCACAGATAAAAATATTGTACAATTTTTTTTTGTTTATTTCTTTTTTAAGTACTCTTTTTTGCTTATCCTAGGGTGTTTTACGTATAGGTACTTTCAGTAGCGAACTTTTCATAAGGCCGACTAGGTCCAGGCATAGGGTGGCCAATCTGCGCCCGCTATCTAGCTGAAGCACGTGCGGAACGCGGCGAGCGCGGCGCGGCGGCGTACACTTAGAAAACTCTATATGGTCTTATAACTATCAGAGACAGAAATAAAATATCTCTATAGAGATATTTTATTTCTGTCTCTGATAGTTATAAGACCATATAGAGTTTGGGGTCAATCCACTATAGTGGATTGACCCCAATGTCTAGACGGCAACACTAAATAAATTGAAAATCCAGCTATCGGAAGAGAACCTGGGAACTGGGGGCTTCAGGATCCATGATATGAAACGCTCGCTATTCTCAATTCTTTTCTTTTTTGAAGTCAGCGAATGCATAGAGATTAGTCTCCTTTCTCTCTATCCTCCATGATAATAATATTCGACTGTAATTTCACATGCGTATTAAAATATGAAAATTTCAGTGTTCGAGATGACCCCATTAAGTACAGCGCTGTATTTTATTCAAGGATTTATCTTTAATATTATACCTACATAGTTTCTATTTAGAGAATATATTACGCTGATATTCATACCTTTTAGAAAATGATGAAAGGGATCCTTTTATATGTGTGTTTCGTTTTTAAAGAGGTATAGACTGCATCTATTTATTTGCCTCGTCATTTACATCGAGTGGAATGTACAAAGCGTATCTAACAAGCTGAAAACGTTTACTTCGTTCTGCATATTAATTTCATAAACACCACTATTAAGAAAGAACGTATCAAGCCATGTTAAGGTACGTGCAGTATGGAGCTGGGATTCTAGATGGTAGCGTAGATCATAGCAGGGCTTGCTTAAATTAATGCATTGTTATGTATGCGAGCGTACACAACGAAGCAGTGAGTGTAGCAGGTATTAACGCTGTTACAAGAGCTTGTAGATACAAGAATGTATCTCACCATTCTTTCAGCGCGCTAACTACTACAATCAACGTGTGACAACTGTCAAATGGCCGTTACAAGTTTCGCAACGGATGTGACTAGTTTAATAGGTGAAATTTTGCCCAGTTTTTATTTAATTTGTTTTGAGTTTTTTCTAAGACGTATTTAAAAGTGTTAGGTTCCATACGTAAATATTCAAAAAACAGGTTTGGGTAAAATTTTAATTCTTGGTATAAATGTTGAAATTCGCCATGTTTAGATCGTTTTCTATTAATAGAGTGGACATGATAGCTCCTACCCAAATATATATCTAAAATATACCATTTTGTAGCAGAAGAACACAATTATTCGTCTTCGCTATCTGACATTTCAAACGCGATTTAAGCTTGTATCAATGCTAGTATCAAAGCTTCGTTGTGCAAACCTATAAGCGCTTATAATTTCAGCCACCATCTACCATACATGCTACCATCTAGAATCCAAGCTGCGTACTGCACGTACCTTTACTCAACTCCAATACGCGGTTCTAAAAGACAGTGACAACCCTCGACACTTTAAAATTGGGGAACTAATGTTTTCAGTTCAGTAAACTGTTGGAACCGTTCGCTCCAATAGATTACAACGACGAATACAATGTTATAGGCCGAGAGCTAGTGACAATTTTTTGGTGTTATTTATTCAAGGCCTTATTTTTGTGAAGATGTTGAGGGAGGCATATTAAAGTGCCTTGAGTTATTTTGCTAGATAGCGATATGGGAACAATGCAGCCCGCCCCCAACATGTATAAAAAAAAATGGTCACACTTATTATTGCTTCAGGGCTGAAATTGTTTGTATAGCTTGTCAGTGAGCCAATAATGTCATTGTAATATTTGCAGATCGATTGTTCAGTATTAAAGGGGTGGAAAATCACTCTAAACATGTCATGTACCCGACGAAATTTATATAAATAAATAAATAAATAATAATGCGTTTAACGTCCGTTTCTTAACATTATGTCATAACAGACGCCATTCGCACCATTACTATTTTCCATTTTTACCACTTCCCGTTTTATACATTTTTATTATACCTACTTACTTCAACTTATTTAATAGCAATGTGCGAATGGAGGAATTATAGGGCATTAGGATAAGGTAGGCAACTTTGGGAGCATAGGAGCTTGACAGGTAATCGGCCATGGCCTTGAATAAGGAACCATCTCGATATTCATCTGGAATTATTGAGGGAAACCATGGAAAACCTCAAACAAGATGGCCGCTACAGGAATTACCGTTTCTCGGCGTGAGGCAGTAGGAAAAAGTCCTAGCCACATCTGCGCCCGCCGGGATTCGAACCCAATGCGAATCTTATTAGTTCAAGGTTCAAATTTAAATATGTTGTTACGGCGACTGTTTTTTGATTTTTTTAATTCAATTTTTTAGCATTGTATTTGCAATTATATTTTTCTTTTCACATAAGTGACGCATTCTTTGCCAGCGTGGCATGTTCAAATAAAGATTTTTGTTTATTTATTATTAGCTTTTCCCGCGGATCCACCGGCGTGGGCATAGGAACGCCTTAAAAAAATCATTATATACACTGTAAAAAATGGATGTAAAAATACTTTGAAAGTTAAGGTAGAATTCGCTCGATTTTCTAAGTGATTTTACATTATTATTTATTTTTACACAGAAAACTTCATAATAACTTGGACTTTTACTGTAAAGTTAAACAAATTTGTGATTTTTACATAAAGTTAATTAAAATTACATAATTTGTGTAATATTCCAATAAAGTGTGTAAAAATTACAAAATAAAATGTATAGTTACATATATAAAATGGATGAATACAAAACAAATTAATGTAAAATTAGTAACCACGCATGCGCAATGTGTTTTTATGGAATCTACGCGATGTGGCGATACCTGTTTGCGACGCCATTGTCTCTTTGTGTGCCTATTACCAGATTAATCGCTGGCTACAAATGGACCATCGATAATCTATGTAATCGGCCTTCTCATTTCTTACAGTGTAGGCAGAGAGAATAAAATTGAATGAATGAATTGTAAATTATAGACGCCCGACAACTGAGGTCATTAGCGTCTAAATAAAATTGAGCTTATGTATTACTCATACCTATAGATTCTCTGCATGTAACATATTATTACAAATTCTACGTATATTTATTTCAACAAATAGATTTAAAATTTCGAATTTGATGCTTTTCAATACTTGTAAATTTGAATTTATTTAGTAAATTAGATGAAATTGTGTATATCAGCATCGTACATATTTATTTATATGCAAATACCTATCATACAAACAAAAAACACTGGTTGGAGTGCAAAACGTAGCCGAAAAAACTTAATTTTTAAACGGTTTTATTTACCCTGACCCCGTATATTTGATTGTTTGTTTGTTACTATCTTTGTTTCAAATCTTGCGACAACTTTTTCAACTACTTCTACTTAACCGATTCTTATGAAACTTTGCACACACATTGAGTACAATATTATGATAATTTCAACTTGGTAACGAGGGTCTGATGATGGAATCAGGAGGTGGACAGTTGAAAGGATGAGGAGTTTGCATAATGATACGGGCCAGAAATCAAACTAAAAACTAGAAAATAAAAATAGGTAAAAAAAACTTTTAAGTTAAACGGTTTTATTTTGCACCAAAAACTAGAAAATAATTAGGGCACAAACCAAGGGGCACTTTGTGTCGCTGCGTCAGCGGAATAAGTAATAAAAACGTGGGGCGCATAAAAATCTGTATAACGACTGTATAATTATTAAATAAGAACGACTTGTCTAAAAAATGTGTTTCCGAGCCCTGAGTAAGGGATTTTGCTAGATAGCGGTATGGGGGGATGCAGACCGCCCCCAGCATGTAGGTAATAAAAAAAATGGTCACAATTATTATTACTTCAAGGCTGAAATTGTTTGTATAGCTTGTCGGTATTAAAAGGGTGGCAGACCACCCTAAACGTGTCATGTACCCGACGAAATTTGTATTATTTTTTCAAGGTTCAAATTTTAATATGTTGTTACGGCGATTGTTTTAAGCATATATTTCAGTTTGCAGAACAAAATATCGGTGTTGACCTTCTCTCTTAGAGGGAAACTTGCTCGCCTAGATGTTTATATCGTTCTGCAAGGGGGTTAATACCGACATTTTGCTCTGAAAATTGAAATATATGCTTAAAGCAGTCGCAGGAAGGAACAACACATTAAAATTTGAGCCTTGAACTAGTAATATAAATTTCGTCGGGTGCATGTCACGTTTAAAGTGATCTGCCACCCTTTTAATACTGACCAACCGATCTGCAAATATTATAATGGCATTATTGGGTCACCGACAAGCTATACAAATAATTTCAGCCTTGAAGCAATAATAATTGTGACAATTTTTTTGTTACATGTTGGGGTCGGTCTGCATTCCTCCCATACCGCTATCTAGCAAAATCTCTTACTCAGGACACTTTAATATGCCTCCCTCAACATCTTCACAAAAATAAGGCCTTGAATAAATAACACCAAAAAATTGTCACTAGCTCTCGGTCTATTAAAGCACTTCTAATGCAAAAGACGACTGTACTATATTTTATTATGCAAATATATAAAACAATAATAATTGTTCCCGTCACTTTGTTGTGCGTGCTTTATTTCAAATATTGAGTGTTACCGACACGGGCTGGTGAATCAGCGAAATATAAAAATGCCTACAAAAAGCCTTTCAACAGTGAATAAAAGCGTAATGGTCTCTAATTAAATGTAATTATTTTGGAAAAGTTGATTACACGGAAATCCTTTTTTGTGTGTCAAAATTCCTATCACACGTAAATCAGTCGTCAGTTATACAAGATATTATAATACATAGCTACATAGTTTATGGGATTTCTTATGCGACTTATACATTATTCAACATTTATAATATTATATACAGAATGTTTTTGAAAATCGGATCACTACTGTTTCCTTTGTAGACACGTCATTACGTTTTAATTTCATTTCAGTTATGACTGATTATTTAATACCTATACTACAAATGTGAAGTTGGTTCGGTGATCGGAGGGCAGTATAGCCTAGTGGTTAGCATGCTTGGTGCCGCAACCTCTAGACTGGACTGCCGTGGGCTCGAATCCCACCTGCGCTCATGTATGTTTTGTGATGTTATTTAGTTTTAAGTTAGTTGTTATTTAGTGTAGTTACAAGACGCTAATGACCATAGATGTCGACGCGTCTATAATCTACAATAAATTAAAATAGTTCGGTGATCCACAGGTTTGAGGAGACACCGAGGGCTACAGTTCCGGAAAATCCATAAACTTCAGCGCAATTTTTTTTTAGAAAACATTTTTTTTTCGAAATTTGTATCTACATTTTAGGGAAAAAACTATTAAGATTTTTTTCATATTTTAACATTTAGAATGTATTTAGGTCATATATGTAATACTCCTATATTGCTTAGCGCCCATAAGTGGAAGTATCAGGCCGCAAGTGAGACAGCAAATGACTGTTTCTATCTTTGTCAAGGAACCCATCTCGTTGTGCGCAAGCGTTGCAACTCTCGTGGGGGAATTGGCAAGTATGGTGGGGAAAGCCTGTGGGGATATTAATCACACAATATTTATAATAATAATTATGTTCGTTGTCGGTATTGATATTTATTTATTTCCAAATAATTAATTTACAATTTGCTATTTTATAATCTTTTTTTTACTTGTCAAAATCACTGGTTTTATTATAATTTTTCACTACCCTAGTTACAGCATTATTTTGGATTGTTGATCGCTACAAGCCTCCTCTGCTCGAAGCTTAAAGCCTATAGTAAACATCTCTTTGTATTCTCGGACATGCGCATAAGACTCGACGTCTTTTGAAGGAGAAAGACATATATATGTCTGCACCGTATAGGCTTTTCGCCCGATTTCAGAACCCGGCTAGCAATATAGGAGTATTACATATATGATTTAGGTATACATCCAATATTTCCCTAACATAGTAGAGGTGGGAAGTAAAAACAAGTTGTAGGTGTCTATTTGAATTTATTTATTCGTTTCTCAAAATAGTTCACCGATTTGTAGAAATATTTGTGATTATTAACTTCTTCTGCGAAAAGTCAATTCAAACAGCAAATTAAATGTTAGAACGTAGATAAAAAGGTTCTGAAGCTTCTAATTATGTTTTTAAGGGATCGAATACCTTCTTTCATTTGGAATTCACATCTTATTTGAACGCCCACATTAATTTGTAATTTAAATAAAGAAAGAAATTGTCAAGTTAGATATATTTAAGTTCAGAATCAAATAATTCTCAGGTTCTAAAGAGAAAGTTTAACGACTGAAAACGTTCATATTATATAACAGAGGTGATTTTATAATCAAGAGAATAAATTAACGTTACTGAGGCCCGTATTCACCGAGCCTAGTTAGTTATTTATTCCGTTAATTTATTCCCCTGGTAACTTATTTATTTATTTATTGTAAATTATAGACGCGTCGACAACTTAGGTCATTAGCGTCTTGTTCACATCAAATAACAACTCACTTAAAACTAAATAACATCACAAAACATCCATGAGCGGAGGCGGGATTCGAACCCACGACAGTGTGATCCAAAGGCCGCTACGCTAACCGTTACACCACTCTGTCCTCCCCCCTGGTAACTATTACATATATATTAATAGCGATAATTCAATTCACCAACCGTAGTTAATTTTACTGCAGGTATAAATCTGAAGAATAACTATTTTGTCCAATTTCAAGGATATAAATATTTATTCGCCTAGTAAAATAAGATGGGCACGAAATGCATAAATTATTTTATGACCTGGCGACCTTCTCAGGTAAACATTAATTTCATATCTTTCAGCTAAAGGCTTTTGTAGTGAAATAAAATAAATTTACATTTTCGATCGATGCGCCATCGGTCGGATCTTTGGTAAACCTGCTAAGACGAAATCTCGAGAATGAAAAATGATATCGACTATGTTAGGGTGCCAATCGACGCGTATTAACGTAAATATGATCTGAGAGAAATGTTTTCAAAATCGGTTCAGCCGTTCTTTTTTCTTAACCAAATAGACTCCAAAAAAGTAGACTTTACACAATATCTCGCGAATAAAAAATTATATCAACTTCGTAAGGGTGTCAATCGAGGCGTGTTAACGTCATTTTGATCCGACATTAATTTTATAAAAATCGGTTCAGCCGTTTTTTTTTAATTATTGATAAAAATGAATAATAATTATGTTTTAATGATTAAAATGATACTTTTCTGTGTAATATCTAATTTAATTATTATTATTAAATATTTATCAAACTGGGAAGTCCGTCGTGTGGACCTCAAGGGTCGCACTTTAGTCCTAATAAACAACCCACCTCACGGCTTGTTAAAAAAATAAATGGTGGATGTGAGGTCTAAGGACTGCTTGTATTGCAATAATTAGTATCCATAATTACGAATCACCATTTACAACAGGCGTTAATAAAAAAAAATATTAAACAATAAACGAATATAAAGGGTAGCTAGAATGTCGTAGCACATTTCGTAAGATTGATGGTTGCCGTCGGATGGAAACGAAAATCAGAAACAAAATTCATTTATAATACATAGCCGAAGTTAAAAGCGTTGTATTACATCAAGGCTAGGCTAGAGTATGTTTGCAATATAAGTTAAACAGCTTGCTCATATTATAAAATCATTTATCTATGTCAGCATTTGTGTCAGAGCGACCGGGCTATGCCACGCTATGCGAACATCCGACGCCACGCGTCGCGACGTGATCTTCTGCAACGCGCTGCATAAATGCTTGCACATTAACATCGATATTGTGTTTTATTTGTTATCGCCATGGTAACATATCGGCGGTTACGCGAAAAAACTGCTTATGTCAAATTTTATCTGATTGCGGCACGTCAAGGAAGGGTATATCATAGATAGAGAAATGTAGTATAAAGTGCCACTTTAGACGAGGGGGGGAGCCATTAAGGGAAGTGTGCATGTAACTAGGGATCTCAAAACGTGCAGATATGTCCAAGTTAATATAATTGACATGATCGGTTTGTCTTGTAGTCACAGTTGCGTATTTGTGGTTTTTATACACTAATCATAAGCATTATCATCAGTACTAATTTATGACGTATGTAGTAAGGAATCTCATATATGTAAAAAAATTGGTACGTGTAGATACTTATGTAGTACGCGCGTTAGAAGTTATACTTTAAAAATCGATGTGTTGATACGGGCCTGCGGCGCCAGAAATACAGCCCTACAGCCCGCCGTGAAAAGGATCGGATAATTTTTACAAAAAGTTAATATGGCCGCCATTTTGAAATCTGACGTCATTTTATTTTTTTGTGTCCTATGAAACTCTCAAATATCAATTTTCAAAAGAATCGGATAAGTTTTACAAAAGTACATATGGCTGCGATTTTGAAATCTGACGCAATTTTTTATCCTATTTGTCCTATAAAAAAAGTTGTGAGACACAGCGAAGTTGGTCATGGTGACGTTTTTTGTCGCTTTACTCTCCTGTTGTCGAGCGCACAACATCAGTAGGTCTGCTTCCTTATTAGTTTGCTCCAGAATGTCCAGAACTCCGGAATTATAAATGTAACGATAGGTCGAAAGTGAAAGATCTTTAAAAAATCTTTAAAAAATAAGCAAGTTTTGTAGGAAAATTTTTTTTATTACTGTCACCCCTGTTAAGTAATATTTGTTTGAAATTACTAAATTAAAATGTCATAATAACGAACTTTTTAAAAGTCCGCATTTAAAATCTAGTTACCTATCTATCGATCATTAAACACTGAAGAAGTATACTCACAGTATAACCAGAAGAGCTCAGTAGTATCTGTTAAAGAGTAAATGGAAGACAGTTTGAACACTTGTGACAATGTCTAAGGTTGCTAGATTTTTAATGCCGACTTCGATCGTTATTATGAAAATTTGATTTAATAATTTCAAACGATTGTTACTTAACAGGGGTGGCAGTAATTAAATAATTTTTCCTACAAAACTTGCCTATTTTTTAAAGAGCTTTTCAACAGCACCACTTTCAAAAAAGTATAACGTTAATAATAAAATGACGCTAATGACCTCTGTTGTCGAGCGTCTATAATTCACAATTCATTCAATAATAAAATGACTGCAGTTTAGAATTATGAAACGTACGCTACTGATCTGTCTTGTTTAGAAATGATTGGTAGAAATGCATAATATTCGGTCATTCGTATCGCATGAATTCATGAAAAGATGAATTGGCAGTTTTCGTTTTAAATGATTGCATCTTAGAAAACAAACGAAGGGTTTTTGTATTTTATTTTTATGCACTTTGTTACTACGGTCATTTTTCTAAATTCCAGAATAAATAAATAAAAAACTGTTTATGTATAAAGCGTCATTTCCTTTCTAAATATGTCTAGCGCGGAAGACAAATGAGCTAATAGAAGAAAGCATAGAAACAAAATATGGCAGCATCGTAGTTTGACGTTGTTTAATCTGTTTCTAAATTTCAAGAAAGTAACATTTATCTTGGCATATTCTCTGTATATTGCAAATCAAAGTGTATAAATTACCATCGATTATTCGTTATGAAAAGCATATTTTCAGCCATTCAGTGGAACCGTTTTGTATTTGAGTTTAGTACGACTTCAGAATTTTTGCAATGATAAGGATTATTAGAAATCAGACAATTAGGTACATATTATAATATTACATTGCAATATAGAAAAAAATATTTTAATCAACCATTATCACAGTCGGGACTCAAACCCGAATCTTCCACTATCGCTGCGGATGAATGAGTCATTTTCCTGAGAGTAGTTCCTTCAATTACCCACGAGAGACAGCACTTATGGTAGGTACAAACATCATTTATTTCCCATTAGTGTCATGTCATTTAGTGGTAAATCTATTTCTTATAGTTTTTGTACAAATCCCTCTTCTAGCCTTTTTGATGAAAATTTAGCTTGAAAAGCGATCTTTTTCTGTATGAAAATCAATTATTTTTAGATACATTTTTAGAGTGTTGGGTCTCCAAGTCACTATATGAATATTATGCATAGTATTAGAAATACTTTGTATTTTTTGATGTCCGTCTTGTGACTTCCTGTGTTTTAACACGACGCGTTTCAGAACAATAATGAACAACACATAAACACCCAATACTCATTAATCGTCTACATAAATACACACACACTCACACGTCCATTTCATCTACCTACTATATAAATCATAAAATTTCGAAATTTAAATCAGTACTCCACAATCCACTACATAATACGCATGTGCTTAATATTATAACGTGTAACGGATACGCAATGTGTAATTTTTTTAAAAATTTAACCACACCTGTAGATAGCAACTCGTTGCTGAAACGCGTCGTGTTAAAACACAGGAAGTCACAAGACGGACATCAAAAAATACAAGGTATTTCTAATACTACATAATATCAATTATTTGATTCTTGCGTGAAGACAATCTAATGTTCTACGTGATAGGAACTTTCACAACGACATTAGACTGTTCCTGCATGTATAAAAACTTTAATTATGTGAAGACAATCTAAGGTCATTATTAAATCAGATTTTTTGACAAAGCTTTCTACAACCCAGAATTAGACAAAAATTAAGTCCGGAAAATTTAATTCGGAATTTTGTACAGTAGTGTACTTCTTTATGCATCTTCAGCTTGAAGAAGCTAGTTCATTATTTTATAAAATATATTATCATATATAAACATGACACAATAATTATTCTTTTCCGCTTATAATATGCAGTGTGACCAACTAAAATTTAAATTACGTTCATCCCCATAGAAATATAATGTACCTGCATTATGTAATATGCATGGGTGTAGAATACGAGGACGCACCGAGCGTACACCGCACGCAGGTATATAAACAGCGAGTGTGTCGTGTTGAATCAATCAGTGAATGGTGTCGTGCAATCAAGTGGATCAGTAATATAAATATTAATCGATCAACGGTCGAATCAGTCAGTACAGTGATATAAATAATGGAGTGGATGTAAATAAATAGTACTGAAGTGACTGAGTAAACGACCGATATAAATAAACGTTAGAAATAAATCTGATATAAATACAGTGACATAAATAATTACAAATAAATAATCCTTGTATATATAGTTTTTGCTAAGTGTTATTTAAGTGGCTCGTTTAGTTCAATAATTACCGTTTAAGTTTTTTTATTGTTAGAATTGACTTTTCGTTGTTGCATTTATTGTTATTGTATTTTTAGTTATTGTAAATAAATAATTATTCCGTCAACTCAGAAAACAATTTTGTAACAATAATATAAGAACTGCACTGGTGAAACCTCTTTTTAGTAATTACTCGAATGAATTGTGGATTATAGACGCTCGACAACAAGGGTCATTAGCGTCTATGAGTAATTAATACTCGTATGATATTATATTATGTACACTTTGTACGCTTCTTTGCTTACATGAAAGTCGGTTTTGTTCGCGGAATCGCTCACGTTGTCCCCTTTAACAGAAACCCTATTACTCCAGTCAGTAGAGTAAAAAAAGGGCTTGCCTTGCCAAAGGTGGGGTAGAATTTTTTTTTCTCAGAGTAATTAGGTGAGACGAACTCATAAAGAGTGGTCATAAAGACAAAGATGATTGTAGTTTGTTCATTTTATCATATTCCACGGAATATATTTCTTTAATAATTGAAGGAAGGTTTGGTTGAGAATCAAATAATGAAGCTTTATCAAAATTTCATCTTGAGGGCCTCAAGTCAATCAAATGTAGGTAGATTGTTCTAATTCTAAATTGCATGATCATTAAATATGATTTACACACTTTTATCACTTAAGAAAAACACATTTTTAAACTTAAATTTAATTAAATCAATTATCAAAACTGTCACACTTTAAAACTTTTATAATTCAATTTTGTAACCTTGTTTTGTGCACTGATTTCAATTTATACTTATAGTAACTGGAATGGACTCGGGCTTGTGAATAATCGAGCGTGTAGCAATGCTATTGTTTACATGCCGTTGCTATGGTTCCTCTATTACAAATCCCCAGCCCCCGGGTTCTAGCCCGAGAGCTGGTAAAAGTATCAATTGCAGGATTTTCAATTTATTATTAAAAAATAATGAATTGAAAATATGATTTGCTGCTAGGCCCAAATAACATTAGCTGTTGGTGGTCTTTAAAACACAATTTTTTTTTTTGAGGGGACTCACAATCATAGAGATATCATAAACAGAGTATAGGGGAGCCATAATAGGCACAACGATAAATGACAGTGTCACCTTGGGAAATAGTGATAGAAAACAATTAAGAGTTGTCTTTTCCTTGTTTCTATAGATACTACCAAAGCGTTAGAAAAAGATAGAACAACACCTATGTCCTATATTCTCTCTATCTATATCTTTTGCATAAGCACTTGATTCAGTCAGAGTAAGTTCCTACCTGGTAAAAGAATGCCAGGAAACACTGCAAAACTTAGCGGCAAAAAGAAACAGGGTGAACCTCATTTGGGTACCCGGCCATAGAAATATCTCTGGCAATGAATCAGCTGACGCATTAGCCAAAGAGGGATCCAATACTATACTAATAGGACCAGAACCAGTATGTGGCATTGCTAAAGCAACTGCCAAGCAAGAAGTAACCAAATGGCTTATGGATCAACACAAGTCATATTGGAATAATATTCCAATGCAAACTCACTCAAAGGCCTTTATAGAGGAACCTCTAAGAAAAAGAACTGTAGAAGCACTCAAGCTTAGCAGGAACAATCTAAGAACAGTAACTGGTCTACTAACGGGACACTGCTTTTTAAACAAACATCTGCATAGAATGGGCGTTGCCGACAACGCCCTGTGTAGCAGATGCAATGATCCAGAAGAAACTGCTGTACATATTCTCTGTAAGTGTGAAGCCATCGTACAGACAAGATACAAGCACTTTGGATCACCCCTAATGCTTCCAAAGGACTTCAAAGACGTCAGTTTAATGAGGATTCTTGACTTTATATATAGCCTTGGAATCCTAAAAAACTGATAAGAAACTAGGGGAACACAATAGATCTTATAGGTCGCGGTGGCTTCCTTCGGGCCCCTAACTTTTAAATCTTAAATCTTAATATCTTTTGCATCCACACTTTTTTTGGGTGGCATCCCTACTCTATTTATGGTATCTCTATGCTTACAATGCTATCCGTGTGAAGCCGGTCAGTAACTATGCAACCCGCACTGAGAAGGTAACAGCCTCTCTGTCTTTCTTATACAAAAGTATATGTTGTGTCTTTTTCTATATATATATATACTATACATATTATGCTTTCGTATAGCTAAGTTGTATGGTTCTATAAATTGTTACAAAACTGTTTTCTGAGTTGGCGAAATAAATATTTATTTACAATAATTACTTAAATATTTACCTATTTACAATGATTAAAAACGCAACAATAATAAATACAACAACCAAAAGTCAGTTCTAACAATCAACACAAGTAATTAACACTTAACTATATACAATTAACTACACTAATATTTATTTTATCAGGTGAATTTATATCACTGTATTTATATCAGATTTATTTCTAACGTTTATTTATGTCGGTCCTTTACTCAGTTACTTCAGTACTATTTATTTTTATCCACTCCACTATTTACATCACTGTACTGACTGATTCGACCGTTGATTGACTAATATTTATATCACTGATCCGCTTTGGTTGCACGACTCACTATTGACTGCGTATTCGACACTACTTTGCCTTCCTCGCACTCGCTTGCTTATATAGGCCGCTTGGCTTAGGCACAGCGAGTTCTAGCGTTCTCTAGAATGTTCGCGCAGTTACTCGAAGTTCAGCAGCAGCCACCGCTTCCCAGAATTTCTGCCTGACGTTTATATACAGGGTGATCCATAACAATATAAATAAACCTAACAATTAAAAAAACAATATACCATAGCTCTGTTTAGTTTGGTTATTTAAATATTTGCTTAAATTGATTGCGTAATCTGTTAATATAACATACTTTATAAAGTCAATTCATACCATGATGATTTCATTTTAATTGATATAAATAAACAGTATTAACTTTGATAGAACTGAATTTTTGGTTGAAATTATGTTTGTTCGAGTGAGTTTTAATTTATTCAAACGAATATAACTAATATTTATTTGTAGAAAATAAACGAACCTTTCCTCATCTGTAAACAGACATTTATTTGACTCAACAAAACTTTTTTTTGTTCGTCTATTTGTCAAATAAAAGATTTTACCTCCTACCTATATTTTTTTTAACTTCCGGTTTATGTCTATTATAAATTTGTAATTTTAAAACTGAACTGTGAAAAAAAATCGTAATTTTGTTTAAGGCTACGCGTTGCGCGTCTCGATCTATAAGTTCGCTCAGCATATTGTAACAAAACTGTTTTCTACGTGGGCGGAATAAATTATTTATTTACAATAATTAAATGTTGACAAAAAAAAATAAATAACAATGAAATGCAACAAAATAAATATTATTGTAACAATCAACATGATAGTAATTCTCAAACAAAGTGAAACACTTCAATAACACTGAACAATAACGATTTATATACTGTATTTATGTTCGCAAATTCAACTCGACACTCATTTACGACTGACTGACTAATTCCCGTCGGCTGCTTGCTTATATAGAGCTACGCGGCCCAAACACAGCGCTTCTAGTAATTTCCAGACGTCTAGCAGGTACTGGTATCTTCTATATCATTCCACGCCTCACCACTGTGACCTATTCTCGACGCTTCTATTTTAGCCAGCGGCGTATCATCTTGGAGTTTGCTACAATATATTACAAGTCAATAATTTAAAACGAAACGTGCAAGATCACAGATTGAAATAATTAGAAATAGAACGTAGGAGATCTTTTACATCCATTTTCATGTAGGCAATGAAACGTAATTTATTATACGTTTTTAGAGTGTTGGATCTCCAAGTCACTATATGAATATTATGAAGTATTAGAAATACCTTGTATTTTTTTATGTCCGTCTTGTGACTTCCTGTGTTTTAACACGACGCGTTTCAGCACAATAATTAACAACACATAAACACCCAATACTCATTAATCGTCTACATAAATACACACACACTTACACGTCCATTTCATCTACCTACTATATAAATCATAAAATTTTGAAATTTAAATCAATACTTCACAATCCACTACATAATACGCATATGCTTAATATTATAACGTGTAACGGATACTCAATGTGTAATTTTTTAAAAAATTTAACCACACCTGAAGATAGCAACTCGTTGCTGAAACGCGTCGTGTTAAAACACAGGAAGTCACAAGACGGACATCAAAAAATACAAGGTATTTCTAATACTTCATAATAGTAATTTATTATGTTTTTAGGCAACAGACATGATTTAATTTGCTTTTATTGTAATTACTGAAATTTACAAAAACTGACATTGCTGTCACTGCTTGGCTGTTGAAAATATATTATTATTTATATTTATATACTAGCGGTTTGGTCCCGGCTTCGCCCGGGTGCTAAGAATTTATATATTAATAATTAAAGATTAAACACTTGCCCCTCCGCCATATATACACGTACTTCCACCATGCACGGTAATTTAATGGTCCGCCGTTAACTATTTAATTAATATAATTAAGTTATACCACTAAAATGACACGACACTAATGGGGAATAAATAATGTTTGTACCTACCACAAGTGCTGCCTCTCGTGGATAATTGAAGGAACTACTACTAAAGTGAGGTATCTATTAGGCTTAAATTGAGGCACTCGCTAAAGGGACTGACACATACTCAACGAGATCTCGTTGTCTATGCGTCAGTCCCTTAGCTCGTGTCTCAATTTAAGCCTACTAGAATACCTCACTTCACGCACACGTATCGAAAATAACTATTAACTAGTTGCAAAAGTAACGTTAAAACAATTAAAATAAATTGAACTGTTAGATTATTTCCATGTTGAAATATCCAAATATTTCTTAAAAGTTTGACTAAAATCCGATTAACGTACTATACCTACTACAATGTTTCCATTCTAATATTATCTGCAGATATATAACAAAAATGTAGATTTATTAAGACAATCAGCTTAAAACCGTTGTCTAAGAGCCGGTCAGGGCTGTACTAAATTTACACGAACCTCTTTCTTACAAACGACTGAATTTAAAAGTTTTATCGATACTTCTTGTATACCTTGCTCTTCATCTTTTCAGCTAGGCTATGGAATGATTCTGAACAATATACAAAAGATTTCATCCCAAACATAAAAAAATATTAGTAAAAAACATTTTAGAGACGAGGTTTTATTTAAATGCAATAAAAAGGAAAAAATAATTTTTTTATAATTTATGTTCATAATTATAAAAGCGTGGGTCGTGAACTCTATGACAGTTTATTAGTCACGATCCACGCTTTTATAAATATGAACCTAAATTATTAAAAATTATTTTTTCCTTTTTAGTGCATTTAAATAAAAGCTTGTCTCTAAAAAGTTTTTTTTATAATATTTATTTTGTTCATTTTAGTCTTTCAAAATTTTACCCCCCTTTGACACCCGTAGGGGTTGAATTTCGAAAAATCCTTTCTTAGTGGATGCTTACGTCAGAAAAAGAACCAACTGTCCAAATTTCAAGTTTCTAGCTTCAGCGATTTTTTGGCCTGGGCGTTTATTGGTCAAAAAAACTCTGCATTCCCGTTTGAACCCCTTAGAGGTTGAGTTTATTTCTAAAAACAATTTATTCATGTACTGTCATCGAGAATACATATGTGTACAAAATTTCAAATCGATCGGATACGTGGCAGTCGTTCAAAATTGACTTGCAAGATTTGACCTAAACAAACACACAAACAAACAAACAACCTATAATACATTACAAGTTAAATAAAACCTTGTAAATATAGAGATGAAACGTAAAACGACCGTTTTTCTAAATTGGTTATGAAAATCCGATAGGCTATCGAAATTATCTCTAGCTTAAAAAATAGTCTGAAAAGACGTAACATAATATTTTTTTCCCATACCCACTACAAAATAGCTGCTTAACATGCATGTAAAAGTGACTTTTGACAGGGCGGTGTGGGGGAATTTGTATCTTTCCTACACTAGTGTGTGAAAGCAAATTATTTCCATAGTAGACAGCTACTCTCGGCCTACTACAGAAGTGACATTGGCGACACAAAATGTTAATTATCAAACATTTTTAAAAATACTGAAAATTAAGTGAAAAGCAGCAATTTTATAGTGGGTCTGGCAAAAAATACTAAATATATATGGGCTTGAAAATGGCCGAGCGTGTAAAAATGCTGTTGTTTACATGGCGTTGCTATGGTTTCTCTATTACAAGTCCCCAGTTCCCGGGTTCTAGCCCGAGAGCTGGTAAAAGTGTCAATTGGATTTTCAATTTATTATTTAAAAAAAAATAATGAATTGAAAATATGAATTGGTGCTAGGCTCAAATAACCTTAGCTGTTGGTGATCTTTAAAACACACACACAACCAAATATATATTTCTCGTGCGTAATGATATTATGACTCGCGTGACTGTTAAAACTCGCTGGTACTCGTTTTAACATACACTACTCGTCAGTAATATACCCCATTACGCATCTAGATATTATACAATCTACAATTTTACAAAATATGAAATGGTTGGCAGGTGTACACTGAAGACTTGACTTTTCCAGCCCTATAAAATTGTTAACAATCTGTAAAGAAAAGTAAAGAAGAGAGAGAAAACCTTTTGTTCTTTTGTTTCCAGAACCGTCCCTCCTTGCCGCCACGTATTCCGGCCTCCAACCAAGCCCTCCGCCATCAGGTAGTATCCTTTTTTATTCGTTCGCTTTCTCACTCATTTACTATAACTCATTCGCTAATGTCTTTTGTTAACTCGAGGGCCTATTGTTTTGTAAAATAACTAAGTGAAAACAAATTCTCGTTTGCTAATATTATATGAATAGTTTAATTATATCAAAGACGTTACAGGGAAATTTATCCCTAAATGAATTAATTATAGTCAGGGGCCCTGTTCATTATTACTTATTTGATCGAATGACTATTGACGTTTTGTATTTTTGACGTTCGATTGTTGTTTTTATATTTAATTAATTTAATTTAATTAACGATCCAATCAAAATGATTCAAACGTAATCACATGTTTTGAAATGTACATTTCCATTGTACAATAAATGAATTACGGAACATTAATTATTCATTTCTTTTAATGTCTATAAGTGAAGTCAATTATACAATTGGAATTGTAATCAATTGGTTTGAGAAACAAATTAATATACAGTAGAACTTTGTTATAACGTCATCGGATGTGGCGTCAACTCTTTTATTAAGAGTTCTCCATACCTAAACCTAATATTTTCGTATTAAAATATTAGGTTTAGGTATGGAGAACTCTTAATAAAAGTGTTAGTAAATATCCTAAAGAATACAATTCCAGAAAAAAAATAACCTCGTATTTAACAATCAAAAGTTACACGTGATTGAAGTTAGGTAAAAGAAGTACATTATTTTGAACACTTTGTATAATAAATTCATTTTTTAGGACAGACCTTGATTTGTCCGTCTACTATCTAGTGATCCTCAAAATGTTAGTTTGATAAAGGTTTCTGTTTTGGCTATGTCGAATTTTAGGTAAAGGTCTGCACGTGTCAAAAATTTCTAAAAAACTTGAATAAATAATAAAATTACTGAATTTTCGAGCATTGCTTTCCTTACAATTTCTATTCACATTTAGGTGCAGAATTGAAAAAACAAATAAAAACAGGGTTCTAGGTTAAAAAAACATAACTTTAATCTGCCACGCTTAAATGGGACAGCCTGTATAATTGAAAATATTTTTAGGTTATACACCATTAAAATTTACACAACTTTTGTATTTAAACTTCTTTTCTGTCTTCACCCAAAATCAATATATCGACCGACAACGCAAGTCTTGGACACCCTGTATAGCCTCAAAAAACAGACGAAAAAACCGAGCTCTACTGTAATTTAAAAAATTGATGCTTTCAAATTAAAATATTTCAATAATTAATAGTAGGTAAAGTATTAATAATTACTATAGACCTTAGTTGCTTTCATTTTGCATACGTAGGTACATAAAAACTGTTCTATTTTTTGATCGAATTGCAGGATTCTGTATCTATACAGGATGTCACAGAATGACTATTCCTAATTTTCAGAAAGGCACTTAAATAAACATTTTTTATTAACAAACTAGTGTCCGGAAATATGTACTCCATCAAACTTTATAACAATTGTTCGAAGTTACGACCACCATTTTCGATACACAAGTTATAACGATGTGTAATCGACTGCCGAATTCTTCGAAATAACTGCGGACGTTTACGAATATTTCCAGGCACTAGTTTATTAATAAAAAATGTTTATTTAAGTGTCCTCTATCATTTCTGAAAATTAGGAATAGTTTCTGTGACACCCTGTATATCAAAATTCAATGGAAAAAATAGTGTTGTTAAACATATTAACTTGCGTCCTGCGTCCCTAAAAATGTCTGTTAGAGTGACTGAAATATCATGAAAGTGGTTTGTCAACATTTTTTGAGGTTATAATATAGCTGTCAGCGTATTTGAATCTGGATGTATAATAATCTCTTGAGAATACTAATAATCCATATAGGCTTTCCTAGGCCTTGTAACGATTCAAATTATCGGTTTGTTATTTTTTTAAAAATAAATTAAAAATACAACTAAATTGAATGTAAATGTTGATAGGTAAAAAAAAACTTTGTAACAAAAAAAAACCTCCTTTAAAAAGCTACCAAAAAGAGGAAAATAATGAAATTTTGAGATCTGTGCCAATTTAATAAAATATGAAATCGGTTAAAAAGAACGATTTCATATAACTATACTTTTTAACCGACTTCATATTTTATTAAATTGGCAAAGACCTCAAAATTTCATTATTTTCCTCTTTTTGGTAGGTAGCTTTTTTTTTGTTACAAAGTTTTTTATTTTTTACTTTTTAGTGACTTTACAATCCGTAGTTTAGTCGCTTGTCAATAGATTCACTTACTTAACTGACATCTTTCGCTGTGTGATGTGTCAAAAAGTGACATTTACCTTAATGGAATCACACGCTGTTACTCACTTTTATTAAAAATCAGCCGAACTACTGAACCGATTTAAGTAAAATTTATATGGGACCAACTTCGAGGTATACCCTATCCAATAAAAAAAGAATTTTCCAAATCGGTTTATAAATGACGGAGTTCTGAGGTAACAAACATAAAAATACAAAAAAAAAATACAATCAAATTGAGAACCACCTCCTTTTTTTGAAGTCGGTTAATAATTAAGTTTTTTCAATAAAAAAACTTTTTGGAAAAAATTAAGGAAAATCTTTAGACAGCTTGCACATAATAATTATTTTACTATTTTTAAATGATACTCATTGAAAACAAGTAGGGCTTGAGAATGGCCGAGCATGTAGCAATGCTGTTGTTTACATGGCGTTGCTATGGTTCCTCTATTACAAGTCCCCAGTTCCCGGGTTCTAGCCCGAGAGCTGGCAAAAGTGTCAATTAGATTTTCAATTTATTATTGAAAAAAAAAAATAAAGAATTGAAAATATGAATTGGTGCTAGGCCCAAATAACCTTAGCTGTTGGTGGTCTTTAAAACACAATTTTTTTGAAAACAAGTCACATGTCGGGTTTATCGTACATTTTAATCACATGAGTGTTGTGTTAATTCGCTGTTATTTCTATGGTTACTTCGTATGTTTTATGTGTAAAAATTTAACAGCGATTAACAATACAGCGTGTTAAATGTACGATAAAGCCGACATTATTCTATTTTGGTCAGAATTAGAACTCAGTTTTATTTTTTGCAGTCAGGACTCAGTCCTGTCTAAAGAAGAACACTTTGTAGCTATTTCGATTTAGGTGGAACTAGTGCAGAAACTTTATGCGCCTCAGTTGGACACGTATTTGTCACCGACCTTACAAAATGTATACAGTGCGCGTCAAAAATATTCCACCTTTTTATCCGACTGCACTGCGCTCATTAAATTTGTGGGTATGCTTGTGGCACTCTAGAACTCAAACGGATGGACAGATTTTCACAAATGAGGTGTCGATAGTTTCGTCATAATCTTACAAGTGACACCCGAGGGCAGTATAGCCTAGTGGTTAGCGTGCTTAGTGCCGCAACCTCTGGACTGGACTGCCGTGGGTTCGAATTCCACCTGCGCTCATGGATGTTTTGTGATGTTATTTAGTTTTAAGATAGTTGTTATTTAGTGTAGTTGAAAGACGCTAATGACCTGAGATGTCGACGCGTCTATAATCTACAATAAATAAAAATAAACAAGTGACACCCGATATATGACGTCACATAAATATGGCAGACGCTATATGACATAATATTGCATGCGTCCAAAAAAAAAAATTGTGTTTTTAAAAACCACCAACAGCTAAGGTTATTTGGGCCTAGCACCAATTCATATTTTCAATTCATTATTTTTTTTTTTTTAATAATAAATTGAAAATCCAATTGACACTTTTACCAGCTCTCGGGCTAGAACTCGGGAACTGGGGACTTGTAATAGAGGAACCATAGCAACGCCATGTAAACAACAGCGTCGCTACACTCTCGGCTATTCTCAAGCCCTGCATGTGTCCAGTGTCCACACAAGGGGGCGAGGGTCTGACAGAGCTACAGCTTTTTTCATGATGCGCTTATAAAGAAGTATAACTTCAAAAATACACAAGAGGACAGTGTGGTCCAGTGGTTAGCGTCGCGGCCTCTGGATTAGACTGTCGTGGGTTCGAATCCCACCTCTGCTCATGGATGTTTTGTGATGTCAGTTAATTTTAAGTTATCTAATTGTTATTTAATGGAATCAAGACGCTAATGACCTAAGTTGCCGACGCATCTATAATTTACAATAAATAAGAAATCAAAAATACATTTAAAAAGAGGCTTGGTGTGTAGGTAAAACCACACTGCTAACTTCCCATTGGATGCACTTTATTAAATTTTGCAAATCTAATCAGGTGTTCATTATGTAATTATGTGTCGAATGAAATTGGTCCGAAGTCAATATCATTATTTGTTCTCGAGATATGCGAGTCTAAAAAAAGTTCACCAACATGCGAACGAACGTACGTACACACAGAGAGACATCAGATTCGAACTCTATAGGGATATAGATATTTCAAAATTTTTCATTCGCAAAATCGGACCCATTACAATAAATTTCAATGGGTAGTTAATAAATAAACCATCAATAGCTAAAATTATTTGGTTCTAGTACCAATTCATATCATCAATTTATTATTTTTTTCAATAATAGATCGGAAATCTAATTTACCAGTTCTCTGGAGCTTGAGAATGGCCGAGAGTGTAGCAATGTTGTTGTTTACATGGCGTTGCTATGGTTCCTCAATTACAAGTCCCCAGTTCCCGGGTTTTAGCCCGAGAGCTGGTACAAGTGTCAATTGGATTTTCAATTTATTATTAAAAAAAAAATTATAATGAATTGAAAATATGAATTGGTGCTAGGCCCAAATACCCTTAGCTGTTGGTGGTCTTTAAAAAAAAAAAAAACTAAACTAAATGACCCCAAAATCACCTCAAAATGACTCCAAAATTTCCTGAAAATGACCCCAAAATGACCCAAAATAGCCCCAAAATGGCCCCAAAATCCTTCAAAATGGCCCCAAAATGCCTAAAAAGGCATTGGATTTTCAATTTTTTATTAAAAAAAAAATAATGAATTGGTCCTAGGCCCAAATACTCTTAGCTGTTGGTGGTCTTTAAAAAAAATAAAACACAACAAAATGACCCCAAAATCACCTGAAAATGACCCCAAAATGACTCCAGAATTTCCCGGAAATTACCCCAAAATGTCCCAAAATAGCCCCAAAATGTCCCAAAATAGCCCCAAATGGCCCCAAAATGCCCCCAAATCCTTCAAAATGGCCCCAAAATGCCTAAAAAGGCATTGGATTTTCAATTTTTTATTAAAAAAAAAATAATGAATTGAAAATATGAATTGGTGCTAGGCCCAAATAACCTTAGCTGGTGGTGGTGATTAAAACACAATTACCAGTTTTCAGATTAGATCCTGGGAACTGGGGGCTTGTAATGCTAGAGCCGCGCCACATAAAAGTGACGTAATACTGAAACATTGATATAACGTGAGGATACTTTTGACGTGCACTGTATACAGGTATCGGAGTATGGTCGTCACAATGGCGACCAGTTGCTAATTTGTACAAGTGTAACTTAGCGTTCCACAGTGGGCAGCTGACCTGTTACCGTCACGTCTCCTCCACCATCAGTTGTTAGATAAAATCACATCATGCGTTACTAACGCTACCTTCCATCTCCACTATCCCTTTTGTCATCCGCAACTCCCTCTGCCTGCCTACGCCTAGGGTCGGGATCTTTGTGTTTAGAACCTGCATATTATTCACTTGCCTTGAGATACAGAGTCGGCGTACTTTAATTCATTTGCTATCAACCAGAAAAGTTGAATGGCTTTTCCATATAGAAATATTAAGAAACAAGTTAAGAGACCTTTCTATTAAAGGTAATAGGCCGAGAGTTAGTGACAATTTTTTGGTGTTACATATTTATTCAAGGCCTTATTTTTGTGAAGATGTTGAGGGAGGCATATTAAAGTGCCCTGAGTAAGGGATTTTGCTAGATAGCGGTATGGGAGGGATGCAGACCGCCCCCAACATGTTACAAAAAAAATGGTCACAATTATTATTGCTTCAAGGCTGAAAGTGTTTGTATAGCGTGTCGGTGACCCAATAATGCCATTATAATATTTGCAGATCGATTGGTCAGTATTAAAGGGATGGCAGATCACCCTAAACGTGTCATGTACCCGACGAAATTTATATTATTAGTTCAAGGTTCAAATTTTAATATGTTGTTACGGCGACTGTTTTAAGCATATATTTCAATTTGCAGAACAAAATGTCGGTATTAACCCCCTTGAAGAACGATATAAATACCTAGGCGAGCAAGTTTCCCTCTAAGAGAGGGGGTTAATACCGACATTTTGTTCTGAAAATTGAAATATATGCTTAAAACAGTGTGCATGTGGTCAATTTTTCGCCTTCGATATCGTAAAAACGGAACAACATACGGCCATGCCGATTGTTCTATTGTGTTTATCAGCCTTTAACTTAGATCTGATTAGATTTTGAGTCAAATCGGTTCAGTGGATTCTGAGATATTAAAAAAAAAACGTTCTCAATGTCACGTATTAACATAGGTAAAAAAAACTATAAATGAATTCTGGATGTTATAATATGACAAAACATGTAAATATGTTTTTTCGTCTAAAATGTACAGTTTTCGAGAAAAAAATCATTTTACTAAAAAGAGAAAATTGTACGTAAATCAAGGTAACCATGATTATTTGACTATATTACTAGCCATCAGGGTACCTATTGTATAACTTGTTTTTAGTGATTTCACTCATGTGAGATTGCTCACGCGATTGTGTATTTTCACACAAGTGAAAAGTGAACTTTTTCACGTGACATTATTCACCATCGAATTTGTCAGTGAAACGTGAAATAAGAGTGAGACAGAGAATAAATTGAAAAAGGCACACATATAAAAATACCTTAACATGACAGGCTGACAGCTTTGTTCTTATAGCATAGGTATATTAAAGAAATGCAATAAGGCGATAATCATCACAAGATTGTGAAATATCTTAATTTTTTAAACATAATATAAGGAAAGACACATTCATGAAATTATATATTTAGGTATAATCCATCCAGTTGAAAATAAATTTCTCTTCAATTTTTTAAACAGTAATTCTACGCAAAAACACGTGACTACGGTCTTATAAAAGATCGATAGATTCAATTACAACGTTCGCTTTATGTACTATACTTAATCAACTTTTTATTCGCTTTACGTTCATAGGTATATATCTGTCAAACACCGCGTAATATAACCCCATATCCGAATGAATTCTAGTATGTTTAAAGTGAAAATATCCAACAAAAAAGTAAATATCCCTACTTCTGTGGCCTGTAGCGATTTCGACAAGTGAATCCATATGTTACTACAAATGAGTGAAAATTGTCACGTGACATCAGAAGGTGAACCATGAACACATTGACAAAAGTTACACAATAGCTCCCCAGTAGATCACCAAACAAAAAAGAGGGCCATGCTTTTTTTCAAAGAATAAAAAATAGCGTTTATTTTTTGCAAATATTTACTAGGTGGGAAGTATAATATATCAGCCGAATTTTTTTTTGTTTATTTCACCTCTCGAAATCTAAAATCAACTCTCGTTGATACACCCTGTAGGTTGTTCAAAGCGAGCTGACAATAATTGTTTCTTTAGCGTAACATTTCAGAGCCCACAAAATTCAGTAATCAGTAATACCAACCTATGGTTAATGCTTTCCCCTGCTTTCTACTAATTCAATGTTAAAGCCAACGGCTTTGTTTACTACGCAGCGAACTCGAGACTCGTCGACTTGGCAACAGACTGGCTACGGAATTAGAGCCAAAATTGCATTTTAAATTCTTTTGATCGCAAGGCAAAGTGGCATACATTAATTTTTTTACTTATTATAGCTTCTACCGATAGCGAGAAAGATTACTTTAATAAATAAAACACACAAAACTGGCTATAGCTGTCCAACTTTATTTTTAATACTTCGTTTCGGTCTGTTAAAAGACTTTTCAAGCTTGAAAAGGGTCTCTTATAACTGACCGAAACGTAGTATTAAAAATAAAGTTGGACAGCTGTAGGCAGTTTTGTGTGTTTTATTTATTAAATTAATTTTTTTACTTAAAACAGATTTTTTTAGCGTATTTTTGTATTATAATTCTACACAATTTACACAAATTCTAAAGAAAATTTAAGCTGCATTTTTGTACGGTTTGTCATCTCGCAGAAAATATGTCTATATTATTACCAAAAAGTGAACATGTATTGTGGACGCGGGGTTTTATATAAACAAAGCATTTATTTCTAATGCTAGATGACAGAATCATGACATAAGCGGTTTTGCATTACGACTACAGAATTGATGGTTCTAGTAATTATGTAACATAGAACAATTAATGCTAAGTGATGTTTTCAATATCTGTCAGAAGTTCGTGATTTTGCGGACTTGAAAAACATCTTAAAACTTTTCTGTAACTTTTAAATACATTAAAAATAATATTAGGTACTATAAATTTGGATTTCAACTTTTATTATAAATTATGATGATAATAATTTTACATGTATTTTATGCGTCTGCAAACTAAAATTACAGTTAAATAAAAAACTTACTTTTAATATTTTGAATAATGAACTAATTTTCTAGACTTAATAATAATTGCAGTTGAAATTTATATACCCACATTTTATTTAAAAATAGTACTGTTACAAAACTGTTTTCTGAGTTGGCGGAATAAATATTTATTTACAATAATTAAAAATACAATAACAATAAATGCAACGGCGAAAAGTTAATTCTAACAATAAAAAACCTTAAACGGTAATTATTGAACTAAACGAGCCACTTAAATAACACTTAACAAATAACTATATATATAAGGATTATTTATTTGTAATTATTTATGTCACGGTATTTATATCAGATCTATTTCGCTGTTCAACACTGTCACAGTACAATTTATACTGACTGATTCCCGTTGACTGATCAATATTTATTTCACTGTACTGACTGATGGCACGACTCACCATTCACTGGCCGATTCAACACGACACACTCCTGTTTATATACCTGCGTGCGGTGTACGCTCAGTGCGTCCTCGTATCCTCTAGTGTTGTCTGGAATCTTTGATACCATTCCACGCTTTACTACTGTGACCTTTCTTTCCGTGGTTTCTATTGGAGGCAGTGGCGTAACATCTTGGGGTTTGCTACAGTACAATACTGAATGCAACTCAGACGCTTATGAACTCAGTTGTCGAGCGTCTAGTAATCTACAATTCATTCATTCATTCCTGAATGCAACTAGAGTGGAAAGTTGGCTATTGTGAACGATTGTGACGTTTTCCTTGCCAGAGCGCAGCGAGGGCGACAATCCCACGAGTCGCAACCGAAATTCCGTCAGTTACACAACATTAAAAACATAAAAAAACACCCGTAAATAGATATTGTAGGCTAGACGAACTGTCAGATATAATTTACAATCATCGGGTAGGATGCCTGCCACTATCGCTTACTTTCGATCCGAAAATAATATTCCAAGGGACGAAAACACTTTACTTTTGATCTGCGCATGCGTGACTGTGTTTCGTCTAGTTGTTCGTCATCGATATAAACAGAAGTTGCTATGACAACCGTTATTTTCTGCGCTAGTGCGAAAAATAAAACATTTTCCGCACACCTGCCTGTTAAATGACTCATTAAAGGCCGCTATACATACATCGAAAGTAGCTATTTTGTAGTGGGTATGGCAAAAAAAATGAATTTAATATCTGAACATTAGTACTTTTCAATTTCATTTTACTAAAACAATAGAAAATACATCTTTAATACAGGCATTTGTTTACAAAAACTGCAGATAATTGTCCATTGACGTGTATTTATCGTACATACACAATGCCCATGCATGTTTGTGCATGCATGTGTTCGCATGTTAGTTGCTATGACAGTTTGCAATGATGCAGTGGGGATTGAGCTAATACTAAAAGTCAGTAGCGTACTGTTTATAATTTATCGTCGATGTGTATTTTTTATTCAAATCTTTGGCTTTAATATAATTTTAATAAATGCTCAAAACATATTTAAGTTTAACAGTTGGGAAATATTTAAATTTATAAGAAATAATAATTCAGTCGAGGAAAATAGATCAAGCGCTCACTAACGGTTTACGTAGCGGTCTTTGGATCACACTGTTATTTGGTTTTGAGTGATTTGTTATTTAATGTAATTAAGACGCTAAAGACCTAAGTTGTCGACGCGTCTATAATTTACAATAAATAAAATAAATCTAAACATCTAAATAAATAAAAATACTGTGTGTGTGTCATTACACACGGCTGAATTAGTTATAACTTACTAGCAGCCCTGTCCGGCTTCGCCCGGGTGCTAAGAAAGCCCGGGTGCAATACACTACTCACTCGCTTCGCTCGTTCGCTATATATATAAACCTTCCGTGAAAAATTATCTAACTGATGGTGAAAACCGCATCAAAATCTGTTGCGTGGCTTAGGAGGAGTTAGCGGTGGTACAGACTGACACGGATGTAGAGATATTAGTAAGAATAGATTTGAAAAACAGGAAAAAAAATATGAAAACGGAAAATTCGCACTTTGGGTCCTTAAAACTTTACAATTGCAGACTAAGTTACAATTTAGTTTATTTTTATTAAAGTGATTAACCTGTATAAATCATTAAAAACGTGACTCTCGCATGATGTGGACTTTGTAGGCGCGTTGCTATATAAACACATCGATCGATACTGAGTAAATAGTGCTTGTATTGTACAAAGTGTGGAAATTTCGAATTTATAATATGCAGAGAAGAGAAGAGAAAACATGTAGAGATATACTTCTTACACCAAATTAGTTGTTTTTTATAAAAAAAAAAATAACTCGGTAAGTAATTAACAGCAGCATCTAGTAAAAAATTAGAGAAACTAAAGAAATTCTTTTAAAATAAGTTTGTAGTGACATCGAGTGGATTTTCTTTAAACCTTATAGTTCATGTTATCGTAAGTAGTGAGGCGCGCGCGTCGTTTGACGCTTTGCGCAAACTTCCGCAATTGCATAAGAAGTTATAACTTGAAAAATAAAACAAAACAACAGATCATTGAAATGAGCAATGAACTATAGCACAAAGCTGCTCGGGTCGCCACAGCAGCAGCTGTTGTACATAGATATTGCATTACGATCTCTGCTAACTAATTTATACAATGTATCTGTACCAATACCATACCCCGTTCATTGATGACACTAATACATGTATGTTTATTCACTTGTCAAAGAGCACTTCGATGTGCAATTGATTTCCAAATCCGGTTACAGATTAAAGCAACCAGGTCGCGATATCAAATACCAGAGACATAGGAAATTGCTGGTTTATTGATATTTTATCTCGTAATTCTTTCCGTATAACTGGTACTCGATATTATAGTCAAATATTGCAATAATATAATGCGACTTAAAATTATGAATAGGTTTTTTATTTAAATGTATTTTTAAGTGAAACTTTTTAGCCCAATTTTTTTCGTTTTGTTATAGACCGAGAGCTAGTGACAATTTTTTGGTGTTATTTATTCAAGGCCTTATTTTTGTGAAGATGTTGAGGGAGGCATATTAAAGTAAGGGATTTTGCTAGATAGCGGTATATGAAAAAGGAGCGTACATGATTGTATCTTTATAATAATATTTAAGCAATCACCACTTCGTCGAATTTCGACGGGGTCAGAGGGCAGTGTAGTCTAGTGGATAGCGTACTTGGTACCGAAGCCTCTAGACTAGACTGTCGTGGGTTCCAATCCCACCTGCGCTCATGGATGTTTTGTGATGCTATTTAGTTTTAAGAAAGTTGTTATTTAGTGTAGTTGAAAGACGCTAATGACCTGAGATGTCAACGCGTCTATAATCTACAATAAATTAAATAAATCGATACATTTTTAGAGTGTTGGGTCTCCAAGTCACTAATGAATATTATGAAGTATTAGAAATACCTTGTATTTTTTGATGTCCGTCTTGTGACTTCCTGTGTTTTAACACGACGCATTTCAGCAACGAGTTGCTATCTTCTGGTGTGGTTAAATTTTTTTTAAAAATTACACATTGAGTTTCCGTAACACGTTATAATATTAAGCACATGCGTATTATGTAGTGGATTGTGGAGTACTGATTTAAATTTCGAAATTTCCTACCTACCCACTATATAAATCATAAAATTTGGAAATTTAAATCAGTACTCCACAATCCACTACATAATACGCATGTGCTTAATATTATAACGTGTTACGGAACTCAATGTGTAATTTAAAAAAAAAATTAACCGCACCTGAAGATAGCAACTCGTTGCTGAAACGCGTCGTGTTAAAACACCGGAAGTCACAAGACGGACATCAAAAAATACTAAGTATTTCTAATACTTCATAATATAAATAAATCGACGGAGTCAGTCACGTAGTATTATTATATTTATATTTAGGTATTCTACTAACCAATAAATAATTTCACAAACCTGCGCACAAGATCTTATGATAAACTAGCGTCATCTACTCTTTCACAATGAAATGCCAATTAATAATTACTGTTATGTATTTGACATGTTCTATAATTAGAGCTGGTTTGTTCCTTTGTGCTGTGAATTACAACGCTAGGATTCTTCAGCTCTCGCACGAAGTTATTTACTTTGTCAACAAATCAATAACATTCCTTTTGTTGCCTTCACCGTTTATCATAAAGTTATATTTTATGCTAAATATAATTTTGATTATTAAATTGTCATGAAATTCTTTAAATAAACGATTTCAAAGGGGTGCCGGGGCTACCTTCAAAAGTTTCGTTGAATTCTACACAATTATTTAATTTTTTTTGTATCTGTCTGTTTTGTTACTGGAATTTTTTCCGTTTACAATTATTTCTGCGGAAATACGCCAATTTAAACGTTTTTTTATTTTAGAAAATGCGTGTTTCAGTAAGAACTTCGAGTCTATATATTTTTTTGGTGTTAAGAATCATATAAAGGCTTTCTAGCCAATTTCACTAAAATTTTTCAAATTTAAATGTATTTTGGAACATGGAAACCATAATATATGGTTCTTCATACCAATATTTTTTATGCTTTTACATGAAATAAAAATTAGCTTTATTTGCAAGCAATGTTATTAAAAATATCTATATAGCTTGGAGTATCCCATTTCCAATATTGTTTAAACAGCGCTTCATTTACACAAAATTGAATATGGCATATAACCTATTATTTAATGTATATTAAAAAACTAGGGTTGTGCGAGTAGTTTCCTTTTCGAAACGAGTAAAGTATTTCATAAATACATTTTAAATTAATTAAAATGCGTTTTATTTTATTTACACTTGCTTACTATTTTGTAACTTACTTATTAGTGTATTTGCCATATGGCACATACACTATTGGCGTCGGTCGGATGGCGGGACCTAGGGGTCGGACCAAAATTTCTCGACGTTTCATAGCCTCCTGGACAATTTGGCACCATTTTTGGAAATGTCTGTTTATATATGTATATATATATATATTTATATATTTAAATATATATATATATATGTGTGTGTGTGTGTGGGGGCAATAACTTTCGAAAGAGGTAATTGATTTTGACGAAATTTGGTAGGCTCGTTAAAATCCATCACCGCACGAAGCCTATTTAAAATGGGCCCAATCGGACTATTTTAAGGGTGTTTTTTAGGGGTTGAAAAATGTTTTTGGGCCCAAAAATGCCGAAAAAATTCTCAGAATCGTTTCAAAATTGAAATTTAACCCTTTAGTAACGATTAAAATGTACTGCTAAAATTTTAATAAAATCGGCCCGACAGGACCGGACTTACAAATTTTATGAAAACACTAGTTTGCAGATAGTGCTTTACCTACTGAAGGGTGTATTTAATTTGGTACCGAGGTTGCATTGATAAAAATATTGAAATTAAGAAAAAAAAATATTATTTTAAGGGATGTATTAAGGGGTTAAATTTTTTATTTGTCCAAAAACAAACTTAAGTTTACATAATAAAGCCACAATGCCAGTACTAGCAAATACACTATATTGTCGGCAGGGTTTTGGCACTGCGACCCGAGTTTTTTTACTTATAAACTTTATTGACTCGTCCAATAGACATATCACAAAATCTTATACAAAAGCTTACATAGTTATATCCCTTGAGATTTTTACGCGGAACCCAGTGACTTCGTCACCTTCGTACGAATAGCCAACATAAATTTAGAAAATTAAAATTGTTAACTTTTAACGACTGCCAATCGTTTGTGTGAATGTTTGTGACACTTTTAATTTCGTTTGTGACTCATTAGTTAATGAGTAATAATTTTAATTGTCATGACCTACTCGGAAAAAATCAAACCTGTGTTTGCCCCTAAATAAATTTACGCATACGAGGTACGGCCCCAATTATCTGGGTTTGCAATTTTATGATAAATTGTTGTCGGAGACAAAAGCATTACCCATTCAGAAATTTAAATGACATATAAAAGCGTATCTAGCTATAAATTGTTGTTATGATTACCAACATTTTTTAAATATTGGTGATAACATCTAATTATTGTAGACTTTTATATACAGGGTGATTCCAAAGTTGACGTTATCCTTTCACCAGCGAATAGGGCTTCAACAAATAAGATTTTTTTTCCTTTGGCGCTTTTTCGAAATATCAACATCAACGGAGATACAGGGTGTCAAAGTTTTATTTAAAAAATTAAAATTTATTAATAACTGCCAAACCACTTGAGAAATTTAAGGAAAATTTTGTAAAAAAATAAAATACATATGTATGTATTCAAAACTTAATTTTAAGTGCCCATTAAAACGGTTTTTATTTTTTTACTCGAAAACAAGGAATTCAATAATAATTTTTATTTTTAGAAAAATCAGTTTTTTTTCTACGCGCGCCACTGGTCAACCCAAAAATATTTTATGTATTGAAGAATTTCCCTCCCACGTAGCTATTGACACCTACAAATTTTTTTTAAATATCTCAAGTGGTTTGGCAGTCATTAATAAATTTTAATTTTTTAAATAAAATTTTGACACCCTGTATCTCCGTTGATGTTAATATTTCGAAAAAGCGCCAAAGGAAAAAAAATCTTATTTGTTGAAGCCCTATTCGCTGGTGAAAGGATAACGTCAACTTTGGAATCACCCTGTACTATGTATTTGACCGGCACACGGTGTAGCCAATACAAATAAATTTTACATTTACATTTACAATAAGAGCGTACGAATAGCCAACATTTTTTAAAAATTGATTTACTACTCAAACGATAGTCGATTTTTGTAGTACTCGTACACCCCTACAAATGACCCATATTGATTTCAACAAGCAACGTTGTCATTATGTGTTTGTAATTGGTTTGTACGTAATTTTAGATTCAATACATATTAAACAGATAAAGGTTTGATTATACCGTGAATATTATGTTTTGTCTACAATATCAAAACAATTGGACATTAAAGGGGTGTCCAATACCATCGATAATCTATATATTTTAAAAAACTGCTGAACAGATTTTAATTTGGTTTTTACGGTTATACAGAGCATTATCCTGGGACGCGCCAAGTAATGACGCACGGGCAAGATCAGAAAGTATTAAAAAATGAAAATTATAAAACATTCGTGAAAATGCCACCAGAACTGATTGCCGAACCCTTTACTAACAGTATATGGTGGAGATGCCGTGATTATAACGGCGCTTCCACCACTTTTTAATTGCCCATTGGAAGTTATTGTAATAGGTTCGAAAATCAAAATCAAAATGTATAACAAATTTTTATGTTTCAAGGTCACTACACTATTTTTAGAAAGATGCCAGTGTGTGTACGTATGTACGTACGTACGTATGTGTTCATTTCTTTCTAAGACGAAATTTCGAGAATGAAAAATGATATCGACTACGTTAGGGTGCCAATCGACGCGTATTAACGTAAATATGATCTGAAAATTTTTTTTCAAAATCGGTTCAGCCGTTCTTTTTTTTTAAGCAAATAAACTCCAAAAAAGTAGATTTTACACAATATCTCGCGAATAAAAAATTATATCGACTTCGTAAGGGTGTCAATCGAGGCGTGTTAACGTCATTTTGATCCAACATAAATTTTATGAAATGCGCACAGACGAATTTGTGTTCAGACCAGTCTATTCTATCTGTGAAGGGGCGGGTAGACGAGCTGTCATTGTTTACTGTTTGTCTTCAGTCTACGCCTATGTGTCATAATCTGTTTCACGTACACCACTGATGGCTTCTCCCACCAATTGTTGTGCGCAGGTTTCCGTTACGATTTAGTTTTCTCTAATTGTATGCGCTCTAGCACTGTAAAAGATTCATCTTTCATTCACTCTAGTGCCAAAATGACTCATATTTTGCTGACATGGGTTAATGGACAAAAATTGCGTCTGTATCGCGGGTACAAACGGATGACGTGAATACCGTTACACACAAATAATTGTATTCGTCATGGAAAGAAATACTTCCATTTTTTTATCTTATATAATTAAATGCTCGTAAAATATAATAAACAAAATAATTGTAATTTTATTTTTTATATTTTAATTTGTTATCCAATACCTAAATATTTTCATAAAAAAAATATTAAAAACTTTTGGGATTCGCACCTGGGCTTGACTTTTGTACCTGTCGGTAGATTCGTACTTTACTCCATGGCCAACTGGCATACTGTATGTGAGACCTTAACATAGTTATACATGTTGCGTTTTGCTTCACATGTCAACCACTTTTGACTATTTCCGTTATAGCTAATATGTATTTCTAAAATGCCACCCCCCAGTGTGAGACATTAGACGTTATTTACGTAAAAAAGTGATTTTAGTTTCGCACTGTCGTTCATATCGAGAGCCGACTGTAAATAAATAAAACACGTATAGAGTGCGTATTTCATATAAAAATGAATCTATCGATAAAACAGTTTTTTCTGGACTTGTGGAAAGAACGAAATAAAATTCGATAACACAAAGAGATAAATTTAAGTTCTTTTATGTTATCTATACTGTTTACAGGCTTTGATAGTAGTCTATGGCGTCTCTTTAACTTATGTATGTCGTCCTCTAGAGAAATAAGTGTGTAGGTGAAAATCGTTAGTTGAAAACCGTTAAGATATTATGTTTTCATGCTTGTAAACTGAAAATAAGAAACTTCTTCAAGAAATATGTTTCGTAACTGAATTTATGTAACTTTATATTTGAAACATTGGCGTAGTGAGCGTGGACTCAATATACTTTACGGTTAAGTTTTAACCTCGGTTTTAACGTTTACCAAAGATCCGACCGATGGCGCATCGATCGAAAATGTAAATTTATTTTATTTTACTATAAAACCCTTTACCTGAAAGATAAGGAATTAATATTTACCTGCAAAGGTCGACAGGTCATAAAATTATTTGTGCATTTATACCCTTGGAATTGGACAGAATAGTTATTCTTACGATTTATACCTGTAGTAAACTTAACTACATTTGGTGAATTGAAATATCACTATTTATTCCGAGTAATAGTTACCAGGGGAATAAATCAACGGAATAAATAACTAATATGGAGGTACATAACTAATATGGAGGTACAGAACCCTAAAAAGAATGAACCTATCAAAATATAGTAAACATTTACGTAATCTGGAAAACCGATTGCTTGATTCCCAATTTCAGCGTACTAAATTTAAAATACGGCGAACGAATTTGATAATCAACGTGTTTATACTCCTTGTTAATCCCTAAAGTTAATATTTATGTTCAGAGATGGCAGTTGTCTTTGGTATATCCAACTGGGCTTAAATGACAACTCTAATTAATTTAATGAACTCTAATTGCTTTCATTAAATCAGTTCTCACTGACATAATTTGTAAACTAAACTTGAAGAAATCCGCAAAGACAAATTAAGCAAGATTGAAATACAAAATAGATATATGCGCTTTTGACTAGAGTCTCGCCGAGGTTTTGGCTACATTCGGCCAAAAATTGCATCTTCGGCAAAACATTGGATTTCGGCCAAAATCAGGTCGAAGGTTTTTCCGAAACACTGCACGAGTTTGCAAACAAAGAATATTAAAAAAAATTTTTAGAATCGGTTTAGTAGTTCCAGAGATAAGAATTTATGATTTATTACTCTCCCCTCCGCGAGTACCCCCTCGCGAGAATCTCTCCCCCTGTGTAGCTTTCTATGAGTGAAAGAATTTTTAGAATCGGTTTAGTAGTTCCAGAGATAAGAATTTATGATTTATTACTCCCCCCGCGAGTGCCTCGCGAGATTCTCTCCCCCTGTGTAGCTTTCTATGAGTGAAAGAATTTTTAGAATCGGTTTAGTAGTTCCAGAGATAAGAATTTATGATTTATCCCCCCCCCCGCGAGTACCCCCTTGTGAGAATCTCTCCCCCTGTGTAGCTTTCTATGAGTGAAATAATTTTTAGAATCGGTTTAGTAGTTCCAGAGATAAGAATTTATGATTTATTACTCCCCCCGCGAGTACCGCCTCGCGAGATTCTCTCCCCCTGTGTAGCTTTCTATGAGTGAAAGAATTTTTAGAACCGGTTTAGTAGTTCCAGAGATAAGAATTTATGATTTATCCCCCCCCCCCCGCGAGTACCCGCTTGTGAGAATCTCTCCCCCTGCGTAACTTTCTATTAGTGAAAGAACTTTTAGAAAATTTTGAAAATAAAATACAGCCCATGTTACTCGCTGATAATGTAGCTTTCTATAGGTGAAAGAATTTTTTAAATCAGTTTAGTAGTTTTTGAGTTTATTCATTACAAACAAACAAAAAAAAATCAAATCTTTTCTCTTTATAATTTAGATTTAGATATTCCATTTTATAACACAGGTTAATCAAAGAATTTCTGTTTAATTCGTAAAAAATACCACAAAGCATTCATTGATGTTGATATTATGTCAAACGTCAGAATAGAATGTTTGGAGGGTTGTGACGTCACGCGCTGTGATGGGTGTTTGAGTTCACGTGACAACAAGAATGAATTATTAATTTTTTATTTAATTATTAAAAAAATATTCTGAATACATAAATAAAAATTATATGATTTTCAGGGTTTATATATTATAGACTATCGAAAAAAAATTAAAATGTATTTGTTTCCTTTTACTGTCTACCTACAACCCTATTTACAATAGCTATATGTCTAAAACAGATCTAACCACATTATGCAAGAGCAAGTCGCTTTGTTTGAAAGTTTTCGCTGACATTGTTACTTAAAGGCGTCGTTTGCAGCTACGCTAACTTGCGACTAAAATAGGAACAAATCAAATCTATCAGAGCGGTCTGGAAAGACCCAATAATAAGAAATATGAAACAAATCTTAGCGCATTATGCGGGTCACCTAGACCCGAGAGCTAGTGACAATTTTTTGGTGTAATTTATTCAAGGCCTTATTTTTGTGAAGATGTTGAGGGAGGCATATTAAATTGCCCTGAGTAAGGGATTTTGGTAGATAGCGGTATGGGAGGGATGCAGACCGCCCCCAACATGTAACAAAAAAAATGGTCACAATTATTATTGCTTCAAGGCTGAAATTGTTTGTATAGCTTGTCGGCGACCGAATAATGCCATTATAATATTTGCAGATCGATTGGTCAGTATTAAAGGAGTGGCAGATCACCCTAATCGTGTCATGTACCCGACGAAATTTATATTATTAGTTCAAGGTTCAAATTTTAATACGTTGTTACGGCGACTGTTTTAAGCACATATTTCAATTTGCAGAACAAAATGTCGGTATTAACCCCCTTGCAGAACGATATAAACACCTGTTATCTTCGACTTCATTATACCTAAATTTTTCCGCCTCTGTTTCTGAGTCATCCTGTATACAGTGTTCTTTAAAAAAAAAGTGAAAGCCACAACCTTGGATTCAGCAAAGTTAATTCACAAAATGTGATACTGTATAGCTTTCAAAGAACAAAGTACAGCCGCGCCGTAGGGCTACAAATTTTAATTTTATATATTCATTTTATAAACGGATGAGTTTTTTCGCCCACGGGTTATTTTAATCTGACACTTTCAATATTAGGTTTGTTCCCACAGACAATCGCGGACTAATCCCTAACAAGTTTCTAACCTTTTCATTAGTGATGCGCGATACGAGAAGCTTTAGTCGATTGTCTCGTTTGTTCAAACATCTCATAGACTCTCGATGGTTGTCACTTGGACTAGATTGTTGTTGTTGTTGTTTCATAGTTCGCCGAGACCGAGTCGCATAGTACTGAATCGTACACTGTCGAGAGCCACATAATATACAACCGTTCATCACTCAACAACTGTGGTCGAGTCAATGGTCGATTGTGCAGTAATCGCGTAATACGAATTCAAGTGAAGAGATCACAGAGTAGTGAGTACCGACTGAACAGTGAACAATTAACGAGTCGCGTGAACGTCGGTCGACTAGCATATAACCTTGAATCGTGATTATATGTATTCTCATTCGCTGCTATTACTATAACCTATGTGGCAAATAATCGACTTGAACAATCGAACATTTCGATTGTAAAATCAAACTCCGAGTCGATTGTGGCTCGATTGTTATTATGAACGATTGTTTCGATTGTAAAAACATCTCGTATCAACCATCACAAATTTTCATTACGCATATGCTAAAACACTGAGTTAAGAGATTATAGAGACGCTATAACTATTTAAAAGTGAAGCCAGTCGCCATATTTATTGAGCTCTTTCATTTTGTATGTAAGAAGAAGAGAATAATATTCATATCCATCCCCGATTTGGCCGCCATGTTTGTTATGACCTGTGACGTCAGACTTGTCTTCAACTTTATATAAGCATGTTGTATACTGTATTACGTCTCTATTACCTTTTAACTCAGTGGCTAAATATAATTAATTGAAAACTACTCTCCAACATGTTTGTTGGAGCAGCTGAGACGGTGTTTACAACACGTCAAAAAACAAAATAGGTTTACACCTCAAAACATTTCGTAGAACCTTCTACATTTCTAGTGCAACCTTCGACCATACACTAATGGACTGCTTAAGCTTAAGTTACTGAGTAAGGAGGATATAGAGTCGCTACAAGCATTTATAAATGAATATAGTCGCCATTTTTAGTCAATCAATTCATTTGATATGTATAAAGAAGTAGAATAAGAGAATAATATTCCTTAACCCATCCCCTGTTTGGCCGCCATGTTTGTTATAGCCTGTGACGTCATACTTGGCTTTAACTTTGTATAAGCAGTTGTAATACGTACAGCGTCTCTATTAGAGTGCCCGCGGTGAGAGATGAAGCCAGGCATGTCATCAATAATATGCTAGTGAACGCCTGCTTGCCCGCAAACAGTGCCGTGTACACTAAACTTCACATTGGGTTTTATGACGTTAGGTACAATTTTGGCAAACTGCAAACTGGATCTCCAAAACAGCCAATAGCAAGCTAGAAGGCGGGCGCAATGCATTCACGTTACTATGACGCGGTGGTTTCATCTTTCGCCGCGCAGTTATTCATTTTTAAATTAATGTTTTTAACAACAAAAAAAAGTTATAATCCACAGCCTGAAATTTAGCATTAACATTTGACGATATTTGATGCACTAAACGGCTGCAAAAGTGTTTAACCAATGTCTACGTTTGTATCGCGTCACAAAACAGTGCGAAGTTGACGCATGCGCACAAAACCGTTTCAGAGCGATCCATTTATAGCAGGTTGGTAGAAAGCTTTTGTAGTCTCTCGTTACTTTTTTTGATTTCCGATCCTGACGACACGAGACATCGATTAAATAGTCGACTTGCACTGATGAAGACGCTAATGACCTAAGTTGTCGACGCGTCTCTAATCTACAATAAATAAATAAATAAATAAAATGCACTGATGAAGGTGACCTGCGAACGATGACACACACAGCGGTTTGTGGCAAGGCGGTTGTTTTTCAATGATGCAAAACACACACCGCCGCGAGAATTGCCTGCCGACTGAAAGCCGACTCTCAGTCGCCTCGACACAAGAAACGCCTGACTGCCGAGTTGACACCGCTGTGTGTGTCATCGTCGAGCCGGCAATCGCCTCGGCTGTCGAGTCGACACAAACCGCTATGTGTGTATAATAAGAAGTATTAGAAGTACCTTGTATTTTGGTGTCCGTCTTGTGACTTCATGTGTTGTTAACACACAAACACCCAATACTCATTAATCGTCCACATACATGTATGTGGACGATTAATGAGTATTAGGTGTTTGTGTGTTAACAACACATGAAGTCACAATACGAACACCAAAATACAAGGTGTATTTCTAATACTTCTTATTATTCATATAGTGACTTGGAGACCTAACACTCTAAAAATGTATCGCTATGTGTGTGATTGCTCTTAGTCGCCCATCTCTACTATAATTATGTAATGCTTCGGTGAGGTATCTAGGCATCGAGCAGGTCTGATATTGTTCAGACGCCGACCGTTCTCGTTCTGGCACATGTCTGGTTCAGAGATAGCAGTTGTTATAACGAATGATAAAGTACAGACCTACTGGATCGACGCCGGTGCTGTTAAAACAGGACGATCGTCCTGTGCCAACGAGATAAAACTGGTCGTAAAGACGACGCGCGGCTGTGTATGACCGCAACATACGGGCCGATACATACGTTCGCTGGAACTAGCACACCGACCATGCCCGTCAAATTGGTTGGAATATTGTTTCGGAGTAACTACTGTATTGTTACAAAACTGTTTTCTGAGTTGGCGGAATAAATATTTATTTACAATAATTAATTTTACATAACAATGAACGCAACAACTATATACAATAATTCGTAACCATTAACCCAAGTAACAATCACTAAACAGTAATTAACACTTAATTATATACAATTAACTATATACATAAAGATTATTTATTTCTAACGTTTATTTATGTCAGTCATTTACTCAGTTACTTCAGTACTATTTATTTATATCCACTCCACTATTTATATCACTGTACTGACTGATTGACTGATTAATATATATATCCACTTGACGGCACGAGTCACCATTGACTGCCTAATATTTATATCAGACGCACTTGAGTGCACGAGTCACTAATGGCTGCCTAATATTTATGTCAGACGCACTTGATTGCACGAGTCACTAATGATTGCCTAATATTTATATCAGACGCACTTGATTGCACGAGTCACTAATGACTGCCTAATATTTATGTCAGACGCACTTGATTGCACGAGTCACTAATGACTGCCTAATATTTATGTCAGACGCACTTGATTGCACGAGTCACTAATGACTGCCTAATATTTATATCAGACGCACTTGATTGCACGAGTCACTAATGACTGCCTAATATTTATGTCAGACGCACTTGATTGCACGAGTCACTTATGACTGCCTAATATTTATATCAGACGCACTTGATTGCACGAGTCACTAATGACTGCATAATATTTATATCAGACGCACTTGATTGCACGAATCACTAATGACTGCTTAATCTCCGTTGAACTGATTGCTTGCGTGAGTCACCGTAGACTGACTGCCTGTTCGCTTCACTCACTCGTTTATATACCTGCGCTGCCCAGCCCAGTACGTTCTCGCGTTTTCCAGAACATTCCGGCAGGTACTCGTATCTTCGCACGGTTACTAGCTGTTCGGTAAGCAGACACCGCTTTCTCGGAACTGTTGCCTGTCGTTCATATACAGGATGATCTGTAACAGTATCAAATGACAGACAAACTCTCGCAGTTCTCTTTTAGTTCATAAATTGTGCACTATAAAGGCTTTTCAGTAATTATACATTACTGATATAGGTAAATGTATAAGTAGGTACTGCAGGGCTTAAGAATAGCCGAGCGTGTAGCAATGCTGTTGTTTACATGGCGTTGCTATGGTTCTTCTATTACAAGTCCCCAGTTCCCGGGTTCTAGCCCGAGAGCTGGTAAAAGTGTCAATTGGATTTTCAATTTGTTATTAAAATAGAAAAATGGGTGTGTGCTTATAACCACACGACAGAAGTGAAAACTTCAGACTTTCTAATTTTTGGTGTCATCTATTATAGCGCATTTATGAACTAAAAATAATTTATTACTAAAATACTAAAATTGTATTTTTAATTAATTCCACCTTGGTTTCAAAAAAAATATAATTATTGTCAAAGAAAGAATATAACAAACATAAAAAATATATAAATAAATATCATGTAGAATTTAGAAAAAAAAACGCCAAAAATTCTACGCTGCCATCAGGTCTCGAACTCAGATTTCTATGCATAGACCGCAAAAACTAAACCAACTTCGCTATTCGTGGCAGTGTGTATGATGCGATGAAACTTTGGTGAGTTGTTGTGCGCATGCCCGCGAATGTTTCTGTAGGTTCATAAATTCTTAGCACCCGGACGAAGCTGGCCGGGACCGCTAGTAATATATGATTTAAAAATTATTTTATATTAACAAAATTAAATCTACACGAGCGAAGCCGTACCGGTCGCGGCCGGGCCGCTAATATATTATATTTTTTCGCAATAATTTTTTCAACATATAATTAAATTGGCTTCTATTACAACGAAGTTTAATTTTTCTCCGCGTATTTTTCAAAACCATCATTTTTACTCAGCGAACATGTTCATTTGCTAAGTACAGGAATAGACCGAGAGCTAGTGACAATTTTTTGGTGTTATTTATTCAAGGCCTTATTTTTGTGAAGATGATAAGGGAGGCATATTAAAATGCCCTGAGTAAGGGATTTTGCTAGATAGCGGTATGGGAAGGATGCAGACTGCCCCCAACATGTAACAAAAAAAATAGTCTCAATTATTATTGCTTCAAGGCTGAAATTATTTGTATAGCTTGTCGGTGACCCAATGATGCCATTATAATATTTGCAGATCGATTGGTCAGTATTAAAGGGGTGGCAGATCACCCTAAACGTGTCATGTACCTGACGAAATTTATATTATTAGTTCAAGGTTCAAATTTTAATATGTTGTTACGGCATCAGAACAAAATGTCGGTATTAACCCCCTCTCTTAGAGGAAAACTTGCTCGCCTAGGTGTTTATATCGTTCTGCAAGGGGGTTAATACCGACATTTTGCTCTGCAAATTGAAATATGTGCTTAAAACAGTCGCCGTAACAACATATTCAAATTTGAACCTTGAACTAATAATATAAATTTCGTCGGGTACATGACACGTTTAGGGTGATCTGCCACCCCTTTAATACTGACCAATCGATCTGAAAATATTATAATGGCATTATTGGGTCACCGACAAGCTATACAAACAATTTCAGCCTTGAAGCAATAATAATTGTGACCATTTTTTTTGTTACATGTTGGGGGCGGTCTGCATCCATCCCATACCGCTATCTAGCAAAATCCCTTACTCAAGGCAATTTAATATGCCTCCCTCAACCTCTTCACAAAAATAAGGCCTTGAATAAATAACACCAAAAAATTGTCACTAGCTCTCGGTCTAGAAGGTAGTGAATAATTATATCAGATAATATAGTAATAACAAAAATCTTTATCGAGCACCAAAACATTATAAAAACAATAAATTAATTAATGGTCCCAACTTTTGGGCACCCAAATTCTATAATCATCTTCCAGACAAAATCAAGGCCTTACCGCTGAACACTTTTAAAAATAAAATGTAATTTTTTAAAAATAATTAAATTGTTAAATATGGCAGGTGTTTTTGTTTTTTGTTATTATTTATGCTTAAAATTATTCATACAGTACCGTTCTAAAAATCATCACATCCTCGTGCTGTACCCATATAATATTTACATGTAGGTATTACAAAATATATTCAATATACATTGTGACGTCAGAGAGTACAATTAAAAAATTGCACCTGTAATCTATTTTCAACTGTGAGATTTGATTAAAACTTTTTCGACTAGAATGTTTTTCCTTTTCTAAAATTTCTAAAATATACAGGCCGTTCAGTATAAATAAAAAAAATAATTTTGGAAGTAATTAAAAAACTTGATGTAGGTACAAAAAAGTTTTCTGTTTTCATCATCGTAATATGTGTATAAAATATTTTAAGAAATTCTCATTTAAAAATAAAGTTTGAAATAGCGCAGACTTAACTTTGAAGACCCTGTATATTGCAGGGTTTGCAGTTCGATCAGTATTTTTTTTTGTTTGATATTGCAATTTGAAATTTAATATTTTTTCGTTTTGTTTCAGGTATGACATTTGATATTACTTAACTCGGACATTTTAACGGAAAAAGGGTATGTAAGTTGTTAAAATATTAATACCACTAAAAAAATACCTGTCAGTTGTTCAAAATATTTTTTTTAAAGGTACGAAATGTAATATTCGTAGAATTGCGATGAAATCGATACATAATATCAGGGGCGGATAGGCATGATCTGACCGGCCCGGGAAAATTGAATCTAGCGGCCCACATGACCATATCCAAAATATGGTGGACTTCCCCACTGCTCAGTCATACAATGATAATTATAGATTTAAACTAGATTTCAGTATTATTGTATTTATTAACTTTGAATATTTGTACCTATATATGTACAATAGCAGTATTTTTCATCGGCCCATTTTCGTCTATATAAGTAGCGGCCCACCGGGAAAATCCCGGTGTCCCGGTGGGCCTATCCGCCCCTGCATAATATACAGTTGAGCTAGATTCAACTGTTAAACTGAATTTAAACCGAATATATAAAACCGAAAACCGGCCCTAAGACGGATAAATCTTCTCGTCGGGTGAATTGATTTTAAATGAATTGCGAGCACGTATAAAAACGACTGAACCGTGTCTTCACTGCATTTACAACATCGATGATACCGGAAGTTACCCCCTGTACTCTTCATCACAAATCTTCCCCTGCCGCCTAAAAACTGTTATAGCTGTCCCGACGCAATTTTTAAAGCTAGAGGACTCCGGTAAACACCAAATAAAGGAGCACGAATTACACTACAGATCTTAGGCAAATTTTTGGCTACGTGTGAAAGGTAACGTAATTTTTAAAAAGTTGTAAGTTTTTCAATGATTTTTTTTCAATTTTTCGCCTGAAGGATTTGTAGTGTGATTCTTGGTCCTTTATTTGGTGTTTACCCGAACCCTTTAGATTTAAAAATAGTGTCGGGAGAGTCTCCCGACACTCCACTTTTTAAATCTAAAGGAGAGCCATAACCGTGGAAAGGATTTGAGATTATGAGTAGGTACTGGGATAACTCCGGTATCGAATACTCAGAACTAGTGATGTAAAAATACGGTATTAAACTTTTTTGTGTATAAAACCCATGTAGTCCAAGCAGCAGGTAATAAATGAAGGGGGTTACCTGGAAAGTATTCTGAAGTTAGTGATATTTTGGTATGTTATTTGTGGGTACTTTGTGGAGTAGAATATGAGTTTTCGACCTCGAGGACTCTGTGCTAACGTGGGGGGAGCCGAAAAACCACAAAATTTTACCACCTTTTTTCATTATGTAATGTTTTAAAGAGGATTACATTTCCTACAATTTTCATTCCCACAACTTTTCTGTGATACTAACGGTAAGCGCGCTGCAGCTTCTTCAAAATCACATACGCTCGGCTTTTTGTAACCTTGGTAACCAATGTGTAACATGTGTATTTTCAATTTAAAGTTCGATGAAGAACAAAATAAATAAAACTATTGAAAAGAACATTACATTTTAACCTTTGGTTACCAAGGCTACAAAAAGCCGAGCGGGTGATTTTCATGAAGCTGTAGCGCGTTTACTATTAGTACCACAGAAAAGTTGTGGGAATAAAAATTGTAGGAAATGTAATCCTCTTTAAAACATTACATAATGAAAGAATTGCTTAAGTCGACCGTTTCTGAGAGATTTCGAAAAAAGCAAAAAGGTGGTAACATTTCGTGGTTTTTCGGCTCCCCCACGTTAGTACAGGGTCCTCGAGGTCAAAAACTCAGATTCTACTCCACAGAACACCCACAAACAACATACCAAAATATCATTAACTTCGGAATACTTTCCAGGTAAAAAGTACCTGACTGCTGGACTAATGGTATAGGTAATACCGTATTTTTTCAGTATAAAACGGTTTTTTACTTTTTCATTATTCAGTATTACCAACTGCATAATAGGAAAAGTTCCTGTTCTCATTTTGGTATTAAACCGTTTTAAACGGTATTAAACCCTTTTTAAACGGTGTTAAACGTTTTATACATGCTGTATAAAATAGTAAAATAGGCAGTATTCATACCTAGTATACAACTGGGGTATATTATTTTTTTTACATACCGTATAATACCGTTTTATACCAGAGTTTCCTGTTCTCATTTTGGTATTAAACCGTTTTAAACGGTTTTAAACCCTTTTTAAACTGTTAAACGTTTTGTACATGCTGTATAAAATAGTAAAATAGGCAGTATTCATACCTAGTATAAAACTGGGGTATATTTTTTTTTACATACCGTATAATACCGTTTTATACAAACGTTTTATACCAGAGTATTATACGTATTTACATCACTACTCAGAACTGTATTATAATTTTAATTAAAAGTGTATTTTTGGCTGGGAATCCACGCCACGCAAAACGAGTTTTTCAAATCATATTTAATAAAAAATATAATGGACGACGTTACGCACCGTGTTAATTCTGATATAAAACGTAATTTTTCTATGAATTCATTTACGTTTTAATAAATGTATTTATAAAAAGGTTTTTGTTTAAATCAAATGTCTTTTTATTTAAAGTACAAACAAAAAGTATTGTTTCAAAAACAACGCTCTGCTTTATTAAACTGCATTCTCATTTATTAAATTTAAAAAAAGAGAAAACAAAAACAGCTGGAACAATACGAAAATATATAATTTCATTATATTAATCAAACAAAATCTATTTTTGTTGGACCTGAGGTAATATTTTCCGTATTCATTTATATTTCATTGTAATTTTATTAAATCTCAAAAAAATATGTAATATATCAGTTTTTATAAATGTGATTTAAAAAATTTATTATTTGTGCTTCATAAAAAGAGACATTCAGGTTAAACTCTTACTTTGTTTATTTAAGATTATTTCATTTCTAAAAGAACAGGTGTGACTGTGAATGCATTAGATATTTTTCTCATTTTTCTTTAGCGTCTTTCAACTACACTAAATAATAACTAACTTAAAACTAAATAACATCACAAAACATCCATGAGCGCAGGTGGGATTCGAACCCACGGCAGTCCAGTCTAGAGGTTGCGGCGCCAAGCATGCTAACCACTAGGCTATACTACCCCCACTAGTCCTAGAAAATACGGGGAGGAAGGCTATGGAGGTGATAATGCAATATTAGGCCCTAGTGTTGCCGTCTAGATCTAGACTTTCTAGACTCTTATCTTGTCTTTTCTAGATTTTCAAGACAAGACTTGGAAAAGTCTTGTCTAGAAATGTTCAAGATAAGACAAGACTTGCTTTATCTAGATCAAGACTCTTGCCAAAACTCTAGACCATTTTCAAGAGTCTAGATAAACTAAGTAGTAGTAGGTAAAGTAAACCACTCGGTTAATCTAGAGTCTTGATATTAGACAAGACAAAAGTTTTTTAATGTAGACTTAGACTTAGTGAAGTCTTGATATTTCAAGCCAAGACAAGATTTTGAAAGTGTGTATACTTGTATTCAGGAGTACCAATTGTATAGATAAAGGAATAACTTTAGGTGTAATGTATTATTGTTTTAGAGGTACTATTGTATAGATGGAGTTTTTTTTTTAATGAGGGGTGTATTTGTTTTATTTTTTTTAATTGGATTTTTTTTCTTTTAGTGTAAGAGGTTGAAGTATATAGAATTTAAGTTGTATACTTTCGGCGATTTTTATTACTTATTTATTATAAATAAAGTTTCACTTGCATCGTGGTTTCATAAAACCGCACCCTAGTTTTTTGTATTCACTGATTTGGCAATACAAATAAAATCTCTTCTATTCTTCTATTCAGCATGAGGGTTTGTGGTAGTACTTAGATGTTGTGGACATTTGACCGTCGCGAGGGCGAAGCGCCGTAACGCGCGGGGGCGCAGCTTCAGAGTACGGGTAACGCATGCATGCAACGTTCACATAATATCATAAGAAGTTCAACTAGAAGTCAAATAAAACTGGATCTTTGTATCTGCACAGTAATAACTAGCACGTGTTTCAAACTTTCATAAAAATAAAGGCTGATTTAGAAACTTACCACCACAAACCCTAGCTTTACACAAATAAGTGTACATAGATTACAATATTATAGATAGAGATGGTTTTATTGATTCAGCCTAAAGATATATACTTCATCATCTATGACTTTTTGTGCTCTCCTATTACTGAATCTAGTCAACAAATAATCTGGATTTTCGTATAAGCTCCGGAATATTGGCTACTATTTTATGTGGGATGAAGGTAGAGCTGTGGAAGGTATTTTTTGTGATTTAAGTAAAGCGTTCGATTGTGTATCACATGAAATATTGATAAGTAAATTAGAGCATTATGGAGTTAGGGGTATAGCTCTGCAGTTGTTTAGTTCGTACCTTAGTAACAGATGTCAATACGTTTGTAATGATGAAATCTCATCAGGTAAACAAATTATAAGAAATGGTGTACCCCAAGGGTCAATTTTGGGCCCCATTTTATTTATAATATATATAAATGATCTTCCAAATATAATGGCAGATGTCACTACGCTTTTGTTCGCTGATGATGCAACGTTTCTGCATGAACTTGGAAATACTTTTGATATTTCGGGTGATATACAATCGAAGGCGTCTGCTTGGTTCGCTGCTAATAAGTTGACTTTAAATTTAACAAAGACTGAAATAATAAAGTTCCAAGCTAACAGTTTCAACAGAACTAAGCAAGTCAAATTCTTAGGTATTATTCTTGATCCGGCTCTTAAGTGGGATAAGCATATAGACTATTTAAGTAGTAAACTGGCTAAAGCCACTTACGCTATAAGGCGAATAAAAAAATCTATATCAACTGACGCAGCCCGTATAGCTTATTTCAGTCTGTTTCATTCCGTAATGGAATATGGAATATTGATTTGGGGGGGACATCCGGCGCCAAAAGAATTTTCTTGTTACAAAAAGCGGCTGTTCGCATATTGGCTGGAGTTTGGAGGAACGAACATTGCCGGCCCCTATTTATAGAACATAAAATAATGACCTTCCCAAATATCTATATATATCATTGTTTAATATATGCTAAGGAAAACTACAATAGTCTAGAAACTAATTCCACCTTTCACACTTACAATACTAGGAATAAGGATTGCTTAGCCTTGCCGCTGCACAGACTAAATACAGTACAAAATAGCTATAATTATCTAGCAATAAAACTTTTTAATAAGCTTCCTAGGCATATGCAAAGCTTGGAAAAATTAAAAAAAAAACTGAAAAAGTTTTTAACCTGTAATTGTTTTTATGACACAGAGGAATTTTTTAAATTTGTTTTTTAAATCTAATTGATAATTTTTTTAGTCATAACTTGTACAGTAATTTTGTATGACGTCACTTTTCAAAATTGTTTTGTATAGTGCAAAATAAATCTATCTATCCTGTAGAATTATTCCATCCATGTAACAAAAGATGATTGTTCTTCTGTAGGCTAAAGCCATACATTTGAACAAGTAATGGGTGACTGTTTCATCCTACATTTCACAAAATCTAGACAGTGTCGATTCCTCATGTATCGGTATCTCCCATCACGTGTAGATATTTCCTCGTAGAAGCATGACCGATCAAACATCACTTTCCTGGTGTCGGTCTGCTAAGTCTAATCATGTCATCTTTGGTAAGGACCCACAATCATCTTCATCCCATGTGCATTAAGCTTGGGATCATGTTCTAGTTAGAAGAGATGTTGATTGCAGTTCCATTTCCTAACAGCTTGTTAGATATCCCTACGGGAAATCCGACAGACTGGTTCGGATCCATGCCCCATGGTGAGTTTCTCAGAAGCCTCTTAATCGAGATCTACTACTCAGGTAATTGGTGGAATGTAATATTAGATCCTTTCCTGAGTGTCGTCCAGCGGTCTGATGAGTGTAGTTAGGTATGGAAATGGTAATGTTTTGAGGCAGCCAATATACATTTTTTTAATTAATGAAACACGTTCCGTAAAGTAAATATTCCAGTTATGTAATTTATATATTTTATAAAATAAATATAGAAATATAAACCTGAACTATTTTTCAAGCTAACGAAGTATTCGCTGGATGATTAATTTTTTTACGTTGCAAAGCAAATATGTGTATCAAGCAGTTAGACAGACTGACGACGCGATGCTTGGGCGAAGTGGGTCACCGCACACGGCCTCGCGCCCCGGAGGAGGCCTCGTTAAGTATACATAATAATAATTATTTTAAGAAAGGTGTGCGAGGCTCTAATTTAAATATTCCGCTTTAAGCTGTGCATTCGACGATTTTTCGAGAAAAAGAACTACCCGAACGGGTGAACGGCAAGGAAATGGATTTTTCAAGACGCTATTTAGAATGAGCGAAACGCTGGCGCACTCTGAGCTTCACGCAGTCGATTAGAACTAAAGTGACCAGACGTCCTCCTTTGAGGAGGACAGTCCTCCTTTGGTGAGATTTGTCCTCCTCAGTGATAGTGTCCTTCTATGTCCTCCTTTCTAGTGATAGTATCCTCCTTTCGAATGATAACGTCATAACGAGCCCATTTGTCCTACTTTTTAACGATTTCAAATAATGTTTTTGTGGTTCTGTACTATGGGTAGACAATCTCACAACCGGTAGACTAGTAACAGCATTCTTTAATTATTGATGTGAAACATCTTATGTCGGGCTGTGAACAGCCGCGTGAGGGGAAATATGCAACGAAATTTATGGTCCGCTCCTTCGCTGCTGTTCTCCCCACCACTGCGGCACTCTCTCTCTCGGATTCCGCGCGCTCGGGCACGGGAAGAGAGAGAGAGTATACATACGAACGTACTGTAAAGCAAAAGTATATGTATACACGTGTAGGTATATAATATAGATACTTCGCTGTGTATTTAATTGCGTTTCTGGCTCAGGCGTGCTCAAACGCCGCAACCGCGTGTGTTACAGTGCAGTATATACGTCAGCATAACAGTTAGTTGATGCTTTTGAAAAAATATATACTACTACATAGAGAATACCACCGAGTTCAATAACGTTTTCTTTGATGTTTCACATCTGTCGGGGGTCCCGAGACCACACCCTTTTTTATAATATTACCTATACAGCAAATAGTAATACGACTACGGCTATGGACTGTTAGATGGCGCCACTCCTGTGCGTTTCACTCTTAGATTATAAGGTCTAATGTTTCACTTTCGGAAAAAGTAGTTTTTTTTTGTGTCCAATTGATGTCCTCCTGAGCAATTTTAAAATTCTGATCACCTTATTAGAACAGTTAGTTTATCATATTATTAGACGCCTCGCCTGGTTTGTTTGTCCTTTTTTACTAATGTGCGAACTGTAGAATAACAGATAACTGCAAAAGGGTAATCTTGATATTCTTCTGGAATTATTGGATTAAGAAAAACCTCAATCAAAATGGCTGATACAAATAAGTCAGTTTTTTGACAAGGTAGCAGGAGCAAAACCTTTATCATATTTATTTATGTTGATGGCGTTGGCAAACGGTGATTCTAGTCAGCGATCTGGAACCAGTCCCGGATTTCTGCCTATAGGCCAACAAGACACCGGCCTAGGGGCCCAGTCGCCGAGGGGACTCCGACCAGGGCGGAGATGGAAATTAAAGAAAAAAAAGCCCAAAAATGTTGTAAATTAACCTAATTGGTGACTTTTTTTTTGCTAAATTTCCATCCAATTCCATTTTTTTTCCCTTTTTTTTGGGCTTGGGGGTCCAACTGTCAAGTGCCTAAGGGCCCTGGGTGTTTAAGTCCGGGCCTAATAATGAACGCAACAACGAAAAGTCAATTCTAACAATCAACACAAGTAAACAATAACTAAACAGTAATTATAAAGCAAAACAAAACAACTATATACAATAATTCGTAATTATTACCACTACACTAGTATTTATTTTATCAATTTGGTTATTTATATCACGGCATTATTTATATCACTGGTCCACCATAGACTTGAATGCGTGACTCACCGTTGACTGATTCCCTCACTCACTCAGTACTGGCTGTTTATATATGCTGCGCGGCGTAAGCCTAGTGTGTTCTCGCTTTCTCTAGAACTTTCGCGCAGGTACCAGTTGTTCAGTAAGCAGGCCCCGTTTCTCAGAACTCTTGCCTGCCGTTTATATACAGAGTGATCCGTAACAATATCGAGAAACGGACGTTAAACGCATTATTATTATTATTATTATTATTATTATTATGGAGAAGGAAGAATTCCTTAAGAATTTTGCATCCACAAGCACCCTAAACTTATGGTTTGTCACCGTCACACAAGGGATACTTGCGGAGCAAGATGAAACTATAACCGCGTCTCAAACCATGAAATGGGCAGATTACAGTGAGTTTGGGTCGTGCGCACGAAATACACGGAGCGACCCAATAAGCACAGCCTTTTGCATGCGGCAGACTAGTGACTCAGCATTACGCTGACATGCCGGGATAGCTTTAATATTTGCCAACAGTGACGGTTTGGCTCCACCAAGAACACCAATTATAAGGACAATTAATTTAACAGAATAGTCTGGATACTGCTTCCTAAGCTCAAAGAGAAGATCTTGATATTTTGTCCACTTCTCTGTCTCCTTCGCGACTATGTTCGTTTCAGCAGGAATAATTCCAGAAAATCTTACACGATTCATTCTCGACAACGGACTCAATATCGCCAGGAACATAAGGCTGAAGGGAGTTTTGTCAATGCCGTAATTATGCCTTAAGTGGTAATATAGGACTCTTAGAGCAGCATTGTGGCGATGGATGTAGGCGCAACTTGCATAATAACTGCATGACGACAAGAGATGCATGAGCGTCTCTGGATTATTATTATTATTACATTGTGAATACAATGTTTCTATATTTGTTTAAGGGACGACAGCTTCATTATTAATACGGATTCGCTAACTGCAATAGTTTTGAACATCGAATTACATTCGTTTATGACATACAATTCTAATTAGATCATTTATGCAACCGGTATTATTATGTAATACACAAGTCTCTAGGCACAAAGTACTATGCTTTAATAATAAATACACCGCATATTATACAAAGAACAAAAACATCACTTGCAATCTCGTCGGTTTTATGTGAAAATGCAGGTATATCTAAAATATAAAATTACTAGCCTTTACCCTCGATTTCAGTCGCGTTTATGTCCGATCGTACATGTGACATATCTATTCGCTGTGAGCTTCTACACTGGCGCCGCCTATTGGTTCAAATAAATTATAATTTAAAAAAACTAAAAAACACGCTTTAATGAACTAAAAAGTAAAAAATAATTAATTTTATTGTAAAAAAGCGTGGGGTAGTATGAAAATATGATACAAAGCACCCCACGCTTTTTTACAATAAAATTAATTATTTTTTACTTTTTAGTTCATTAAAGCGTGTTTTTTAGTTTTTTTAAATTATAATTTATTTATGCTTTTTAGTCCTGGAGATCCTGGTCAGGATAATGGGACAAACGTATGGAATTATTGTATTGTAATCGGTCCTTGATAAGTGTGCAAAGTTTCAGTTCAATCTGAAGTTTTTTGCTTTTTTTTTAGTCCTGGAGATCCTGGTCAGGATAATGGGACAAACTTATGGAATTATTGTATTGTCGTCGGTCCTTGATAAGTGTGCAAAGTTTAAACTAAATCTGACCTTTCAAACTTGGTCAAAATCAAGTTCAAAGAAGTCGGTTACAAACTGACAAGCAAGCACGAAAGCCCGCAAACATACAGGTGAAGCTAATATAAGCGTGTTAAAAAGGCATCTTTGCTCGCTCCCCATGAAGCGTACCCTCTATTGAGTAACAAGTATATCATCAGTTCAGTGTTCTACTAATGACCTTAGTTGACAAGCGTCTGTAATCCACGCAATCAATTCAATTTTCAGCTTAACGACAAGTATATAAACAATGCTATACTGAGGCCAATAAACTAAAAGCCAATGGTACATTTTGGTTCAAACGCCCGGTATAGAAAAGCTCTGCGCGTTAAATTCTTAATAGGAGGAAAGCTGTACTAAGCGGGAAGCCCGTAGCTGGGGCAATCAGTCCTAGTGACAAGTGACGGTCGACGTTAAGCGCTTTGAAGTGACAGTGACGCGTGAAGCAACTAGTTGTACCTATATATATACAATGAGAGCCGTCAGCCGTGCGGCAGCTTTGTGTGTTTATTTATTCCTGTTTGTCGTCGTCATATATGTGATCGTGAGGATAACACATCCTCTCTGCATATTGTCTTGATACCCATATCCTGTATATACAGAGTGATTTATATCTTTGCGACATAAATTATCAATATATAGTATAAAAGGATGTCTCGGTAGGTTTCTCTGTCGGTCCATCTATATATCGGCTAATACCGAGAACTATTCAACGGATTTGAATATGGCTTAATTAGTGTATTTGCCATATGGCACATACACTATTGGCGTCGGTCGGATGGCGGGACCTAGGGGTCGGACCAAAATTTCTCGACGTTTCATAGCCTCCTGAACACATTGGCACCATTTTTAGAAATGTTTATATATATATGTATATATATATATATATATTTATTTATTTATTTATTTATATATATATATATGTGTTCGCGGCATAACTCTCGAAAGACTTATTTGATTTGAACGAAATTTGGTAGACACGTTGGAATCCATCACCGCACGGAACCTATTTAAAATGGGCCCAATCGGACCATTTTAAGGGTAGTTTTTAGGGGTTGAAAAAAGTTTTTGGGCCCAAAAATACCGAAAAAAATCTCAGAATTGTTTCAAAATTGGAATTTAACCCTTTAGTAGAGATTAAAATGTGTTGCTAAAATTTTAACAAAATCGGCACGACAGGACCGGACTTACAAATTTTATGAAAACACTAGTTTACGGATAGTGATTTATTTGCTGACGGGTGTATTTAATTTGGTACAGAGGTTGCATTGATAATAATATTGAAATTAGGAAAAAAAATATTATTTTAAGGGATGTATTAAGGGGTTAATTTTTCATTTTGTCCAAAAACGAACTTAAGTTCACATAATAAAGCCACAGGGCCTGTATTAGCAAATACACTATATTGTCGGCAGGGTTTTGGCACTGCGACCCGAGTTTTATTTTATCATTCAATAGCTTATTTCTTGAGAAAGGTTTAGATCTATAATAACTGTCAGGGCTATAGTTTCACCCGGGTGAAAATTGGATTGAATCCGCTATGCTGAACAGATTTGAATGCTGTTTTTACCACTCGATGGCTTATTTCTTGAGAAAGGTTTAGGGCTATAATAACTGTCCGGCCCGGTTAGCCTGGGTGCAAATCGAATTGATACCAAGTTGGATTTAAATCAAGTTTATGCCAAAATCGGTATGAAATAAAATACTACATTCTAGCGAATGAGCGAAGCGAGTGAGTAACGTTTTAGTTATATGTATATCTAAAGGGTTTTTCAATAGGGACATAATAATTTTGTTTTATAATACGGAACATAACCTACAAACTTTTTTATGATCTGTCAAAGTCAAAACGTCAGTCAAGGCTTACATTTTTATCATGGTGAAGTTCACGGACGAGCAACGTTTGGAAATCATTAAAACTTACTACCGAATTTCTGAGTCGGTAGTCACAACTTTGGTAATCGTTTAATCTCGAGAAATGGTCCAGTCGAATGGCCACCTCGCTCACGCGATTTGACGCTGTTGGATTTTTTCTTATGGGGTTACCTTAAGTAATGTTGTCATGAAGAAACCACTATTTTGAGCACTTTTTCTAGCCGTCTATTCTCTATGTCAATGGAAATATGCCATGGGAATATATCAAAGTTACATCTTGTAGATAGATCTTCTTGTCTGTGTTGACAGGTTACCGAGTGATCGTTAGCAAGGAACTTGCATAAATTTTATCACGTGATTCAAAAGTCCCAGAACACCGTTCTTTAAAATGATGAATGTGGCATGTGGGTGACCTTGGGGAACGAGCTGCACCACGTGATAGCATTTCGTGTGCATATGCTTGCGTTGGAAAGAAGTAACATTCATGATTCCTACGCAATATCAGAGAGTTACTTTGTTAGATACTTATGTCTTATTTTGAGGAAAAATCTTCTGGACGCTACATCCAGCTCTTTCAGAGGACGGTTTGGCTCAGTTGGTAGCGTCGCGGCCTCTGAATCAGACTGTCGTGGGTTCGAATCCCACCTCTGCTCATGGATGTTTTGTGATGTTCTTTAGTTTTTAGATGATATATTATGATATTTGTTGTATTTAAGACGCTAATGACCTGAGTTGTCGACGCGTCTATAATCCACAATAAATAAAAATAAATCCAGCTCTTTCACCGGAAGTCCTATACCAGGGAAAACAGTGTACAGTCGAGGACTTAAAAAAGTTTACACCTGTATCATCTAGTTACCGGTTTTTTAATTTTTACATATTGTAATTTGGCTTTTGATAGTAATGTATCAATTACTAAGGTTACATCCTAAAAATTCAATAAAAAATTGTTATCAAAACACCTCAGTTGTTTATTATACAATCCAAATTACTCAATATTATTCAATTAAAACATAAAAAGATTTGATAATATTTGATACTAGCAAATTGCAATAATTCTTCTATTTTGTTCATCGTTTTAATAATTTCGAGGCATTTAAACGACAATTATTTCTTTTCATTTTTTACCTATTAAAACTAAATTTGTTGCTAAGCTACTGACTTTTTGTGAACTTACACTGAAAAACTCAAGTGTAAACTTTATTTAGTCCGCGACTGTACATTGACCTTGTGAAACGTTTTCGTGATACGAGTGATACAATAAAATTCGAGAACATTTAAATCACGCTGTATAAAACACCGGTTTTGTCTATGTACACGCATGTAATGCCAACCTACAAATGTAAACACCATCTTCATCGCAGTATAATGACGTGTGCTTTACTTTTAATCCACTAACTCATCCTAACCTCAATCTAATATCCACAAATTTAAGTGTCTGTCGCACAGAGACCTAGGGATATCGAGATCAGATTAACAATTTCGAAACGAGATCTAGATAATAAGATTAGGCTAAATTAGATTAGTTAGATGTGATTTTGTTGATTCAGCCCGGTTTTATTTAGCTTGACCCCGTATATATGTTTGTTTGTTTGTTACTATCTTTGTTTCAAATTTTACGACCGATTTTTCACCCAGTTACGGTTATCCGATTGAGTTGAAATTTTGCACACACGTTTAGCTCCGGTGACAATACAATATTATGGCAACTAGCTGACCGGCCCGGCATTCGTCCGGGTGTAAATCGTACTTTTGAATTTTCGCCCACTTTCCGTGTTCCGATTGAGTTGAAATTTTGCACATATGTGTAGCTCCGGTGACAATACAACTAGCTGACCGATCCGGCTCCTGTCCGGGTGCAAATCGCATTTTTGAATTTTCACAGGCAAAAAGTCTTGCTCCGGTAATGTTTCAGTGGATCAGATAAATGTAATAAAATCAGACTAAGCAAATAAGGCACACTAAAAAATTAAAAATAAAAATAGATAAAAAAACGTTTAAGTTGAACGGTTTTATAAATGTACAAAAAAGAAAAAAATAATATTTAATTTAAGTTCATAAGTATAAAAGCGTGAGTCATGACTATAATAAATTATCATATAGAGTTTACGACCCACACTTTTATACTTATGAACCTAAATTAAATAGTATTTTTCTCTTTTTAGTACATTTATAAAACCATATAACTTAAAAGTTTTTTTACCTATTTTTTTTCCAACAATTTTTCTAACAACTCAAGAATCACCAATGCTCTATTATCTAATAGCATATACTTTAAATTATATACCACGCATTGTCCATTTGCGGTGAGTGAAGTCCACAAAGAGAGCAAAAATATATCTGTGTCTCTTTTGACGAAGTAATTCCGCATTTATTCCGATGATGTAATTGGCCGATGTACGGACGTTCCATCTGAACAAAATGTTGAAATAAAGATATCTTTCATTTCGAACAAAATGTAAACAAAACGCTTGACAGCTGTTGTCATTATAACGTAACCTAGTTTAATTTTGTTAAAAACAGTTTTTTTCTCATATTCCTTGAAATTCATAATGATATAAGAAGTAAACACAGGTTTCGGATCTTTTTGGGCATAATAATATCACTATCAACTGAAGTATTCCATGAACTGAAGTATAAACAACACTTGAAACGTAATATATAAAGACAAAGAATTATATCATGGATGCCATTGACGTAAAACCTCAATGACCCGGTGGTCAATAGTATACCTGCTCTCTTTTAAAAATTCTGTCTTTGTCTATGGAAGTAGCCAATCAGGAACCTGCCAGCTGAGCCCCCATAAAAAAAGACAGAAATATATACCCGCACGTATGTTGGCTTCACGATTTTTGATCTATCAGCAGTATAGGGTAATATGTATATGTCTAATAGAGTCTATTTCCTAAATCATAAAATATACCTATACATATATAATGAAATTAAAAATGTTAATGCATACATTTGAAATAATAAAAAAATGTAATTACAACCCTGATAATTTAATGACGTGCAAAAGTACGTGCCTATATGCAGCCGATTCATTTTTAAGTGCTCTTTTAATGTCATTTATGCGACACTTTAGCCCTTAATTACGGTCACTTACCCGTTTTGTTTTAACACCATGGACTTTTCTCGTTTTGCTCATAACAATATTAATAGTTTGTTAAGGACAATGTTGCCAACTGTTATATTTGGAAACACTGTCCACGTTATACATTTGAAATATATATCGGGCTTGAGAATGGCCCCATTTGACAGATCCCAATAGATTAGGAAAGAAAGGCGTGGCGTAGTCGCAACTGTCTCCTTTTAACTAGAATCTGCGTTCGTACATTCACACATTGACACAACACAACTGTCAAATTTAATTCATTCTGCTGACATAACCTCGTTTTTTTAAACAGGTCGTCGTTAATAATTAAAGCAATTTGTTATGGGATGGTGTTTTGTACTTGACTGTAGTTATAATGAAAATTATAACTGCAAAAAGTTTAAATTTCCGACTGAGGAAAAAGCTAAAATAATACCTAGATATCCAATACCTTATAATAATTGATGAAAACATTTCTTTTATCCTTTTAGCTTGCCCTCCCTTGATCTAGCATAGCTCAGACGACTTCAGAACACTTTTTCAACTCCAAATGGAAAGAACAAACTATACATTTCTAATTATAATTGCTTACTCGACAAACGTCAACGAAGTTAAGTTAGGTTAGAATAAACGTCACTGGCGGACATTCATTTTTCATAAATTTTTAATTTCAAATAAAAAATTATTTCACACGAAATAATAAAGTTTTGTAGCCAATAATGAGGGGATTTATTAATTATTTTTATGAAACAGTCATTGATTTGGTAAGAAATGTGTTTTAAGAGAATAGTAATGAATATTCCGTTAAACCCCATACATTTTTGAACGCCAATCGACTCCACTTTAAATTTCGCGCTCAAATTAGAGCCGCCTACTTCTGTAGTCTATTAATCGACTATTTCGTCGAAGTCACCCATCTCTACTCTACATAAATACTGTAACAAAACTGTTTTCTTACGTGGGTGCAATAAATTATTTATTTACAATAATTAAAAATGTAACAACAATAGATAACAATAAAATGTAACAATTATATCTCAATTCTAACAGTCAACACTGTTTATATAATAATAATACAAACAGTCTTTAACGAACTGAAGCGCTTTAATAACACTGAACAATTTATATGCTGTATTTATTTCAAATCGACACTGTCACACGACTCTCCCACTACGGTGACTGCACCTGCTTATTTATAGAGCTAGCAGCTTGACCCCCCCCCCCACGCTCGCGCGCATTCCAGAATATTCTGGTGGTTACCCGTGTCTTCGATATCATGCCACGCCTCACCATTGCTACTTGTTCTCGATCATTCTATAACGGCGTAACATCTGGGGTTTTGCTACAATACTGATCTAAATTGAAAATACTTTTGAAAACGACTTATTAACTCTCCAGTGGATGTATTGGCCACCCATTACTTTTAGTCTGTTTTTACGTCAATAAAAAAAGACATAACCGTCGATGACATGCTTCGTGGCACAGGTGTCTTTTTTCATTGCTGCGAATAATAGACATGCGTCCCATATATCCAATGAAGAGTTAATAAGTCGTTTTGAAATGCAGTTTAAATTTAGAATCTATTCATAGATGAGACATTTTTATTCAATTTAAAGCACCCTCTACACGCAGCGGAATGTTTGCATGTTTTGTTTGTATGACATGTTTGTACTACAAATATTACAACTACACGTAGCGATTTGTTTGTATGACATGTTTGTACAAACATGTCAGTTAAAACAAATCGTACAAAGAAATCACAGGAAGATGATTTAAAAAAGCAATGTTTCGATCCTTCTGTTTGTACAAACAAAACGTAGTAAGATTACGTTGTTGCGTGTAGTTTGTCGACATGTATGTGCATACAAAATGCTGAAAGTTGTTTGTATAGATTTGTATGAACGTGTAGGGATGATAAATATTATGTCTACATTTTGTATGTGCATATAAGTCGTACAAACATTCCGCTGTGTGTAGAGGGCACATTACATAAAATAGAGATAAAAAATCTATAAGATACCTATAGATGGAGCTTTATGATTTTATCAATTCATGTTTATTCATAAAATATCTATTTATCCAACTATGAATCCGTTTTAATCGGCATTATTTAAATTAGACGGATCTCATTCCAATGATTTAATAACAACAGTCGTTTATATAAGCTCATTCCAAAAAAATTTGGAAATGTTTCCACAGTATTTTTCATCACTTAAAAAATTCGACTGGGGAGTCAGTCTTATACTTTCCACCTACAGTAAAACTATTAAAAATAGTGTTGCCGTCTAGACAAGACTTTCAAAGTCTTGTCTTGTCTTGAAATACAAAAGTAACAGTAATAACAGTAATATTAGTGTTGTCAATTGTATATAGTTAATTGTTACGGATTATTGTAAATAAATATTTATTCCGCCAACTCAGAAAACAGTTTTGTAACAGTATGTTTAGTTTGGAATAAAAATAAATTATAATCTAAAAAAACTAAAAAACACGCTTTTATGAACTAAAAAGTAAAAAATAATTAATTTTATTGTAAAAAAGCGTGGGGTGCTTTGTATCATATTTTCATACTACTCCACGCTTTTTTACAATAAAATTAATTATTTTTTTACTTTTTAGTTCATTAAAGTGTGTTTTTTTGTTTTTTTAAATTATAATTTATTTTTGCTTTTTAGTCCTTGAGATCCTGGTCAGGATAATGGGGCAAACTTATGGAATTATTGTATTGTAATCGGTCCTTGATAAGTGTGCAAAGTTTCAGTTCAATCTGAAGTTTTTTGCTTTTTTAGTCCTGGAGATCCTGGTCAGGATAATGGGACAAACTTATGGAATTATTGTATTGTCATCGGTTCTTGATAAGTGTGCAAAGTTTCAGTTCAATCTGAAGTTTTTTGCTTTTTTTTTTAGTCCTGGAGATCCTGGTCAGGATAATGGGACAAACTTATTGAATTATTGTATTGTCATCGGTCCTTGATAAGTGTGCAAAGTTTCAGTTCAATCTGAAGTTTTTTGCTTTTTTTTTTTAGTCCTGGAGATCCTGGTCAGGATAATGGGACAAACATATTGAATTATTGTATTGTCGTCGGTCCTTGATAAGTCGACAACGTTTAAACTAAATCTGACCGTTCAAAGTTGGTCAAAATCAAGTCCAAAGAAGTCGGTTACAAACTGATAAACAAGCAAGCAAGCAAGCAAACATACAAGTGAAGCTAATATAAAAGCGTGTTAATAAACGGAGAGAAGGGACTTCTATTAAACCAGCGTTTTCTCTCCTAACAGCTGTCTTAAAGCTGTTTTAATATTAAGTAACAACTCTAATGTTGTTTGTATTAGTGCAAAAGGCATCTTTCCCCTTACGAGACACAACGAAAGAGAATATTATTATACAGTATGTACGTGGCGGTGTAACATATGTCAGTTTACACGTTCTACATTCACGCAGTGTGTGGTTGTGTTTAACCTCGCATAAATATTACATCTCAAAAAGGCTTAAAACGACTTATTGTGTTCTACATATGTTATTTTTAAAGGGCTTATTGTATTACTAACACTCCACACAGAGAGAATGTCAAATTGTATGCGGAGAATATGTCTTCTATAGCGCGTCCAATCAAACTACAATTCACGACCGACCAATCAGAACTCGCAAAATAACTGCGAATGTTTAAACCGTAAAAGTCGTAATAAGTGTAAAAAAGACGCTGACTAAAATCGAAAAGGAGAGACCAGAGTTGAGGAAATACCGATTTTGACTTTTTTTGCAGCGTTTTATATCTTTCCCCGTAAAGTAAGTCATGGTAGGTACGCTTTATCAGACCGTTACGAGTCACGTGTTCTCTCCCTCTCTCTTTCAATCGCGCGTAAATATTACAGGCGCCCATTTTTTTTGGTGAAACTAGATCCTAAATAAAAATGCGATTTGCACCGTACACTGTAAAAAATGGATGTAAAAATACTTTGAAAGTTAAGGTAGAATTCGCTCGATTTTCTAAGTGATTTTACATTATTATTTATTTTTACACAGAAAACTACATAAAAAATTGAACTTTTACTGTAAAGTTAAACAAATTTGTGATTTTTACATAAAGTAAATTAAAATTACATAATTTGTGTAATATTCCAATAAAGTGTGTAAAAATTATAAAATAAAATGTATAGTTACATATATAAAATGAATGAATACAAAACAAATTAATGTAAAATTAGTAACCACGCATGCGCAGTGTGTTTTTATGGAATCTACGCGATGTGCAGGCGATACCTGTTTGCGACGCCATTGTCTCTTTGTGTGCCTATTACCAGATTAATCGCTGACTACAAATGGACCATCGATAATCTATGTAATCGGCCTTCTCATTTCTGACAGTGTACTGGGCTGCAGAACATATTATACAATATATTACATAGATCTACAACCTAGCTTTAATTAATAACACTCGCATGTAGTGGAAATTGATTCCTTTGCATAAGTATATAGAGAATGTTAGATTGGTAATCATGTCAAGGTTGAGTAATGTAAAGCTCATTCCACCGCGATAGTGGAAAGGTTCAGGTTAGAGTCCTGACTGTGACTATGGTTGTTAAAATGATTTTTTCCGATATTTGCAGGAATTAATTATGTAATTGGCTGCTCTTCCAATAAAAATTTTCATAATATATAAAATACTGTCAGAAAATTTATTTATCTATTAGTTACGTAGATTCAAATTCTAAAAAAAAAATAGAGGACGACTCCATTGTCAGTCAGATCAACGCGACTTTTCTTATCTTAGAGTGAAACACTTTTGCTTGGAAAGGCTATACTTCAAGAATATAGCGTGTTGATTATTCCATATCGGGTTTTCATATGCACGCTCAAACATTTTGGTAAAGTCGTTATAATATGAGAAATGTTGCATGGGTTTTGACAGTTAATTTTCAAATTACGAGACTAAAACTACAGATTATAGATTTTTCAATATGTATATTTAGACGAGAAAGGTATGAGTTTGCATTTGCTCTAGAAAAAGTTGGCTTTGAAGTGTCCTACTGGGTCAAAATGGGTGTGAAAACTTTCGATCTCTAAAATCGTTTAAACTAGAAACGTAAAACTCGAGAAAAATATTAATAAAGAAATATATTGTATTAACGCTTTTTTAAAAAAGCCACCCGAGTAAGAAGGGGATCGATTTTTCGAGTTAAAATTAATATGTATCAATAGACCGAGGGCTAGTGACAATTTTTTGGTGTTATTAGTGTATTTGCCATATAATATGGCACATACACTATTGGCGTCGGACGGATGGCGGGACCTAGGGGTCGGACCAAAATTTCTCGACGTTTCATAGCCTCCTGAACAATTTGGCACCATTTTTGAAAATGTTTATATATATATATATATTTTTGTGTGTGTGTGTGTGTGTGTGTGTGTGTGTGTGCGGGCAATAACTTTCGAAAGAGTTAATTAATTTTGACGAAATTTGGTAGGCACGTTGAAATCCATCAGCGCACGAAGACTATTTAAAATGGGCCCCATCGGACCATTTTAAGGGTTGTATTTAGAGGTTTCAAAAATTTTTTGGGCCCAAAAATACCGAAAAAATTGTCAGAATAGTTTCAAAATTGAAATTTAACTCTTTAGTAAAGATTAAAATGTGCTGCTAAAATTTTAATAAAATCGGCCCAACAGGACCGAACTTACAAATTTTATGAAAACACTGGTTTGAGAATAGTCATTTACTTACTGAAGGGTATTTAATTTGGTACAGAGGCTGGTTGCATTGATAATAATATTGAAATTAAGAAAAAAAATATTATTATAAGGGGTGAATGAAGGGGCTAAATTTTTTATTTTGTCCAAAAACAAACTTAAGTTGACATAATAAAGCCACAAGGCCTGTATTAGCAAATACACTATATTGTCGGCAGGGTTTGGCACTGCGACCCGAGTTTTTTATTCAAGGCGTTATTTTTGTGAAGATGTTGAGGGAGGCATATTAAAGTGCCCTGAGTAAGGGATTTTGCTAGATAGCGGTAGGATGCAGAACGCCCCCAACATATAACAAAAAAAATGGTCACAATTATTACTGCTTCAAGGCTGAAATTGTTTGTATAGCTTGTCGGTGACCCAATAATGTCATTATAATATTTGCAGATCGATTGTTCGGTATTAAAGGGGTGGTAGATCACCCTAAACGTGTCATGTACCCGACGAAGTTTATATTATTAGTTCAAGGTTCAAATTTTAATATGTTGTTACGGCGACTGTTTTAAGGATATATTTCAATTTGCAGAACAAAATGTCGGTTCAGTCGTTTCTGACATTACCCGCCGCAAACAAACATTAAAACTTACTATCTTTATAATGTTAGTATCTAGATAAACGAAAACTTTAAAATAAAGATAAGTATACAAAAAAGATATACGGAAATATGGTATATATCGATGAAAAAGTAATTACGAGTAGAATGGAGAATATCTATTAAAAACAAATTTAACAAGCCGTGAGGTGGGTCGTTTATTAGGACTAAAGTGCGACCCTTGAGGTCCACACGACGAACTTCCCAGTTTGATAAATATTTAATAATAATAATTAAATTAGATATTACACAGAAAAGTAATCATTTTAATCATTAAAACATAATTATTATTTATTTTTAACAATAATTAAAAAAAAAAAACGGCTGAACCGAATTTTATAAAATTTATGTCGGATCAAAATGACGTTAACGCGCTTCAATTGACACCCTTACGAAGTCGATATAATTTTTTATTCGCGAGATATTGTGTAAAATCTACTTTTTTGAGTCTATTTGGTTAAGAAAAAAGAACGGCTGAACCGATTTTGAAAAAATTTCTTTCGACCATATTTACGTTAATACGCGTCGATTGGCACCCTAACGTAGTCGATATCATTTTTCATTCTCGAGATTTCGTCTTAGAAAGAATTGGACACATACGTACGTACATACGTACACACACATACACACAGACATCTTTCTAAAAATAGTGTAGTGACCTTGAAACATAAAAAATTGTTATACATTTTGATTTCGATTTTCGGACCCATTACAATAACTTCCAATGGGAAGTTAAAAATATAACTAACTATAGATATCATTATTTCATATTGTATTTCATCAATTTTTATTTTAAATACCTAACTGAAATTTGTCTGTGGCAATATTTATCTTTTTCATAATAACACGCTAATTTGCATATTAATAGTTGTTTTGGAAAAAATATAATGGAATAATAATGGCTTAAAATTACACTTTTAATTGATATACTGTCCATAAATAATTTGTAAAGGAGTACATAGACATCACATTAAAAATTTGTTATTGCTTATTCTGCAAATGTGTGTTTATTTTATTGTAGATTATAGACGCGTCGGCATCTAAGGTCATCAGCGTCTTTCAACTACACTAAATAACAACTAACTTAAAACTAAATAACATCACAAAACATCCATGAGCGCAGGTGGGATTCGAACCCACGGCAGTCCAGTCTAGAGGTTGCGGCAGCAAGCATGCTAACCACTTCAAATGTGTGTTATTTATGCATGTACGTCTATACTAACATATAAAAGAACAATTTTGCATTTATGTTATCTGAAAACTCGAGAACAATTGAACTGATTATGAAAACTATTAATGTTTGAAAACCTACTTCTTGACAAGTGTCATAGACTATACTTAAAAGGGGTGGCCAGACTTTTTGCAGCAAGAGCCCTAGTTACCTACCTGAAAAATTGGGAGCCGCACCTAAAACGCTCAGTTTCGACCCGCTAAACAGGTACCGAAAATCGAATTTTCAATAGCGGCGTAGTGAAAAGCTTTATTATACCTATGTCCTATATATGTATAGATTTCCCTCGGCAACTCATATAAAATAGTAGATTGTATTTCTAGTGTCGTAATGAGACATGTTACTGACGAGTAGTGACAATATGATAAAGCCAGCGCCAGCGAATTTTAACAGCTACAAGAGTCATAATATCATTACGCACGAGAAACATATTTTTGCCAAAATATCTACTTTTTACTTCATTTTCAGTATTTTCCAAAAAAATTGACAATTCATTTGCGTCACCAACTTCACTTTTATAGTAGGCCGTGAGATGTCGCAGTGCGCACGCACAGTAGCAATAAACATAAATCACTATGGAATATATTTTCCACACTAGTGTGTTTTCAAACACTTTCAACACACCTTCCTGTTAACTGACCCAATCCATGCATAAATACATGCATGCAAAGTAGCTATTTTATAGTGGGTATTGTAAAGTGCCCTAATATCGGATAGCTTTTGAAAAGTGTCCATATTTTTTTAACTCCTTACATAAAATGAAATTTCTTAGGCATACAATACACAATATAGTGTCGTTAACAACGCCCAAAAATATGGAAAGTTTTAAGGGCACAAAAATGAACAAAAAGTTCAAATTTATAAAAAGTCTCATTTTTCTGTCATGTCAAAATGTAATCCTAATATCGGATTGTATATCCGATATTAAGAAAATGTTTTTAATAAGGTTTAAAATATTTTTACAAGCTTTTATAATTTTTTTATGCTTTAATATTATCAATATATGTAACAAATCTATAACAGAAATGATCATTTCATAATAACACCAACAAATTTCCTAATATCGGATACCCGATATTTCGACGTCATTACTGTCCGATATTGCGCAATTAGTTTATTTCTAGGTTAAAAACTGAAATATAACACTGGGAAGGTAATTTTAAAAAATTGAATAGTAGTAATCAAACTACACTTTCTGCAGGTTAACTTAAGCTAAAATTTGTAATTAAATGACTCATCTGAGAAAATGTATACGCACTTCAATGTAAGACGTCAAATTTTCGGATGTTCGATTTTTCTTCAAATGCCTATAATGACATCTGTGTGCAAGTAATGATAATAAAAGATTATTCTATAGTAAAGGTTTGACTGCTGGATACACCTTAAATGGTTGTTTGCGACATCTTCCTTTTAAAACTTTTGTAACAGCGGTATCCCAAATTAGGCAAATGTTCGATATTAGGGCACTTTACTCTATAGCAATAAATAATTTGTCGATTAGTGCGAATAGTAGCCGCGTTGTGTCACTGTATATGCAACGTGGCACAATATCTATAAGTCTAGTATCCACTTTACTTTTATTAATGTAGTTTATCGAACAAAATATTATTTTATATACACACAAAATGGAAGGGAAACGTAGCAGGATATAAAACAAAATGGAAGAGAATACAAATTCATTGGAACCGGTAAATGTGGAAACTGAATACAATGACAGATTACCGAACCGGTCATTATTATTATTCCTGTACATAGCTCTTTGTACACTATGTTCAGAAATGATTAATGTTACCTATATGATTAAAAAAAAACTCGGGTCGCAGTGCCAAACCCTGCCGACAATATAGTGTATTTGCTAATGCAGGCCTTGTGGCTTTATCATGTAAACTTAAGTTAGTTTTTGGACAAAATAAAAAATTTAACCCCTTAATACACCCTTAAAATAATATTTTTTTCTTAATTTCAATATTATTATCAATGCAACCTCTGTACCAAATTAAATACACCCTTCAGTAGTAAATCACTATCCGCAAACCAGTGTTTTCATAAAATTTGTAAGTCCGGTCCTGTCGGGCCGATTATATTAAAATTTTAGCGGCACATTTTAATCTTCACTAAAAGGTTAAATTTCAATTTTGAAACGATTCTGAGAATTTTTTCGGTACTTTTGGGCCCAAAAACTTTTTCAACCCCTAAAAACTACCCTTAAAATGGTTCAATAGGGCCCATTTTAAATAGGCTTCGTGCGGTAATGGGTTCCAATGTGTGAACCAAATTTCATTTAAATCGATTAAGTCTGTCGAGAGTTATCGTGTACACACACACACACACATATATATATATATATATATACACATATATACAAAAACATTTTCAAAAATGGTGGCAAACTGTTCAGGAGGGTATGAAACGTCGAGAAATTTTGGTCCGATCCCTAGATCCCACCATCCGACCGACGCCAATAGTGTATGTGCCATATTATGGGAAATACACTAAAAAGTCAAGAGGTGTCATGGGATACCCGACAGAAGTACATTATATTGATACTTATATACTTACCAAATCAGATTTTTACACGCGAAATTATAAAAAAAAATCGAAAATATTATGCAACGCCCAACGCCGCTAAGATATGAATCAGAAGTCCTTTTCTATGCGTTCTATGTGTTGCCAAAAATGTCGAGGGGGTTTGAACCCCCTAACCCCCCCCTCCTTGAATCCGTCACTGAATGTTATTGGATCAGCAATAAATTATAATTCTATTCTATGTATTAATTATAGGTAGAACAATTGGTGAGACCTCTTTTAAGTAGATAATTACTCGTATGATACTTAATACCATAACCTTAACAATTCTGGAACACATTGTATATTGTACACTATATGCAAATACTTATATCTACTTTCCGCATTATATACATACAGTTTGCATGCAACAAAAACAATGATTGATCGAAATAAATAAACGCTTGTTCGAAACATAACCGTATGCAAATGTGTCGATTATTAGTGTTAGGTACTTATGATATATTGTTTTCTGTTACATCTAATAAGGTCATATTTTTATGTTCTATAATATTTTTAGAAAGAAAATGACATGAGACATAATAATTACGATTGTGCCGCAACAGAAGACGTAGATCTACTTCTATAGTTTTATCTTTACAATTAATAATTAACTTCCCATTGGAAGTTATTGTAATGGGTCCGAAAATCGAAATCAAAACGTATAACAAATTTTTATGTTTCAAGGTCACTACACTATTTTTAGAAAGATGTCTGTGTGTGTGTGTGTGTGTACGTACGTACGTATGTACGTATGTGTTCATTTATTTCTAAGACGAAATCTCGAGAATAAAAAATGATATCGGCTACGTTAGGATGCCAATCGACGCGTATTAACGTAAACATGATCTGAAAGAAATTTTTTCAAAATCGGTTCAGCCGTTCTTTTTTCTTAACCAAATAAACTCCAAAAAAGTAGATTTTACACAATATTTCGCGAATAAAAAATTATATCGGCTTCGTAAGGGTGTCAATCGAGGCGTGTTAACGTCATTTTGATCCGAAATAAATTTTATAAAAATCTGTTCAGCCGTTTTTTTTAAATTATTGTTAAAAATAAATAATAATTATGTTTTAATGATTAAAATGATTACTTTTCTGTGTAATATCTAATTTAATTATTGTTATTAAGTATTTACCAAACTGGGAAGTTCGTCGTGTGGACCTCAAGGGTCGCACTTTAGTCCTAATAAACGACCCACCTCACGCCTTATTTTCTAGTTTTTGATACAGCTGATGATTTAAAATAAAACCGTTTAACTTAAAAGTTTTTTTACCTATTTTTATTTACATTCAAAAACGTTCTACATTCCTAAGGTGATAGAGGGTGAGATGGTTATAGGGTCGAAAAATCTTGTTCGAGATAAAATATATCCTGATTTTACTACCCTCAAAAGTGTTTTTCCAAATAGTGGCTGTGCGTCTGCCTTCCTGTCTGTCTGTTGGAATTTTCTTTCCTTTACAATAATTTTTGCAAAACTGCACCGATTTGGGCCACGCAATGCGCTACTGGACTCAAATCCTTGGGAACCAAGAAATGTATCAGATCCATTACGAATGGATTGAGTGACTTCTTAAAAGGGCTCAGGATTGTTCGGGACCAGGCGCGGATCCAGGTTTTCACTCCGAGGGGGGGGGGGCAATTTTTTTTGAGAGTCACCTATCTTCCAGGAGACTTGTTCTGATTTTGTGATTTGTGTGTATAAAACCAAAAATTGGGTAAAATATTAATATAAAATTATAGTTTATATGGGGTGACCGCCGACCCCGAAAACTCAATTTTAAACTTACACCTGCTCCCCCCCTACTTAACGAGAAAAAAACCTTGTCCTACCCAAATTGCAAACTTAGCCTAAAAAATGTAACATTTCAATGGACTATAATGACAATATTTAATTTTCCTGCGTGGCTAAGGAAAATAATTTAGAAAATATTACGTCACAGAAAGAGAGATAATTTTAGGTAACAAATTGTTGCTACAAATACCTTCGGATCTTCTCAAGTAATAATTTACTAAGTAACGGATAAAGCAGCAATTAAAGCCTTACAATCCTACAAATTCAGCTCTAAGCTGGTATGGGATTGTCATCAATTACTAAATGACCGGGGTGGGAGAAACAAAGTTCTCTTAATGTGGGTGCCAGGTCATGAAGGAATCCAGGGCAATGAAAAAGCGGATACCCTTGCTAGACAAGGAGCCTCTGCGAAATTCATTGGACCAGAACCAGTCTGTGGGATTTCTTACAAATGTGTTCAAAAAACTGTTAGGAAATGGACCTGCGAGCAACATCTCTCTTAATGGAACCTGATTTCAGGTAACAAACATGAGAAGAAAATGATCGCAGGCCCCTCCCCCAGGCTCACTGAGGACCTAATCAAACTCAGCAGGCCAACACTTAAAAAGGTGACTGGGCTTTTGACCGGTCACGCTTCTCTAAGGAAACACCTACATGTGATGAAGATACGACAGGAATCAACACTATGTAGATTCTGTGATATGGAGGATGAAACAGCCACCCATATCGTGTTCGAATGTGAAGCACTAGCCTACAGAAGGACAACCATCTTTGGATATATAGATGAGGATGGAATTATTCCACAGGATAATCTAGTGCCAAATCTTCTGGAGCTCATAAGAAGATCCAGGCTATTTGTGGACTAGATCCAGCTAATGGGGAAGCACTAAAATCCTTCTAGGATGTGGTGCAGTTTATAGGCCAATCTAGGACCACCCCTAATTGTTTTTAATCTTTTAATCTTTAATCTTAAGTAACGGATACCTAAAATACTGACATCACTACTTGCGGCCGTAACGAAAAAATCTATAAATTAAGGATGAGTTGAACTTGGTTGGTTTTCTGTAAGAATCGATACTCACTCCTTATATAACGAAAACTCAGTCCCTCGAGTTTCTTTAAAGAGAGTTTTCACTGTATTTGATATCTGACTTCAAGAATCTAATTCTGGCATTTGAGAAAATCGAATGTAACATACGCAATCATAAAATGTAATGACGTAATAGGAAAAAGGAGAAAGTAGTGTGTGCTCGATCCATTTCCTCATACATTAAAAAACTGCTTTCGTCACTTAAAAATAAATGTATCCGTCATTTTCAAGTCATAAGACATTTATTTTTACATCTCACAGATGTTTTTGAATGAAATTGTGTTTGACATACGTTTCTTTATACAGAAGGCTCCAATAAACTTGCACTTATAACTAGATTAACACGAACTTCTTTTTTACATGGCGTTGCTATAGTTCCTCTATTACAAGTCCCCAGTTCCCGGTTTCTAGCCCGAGAACTGGTAAAAGTGTCAATTGGATTTTCAATTTATTATTAAAAAAAAAAAATAATGAATTGAAAATATGAATTGGTGCTAGGCCCAAATAACCTTAACTGTTGATGGTCTTTAAAACACAATTTAACAATTTAATTTAACGAACTTCTTTCGAAAACGTCGAAAACTATTATTTAACTTGAAAATATTTCTAGGATTAGATTGGTTTGGAATGCCGTGCTGTCAAATCTACTACTAAAAAATATAATTTAACAATTATGACTTTAGACACAGAAAAAAAATTGTTTTTCAAGGTAAATTTTGAACAAAATGCCTACAAAAATGTTGTACAAAAAATATAATAAATACATGTATGCACTAGGGTGGGTCAAAAAAGTCAATTATTTTTTTTTTACAAGTGACACGGAAAAATAGGTTGCTAGACACCTTAAAAAAATTCTCACCAAATATGAGCTCTTAATTTTAATAGGAAGTTCCTCCGCATCACAGTTTTTTATTTTTTTCTCAGTCCAACAGAAAAAAATTCATACCTCATCATTAATTGATTGTACAGAAAAAAATTTTAAGAGAATTTTGTAGGAAATTTAATGCTCTACAAAAAAGGTATCTTATATTTTTTCCGCAAACCTCACCATTTGAAAGATATTGAAGATTTAAAATAGTCATTTATTGTCGAGTTATAAAATTCATAAACAAAAATGAAATTTGTCTTAAAATAATCAAACTTAAATCTTCAATATCTTTCAAATGGTGAAGTTTGCGGAAAAAATATAAGATACCTTTTTTGTAGAGCATTAAATTTCCTACAAAATTTTCTTAAAACATTTTTCTGTACAATCAATTAATGATGAGGTATGAATTTTTTTCTATTGGACTGAGAAAAAAATAAAAAACTGTGATGCGGAGGAACTTCCTATTAAAATTAAGAGCTCATATTTGGTGAGAATTTTTTTAAGGTGTCTAGCAACCTATTTTTCTGTGTCACTTGTAAAAAAAAATAATTGATATTTTTGACCCACCCTAGTATGCACAGTTTAGAAAATAAATATAGGTATAGTTTAAATCGATCAGTTATTTTTTGAGCACGGTCGATTTTAAATTCTGCAATGATTTTTTTATGAAGAAATATGTGTGATCACAATTTAAGGTCATTGTCAAATCAAGATTTCTTACAATGCCTTTTGCAACCAAGCATATTGAATCTTACAATCATGCTAGTAATATAATTATAGGTATACTTGCAACGCAAACTTCGAGGACACTTATTATTGTCTGGAATTATTGAGGAAATGCATGTATGTATAACCGCGATTATCTCAGGAACTACCGAACCGATTTGGATTATTTTTTTTCTTCATATTATCTAGAATTGTATGAAGAAGGACGTTAGATTACCATGCCTTTTCTTAGCAGCCTAGTTATCTAATATACGCGCGGTTATGGTGGAAAAAACGGGTATGGATCTGTGCCTCCACCATTAAACCTTAACTTCTGCTAGCCTATCTCTACAGTCTAGTCTAGACTTTATAGAATATGCGTTATCACGGTAATTTTAAGTCTAGTGGATGCATAAGGCTACTGATATACTTATTCAATATAAATAGTATCATTTAAATTTGATATTGGTTTTGTTTTATGTTTGGAGCCATTTTGATGTGGGTTCTATTTTTTTCGAGATTAATTTTAATATTTTTAATATTCAACTTCAAAAAACATTTCTCCTGACTACCTAAGCTCCGCCTAATTGCTAGGCAAGTTGGAACCTCTGTGCAAGAACAAATGCTTGCTAATAAAATTCGATATATCAACTGCAAATTTTTACTTAGAGAGAGTTGACTGTACTGGCATATTTGTTGATACAAAATGAGATTTTAGCCAGTTTTTGTTACTCGGATACAGAAATAATAATATAGTATTTTGATAGATGAGTGAATAAATCAGTGAGTCAATAGAAGCGTAAATTTTCACTGAATATATTGACATGTACAGAGTCACACCTGGCGCACAGGTAGGCTTTGATCGTACGGTATCCCATTCCACATTCGACTAGGTACTTACCGTGTAAAGTGGAGCCATTATTTTTCATATTTATGTGTGCTATGACGTAAAAATATATACATTGTATATAGAAAGCTTAGTTAGCCAACATAAATCAATTGCGAATTTAAATCAGTTCTGACAGGTTGGTGAACGTGCAGTTATGAACAAAACAATTATATTTAATTGTAAATGGCTTGTATTTAAAGGGGCGGTAATATATTAGAGTTTCGGTCAGTATTAAAATACTAATTGTATGTTCAATAACTTATAAAATATGAGCACCACAAAAATTGAAACGAGGAGTATCTTATAATGACCAAAATAGATATCAATATTGTAACAAAACTCGTTGGTAACTTTGGTAAATATTTTATTTATCTATTCTTTCACAACAGTGACAACCGTTTACATGCTTTGGACAATTATTGTTCCTCACTTTATTCACTGTTCGCTTTTTGTCTATTTTCCGTTGGTCAGTTTTGCTTGACCGTTGGTCAATTTTTGTTGACCAACACTTCGTTACTACTTGACCACTATGTGTCCACCATATGTCTGTGGCACGTATATTGTTCACTGGGTCCACTATATGTCTGTGGTGGTGGTATTTATTTGCCACCTGCAGATATCTTCCACACTGTCTGTCACTTTGCACCAGAAGATTATCTGCACTTAATCACTCGAAGATCTCGTCTGTCACTTTCAAATATCTTCCACACTGTTTGTCACTTGGTACTGGAAGATTATTTGCACTAGGTCACTCGAAGAACTTTTAACTCGCTGGTGGTATATTTATTTCCCGTTGCACTTTTCACGTCTGCTCTCGTTGAGAATGTATACGTGACTCTGGTGTTTCATTCTTGCTCTTGCTTATATGAACTTTCCTGGTCATTTCACATCCATGGTGGCGGGTTTTCTTATTGTTGTCAACCAGAATATTTCTTCGCGCTCAAGACTGCGTGATCCATGTTAAGCCAACGAATCAAGGCTGCAACCAGCCTGCCTAGATTCGTTACAATATCAATCAATTAGTAGGTACTTAAATGCGTGACAATCCAATAGAACAGTAAATAAACAAATCTTCATGGTTTCCGGGCTTGTAGACCGTGGTCCGGTGGTATTTCTACCTGACGTTTCGTCTACAACTGCGGTAGACATTCTCAAAGGCGATGTGGCAGCGGTCGAAATGTCCTTCTTGGCGGCTCACAGGTCAGTGTGTCAGTGACGGGTGTCCTCCCTTCTTTTATGCTCAGTACCAGTGTGTTCTCTATTCGGTCGTAGACCGTATCTCCGTAATTGGTCAATTGCGTAGTGTATAGTGGTAGGGGTGAGTTCTCTACTCGGTCATATTCCGTTCTTGTACGATTGGTCATTGGTTTTGTATGTCGGACCACGGCCTACAAGTCCGGAAACCATGAAGATTTGGAACAATACCGGCCGTGAAAGCTTGCACACCTGAGTAAATAAACAGTGAATAAATGGGCAGTAATGCATGAACAGTTACTAAGTCAGAATCGGTCCGCTAGAAATATTCATGGGTTAAGCAGTTAGTAAAATGAAAACTAACAATAGATACTAAGAAAAAATACTCACTAAGAATCGAACTTGTTCACTAAGAATCGACCTTACTCACTATAAGAATCGACCTTGCTCCCTAAGAATCGACCTTGCTCACTATAAGAATCGACCTTGCTCACTATAAGAATCGACCTTGCTCCCTAAGACCTTGTTCACTAAGAATCGACCAGCTTAATAAGAATCGACCGAGAATTGGCGAACTATTTATCTAATTGTCCATTCAATTATATATTTGATTCGAAACATATTGGAAAAAATCATTTTACCAACCATAGTCACAGTCAAGAAGGAGAATGTTAGATTAGTAATCTTGTCACGGTTGAGTAAATGTAAGCTCATTCCGCCGCGAAAGTGGAAAGGTTCAGGTTAGAGTCCTGACTGTGACTATGGTTGGTAAAATGATTTTTTCCAATATGTTTCGAAGCAATTATATAATTGGCTGCTTTCTAACGAAAAATTTTCAATAGAATATTTATTTAATCTAAGTGTTGTACCGCCGCTGTAGGATTAAATAAATAATCAAATTATTTTATATTCTACATTTTACTATCACAATCAATTTAATAATTATCGCAAAAAAGTGAAATACTGCCCATATTTTCCGAAAATAGGTATGTTTTTTGGAGTCGGAAGACCTCAAAACGAAAAAATATTGTAATATTTTGAAAAGTGATTTAGTACCATTCTCGACTTGTGGAGTTGGAATGGTAAAATTATATGACTTATTATTAGGTCAAGATAAATAATTGACTAGAAATATGTTAAGAAATGAATAATGTAAGCAGATTTTTGGTTCACTGTTTATATTTTTGTTCTTTGTCAATATTTTGATTTGATATCTTAGATATAGGAAATAAGAATTTCCGATTGGAAAAGCGAAATTGATACTTAATAGAAAATTCGAAGTCGAGGAAATTTGCCTGTCGTGAAAAATGGCACGTGTGGATTTACGAACTCCCAGTAGAAATACCGGACGTTGTATTTGGTGATGAAATAGGTATTAAATAACAAATCAAGTATACTTATCACATATTATACTTCACAGTGAGAATTAAAAATTTTCGAGCATACAAGTTATTCAAGAATTACGTACAAGGCGCGAAATTCATATAAAATATAGAATTCGATGTTGGGTAACATCGAAATTTTAACCAACCTTTGGCCCACATTTACCTGTCTTTTTTTTTAATCGCAAAAACCGATTTTCAAAAAAATCCCTAACGTAGTCGATATCATTTTTCATTCTCGAGATTTCGTCTGTGAAAGAAATGGACACATACGTACACACACACACAAATACACACAGAGACATATTTCTAAAAATAGTGTAAAATAGTGTAGTGACCTTGAAACATAAAAATTTGTTATACATTTTGATTTCGATTTTCGGACCCATTACAATAACTTCCAATGGGAAGTTAAAAATGAATTCGAAATAACTGTCGGTTATGTCAACCCGCTAATTTACTTTTAAAATTCATAGTGCAAGTTTTTAAAAAGTTTATCGCCGATAGAAAAAATAGCGTCAAATCAATCACCATTCGGTCTGATTATATAGTGCAGAGGGTCGAACGCTTGAGAGTGAAACTTTCAAAGCTAGCCTAAAAATAAATTCTCACATCTGTACGCTTTTCAGAGGCGTTTTTCGTTACACGAGAAGATAAATGAGACATATGTTTAAGAAGTTGATAAAAGCCATCGACGTAGCGGATTGAAAACGATGAACGCTTTGGAAAACTCGCTATCCGCCTTGTTGTGATACACTTGTCACTCCGAAATTACTTTATATATTATAGTAGGTATGTTCCGAAAGTAACTTCATCTATTTTGAGAGTGCACTGTAAAAAAATGGATGTAAAAATACTTTGAAAGTTAAGGTAGAATTCGCTCGATTTTCTAAGTGATTTTACATTACCTATTATTTATTTTTACACAGAAAACTTCATAAGAACTTTTACTGTAAAATTAAACAAATTTGTGATTTTTACATAAAGTAAATTAAAATTACATAATTTGTGTAATATTATAATAAAGTGTGTAAAAATTACAAAATAAAATGTATAGTTACATATATAAAATGGATGAATACAAAACAAATTAATGTAAAATTAGTAACCACGCATGCGCAATGTGTTTTTATGGAATCTACGCGATGTGCAGTCGATAACTGTTTGCGACGCCTATTACCAGATTAATCGCTGGCTACAAATGGACCATCGATAATCTATGTAATCGGCCTTCTCATTTCTTACAGTGTGTACCTATTCCTATTGTGAGAATTAGAAAATTGATTGAGGGGAGCGGAAAACGTACCTATATAAATTTTTGCCTTTATAAAATCCTTTATATTATGCTTTGGATTTTTTAATTTAGGAGAATCACGGACGGCCCTTTGATAACACACAAGCTGCTACACAACGCTACTGTGTTTGTTAAAGAAACTATGTAACTAATCGTCTTATGTTGGATTGCAGAAAACATTGTCAAAAAATTTGAGTTTTTATGCGAGCAGCCTAATATCGTTGAGAAACTCCCTGTCATGTAGAACAAGAGATAATACTCATACAAAAACAAATGGTTGATATACATAGAAAAAGATCGCTTTTCAAGCTAAATTTCGATCAAAATGCGTAGAAAATTGTTGTTTTAACGTGGAAATTTTAAAAAAAAAACTATACTAAATACATTTTTTTGGTCGCTGCAAATAAATTAGATACTTTCTGTCTATCATGCATATACATGCACAGTTTAAAAAAATATCGTTTCAATCCATCATTTATTTTTCGTGCAGGATCGATTGAAAGTTCTACAATGCTTTTATTATGGAGAAATATGTACCTATGTGTGGGTACTGCAACGTATCTTATTAGGTTGCGCTTGATTGTTGTTTTTTTTTTCTCATTTTTAATTGTATACTAGCAAATCAAAAACCATACCATATTTTAAATCCCCTTCAGGGTAGGCTGCCCAATTACACAAAATACGTTTGTACATTGTGTAATCATTTTGTGAAGGGTAGCCTATTGGATTTACGCAATTGGTTAAAAAAAAGATGTCATTTTGTTTCGTGAATATTCCTCAGTTTTTGTTTTAGACGCGACCAAGAGATACATCCAGTTCCTTAAATAAAAATTATTATTTTGATCAAATCCAAAATTATTATAACTTTTGTTGATACTTCGAGTAACATTATAGATCGTCGTCCTTGTTTGAAAAAAATTTGATATTAACTTACGGTGGTATGATTTTTGGATTAAACGCTGTATTGGTTTTTTTTTTGTTTCTGTGTTCAAGTGATTGTAAAAAAAAAATAAATGTGTCCAACATCCGTTTTATTAAAATTGTTAGTAAATCATAATACTTATTCATTTTCTTTCATGTCCTCGAATTTCGATCTTACGGATCCGGCGTCTTTATAATTAATGATAACGCCATAGTACAATCTAAGGTCATTGTTAAGTCAGATTTTCTGACAATGCTTTCTGCAATTCAGCATTAGTTGCCATCAAAATACAGCTCAACTTCTTTATGTCGAATTTCAACAGCCATAAAAAAAAATCGAGTTACAGAGTAAAAAATACATATAATAATATGGAGTAGATTGTGTATCTAGATGCGTAATGGAGTATATTACTGACGTGTTAGTGACATTATGTTAAAACGAGCACAGCGATTTTTAACTGTCACACGAATCATAATACCATTACGCACGAGATTTAATTATATAGTATATTGTACATGACATCTAAACTGTATATTACAAGCCGTGCGAATAAAGGCGTCAAGCCACATGAACTCTACAAGGTATGATGGTTCGAGACCATAGCTAGGAGAATTATTAAATATTTGATTTATTTTTATTTAGGTAGGTATTATTAAAAATAATAAATTGAAAAACATTAAATTACTATTGAATTTTATTTACCACACTAGTGTGTTTGAAAACATGTTCAGCACACCAGCGTGTTAAATGACCCATTACAGGCCGGTATACATACATGGAAAGTAGCTATTTTAAAATGAGTATGGCAAAAAATGAATACTTACACGTATACTTAGATCATAATTAATGATAATAATTTGACTTTGATAATAATACGAGTTATGGATAGTCGACTTGGGGCGTCTTCAAGATATTTATCTTAGTACGTCACATATCTCAAACCAGCTATAATTCATTCATTATAAAAAACGTTGTTTATTTTACTTGACATTTCTAAATGCTAACTGTAAAGCGTTTTGTGAATGGACTGTCAAAAACACTTCTTCTCACAGAAAATTCTTAAGTGCATTAAATTAAAAAGACTGGATATTCGAATCGTTTAAAGAAATTAGTCACACTAGTTATAATAAAAAAACTTTAGTTTGCTCGGCAAAAACTAGATGTATCTCAACAAACAAATGAACGTGTTTTTGTAAAATGCACTGTTCTTTATACAGTGTGTTTTGCACCCAAAGCTCTGAACTTTGTAATAATTAACTCGTTATAATACTTTATTGTGTGGTCTTTTTCACCTGATTCATCTAAAATAACAAAACAAAAACCTCCTTCAAAAAGCCACTAAAAAGAGGAAAATAATGAAATTTTGAGGTCTGCGCCAATTTAATAAAATATGAAGTCGGTTAAAAAGTATAGTATAGTGATTAATAGGTATCTTCTTTTTAACCAACTTCATATTTTATTAAATTAGCGCAGACCTCAAAATTTCATTATTTTCCTCTTTTTAGTGGCTTTTTGAGGGAGGTTTTTTTTTTGTTAAAAAGTTTTTTATTTTTTACTTTTTAGTGTCAAAAAGTGACATTTACCTTAAAGGAATCACACGCCGTTACTCACTTTTATTAAACCAACTTTCTTACGCTGTCTGATGTGTCAAAAAGTTACATTTACCTTAAGGAGTCACACGCCGTTACTAACTTTTATTAAAATCAGCCGAACTACTGAACCGATTTTGATGAAATTTCTATGGGATCAATCTGAAAGTAAATCCTTTCAAATAGAAAAAAAAATTTCCAAATCGGTTTATAAATGACGGAGTTCTGAGGTAACAAACATAAAAAAAAAAAATACAACCGAATTGAGAACCACCTCCTTTTTTTGAAATCGGTTATTACAATAAATATAATTAATATTCTGACGGATCTAAGCAGGCCGATTGAAACCAAGCAAACATTCTGCAATGTTCAATCGCGCAGCCTTTGATTAATGAAAGTCTTGAGCGTCTCAATAATGGAGAAAGTGCCACCCTTGACTTGGAATGATTTCAGAAGCTTATAAATAGAAGTCACGTGTCTGTTGGCGAGAAGTATTCTGTGAACTGTTGACGAGACCAGATCAACGAATAGTGATAAATAAATATAGTGATAAATAAATACAGTGATAAATAAATACCGTGATAAATAAATACATTGATAAATAAATACAGTGATAAATAAATACCGTGATAAATAAATACAGTGAGAAATAAATACAGTTATAAATAAATACAGCGATAAATAAATTTTAGTGATTTTGCTCTGGACCATTGACGAGAGTGGGCCAACCAATAGTGGACAGATAGTGATCAAGGACACTGTCACACTGGACATAGTAGACAAACGGTGGTCAAGAATAGTAGACATAAATGAACAAGTTGATAAACGATAAATATAAAGAGTTAAGAGTGTGTTGATTTGATGTAAGTACCGCTGCCTGCAGTTTACTTTCGAAAGTTATTGCCCGCACACATATATATATATATAAATATATATATATATATATATATATACATATATAAATAGACATTTCCAAAAATGGTGCCAAAGTGTTCAGGAGGCTATGAAACGTCGAGAAATTTTGGTCCGACCCCTAGGTCCCGCCATCCGACCGACGCCAATAGTGTATGTGCCATATGGCAAATACACTAATAAAGAAAATAGAGATTTACCATACACAGTTTTATTACAATATTATTATTATTATAAACATGTGTAGTCGATAATCTTTCCAAAACTTCTCGTAGAGTTTTATTCTAATTTTGGCTACGGAATCAACAGTGTGATTTTATATTATAGAATATGTAATTATAAGGATTGATATGGGGAGCCATACATGATTTCCCTGATATTCCAAAATAATTTTTAATTAGAATTTGCCAAAAAGCTCGTAGACGATATTATTATACGTACAAAATATACACAATCGGCCATCAAGGCTTTGTGTAAGAAAATATTTATTTGAAATTATTGATGGTAATCATGAAAAATGATCGGTTGTATATTAAATCGCCATTTTCCTTTTTCTCTACTACTTTCCGCCATTCGATTTGAGCTGATAGGTAAAGATTTAATAACCAACAAACTTTAATACTGCTCTGAACGTTGACTAATTATTACAATCTTACAATCTTAAAATTAATTGGTTATTAAGTCTTTACTTGAATTTAGGAATGATTTAAAAAAAGATAGGTACCTATACTCCATGCATTATGCCGGCTATGGTGCCATTGTATTCTGTCAAAATGATTCATAACTCTACGCTGTTTCAAAATAGACGACAGCTACATCATCTCCCGCCGGGATTCAAACCCAGTACCTTCCAAATATAAGTCCAGTGCTCTAACCGCTGGCTACGCACTCGGTGGATTTGTAAACAGAAGGCGCGTAGAAGGTTTAAACAAACAAGCCTTGTATAGTGACTGTTTATTTACTAGAATGGTCGTAGATTCAAACACACCGTATAAAAATACTGTGTAGGTTTTTTTAGTGACAAAAACTTCAAGCGAGAGACTAGTTTCAAAACACCAACTGTTTTCTGTTATATAAATTATTTTACTTCTATACAACAAGGAGTATTTCATCTGAACTATATTCGTACCGTGTGTTCGTAAACTTTTTGTATTATAAGTTAAATTTAATAATAGTTCTATTCATGCGAACAAAAATTTGCGATATTTACAACAAAAAAAAACACTAGATTGTTTCAACAAAAATATTTCTTGAAAAATAATGGTTCTTCAACAATTTATTTTTTAGGATTTCAGATTGATGTTTGGTCGATGTATACCATGTCGTATGCGCAGTAAATATATTACTTGTAGAGGGCAGTATAGCCTAGTGGTTAGCGTGCTTAGTGCCGCAACCTCTGGATGGACTGCCGTGGGTTCAAATCCCACCTGCGCTCATGGATGTTTTGTGATGTTATTTAGTTTTAAGATAGTTGTTATTTAGTGTAGTTGAAAGACGCTAATGACCTGAGATGTCGACGCGTCTATAATCTACAATAAATAAATAAAATATATTACTTGTATAGTTGCATCCTATGATCAAATCAAATGAAATAACTAACTCTTGCCTTACGGTTGATACATTCTCCTCAGAGCTGAACAAAGCACTAAACCTAAGTGCTTGAAGCACCGAGCATCAAGCACTTTCATAAATGTTTAATTTATTCAAGCGACAACAATTTATTCAAAAGTGCTTAAAAGCATCGACCATTTTCTAAAGTGCTTGAAAAAATTAAGCAATTTAAAGTAACTTCTTAGCTTCCAACATTACAGTACAAAAGTCCAAAGTAATACCTATGTTTTATTAAAAATGCTTTCTAAGCATTTAAAACGCTCATTAAGCATTTAAAATGCTTATTAATCATTCAAAACGCTCATCAATTCCTAATACTTAATAAGCTTGTTGAATGCTTACATTAAGCAATTTATAATGGTTACCAGCTTAATAAGTAACAAGTCTTTATGCAAGTACTCTAAAGCATTGAGAATCTGTTTTATAAAGTGCTTTAAGCATTATAAGTGCTTAAAGCATTATTGCAAGCACTAAGTTCCCAGCCATGACCAGATCTGATTCTCCTACAGATTTTCTTTAGATTTTGTATCGGTTTGTTTGTCGATTCTCTGTATATCTCACCTTTATAACTTAATTTTCAATCATTCGATCTCGGTTTCTGTCTTACCGCCGATACTGAGAGGACACCGAGAGTCTTAAGGTACGTGCAGTACGCAGCTAGTAGCATGTATGGTAGATGGTCGCTGAAATTATAAGCGCTTATAGGTTTGCACAACGAAGCATTGATACTAGCACTGATACAAGCTTAAGTCGCGTTTGAAATGTCAGATAGCGAAAACGAATATTTGTGTTCCTCTGCTACAAAGTGGTATATTTTAAATACAAATTTGGGTAGGAGCTATCATGTCCACCCTATTAACAGAAAACGATCTAAACATGGCGAATTTCATCAATTATACCAAAAATTAAAATTTTACCCAAACCGGTTTTTTGAAAATTTACGTATGGAACCTAACACTTTTAAATACGTCTTACAAAAAACACAAAACAAATTAAATAAAAACTGGCAAAATTTCACTTATTAAACTAGTCACATCCATTGCGAAACTTGTAACGGCCATTTGACAGTTGTCACACGTTGATTGTAGTAGTCAGCGCGCTGAAAGAATGGTGAGATACATTCTTGAATCTACCAGCTCTTGTAACAGCGCTTATACCTGCTACACTCACTGCTTCGTTGTGTCCGCTCGCATATATAACAATGCATTAATTTAAGCAAGCCCTGCTATGATCTATGCTACCATCTATAGAATCCCAGCTGCGTACTGCACGTACCTTTATTCGTAGCCCTAGACATGTTGGATGCTAAATGTTAACGTATAGCCAACGGTAGTTCTATTATACTGCCACTTTTATCAGGCATATTGCTAGTGGTCTAGTAATTTGCATTACTGGTTAACAACTAAGCATCAGCTGGCAGGATTGTGGACTATTTACACAGGCGTATGAACATCGGCGTGTGAATACAACATAACGTGCACATTTTGTTTAATGCAGCGACGCTGCAGTCAGTCACTAATCCTCTCAGTTGTTGGTCCTGACCCCTAGTTCACCCTAACCACCCCACTGTGATGTGAACTCCAAATAATATATACTATACACACACCATATACCATACACTGTCTCGACTTCATTTCGCAATCATTGTGCTTTATTTTTCTTCGTCTTTGGAGTCGTACACCGTATTTTTTATTTTTTATATTTTGTCACGAATTTCATTGAGACTGAAAAGAGAATAGCAAAGTATATGTCGGGTCACGTAAGGTGAACCAACTATCAGTGGCGGCCGGTGGTCAAAAATTTTGGTAGTGCACAAAATACCTAACCCAAAAATATGATCTCTTTGTTGCGCTCATTAATTATCTACATCTCTTTTTTACTCTAATTAATTTTTTTTGTTCAGATTAGTCTTTCGGACAATCTGTATACCTATAATTATATGTACATTTTGCAAATGAGTTTAAGATGAACTGTTTTTTACCATTTCAGATGCGTCGAATCATTAACGCCTTTTTGAGTTCAGTTAGCTTCACACGGAAAACAGAAAAAAAAAACTAATAAGTGTATCACATCCACACAACCATGATGCACCATACAATTCTTTTTTAAAACAACGCGTGAATTAATTATTATTTTTATAAAATTAATTGTTGAAATTTCAAGTTTATTGTTGAAGAAAATCAAATATGAATTAAATCATAATCATTATATTATTACAGCTTGATTATTTTAATGCCGATAACCATAATTCACCACGAAACATTTTTTTATAAATTACAAAACAGAATTTAATTTTAAAAACCGGGAATTTTCAATGAAAAATGAAATATTGTACTGAACTGTTTACTTGATGGTCTACGGATTGTAACTGAGAGGCAAGTGTGAAATGGATAATAATATAAAAACTGTAACGAACTTAGCCGAAGTTGTTTCGGTGTCTTTCGGCTGTATTGGATCGGCGCGCGAAGTTCGTCTATATTAAACTACGTAAATATACCTGTCTCACGGTTTTACTATCTTTGTCTAATTTTACATTGGGACAATGCTAGCTGTTTCGTGCGCTAATAGAAACGCTCTGCCTTCAATGCCTTGGGTAAAATACAACAGCTCAGCAGATTTGTTCAATGAAACATGATTAACCGATTATAATATTTGATTCTGTGTAGGCGTATGACGTGTCATCGTTTATCAATAAGTAAATTCATAAATTTATTTATTTTTTAATTTTGCGTTGCGTTGCATTTCAACTGTCAGTGCAGTGCACGAGCGCACTTAAAGACGGGCCGCCACTGCCAACTATATAGGTACACAGTACAGTAGACTAACTACAGTTGCACGATTTTGGGATTGTATGTAGTGGTAAACTTTTTTCTCATCTTTGATCGAAAACGAAGGTATTTAATAATTCTAAAAAATCTACGGAAAATACTTAAGTATTAGGTACTGGATTTTTGGAAAAAAAAAATTTTTTTGCAGCCAATTTATATTTAGATAGTTTTATTTACTTTAGACGTTTCGCCTTTTTAAGGTACATGCAGTATGGAGCTGGGAATCTAGATGGTAGCGTAGATCATAGCAGGGCTTGCTTAAATTAATGCATTGTTATATATGCGAGCGTGCACAACGAAGCAGTGAGTGTAGCAGGTATAAGCGCTGTTACAAGAGCTGGTAGATTGCAGAATGTATCTCACCATTCTTTCAGCGCGCTGACTACTACAATCAACGTGGGACAACTGTCAAATGGCCGTTACAAGTTTCGCAATGGATGTGACTAGTTTAATAAATGACATTTTGCCAGTTTTTATTTAATTTGTTTTGATTTTTTTCTAAGACGTATTTAAAAGTGTTAGGTTCCATACGTAAATATTCAAAAAACCGGTTTGGGTAAAATTTTAATTCTTGGTATAAATGATGAAATTCGCTGTGTTTAGATCGTTTTCTATTAACAGGGTGGACATGATAACTCCTACTCAAATTTATATTTAAAATATACCACTTTGTAGCAGAAAAACACAAATATTCGTCTTCGCTATCTGACATTTCAAATGTGATTTAAGCTTGTATCAATGCAAGTATCAAAGCTTCATTGTACAAACCTATAAGCGTTTATAATTTCAGCCACCATCTACCATACATGCTACCATCTAGAATCCCAGCTGCGTACTGCACGTACCTTTAGGCATCTTCAGTAATTCTAAAATGATACATATTAGAGATCTCTATCTAATATGTATCATTCTAGAATTACTGAAGATGCCTGAAAAGGCGAAACGTCTAAAATAAATAAAACTATCTAAATATAAATTGCCTGCAAAAAATTTTTTTTTCCAAAAATCCTATATCTTCAGACATACTAAACTCACTACGCTTAAGTATTATTGTTAGCTGAACGGAAGAAAAGCGACGTAACGAGCTGAAAATAATCACATTCATCCAGATTTGCCAAGCATAATAAAATATATAAATTTCATGCCATGACTCAACGTTGGCGCGTATTTGTGTGACAAACACGAGTATTTTCTATTTTTTAACAGACTTCAAAAAAGGAGGTTTACAGTTTGACCTGTACGTATGTGTGTGTGTGTGTGTTGGGGTGTGTGCGTGTGTATGTATGTATGTAATTATGTACACGATTATATCGACAACCGTTGATCATATTTCGATGCGGTTTTCACTAATCGAATATAAGCTATTCCCAAGGAAGGTTCTTACGTATAAATAAAATATTTCAATATTTAAATCGGTTCAGTAGTCTTTTTAAAGTTCAGTAATTAAATATTAAGAAAGAAGTCGGTTAACAACGTGCAAACTACGTATTGCAGCCAGTAGAAATGTAAAAAATTTAAAAATAGAACCTCCTTCAAAAAAGCCACTAAACTAAAAAGAGGAAAATTATAAAATTTTGAGGTCGGTGGTAATAAAAGTAGATACCTATACTTATATCAAAATAAAGTTTTAAAAATTAAATTGGCGCCACCACAAAATTTTATTATCTTCCTCTTTTTAGTTTTAGACTTTAGTGGCTTTTGTGAAGGAGGTTCTATGTCGTTTTTAATTTTTATACTGAAGATTGTTGAAATAGACGTCTCACTGTAATATTTTTTAAACACAAAAAACTAAAAAATAAAAAAGCACAGTTTTTTCTCCTAAAACATTTTCTGCAATAAAAGAAAATTACGAAAGTTTCTATTCAGCGATAGTCTCGAGGTAAAGTTTATATTTCCAACAAGAATGACAAAGTTTTCAGTTAGCGACACGCTAACATGAAATAATTAATTAAATACTGTTTGATTTAAGTTCCTGATTCAAGTGCTGTGAGATTTTATCCTTCGGTGGTTTGTTTAAGATTCCGTGTGATCAGCTTGTCACACGTCAGTTTAGTTTTGTTAAATTTTGTAAGAAATAATAATTAAACATTTGCATTAACAGGACGGCGGCACTTCGTTAAGAAAAGACACGAAACATTGACGTTGAGTTCACCTACGTCGATTCTGCCTCACTAAAGGTGCGTGCAGTACGCAGCTAGGATTCTAGATGGTAGCATGTATGGTAGATGGTGGCTGAAATTATAAGCGCTTATAGGTTTGCACAACGAAGCTTTGATACAAGCTTAAGTCGCGTTTGAAATGTCAGATAGCGAAGACGAATATTTGTGTTCTTCTGCTACAAAGTGGTATATTTTAAATACAAATTTGGGTAGGAGCTATCATGTCCACCATATTAATTGAAAACGATCTAAGCATAGCGAATTTCATCATTTATACCAAGAATTAAAATTTTACCCAAACCAGTTTTTTGAATATTTACGTATGGAACCTAACACTTTTAAATACGTCTTAGAAAAAACTCAAAACAAATTAAATAAAAACTGGCAAAATTTCACTTATTAAACTAGTCACATCCATTGCGAAACTTGTAACGGTCATTTGGCAGTTGTCACACGTTGACTGTAGTAGTCAGCGCGCTGAAAGAATGGTGAGATACATTCTTGAATCTACCAGCTCTTGTAACAGCTCTTATACCTGCTACACTCACTGCTTCGTTGTGTACGCTGGCATATATAACAATGCATTAATTTAAGCAAGCCCTGCTATGATCTACGCTACCATCTAGAATCCCAGCTGCGTACTGCACGTACCTTAAGATTTTCCAAACCCGACGAATTCTGAGAGCGAGAAGCATTTTCATATTGCGACCAAGTGATAACCTCGTCGCTCGAGGGGAGTACATGAGCAGTATTGTTTTGCTCATATTTCGTAAAAAATGTTTGAAATATTTTTATACTTCATACGTATTCATTGAAATATTACTTTAAAATAACTTTTTATAACTCCTGCTTCTAAAGTTCAATATTCGAACACTGTAAGGCGGGCGTGAAGAGGCGTATTTTAGTAAGCGTGCGTAAAAGTACTGTCACCGTGCGTGAAAGCCCAAAGCGTGCGTAAAAGTCCAAAGTGTGCGTAAAAGTACAATAACCGTGCGTCTCTACATCTTATAAATTCGAAATTTCCGCACTTTGTACAATACAAGCACTATTTAATGACTATCGATCGATGCGTTCGTATATATAGCGACGCGCCTACAAAGTCCACATCATGAGAGAGTCATGTTTTTAATGAATTATACAGAAGTTAATAACTTTAATAAAAATATACTAAATCGTAACTTAGTCTGTAATTGTAAAATTTTAAGGACTCGAAGAGCGAATTTTCCGTTTTCATAATTTTTTTCCTGTTTTTCATAAACTTTAGAAGCAGTCGTTATAAAAAATTTTGTTCGATACGTGCGCTTAAAGTGATGTATCTAGTAGGCTTAAATTGAGGCACTCGCTAAAGGGACTGACACATACTCAACGAGATTTCGTTGTGTATGCGTCAGTCCCTTAGCTCGTGTCTCAATTTAAGCCTACTAGAATACCTCACTTCACGCACCCGTATCGAAAATAACTATTTTACCGTATCTACTTGATTACCACATATTCAAAAAAAATGTTAACAGATCTTCGTTGCATGTCAATGATAGATTTATATGACCGTGGACAATTCTTACATATATGACGCCTCGTAACTCGTTCTGTTCTTGATTGCTTCAGTGTCTCTAGTGGCTAAATCGATAAAAAATATCCTCCTTTTTCAGATCTTCTCGAATGTACAGGTTATTACTTGTTCCCTCTATACTCCTTGGTATGTTCTTTACTGAGAACAACTTATGGAACTTTCGCAAACTACGAATATCATCAGTAATTTTTGAGCAAGGCGCTTCGCACTGCAGTCCGCGAAGATCAGTCTCCTTTCTTTAATATACTTCGTAGATAAGTGCTACAGAGCAAGCATATGATGTAACAGGCATATTCTAAGGCAAGGGTTTCCAACCTTTTTTGTTGTGCGGACCACTAAATTTTGTAAAAAAAATTTGAGGCCCACTAACTAAATATACAAGTAAAAACTATAAACACACACACTCGATTGTTCCCATCTCTACCCCCGAAGCTCCGATAATATTTATTAGTGTATTTGCCATAATATGGCACATACACTATTGGCGTCGGTCGGATGGCGGAACCTAGGGGTCGGACCAACATTTCTCGACGTTTCATACCCTCCTGAACAGTTTGCCACCATTTTTGAAAATGTTTATATATATATTCGTTTAAATTTCGTTTAAATCGGATTAAGTCTGTCGAGAGTTAACGTGTACACACACACGCACACACACACACACACACACACACACACACATATATATATATATATATATAGTGTGTGTGTGTGTGTGTGTGTGTGTGTGTGTGTGTGTGTGAGCGTGTGTGTGTACACGATAACTCTCGACAGACTTAATCGATTTAAACGAAATTTGGTACACACATTGGAACCTATTACCGCACGAATCCTATTAAAAATGTGCCCAATCGGACTATTTTAAGGGTAGTTTTTAGGGGTTGAAAAAAGTTTTTGGGTCCAAAAATACCGAAAAAATTCTCAGAATCGTTTCAAAATTGAAATTTAACCCTTTGGTGAAGGTTAAAATGTGCTGCTAAAATTTTAATAAAATCGGCCCGACAGGACCGGACTTACAAATTTTATGAAAACACTGGTTTGCTGATAGTGATGTACTTACTGAAGGGTGTATTTAATTTGGTACAGAGGTTGCATTGATAATATTATTGAAATTAAGAAAAAAATATATTATTTTAAGGGATGTATTAAGGGGTTAAATTTTTTATTTTGTCCAAAAACAAACTTAAGTTTACATAATAAAGCCACAAGGCCTGCATTAGCAAATACACTATATTGTCGGCAGGGTTTGGCACTGCGACCCGAGTTTTCTTTTTATCTTGGCTTAGACTCTTGACCAGCGTTCACGGCCCAGTATTACGCTGCCCGCGGCTCATGGTTTGGGAACCGCTGTTCTAAGGAATTTCAAGAACTGTCCACTCTGATTGTATACGATTTGTAAAAAAAAAGATTGCTTGAATTTCAAATTTTACCTATTTTGTCACGATAAGTGCTGTTCGTCAATATTTTTTTTGTTATGCTACGATGTACAAGTTGACAGCGTATGCGCAAAGCTAAATAAAATTTCGTATTATATCAGATCTCTGAAAAACACCTTCAGTACCGACGTGCTAATATCTGTTTATTATGCATTTGCTTACAGCTCGATGAGTTACTGCATTATTTCCTGGGGTCATTCTCCTGAATGCAATAGGATATTTATTTGTCAAAAAAGAATAATTAGATTGATCTTTAAGCTACGTTCGCGACAATCGTGTAGACAACTATTTATCAGCAAAAGAATACTCACTTTCTATGGCATCTACATTTTTGAACTTATTTTATATATAAAACATAATATCAATAATTTTAATCTGAATTCTGATGTACATAATTATAGTACCCGTAACAATAATCGTATACACATAGAAAAATATAGAACCACTAAATATAGTAATAGTCCGCTTTGTAAAGGAATACATTATTATAACATGTTACCATCAGATATAAAATCAATTCAGAGTTTTGCAATTTTCAGAAATAGAGTAAAGAATTTGCTGATAGATAGTTGTCCGTATGATTGCCGCGTGCAATTCTAAGACAAATCTGTCCAACTATTTTATTTAATACTTTTAATTTATTAATTGTATCTGTATGACGCTATTACACCTTTTTATAGGTTTTCAATAAAGATTATTTCTATTCTATTCTATTCTATAATTATTAAATTTGAATGCGTTGCTGTTTGAAAATCTGTGTCTTTATATATTTTATATTAATGAATGAATGAATTGTGGATTATAGACGCTCGACAACAGAGGTCATTAGCGTCTGTTTTATATTAATCCATGTCCGGCTATTATTGCCTTCAAGCTAAAGAACTAAGGCATAAAGATCATCCACAAGCTAAAGATCAGCAATAGTTTCTTGGTATTTTTCAGAAACTAGCAACCGAAGAGAAAAATGACAATGACAAAGGAAGACAATCTAATGAAAGTAATGAACCACCGATAAAAACAAGACGTTTTAAAAATGAAATGCTTTTTGAAAACACATGCTTGGAATTTTTCTACTTAGTGTACTTTGATGTAATATATTATTATATCAAAAAAATTAAAAATTATATCAATATAATTTATTCTCAAAGTACATTTTTCTCATTTTTTCTTTTCTTTTTTTCCTTTTTTTGTCTCAATTTTTGTGTCATTAACATATTTAAGAACTGCCCATTTTAATTTGAAATGCCCTTTATAGTAGAACTGCCCGTTATAGACCGTGAGCTAGTGACAATTTTCAGGTGTTATTTATTCAAGGTCTTATTTTTGTAAAGATGTTGAGGGAGGCATATTAAAGTGCCTTGAGTAAGGTATTTTGCTAGATAGCGGTATGAGAGGGATGCAGACCGCCCCCAATATGTAACAAAAAATGGTCACAATTATTATTGTTTCAAGGTTGAAATTGCTATTGTAGCTTGTCGGTGCCCAATAATGCCATTATAATATTTTCAGATCGATTGGTCAATATTAAAGGGGTGGCAGATCACCCTACGGCAGTCCCGACGGCTGGTCAGTCCCGGCTAGCCCGGGCGGAGGCGGCAAATTTATATGTGATTGAGGCTGGCCTCCAGCGGGTGGCCCCCAGGTTCAAATATTAATATGTTGTTACGACGACTGTTTTAAGCATATATTTCAATTTGCAGAACAAAATGTCAGTATTAACCCAGAGGGAAACTTGCTCACCTAGGTGACCATTTTTTTTGTAGATTTTGGGGGCGGTCTGCATCCCTCCCATACCGCTATCCAGCAAAATCCCTTACTCAGGGTACTTTAATATGCCTCCCTCAACATCTTCACAAAAATAAGACCTTGAATAAATAACACCAAAAAATTGTCACTAGCTCTCGGTCTATTAGAATATGCCCTGTGATGTAAAAAAATTGACGGTGAACTCATTATTTATTTATTTATTGTAGATTATAGACGCGTCGATATCTAAGGTCATTCGCGTCTTTCAACTACACTAAATAACAACTAACTTAAAACTAAATAACATCACAAAACATCCATGAGCAGAGGTGGGACTCGAACCCACGACAGTCTGATTCAAAGGCCGCGACGCTACCAACTGAGCCATACTGTCCTCGAACTCATTATTACCATTTATTTGTGTTCATAAAATTAAGAAAAATCGCAGGATAGTACACAAAATATTTGATTTATTAAATGTACAACGTTTCGTTTATAGATTTAGACTTTTTCAAGTACATACATAAAAATATTTTTATGTATGTACTGCGATTTTTTTAATTTTATTATAATCACGATGTACACGATTTCTAATATAAATTTGTGTTCATATTTTGGGAAAAAAATAAATAATATATTGATTTTTTTACACCTTGTATAATTATGAACAACATTTCTACAATAAAACAAAAAGCTTTTAGCATTTACAAACAAAGTCGCGTTTGGTTAGTTCATTTTCATTCATTAATCACTACAATATTATTTTTACTATAGTTTGGCGAATGTCGTCTGCTATTATTTTGGAATTATATATCACAATAAAAAGACAGTTTTCGTTATATAACTACTGACCGTATTTCTCTGAAGAATATTATTACCGTTATTATTGTACATAAAAACAAATAATAGCTGAAGATGTTCACTAAAAAATTTTGACAACCGTGTGACCTAGTTAGTCTTAATTACTTTAAACCTTTGACCTTTCAAACTCATTTGGCCTACAGCTTCCTCAAAAAAAAACTCAATGCCCCCTAGAAATCTACCTTCCTTATACAAGCAAACAAATAGAAAGAATATGCTGTGGTTTTGTTTTCTTTTCGATATTAATTCTATATATGGAACGCAGTAAAGAAAGGTGTAAATAAGACGCCTTGACGCTCAAATTACAAAATTATTTGTTAAAAGATCAATAATTATAACTAGCATTTTATTTTTGCCTCACTTTTATTTTTATTCAACGCCCTCAAATTACTTCAGAGGATACTATCGCCCTGCTATATCGCTTCAGCCGCACCTCCCCAGGAGGCGGTAAAGCCCACTTTGGGAAACACTGACTTAGAACAAAACTAAATCAGATTAAATATTAGGATCCTCTTTATTCTAACTGATTTGTGAGAATTCAGAGAGTAAATTATAAATACTGATTATAAGTTTAGTAACATTTTGATTAATCGTTAATATAGTTTAATAACAGGATACAAAGAATTTGACAAATACTTGCGTTAAAAATTAATACCATGTCGGCGTTTCGATGTCTGATGGCATCTTTGTCATGACCTAAAAAGTCATTGAAATAATAGTACCTAATAATAAAGCCACAAAATTCAACAATACCAACATTCTTAATGACAAACTAACGTTAAAATCGAACATAATATACGACACGATAATTAACAACACACAAAAACCCAATACTCATTAATCGTTTACATAAATACACACACTTCACACGTCCATTTCATCTACCTACTATATAAATCATAAAATTTCGAAATTTAAATCAGTACTCCATAATCCACTACAAAATACGCATGTGCTTAATATTATAACGTGTTACGGATATTCAATGTGTAATTTTAAAAAAAATTTAACCACACCTGAAGATAGCAACTCGTTGCTGAAACGCGTTGTGTTAAAACTAGACTTAGACTCTAATGACCTCTGTTGTCGATCGTCTATAATCTACAATTCAATTCAATTTAAAACAAGACGGACATAAAAAAAATACAAGGTATTTCTAATACTTCATAATAACTAATAATAACAGTATGACATATCAATTTAAGAAACAGAAAGTTACTAAAATCGTCTTCAGTTGATATTTAATGTTTGTTATATCGTCATTTTTATAAAAGTATTGAGGTCGTACTGTATTTATATTTAAAAAACAAATGACATCTTTTGTTAAGTTGCACACGTTAACCAACATCATAAAATATTAAAATAATATAAAATACATTTTTATAGATATTCGATCATTTCAGCAATATTGCAGAACTTTTAAAACATTTCAGTAATATTAAATGTAGTTTTTATCGTTACATATAATACTTACGGTAATAATAAATCTAAAATGCAGCAATAAAATTTTTGTTGATCGTCAGTTCTGTAAAAATACAAGAAAAATTACATAAATCGTTTAATTTTCTCAACTCAAAAGACGATGAAGTAGCGAAGTTCATCAAACATATTAAAGATTTTGAGAATAGCCGAGCGTGTAGCGATGGCATTGGTTATATTATGGAGTTCGGTGGTTCTTCTATACTATAATCTAAAAACCTGAGTTCCCACGGTACAGAAGTTCACTGAATAACGCTTCTAAGATTGTATTAGTAAATTTAAAATTTGCAGAACAGACAATGATAATTTTAAACAATTGATATTTCTCAATTATAATAAATTTCATGTAGGTACTAAGTGTTAAACAGTATACAAAAAAATGACAGTCTGCAATCAATTTGATATTTTCGAACATATCTGTTAAATCTACTGAAAAATTTTAATAGTGTTATGTCCAGTAGCCTATCGTGGCTACAATAATTAGAACTAGCAAAAGCCCATATAATCTTAGCAATTGGTGAAGAAAAAAAAATTGTAAGCATATGTGATTCGGGCAGGTTATTGACTAGTTACATAGTAGGAGAACCCACGGAAAATCATGATCCTTGGAGTATGAACAAACCTCGATAAGATGACAGAAATTAACAGTTCTCAGCAAAAGACAGAAAATCTCGACGAGAAAATAGCTTATAGAGTATGGTGGAGTGTTAGCAAGTGCATTGTGATTTACTACGAAACTAATTGTGAGACAATCTGTACAAACATCCCATGCAGATTTGAGCGCGGGCGCATTGGGATCTGCAAGAATGCATACTTAATTAACAGTCATGCATACATAGATGCAAATCTGTGGGCAAGAGACAAAACCGCTTACGTCAAATTGATGAAAATTTAGGACCAACGTACATGTTTTAAAGAAGATTATATTTCCTACAATTTTCATTCCCACAACTTTTCTGTGGTACTAATGGTAAGCGCGCTGCAGCTTCTTGAAAATCACCCGCTCCGCTTTTTGTATCCTTGGTAACCAATGGTTAAAATGTAATATTCTTTTCAATATAGTTTTATTTATTTTGTTCTTCATCAAACTTTAAATTGAAAATACACATGTTACACATTGGTTACCAAGGTTATAAAAAGCGGAGCAGGTGATTTTCAAGAAGCTGCAGCGCGCTTACCATTAGTACCACAGAAAAGTTGTAGGAATGAAAATTGTAGGAAAAGTAATCCTCTTTAAAACATTACATAATGAAAGAATTGCTTAACTCGACCGTTTCTGAGATATTTCGAAAAAAGCAAAAAAAAGGTGCGGTAAAAGTTCGTGGTTTTTCGGCTCCCCCCACGTTAGCACAGGGTCCTCGAGGTCGAAAACTCATATTCTACTCCACAGAGTACCCGCAAACAACATACCAAAATATCATTAACTTCGGAATACTTTCCAGGTAACCCCCTTCATTTATTACCTGCCGCTTGGACTATCAGTGATCTGATCGATTCTCAGTGATCGACTAGATCACTGATCGGTCACCCGGTATGGAATTGTGTTTCATTCACGTTTACGCTGTACAGATTTACTTAGAGCACAGATTTCAAAAGTGGGTCGTCGACTATTTGTTATTCTCTTGTGTTATACAAGTCGGAGCATTATATAATACACAGAACAATGGAGAGCTCTATTTGAAATGTAATCATGGAGGGGCCGCAACTACACAAATCAAAGAAGTAATAATAATTGTGTACATGTCAGAGCCTTGTGCTTTATACACAGTTTAATCAGAACCTACACACACACACACACACAATGCTATTGATAAACGATAATAATTACGCTGTGTTCACTTCTGTCGTTTTCCTCCTTTTTGTCGTTTTCATTCTTTTTGTGGTTTTCATCCTCCTTCAAATCGTACAATTGAGAAGCTGAGTACAAAATGGCTTAAGTAACAACATTACCCACGTGTACCAATAGTCATTTTATAGGAATTTAAACCGCGATAACAATGCACTGTTCAATCCTGCCGTTTTCCTCCTTTTTGTGGTTTTTATCCTTCTTTAAATGACCTTAACTCAATTTTGATAAAATAATAAAAGCACGACAATGTAGTGGAATTGACTTAATGATTGGTTGCAGAACTCATTGTCAGAAAATCTGAATTGACAATGATTGTGATTTCTGATCATATAATTAGTGTTCATAGATGTATAATATGCAAGAACACAGTCTAATGTCATTGTCAACCTTTTATTAGGTTGAATGTTAGACTGTACTCGCAGAAAAACCACTTACTGTCCCAGATTCTTATTGAAAAAGATGTGTGGCCATGATCTAAAGTCATTTTCAAACCAGATTTTCTGACTATGCTTTCTGCAATCCAGTATTAACAATCTTTCATACCTGGAGTTAACGGCCAACTTCATAACATTTGTGCGCTGTTAAGTATATTTGATGTTTTATCAGTGATAATAGCCGTAGCTGCGCTGCCCATCATTGACTGGGGTCCGGGAATGACAGCCCCCTGTTCTGATAGCGTAATGAGATATAGGTAGATAGCCTAAAACCCTCTTAGGTATTTTATCTCGGTATTTGTGAAAACTGCATGGAAATTGGTTAAATAGTTTCCCAGTTAATCGCGTTTAGACAGGCAAACAGTCCGCAAGGACATAGGAGCGCCTTACATGCATGACATAGGTAGACACAACAAGGCATGGTGCCTTCAAGATGAACTGACTATGAATGATTGCGATTTTTATGTCTTGAGGAATAGCCAATTTCTTTCAGCGTGCTGTTTCCTAAATGCATACTTATTTTGAAAAATCTGAAGGATTTACCGAAAAAGTAAAAAAAGGGGTTTATGAAATATTTCTCAAGAAAGCTAAAAAATAAAAAAGATGGTATAAGGGTCCCAGAAACATAAAGAAAAATAAGAGCTAGGTATTACATATCCTAGAAACTTTAAGAGGTAGAAAATAGTTCGCACAACCGTAGTGGAGGCGAAGTTTGATAGTAGCTCCCAGAAACTTAAAGGAGGTATCGTTTGGATTTGCGCATCATTCAACCTCTTTAAGCGAAGTCGCGGGTTCATGCTAGATGTATATACAGGGTGCTGAATTGCTTTGCAGGTAATAGAGATTTAACCCGTAAAATCAAACTTTTGCGATTTCCTGCTTCCCTAATTATTTTAGGAAAAATATCTTCGAATAAAAGTTTTAGAACATAAAATTCTGCATCTAATCAATAAACAAAATTAATTTTGCATGCTTTGTAACGGCAGAAATTTGATATGAAAATGTCAAAATTACCTCAAAAACAGATAGCGATAGCCGCATAAAACTTAAACAAAATGGTATCTTCTTTTTAACCGATTTCATATTTTATTAAATTGGCGCAGACGTCAAAATTTCATTATTTTCCTCTATTTAGTGGCTTTTTGAAGAAGGTTTTTTTTGTTAAAAAGTTTTTTTATATTTATTTTGTTTCAACCACAGCTAGTGCTCTTAATTATTCCTACTAATCGTCTTGTTTTGACCTGTACTATAACCTATAAAAAATAAAAAAAGTAGTTCGAGAAAACCCTGCAGGCGGTAGCACATATTATGTGACCATGTCTTTACATTCCTGTAACGTACACATAGCTTTATCAAAGCTGATACGGGATTAGCGATGTCCGACATACTATAGCACACCTAGTATAGTCTATTGTTCGTACCTAGAATGTCAAAGGTTATACGGCTGCTGTGTTACCGCCGCAAAAAGGAGATGAAGAACGATGTCACGTGACACTGTATAGCTTTAATCCACATAATGGTGTCGCCGCCGCCGCGACTGTCACATGTTTACTGTAAAGTGATTGGTCATCTTCTAACTAATATTCTCAATAATTATTACCCTGAAAAAAATATGCAGCCAATCAACGTACATGAAAAATTCATCGAAATATATACAGTATTTGTGTGTTATTGAGAGAAAGAAAACTTATTAAAAAATCGGACCCATTACAACAACTTTCAATGGGAATTGTAACTGAAAAATTATAAGTAAAATAAACTTAAAAAAAATAAATCTGTTAATTTTTTACCTCTACCAAACTCCTTACTTTTATTAACCGACTTCAAAAAAAAAATTTATTTTAAAAAACAAAAAACCCGACTGCGTAAAAATTCGAACTTAAAAGATGGAAAGAAGATCAAATGATAACATGCAGTCGGAGGCATAGTAGTAACAAATTGAACAGAAATACCTCCGACTGCATGTTATCATTTGATCTTGTTTCCATCTTTTAAGTTCGATTTTTACGCAGTCGGGTTTTTTGTTTTTTAAAATAAATTTTTTATTTCAAATGTTTTTAGTTAAAAATAAATCGATATAGATCCTAAACGGTCAGTTGAATCGAAAAATGTTGAGGGAAAACTAAAAATGATTTTTAAATACCTATTCAACGATACCCCACTTGACATAGTTTGTTGACTTTCATTTTTTTCATTTTCACAATATGGCGTCCTGTAGTCGCCATATTGAATTTTCACTAACGTCATGTCTTTAGTGACACTCGCCGGACTAAGGGGAATCGATTGACGTGTGAATCATAAAAATCGGCCCAGGCGTTTGGTCTGTATAGTGCTTCAAAGGAACATACAAACATACATACATACATACATACATACATGCATACATACATACATAGGCTGTTAAACACATTACCACTCCTTTGCGTGCGCAGTCGGGTAAAAAGGAGGTGGTTCTCAATTCGGTTGTATTTTTTTTTATGTTTGTTACCTCAGAAGTCCGTCATTTATAAACCGATTTAGACATTTTTTTTTTATTTGAAAGGATATACTTTCAGATTGGTCCCATAGAAATTTCATCAAAATCGGTTCAGTAGTTCGGCTGATTTTAATAAAAGTTAGTATCGGCGTGTGATTCCTTAAGGTAAATGTCACGTTTTGACACATTACACAGCGCAAGAAAGTCGGTTTAATAAAAGTGAGTAACGGCGTGTGATTCCTTTAAGGTAAATGTCACTTTTTGATACTAAAAAATAAAAAACTATTTACAAAAAAAATCTCCTTCAAAAAGCCACTAAAAAGAGGAAAATAATGAAATTTTGAGGTCTGCGCCAATTTAATAAAATATGAAGCTGGTTAAAAAGAAGATATTAATCACTATACTATACTTTTCAACCGACTTTACTATATTTTATTAAATTGGCGCAGACTTTAAAATTTCATTATTTTCCTCTTTTTAGTGGCTTTTTGAAGGAGATTTTTTTTTGTTAAAAAGTTTTCATTGTACGGAACCCTCGGTGCACGAGTCTAACTCACGCTTGTCCCGTTTCTTCTAAAGTGTTAACTAAGCAATTAAACATCGATAAAAGTGAATAGAATAGTCAGACGAAATCTGTAAAGTCATAGCTTTGACTGTTTAAGTACATACAAATTGCTGTACGATGATGAATAGAATGAATAGAATTGCGACGTTCACATGTAGACATCATGTTCCAGTATGAGCACGAAGACACGAGGCAGCCTCCCACAAGGTCCATTTTATCTAAGTGGCCTTTTAGCAGGAAGTATCACTCATTCGGCGTGTTTGAGCCGCTGGGACGTTGGCACAAACCGACTGAACAATTACCTTGTGAAATGGGGACAATTCCTTACATATAATACGAGTACATACACTACCTTACCCTATGTACACTTCGCTTTATCGCATACAGATATTACATCTATATTTTAACATGTTGTTTTCACCTATATACCGCCTGTTTACAAAAGAACTGAAATATAGATTTTAGCCAATTACTTATACAAGATGTCCTCAAAGACACTTAACACACGCCTACCACATGTTCCTGAGACCAAAATAAGTCGATTTAAGCAAACTTATCTTCTTACAAAATTGCTTAGTTTGGGCGCTATACGGCCCTGAAGTTACAATTTTGAAATCGTTTTTTTGTTATAAATTTAAAACGGCTTGTGCGATTTTGCTAAAATTTGGCTGGTTGACATAGTTTTATGGAACAAGAAAACCCATATCAAAATTATGATTAATATTAATCCATAGGCGTAGAACTCGGATTTTTTAATATTTGAACGTTTCAAATTTCTACGTCAATGGAAGAAAAGGGGTTTAAGTATAAAATTTAGATTCAGTAACTTATTTGCTACAAAAAAGGTACTCTTTATAAGACTCGATTAGTCTCATGGTTTTTGAGAAATTTGTATTTTAATAATTCGCAGTAATTTTTATAAAATGAAGTAAAGTTACTAAAACATGAATAGAAATAAATAAATATGTCATAAAAAGTGGTCAAAGTGTCCACCATTTTCACGCATACAAAGATTTATACGACGAAGAAAATTAATTTACTCTTTGAATAATTTCTTCATTATCTCCAGTTTGATTCTTAGAAAAAAACATGCGGCCATCTTATTTGTTTATTGATCAACTTATTATTATCAACGTATAATTATTGATCAACTTATTATTAAAATGCAGATTTCTCAAAAACCATGAGAGTAATCGAGTCTTATTAAGAGTAGCTTTTTTGTAGCATTAAGTTATTCAATCTAAATTTTATACTTAAACCCCTTTTCGTCAATTGACGTAGAAATTTGAAACGTTCAAATATTAAAAAACCCGAGTTCTACGCCTATGGATTAATATTAATCATAATTTTGATATGGGTTTTTTTGTTCTATAAAACTATGTCAACGTGCCAAATTTTAGCAAAATCGCACAAGCCGTTTTAAATTTATAACAAAAAAACGATTTCAAAATTGTAACTTCAGGGCCGTATAGCGCCCAAACTAAGCAATTTTGTAAGAAGGTAAGATTGCTTAAATCGGCCTATTTTGGTCTCAGGAACATGTGGTAGGCGTGTGTTAAGTGTCTTTGAGGACAACCTGTATAATTGATTTCAAACATATCGGGCTATAAAGGCAAGATGCCATATAAGGACCCTTCGTGGAATTAAATTCACTCTTTTCCTCAAAGTTGAATCAAATGCATCAGTTTGCCTGAAGTATAACTACTGCAGATAATATAAACGGACAAGAGAAGTTTTATGCGGTACGTCATTCTTTGATACGGATATTAAACAAATTTACTGTTCTGTTTTAACTTCAGTGTTGAAAAAAGCATATATTTCTCAGTTCACGAAAGTGCACTTTTAACGTAAACGCGATATCAGTGCAGCAATCTAGGTTCTAAAAGCTAGAAGTTCTTATGAACGAGTGCTATAATTAATCTGAATAATATATGTTCAACTCTAGTTCTATCTACGTGTCGTGGAAAAGTTAGAGAAAAGTGGCTAATTCATTATTAGTAGTAGCAACTTAACTGCAATTCGTACTTATACGAAGTGTACCAAAAGTATTGTAAAATCGCGACTGTCAGATTCGTCACTTTAGCCACGCGTTACATACAATATTTTTTGCAACAACTGCTTCAAAAGTTTAATTTTAAGCAAATAAAACACAATTTAGATAAATATTATATTAGTGACATTATAGCAATTAGTAATCTATAATAGTATATTGTGTAACAAGTGTGCTAAATACATCTTTATGCGTCAGTCTTTTTCAGCACTCGTATTCGGCTCGCGATGCTCACTCGCCAAGGCTCGTGAGCGCTCTCCTACTACTCGTGTTGAAAACATCGCGCCTGACGCATAAAGATTTAGCACATGCGTTGCACACTATACTTTATACAACACACATGATTTTAGACTTTAATTGAATTATAAAAACAGTTACATAATGGTTCATTATTTAACTAGTTACCTGCCTATTAACTGACCCATTCCATGCATACGTACACACATGTAAAGTAGCTATTTTATAGTGGGTACGGCATAAAAGTCTTTAACTCATTGGCACCTATAGATTTTTATCAATTCCAAGAAAATATAGACATGCGTTTCACAATCTTTATGTCGGGTGACAATAAAATTTTAAAAAAACTCGGGTCGCAGTGCCAAAACCCTGCCGACAATATAGTGTATTTGCTAATACAGGCATTGTGCTGTTATTATGTGAACATAAGTTTGTTTTTGGACAAAATAAAAAATTTAACTCCTTAATACATCCCTTAAAATAATATTTTTTTTCTTAATTTCAATATTATTATCAATGCAACCTCTGTACCAAATTAAATACACCCTTCAGTAAGTAAATCACTATCCGCAAACTAGTGTTTTCATAAAATTTGTAAGTCCGGACCTGTCGGGGCGATTTTATTAAAATTTTAGCAGCACATTTCTATCTTCACTAAAGGGTTAAATTTCAATTTTGAAACAATTCTGAGAATTTTTTCGGTATTTTTGGGCCCAAAAACATTTTTCAACCCCTAAAAACCACCCTTAAAATGGTCCGATTGGGCCCATTTTAAATAGGCTTCGTGCGGTGATGGATTGCAACGTGCCTACCCAACACACACACACACATATATATATATGGTGTGTGTGTGTGTGTGTGTGTGTGTACGGGCTATAACTTTCGAAAGAGTTAATTGATTTTGACGAAATTGGGTAGGCACGCTGCAATCCATCACCGCACGAAGCCTATTTATATATATATAAACAGACATTTCCAAAAATGGTGCTAAAGTGTTCAGGAGGCTATGAAACGTCGAGAAATTTTGGTCCGACCCCTAGGTCCCGCCATCCGACCGACGCCAATAGTGTATGTGCCATATGACAAATACACTAATAAGAAAAACACTGCTTACAATTTAATGTGTCTGGAAAAAAGATCAGATACAATATTTTACGTACTGAAAAATCTCTAAAAGTTAGAAATATTTTTAGTGGTCCCTTTTTTTTGAAGATGAACATCTCGTAGAGAGAGAGAGAGTTTGTAGATAATACGGGATTATGTTCTGGGCTGGAACTTCTTTGATACAAAAAATGTTTCTATTGCAGAAAAGAGTGATTAGAATTATGACTCGTTCTAGCACAATAACATCTTGTACGCCCATTTTTAAGGAGCTAAAAATATTAACATTGCCATCACTGTATATTCTAGTATCTCTAAAATTTATACATAAAAATAAATATTTATTTATATCAAATCTTGACACTCATAATTGCAATACACGCAGTGGCGTAACTTTACTTCGCGGGGCCCAGGTGTAAAATTTTTTTTGGGGCCCCCCTCCCCCCACTTTACCCAACTAAGAAAAATTTCCAATTATTCATGACATCATCATCCCATCAACATTTAATTGTATTCTCAAAATGTTCTACGTCATACATAAACGACTCTGTAATTAAAAGAAGTTCTACTGGTATTCTTCAGATAATAATATTGCGCTCTTTTATATTTTTTATATTTAAGGATAAATAAATCCTCCAGTCGTCTTCATCACATCATAATTATTGACATAAACGATATAGAGTTTGCTAATTGGGGGCCCCTCGTGGTTAGGAGGCCCGGGTGATTGCCACCTGGAACACCTGTGGTAGATACGCCACTGAATACACGTCACAAAGAGGACCTGCGTATCCCTCGGCATAAAACAGCGCTATATGAGAGCAGTGCGTATTATAACTGCATAAAAATGTATAATATTCTGCCAAAATATTTGAAAAAATCAAACTTGACGAAATTCGCCAGAATATTAAAAAGAATTTTAATAGAAAATGCCTTCTACACCAATGAAGAATTTTTGGATTACAATTTTAATACAACATATAACTGAGTTTTAAATGTTTTAAATGGATGTAGCATTTATTTCTTTTAATTGCTTTTTAGCTGTTATATTTATCTCTTTTATTGGTATTTTAGCTGTTTTCCATTTATTTATATGTGTATCTTGACATGTCCTCCATACTCTGTATGATATTTTTAGGATAAATAAAATATTATTAGTGTATTTGCCATATGGCACATACACTATTGGCGTCGGTCGGATGGCGGGACCTAGGGGTCGGAACAAAATTTCTCGACGTTTCATAACCTCCTGAACACTTTGGCACCATTTTTGGAAAAGTCTGTTTATATATATATATATATATATATATATATATATATATATGTGCGGGCTATAACTTTCGAAAGAGTTAATTGATTTTGACGAAATTTGGTAGGCACGTTGAAATCCATCACCGCACGAAGCCTATTTAAAATGGGCCCAATCGGACCATTTTAAGGGTGGTTTTTAGGGGTTGAAAAATGTTTTTGGGCCCAAAAACGCCGAAAAAATTCTCAGAATCGTTTCAAATATGAAGTTTAACCCTTTAGTAACGATTAAAATGTACTGCTAAAATTTTAATAAAATCGGCCCGACAGGACCGGACTTACAAATTTTATGAAAACACTAGTTTGGGGATAGTGCTTTACTTACTGAAGGGTGTATTTAATTTGGTACCGTGGTTGCATTGATAAAAATATTGAAATTAAGAAAAAAAATATTATTTTAAGGGATGTATTAAGGGGTTAAATTTTTTATTTTGTCCAAAAACAAATTTAAGTTCACATAATAAAGCCACAATGCCAGTATTAGCAAATACACTATATTGTCGGCAGGGTTTTGGCACTGCGACCCGAGTTTTTTATTATTAATAGACGCTTGACAACTGAGATCATTAGCGTCTATGGACACCTTGTATATTATGTACAAAAGAAGTGTAAGAGTGAAAATTGGCTAACTCTGTTATATAGATGTTAATTTCAACATTTGAATGAAAAAAGGCGTCAGATAATATATGTATGCGACAATTAGCGTTGACTCAAGAAGAAAAACTTCTAATTAAGCGCTAACGGGTCCCATACAGTTAAAATTTCTAAAGCATGGTTTACATCTGGTTATAGGTGCGAACATTGAATATTATTTTTTGCAAATATTTACTAGGTGGGAAGTATAGGACTGGTCATCAGTCGAACTTTTATTGTTAGATTTATGAATTATGAGCCAAACAATAAACAGTAAACCAAAAATCATAGATGTAAAAATACATAAACAGTGGTGGAAAATAATGGATAAGGAAAGAACAACAAAAAAATGCCGTTTTCGGGCCCTTAAATTTAGAACGAAATTATAATATCTACAGTCGAACTTCGATAGCTTGAAATTAATTATCAATAGCGTCAAGAGTAAAAACTAATATTATTTGATAACTCGAAGTCTTGATAACTGGAATTTTTTGTGGCAAGTCATCCAAGTTCGACTGAGTGTTTTAGAAATACAGACGATCAAAATGGTCACCCTCCATTCAACTAGTACCTATATGACTTACAGATTTTTACTGCACTATAATGCCCATGCTGAACAAACGTCTCTGATAGTACCTATGTGAAGATTTTTTGATCACTGATTATTTTTTAAACTTATTATGAGCGAACATAAACCACCATATCGTTTTAAATATTGGTAGAGATTTTTTTGGATAGATCAATGCAACATGAACATTAGTGCAGAATAAAAAATTTTATAACAAAAAAAAACCTCCTTCAAAAAGCCACTAAAAAGAGGAAAATAATGAAATTTTGAGGTCTGCGCCAATTTAATAAAATATTAAGTCGGTTAAAAAGTATAGTACCTATATATAGTGATTAATAAAATCAAAAAGTGACATTTACCTTAAAGGTATCACACGCCGTTACTCACTCTTATTAAACCGACTTTCTTACGCTGTGTGATGTGTCAAAAAGTGACAGTTACCTTAAGGAATCACACGCCGCTACTCACTTTTATTAAAATCAGTCGAACCACTGACCCCGATTTAAATAAAATTTATATGGGACCAACTTCGAGGTATACCCTATCCAATAAAACAAGAATCATCAAAATCGGACTACTCTGTAAAAAGTTATGCGTGGTTACACATAAAAAAAGGAAAAGAAAATATACACATCGAATTGAGAACCTTCCTCCTTTTTTGAAGTCGGTTAAAAATCGGTAATAGTATTTTGCTGAATGAAGGGTGACCCACTTTTATCCTCTATATTTCAAAAACCAATCATATCTCAACGTAATATTTCTCTGTGATTATTGCCTTATCATAACTAATTATTTAACACATAATTTTGAGGGTCTGAAAACGAGCGAAAAATGCACTTATTTTTCGGTCATTAATTTTCTACAATTGTTTCTTAATATACAATGAACATGTTAATTTTATATGAAAGAAAACACTTTGTATATAATATGCTTGCAGTGTAACAATAGGATTAGTCTCTGTAGATTATACATTAGTTAAAACGGAACAAAAGACACTTAGAGTCAGCTGACGACGCAATAATATATTCCAGCCGGAATGTGAATTGTACAAAAATTATGAAATATGTACATTATCGCAACTTGCTTGGATTTATTGTTTTAATTTACACGTATAATTTATTACAAAATTTTAAAAGCTTTTTGTTAACCCTTCAGTTACCGCGTGGTACACGCAGTAGATATATAGGTACCTGTAAAATATAGTTGCTTTTATGAATCTTATTAATTATTCATTACTTTCGGTTCAATACTCGTTACTTCGTTTCGTTTACTCGAATACTTGTTGCGTTTGTCTATCGAGTTCTGCTGTGAGTAACTGGAAGTAGTTATATAGATAATGAATAGCCTAAATTTGCAGGGAAAAGGCCTCCTCTAGCCTCTTCCATTCTGAACGATTTTGTATTAGTCGGGTCGATAACACAGTGACCTGTGAGCCGCCAAGGAGGAAACTTCGACCGCTGCCACATCGCCTTTGAGAATGTCTACCGCAGTTGTAGACGAAAAGTCAGGTAGAAATACCACCGGACCACGGCCTACAAGCCCGGATACCATGAAGACTTGGAATTGAATTATTGTATCAAGCGTTTCCTAGAAATGTCCACGACGAGTCCCGAACAAGCACGAAGTACCTTTAAAACAGCTTCAATGGCACAGCAAGTAGCGTGTCTGCTTCGTACCCGGAAGGACGCTTGTTCGATTCCGGTTGGAACCATTATATTTTTTTTCTATTCCTTTAATTTTATAATGTTTCTATTTTTTATCATACAATCAAATTTAGCAGGGTGTGCACTTTTGGTTTTGATATTTTAGAGAAACCCTCGCGTGGGGAAGTTTCTCTCGGGGGGGGGGGAGTGCGATGGCGTTTTTACAGGGTGAGGAGGGGAGGGAGGACTCTTCCAAAAAACGTACGCGCGGGGTTTTTTTTTGCGGGGTGAAAGGGGGAGTGGTTCAGGGGAGAAGTTACCCAAAAAAATGTACGCGGGGTGAAGATACCGTGCAAGCAATCGCGCATCTTCGGGCCCCTCATAGTTTGATCTCTAGACTCTTGTGTGTTTCCTCGCTGGACTTATTATTCTTAGGTGCAAACCAACTTGAACTTATCGCAGATGAGAAAGGATAGGACGTGAAGAAAGAAAGAAAGAAAGAGCAAGTGATGTAAGGACAGTAGTGAAGAAAGAGACAGATATAGACATAAACAAAGGTCGGTATAATTAACAGTAGCTATTTGAGAGTTGACCTGTTAGGTACTTTACAAACTAACAAGTATTTATGACAAAAAGGACTAGAAAGATGTATGTCTGGACGACTCAGTGGCTAAAAACAGGAAGGGGAAACGGGGGTAAAAGTGGTGGTTGCGGCCCGCTACTGCTACATCAACTAGGGGAAAAGCTTAATGCTGCATTCACACAGTCTCAACCAGGGGTGAGCAAATTGTCGTCAAAATAGTACATTGTGCCACAAGGGAGGAAAGTGCTACATATGGGAGGTAATTACTACATCTCCTCCCGTGTTGCGCATACTATTTTTTCTCCTGCCAGGCCGAAAATTCTCAAAATTGAAAAAAAAAATTATTAAAATTATTATTTTTATTTTATTTTATTATTAAAATTATTATTAAATAATTTTAAAGGAAATAATTTTAATGTGTAGGAGACAGAAGTAGGTGCTTGAGAGCCGGCATAAGTACTATTGCGCACGCGCACTTGTCCGTACCACGGGAATAAAGAACTACTTTGACAGGGACGAAAATACGAACTTTCGGCCTAGGTAGGAGAAAAAAATATTATTTTATCATAACTAAAATATAGTTTTAATAGTATAGTCCACGTTCAGTGTTTTCTCAACTATACAGGGTGTTAAAAAAGAGTGTAACATATTTAAAGAGGTAATAGTATGGGCCAAAATAAACAAAAAAGTCTTAGTAAACATGGGTCCGCAAAGTAACGGTTTCGGAGATATCGAAGGTTATTCTTTTTTGAAACATTTATTTTCAATTATTTATTACTTATTTATTATGTACAAACAAACAAAAGAAGCTTCTAGCAAAACCAAAAAATAAAGTTACGTAAGATGTTCTCCTTCCATTTTCAAGCAGGCACGACATCTTTGTCTGAAAGATATTCGACCTCTTTCTAAAACCCCCTCATTGGCTCGGATTTGTTGGCATTTTTGATTAATTCGTAGCTGCAGCTCCTCGAGGCTATTTACAGGAGTACCATAGACTAATGTTTTCAAATGTCCCCAAAAAAAGATCTCTAGAGGGTTTAAATCAGGCGATCTTGCAGGCCATAATACAGGTCCGCCCCCTTCCATATCTCCGAAACCGTTACTTTGCGGACCCATGTTTACTAAGACTTTTTACTTCCCACCTTTACTATGGTAGGGAAGTACCTAATGGATTTAGTCCGAAAAAAATATTTCGAGATTTTAACAGATTTTCACGTTTTCAGACCCTAGCAATCGTTTAAGATCATTTTCTGACTGATGTCTGTATGTGTGCGTGTGTATGTGGTCAATTTTTCGCCTTCGATATCTTAAAAACGGAACAACATACGGCCATGTCGATTATTCTATTGTGTTTATCAGCCTTTAACTTAGATCTGATTAGATTTTGAGTCAAATCGGTTCAGTGGATCCTGAGATATTCAAAAAAACGTTCTCAATGTCACGTATTAACATAGGTAAAACAAAATATAAATGAATTCTAGATGTTATAATATGAAAAAAATGTAAATATTTTTTTTCTCTAAAATGTAGTTTTCGAGAAAAAAAATATTTTACAAAAAAAGATAAAAATTGTACGTAAATCAAGGTAACCATGATTTTTGCTATATTAAGCTAGCCATCAGTAGATCACTAAACAAAAAAGAGGGCCATGTTCTTTTTCAAAGAATAAAAAGAGAGTGTTTATTTTTTGCAAATATTTACTAGGTGGGAAGTATAGGACTGGTCATCAGTCGAATTTTTTTTGTTTATTTTGGTTCATACTATTACCTCTTTAAATATCTTACACTCTTTTTTTAACATCCTGTATGGGGCAGGAAAAGGATCGCTGATCTGTAATATATGGATTGTGGATGATGGTCATTGTGTGAAACCTGCATGGACTCATTATAACTGGGAAACTAACAATTGTGCAGCCATTTTAACGCGGAACTTTACGCACTGCACGCTGTTGGAACATTGGGATTGGCTGATATTTTTCAAGTCGTTATAGGTGAACGTATCTTCAACGTAGAGTGAGATAATGAACCAAGCGGGAGCGTAAATAAACTAAGCCCATTTCTGACAAGATGAAATTTTCAAAAAAACAAATATAAATTATTTTTGAATAAATTAATAGATTTATACGGCTGAATTGCAATTGAAAATGTTTGTTGGAAAGCAGTCAATTATATAATTGATTCCAAACATATCGGAAAAAATCATTTTGCCAACCATAGTCACAGTCAGGATTCTAACCTGAACCTTTCCACTTTCGCGGCGGAATGATTCAACCGTGGCATGATTACTAATCTAACATTCTCCTTATATGCTTCGGAATTAATTGATTTTCACTACATGCGAGTGTAAATTCATTATAGCTAGGTTGTAGAAGTGAATCTTCGTACTAGCGAGAGCTCATCATGATAGTGAAAATTATCCCAAACACCCTAATGGGATGCAAAGGAATCAATAGAGTTGCACTACATGCGAGTGTTATTAATTATAGCTAGGTTGTAGATGTGAGTCATCGTAGTAGCGAGAGCTATTCATGTAGGTGAAATTATTTCAAACACCCAAAAGGGATATATTAAATAAGAACCTAGATATATCAATGTTATAATTAATAACCATAGATTGGTATTACTACATAATATTCTAGAAATAAATATATCTTGTAACATCGTAAGATAATCTACATTTTAGATACATACATAAAGCACAGTATAGAAATCAACCAACAAGTTTTGATTTTTTTAAGATAATTTAATGGATTTATACGGCTGAATTGCAATTGAAAATTTTTGTTGGAAAGCAACCAATTATATAATCATTTTTATATGTTTCTAATGTGTTTAATCAAAATTTCCTTAGGCAACCCTATGCATTTGAATACAGCTCTTCGAGATCTACAATATGGCGTTAATTGTATACTGTCATGTCATGAGGAAAGAGAATTATGAGCTAATGAAGTATAGGTATGTGTATTTTGCACAGGAAGTGAGTTCCTCCCGGCTGTCGCACCAGGATTTTGTTCTTAGTCATAATAAATACTACCTTCCCTGAAAACTTCATCCTGTCAAAAATGGGCTTAGTTTATTTATCGTTCGCTGCTTAACTGCACTGATAATAATTCGAATTTCCAGCTAGAGTTGTCACCCAAAATTTTCCGCTGCTTGATTACGTCTTGTCCTGTCCATATCTTGACATTTCGAAGAGGCTTCATGTGTAATATAAAATAGCGTACCATACGTTTTTTCTGAAATTATATCAAGTGTTGAAAAATCAAATTTATAATAAACAAAATTTTGAAAAATTCTCAAAGTAATCACAACTTTTTACAAGCTTTTATTTAACTTGCAATGTATGTTAGTTTGTGTGTTTGTTTAGGTCAACACTTGCAAGTCAATTTTGAACGACTTCTACATATCCGATCGATTTGAAATTTTGTACACATATATATTCCCGATGACAATACATGAATAAATCGATTTTAGAAATAAATTCAACCCCTAAGGGGTTCAAACGGGGATGTAGGGGTTTTTTTTGACTAATCAACGCCCAGCCCAAATAGCTGAAGCTATAGAAACTTGAAACACACTGTAGATATGTATGTGTCAAACCTTACGATTTTGATTTTGTCATGTTTTGAAACAGCTTTTCCCAAACTTTTTCTATGACGGAACACTTCACAAATCCTGAAATTTTAGCAGAACACTTTGGTTATTTTATAGGGTAGGTTTCAAACATGTTTCAACTTGATGCAGCATTTAAAATGAAGCTTACACAGGATGTCCCATTTTGATCTACACATACGATTTACATGTAAATATTTAACTTTGTTTTTCCTAAAGAAGAAAATTTATGTTATGAAGTATTCGAAATACCTTGTATTATGTCCGTCTTGTGACTTCTTGTGAATTTACACTACACGTTTCAGCAACGAGTTGCCATCTTCAGGTGTGGTTAATTATTTTTTAAAAAACACACATTGAGTATTCGTAACACTATATAATATTATGATGCTAAGCACTGTGCATTATGTCGTGGTTTGTGAAGTACTGATTTAATTTTCGAGATTTTATGATTTATATAGTAGGTAAATGAAATGGAAATGTGTGTATGTGTGTAGACGATTACTGAGTATTGGGTGTTTGTGTGCTGTTAATTATTGTGTCGTATATTATGTTCGATTTTAGTGTTAGTTTGTCATTAAGAATGTTGGTATTGTCGAATTTTGTGGTTTTATATATTTGAAAAAATTTGTTCACAAGTAGGCTTTGGTTTATTCTGATCCATTCGTTTTGTCCCAATGCTAAATTCCCTATGTATATTGTATAGTACATCAATCTAGGACAAGTGTATTATTAATTTTCACAGAACATTTATTGGCTTTCCGCGGAACATAGTTTGGGAAACGCTGTTTTAAAAGATGGACAATTCACAAAGAAAATAGGCTCAAAACAAAACAACAAATATTTGTCCATACCTATATATTTAAATATTATAGAAGATATCCTCTCTCTATATTATGTAGGCAAAAAAGGTATACCTTACATGTTGCCAAAAAGATATATAAAATATTTTATAAGAAAAAACTGTTTTTCGTTCAGTTTTCCAATTTACTTGTCATTTACTGCAAATCTTTTTGTTTTTCTTGGCTCTGTAAAAAAATAAATTCGTTAAAAGATGTAACATAAGAATAAAAATGCTGAATCGGTACAATATAAACAAAATACAGTTGTAAGTAACTACTTAACAGAAATTATTATTAAAAAAATATTTTTATTAAAAAAATGATAAACTGAAAATATGAATATATTATAATTAATAGGCCCAAAATAATTCAGTCATGACATTCTAAAAATATACCATAAAATTATATGGCCACAAGATAATGTAGCTGATGTAGATTTTATGGTAAATTTTTAATGCCCTTTTTTATACCTTCAGATAGATAACAACCTGATGTTAAAAAAAATTCTCAAAAAATTTGTAAAAATTGCTAGACCTCGCGCGGCGAAAGATGAAGCCACCGCGTCATAGTAAAGTGAATGCATTGCGCCCGCCTTCTAGCTGGCTGTTTATTGTCATGAATAGCAGTTTGCCAAAATTGTACCTAACGTCATAAAACCCAATGTGCAGTTTTGTGTACACGGCACTGTCTGCGGGCAAGCAGGCGTTCACTAGCATATTATTGATGACGTGCCTGGCTTCATCTCTCACCGCGGGCACTCTATACTACATCAAGTTTGTAATTATCGTACAGGCAAAGATTTTTAATCATCATGCCCGGGCTGGAACGCTAGTTTTACATAAATTAGTATTGATTAAATTTTGGAATAGGTACGTCGCAATACTTAACTGAAGTTACCGAGCGTCTATATTCTACAGTGTCTATCTATTCGCAATTAAAACCAAAGTGGCTGACATATGCAGTGTTCGAATCCGAAGTCTTCTTAAGTGGGGTCAACGAGAAAAAAATGGCAGCTCCTTTAAATCTTTTTGACTCAAACCAACGTATAAATATCAATGAACGTATTTGGCCGAACTAAGTTCTTAGTCAACTTAGAAGTTACTCAGTCGACTTTCTTAGTTTTCGGCCGAGACACAAAAACTTTACTAAGACACTAAGTATAACTTAGTATTGTGACGCCATTTTGCTTAGTATGAACGTATGGCATGTTATGAATATTTACTTAGTCAGTAAGCCTGTCCAGGCGGCAAAGCGCTGTAATCAGTCGCTAAGAACCTTATTTTTTTAGGCTGAGTGACTTACTAAGTTTACTAAGAACATTCGCTTTTAATAGACCTTTTCATTATCATTTTTTTTTTCTGCGCATGTGCCCAATTGCGCCATGTTTTTCAGAGACGTGTCATCTTGACAGATAGCAAATATGATTGATTTTGAAAAAAGTTAATAGTAATTAAATAAAAAATATTATTTAAAGAAGTGGTACAACACCCTAGAAAAATATTTGAGTACTTTTGAAGATAAACTTTTTACGATAAACAATTTATGACAGGTAGGATTCTAACCTTTCAACTAATTTTCGTTTACTTCCACCAGTTTTCCGGTCATGGCACTTCAACCACCGCCCCAATTTAGCACAAGTATGTTCTTCCACTGTTTTGTACACTAATATAGCACCGTCAGTAACATTTTCATCTAAATTAGCATTGAAAAACATTTCTGACCTATAGTCATTACGTCAAAAAGCGTACGAAAAGAGTACGAAACTTCTGAAAGTCACCATCGTAACCATGGCGGCGGCGCTTGCGCGTAACTACTCGTGAAAAGGTCTATTGTGATTCAATGCATCGTGTGATTGCATGGCGAGCATATCATGTGTACTTGTGCGAGCAAAGCGCTGTCAACGCCATTAGTCGGAGCCGTAGAAGAAGAACAGAAATGCAGCGTGTTGTTATGGATGACACTGTATCTTGTTAAAGGAACCAACCGGCTTCCATAACGCTTTATTTGGCTGTTAATATTTTATGTGGGCTTCTTATATATTTATACCTATATTATGAAATATAGTGAAAAACGAATAAAACGAATGTGTATCTGCAGATATCGTTAAAATCTCTTGAGTTATCCAATCTTGAGCGGCGGAACGACGCATGGATTTGTTTTTATGGCGGAAGATTCAAGATGGAGGCAACTAGTTTCTAAACTCGTAGAAACTTTAATATTACAGATATTTATATAGAGCGTTCATATAGTTTTATGTTATACAGGGTGTTAATTAAGATGTGCACAAACTTTAAGGAATTAATCTATGGTTGATTTTGAGAGAGAGGAATTGTGTTTTAAAGACCACCAACAGCTAGGTTATTTGGGCCTAGCACCAATTCATATTTTCAATTTATTTTTTACTTCCCACCTCTACTATGGTAGGGAAGTAATGGATTTAGTCCGAAAAAAATATTTCGAGATTTTAACAGATCTTCACGTTTTGAGACCCTAGCAATCGTTTAAGATCATTTTATGACTGATGTCTTTATGTGTGTGTATATGTGTGTGTGTGTGTGTGGTCAATTTTTCGCCTTCGATATCGTAAAAACGGAACAACATACGGCCATGCCGATTGTTCTATTGTGTTTATCAGCCTTTAACTTAGATCTGATTAGATTTTGAGTCAAATCGGTTCAGTGGATCCTGAGATATTAAAAAAAACGTTCTCAATGTCACGTATTAACATAGGTAAAAAAAATATAAATGAATTCTAGATGTTATAATATGAAAAAAATGTAAATATTTTTTCTCTCTAAAATGTATAGTTTTCGAGAAAAAAAAATATTTTACTAAAAAAAGAAAATTGTACGTAAATCAAGGTATAACCATGATTTTTGCCATATTAAGTTAGTCATCAGTAGATCATCAAACAAAAAAGAGGGCCATGCTTTTTTCAAAGAATAAAAAAAGAGTGTTTATTTTTTGCAAATATTTACTAGGTGGAAAGTATAGGACTGGTCATCAGTCGAATTTTTTTTTTTTTAATAACAAATTGAAAATCCAATTGACACTTTTACCAGCTCTCGGGCTAGAACCCGGGAACTGGGGACTTGTAATAGAGGAACCATAGCAACGCCGTGTAAACAACAGCATTGCTACACGCTCGGCTATTCTCAAACCCTTCAAATTATTAGATAATAATGATGACTATGCTACGCGATCTTACGGACAAACTGTGGACCTATATGATATGTACAGATGCGTCCGTCACAAAGACGCCCGATAATGTTTATTTTCTCTCGATAAACTCGTGCTCTGACATAACCCCAAAGGAATTAGTTCGAAGGACAAAGGTCCCAGGCTCCCGTTTCACTGTATCTACTTTTCAATCCGATTGACCTGGGAATTGTCGACCAGCCCCAGCATATTCAACCTTTGCATTCCACCGCCAGATTTCATAGCACCACGGTCCTATCTAAGACTGTGTTTACATGCAGAATGTTAAAAACATGCGCGCTGTAATATTTTTTTCGTTTAAATTTCTGTACTCAAAAAGCAAAAGTAAAACCGCTTATAATTATAATAATAATAATAACTCCCGTTCTGCCTTATGTTCCTGGCGATATTGAGTCCGTTGTCGAAAATGAATCGTGTAAGATTTTCTGGAATTATTCATTCAGTACTACCAGGCAACTTTCAGCTACAAAGCCTGATATAGTTCTCCTTGATAAAACTACGCGATTTATGTAAGTCATCGAGTTCTCAGCTCCTGCTGAAACGAACATAGTCGCGAAGGAGACTGAGAAGCGGGCAAAATATCAAAACCTTCTATTTGAGCTCAGGAAGCAGTACCCAGAGTATACTGTTAAATTAATTGTTCTTATAATTGATGTTCTTGGTGGAGCCAAACCTTCACTGTTGGTAAATATAAAAGCTATCCCGGCATGTCAGCGTAATGCTGAGTCACTAGTCTACCGCATGCAAAATGCTGTGCTTATTGGGTCGCTCCGTGTACTTCGTGCGCACGACCCAAACTCACTGTAATCGCCCATTTCATGGTTTGAGACACGGTTATAGTTTCAGCTTGCTCCGCAAGTAGGTATCCCTTGTGTGACGGTGACGAACCTGAAGTTTAGGGTGCTTGTGGATGCAAAATTCTTAAGGAATTCTTCCTTCACAATAATAATAATAATAATTTATTGACCAAAAAAAACAAGATCAAAAGGGGTAAACGAGTTCAGCATAAAATGCTGGTTTTCAACTCACCCTCACACATATATCAGAGTATTTATAGCAATTTCTTACGACAATAAACTACCTGCTCAGTTTTGGAAGTGAAAACTTCCAAAGGCGCGTTAGGCACTTTTTGCCTAGGTACTGAAAAAATATGAAGCGTTCGAAATTTTGCGTAAGAATTCGCAACATACATATATCATAAAAACGACCGTGTACACACTGGCCAGCCATAGCGCAGTTTGTTTAGTCGTTGCGTTCTATTCATAGGAACCTGGGTTCGAGACCTGATGGCAGCGTAGAATTTTTGGCGTATTTTTCTTTTTTTCTAAATTCTACATGATATTTATTTATATATTTTTTTATTTTTGTTATATTCTTTCTTTGACAATAATTACCTATATTTTTTTTGAAACCAAGGTGGAATTAATTAAAAATACAATTTTAGTATTTTAGTAATAAATTATTTTTAGTTCATAAATGCGCTATAATAGATGACACCAAAAATTAGAAAATCTGAAGTTTTCACTTCTGTCGTTGGGTCATAAGCACACACCCCTTTTTAATAGGTAAGTATGTCATTTTTATGTAAGCCATAATTATATAACTACTTATATTGAATTCGAAGTTGCTATATTTAAATAGAGCAATTTCATCCTTGAAAACAGTTTTAAGAATTGTTGGAAATGAGCACTTCCGTGGCACAAAGGATCAATAAAAAGCAATACTGATTTTTTTAAATTTACATTTTACTAACCCTCTGTTGTCGAGCGTCTATAATCTACAATTCAATTCAATTCAATGCATTTTACTAACGTTTCGGTATTCTTCATACCATCTTCAGAGTCAAATGCTGTCAATTTCTTTCAGTATTTTTTGTTTGAGCTCAAACAAAATACTGAAAGGAGTTCTCTGAAGATGGTATGAAGAATACCGAAACGTTAGTAAAATGCAAATTTAAAAAAATCAGTATTGCTTTTTATTGATCCTTTGTTGAAGTGCTCATTTCCAACAATTCTTATAACTACTTATATAATATTATGTATAATTAATGTAAGTATTCTATGAATAAAAATGTGTGAGCCTCATCCACATACGCTCATGGGGAAAGTGACAACATAGATATATGTAAATCTATAAGTAATTATTATTAAAAAATTTTGACATATGTAATATTTTTGTTAAAAGTTAATTTTATTTGCTTATTTACATTGTTTTCATAGCAATTTTGAATTTAATGAACTATTTCCTCTTTATGGTAATTGGTAACGAAAGATTTCAAACAGATACGTCGTCGCTAAAGAAGTATTCACTTCAAAAATTAATTATCTATATATAAATTGAATAAACAATCAAATATTTACATCTTTGTAAATTAACTGTCTCCATACCACAAGTAAAATTTATCTATTTGTATTGGGACCCGTCAAATGAGCATATGACATCTGGTGGCAGAAAATTGTATCAAAACGGGGGAAAATTTTACATGCTAACAGTGCAAATTTATCGTGAAATTGGTTATTACAAGAATAAAACAAGTAAAATAAACAAAAAGTTTATCGAAAATGGAATTTGCGACGTTTTCTAATATCATGGCATTAAACACTATCAGTTATTGCCTTGTAAAACTTACTTTACAGCGAATTCTTTTTTAATGAAATGTGGAAAAACTGTATTTATGAATTAAAAAAATATTTTATATTAATAATAAGATGTACTCATTATCATACTGTACTACAATAGTTAAATCTCTGAATATTGACAAAATTAGGACTAATTATGTGTATACAAATATTTTGAGGTTAGTAACTTACCTACTTATTACAATATAACATATTATGTTGCAGTTATGTGTTTACATTATTCACCTAACACAGCCTTAAAGGAGCATTGAACGGATAATTAATTTCGTGGAGATTTTCTTTTAATTTTAATGTTTTTAAGCAATATGCCGTAAAGATTACTACTTTTGACAGTTCATTTTTCATGTATTTTTCTCGTTATATTTCCGACATTTGATAATATGTTCGGCTTTGAAAATCGGTTTCCTTCAACGAAATTCCTTTGTTTAGGATTCGTACCGGCCCATTCACAAATTGCACTTATATATTTTATCATTTTTTATCACTTTTAAAATCATAAAATTACACGCAAAAGTATACCCCGTATATGAAATTCCCCCCCCCCCTCTGCGCCATGTTTTTTAAACTCCACCTATCTGACGGATCCCAATAAATTCCAGATTTTGGGCATTTGTCATGTTTACACAGCTTACGAGCCCAGTAACTCAATTCTTCCTCTTACATTATAAATAACACAGTCAAATTATTTATGAAACGAAAAGATGAAAACCTATTATTTTCGAATTCCTCAAACGAAGCAAAAAAAAAAGAGAAACAAAAAATTAAATAACACAGTCTAATCAATTTGAAATATGACTATACTGACTCATAAAAAGCACATTATAATATAATTTTATTCTACTCCATTTAACATAAGTAGTTTATGCTCATTTGAGCAAAAATATGAAAGCCAATATAAAAACATTTGAATGTGACTAGCTGTCAGAATGATGTACGAGAATAACAACATTCAAATTTTATCTCTAGATATGAAATTTGAATACAGAACCAAAAAGAGGTAACATCATTCTTCGTAGTTATCATAGAAATGGTTTGTTTTGCCATGGAATGTCTCCACCGTTCAACAATTTTGCTTAACCGTGTACCAACGTTAGAATTTGAAAACTAAAACCAAATTTTATTTATGTGTTCACTGCACGCCAAAAATTCAAATTTAATTGGGCTAGTTTGTTGAAGGAAAGCCGGTTCCAAGTTGGCTTCTCTAGTGACCGCGTAAACCATCCAATAGATTAATGCAAGGGTTCCCAGCATTTTTGTTTCTCTTCACCCCTTGGGTATTCTGAGTTGTTGTAAATTGAATTGTAGATTATAGACGCTCGACAACAGATCTGAGTTGTTGTCATGTATCCCTAAATATTAACGGGGGTATTTTATATTTCTTCTTCTACATCCATGGTGTAGTGTACACCATGGTTATACCACAGTTTAAACGTATACTTAGCAGTAAGTTTCTCCACTGGGTAATATTTCTGTCCCAAGAAATTCAGTGCGCATGCGTCGTCCTGGTATAATTTTGAAGGCAGGACCGGCATATTATATTTATTAACTTCCCATTGGAAGTTATTGTAATGGGTCCGAAAATCGAAATCAAAATTTTTAACAAATTTTTATGTTTCAAGGTCACTACACTATTTTTGAAAAGATGTATGTGTGTGTGTGTGTGTACGTACGTACGTACGTACGTATGTATCCATTTCTTTCTAAGACGAAATCTCGAGAATGAAAAATAATATCGACTACGTTAGGGTGCCAATCGACGCGTATTAACGTAAATATGATCTGAAAGAAATTTTTTCAAAATCGGTTCAGCCCTTCTTTTTTCTTAACTAAGTAGACTCCAAAAAAGTAGATTTTACACAATATCTCGCGAATAAAAAATTATATCGACTTCGTAAGGATGTCAATCGAGGGGTGTTAACGTCATTTTGATCCGACATAAATTTTATAAAAATCGGTTCAGCCGTTTTTTTTTAAATTATTGTTAAAAATAAATAATAATTATATTTTAATGATTAAAATGATTACTTTTCTGTGTAATATCTAATTTAATTATTATTATTAACTATTTATCAAACTGGGAAGTTCGTCGTGTGGACCTCAAGTGTCGCAATTTAATCCTAATAAACGACCCACCTTACGGCTTGTTCACAGTGTATTTATGTCTATGGTCTATGCACAATTCACGGGCTAATGTGTCTATGGCACTGAATCAGGTCCTGTTGTATATAAATGCAGCCACAGAGCGCTGACTGTATAACGCGCATGTCCGTCGCTGGTATAAAGAAAAAAAAACTTGGGGACACAACATCAAAGGTGCCGACAGTAAGTGAAATCCTTGTATAGCTTTACACTGTGGTTATACTCTCAAACCACTATGCACGATATCTCGAGAAGTGTAAATGCACTCCTAGGGGTGCATGTATCCTATATGCTGGAAACATCTGAATGCACCCTGTCGGTGACATTGGTACTGCGTAAAAAGATGATATGCTCTTTTTTTTGACGTTGGATTTCTGTTCGAGTGAAAATAGTGTGGAAATTGCACTTAAAAATTTTAAGGCAAAAACACAAAGAATACTCAGTCCGCCGCGATAGTGGAAAGTTTAGGGTTAAAATCCCTTCGGTGACATAGGTTTGAATTAATGAATTTTTCCTGATTACAGCATTGTGTTACGTCATTGTTCTTACAACAGGTGTTTTCATATACTGTTTGTAGTCATTATATGCATTCATTTAATTAAATAACAAAGAATACTATAGGACTTGAGAATAGCCAATCGTATAGCAATGCCGTTACAAACCCCCAGTTCCCAAGTTGAATTTGTGCGAACTCCTTTCGTCTCGCATATCTCAAGAACTAATGGCGATATCGACTCCGGACCAACAATTTAGACGTATAATTGCATAATGAACACCTGATAAGGTTTGCGAAAAAAGTGGCGGTTTTTTTATAACAAAAAAACTACTGTAGGGTTGTAAAATGTTAACCTGTAACTTATTGCAAAGTTTTTCTACTGTAGACTGGGTCTCTAATCTCTAAGGGCACCCAATGGGAAGTTAGCAGTGTGGTTTTACCCACACACCAAGCCTCTTTTTTCTCAAGATGTACAAAAAAATTGTTGGAAATCAACAAATTAAATATTCACTCATAGCTGCTTAAATTAGTTTCTTCCAAAACGGGTCCCATGTATTCTTTAGGCGCGGTAGGTATAGAAGTGATTCCGATTGGATATGAAAAAAGCGTGACAGAAGAACTGGTGGGGGTAAGGAGAAAGTAATACACCCATGGTTTTAGCATAGAGAAATTAGTTAACTCGCTAACAGATGGTAGTGCAAAACAAAAAATTGTGTTTTAAAGACCACCAACAGCTAAGGTAAGGTAAACAAAATTATACAGTATGTAAACAGGTAAGCTGCACATAGGGAAATTAGCATTGAGAAAAAATGAATGGATCAGAGTCAGCCATGACTCATAATGCACGTATTTATATAGAGTTGCTATGGTTTTGTCAGTGTTTTTATTTTAGTTTCAATTATTTTTATTTTACTTGACACTTAAACGGCAATTAAAATAAAAATAGTTGAAATTAAAATAAAAACACTGACAAAACCATAGCAACTCTATATAAATACGTGCATTATGAGTCATGGCTGACTCTGATCCATTCATTTTTTCTCAATGCTAATTTCCCTATATGTGCAGCTTATCTGTTTACATACTGTATAAGTACTTTCAGGGATTTCGGGTTATGGCAATAATGTTTCACTTGCACAGTGGTTTCATAAAACCGCACCCTAGTATTTTGTGTGTGATTGGATAAATCATGAGATATTAGAGCCAGATGTCCAGATACAACTAAAATTAAAATTGTTTTTCTGTCCGCCCAGGACAGAAAATTGAAAAGGAAATATTTCTTAAAAACGTGCTAGCCCTGCTTAGTGCTTATCTCTCTGTATGTAATCTACTGAAATGTTGGAAAAGACTTTCAGCGAATTCTGACAGTTTTTGACAGCAGTAAATAAAAATATTTGTTTATTTCTGTGCTCAGAGTTGTACAGTAAACATATGTGTATTTTCCAACTGAAGTTTCTGTAAACTTAACTGTTACGATTTCTTATCTCACTCCAACTAAATAAAGTGTATTGGGAAAAAGAAGTGAGACCGAATTTCAGTTTAATTTACAGAATTGTGCCTAAGGTATATTATTATACTATACCTATATAGCTACAAACTTTTACATAGGAGAGGTGTTCTATAACCAGAGCTTGTAAGAACTTGAGAAAATGGATTCCAGAAAAATCATAGAAAAATCCGTGTAAAATGAAACCGGAGTATTTATCCAACAAAATGTAACTAAGTTTGCTAGGTGACAAATTTATAAAGGGCCATGAAGTCTGAACCACTTTTCTGTCTACGTTCCAAAGACTACTCGTATTTATTTATCTCTGTATTTATTTATCACTGTATTTATTTATCACTGTATTTATTTATCACTATATTTATTTATCACTGTATTTAGTTTTCACTGTTCACTGATCCACCCTCTCCAATGTTCCAGAGAATAATTACTTCAATATAATCGATCCACCTATATATATAGCCTTCTAAATTCACCCCCAATCAAGAGTGGCGGATTCTTCATTATTGAGACGTTAGAATATTTCAATGATCGAAGGGTGCGTGATCGAACATTCCAGAATATTTGCAGATTTCAAACGGTGCTCTTCGATCCGTTACAATAGTCATAAATCACATCTCATGAAAAACAGTTTTCCACAAATAAAACTTTTCCAGCATCATACAAGAAGATTGACAACCAAATACAAAATCCAAAGTAATCCTTTGAGAATTTATATATGTGTATTCTGAAATGTACCTACTGCCATGCCGCGCATGCTCAATAAAAATTATCGGACAATGTTTACTTTTGTTTCAACAATCTCTAGGTATATCAAAATATATTTAATGTTAGTATAAAACGCACCAGAGTCGCCGTATTTCTTATAAAGAATAAAAAACAAAACAAAAATAATCTATTGGCAATTTAAATAGCCGTTTGCATAATATAGGGTACATGCCAGTGGACAGTGATCAATATAAAACTTTGTTATAATGAAAGTTTATGCTCTAAAATATTTATTAGAATTTTTATCCCCCTATATTTATTAATTAAACGAGTAAATCTTGTATATACCTACCTATCTATGTTTCTATGTATCTATTAAAATATTTTCTCGAAAACGGCTCTAACGATTTTGATCAAATTTACCAAAAAGGGGTTTCGGGGGGCAAAAAATCGATTTAGCTAGGTCTCATCCCTGGAAAAATTCGTTTTCCTATCGATTTTATCATTTTTAAAAACGGTTTTTTGACCTGTCAAAACATTGTAATATCGTGAGTAGGCTTTGGAGAAAACAAACTACTTTCATTATTTATATGTCAAAATTATCTGACAGAATTTTTAACTTATTAAAATAATCCGTGAATTATTTGTATAGTAAAAAATAACAGAAATAAAAACTAAACATTATTATGTAAGTAGTTTTAACTAATATTTAAATAAATAGGTACCTAAGTATGTTATTTTTATATTACCTATATAAAATATGTATATTATGTACGTTAAATATAGTATGACGTATAATCTTACCTAGACTTTTTTTTCTCAAAAACGAATAACGATTTTGATGAAATTTACAGAATGGGGATTTTTCGGGGCGAGAAATCGATCTAGGTAGAAATCTTGGTCCCAGAGGGGAGCAATTAAAAAAAAGGGTTTTTTTATTTATAACTCGGTCAATTGTCAGATCGATTCGAAGCCTATTTCTACATAGATTTTGTATAATATATCACAAGGGTTAAAACTGTAAATGAACACTAATATAAGAAGTGTCTTGCACAATATGTAAACAATGACAAATAGGCGGCCCGAAGGGCCGCACTTCTGGCACCGCGAGTCTGTGTAAAAACACATCGATTTTTGAAAACTATTGTTAAGATACATACAAAAAAGTTTTGTTTAAAAATTTGCACGGCGGCCCGAAGGGCCGCACTTCTAGCGACGCAGGCATGCAGTATATCAAAACACATCGATTTTTAAAAACTATGGTGAAGATGCATGTAAAAATGTTTTGCGCTGCAGGTTTATAATCTGACGTTTGTTATTAAAAGATATAATATGAATTCTATTTCTTCGAAAATCGATTTTTGTGAGTTTTTCAGTAGGTACCTTCTATGCAAAAAAAATATTTGAAATTTACTGGAAGTTGCTAAGATGATATCACAGAGAAAAAGTACTTCGATAAAGTTGATATTTGGCATCAATGTTTAAAAACGGATTATTGAAACGGCAACGGGCAAGCAGAATTTCATCTGATTCGAACATTTTTACAAGATCTATGAAAATCGGTTTTTGCGAGTTCTTCAGTCAACAAAACAATAACGGCGGTAGATTTGAAAATGGCGACCTAAGTAATATTTACAGGAAAAAATGCTTAATTCAAGTTGATACTTAGTTTTTACGCTTAAAAATACACATAGGTATTTAAAATATTTAACAGAAACAATTATTTAAATTATGTTTCAGAAATAAATTCGTTTCGGAATAATATTCTGAGAAAATAATATCTCACAGCATACAAGTACTATTTTTTTGAACTCATCCGAGCAAAGCTCGGCACCCAGATATTTTTTATTAATTAAGTTTTGTAAACATATTTAAATTAATAAATAAAATCATGATTTTTAATCTATTTGTCACGTGACTTAAAACACCGAGTGACCTCAATTTTAAGTAAAAAATACATGTATCCATAGCAACGCAGCTTAGATTGTTTACATTATGTTTACATAGGTACAAAACGGTATTTTTCAACACTCTGTTTCTGGGTCTTTAAATATTTGTAGCTAAAATAAACGAACTTTCATAAAATTATGACGTCATATTTGAGTAGAGCAAAAACGATTTTTAGGCTCATTTCGCACCAACCCAGTCCAGTTCAGTCGCGTCCAGTCAAGTCTTGTCCAGTCAAGTCACGTAAATATTTCCTTTCGCACTGAATACGTCGCGTCAGCCGTCCCGCAAATTCCGATCGAAGTTCGCGACAGCAACGATGCGGTCGCCGCGGCACAGTTTTGTGAAGAATTTTGTGTCAAGATGGACGTACTTCTCCAAGGCATAATTTTACGTCGGCTACACAGAAGAAGAAGGATGAAGAAACGACAACATCTGTTTTGGGTTCATCCCATACATACCAGGAGACCATGAGTGTTCGATTCTTTAACCACTTATTTCTCTGGCTATACCTACCTCTCCAGGCGGCAGCAATGAAATTCCGATCTCTGTGCTTCGCGTGCTTAGGATCGTAGATTGCCTCTTTTGCTTGCACTAATAAAATTAAGGTTTCTACATCCATTCTGAGTGTCAAGACTGGGCTGACTGGCATTAAAAATTCAACCGGCTGAGTCGCAATCAGTCTTGATAAGTCTTGACGCGATCGGACTGGACGTGACGCGCTTAGTATGAAACCAGATTTACACATTGCCTTTATTTCAACGATAAGTTAATATGTTCAATCCAGTAGCGTCCGACTTGACTGGACGCGACTGGACTGGACTGGTTTGGTGCGAAATGAGCCTTAGCGGGCGTAATCATTGTTTCAAATTCTAATTTAATCGACTTCAGTTACGTCAGTTAAGTGTAAATTTTTGATCTTTGAAAGTGAAAAAAATTTAGACGTAAGAAATTCTAATTGACGTATTATTCTAAACTCTAAAGCAACAGATTTTTTTCTGGTGACTTTTTTGCGACACATTGTAATCACTGAAAGAATATATTCAATCCGAAATATTTGGTAGAATATTAATGAAAACTGATATTATAAATCAGTCAACAGATTTATTTTGAAAAAAAATATGCGAACATTTATGAAAATGAAAATTGACATCAATCAATCAACAACGAATATTTCAAAAAATAAAATGATCTGCGAGAGAATTTGAAACTTTGATTACCTGTATAGCGGTTACGAAGTATTTTTTTGCAAGCTTTTACTCTGGGGTTTTGAATAACCATGCCGACGCAACATTAGTCCCGCATCGAGAAGTGCTGAGTTCGTATCCAGGTGGGAATAAATGTGACATAAAACTTTACGTCTAGAAAACTGAATTTTTATATGTATCGGTCATCTTGCGAAAGGTTTTTTTTTCTTTAGTTCAGAAAACCACTGTTAGCCTTGCTTTGGCGTTTTGTATATATTTGTTCTATTCTAATTATTGTACATTTTAATTAATTGGAGTTCCGTACATCCGATGAAAAGACGGAACCCTTATAGGATTATTTTCGTCTGTCTGTCTGTCGTCTGTCACAACTTATTTTCTCCGAATCTACTAGACGAAAAAGTTGAAATTTGCTACATATATAAAGTTAGGTGATCCAGTCACGGACGTATAGCGTAAAAAAACGAATTCTGATTTTGGGGAAAATTATAAAATTAAAAAAAACTCGGGTCGCAGTGCCAAAACCCTGTCGACAATATAGTGTATTTGCTAATACTGGCATTGTGGCTTTATTATATGAACTTAAGTTTGTTTTTGGACAAAATAAAAAATTTAACCCCCTAATAAATCCCTTAAAAAAATATTTTTTTTCTTAATTTCAATATTTTTATCAATGCAAACTCGGTACCAAATTAAATACACCCTTCAGTAAGTAAAGCACTATCCGCAAACTAGTGTTTTCATAAAATTTGTAAATCCGGTTCTGTCGGGCCGATTTTATTAAAATTTTAGCAGTACATTTTAATCGTTACTAAAGGGTTAAATTTCAATTTTGAAACGATTATGAGAATTTTTTCGGCATTTTAGGGCCCAAAAACATTTTTCAACCTCTAAAAACCACCCTTAAAATGGTCCGATTGGGCCCATTTTAAATAGGCTTCGTGCGGTAATGGATTTCAACGTGCCTACCTAATTTCGTCAAAATCAATTAACTCTTTCGAAAGTTATAGCCCGCATATATATAATATAGACATTTTCAAAAATGGTGCCGAATTGTTCAGGAGGCTATGAAACGTCGAGAAATTTTGGTCCGACCCCTAGGTCCTGCCATCCGACCGACGCCAATAGTGTATGTGCCATATGGCAAATACACTAAAAAACGTTTTTCAAGTGCATCAGGTGAATATTAAATGAAACGTTAAGAGACATACAAATATATATTTTTTTATAATTTTAAAATGCATAGTTTAAAAGACATTAAAGAAAATACCTATACGAAAATCGAGCATTCCCCCACTTATCTCCGAAACTATTGAACCTAAAATTTTGAAAAAATAGAGAATATAAGGCTTCATTCATAGTTTACAGGAAAACCTAAAAGAAAATCATGTCTTTAAATTCCCACGGGAAACGGAATAGTACGGGAACGTCGGGAACCCTCTCCACGTGAGTCCGACTCGCACTTGACCGGTTTTTTTATTGATTTATCTCGCGAATGATACTATTAAATAAAAAAAAACTTATAAATCATTTTGATCCCATTTTTAAAGACCTATCCAACGACACCTCCCTCAATGGGGTACGTGTATGCGGTATGGGAAGGTACTATAATTTTTTTAATGAAATTTCGCATACACCTACCTGCAAAATTTCATCGCAAAATATGAAACGAGATGAAAAGATGAAAGAATTACAAAGCTATGACATGCGGCCGGACGGACATAACGAAATTATAGGGGTTTCTAGTTTCTACGGAACCCTAAAAATTGGCCTAAATCGGTAACACCTCCACTATAAAGGTCGATTTATATTATCCGGTCAGACACGGTGCGGGAACGTAGCGTTCAAACATTTTTAAATGCATTTCAAATACGAATACTTAGCGGATCCTGCCCGTTCAGACACGTATCAATTATACTCGTATTTCGAACGCATGTAAAAATGTTTGTCTTGCCGGAAACGCTACGTTCCCGCGCCGTGTCTGACCGGATAATATATATATCGAGTTTAAGGCTCTCTTGTATGTTAAAAGAGTGCTCGCTAGAATAACAACATTATTTAAAAAAATTCGACTGATGACCAGTCCTATACTTCCCACCGATTCCCACCTAGTAAATATTTGCAAAAATAAACACTCTTTTTTTATTCTTTGAAAAAAAGCATGGTCCTCTTTTTTGTTTAGTTATCTACCTTGATTTACGTACAATTTTTATTTTTTTTAGTAAAATATTTTTTTTCTCGAAAACTGTAAATACATTTTAGAGAAAAAAAATATTTACATTTTTTTCATATTATAATATCTAGAATTCATTCATATTTTTTTTTACCTATGTTAATACCTGACATTGAGAACGTTACACACACACATACAGACCAGGGGTGTTACGAATATTCGCATCCGCATCCGTAAATGCGGAATATTCGCATTAATAAAGACATCTGCATCCGCATTTACATCCGCATCAATCAATGCGGAGTTTTTATGGATGCAGATTCACATCAACAAGTAACTACATGTAAAGAAAGTGGGCGGAGCCAGAGTGGCACGTGCTAAAAATATGATTAAATAAATAAAAAGTTAAAATTAAATTGATTTTCAGTTATTTATGCACTTAAAATTTAAATAATTATCCTTTTAAAATCCCAAAATCCGCATCCGCATCCGCATCGCATCCGCATCAAATCCGCATCCGCGGATGTGAACTTCTAATAATCCGCATCCGCATCTGCATCCGCATCTGCATCCGCGGATGTCTAAATTTTTGCATCCGTAACAACCCTGATACAGACATCAGTCAGAAAATGATCTTAAACGATTGCTATAAGGTTCTCAAAATGTGAAGATCTGTTAAAATCTCGAAATATTTTTTTCGGACTAAATCCATTACTTCCCTACCATAGTAGAGGTGGGGCGTAAAAATGTACGAATATATAGAACAACCATGGATATTTTATTCATTGTGTAGTTTATTTTTTCCTCTATAATATCGGGCGTAAAACATAAAAAATATTTTCTATATTTTCGAAGATCCCCTTTGATAGCGGATAAAAAAATGGCCGAACGTAAAGGTTAATAGGTAAACATGTCTTTTTATTGACACAAATTTAAATAACGGAGCCGGCACATCGAATATAAGTTGTTACAGAAAAATAAAATATTCGTAGCACGAAATTTTAAAACAGAAAAAAAACTATCATAATACATATTGCGGTCCCTTAAGGAATAAAAAGGTGAAGAAGGAACGAACATTGTGTGGAGAAGGAGGAGACGGGAATGCGAGGATATGAGGGAGGTGGGGGAGGCGAATGATGTGTCTTCTGAAATGGAAGTCGCACATTAAAATGCACAAGGCAAACAGTCACTGTTATATGTGTGGTGGCTGCTATTATGTATTATATTGACCGGACAAACACACCATAATACAATATTATATAATATACAGAGCGTTTGCGCGCTGTGTTCCATTACTTTATAAAGAATATTGAAACAAAACTGTTTTCTTACGTGGGTGGAATAAAATTATTTATTTACAATAATTAAAAATGTAACAACAATCGATAACAATAAAAAGTAACAATTATATCTCAATTCTGACAGTCAACACTGTTTATATAATAATAACACGAACAGTAATTCTTAAACGAACTGATAACACTGAACAATTTATATGCTGTATTTATTTCAAATCGACACTGTTGTTTGTCCGGTGACTGCTCCTGTTTATATAGAGCTAGCAGCTTGACCCCCCCACGCTCGCGCGCTTTCCAAAACATTCTGGTGGTTACCGGTGTCTTCGATTTCATGCCACGCCTCACCATTGTTACTTGTTCTCGATGGTTCTATTGTCACCAGCGGCGTAACATCTGGGGTTTTGCTAGAATATCTACAGTCGCGTCCTCATTATGTCGATATATATGCCAAGTGGCAAGGCCAAATGACAAAGCCAGTTGCCGCTACCACACACAATTCACTGCGTCCATATTGGAAATGGCATTCAGTCGCAATGTGTACCGACGAGGATCACAATATGTACCTATATTAAATAAATAAGTGCCTTGCTACGACGGTCGGGAATGAACTGAAGCCGTCGGAGGCCAATTGGCACGTTCCCACTACACTTGCCACGTGGCTTTCTTTGATTTGGACCGACACTCGTAGAGTTCGGGTTGGCATGCCATCTGGCACTATTTTGCCAACTGCCACAAGCCGACAAAAACGTCCACATCACTCTTGACTTTGCCATTTGGCCTTGCCACTTGGCATAGTGAGGACGCGGCTTACTAAGAGCACTGGCTGGAAACTCGAAAACACCAATATGCAACAATTTTATTATAGAATGTACAATTAGGTATTTAAGTTTAAAAAAAATTATTAATTTTTTAATTTTTTCTAATAATTTTACATAAATAATATTGAAAATCGAAAGGAAAACATTTTTTAAAGTTATAGATAAATTACTAAAAATTAATTAAAATGTATAAAAATTTAAAAAATATCACGTGACTTCAAAACGCGCCAGGAATGTTTGTGACGTCGTTATGTTAAAATGTGTCTGCATTTGTTGGTATTTGTGTATATGTATTACACATACTATCAAAAATAATAAATTTTTGACTTGGTAACCATGGATACAAAGACCATAGATAACATAATGACGTCACACGCGTTCGGATTCTTTCGGCGCGTTATCGGAACTGAGTTTAAAAATTAATTTTTATTTAAATATAACTTTTTAATTAGTAAGCAAAAAAATTAAATAAAAACAGTTTTGCTATAAAACTTGTATGGGTCCTTCATTTAAGTAAAAAAAAAATTCATTTAAAAACCCAATTCGTGAGCAATATTGTTCTTCCATTATCAGCAAAAAGTAGACAGTTTAGTTTTTGCTGATGGGAAGCATTGTATCACTCACAAAATTGATGCTTAATGCAGACGCAACCACACGGCAAAGACGCGATTACGTGGCAATTTACCTTCATCACCATCAAGATTATAAGCGAGAGGCGAGGCGAGAGGTCATTCTCTGATTTTGGTTCAAAATATGTTACCCATGAGTAATTCATAATATTGAAAGATCTTGTCATAAATAACAACTTTTAACTTTCCGCTTTGAAAATTGTAAATTTTCAAAAATTCGGGAAGTTATTGGTTTGAGTCTAGGTCCGGATTTACCATGTAGGCAGAGTAGGCTGTTGCCTAGGGCGGCAAGAATTGAAGGGCGGCAAATTTTGACGGAAACTTTGAAAACTTGTTATATTCGTGGGAATTGAATTTCCCGCCTATTTCGTTGGCACGCGTACCAACATTATAAGTGGACAATGCCCGTATCGAGAAAAGCATCGATTTATGCAAGTCTTGATATTGGCCTAATATCGAATATTCGATAAGTTTCTGTATCGAAAATCATCTTATTTTCTCCCCTACAGTATATTGTGATACACATAACCTCCTCTGTCATTATTATTAAACATTGGTTATAAGGATACTGACCATAATAAAATAAAATATTTGCTCTCAGAAAGGTGCATTTTATTTATTAAAAAACTTTTCCTAACAAACTTATTCCACCATTAAAGAAGTTTCGAGGGGGGTGGGGAGCGGCAATTTTCGCAACTGCCTGGGGGCGGCAAATTTCTAAATCCGGGCCTGTTTGAGTCCGATTTTCGTTAATACAACACACTTATTAGATATCCACAGTGGTCACAGCTTGTTATTTTTGATCAGTTATATTCTCTTAATTTACTCATTTCAATCGTTGTGTCGCTTAGTCACTTTTTTATAACCATGGTCCAGTTATGCTTTTTATCGACTATAAATTACTTTGACCGAATTTATGAAACGAGCCCACTTTTTGTTGATCAGCATGTATGTAGCTCTGTAACGGGTGGTTTGTGTAGCGACTTCTACGCTGAGATTTAACGATTGTGCTTCGGTACGTTTTGGTAGGGCCGGTCGCCATTTGGCCTGACTTTGTTTTCATTGACACGACTGAATATTTATTGCCTTACGATAAGATGTAACCGTTTTAGAACAAAGCGGAAATACATCACTATTTCACTCCGATCTATAATATGTTTATGTGTACTTACTCTATAGCTGTACTTATTTATACATGTAAAGACCGATTCACAAAACCACACTGGGACTTAAAAATAGCCGAGCGTATAGCAATGCCGTTGTTTACATGATATGATATGTTTCCCTTTATGTAAAAAAATGCCAGACTCTACGTAGATAGGTATCAACATGAATTTTTTTTTAATATAACTTTAATAAGTAATAACGACTTAAATTTCTACCTGCCACATAAAACGCAAGGGAGAAAGGCTGCCAGACTTACAGATTCTCAAATGGGGAGCTGGTATACAGGTATTTTAATATTATTTTGCCTTACGTAGACACTTGAGAAAAAACGTCGCTAGCTCTCCGTCTATTAGTATATAAAATTACAGTCTATAGGTAATATTTATTTAACAATGACCAAATTAAAAGCTATGGCTCCTCTATTAGAAGCCCCCAGTTCACAGGTTCTAATCGGCGAGAATTGGCCCAAATAGCTCTGACTGTTGACTTCACAGCAGTACTTTTCAAATTGTAAACCTCGGCCCTCTAGGGACTAGTATTTGGTGAGACGGCTTTTGGGAACAATACAAATTTCATAGCACACACGGCACACTCCTGACGTCCACGAGCTGTTTTTTAACCGACTTCAAAAAAAAGGAGGTGATTCTCAATTCGGTTGTCTTTTTTTTTTAACCGACTTCAAAAAAAGGAGGTGGTTCTCAATTCGGTTGTATTTTTTTTTTAACCGACTTCTAAAAAAGGAGGTGGTTCTCAATTCGGTTGTATATTTTTTTTTTATGTCTGTTACCTCAGAAGAACTCCGTCATTTATAAACCGATTTGGAAATTTTTTTTTTATTTGAAAGGATTTTCAGATTGGTTCCATAAAAATTTCATCAAAATCGGTTCAGTAGTTCGGCTGATTTTAATAAAAGTTAGTAACGGCGTGTGATTCTTTAAGGTAAATGGCACTTTTTGACATATCAGACAGCGTAAGAAAGTCGGTTTAATAAAAGTGAGTAACGGCGTGTGATTCCTTTAAGGTAAATGTCACTTTTTGAGACTAAAAAGTAAAAAATAAAAAACTTTTTAACAAAAAAAAAACCTCCTTCAAAAGGCCACTAAAAAGAGGAAAATAATGAGATTTTGAGGTCTGCGCCAATTTAATAAAATATCAAGTTGGTTAAAAAGAAGATATTAATCACTATACTTACTATACTTTTTAATCGACTTCATATTTTATTAAATTGGCGCAGACCTCAAAATTTCATTATTTTCCTCTTTTTAGTGGCTTTTTGAAGGAGGTTTTTTTTTTGTTAAAAAGTTTTTTTGAACACATAACATCCCCTAAACCGTCTATAAAACACCATTTCAATGCAACAATGCTTTCCATACGCACAGTATATTTAATATCATGTCGTTATTCAAATGTTTCTACATATTTTATGAACATGTGATGCAACCATATACGAGCATCGTGGTGGGAGAGAAGGGTACATACGGTGAAATTGCGGGTCATAATATGAAATATGTATTAGTCTGAGGCTACACTAGATCCGTGTCAGACCAGATCCGATCAGACCAGACCAGACCAGACCAGACCAAATCAGACACTTCAGACGAAGTGGCTACATAGGGAGTGGATAATATCCGACGGGTTTAAAAGTAAAATGATGCGAAACTAATTAGAGAAGACCTGAACGTTTATTTTAACAAACTGTTTATCACCTTTGTCAAATTATTAATTAAAATGAAATATGTGCAGATGTATTGTACATATTATAAACCAGGGCTCCGAATTTATTCGAATAAATGAATATTCGAATGGTCGAATACTTTCAAAACAGATTTATTCAATATTAGAATATTCGAATTTTAAATATTCAAATACATATTTGAATACTCGTTTTTTATATAAGTTCTAAATAACCGAAACAGTTTTTCTTTGTTGAACAATAATAATTTTTGATGTGCAAATTTCGAATATTTGGATATTTAAATATTTGTCATAGACTGTAGTTAGCTTCTTTCCGGATTCAAATGAAAATCAAAATGCACTGTTTTTATTATTTTTTATCGTTGTTCAACAATAACATTTATTATACATTTATACAACTGTTCTTTGTTTTTGGCGTCCCTGAGTCCTGACCCCTGTCATGAGTATCGGCTGTCGCCAATTATTACTCATTGCTGTGTTTACGTTTTGATTTCAATATGCGATTTATGATTTTATAGATAAGCGATAGAGATAACAATTTTTTCAAAAATATAATGTAATTTTTTTTAATCATTTAACAGTTATGCTATCTGTTATGACTGCCCAGTATTGTTAGATTTAAATTTTATTGTTGGGAAACTTGTGAGGGCCGTGACTCGACAGACTTCAGGATCTTTGTCAAAAATCCAAAAAACAGCTAAATTTTAATTAATTTTAACTATTCGAATAGAAGTTTAAATGAATATTCGAATACTTTAATTTGAAAAATACCGAGCCCTATTATAAACAACAAACAAAACAAACAAACTTCAACAATGCGTTGAAACCGATCAGAGTTAATTTACTTTTATTTTATGGACTACTCATAGATTAATTAATAAATAAATTATATTTTCAAATCATACCTGAAAGATTCATTTTTTCGCCAATATCTCTCCACAAAAGACCTTTCACGTCTCTGTTGTGGTATCTTTTGTCTCTTTGGTCCCAAATAGGAGGCTTTTCACGTACAAGATCAATTAAAAGTGATTTGTCCATACTCACAATTGATATTCAAACACGTTTTTAAAAAATAATACAATACAATAAGACAATCTGGTAATAATAGCTACACAACATACACAACAATAGCATACACAACACTGTTTGTTGAAAACTGTCAAATGTACGGCCGTAGTCTGACGAAAATTTCAAACACGTTTGATATCATCCGACGGTCGGAACGTGTCTGTTGTAATCTGACATATTCTGGCGCGGTCTGGAGTGAACACTGTAGCCACTTCATAAGGTTACTGGTGTTTGTTCACATCCGACAATACGGATCTGATCTGGTCTGATCTGATCTGGTCTGAAACGGCGCCAATGTAGCCTCAGCCTTAGTTGTAATGTTACACAAATGCACCGCCTAGTGACAAAAACATCAACTATTGCCATCATATAGATTCTGTATTTTCTACAGATTTCTACATTATATCTTCAAAATAGCTGAACATCACTCTGCAATTGCGCGTGACGTTATTCTGCACTATAATAATAATAATAATAATAATAATAATAATGCGTTTAACGTCCGTTTCTCGACATTATGTCATAACAGACGCCATTCGCACCATTACTATTTTCCATTTACCACTTCCCGTTGTTTTCTACATTTTTAAACTTCAACTTTTTTTTTTTTTTTAATAGCAATGTGCGAATGGAGGAATTATAGGAAATTAGGATAAGGTAGGCAATTTTGGGAGCATTATAGGAGTTTGACAGGTAATCGGCCATGGCCCTGAATAAGGAACCATCTCGATATTTATCTGGAATAATTAAGGGAAACCATGAAAAACCTCAAACAAGATGGCCGGTACAGGAATTACCGTTTCTCGACGTGAGGCAGTAGGAAAAAGTCCCAGCCACATCTGGCCCCGTCGGGATTCGAACCCAGTACCTTCCCAATGCGAGTCTAGTGCTGTACCACTAAGCTACATCGCTGGGTTTATTCTGCACTATACATTTTCACGTAACTGCTTGAAGTAACAAAATTGAAATTTTAGTACAGGCATCATTTATTTGGTGGGTTTAGAAGTTTTAATGGTTTTTCCGCTTCATTGACTGGGCAGAAAAAGTACTCTGCAAATGAAAAAAAAATTCGGGTCTCAGTGCCAAAACCCTGCCGACAATATAGTGTATTTGCTAATACAGGCATTGTGTTTTATTTTATTTATTGTAGTATAGCAAACCCCAAGATGTTACGCCACTGCCTCTAATAGAAATCACGAGAAAGAAAGGTCACAGTAGTAAAGCGTGGAATGATATCGAAGATTCTAGACAACGCTAGAGAATACGAGGACGCACTGAGCGTACAGCGTACGCAGGTATATAAGCGGCGAGTGTGTCGTGATGGGGCAATCAGTGAATGGTGAGGCGTGCCATCAAGCGGATCAGTGATATAAATATTAGTCAATCAACGGTCAAATCAGTCAGTGCAGATTGTACTGTGACAGTGTTGAACAGCGAAATAAATCTGATATAAATACAGTGACATAAATAATCACAAATAAATAATCCTTGTATATATAGTTATTTGTTAAGTGTTATTTAAGTGGTTCGTTTAGTTCAATAATTACCGTTTAAGTTTTTTTATTGTTAGAATTGATTTTTCGTTGTTGCATTTATTGTTATTGTATTTTTAATTATTGTAAATAAATATTTATTTCAACACAGAAAACAGTTCTGTAACAGCAGATTATAGACGCGTCGACAACTTAGGTCATTAGCGTCTTAATTACATTAAATAACAACTTCCTTAAAACTAAATGACATCACAAAACATCCATGAGCGGAGGTGGGATTCGACCCCACGACAGAGTGATCCAAAGGTCGGCTATACGCTAACCGTTACACCACACTGTCCTCTACAGGCATTGTGACATTATTATATTTTTGACAAAATAGAAAATTTAACCCCTTAATACATACATCCCTTAAAATAATTAAATTTTTCTAAATTTCAATATTATAGACATCGATTTTATCAGTACAACATCTGCACCAAATTAATTACACCCTTCCATATGTAAATCCGTATCCGCAAACTAGTGTTTTCATAAAATTTGTAAGTCCGATCCTATTAGGCCGATGTTATTAAAATTTTAGAAGCATATTTTAATCTTTACCAAAGAGTTAAATTTCAATTTTGAAACGATTCTGACAATTTTTTCGGTAAAAAGTACTTTTTTAGTGATCAGCACCCTCGAAAACGGTGGACTGCTTAACTTTTAGCTTTTGGCTAATATTTGACCGTACTAACTAACTAAACAAGATGTAAAGTTAATAAAACGCTTATAAAATTACTCAGGACCATACTTTTTGAACGTAAAATAGTTTAACGTTTGTCTATATTCTATATAGAGTTAATATTTGAAAGTACTAACTAACTAACTAACAAGATATAAAGTTAATAAAAAGCTTATAAAATTACTCAGGACCATACTTTTTGAACGTAAAATAGTTTAACGTTAGTCTATATTCTATAGAGTTAATATTTGAAAGTACTAACTAATACTAACTAACCAACTAACAAGATGTGAAGTTAATAAAAAGCTTATAAAATTAATCAGGACCATACTTTTTGAACGTAAAAAGTTTATCGTTAGTCTATATTCTATAGAGTTAATATTTGAAAGTACTAACTAATACTAACTAACCAACTAACAAGATGTGAAGTTAATAAAAAGCTTATAAAATTAATCAGGACCATACTTTTTGAACGTAAAAAGTTTATCGTTAGTCTATATTCTATAGAGTTAATATTTGAAAGTACTAACTAATACTAACTAACCAACTAACAAGATGTGAAGTTAATAAAAAGCTTATAAAATTAATCAGGACCATACTTTTTGAACGTAAAAAGTTTATCGTTAGTTTATATCCTATAGAATTAATATTTGAACGTACTAAATAAATAACTAACTAACTAACAAGATGTAAAGTTAATAAAAAGCTTATAAAATTACTCAGGACCATGCTTTTTGAACGTAAAAAGTTTAACTTTAGTTCATATATTATAGAGTTAATATTTGAGGGTATAGCTCAAGGTTATTTGAGGACTATAGACTTTACGGTTGCACTATAAAATCTCGTACACAATTTGTGTGCGATCAAAATATGATACGAAAACTGAAAATAAAGAGTGTTGAACAGATATTGTTCAAACAGCAACCTCTGTCAGAAAAGGAAATTTATTTTCTTCGGTTGTCTATAATATTACTTTCATTGGTAACTTGATACAATGCAGATACGCATCTTTATCTGCAATGAACAGGCGTTATTCCATACAAACACCACACGCACTTACACACCACACACACTAACACACGCACGAAACACCCACATATTTCAGTCCAGTGGCGTGAACATATTATTTTCATCATTATATCTATGTCGCAGTCAAATTGTAAATTTAGCCGTTTTACATAAATTTTATTTTTATTTATTGTAGATTATAGACGCGTCGACAACCTAAGTCATTAGCGTCTTAAATTACATTAAATAACAACTAACTTAAAACTAAATAATATCAGAAAACATCCATGAGCGCAGGTGGGATTCGAATCCATGACAGTCTAGTCTAAAAGCTGGTAGGTACGCTTTACATAAAACGGCTAGCCGTTTAATAAAAGATACATTTTATTTTTATTTATTGCAGATTATAGACGCGTCGACAACTTAGGTAGTAGCGGTGTCATTAGAAATGCTTAGATATGCAAAGTCAGAACATAATTAATAAACAATTACTTAAAACTGTTCTAGTTCGATAACGCAAGCTAAGCAGTTCTATTGATATATAATAGCAACAGTATTTGGTCATGAGGAAGTAGATAGTGTATCGTAGGGCGTGACTATGTCAGTGTACCTAACAATTGTAATTATAATTTATTAAATACAACTATAATGAGTAAATCAACATCTTTATTAATTTATTATTAAACTAAAAGAACCTTAAAAACCAAACCTTTACAGCTCGTGTTAACATATTGGCACTACTCGTCAGTGTTATGCTCAGGTTGTCTAAGATGGTAATTGGGCCGAGTGGATGCCTTTAGGACGATTGGGTGATAGCGGGTGACAGAATAAACATCAAATGTCAACACTAAGTCTATATTTAATGATACCGATGGTGAAATATATTTACAGGTGCAGATAATCTTAGTCGAGATAATCCTAGTCGTTGTTCTACAGAGTCGCTCAGTAAACTTAGATTTTTCACGTTAACTTCAACGGATATTATTTCCGACTGATATTCTTCTAATGACTGTTTTTTAATAGTGCACTATGCCTGACATTTATAGATTTCAATAATAAGACATTGGACAGGCAAAGTGCAACTATAAGCATCGCGCGTGTATACATTCAGCGCGTGTCTTTAAACTAGCTAAGCAATTCTTAACTGTATACGACAATGACCGCAGTCTTGCCGTATACGCATTTTTACAACAATTGTCTATACTCTATACTATTCCACAACACTTCCGGGCCTAAGAAATATTTACATCTGCCAAAACAGTTGTAAATATTTTTGTTAAACAATGAAAAGAAAATACCATTAACGATTTGAATCATAACGGCAGCACTGTGAAACAAGTATAGAATCATTATTATTTTATAACCAAAATGAAATTGTATAGTTACTTTTAATCTGTGAAGAACGACCAAGTATACTTTCTTATTGTCACATAATGTTAATAATAAGACTAATACATAATAATATAATATAATTGAGATTTGTAAAATATTACTGGTACCTAATCTAAATCTGTAAAAAAAAACGAATTATAATTTTATTGTTCTATAAGTAAGTAAAATACATATAATATTATACATTAAATTTAAATTGAAATTTTCGAAATATAATAATTTTTTGTAACAAAACTAAATAAGAATTTAATGAGTAAAATTTATTAATTAAACAAAATTGAAAAATATTACTGTTATTATAATATCTGTAAAAAAAAAACGAAATATAAAATTTTATTGTTCCATAATCTCAATAATAATAATACATAATAATACAAAATAATAATATGATTGTAATAAAGGTTTCGACAATAATTAAAAATAAAATTTCTTGAATAGTCAATATTATACTAGAATGAGCAAAAAATTATTCAAAAACAATTTTGCTAATATGAATATCGTTATTTAAAATCTGTAAAAAACGGAATTAAAAATTCTTTATTGTTGTATAATAATTGGTAAAAATAAAACATAATAATATATAATAATAATACATAGTACATATAATACATAATAATTTAATATAAAAGAATTTAAGATTTCGGCAAGATTTGTAATAATGAGTTATAAAAAATAGATCTTAAGAAGTTCAATAAAATCTTGTTCTCTTTTCTTTTTTGCTTTTACTGGTAGTAGGGGTTGCATATATTTGTCGTTAACGGCAGAGACTGTATTACGTTTTTTTGATTTGAAATTACAAAATAGTTTGCTGATAAAAATGAGAACACCAATTAATAAACTTGTAGCCACCATTGAAATTACTAGCACATAATAATTGAAATATAACTTAATTAGTGAAAATTTATGAGTCGTTGACTTAAATAAGTTTAATTCTTAACTTAACTTAATTTTACATTCTTAATAATATATCCTTCAACTAACAGAGGAATTAAAATAATAATAAAAATAATAAGATAGAATACGATTAAATTACTGAATTACGCTTTATTCAAAGAATTGTTTTAAACGATTGTTGTGGACTTTTAACTTTTTATTTTTGTACAAAATAGTTGAATTGAACTTAGAATTTATTTCAACAACTGTGTAAGGACCGTTCCATAACGGGCGTAATTTTTTGCATTTACCCAACGGAGTAGCTTCTTCTTTGAGTAGAACTTTATCTCCTACGTGAATTTGGAAGTCATTAGAACCTTTGTCATAATGCATTTTAGATATCTCTTTATGTTTTAGTAAATTATCTTTTGCAATTTTATGTGAATGTTGAAATCGAGCTTTTAGTTCATGAACATAATCGTCGTAATTGTAGATAGGTTCAGGAGTGTGTGTTAGGGCAGAGGGTAATGTGCACTTCTGCGCAAACAATAATTCAAAAGGAGTAAAATTTGTCGACGTATGAACGGAGGTATTGTAATTAAAAATGGCTAAATGGATCCACATGTCCCATGTGTTTTGATCCTTATCAATATAATGTCTTAAATATTCAACTAAAGTTCTATGTGAACGTTCTAAAGCACCTTGAGTGGCTGGATGATAAGAGGTAGACTGTATTTTTTTAATTTTTAGTAATTTGCAAACTTCTTTAAAAACGTTGCTACAAAAATTTGTACCTTGGTCAGATAAGATTGAATTTGGAATCCCAAAAATACAAATGAAATATTTGATAAAATTTTCCGCAACTGTGACGGCTTCCTGATTAGGAATTGGAATTGCGCCAGAAAATTTAGTCAAATCATCTTGATAGGTTAGAATGTACTTGTTGCCGTTTCCGCTGAGGGGAAATGGTCCAAGAATATCAATAATAACCTTCTCCAAAGGTTTGTCAGCAGTAGTGGTAATGCACATTGGAATTTTATTTAATCTAGAAACCTTATTCTTTTGACAGGTAGGACAGGCTTTAATAAATTTTTTAATATCTCTAAACATATTTTTCCAGCGATATTTTGATTTTATTCTGTGGTAAGTTCGGGCTGTACCTTGATGTCCACCAATAGGCGTAACATGAAATTCGTGCAAAATTTGACTGATTTCGTTAGGCGTTAAATTTTCAACAATATTGTTATGATATACTATAATTTTTATATCAGTGCCATAAAAAATAAAATTAAGCATTATACGAATATTTTTAAAATTAAGTTTATCTAAACCACTAGAAATTCTTGGAATAGCTAATTTGGTTATTCCATTATTTAAACAAAATAATTTAAAATTTAATAGAGTCAAATATACATCTTCATAACTAGGTTTATCAAAGTAACGCTCTTTTGTAATTAAGTAAAGAATATATCGAGAGTTATTATTTAAGTAAACTAAATTATGCAGGTTTGGATTCTGCGATTTTAGATGATCTATTTGTTGAAATTTGTCTTTAAATTCTTTTGCGATACCAGATCCCATATGTAAGTCTTTGCTAACACAATGGGCAAGCGAATAAGTTTTTGGAGCATTAAATAAATTTTCATTACTGTCGGTAATATTTTCATTTGAAATAACATTTTCTGAAATAAATTGTAAATATTCAGGATATGATAAATTGGCATTTTCGTTTGACATAGCTAATTTTTTAGACGCATTACGAGTTAAAACGTTACAATTAATTCTACTGAGTGCGTCAGCGTTTGAATTTAATTTTCCTGGTTTGTGAACAATTTGATAATCGTACTCTTCTAATTTTAGCCTAAATTTCATTAAACGTGATCCAGGATCTTTTATGTTAAAAAGCCAAACAAGAGGTTTATGGTCAGTATAAATAATAAACTTTTTTCCAAATAAATAAGGACGAAATTTTTTAACTCCCCAAACAATAGATAAAAGTTCTTTTTCGATAGTAGAATAATTAATTTCACTTTTATTTAAAGTTCTACTGGCATAAGCTATAGGGTGATCATTTCCGGTTTCACCTTGAGATAAAACAGAACCAATTGCAAAATTAGAAGCGTCTGTGGTAAGAATGAATTCTCTAGAAAAATCAGGATACTGTAACACAGGAGGGGTCATTAATTTCTTTTTTAAAATAGTAAACGATTCTTCACAAAAACTATCCCAGTTAAATTTATTGTCCTTTTTTGTGAGATCGGTTAACGGTTTAGCAATTTTAGCAAAATTATTTATAAATTTTCGATAATATCCACATAATCCAAGGAAGGATTGAACTTCCTTTATGTTTTTTGGAACTGGATAAGTTTTAATGGCTTGAATTTTTGATTCATCTGGAAAAATTCCATTTTGGGTAATTTTATGTCCTAAAAATATAACTTCTTTTCGTAAAAATTCGCATTTCGAGGGTTGTAATTTAAGATTGTGTTGTCTTAAACGTTTAAAAACATTAATTAATTTAGTATTATGATCTGTCAGCGACTTTCCATACACAATTATGTCGTCAAGATATACAAGGGCTTTAATAGAATCAGTTAAACCAGTTAAAACAGAGGTCATTAAACGTTGGAATGTAGAAGGTGCTGTTTTTAAGCCAAAAGCTAGACGATTAAATTGAAATTTACCAGAGTCAGTAGAAAAGGCAGTTTTATGACGATCTTCTTCTCGAATTTGTATTTGATGATAGCCACTAGCTAAATCTAAAGTACTAAAATATTTTGAATCTCCTAATTGGTCTAAAATTTCATCGATATTTGGTAATGGAAAAACGTCACCAATAGTGACATCATTTAGTTTTCTAAAATCAACAACAAGTCGCCATTTTTTATTTCCATGGATATCTGGTTTTTTCGGAACAAGAAGTAGAGGAGAGTTGAACGGAGAAATAGAATGTGAAATAATATCATTATCCAGCATTTCCTGTAATTGTTTATGAACTTCTGCTTTATGATGAAATGGAATACGATACGGTTTTACATTAACAGGTGCTGAATTGACAAATGTAGGAATTGTATGTTTTGCTGTTTCAGTAAAAGTAAGTTTATCACCTTCAAGAAAAAATAGGTCGTTAAACTCTCTACAAATTTGAAGTATTGCATTTTCTTCCTCTAAATTTAAATGTTCTAATCTAATTTCTGATTTTAATCTTTCTAATCGGTTTTGAATATTATTTTCTATATTACTGATTTTAAATATATCAAAATTTTTTATGTCTTCAATTTCAAGTTCTAAATTTTTTAATTTACAAGGGGTTTCATTTGAATTTATAATGCTGATGTGACAAATACCGTTTTCTGGTTTTATAACAGAATTTGCAACAAAAATTCCGGGCAAATATTCTTTAGATTTGCAAAAACTGATTTCGTTACTGTTAACTTTAACTTTTGTAATTATTTCACTTCGGGCTGGTAGGAAAATTTCTGGTATAGAAGAGGTTAAGGGAAATTGTATAACATTTGCGTTGCTATACGGAATAATTAGAGCTTTAGTTTCAAAATCAATGCTTATATTAAATTTGTTTAAGAAATCTTTACCTATAATACCGTCATTAAAAATTGGAAAATCTTTTGAAACAATATGAAACGGATGTTCGATAAAATTTTGAGAGTCAATATAAATTTTTGCAGAACACATTCCTAAAGTCTGAATAAAATTGGTTGTAATCCCATGTAATTTTAATTTATTATCGCTTTGTATGTTAACATTATCATTAATACAATCAATTTTAATTACACAAACATCTGAACCAGTGTCAACTAGAAATTTTGCAGTTTTTTCTTTTGAAATATTAATGGGTAATTTTACTGAGTCAACATTTAAGCCTTCATTGGCGGATACAAAAACAATTTGATTAGTATTTTCTGATCTAGAAAAATTATGTTCAGCTCTGAATTTAGAATTTTTTGATATAATTTTAGAGGTATTTGCAGGAACTTGGAAAGGTTTATGAAATTTCGGAAATTCGTGATTTGGCAACAACTTAGGATCATTATTTATAGAAACGGGGAAATTATTTTGACTTTCTCGACTTGACAAAAAATTAGAATTATTATTAATAGAAATTGGAAAATAACTTTGATTTTCTCGACTTGACAACAAATTAGATCCATTATTAGTAGATATTGGAAAATAAGTTCGATTTTCTCGACTTGACAACAAATTAGAATCATTATTACTAGAAACTGGAAAATAACTTTGATTTTCTCGACTTGACAACAAATTAGAATTATTATTAATAGAAATTGGAAAATAACTTTGATTTTCTCGACTTGACAACAAATTAGAACCATTCTTTATAGAAATTGGAGAATAACTTTGATTTTCTCGACTTGACAACAAATTAGATCCATTATTAGTAGATATTGGAAAATAAGTTCGATTTTCTCGACTTGACAACAAATTAGAATCATTATTACTAGAAACTGGAATATAACTTTGATTTTCTCGACTTGACAACAAATTAGAATCATTATTAGTAAAAACTGGAAAATAACTTTGTTTTCCACGACTTAACAACAAATTAGAATCAACACGATTTGGTAACGATTTAGTATTTTTATTAGATTTCGACGAAGATATAGAATTAATACGATTTGGGAACGATTTAGTATTTTTATTAAAATTCGACGAAGATATAGAATTAGTACGATTTGGTAACGATTTAGTATTTTTATTAGAATTAAACGACGATATAGAATTAGTACGATTTGGTAACGATTTAGTAATTTCATTAGAATTAATCGACGATATAGAATTAGTACGATTTGGTAACGATTTAGTAATTTCATTAGAATTAAACGAGTATATAGAATTAGTACGATTTGGGAAGGATTTAGTATTAAAAAAAATTTGACAGGGATTTAAGTTGAACGGTTGGTCATGGTCGTCCTGTCGTCGACCTGACCTTTTGAGTTTAACTGTTGTGTGGGCATAGCTCTACAGGAATATGAGTTCAAAGGCTGGGTTATAGGCTTATCCCTAGAAAATTGACCTGAATTAGAAATTTTCTGTCTGTTTTGTTCATTAAAAGCTCGTTTTCTACATTGTGATATGTGATGACCATTTTTTCTACAATAATTACATGTGACTAAAATTTGATTGACAGATTTAGCTGAAAAGTTACTAAAACAGTTTTGAGATATATGTCCTGTTTTACCGCATTTAAAACAATGATTTGAATTAGCACGATTAAAATTATGTTTAAAATTTTGCCCTACTGTTTTCTCTTCTAGTACAGCGGCGTTAATTGCATCGCTTAGTTTAGAAAATCTGCTAGCCTTGATAGTGAGTTTGATGGGGTCCTTAAGACCGTCAACAAAAGCCTTGAAAGCGGATTGAGAGTTAAGCTTTTGGATGACCTTTATGGTAGCTTGATTAGGTAATTTGCCATTTACAATTTGATCCGAAATACAAGCATCATCCAAATCGCTTAATAATTTTTCTATCCGGTTAGCAAATGATCTAACGTCTTGCTTGAAATTTTGTTTACAATTAATGAGTTCAAATTGAATTTGCGCCAATGTTCGTTTGTCGCAATACTGAGTTTCAAGTTCATCTTTTAATTCCTCGTAAGTAGAAAGATCTTTATATTTTACTAAATTATAAGCTTTTCCAACTAATTTACTTTTTACTATACTTAAAAATAAATTTATATCACTTTCATCTTCTAATGGGTCGTGTATAATATCGCAACAGTTTATAAATTTATGCAGTTCTGAAATTTGTCCGTTAAATTCAGGGATGAGTTTGAGTGCAAAATCTAAGTTTAGTGTCGTCGGCATTTTAACTCTGTATAGGTACAATGACTCACTTGTAATTTCGCAGCGTCGTGTAGTAGTTTCTTCGGCAACTTGATCCGTGTAGCGCAGTATCTCGTAGCGCAGTAGCAACTTCGGTATCCCAATGTGCCAGACGTCGTAGTCCTTAGAGCTGCATTGACTGGATACGAATCGGTTGTCTGCGTACGGACCTCGGATCTTGATACAGCGACGTGGACCGTGGTTTCACAAGTTCAATAAAGTTGAATACAAAGATAGACGTTTGACTATTCGTGTCAACCCCACACCTGACACCAAAATTGTTATGCTCAGGTTGTCTAAGATGGTAATTGGGCCGAGTGGATGCCTTTAGGACGATTGGGTGATAGCGGGTGACAGAATAAACATCAAATGTCAACACTAAGTCTATATTTAATGATACCGATGGTGAAATATATTTACAGGTGCAGATAATCTTAGTCGAGATAATCCTAGTCGTTGTTCTACAGAGTCGCTCAGTAAACTTAGATTTTTCACGTTAACTTCAACGGATATTATTTCCGACTGATATTCTTCTAATGACTGTTTTTTAATAGTGCACTATGCCTGACATTTATAGATTTCAATAATAAGACATTGGACAGGCAAAGTGCAACTATAAGCATCGCGCGTGTATACATTCAGCGCGTGTCTTTAAACTAGCTAAGCAATTCTTAACTGTATACGACAATGACCGCAGTCTTGCCGTATACGCATTTTTACAACAATTGTCTATACTCTATACTATTCCACAACATCAGTAAGGTACGACACTAGAAATACAATTTACTATTTGTAAGGCTTGGAATAGGACTCTACGCAGAGTCTTTGATTACTTAATCATTCCGACTAGGGAATGCAATCTCGAGCCGAGATTGGCAATTCGAGATCTCGCGAGATTGCCTGGCGAGATATCTCGATAAATCTCGACAATATCGAGGTTTCGCCTACTTTTAAAAAGAACGTATTATTTTGTATCTACTATACTTAAAAATGAAAACTACTTACTTGGGACAGTGTGACTGCGTCACTGTGTACGTGTGTGATTTATTGCGTAGTGCACTGTGCAGATGATTATTATTCATTACTTTCCTTAATAAACGTTGATTTTTTTGTTTCAAGATTCAATTAATGTTTTGTTTTATTTTCAAAATATAACAGCAATACTCCAACTCACACAGTACACAATATGTCAATTAATTATAAATAACTTCTTAGGAGTTAGGAAGCATAGGGTAAGTTACTATTAGTAACGTTCACGAACATTTGGTTTGAATTGTTCTTAGACATATTCAGTATACACTTAACTTTGTAATTTGTTAGCCATCTAATGCTTGTTATAAGTTAAATAACTGTCAATTTCACTCAAGAAAACAATAATTAAAACAATATAATATGCAGAGAAACAAACAGAATCAATTAGCGTGACTGTCAAAAATTATTACGTATACGTTATAAGTTTTTTTTCAAGCGCGTTCGTTCTTGAAATCCCGTTCGAGATCTCGACCATATCGGGTCGAGATCTCGAACGAGATTGCCTGGCCACGAGATTCAATCTTCAAAAATGGCTCGAGATCTCGTGAGATCGAGATTGCATTCCCTAATTCCGACACTATCGACGCGGAACGGTAAGCTTATTCAACGCAAATTATACATAAAGGTTTGGTTTAGTTAAAAATTATTTTTCCCATTTCGTACGTTCTGGCATTTATTCAGTTATAATACAAATAAAAATTAGAATTGGTTGTGACAGAGCATGTTCTTTTTTATCAGACAAGAGACGGGTACCACTGAATTACCGCTGTATCAGACACATCTCGACACTCACACATGGTCATACAATACACATATCTGCGCCACAAAGAAAAATGGCTTTTGTCGGATTTTTAATAAAAGAATAATTGTAAGGCCTACTCTCAGAACAAAGATAGCTATAGAAATGGCATATCACGTCGCTTGTGAAGACACAATCACAGTGTAAAGCTTACCAGTGATTTCACTTACTGTCGGCACCTTTGATGTTCTGTCACCAAGTTTTGTTTTTTTTACTCTATACCACCGTCGGACATGCGCGTTAGGCAGCCAATGAGAAACCAGCGACCTTTTCAGGTAAATATTAATTCCATATCTTTCAGGTAAAGGCTTTTGTAGCAAAATAAAATAAATTTACATTTTCGATCGATGCGCCATCGTTCGGATCTTTGGTAAACGTGCTTTAGAATCAAAATATTTGACAAAATGTCCAAGGTGTATAGAATAAAGTAAATTAATTGTACCTGAAGTTACTATTCTATCGAATGAATTGCTTGGTGAATTGAAAGTTAATTTTATTCCAAGGAATAAATTTATTCTAAGATTAGTAACTACTATCTTAACAGTGTTTGGTGAATACGGGCCTAAGTCGTTTTTCCTTGTGGCATCACACACACACACACGTACACGTAGATACAGCACGCAACCGTATGTCAAACGAACACATTTTTGTATGCTACGAAATGGTAGAAAAATATTCTTTTCGCGTCTATAGCAATAAAATATGACTATGAACAAATTGATACGTCTCCTATTCAGGCGGCGGTATATCGCGGAAGAACAAGAACATATTGCCTTTTGTGAAATTACAACATACTATTATATTATATACGCGAACGGTATCTACTGAAAAGCTTAGTAATAATTCTCTTTATTAGTGTATTTGCCATATGGCACATACACTATTGGCGTCGGTCGGATGGTGGGACCTAGGGGTCGGACCAAAATTTCTCGACGTTTCATAGCCTCCTGAACACTTTGGCACCATTTTTAAAAATGTTTATATATATATGTATGTATATATATATATTTATATATTTATATATTTATATATATATTTATATATATATGTGTGTACACGATAACTCTCGACAGACTTAATCGATTGAAACGAAATTTGGTACACACATTGGAACCCATCACCGCAAGAAGCCTATTTAAAATGGGCCCGATCGGACCATTTTCAGGGTTGTATTTAGGGGTTCCAAAAAGTTTTTGGGCCCAAAAATACCGAAAAATTTGTCAGAATCGTTTCAAAATTGAAATTTAACTCTTTAGTAAAGATTAAAATTTGCTGCTAAAATTTTAATAAAATCGGCCCGACAGGACCGGACTTTCAAATTTTATGAAAACACTAGTTTGTTGATACGGATTTACTTAGATATGGAAGGGTGTATTTAATTGGGTGTATTGATGAAATCCATGTCTAATATTGAAATTTAGAAAAATTTAATTATTTTAAGGGCTGTATTAAGGGGTTAAATTTTTTATTTTGTCAAAAAACAAACTTAAGTTTACATAATAATGCCACAATGCCTGTATTAGCAAATACACTATATTGTCGGCAGGGTTTTGGCACTGCGACCCGAGTTTTTCATTGCATGGTGACAGAATTATTTGCATCAAAATGAAAATACAGGCATACCACGCTTTTCAATGACCTGATTACGACGCGAAGGTTCATTTTTCGACTTCACTCATTTTTTAGGGTTTCGTACCTCTGTATGGAACCTTATTATCCTGCCTACGATGTCTGTTCGTCCGTCTGTCACAGGGCTCTACCTCACAAACGGTAAGAGGTAGTTAGTTGAAATTTTCACAGATTGTGTGTAGAGCTGTATAAAGTGTACACAAGTAGGTATACCATTGTCTCTGCCATAGTACAACAGGGTCTCGTAGAGTAAAGGTAAGGTGCGAGACGTTCGCATGTCACCACGAAGAGCCGGGTTCAAATTCAACTGACGATAAGTGATTTTTTTTTGTTTGTTTTTTTTATAATGTAAACATTTTGAAAATTTTTACATTAAAAGGCAAAACTGCTTATCTTGAATTTTTGCTAAGATAAATCATAGCCTACTGCATAGTTCATTTACTAATTCGCCTCTTCATTTTAGGCTACAATGAAAAGAGACAGCACTGCTTTTCACGTTCTTCGAAGAACGATACAAGCACCGGGAACGCCAAGTCGAATCGGTTCAATAATTTTTGAGATTATCCTCGATTTTCACCCGGGCGAAGCCTGGCCGACCAGTGTTTGTAGCATAGGTCCTAAAGCAAATTATCATCTATCGAATAGTGAAAAAAATGTAAAATCGGTCTTTTGAGATTACTTCCGACTTTCACTCGGGCGAAGCCGGGCCGGCTAGTTATTATAATCTATGTTCTAAAGCAAAACATCACCTATCGAACAGTGAAAAAAAATTTAAAATCCGTCTTCTGAGATTACTTCCGATTTTCACCCGGGCGAAGCCTGGCCGATCAGTTTTTGTAGCCTAGATCCTAAAGCAAATCATCATCTATCGAATAGTGACAAAAATGCAAAATCGGTCTTCTGAGATTACTTCCGATTTTCACTCGGGCGAAGCCGGGCCGGCTAGTTATTATAACCTATGTCCTAAAACAAAGTATCACCTATCGAACAGTGAAAAACATTTGAAATCCGCTCTTCTGAGATTACTTTCCGATTTTCACTCGGGCAAATCCGGGCCGGCTAGTTATTATAATCTATGTTCTAAAACAAAGTATCACCTATCGAACCGTGAAAAAAATTTAAAATCGGTCTTTTGAGATTACTCTCCGACTTTCACCCGGGCGAAGCCGGGCCGCCTAGTTATTATAGCCTACCTATATCCTAAAGCAAAGTATCACCTATCGAACAGTGAAAAAATTTGAAATCTGTCTTTTGAGATTACCCCCGATTTTCACCCTATGTTCATTTCCATTGCGGAAGCTATCCGTGTGCAAAATTTCCCAAAGATCGGTTGAGCAGTTGAGATGTGGAAGCGGAACAAACAAACAAACAAACTTACTTTCGCTTTTATAATATTATAGTTAGGGTTACAATACATACTGATAAATCCGAAAAATAGTGTTATAAAAATCAATGTTCATATTAGCATGAATTTAAATGTCGTATAAAAAGAGTTTTATGGCTTCTCTAACCTCCTTAATAAGTGGCCACCGTAGGGATAACGACAGTGATTTAAAACAAGTCCCATTTTATTGATACGGTTCCAGAAAACCTACATATTATATAATATATCATTCAACAAGGGTTATGTGTTATCCTTTTTTGCCTACTCTAAGAAAATAACACCAAGACAATCTTTTTTACAACAGTATCCGCAATACAGTGCTGTTGTGATTTAATTTGTCAACGTTAATTCTCTATTGTGGGATCTGATATATAGGAGGAATGTCTATGACGTAATCAATATAGTGACGTTAAAAATGTCATTGTTAATTTGTTAAATCAGTGTAAAAGGCCTTTTTCCCTTTTTATGCTGTTAAAAATATAATATATATCAACGTCTGGGTTTTTTGACAGATTTTTCCTACAAATACAACGGAATTCAGAAAATCATTGAAATTCAAGGATTGAGTAATAAAACATATTGAAACAATGTAGTTGGTTAAAGAAACACTATATACAGGATGTTTCTTAGAAAAGGTAACATTAGGAAAATAATGTTGAGAACATTTACAATTTTGTAGTAAGCTATGGGCCATAAGAGTAACTCGAACCTCCTTAATAAAAAAATTAAAGCATCTACAACATAATATTTACATTAGGTCTTATAGTCCCGAGAGCTAGTGACAATTTTTTGGTGTTATTTATTCAAGGCCTTATTTTTGTGAAGTTTTTGAGGGAGGCATATTAAATTGCCCTTACTAAGGGATTTGGCTAGATAGCGGTATGGGAGGGATGCAGACCACCCCCAAGATGTAACAAAAAACTGGCCACAATTATTATTGCTTTAAGGCTGAAATTGTTTGTATAGCTTGTCGGTGACCCAATATACTGCCATTATAATATTTGCTGATCGATTGGTTAATATTAAAGGGGTGGCAGATCACCCTAAACGTGTCATATACCCGACGAAATTTATATTATTAGTTCAAGGTTCAAATTTTAATATGTTGTTACGGCGACTGTTTTAAGCATATATTTCAATTTTCAGAACAAAATATTGGTATTAACCCCCTTTCAGAACGATATAAACACCTAGGCGAGCAAGCTTCCCTCTAAGAGAGAGGGTTAATACCGACATTTTGTTCTGTAAATTGAAATATATGCTTAAAATAGTCGTCGTAACAACATATTAAAATTTAAACCTTGAACTAATAATATAAATTTCGTTGGGTTCATGACACGCTTAGGGTGATCTGTCACCCCTTTAATACGAACCAATCTGTCTGCAAATATTATAATGGCATTATTGGGTCACCGACAAGCTATACGAACAATTTCAGCTTTGATGCAATAATAATTGTGACCATTTTTTTTGTTACATGTAGGAGGCGGTCTGCATCCCTCCCATACCGCTATCTAGCAAAATTCCTCACTCAGGGCACTTTAATATGCCTCCCTCAACATCTTCACAAAAATAAGACCTTGAATAAATAACACCAAAAAATTGTCACTAGCTCTCTCTATTATGGCCCATAGCTTATTACAAAATTGTAAATGTTCTCAATGTTATTTTCCCTATATTACCCTTCCTAAGAAACACCCTGGTTTATTCAATTTGTATACAAATGTATATTTTTTTTACTTTTGACAATAAGTCTCTTATAGGTACTTATATAATAATATGTCAGTAATTAAATATGCAACTTTCTCACGGAAATTTCATAAAAGTAGAAAGAATTGTGACAGCGAAACATACAATTACAATGTTTTTATGACCTATGTGTGCAAATAATACATTTAAAAGGTATTACACATTAAGTGAATAAAGAAATACTTAATACGCCTATTCCGCATCTACGACATAATATTTGCCTGACCTATGCTGAACTGATACGTTTCGTGTTTGAGCGGATAATATAAATCTGCCTCATTTCGTATCCTGACTAGTTTCATAGACAAGCGTTATAAAAAGGAATTTTATGGCCAAGTAAATCTTGAAAATCGATAGAATTTTATCTGTCAACCGATATCAATAAATCTTTGTTACATAAGTATATCAATCTAGTTCACATGTAGGGATGTCCATTCTGAATTGCCAAATAGGAAAATTATGTATTTGGATATGTTAAATAAAACAACTTGATGAGTAAACAGTTACAGTTTAATTTATGTGTTTTGGACGCAAAATTTTCTCGCGCTTTAAAACATTTTTAATTCAGCTGTATAGGTACCAACTCAATTTTTTTTGTAAATTATCAGTAATTTCAGAATTTACTGAGAACGTTATAGTCCAGGAAAATAGTTTTGAATGAGGATAGTCATTGTCAAATAATTTACTGTTCACTATTTAATACTCTGTCGTATTCTGGAATAAAAATGCACTGTTACAATTAAAAAATCGAAGCTGACCTTCGCCTGACCTTCACAGCACCACCTATGTTAAATCTGATATCACAGTCTTGATACTCTGTAACTTTTGTATAAAACATTTTTTTATGGTTTGTGCCGTTTACGAGATATTTCACTACATTGTTTAAGATGTGCCACCCTGTATATTCTTTTCATTTGTTATAAAACAATTTGAACGCGATCCCTCAGAATTTAAACAAGAGAATAAAACAATTGAAACAAAAGACAGCCCTAGTGGGCGCGTTCAAACAGATGAATCCGAGGTGTCTTGTTCGACGATAAAAGGAATCTTATATAAATAATGTGAAAAACAAGCACACTGACAACATAAATGCGATGTCCATAAAACTTAGTTTTTTTCACTATCTTTTAGGTTATGTGCTTTTTAACTTGTTTTACATTGTGGTTCTATAAATTCAAGAGCGTTGACGTCTGTCTTATAAATGTATATTGTATAGAAAAACATCCGAACTGAGCATTCAAAGATATCATAAAGTCAAACTGTCGGAGGAACAAAGAATCTCATTGTAATGTTTATTGTAGTTATCAGAAATATATTATGTTTCTAGATTCTAGTACCTACCTCACTTTAAGGATATGGACGCTTATCATCTGTTGTCGAGCGTCTATAATTTACAATATCTAGATCTTTAATACTGAAAACAGTATTCAGAATTGCTTTTGAAAATTTGGAATTTAGTAGGTATATATACTAGGGTGGGTCAAAAATATCAATAATTTTTTTTTTACAAGTGACACGGAAAAATAGGTTGCTAGACACCTTAAAAAAATTCTCACCAAATATGAGCTCTTAATTTTAATAGGAAGATCCTCCGCATTACAGTTTTTTATTTTTTCCTCAGTCCAATAGAAAAAAATTCATACCTCATCATTAATTGATTGTACAGAAAAATGTTTTATGAGAATTGTGTAGGAAATTTAATGCTTTGGCGATTAAATTAAGCGTTCAAAAGATAATCATCATCAAACTTTCATGTGTACTGATTAATATCTTTTGAACGCTTAATTTAATCGCCAAAACATAAGAGACCATTTTTATAGAGCAGTTAATTTCCTACAAAAATTTGTATTGCGCATTTTATAATAGTCATTTATTGTCGAGTTATAAAATTCATAAACAAAAATGAAATTTGTCTTAAAATAATCAAACTTAAATCTTCAATATCTTTCAAATGGTGAGGTTTACGGAAAAAATATAAGATACCTTTTTTGTAGAGCATTAAATTTCCTACACAATTCTCATAAAACATTTTTCTGTACAATCAATTAATGATGAGGTATGAATTTTTTTCTATTGGACTGAGAAAAAAATAAAAAACTGTGATGCGGAGGATCTTCCTATTAAAATTAAGAGCTCATATTTGGTGAGAATTTTTTTAAGGTGTCTAGCAACCTATTTTTCCGTGTCACTTGTAAAAAAAAAAATAATTGATATTTTTGACCCACCCTAGTATATACAGGGTGTCCAAGACTTGCGTTGTCGGCCGATATAAAACTTTTTAAAAAACAATGGTTTTATTTTGAAACAAAAATGCACTAAAAAGTAGAAAATAATTTTTTTTAGTGATTATAAGTTGATCAGAATAGTTTTCAACATTTGTTAAAAGAAAACCATTGGGCGTTAAAACTTCATAACAGCATCAGTACCTAATATTTTATGAGCGCCCAATGGTTTTCTTTTAACAAATGTTGAAAACTATTCTGATCAACTTATAATCACTAAAAAAAATTATTTTCTACTTTTTAGTGCATTTTTGTTTCAAAATAAAACCATTGTTTTTTAAATCAAAATGTATAACAAATTTTTGTTTCAAGGTCACTACACTATTTTTACACTATTTTTAGAAAGATGTCTCTGTGTGTGTATGTGTACGTATGTGTCCATTTCTTTCTAAGACGAAATCTCGAGAATGAAAAATGATATCGACTACGTTAGGGTTCCAATCGACGCGTATTAACGTAAATATGATCTGAAAGAAATTTTTGCAAAATCGGTTTAGCCGTTCTTTTTTCTTAACCAAATAGACTCCAACTAAGTAGATTTTACAGAATATCTCGCGAATAAAAAATTATATCGACTTCGTAAGGGTGTCAATCGAGGCGTGTTATCGTCATTTTGATCCGACATAAATTTTATAAAAATCGGTTCAGCCGTTTTTTTTTTATTTATTATTAAAAATAAATAATAACTATGTTTTAATGATTAAAATGATTACTTTTCTGTGTAATATCTAATTTAATTATTATTATTAAATATTTATCAAACTGGGAAGTTCGTCGTGTGAACCCACCTCACGGCTTGTTTAAGTTATTTATTAGGTATAGGTACCTATTTTGATTTTAAAAATACTTGGTAATTTTGAATTTTTTCCATAAAGTCTGATCCAGCTTAGGTATATTCGGAACATATTACGATGTTTGATAAAAGTGTTGAATAAACAAAATTCTGTGTAATCATATCCAGGCGTCAATTTACCGTTTGGCAAATGTTTCCAACAGCAGGGATACAAACAAAACAATAGCGGTGTTCGTACTTCGTAGGTTTATACAGGATGTAGAAACGTTATTGGCTCGAAGGGAATAACACTTGAGTATTCTTGTATCTTTTTTAACATTGGAAATGTTTATGTTCGTATATGGGGGCAGAGTTACGAGTTTTCGTTCAAGGCCAAAAGACAACGGTGTCGCGATCAAGTGAGGAGCAATCATGCAAAATTGAACAAGTGCAATTTTTTTCGAAATGTGTTTTATATCATGTCTAGTTAATTGACAGGTCTTTGCGACGATCTGCGGTGTTATTTTTGAGCAAATGTTAATAAATACTGTAGAAAAATCCATTTAAAAGTTAAGTAATCAAGTAAAAGTGAACGCGTATATAACAGAAGAATAATAGGGTTATTCCTGACAAAACTAAACAGTGCATTGATAAATATTGTGTGTATAATAAACAGTTAATTATGTTTCATATATGCTGTTATCATTTCCAATGTCCTCGATGGTTGCGAGGATTGCGAAATCTGTGAATTTTTTATAAATATCAGTTCTTCTGAGTAGGTATACTACTTTAGAATAAAAATTAAAAAAAATCGACTGATGACCAGTCCTATACTTCCCACCTAGTAAATATTTGCAAAAAATAAACACTCTTTTTTTATTCTTTGAAAATGGCCCTCTTTTTTGTTTGGTGATCTACTGATGGCTAGTAATATAGCAAAAATCATTGTTACCTTGATTTACGTACAATTTTCTTTTTTTAGTAAAATATTTTTTTTCTCGAAAACTATACATTTTAGAGAAAAAAAATATTTGCATTTTTTTCATATTATAACATCTAGAATTCATTTATATTTTTTTACCTATGTTAATACGTGACATTGAAAACGTTTTTTTTAATATCTCAGGATCCACTGAACCGATTTGAACACCCTGTATATCCGAAACTATCAACATTCGGATCAGGCATGTTTGCGTCAATGGCCACCATTTCACGTGTAGTATTTCCAGTTTCCGGATTTCCCATTCTTTGTTAATCATCCTGTATAGCTGTTATGCAACGACAATCTATGTGATGCGATTCACCTGTAAAAACATAGTTTATGTATCAAAAACAATTTTACACTCTGTATACATAAATGTAGCTCCAAAAGGAATACGAAAACCGTAATCTGTTTAGAGGGACAAATCTAATTCCGTTTGAATCTTGGGTACAACAGAACAACACTGTTACCAACTGCTAGAAGCAACTGTCGTGTTATCGCACGACCTGTGACCTCTGTTATCTTCGCGACGAACTGAGAAAACGACATTAACATTGCAAATGAGATACTGATTGACAGATCACGTGACCTGGTCGCGGAATGAGCCGAACGCCGCTGTATCAGCATCATCATCATCTCCTTCTGTTATATTATTCGACACAATCTTCACTAAACGGGGATGGACACGAAAAGCTGAAGATATTGACCCACGTCAAAAATACAGAGAGACAAATTTATGAAGTATTAAATGAATGAATTGTGGATTATAGACGATCGACAACAGAGGTCATTAGCGTCTTATGAAGTATTCAAGTAATGTTGAAGAACTCTATGATATAGAGAAATGGTGATCCGTAGATGATGTAGAAATTAGGAGAGAAAAACTCAGTAGCAAAAGGTCAAATAAAATTTGCAATACTGATGATTAAATTTGCATTTATAAGCTTACGATTCGGTGCTCTGAGGATGGTGCAATGAGCACCGAAACGTAAGCTTATAAATGCAAATTTAATCATCAGTATTGTAAATTCTATTTGATCCTTTTGTCACTGAGTTTTTCTCTCCTAATTTCTATTCAAGTAATATATAACAACAGTGTCTAATTTCGTTTTCTTGTGGATTAATTTTTGAGTATTTTATATAAGAATGTTGGTTCTGTATACATATAGCAAAAGGTCAAATAAAATTTGCAATACTGATGATTAAATTTGCATTTATAAGCTTACGATTCGGTGCTCTGAGGATGGTGCAATGAGCACCGAAACGTAAGCTTATAAATGCAAATTTAATCATCAGTATTGTAAATTCTATTTGATCCTTTTGTCACTGAGTTTTTCTCTCCTAATTTCTATTCAAGTAATATATAACAACAGTGTCTAATTTCGTTTTCTTGTAGATTAATTTTTGAGTATTTTATATAAGAATGTTGGTTCTGTATACATAATATTGAAATCATGCATTGTGACGTCACAATACATGTCTTAATTTATTTATTGTAGATTATATAGACGCTTCAACAACTTAGGTCATTAGCGTCTTAAATTACATTAAATAACAACTAACTTAAAACTAAATAACATCACAAAACATCCATGAGCGCAGGTGGGATTCGAATCCACGAAAGTCTAGTCTAGAGGCTGGTACCAAGTACGCTATTCACTAAGCTATACTGCCCTCACAATAGATGTCATTTACGAACTGACTTTTTGGTGGCTGAAAAAAAAATTTCAAATAAATCTTTTTTGAAAAATGCGTATGCACTTGAAATTTCAGAATGCCGAAAAAATATTGGTTATCAAAGCTAATAAATAAAATAGTAACCGAATTTTTGTCTGTACTTTTTTAAATAGCAAAATATAAAAACTCGGGTCGCAGTGCCAAACCCTGCCGACAATATAGTGTATTTGCTAATACAGGCCTTGTGGCTTTATTATGTGCACTTAAGTTTGTTTTTGGACAAAATAAAAAAATTAACCCCTTAATGCATCCTTTAAAATAATATTTTTTTTTCTTAATTTCAATATTATTATCAATGCAACCTCTGTACCAAATTAAATACACCCTTCAGTAAGTAAATCATTATCCACAAACCAGTGTTTTCATAAAATTTGTAAGTCCGGTCCTGCCGGGCCGATTTTATTAAAATTTTAGCAGCACATTTTAGTCGTTACTAAAGGGTTAAATTTCAATTTTGAAACAATTCTGAGAATTTTTTCGTTATTTTTGGTCCCAAAAACATATTTCAACCCCTAAAACCAACCCTTAAAATAGTCCGATCGGGCCCATTTTAAATAGGTTCCGTACGGTGATGGATTCCAACGTGTGTACCAAATTTCGTTAAAATCAATTGAGTCTTTCGAGAGTTATCGTGCTAACACACACACACACATATATACATTTCTAAAAATGGTGCCTAATTGTTCAGGAGGCTATGAAACGTCGAGAAATTTTGGTCCGACCCCTTGGTCCCGCCATCCGACCGACCTCAATAGTGTATGTGCCATATGGCAAATACACTAAAATGGCTTAAGCTGAGATTCGCAGTGTTCGAAGTTCTATTTTGAGAATTAGTAACAGCGTCGATTTATGGTTTATTATTAAAAAATATCTGGGTGCCGAGCTTTGCTCGGATGAGTTCAATAAAAATAGTACTTGTATGCTGTAAGATATTATTTTCTCAGAATATTATTCCGAAACGGATTTATTTCTGAAACATAATTTAAAATAATTGTTTCTGTTAAATATTTTAACTACCTATGTGTATTTTAAGCGTAAAAACTAAGTATCAACTTGAATCAAACATTTTTTCCTGTAAATATTATTTAGGTCGCCATTTGCAAATCTACCGCCGTTATTGTTTTGATGACTGAAGAACTCGCAAAAACCGATTTTCATAGATTGAATATCTTGTAAAAATGTTCGAATCAGATGAAATTTTGCTCGCCCGTTGCCATTTTAACAATCCAATTTTAAGCATTGATACCAAATATCAACTTTATCGAAGTACTTTTTCTCTGTGATGTCATCTTAACAACTTCCAGTAAATTTCAAATATTTTTTTTGCATAGGTACCTACTAAAAAACTCACAAAAATCGATTCTTTTAATAACAAACGCCAGACTATAACCTGTGCAAAACTTTTTTTTCATGTATCTTCACCATAGTTTTTAAAAATCGATGTGTTTTTACACAGACCCGCGGCCCTTCGGGCCGCCGTTTTGTTATTATTTACATATTGTGCAAGACACTTCTTATATTAGTGTTCAATTACAATTTTAACACTTGTGATATATTATATAAAATCTATGTAAAAATGGACTTCGAATCAATCTGACTTTAATTGAGCGAGTTATAATAAATAAAAAACACCTTTTTTTTAATTGCTCCCCTCTGGAACCAAAATTCCTACCTAGATCGATTTCTCGCCCCGAAAAATCCCCATTCTGTAAATTTTATCAGAATCGTTAGTCGGTTTTGAGAAAAAAAGGTCTAGGTAAGATTATACGTACTACATTTAACGTACTTACCTATACATATTTTATATAGGTAATATAAAAATAACATACCTATTTATTTAAATTTTATCTAAAACTACTTACATAATTATGTTTAGATTTTATTGTTGCTATTTTTTTACTTTTCAAATAATTAACTTCCCACTGGAAGTTATTGTAATGGGTCCGAAAATCGAAATCAAAAAGGAAAAAAAATTTTTATGTTTCAAGGTCACTACACTATTTTTACACTACTTTTAGAAAGATGTCTGTGTGTGTGTGTGTGTGTGTGTGTGTGTGTACGTACGTACGTACGTACGTACGTATGTGTACATTTCTTTCAAAGACGAAATCTCGAGAACGAAAAATGATATCGACTACGTTAGGGTGCCAATCGACGCGTATTAACGTAAATATGATCTGAAAGAAATTTTTTCAAAATCGGTTCAGCCGTTCTTTTTTCTTAACCAAATAACCTCCAAAAAAGTAGATTTTACACAATACCTCGCGAATAAAAAATTATATCGACTTCGTAAGGGTGTCAATCGAGGCGTGTTAACGTCATTTTGATCCGACATAAATTTTATAAAAATCGGTTCAGCCGTTTTTTTTTTTTTTTTTTTTTTTTAAATTATTGATGTTTTAATGATTGAAATGATTACTTTTCTGTGTAATATCTAATTTAATTATTATTATTAAATATTTATCAAACTGGGAAGTTCGTCGTGTGGACCTCAAGGGTCGCACTTTAGTCCTAATAAACGACCCACCTCACGGCTTGTTACTGATTATTTTAATAAGTTAAAGATTGACTGTCAGATTTGACATACATAATGAAAATAGTTTGTTTTTTCCAAAGCCTACTCACAATACGACACTGTTTTATGACGTTAAAAAAACTGTTTTTTAAAATGATAAAATCGATAAGAAAACGAATTTTTCCAGGGATGAGACCTAGCTAAATCGATTTTTTGCCCCCCGAAACCCCTTTTCGGTAAATTTGATCAAAATCGTTAGAGCCGTTTTCGAGAAAATATTTATATAGATACATAGAAACATATATACAAGATTTACTCGTTTAATAATATAGGGATAAATAAATTGGTACTAGTAACACTAGGCCCAAATAACGTTTAACTATTAAACTTAGCTTGTGCAATATTCGAGCTCAGTAAGTTTTATTTTAGTACGAAAAAAAAATGTAAAATAAAAATTAAGCAAAGTTAAGCGATAAAATTTTGAACACCCGGATTATCAACATGGCAGGATAAAAGAGAAAAGTAAAAGGACGTTAAGAAGTTTTCAATATGTCATTAAAGTTGAATCGAAATTGTTATTGGCGTTTTTAAGAAGTTCAAAACATATTTAGTGTCATTTAAAATTGGTTTCAAAATAATATAATGCACTTCTTTTCAGTACTGTGATTTAAGTTACAGGTAACTGACGTACCAACACAAAAAATAACATCACTAGGCCTGGTTAACTGGATATAAATTTGGTCATGGAGATTTGTAAAGCAGTTGATCCGAGGTCATACATTTTTAGTTTAAAAAGCGGTCAACCATCAACTCCGTTTGTTTCGTACTTGCAGCTATTACCTATTACTTCCACTTCACTGCTTCACCGATGTCATCACGAGAAAAAAAAATAATTATTGCTGAAAAGTATCAAATAAATGGCGTACTTTATAAAATGCGTATTTATGCTTGGCAACAGCGCTCTCATACATATAGATTTTTAACATATTATTGCCGTCTACTTTTGAGAACTAACCAATGAAATTAATTGATTGTTTCCCTTTCATTTGCGACGGTGCTTATGTCTCTGCTACGAAATGTTATAATTAAATATAAAAAATGGTGGAACCTTTGGTGTAAAGATACGAAATGTTATACCAAGTTGGCATCATCGGGAGATGATTTAATCATCTCCTGATGATGCCAACTTGGCTGGCGAAACGTACGTCGAGAGTGTTTGTTATGGTTTGGTGTTTTGTGGTAATTATAACATTTCGTATCTTTACACCAAAGGTTCCACCATTTTTTATTGTATGTCTCTGCTATATTAGTATGCAGTCACATATGCATTATAATTTATATCTGCTGTATGTTGGTGTGATAACCTGTACCGGGTTAAAAGTATTAGCTAAATAATCCAGTATGCTGGTATCTTTTAGAATAGTTACGATACATGTTTGTGCTTCTGACTATATGTGCCATACATCATAATGCATAAATAAATTCATCAAAAACTCAAAATCAAATTTTTGCATGAACACAAAATTTCCCCTATAGGTACTCCGTAGGAGTACGAGAATTGAAAAGGTCGAACAGACCTAACACCGCTGTGTCAGACTTGAATAACTAGCTACGTCGTATAAAATACACATAGTTATACTTAGTTGTTATTTTATTTGCCACTGTAGTAATTTTCTTCTACACAGTTGGTAACCGCGATTACGACTATAAAAGATATAATTACACATTTGATGGTGAAAGAGATAGCGCGATTGCTCAATAAAACTAGACAAATTGGTTCATAAAAGAGTTTTCTTCATGAAGGCAAAGTAAAATGTTTATTAAAAGACCTTTTTATCAGCGCCATCTTATATCAACTTTGTTATGTACCTACTTTCAAAAAAGTTTAAATCATTGCCGTAAATTTACTGAAAGCAACTTTGTTTCAAAGCGTCATACTTTGAAGTTTGCATTCACAGAAAATATTAATTAGGCAATTTTTTTTCAAATCTTTCGAAAGGAAATTAATAAACGTTCATTCAAAGACTGCGTAGTGCGTTAAATATTTTGTAAACCTAAAGAACGTAAAAATTATGTAATAACCTTTGACTAAATAAGATTTATGGACTGCCTACGCTGAATTCACTCTCGCAATCAAGATATTTTCGGCACGAAGTTCCAATTGCGACCAACCTAAGAACTAAAACTTTTATATAGGTACAACTTATTTATTTATTGTAAATTATAGACGCGTCGACAACTTAGGTCATTAGCAGCGTCTTGATTACATTACCCTGTACAAAAAATAGTTGCAGTAAAGACTCAAATAAATTTCAGCAGTTCTACAAAATATCTAGGTGTCATTATAGACGAAAACTTTAAATGGGTCTTGCAAATCAATAATATTTGCAAAAAATTAAATTATTATTATTATCAGTTAAGACAACTTAAGACTGTATACGACCAAAAGACTCTACTCATATTTTATGATGCTTTTATTGTAACTACCATAAAATACGCTATAATTATCTGGGGCGCATCAATAGACCGAAACAGAGTTTTTAAAATTCAAAAGAAAATTTTGAGATTAATTTTTAATCTAAAATATACCGAATCTTGCCGCTCACTCTTTAAAGATAACATGATTTTAACATACTATGGGATTTTTGGTTATGAACTGATTACTGAAATGCATAAATTAAATTACTTTGTTGCAAAGGATAGCAATCTGAAACATTATGATACGCGACCCAATAACAATGTTGCCATAAAACATAGAACATCATTTTATGAAAAATGCCCTACATATATAGGTTATAAAATATATGCAAGATTGCCTGAAGCTATAAGAAATGAAAAAAATTTGATCAAATTCCAAAAAGAATTAAAAAAATATTTTCTGAAATCTGTGCCTTATGATCTTTATGAACTAATGTAATTTTGAATTTTATTGACGTTTTGTATCCATTTATTGGCAGTGCAAATAAATAAATATTATTATTATTATTAAATAACAATTAACTTAAAACAAAATGACATCACAAAACATCCATGAGCGGAGGCGGGATTCGAACCCACGACAGTCTAATCGTTGCGAATGCGATGTCAAAAATGATGCGAATGCAGAGGCAGACGTCTGCAACATCCCTGGTGTTAATGTCAGTCCAACATACATTTTCCTAAGCACTGGCCTTGTCAAGTTGGGTAGGATACTGTACTTGTGTAAGTTTTTTTGTGTTACCGTGCAAGTAATTACTAATAAGAGACTTCTCCAGTTGTTTAGTAAACCAACCGCCAGGAGCGCTGGTGCATGATAAAACATGAATATTATGTCGAACTTACAAGATAACTAATTCGAAGATATTTGAATGTATATTCATACTCTTGAAGTTGATACGTTTGATAGTTATAATTTCAACACAATGTTAAAGTACGTGTGTACATTCTAAGTAATTGAACTAAATACATCGATTGTTGTATGAAGATACCAGATAGTACCTAGTCGTACTAAGTACTTATAGTACCTGCTAACGTTTGCAAATGTGTATCAGTGTTATTGCAACACTGTAATTTATTGCCATGGCTGTCAGAGACAATTTATATTTCACTTAGCTGACTTAGAATAATGATTGCGTCCGCCATATTGGATTTAGAACGATGTTTGATATACTATTGCTGGGTTTATCGTGCAATCTTATTAACACGCTTTTATTAGCTTCACCTGTATGTTTGCTTGCTTGCTTGCTTGTTTGTCAGTTTGTAACCGACTTCTTTGAACTTGATTTTGACCAACTTTGAACGGTCAGATTTAGTTTAAACGTTGTCGACTTATCAAGGACCGACGACAATACAATAATTCAATAAGTTTGTCCCATTATCCTGACCAGGATCTCCAGGACTAAAAAAAAAGCAAAAAACTTCAGATTGAACTGAAACTTTGCACACTTATCAAGGACCGATGACAATACAATAATTCAATAAGTTTGTCCCATTATCCTGACCAGGATCTCCAGGACTAAAAAAAAGCAAAAAACTTCAGATTGAACTGAAACTTTGCACACTTATCAAGGACCGATGACAATACAATAATTCCATAAGTTTGTCCCATTATCCTCACCAGGATCTCCAGGACTAAAAAAAAGCAAAAAACTTCAGATTGAACTGAAACTTTGCACACTTATCAAGGACCGATTACAATATAATAATTCCATAAGTTTGTCCCATTATCCTGACCAGGATCTCCAGGACTAAAAAGCAAAAATAAATTATAATTTAAAAAAACTAAAAAACACGCTTTAATGAACTAAAAAGTAAAAAATAATTAATTTTATTGTAAAAAAGCGTGGGATAGTATGAAAATATGATACAAAGCACCCCACGCTTTTTTACAATAAAATTAATTTTAATCACGATGTGAAATGACTATTGCTATGGTAACGATCAACAATTTTCCAAAATAAAAACGCAGCAACCAATGAACACGTAGCAATCAAAATTTAACAGCGTGATTAAAAACAGCCTGTTAAAATTGTACGATAAACCCAGCATAAGTTGCATTGTCACCGGACTTATACACGTGTGCAAAATTTCAAAAACTTTAGCTCAATTAGAACTAGTCGAAATTTTGATTGCAAGAACAGACAAGAAAGCGAATTAATAATTTTTTTAATTTATTGTAAACTAGCGGCCCCGTCCGGCTTCGCCCGGGTGCTAAGAAAACCCGGGTGCAATACACTACTCACTCGCTTCGCTCGTTCGCTTGAATATTATAAATACACTACTCACTCGCACAGCTCGTTCGCTTGAATATTATAATTACATTACTCACTCGCTACGTTCGTTTTCTCACTCGCTACATTCGTTCGCTATAGCCTATAGCCTTCCTCGATAAATGGACTATCCAACACAAAAAAATTTTCAATTCGAACCAGTAGCTCCTGAGATTAACGCGTTCAACCAAACAAACAAACAAACAAACAAACTCTTCAGCTTTATAATATTAGTATAGATTATGTATATTTTATAGTCAATACTTATATTTTTTTAGTTAACTCCGAGTGACCGTTTTTAGCTTTATATGATTTTTATTTTTGTTCTGCCACTGCTTATTCACTATACAGTGACACACAGAATACAGTGGAAACTCGTTTATTCGAACCCCGATCTTATACGGACTTCAAATTATCCGGCCGGTTTTTTATTTATAATTTATTTTTTTATTAAGGGAAGACATATAGATACGTTTATGTACTCCATGTTATTATTGTTTCATTTTTTTATTTGTATTTTGACATAGGTATATGTTTTTCTAATGATATGCTGTTTGAATACCAACCCTAGTAAAAAAAATACAATTCTCCGTATGATCATAATATGGACCGGATTCGTTAGTCCCTTCAAGTCCGAATAAACAGGTTTCAACGTATTTGAGTTTATGTAATTCCGATTTACCACAATACCAACATAATGAATACAAATTGACATTTGATTATAATTAGTTTCTATCTATAACAGCCGCTCGTTATTAATTAAACATGTTCTCTTCCATTCCGTTTTCTCTCTCTAACAAAATATGTGATGTATAGTATTTGCTGAAGATGAAAGCATAGCTTTCGAAATAATCAATAAAACTGTTGTGGTAAGAAGTAACTATCTTTATTTTTGTTTTTATTCCAACCACAGTGCTCATATATTTTTATTTTTTAACGAAATATCTGTCTTTGTCTTAAATTTTCTATGACTTTTTAGTATTCGATAGCGGAAATTACCCTCTGCACTCTTCATCTCAAATCCTTTCCCCTCACCAAAAACGGTTCCCGCTCTTCCGACGCTATTTTTATTTTAAACTTAATCTTAACGCTTAATTAATTTTATTTTACCGCAAGTTTGACACATGTGAAAGTATTTGAGTAAAAGTATTTCAAATACCCTATTTTTACCATCCCACATAAAATAGCTACATTATACATATATATTTATGCATGGAATTGATCAGTTAACAGGAAGGTGTGTTGAAAGTGTTTTCAAAACACACTAGTGTGGAAAATAAAGCCGTTTCCATAGTTATTTATGTTTATTGCTAGTATGTGTGCCCACTATAAATTGACGACGTAAATGAACTATAAAAATTTTTGAAAATACATGAAGTGAAAATAGCTATTTTATAGTGGGTATATGATATTACGATTTATAACTCGTGTGACTGTCACTACACGTCAGTAATATACTTCATTACAACTCTTGAAATACAATCTACTTACTACAGTATTTTATTTGGCATTATTGAAATACTTTTCAATTTATTTGTTATTTGTTTTTAAATACTTTTTAGAAGATTTTTGCAAGTCTGACCATAAGCGATTTTGCTTTGTGAGTTGTGACCACTGATATAATAACATTTTCTCGGACGTTATTTCACGGTTTATTAAAAGAGTAGAGTATAAGTCTATAGGAGCTGTGGTACAGTCAGAATATATTATAACATATAAGGCAATATAGAGAAACATAATGACCTGTATTGTATGGTGGATATTGTTTTTAGGGTTCCGTACCTCAGAATGAAAAATCGGAACCCTTATAGAATCACTCTCGTGTCTGTCTGTCTACCTCTATGTTTGTCAATCCGTCCGTCCGTCCGTCTGATCTCCCCCCCATTATCTTCGAAACTTCTGAGCCCACAATTTTGAAAAAAATAGGGAATATCGGGCCTCACGCATAGTTTATAGGAAAACCTAAACGAAAATCATAAGTCTTTATTTTAATGACTACTTTTTAAATGCTTACTTATATACTTTACATGTTTACTTGTTTGTTTTCATACTGAAAAGTGAAGTGGCGTCATCTTATACGCGTTGATTGAATTAAACCATATAACTAGTGACATCATCTATAGATATACCATATTATTTTTTGTTTTCATACTGAAACCATATAACTAGTGACGTCATCTATAGATATACTATATTATTTTTGTTTTCATACTGCAGAAAAGTGAAGTAGCGTCATCTTATACGCGGTGATTGAATTAAACCATATAACTAGTGGCGTCATCGATAGATATACTATATTATTTTTTGTTTTCATACTGAAAAGTGAAGTGCGTCATCTTATACGCGGTGACTGAATCAAACCATATAATTAGTTTTATTTATTGTAAATTATAGACGCGTCGACAGCTTAGGTCATTAGCGTCTTGATTACATCAAATAACAACACACTTAAAACTAAAGAACATCACAAAAGATCCATGAGCGGAGGTGGGATTAGAACCCACGACAGTCTGATCCAGAGGTCGCGATGCTAACCACTGGACGGTTGGACCACACTGTCCTCCATGTAATTAGTGGCGTTATCTATACTATATTAACTATAATGTTGGAATAAGGTTGACGGGAATGAAGCCAGTGTATTATTTTTAAAAAATGTTCTTTATTAAAAAGTTGACAGTTTCGTAAAAATTTCTTACATCCTCAGGACCTGAGTAAAATATATAAATGAAAACAAATTTGTTGAAAAAAAAGAAAAACATGAATGAAATTTTGATGCTTACCCTTAATATGAACAGAATTACAGTTATAAACAAATACATTAATGTTACAAAATTAATTATATTATTTAAATTGATACAATGGTCATCTATAGTGATATATTGAACAGTCTTTAGATAAATGAAAATTTTTATTTGAAAAACACTAAGCGATTGATATATTATGTAAGTAATAAATGCATTTTATATAATGGTTGTAGCAGTAAAGGGAAAGACAAAGTTAGAATTTAAAAGTATATTGGTGCGAAAAAATATAATTATAAAATTTTTTAATTTTAACTATAACTGTCAACCGTGAGGTTCGTGTTTACACTGTGGTGTCATAGACTTACACTAAGTAAATTGTTGTAACGGTACGGAACCCTCGTGGCGCGATTTCTACACGCACTTGACCGTTTTTTTTCCAATGGAAATCGCTTCCTGGGAATATAAAAGAATATCGAGTGATGTCTCTTTATGTTCTTTATATTTATTTTATATCAGCTAAGAACTATTATATTTCTAAAACCAAATAACATAAAACTTCCGACTACCATCAAAGTGTCGAATCAATTTTATATAAAATACATCCAGTAAAATTTTTTTCACAGACTTCAAAAAAGGAGGAGGTTCTCAATTCAATTATTATGTATTTTTTAATGTGTCCACTGATTACTACCCAGGAATGGCTGCACCAATTTGAAAAATTTTAACTCCGTTGTGTTTAAGAAGATGTCGGATTGTTCTCACATATTTTTTTCTTAAATCGGTTTAGTGGTTTTTTTTTTGTAATAAACTATGTATGTTCCTCATATCGCCTGCATTTGTGAACCGATTTCATGCTTCTTGTTTTATTTAATAGGGAATACCTTTAGGGTGGTCCAACATAAATTTTATTTAAATCGGCTCCGTCGTTTTTTAAGTTTATCAATCAAATATCAAGAAAGAAGTCGGTTAATAACTTGTAAGCTACGTATTGCAAAGCTGCACTGAAAAGTAATTATAAAAAACTCTCCCCCTACAATCGTTGGAAAAACCAAAAGTGCACACGTCCCGCTAAGTGTGATAAAAAAAATGATTAAATAGAGAGAAAATAAAAAAATATCAAGTGGACTGCGGAATAGTTGTAAAAAAAACAAAAACACATTAATGGCGCCAATTGTAATCGAACCAGCGACCTTCTGCTGCATCGAAGTACGCGCGCTATTATACAGGTCGATTATCGAGCGGTTTAATTTGAGCTGTTTCTATTATGGTATACCATTTTTTAAGTATAGCAATGATAAGAGCAGATGTCTGTATTTTCTTTATTGTAAATTATAGACGCGTCGACAACTTAGGTCATTAGCGTCTTGATTACATTAAATAACAATTAACTTAAACTAAATGACATCACAAAACATTCATGAGCGGAGGCGGGATTCGAACCCACGACAGTCTGATCCAGAGGCCGCGACGCTAACCACTGGACTACACAGTTCTCTGTGTATTTTCTGGCTCCTCTTTTTGCCTGCTGGATCACAGCTGCGTTTGCATTAAAAATTATGCATCTGAACTCATTCTTTTTCAACAAACATATGACATTTAATAATAAATATGAATTATATTTATACAATTTATCTACAAATTAAGCCTTCGCTATGATGTCACATATCACTTGCAATGCCACAGATGACGCATCTGTAGCATTGTTGTTTAAATTCATATGTATGGAAATGTCATGCAGTCAGAGAATGGAACATCTGAGCCAGTGACTATCTCAACTTGTGAAACGTATCTGCGACCACAAGATTAAATCGCTTATGTACAACTTTTAGTAAAATATGATTAATGACAATTTCTTTTTACTGTGTAGTAACATCTTAGCTCTCGGTATGCGGCATTTGGTGGGACTAATTTCGTAAATGCGACGGAAATGATCTCGAAAATGATAGATGTAACGTCATTATAAAACTATATGGAAATAGTTTTCATGGTTTCCGGGCTTTTAGGCCGTGGTCCGGTGGTATTTCTACCTGACGTTTCGTCTACAACTGCGGTAGACATTCTCAAAGGCAATGTGGCAGCTGTCGAAGTGTTCTCCTTGGCGCAGTTGACCAATTACAGAGAGACGGACTACGACCGAACAGAGAACACACTGGTACTGAGCATAAAAGAAGAGAGCCGCCAAGAAGGACACTTCGACCGCTGCCACATCGTCTTTGAGAATGTCTACCGCAGTTGTAGACGAAACGTCAGGTAGAAATACCACCGGACCACGGCCTACAAGCCCGAAAACCATGAAGACTTGGAACAATGCCGGCCGTGAAAGCTTGCACACCTGGATATATAGAAATAGTTTTACGTTTTTGGTTGCGGTACAATCGTATAATTACCGTGCCCCTTTTCATTTTTATTCATGGCTGCAAAAAATAGGTACACTACTGAGTGACCCAGACACAAACTGAACTCTGGCGGGCTTTTTGAAATGCCGTTAAAATTTTTTATAATGTAAAGCTGAATTTTTATGAAAAGTTACAGAAAATGGAGCTAAAAAATCTATTAGACAATACAGAAAAAAAGCAAAAAAACCGACATCAGCGGTTTTGTCTTATATCCACAGATAGGAAAGCGTATAAGCAAAGAATATTTTTCTATAGAAATGCGGGTTATCGACGCACTCTTGCGGAATTTGTCGATAATAATTGGATGCCTACTTGTAGGTACTTGTCAAGAAATTTCAAAAAAAGTTTTTTTGCCATACCCACTAGAAAATAGCTACTTTTCATGCGTATATACCGGCCTGTATTGGGTCATTTAACAGGGAGACGTATCTCGAAAGACGAAAGTGTTTTAGTTACCGCACTAGTGCCATAGCAACTTCTGTCGCTCTATCCGCTTGCTATTACATACTCATGACCTACTGTAAATGTAAAGATGGCGACGCTAATGGACTGTCAAAATTTTTTGAAAATACCTACTGAAAATAAGTAGATATTTTGTAGTGGCTATGGCAAAAAATACCATAATATATTTCTCGTGCGTAATGGTTTTATGACTCGCTATCGCTCATTTAAACATACTGTCACAAGTCCCAAGTAAGTAGTTTTCATTAAGTTTAAGTATTTTAGATACAAAATAATATGTAATTTTTAAAAGTAGGCGAAATCTCGATATTGTCGAGATTTATCGAGATCTCGCCAGACGATCTCGCGAGATCTCGAATTGCCAATCTCGGCTCGAGAATGCATTCCCTAGTCACAACTCGTCACTAATAAACCCCATTACGACACTAGAAATACAATCTACTATTTTGTGTGTAAACAGTTTTACTGGCGCCCATACAAAAATTTACGATTTTGATATTTCATAAATCGATATGTCATTGATGACACTATAATATATATATGCGAAATAATTTATTATTCATTGCATAATGTTGCGCGCTTCAGCGATTGTTCAACGGCCCCCGTTTGAAATTCGTTATAACCCCAAGTTCCGTCAAACAAGCGAAGTGAGGTTAGCATTTTGGGACGTACACACGTTACCACTTATCCCTGTTAGACTTTCAATTCTCAGGAGTAAACTAAACTCTTCATACAGTACTGAATTGTATAGTTTAACTTTCAATATAGGTTTTAATATAGTGTCGCAATCAACCCTGATTCAACGCAACATACAGTAGTTCAAAGGGTTTGGTGTTTCGACGAACACGTCAAAGTTTACACCGTGTCCGGGAATGAATGAATCAATCGAATGAATGAAATGAATGAATGAATGAATGAATGAATGAATGAATGAATGAATGAATGAAATGAATGAATGAATGAATGAAATGAATGAATGAATGGTACCTGTTGTACTAAATGCAGTTTTAATTGAAATAAAATACAAATAGTTCTTTTTGAATATTTAAATAAAAATACAAATACTGAAAAAATACTTGAAAGATATTGTTACAAAACTGTTTTCTGAGTTGGCGGAATAAATATTTATTTACAATATTTATTTACAATAATTAAAAACACAACAATAATAAATACAACAACCAAAAGTCAGTTCTAACAATCAACACAAGTAATTAACACTTAACTATATACAATTGACTACACTAATATTTATTTTATCAGGTGAATTTATATCACGGAACTATTTATATCACTGTATTTATATCAGATTTATTTCTAATGTTTATTTATGTCGGTCCTTAATTACTCAGTTACTTCAGTACTATTTATTTTTACCCACTCTACTATTTATATTACTGTAGGTACTGACTAATTCGACCGTTGATTGACTAATATTTATATCACTGATCCGCTTGGTTGCACGACTCACCACTGACTGCCTAACTTCCTCGCACTCGCTTGCTTATATAGGCCGCTTGGCTTAGGCACAGCGCGTTCTAGCGTTCTCTAGAATGTTCGTGCAGTTACTCATTGTTCAGCAAGCAGACACCGCTTCTCAGAATTCCTGCCTGACGTTTATATACAGGGTGATCCGTAACAATATAATAGTATATTGTGTAATTATAATGTGCTAAATACATCTTTATGCGCCAGGCGCGATGTTTTCAGCACGAGTAGTAGGCGAGCGCACACAAGCCGAACACGTGTCGCACACTACTTATACTTTATTCAACACATGCATGGTCTTAGACTTTTTTGCCATATCCACTACAAAATAACTCCTTTCGATGTATGTATAGCGGCCTTTAATGAGGCATTTAACAGTCGGGTGTGCGGAAAGTGTTTTAATTAACGCACCACTAGGTATTGCATGGATCCCTCATCCAGCAATCCTGGTGGATCCAGCACCGGGTGTTGGATCCAGCGCTACAGATCCGCAAGTAATTAACTTACCAAATAATGGCGCAAAACCATTTATTTCTTGAGATCCTACTTCCAAAAAAGTGAAAAAAATTAAATTTTTTTTTATTTAATCCTGCAAGTCAAGACAAGACTAATATTTTTTTCTCCTACCTAGGCCGAAAGTTCGTACTTTCGTCCCTGCCAAGCGGGAACAAAGTCGCTCTTTATTCCCGTGGTACGGACAAGTGCGCGTGCGCAATAGTACTTATGCCGGCTCTCACGCACCTACTTCTGTCTCCTACACATTAAAATTATTTCCTTTAAAATTATTAGTGTATTTGCCATAATATGGCACATACACTATTGGCGTCGGTCGGATGGCGGGACCTAGGGGTCGGACCAAAATTTCTCGACGTTTCATAGCCTCCTGAACACTTTGGCACCATTTTTAAAAATGTTTATATATATATGTATGTATATATATATTTATATATATATATTTATATATATATTTATATGTGTGTACACGATAACTCTCGACAGACTTAATCGATTGAAACGAAATTTGGTACACACATTGGAACCCATCACCGCAAGAAGTCTATTTAAAATGGGCCCGATCGGACCATTTTCAGGGTTGTATTTAGGGGTTCCAAAAAGTTTTTGGGCCCAAAAATACCGAAAAATTTGTCAGAATCGTTTCAAAATTGAAATTTAACTCTTTAGTAAAGATTAAAATGTGCTGCTAAAATTTTAATAAAATCGGCCCGACAGGACCGGACTTTCAAATTTTATGAAAACACTAGTTTGTTGATACGGATTTACTTATGGAAGGGTGTATTTAATTGGGTGTACTGATAAAATCCATGTCTAATATTGAAATTTAGAAAAAATTAATTATTTTAAGGGATGTATTAAGGGGTTAAATTTTTTATTTTGTCCAAAAACAAACTGAAGTTCACATAATAAAGCCACAATGCCAGTATTAGCAAATACACTATATTGTCGGCAGGGTTTTGGCACTGCGACCCGAGTTTTTTTTTAATAATTTTAATAATAAAATAAAATAAAAATAATAATTTAAATAATTTTTTTTTCAATTTTGCGAACTTTTGGCCTGGCAGGAGAAAAAATCGTATGCGCAACACGGGAGGAAATTACTACATCTCCTCCCGCGTATAAAATTGCCACCCTCGCCTTCGGCTCGGGTAGCACTTTCCTACCTTGTGGCACAATGTAATATATAACTTCTACTCTACTCTAATTCTAATACTAGTAAGAGTTTATAACTTTAATTTTATAATATTGGTAAGCGTTCCCGGTCACAGTGTACGCAGACTGTGGCATGTACAGTGTGACAGTACAAAGCACTTTAGCGACGGAACTTTGACTGTGTCCGCAGGACGATGTGTGCGAAAGTGAAAAACGTGTTCTAATTTAAAACAGGACGGATGTACGCCGCATGCAGCGTTAATGTGTTTCTGCCAAATACATTCTATATATTCTATGTCTGTGCATTTATTTTCTACGCGGATGTTACACTTAAAGGACATTTTCAACTGTTTAGATCTATTATTATACAGGCTGTATTTTTTTTCCACCAACATCCAGGATACGCATATTGTTACGGATCACCCTGTATATAAACGGCGGCCAAGAGTGCTGCCGCTTCCTGTAACAACGAGTAATTGCACGAACATTCTAGAGAACGCTAGAACGCGCTGTGCCTAAACCAAGCGGCCTATATAAACGAGTGAGTGAAGCGATCAGGCAATCAGTCGACGGTGTCACGCAATCGGTAATCAGTGAATGGTGAGTCGTGCCATCAAGTGGATCAGTGATATAAATATTAAGCTGTCACCGGAGATCAGTGAGTCAGTGAAGTATTGGGCGTTTACAAGTACAGGCGATAATAATAGTGCGAAAATAAATAAATCTGCTTTAAATAAGTTGACATAAATATAGAAATAAACAAGCCGTGAGGTGGGTCGTTTATTAGGACTAAAGTGCGACCCTTGAGGTCCACACGACGAACTTCCCAGTTTGATAAATATTTAATAATAATAATAATTAAATTAGATATTACACAGAAAAGTAATCATTTTAATCATTAAAACATCAATAATTAAAAAAAAAAAAAAAAAAAAACGGCTGAACCGATTTTTATAAAATTTATGTCGGATCAAAATAACGTTAACACGCCTCGATTGACACCCTTACGATGTCGATATAATTTTTTATTCGCGAGATATTGTGTAAAATCTACTTTTTTGGAGGTTATTTGGTTAAGAAAAAAGAACGGCTGAACCGATTTTGAAAAAATTTCTTTCAGATCATATTTACGTTAATACGCGTCAATTGGCACTCTAACGTAGTCGATATCATTTTTCATTCTCGAGATTTCGTCTTAGAAAGAAATGGACACATACGTACGTACACACACACACACACACACACAGACATCTTTCTAAAAGTAGTGTAAAAATAGTGTAGTGACCTTAAAACATAAAAATTTTTTTTCCTTTTTGATTTCGATTTTAGAACCCATTACAATAACTTCCAGTGGGACGTTAATAAACAGTATTTTGTGAAATATAAATAGATATACTTGGAAATAAATAGTCATTGTATATAGCAAATGTTATAATTAAATATTAGTGTAGTTAATTGTATATATAGTTAAGTGTTAATTACTTGTGTTGATAGTTAGAACTGACTTTTCGTTGTTGTATTCGTTATTATTGTGTTTTTAATTATTGTAAATAAATATTGATCAGACCTGTCCGGTGTCCGCGATTATTTTTTTTTTTAATTTTCGGGAATTTTTTCCGGCCGCCCGGGAATTCCTAGGCACGACATTGAAATTTGGGAGAAAGGGGGTGTGATATTTATATTTTTTTCTATTTTGATCATATTTTCTGTATTTATTTTGCTGAGAAAGATACAAAATATTTAACTTATTAACGAGCTTATTAATAATTACACTTTGATCATTTCAGATCGAATTAGAAAACATCTTTAAATTTTTGTCATTCAATACAGAAACGTGTTATATAACTTTAAAGAATGCCATTAATAAAAATCAAGAAGGCCACTGGACCGTAACTCAAACCCTGAGGGTGTGCGGAAAATATTGCGTTGATTGAAAACCAACGCGTGAAACTCGGCCTGTTTGATAAATTTTATTGAATTAATTATAGAATGAAATTTCCAACAAACAAAACCTTCAAGTTGTTTTATATATTTATACGTTAAAAACAGCTTTGAAAAATTGATGTAATTCGTTTTTTTGTCGAAAAATTTAAAATGTAATTAAAAATTTAAAGGTTAATTTTTTCGAAATTGTATTGAAAATACTTGATATTAAAGATAGATATTTTAAATTATAGACGCTCGACAGCAGAGGTTATAAGTGCTATTTGATGTTAAAATAACGTTATATTCCCAGAGCCGGCCACCATTTCCTATGTTTCGAATATACACAGAGGTCTGTGTGAGTTAGCATTACAGGGCAGACAAATAAGGAGCCACAATTATTATTTTTATTCTTAACTAGCGGCTCCGTCCCGGCTTCGCCCGGGTGCTAGGAATTTCCCGGCTGCTAAGAATGTATTATTACAAAATTGTTTTCTGAGTTGGCGGAATAAATATTTATTTACAATAATTAAAAATACAATAACAATAAATGCAACAACGAAAAGTTAATTCTAATCAACGCAAGTAAACAATAATTAAACAGTAATTAACACTTAACTATATACAATTGACTATATACCAGGACTATTTATTTCTAGTTATTTATTTTATCAATTTATATCACGGAACTATTTATATTTCTGCACGATTTATATCACTGTATTTATATAAGATTTATTTCGCTGTTCAACACTGTCACAGTATAATCTACACTGACTGATTCCCGTTGACTCCTTGCGCGACTCACTGTTCACTGATTTATATAGGCTGCATGGACTGGAGCCCAGTGCTTCTCGCGTTCTCTAGAACATTCCGGCAGGTACTCGTTGTTCAGTATGCAGACCCCGTTTCTCGGAACTCTTTGTTTGTCGTTTATATACAGGGTGATCCGTAACAATATTATATTAATAATTAAAGATTAAACACCTGCCCCTCCACCATATATACACGTACTTACTTCCACCATGCACGGTAATCTACTGGCTCCGCCCGGCTTTGCTCGAGTGATAAGAATTTGTGAACCTACAGAAACCTTCTCGGTAGTGAGCACAGCAACTCACCAAAGTTTCATCGCAATCGCTCGTTCTTACATACTGTCATCACTCGCCGTAATATGCCCCATTACGTATCTAGACATACAATCTATACTAAAATATTTATTGTAATGAACCTATCTTTTGTAATAAGAGCGAGAGATCGTCATTGCTTGTTCTGCAAGAAAAAAAGAGAAAAAATGTGGTTGCGCACGCATACCGTGTCTTGCTACCTAACCAGCAGTATTCAGTAACAACCGATATAAACAAATTGGTATTGCTTAGTTACCGGATCATCAGTGAACACGGTATGCGCGCGCATTAAGATAAAAAAATACATGGAATGTCTGTATGAAATATTTTTTATTTCATTATAAATATTTATTGCTAGCCATTACCATTAAGGAATTTATGTCTTCAAATTTTGAAGATACCTTCACTTGAAGGCGAATACTTTTTAGCTTTTTGTTTTATATTTTAAGTACTAGTATTTTTAATTTAAGTTATATATGTATATATATTATATATTTATTATTTTTTGGACGACCTATGGCTTGTTTTACCTAGAGAAATATTATATATCTATTCTATTCTATTCAATTCTATTCTCATGCATTAACATAAGCGTTATTGTATTTAATACCTATGTCAAGTGTCAGTATTTTTTAGAGTTGGAGTGGGCCGGTCATTCAACTGTCTGGAATTTTTTTTTAAATATACGGGTGTGAAACAAAAGATACACGCACGAGTGACACAGCCGTCTTGCAAATTCAGTGATATATTTTTGATACAAGTATGGTATGGGCATTTGCCTGGTTTAAAATTTATATGCCTATTTGAAAAAGTTTTCGTATGTAAAACAAGAACATTTGAATAATGACATTTTAAACATGCTACTGGATTTTGTTTTCCTTCGCAGGTAGGGTGAACGAAAAAAGTGCACCGTTAACGTTTTGTTTTTAGTGTATGTACTTTGCATGGTATGTAGGTAGATACACTATTGAGATTGGTCGAATGAGCCATTTTCCTGAGAGTAGTCCATTCAGTTATCCACGAGAGGCAGCACTTGTGATGGGTACAGACATTATTTATTCTCCATTTGTGTCGTGTCATTTTAATGGTATAACTTAATTGTTTAAAATTATTAGTCCAGTCACGAGAGGAAGTCCACCTTGCGTTTTGTGCAGCAAATAATTTTATTTTTTTGTCTCCTCAAGCATGTTTAGGAGATGTCAAATCCAAGTTTGCGACCTCTAAAACAGGGCGGGGGAGTTTTGGTGGGCTAAAAACCACGATTTTTTTGCACTGTTTTCGGTTTTTTGCTTATAACATGGAAACGGATGGTCCTATCGAAAAAATGGCCCTATTCAAAATTAAAGGGCATAAAATTTACTTCAAAATGCACTAGTCAGATATGTTTCTGTTCCCATTTTTACCGGCTCTACAGAACTTAGAAAATAGCCAACATTTACCAAAATGAAAAAAAAGCATTTTTTCAAGCTTTTAACTATAGAAAAACTCGAATAGCCTATAACCTTCCTTAATAAACGGGTTATTTAACAAAAAAAATTTCAAATCGGACTGGTAGTTCCTGAGAATAGCGCGCTCAAACAAAAAAAAAATTAATAAACTGTTTTTTTGTTTGAACTCGCTAATCTCAGGAACTACAAGTCAGATTAAAAAAATTTTTTTCTGTTAGATAGCCCGTTTATTAAGGAAGGTTATAGGCTATTCGAGTTTTTTTTTAAATTCAATCCCAAAAGGTTTAAAACGGGGGTGTAGGATTTTTTGTTATTACACTTGGAAGACCAGTGCTAGGACAGGAGTCCAGAAAATAATAAATTGAAAATATGGTACTAGACCTAAATAAACCTAGCTTCTGGTGGCCGTAAAAAAGTCTAACAAATGTAAGTTCACATATGGTATTTTTTGCTATAATGTAACGCAATTACACTATTTTGTCGACGGTGTTTAGCACTGCGACCAGTGCTTTTTTGAATTACTGTTTTTTATATTTTATATTATTTATGAACTGAGTGAATCCATAAATAAAAATTTTTGCATTTTCGAAATATAAATAAATAAAAGTTATTTTTAACGACCGAATAACATGCAAAGTAGGTACGTAATAAAATTTTGACTGTAATAAAATACAAGTATGAAATATTAGCCTATTTAACTTTTTCAACTAACAATATTGTTCATTATAGTCTTCTTTGATTAATTAATTCACTGTCTAGAATTTTTTAGAGCGTAAACTTTTTTATGAATTGTTTATAACAAAACTTTTTTACCTTAAATCGAAATTCATTTCAGTATTTTTTTTAAATAACTTACGTGTTAAAATTTTATAAAATTAATTGCTTAGGTACTAAAAAATATTGTCAAAATGTTTTCTAAACTGGAAAAAAACTTTTTAACAAAAAAAAAAACCTCCTTCAAAAAGGCACTAAAAAGAGGAATATAATGAAATTTTGAGGTCTGTGCCAATTAAAATATGAAATTGGTTAAAAAGAAGATACTAATCACTATACTATGCTTTTTAACCGACTTCATATTTTAATTGGCACAGACCTCAAAATTTCATTATTTTCCTCTTTTTAGTGCCTTTTTGAAAGAGGTTTTTTTTTGTTAAAAAGTTTTTTATTTTTTACTTTTTAGTGTCAAAAAGTAACAATTTACCTTAAAGAATCACTGCACGCCGTTACTTACTTTTATTAAAAAATCAGCCAAACTACTGAACCGATTTTGATGAAATTTCTATGGGACCAATCTAAAAGTATATCCTTTCAAATAAAAATTTTTCAAAATCGGTTCATAAACGACGAAGTTATCCGCGAACACACATAAAACATAACCACATAAAAAATATATACGGTCGAATTGAGAAACCTCTTTTTTTTGAAGTCGGTTAATAAAAAGTGGGATTTTAAAAAAGTTTTGTAGCCAGGTATAGCTATATTAAAGCCCCCCTTTCCCCCTACTCATTACAATATCGGCAAACAATTTGTGAGAAATGTTCATTTTGGCATGTTAAGTTGAACGTATAAAAAGTTTTTTTTAACAATGATGCTCAATTTTTTTTCACTTTATCTAAATGCTTAGAAGTTGCAGGCCTATGTGGGCTGTGACAGAGTAGATAAATGGACGGACAACGGGTTCCGTTTTTTACTATTTTGGTATAAAACGTTAAAAGAATCAACTTTCAGCACACCTTTTTAAATTTTAATGTATTGTTACGGATCACCCTGTATATAAACGTCAAGCAAGAATTCTGAGAAGCGGTGTCTGACGTTGAACACACTGGTGCCTACGCGAAGATTCTAGACAACGCTAGAGAATACGAGAACGCACTGAGTGTACACCGCGCGCCAGTATATAAGCAGCTCGAGTCGACGGGAATCGGGCAGTGTGTGAATGGTGAGTCGTGCAACTAAACGGATCAGTGATATAAATATTAGTCAATCAACGGTCGAATCAGTCAGTACAGTGATATAAATAGTGGAGTGGATGTAAATAAATAGTACTGAAGTAACTGACCGACATAAATAAACGTAAGAAATAAATCTGATATAAATACAGTGACATAAATAATTACAAATAAATAATCCTTGTATTTATAGTTATTTGTTAAGTGTTATTTAAGTGGCTCGTTTAGTTCAATAATTATTACCGTTTAAGTTTTTTTATTGTTAAAATTGACTTTTCGTTATTGCATTTATTGTTATTGTATTTTTAAATATTGTAAATAAATATTTTCCACCAAAGTTCGCAAAGTCTGGTTACAGTATGTAACATTTTACATTTATATGGACTTTTTTATCATTTGAACAATTTCAGAAATCGTCTACCAAAGTTGATGTTAATTTCCTACACCCTGTATATTACCACTTTTTTTTAGAAATGATTTGTGAAGTATTTTGAAATTTCAATATTTACAGTTAAATTACTTGTAAAGATACAAATTTTCAACCCTTGATAGTATTGAAATTTATTATATCAATCTGGCACAAAAAATCCATTTTTTTATTCGATATAACAGAATTAAATAGCACGCGGGCGAATATACAGTAATATTTTAAAACAAAAAAGCAATGACTGTCTATATAGAAACTTTTTTATGAGAAGGGTAGTATAATTAATATCTTAAAATGTAAAAAAATACAGTCGTTATGTCAGAGTCTAATGATTTATGGTTGGAGAAAAAACTTATAACGTTCCACACAATTTAATTCATTAAAATGCATTCTTTAAAAAATACTAAATGGCTGCAGCAGACTCTATATTGTATGACCTTACAGCAGGTTACTACCGTTACCGATTTCTGTCTGACTTCACACTGGACCAATTCAAAAGTGTTCTGCACATAGAGATATCATAGATAGAGTATCGGTATCGGAGCCATAGGCAAAACGGTGACAGTGTCACCTTGGAATAGAAAGAAAGAAAACGAAATGTTGTCTTTTCCTTGTTACTATATAGATACCACCAACGCGTGACAGAAAAAGATAGAACAACACGTCTATTCTCTCTATCTCTATCTTTTGCATTGACACTTTTTTTGGTGGCTTCCCTACTCCATCTATGGTATCTCTGGGTTAGTTCGATTTCGCACTCAATTGATCGAGCCGAGCGAACAGATTTTTGGTCATGTGACAAGCGAGCAAATCGAGCCATCTAAACAATTCCGAACGTAATCTAGCAGATTTTCCAAACGTCAGATTAAAATGGCTCCAGCAAGTTACATTCTTATTACTAAAGCCGAAATATGTTCTTCATTGCTTCTCATTTTGATTTAATTCAACATTGTTATAATAATAAATCATGATTCACAATTTTTTTCCTTTTTATTCCTTTATTTTAAAATTAATAGTACTACCGGTTGTTGATTTTTTCGACAGATATAATAAATATTTTATTTAATCATTCTGTGCGATATAGACTTATTGGTTATTACTATTCTTTGAATAAATATTGTTCGTGTATTTTTACCTATTGAAAAATTACCTCATATAAATAAATTTCGAAATTTATTCATTCTCACAACAAGTGTTTCCGCTTATTTTTAAAATGAATGCTCTGAAGATGGTCAAATCTGCTTGCTCGCTCGCTTTCCTCGGAGCTCATAGAGCGTGCTCGATCTCCTCAAGATTTTAAATCCGAACGCAGGATAGAGATCTCGCAGAGCATATAAATGTTAAATTCGAACGCATTGGAGCACTCAGATCGATCTGAGCTCAAAACCGAACTTACGCTCTATGGTTCTGCAGCGATCAGTCAATGTTAACAGTGCTAGAGAAATTTCCCTATATCTAGGGAATTTCCGACTGGCTTTCTAATATCTAGGGAAATTTATCAAAATCCTAACATTTTAATAAATTGGTCAAATAAAGTGAGTGAGTGATTTGTAAAAACATTTTAATTAGGTAATTAGACGGATTTACAATTTTATATCTTTAAATTGGAATAAAACAAAGATGTGTATTAGAATTTTTATTTCATATGAAAATGCATTCAAAGCCATTATTTAGTGAAAACAATATCGTTGCGTTGTATGGGTATACGACTAACCCAATTTTCAATAGCTTTTTCGCATAATTGGGGATCTATTTCATAAATAATGCGAGTAATGTTGCCCTTTAGGCGTGCAATTGTTCTTGGCTTAACGGCATAAACGCAGGTTCCTAGCAGAGCCCCACAAAAATAATTTAAATGCGTTAAATGACATTGTGTTGGTGGTTAGTTGATGTCCCCATTTTTTGGCCAAAATCGGGGTCAGTTTCTAACTACCCGGTCAGCGAATTGTCGACGCTACAAATGGTCATTTGGCTTAAGTTCTTGGGTCAGTTCTGATAAATAAATACGAGTGTAATGGAAATAATTACGAATTATTGTATATAGTTGTTTTGTTTTGCTTTGTAATTACTGTTTAGTTATTATTTACTTGTGTTGATTGTTAGAATTGACTTTTCGTTGTTGCGTTCATTATTATTGTGTTTTTAATTATTGTAAATAAATATTTATTCCGCCAACTCAGAAAACAGTTTTGTAACAGTATATTGTACATAATGCGATTCGAACAGGCCATTTGACACCTCCATACTAAATGCAAAAGAGAAAGTGGACAGGTTATTAGCGACGTCTAAATCTGATGTAATTTACAATGAAACATAATAGACCGCAGTTTTATGTGTCTTTATTTTAGAACTTGTGTTTCTACATGTAAAAACTGTGCAACTCTTTTGTTATTAAAGAAAGTCCCAAGAGTAATCTGTAAAACTGTAAAACTCAATTCGAAACTGAGAGATAGAGAGAGAGAGGTAATTTAATTCAAGCCAAAATTGTTACAAGCGTAATTTTATCTGACGCAATTAAATTAATTAAATTCTTAAGTTGCCTGAAAATATCACATGACCCAGTGCATTCATTTGTTTGAGTTTTAAATGAAGTAGATACTGCAAATTAAAATGGCTTGGCAGCACTAGCGATTGTTCGTGAAAAACAAATCATAGCGCATTTGTTTTCGTTCTGTATAACCATTTATGCTAGAGATAACTTGCATTGCTATACAATAGCAATATTCACGTCATAATATAGCTGTTTATGTAACTACGTTTTACAAGAATAGGTGCCAAATTAATTATAGATCTGCTATGAAAATGTTGAAGCTATCTCAGCCTATTTTTAACATCCCATTGGAAGTTATTGTAATTGGTCCGAAAATCGAAATCAAAATGTATAACAAATTTTTATGTTTCAAGATCACTACACTATTTTTACACTATTTTTAGAAAGATGTATGTGTGTGTGTATGTGTGTACGTACGTACGTATGTGTCCATTTATTTCTAAGACGAAATCTCGAGAATGAAAAATGATATCGACTACGTTAGGGTGCCAATCGACGTGTATTAACGTAAATATGATCTGAAAGAATTTTTTCAAAATAGGTTCAGCCGTTCTTATTTCTTAACCAAATAGACTCCAAAAAAGTAGATTTTACATAATATCTCGCGAATAAAAAATTATATCGACTTCGTAAGGGTGTCAATCGAGGCGTGTTAACGTCATTTTGATCCGATATAAATTTTATGAAATTCGGTTCAGCCGTTTTTTAGTGTATTTGCCATATGGCACATACACTATTGACGTCGGTCAGATGGTGGGACCTAGGGGTCGGACCAAAATTTCTCGACGTTTCACATCATTTTGAACAACTTGGCACCATTTTTGAAAATGTTTATGTCTTTCGAGAGTTATGCCGCGAACACACACACACACACATATATATATATGTGTGTGTGTGTGTGTATTCGCGGCATAACTCTCGAAAGAGTTAATTGATTTGAACGAAATTTGGTAGACACGTTGGAATCCATCACCGCACGGAACCTATTTAAAATGGGCCCAATCGGATTAATTTAAGGGTGGTTTTTAGGGGTTGAAAAATGTTTTTGGGCCCAAAATACCGAAACAATTCTCAGAATTGTTTCAAAATTGGAATTTAACCCTTTAGTAGAGATTAAAATGCGTTGCTAAAATTTTAACAAAATCGGCACGATAGGACCGGACTTACAAATTTTATGAAAACACTAGTTTGCGGATAGTAATTTATCTGCTGACGGGTGTATTTAATTTGGTACAGAGGTTGCATTGATAATAATATTGAAATTAAGAAAAAAAATATAATTTTAAGGGATGTATTAAGGGGTTAAATTTTTTATTTTGTCCAAAAACAAACTTATGTTCACATAATAACAGCACAATGCCTGTATTAGCAAATACATTATATTGTCGGCAGGGTTTTGGCACTGCGACCCGAGTTTTTTTTTTTTTTAATTATTGTTAAAAATAAATAATAATTATGTTTTAATGATTAAAGTGATTACTTTTCTGTGTAATATCTAATTTAATTATTATTATTAAATATTTATCAAATTGGGAAGTTCGTCGTGTGGACCTCAAGGGTCGCACTTTAGTCCTAATAAACGACCCACCTCACGGCTTGTTATTCTTCACCCGGACAAGACATTCTAATATCGGACATTTGACAACCGTGCTTCTAGTGGACGCACACAAATAAATAAATTTTATGCAGGACATTTCCAACCATATTCTATTTCTGTAATAAAAATTTAAAGGTTAAACTGAAATAGATTAAGATCTAAGAAAAAGCGGTAAATATAATAACGAAAATTAGTGGTACACAATTTATAAAAAGATAGGTTATAAAAAGTAACGTATATTGTTGCTTCAATAATAGTTTATGTTGTCTGAATTCAAGGTCGGCGCTTTTCATCGTCATTGTGGTTATACCTTATACCACAACAAACACCAACCACATAAATCAACGGCCACAATGTAGAAGGGCTTATGTCAATTTTTACTTCCCACCTCTACTATGGTAGGGAAGTAATGGATTTAGTCCGAAAAAAATATTTCGAGATTTTAACAGATCTTCACGTTTTGAGACCCTAGCAATCGTTTAAGATCATTTTCTCTCTGTATGTATGTGTGTGGTCAATTTTTCGCCTTCGATATCGTTAAAACGGAACAACATACGGCCATGCCGATTGTTCTATTGTGTTTATCAGCTTTTAACTTAGATCTGATTAGATTTTGAGTCAAATCGGTTCAGTGGATCCTGAGATATTAAAAAAAACGTTCTTAATGTCACGCAGTAACATAGGTAAAAAAAATATAAATGAATTCTAGATGTTATAATATGAAAAATATGTAAATATTTTTTTTCTCTAAAATGTATAGTTTTCGAGAAAAAAAATATTTTACAAAAAAAAGAAAATTGTACGTAAATCAAGGTAACCATTTTTGCTATATTTCTAGCCATCAGTAGATCACCAAACAAAAAAGAGGGCCATGCTTTTTTTTCAAAGAATAAAAAAAGAGTGTTTATTTTTTGCAAATATTTACTAGGTGGGAGGTATAGGACTGGTCATCAGTCTAATTTTTTAAAATAGGTCGTATGCGCGTAGATTACAGTAACCACCCGTCTACAGCGAGATATTGTAGCTGGCCATTAAACTACTATACAAAGTAAAATTTGTCCCCACTTCAGATTAAACTGTCTTACGATGTTGTCTATAGGCTAGTTGCAAAAAGTACTTCGTGGATGTTCGGGGCTCCTCTCTACTTGATCTCTAGTCTCTTGTTAGTCACACGCCGTGTGACCCCAAATTAGTATATATGCAAGGTATCAAGTCTTTATTTATTTATTATAAAGTATAGACGCGTCGACAACTTAGGTCATTAGCGTCTTGATAACATTAAATAACAACTCTTTCATAAAACTAAATTACATCACAAAACATCCATGAGCGAAGGCGGGCTTAGAATCCACGACAGTCTGATCCAGAGGCCGTGACGCTAACCACTGGGCCACACTGTCCTGTTTCAAGTTTATCGAATATGTAGAAGTGGGTCAAATTTGAATGACAAGATTTCATCCTAACTGAATAACAAATGAAATAAAAAGCATGTAAAAATGACCAAAAACTTGACATAGGCTCCTTTGCGTTGTAGTCACATAAATAATACATGGCTGGTGAAAGGACAATGTAGGGGAAATAGCATGTAAAGCACCCAACAAGCGTTTCGGCACTCATTATGGAACGAGAATTTTTTTTTCAGCGGCATGAAAAACTGTACAAAAATGACGCAGAGAGGAAATTCAATTTTGTTTAACACTAGTTCACATATTATATTATGTATACAGGATGTCCAGATAGTATGTCCAGATAGTATGTCCAAATTGTATGAATGTATAACCTAAAAATATTTTTGATGTGAAACATCTTATGTCGGGCTGTGAACAGCCGCGTGAGGGGAAATATGCAACGAAATGTTTGGTCCGCTCCTTCGCTGCTGTTCTCCCCACCACTGTGGCACTTTCTCTCTCTCTCTCAGCTTCCGCGCGCTCGGGCAACCGCGTGTGTTACAGTGCAGTATATAGGATTACGTCAGCATAACAGTTAGTTGCTGCTTTTGAAAAAATATACACTACTACATATAGAATACCACCGAGTTCAATAACGTATTCTTTGATGTTTCACATCTGTCGGGGGTCCCGAAACCCACACCCTTTTTTTATAGAGTGTGTTCCAGGGAAAAGTGGTTTTGTGTACAATTTTGTTATTTTAATTTGGGTACCGTGTATATTACTGAATTTTTGGATTGTACTGATGTTTATATATTTTTACAAGCTTTTATTTAACTTGCAATGTATGTTAATTTGTTTGTTTGTTTGTTTAGGTCAAATCTTGCAAATCAATATTGAACGACTTCCACGTATCTGATAGATTTGAAATTTTGTACACATATATTAAAATCAATACAACTTTTGTATTTAATTTTGAAGCTATGCTTCTTAACGCACGTTTGAAATGAGGACCTAAATTCAGTGGCGGCGCGTGAACATTTTAAATGGGTGTTCTGCAGAGTTAACCCGGAGATTGGAGTAACCCCCCCCCCCTAATGAGGCAACCTCGAAAAAAAAAATTCAAAAATACATTTGATGCAATTTTTAAGTGTATTTTTTGATCTGAATAATTTGTCTATACATTATACAATGATTTCGCTAGCGCTAAAATCGTAAATAAAGTGATTTTTATAGCAATATTTTTTATTGTATTAAAAAAAAGAGTGTGTGTGTACTATGTACGCACGTCAGAAGTTATACTTCTTTTAGATAACAAAACAAAAATAACTCCGAACATTTTATCCCGCGTGCCAGTACTAAACGTTTGTAAAAAAGACGATAAAATAAAGATATTAAATAAATTAATTTAATTTAATAAATTCTTAATTTATTAAATATATTTATTTATATTATTTATCTAATTATTTATTAAAAAAAAAAATAATGTATGTTTGTATTGAGATTTGAAACCGAGACCTATTGCTTATAGAGCCACTACGTTACCGCTACACCACGAAGACACCTTATTGCATTGCTATATAATACGGTATTATAACCAAGAAAAATAATACTGTACTAGGTTCTGTGCACCCGTTCTGGCTTTTACGCGTATAAATCTGTCTCATTTTTACTAAGTCATCTCTCTTTAACACATTGGATTTAGGTGCAACACAAACTGCAGCACCTCCTGTAGGACTGTTTATAGAATATAGGCCTGCGGCATGCCGTCATTCATAATAATGCTATGTGATTATGAAATTAAAACAAATTATGCAGATTTACACAATATTTGAAATTAAAACATATTATGCAGATTTATACAATATTTTTTTTGAATTGTGCGTTATTTTCTGGCAGTGCGGCAGCTCCGCAGCTCTCATAGAGGAGCCGCCACTGCCTAAAATACAAAAAAACATCACGAAAAAGTGCGCAACGTCACGTACGATGCAACGCACCTCATTGGCTGGGCAGCGCGTATTGTTTCCAGGCAAATAATGTTTATATATTACAATATTTATAATAAAACAAAAAATACATACAATGCTTAAGAAGCATAGATTCTGTCGGGTGTCCCACGACACCTCATGACTTTTTTCTATATTCACCCGAAATCAATATATTGGCCAAGAACGCACTATTTGAACACCCCGTATATATGTCGCAGACAAATAGTTATTTCAGGCAAATGGCTTTTGTCTAGGCGAATGCTATCTGCCTGGGCAAATGGGTTTTTTCTTTTTTTATTTGCTAATATTTTATACTAGGTTTAAAAGTTAAACTGACTTTAATCCGAATATGTAAAACCGGCCCTGCACTGCATGTCAAATGTTACAGACAGTGTCATCTATTGGATGGACCACTGTATCAATTTCCAATTTTTTAGTAAGTATATGATATATGCATCGTACGCATTTAGTTGTTGGCTTTTTTGGCTATAATTTTGGAGCAGGCCTTATAATTTTCTTGCAATTAATTTTAAACGGAGGACCAAAATTACTGTGTACGTATATATCAGGATACGTCGTTCGTCTGACTTAAAATTAATAATTTACAGTGTAATTCCGTAAGGCACGCACAGGAAGCCCGATAGAAGGAGACAATTATCTACTTTTAATTTATGTATAATAATATAAACATGTTACAACTATAATATATAAACCCATTAAAATAATGTCTTTTAAAAATATGAGAAGGAAAAACAGTTGTGTCCATCTATAAATATTATAAAATGCAACTCTCTGTCTTCCCGTTAGTATTGTTACAAAACTGTTTTCTGAGTTGGCGGAATAAATATTTATTTACAAAAATTAAAAACACAACGATAATAAATACAACAACCAAATGTCAGTTCTAACAATCAACACAAGTAATTAACACTTAACTATATACAATTGACTACACTAATATTTATTTTATATCACGGAACTATTTATATCACTGTATTTATATCAGATTTATTTCTAACGTTTATTTATGTCGGTCATTTACTCAGTTACTTCAGTACTATTTATTTATATCCACTCCACTATTTATATCACTGTACTGACTGATTCGACCGTTGATTGACTAATATTTATATCATTGATCCGCTTGGTTGCACGACTCACCATTGACTGCATATTCGACACTACCTGACTGACTGACTCCTCGCTGCTTATATAGGCCGTTTATATATGCTGCGCGGCTCAAACCTAGCGCGTTCTAGCGTTCTCTAGAACTTTAGTGCAGGTACCAGTTGTTACAGCAAGCAGACGCTTCTCAGAACTCCCGCCTGCCGTTTATATACAGGGTGATCCATAACAGTATGATTATCAGTGGCGGACTAAGCCTGTCGGAGGCCCGGGGCGGCAGAACTAAATGAGGCCCCCGGTCTGCTTAGAAATTGATGTTTTTGTAGTGTAAATTTCGTAAAAAATGAATAATATAGATATAATGGCTGACAAAAAAAATCAAATATTTATAATAAACGTAGGTAGGTAGGTAACCTACCTACGTTTATATTTTGTTACTTTGTGTACGTATACGGGGCCTCCAACTCCAAACTGCCTCTTACTTACTAAACATATTTTGGCCTTGTTTGGGATTTGATTAAGAAGGACTTCTCGAGATTTGGAGGCCTCCCAGGATCAGAGACCCGGGGCGAGCCGCCCACTACACTCCCCCCTCCCTTAGTCCTCCACTGATGATTATAACTTATACTTGAGAACCATTGATCTTATTTACATGCATTTTGACGTGAATAACGTCTAATGTCTCACACTGGGGCGGCATTTTAGAAATATTAGATGTAACGGAAATTGTCGAAAGTAACACTGATATATGTGAAACAAAACGCAGCAAGGTGGCCGTGCGGAATATTATATTGCATTACAAGGGATAAAACTTGGCGTTTGCAACCAGTGTGAAGTTTGCTGCCCGAGGTACGAAGGCAGCAATCACATGTGTTGTAAACGCCAAGTTTCGTTCCGAGTAATTGAATATTATTTTTCACAACAACTCTATTGATAATTCGATTTGAGGTAGGTACCTACAATTTGGGCGCGCAAAAAAGTCTCAAAAATATTAGATCTGTCAGATTTATGTTGAGTTATGCCTGTCATTTTGACGTTTTCGAATATTATATGCGGATTCACAATCACTCTATCTCCGTCTTAACAACGTTAAAAAACAGAGAAAACTGACAACCAAAAATTTTCATTCCTAGGGATGAAAACGCTCAATTTCAACCCGCTTAACAGGTACCGAAAATCGAATTTTCAATAGCGGCGTTGTGAAAAAGTATACGAATCTATCGACAGGTACAAACATAGATAAGAGGGTACAAACGCCAAGCCCAAGTTCGAATCCCGAGGGTTTTTAATATATTTTTTTTTAATAATGACAATATATGGTTATTGGATATGACAATTTAAAATATAAAAAATTAAAAGTACAATTATTTTATTTATTATATATTTTACGAGCATTTGTTCATATAAATAAAAGTGGATGTTTTTCTTTCCATGTCAATGAATACAATTATTTGTGTTTAATGGTTCGTCTGTCTGTACCCGTAATACAAACATACCCTTTAAAGTTCGTGATTTTTCGGACACTCTGTATTTAACAACATAGTACATTTATACATAGATATACATACCCTGTGTGTATAAGCTATATATAGCGGTAAATTCTGCTATAGCAGGAAGCGTATCAAATAAATTAAAATACAGGCAACAGTGCCTTTTGTATGTGCATGTAAATTAAAGGATGGGAAAATATAATACTAAACAACCAGAATTATCGATAGATTTTGTGAGTACTTCATAAACCACAACATAATACACAGTGCTTAGCATTATAACAAATATTATATAGTGTTACGAGTACTCAATGTGTGTTTTTAAAAAAATAATTAACCACACCTGAAGATGGCAACTCGTTGCCGAAACGAATAGTGTTAAATCACAAGAAGTCACAAGACGGACATAATACAAGGTATTTCTAATACTTCATAATTAAAAATTATAGACGCTCGACAACAGAGGCCATGAGCGGTTTACCAAAATTTTTGCGGTGCCCCCAAACTTCCAACTCATGGTCATTTTTAAGATAAAATTATCAACAGGTGTGGTAATCTTAATTGCATTCTCAACCGAAGGATTAGGTGCCGGAGTATGTATTTTTAGGTAGTAATTTTTTGATTATTTAGTGGACACTGACCTTGAAAATGAGAGCACTTTTTCACATCACGTAAGGGCTGATATTTCGTTACAAAAAATTACTAATACTGCGTAAACTTATTCATTCTAAATTTAGTACTTAGGTACTGTACATATCACCGCAATCGAATATTATTATGTTTTTAGAAACAAAAAACTACTCTAAACGTACTACAAATTGGTGAAATAAAACTAATTAGGCAAGGAATTGTATAGCCATAAAACCAAACAATATAAATAAAATAAAATAAATTTTCTAATTAAATATCTAAAATTGTGCAAATTACAAATATCAGTTGAATGAATATTTTTGTATCGTTTTTTATTTTCATTCCGCAAAGCATTATTTAGTTCACTAGTTTTGTAAAATAATAAAACAAATTGTACTCAAATTTACAGATGATTCATTAGCGACAGGTAAAAAAAATGCCTTGCAGTTAGGAATTTGGTAAACCGAAGCTAATGGTTGGCAGTTAGGGTTTTTACCCGACCATAGCTGGGAGTTCGTGACGCACCAATAATATTACATTGTCAATTCATAGGAAACATTATAGCGACAACTCTATAATAACATTTAAAAAATATAAAAATGTTAGTCCACATCGATAATAATAGTTTGTACAATTACTATAAAAAAATGGGTGTGTGCTTATGACCACACGACAGAAGTGAAAACTTCTGATTTTCTAATTTTAAAATATAGGTATATATAATTTTTTAATCACATAGTTTAATCATAAATATATATTAAAATCGGCCTATACAATTAAATTTAATGAATATAATACCTTAACGATAATAATGTTTAACCTTTGAATTGGATTTTGACAGCTGCGCTGTTCGACTAAAATTCATGGAGGATGAGGATTCGATAATTTTTTATACACTTTAAATACGCATATTAAGTTTTTATGGCATCTATTAGCGCACTTATGAACTACAAATCAAAATATATATTGTTTAGTGTCATATGTTAGCGCACTTGTGAACTACAAATAACTTAATACTCGTATTAAGTTTTTAGTGTCATCTATTAGCGCACTTATGAACTACGAATTATTACCAGCATATTGGAATTTGGAAATACGTGTTCGTGTTTGAGCTGAGTAACCCCGATCGTCACCGTCGGGTGTGTATCACATCACCGTTGTTCACTGCCCAGGCGAAGCGCGCCTAAGGAAGTTTTCACTTCAAAAATACAAAGTAGCTACGGTTTAAAGTGACATTAATTTTGTACATCCCTTACGTATGTAGGAAATGTGTGTATTACAGGTACAGGATGTACTATAATTATGTTTCTTAAATTAGCATATTCTTAAAATTATTGCAAGATAAAATAGAATGACGTTTACAAAAAGTCACATCGGGACGTACTTATATAAAATAGTAATGGAACATACCTACGTCTGCAATTTAGTTTTCTGGTATTTGGTATGATAAAAACAAAAATAAAGATAGTTACTTCTTACCACAACAGTTTTATTGATGGATGTACATTTCGAAAGCTAACACAGCAAACACTATACATTAATGTATAGTATTTGCTGAAGATGAAAGCATAGCTTTCTAAATGTACATCCATCAATAAAACTGTTGTGGTAAGAAGTAACTATCTTTATTTTTGTTTTTATTCCAACCACAATGCCCATATATTTTTAGACTACTGTATTATCTTGCATGCGTTCAAACCTGGCTATTTTTATAAGACAATTATCATGGAAAAAAATGCCTATAAAAATAACGATTTTATTGACATTTTTCTCTTTTTGTTTCAGGTACATATTTCTCAAAATTATAATCAACGTCTGTTCTCTGACAATCTGTAAGTTACCTTCAATTTTATTTCCTGACCTTTTTTACCGCTCCCCCGACGCTATTTTTAAAGCTAAAGGGTTCGGGTAAACGCTAAATGAGGAACCAAGAATTACACTACAGATTCATCCTACTGGCAACACTTGCATCAAAAGTACAATTTTAGATGGCTGTGTACCGTTTGAAAAATGATTCTTTATGGAAGCTTCTGATGCGTTCGAACGGTAGTGTTTAAAGTAAATTTTAACGCACTCCGTTCTATAAAGTAATACTGTTTTGTTTTACTTTATAACACACGTGCGTAATAAAGTACTTTACAGATTACTTTGCTATAATGTCACTAATAAAATATTTATCCAAATTGTGTTTTATTTGCTTAAAATCGAACTTTTGAATCGGTTGTAAAAAATATTGTAGGTATATGTAACGCGTGTCTAAAGTGACGAATCTGACAGTCGCGATTTTACAATACTCTCTTAAGGTTATGTTGCATTTATACCAGAACGAGTGTGGCCGGCGAGCCAAAGGCGAGTTCTGGTATAAATGCAACATAACCTAAAGAGAGTCTTGTAAAATCGCGACCGTCATATAATCCGTCACTATAGTTGCATAAATAACTATTAAAACAAATAAAGAAATAAGCAGTGAAATATAAATTATTTTTAATCACGTGGGGGAGCTTATGACTTTGGTCGCGGCCCTAGATTGCACGCCTCTCACCTGTTTTGTTATAATGTGGTGGAGGTGCAGTTTTTAATGGTGGAAGTCACGGTGTTTTATAGATTTAATTGATCAGAAAAATATTACAATTTTAAAATTATGGCTGTTGATAGAATGATAAATTGTAAATTATAGACGCTAGACAGCTGAGGTCATCTACGTTTACAGCATGATATATGATGTTAAAAAGCAGGTTTATAAATTACCGTGTAGGAGGGAGAAAAAACTAAAATTACATAGTACTTAAAAAAATCAGAAAGCTATAGACTGCAAATACCGATATTGTTCATGAACAATATCGGTATTTGCAGTCACATTTTTAAAGTTGTGCATATAATTTAATTATGATAATAATTCACACGTCGTATTATGTTCAATAATCATGAACATAATATGTTTCTACATTGATTTGATCTTTGTTATTCATTGCAACACCATGTAAGACCAAGCCTTTTTTCTATGATTGTTTCTTGTCGCCTGATGAAGGCAACCTAAGTTGCCGAAACATGTTGCGGTTTTATGTAATTTTTATTTTTTAATAAAATTTCTAAGTCTTGCCAAGGAAGGAAACTTTTACTTTTTAATTATTATATATTATTTATATATAAAGCAATTTTTATTGGTTATGCAGCCAAATACATAATTGATTTTACAATATCGGAAAAAATCATTTTATCCATCATTATCACAGTCGGGAATCAACCCCGAACCTTTCCACTATCGCGGCGGACTGAGCAATCACTTAATCAACCGTGACATGATTAAATAATCTCATTTTCCAATATATTATGCAGAAAATCATTCATAATTTCACTACATGCGAGTGTTAAATAAATTTAGCTAGGTATATTATTTATAGTGGCCCGGTCCGGATTCACCCGGGTGCTATGAATTTATTATTTATTAATACATCACTCACTGGCTTCGCTCGTTCGCTTAAATATTATTAATACATTACTCACTCGCTTTGCTCGTTCGATCGAATTAACTATAATAGCTAGACATAATATAACCTCACGGATTTTTTTGTGGGTAATGATGAGTACTATAAACATGTAGTACATTAATTTTATAATTAATCAATAGTTTTCGCAGCGCACGCCAAATAATAACTTTTATAGGCAAATTTTTGATACCTTGGGTTACATTATTGTTTTTTCGTAGAGATCTCTATAATTTTTTGGAAAATAAAATACAGCCCATGTTACTCGCTGATAATGTAGCTTTCTATAAGTGAAAGAATTTTTAAAAACAGTTAAGTAGTTTTTGAGTTTATCCATTACAAACAAGCAAACAAACATACAAAAAATCAAATCTTTTCTCTTTATAATATTAGTTCAGATATCCAAGGCCTTCCAAAATGCCAGCATTAGGAATCTTTCTAAACTTGAGATACAATCAACGACCATTCATTTTTTTTGTGCTCATTATAGTTTCAAATATCATGTATTTTATGTTTTTTTATTCTTTCAGAATAATTAATAAAACAAGCCGTGAGGTGGGTCGTTTATTAGGACTAAAGTGCGACTCTTGAGGTCCACACGACGAACTTCCCAGTTTGATAAATATTTAATAATAATAATTAAATTAGATATTACACAGAAAAGTAATCATTTTAATCATTAAAACATAATTATTATTTATTTTTTACAATAATTAAAAAAAAAAAAAACGACTGAACCGATTTTTATAAAATTTACGTCGGATCAAAATGACGTTAACACGCCTCGATTGACATCCTTACGAAGTCGATATAATTTTTTATTCGCGAGATATTGTGTAAAATCTACTTTTTTGGAGTCTATTTGGTTAAGAAAAAAGAACGGCTGAACCGATTGTAAAAAAATTTCTTTCAGATCATATTTACGTTAATACGCGTCGATTGGCACCCTAACGTAGTCGATATCATTTTTCATTCTTGAGATTTCGTCTTAGAAAAAAATGGACACACACACACAGAGAGAGAGAGAGAGAGAGAGCGTGTAATAGTGTAATAGTGTAAAAATAGTGTAGTGACCTTGAAACATAAAAATTTGTTATACATTTTGATTTCGATTTTCGAACCCATTACAATAACTTCCAATGGGAAGTTAATAAAGAAAAAGCTTCAGATGCGTTTATTAAACGTAAAACGATTTGATTTCCCCTTATTTAAATTTACAGTAAAAAACTAAATTTGTAAATAAAATCCGTGTTGCTCGAGGCAATTGGAACAACGGCATGATTAACTTTTGAAATGTAGGTACGTGTTTAGCTTTTAAATAGCGGCTTTAGAAATTAAATATAACACGCTGAGTTTTTGTTATCAAACGGATAATAAACAGCGTCTTTTGTTTAAAATATTTCAATCAAATAACAAGCGGTTCCAAGCATTTTTACGCTAGTAAATTACAAAGTGAACCTAAAATTTTTTTAAGGCCACAAAATGTCTGCACATTTTTCTGAAATATTAAAATATAAAATGGGGTTGATCCACGTATTTTTTTAAATGGCAGTGTTTTTTAATTTAAGGCTATCAAATTTTTTTCGGAATTTTTAGAGACTCGGAAAGGCTTTAAAAACTAATAAAGTTGAAAATTGTAGTTAGTCTTTTCTAACGTGATACTGTCACTTACAGTTGCGCCAATATGACTCTCCTACTCTATCTATGATATCTCTATGTTATTTACACCGCAGCAATTGTTGCATAGAAATCACTTAGTTGAATAATGGTTAATATTTGGAATGTTATTAATATTAATTTTGCGGTTTAAAATATTCGCATAATATGAAATACAAATAAATGCTTGGTTAGCGATAACATTGAATGACGTAGCGTTCCAATTCATAACTAGAAAAATTCACTGATATTTCACATCATGCGAGAGCTGATTTTTAAACTAATATAGGTAATCTTATACTAATATTATAAAGCTGAAGAGTTTGTTTGTTTGTTTGGTTGAACGCGCTAATCTCAGGAGCTACCAGTCCGATTTGAAAAATTTTTTTTTGTTAGATAGCCCATTTATTGATGAAAACTATAGGCTATATAATATCACGCTACGACCAATAGGAGCGGAGCATCAAAGAAAAATGTTTGCAAAAACGGGAAAAATTATTCCATTTGAAAGCTTCCGCTGCGTAAACGGTAAAAAAGTTACGCAAAAATCATGTATGACGGAATTGTTCCCCTTTAAAAGTTCTAATAAAAAAAGTCCGCGACAGCATATGTCTATCTTTTAAGGTTGATTCACTCTGACTTTTTTTATGGTAATCAAATTTGTTCGTAATTATAATATTCAAGCGAACGAGCGAAGCGAGTGAGTAGTGTGTTTATAATATTCAAGCGAGCGAGCGAAGCGACTGAGTAGTGTATTGCACCCGGGCTTTCTTAGCACCCGGGCGAAGCCGGACGGGTACCGCTAGTAATAAAGAAATGGAAAAATTTCATCTTAGATTCACCCATGACATTAGCACTCGTATGTGAGAATTTATTAGGTTCATATTATCTAACATTACCTTAATTTAAATTCTAGGTCAACGGGAAGTACCCTATAGGTTTTTGATGAGATGACAAAATGGCCGTAACTTTTGATTGCGTTGACCTAGATGCTTAAATTCTTTACACCTTTAAGGGACCGTAGACCTTAGTATTTCGTATAAATTTCAATTTGATATCTAATCGATCCGTTCCTTAAAAAATGGGTCTTGACTGACGGACACCCAGCCAGCCAGCCAGCCGGACAAACGAGTGATCCTATAATGGTTCCGTTTTTTCTTATTGAGAAATGGAACCCTAAAATGAAATAAATAAATTTATATTAATGGGGGTTCGCGAAAATGTTGCTGATCTCTGAGGGGTCCGTAAGCGATAAAGTTTAGGAAACACTGTTCTACTATATTTTCTGTACGCACAGTGTAGCAAGACAATGTTAGCGAATGAACGTCGCTCAAAAGAATGTGCATGACAGCATAGGAGCTCTAAAGGTACGTGCAGTATGGAGCTGGGATTCTAGATGGTAGCGTAGATCATAGCAGGGCTTGCTTAAATTAATGCATTGTTATATTATATCCAAGCGTACACAACGAAGCAGTGAGTGTAACAGGTATAAGCGCTGTTACAAGAGCTGGCAGATTCAAGAATATATCTCACCATTCTTTCAGCGCGCTGACTACTACAATCAACGTGTGACAACTGTCAAATGGCCATTACAAGTTTCGCAATGGATGTGACTAGTTCAATAAGTGAAATTTTGCCAGTTTTGATTTAATTTGTTTTGAGTTTTTTCTAAGACGTATATTTAAAAGTGTTAGGTTCCATACGTAAATATTCAAAAAACCGGTTTGGGTAAAATTTTAATTCTTCGTATAATAATGATGAAATTCGCCATGTTTAGATCGTTTTCTATTAATAGGGTGGACATGATAGCTCCTACCCAAATTTGTATTTAAAATATACCACTTTGTAGCAGAAGAACGCAAATATTCGTCTTCGCTATCTGACATTTCAAACGCGATTTAAGCTTGTATCAAAGCTTCGTTGTGCAAACCTATAAGCGCTTATAATTTCAGCGACCATCTACCATACATGCTACCATCTAGAATCTCAGCTGCGTACTGCACGTACCTTTATTTAGGGTTAGCGGCATGAAAACAAACGAACGACAATATGTGTTAAAACGCTCGTGTCAGGTAGTGAACACCTTCTCCGCCTGTCCTCTTCCTTACCGGTGTTTTTTTCTTGGTCGGACAGTAGGTTTTTCGACAAAAGATTTCGTTAGGCCAAGTCAGTGTATAATTAAAGAACATCCTGTACATGTAAAGACAAGTGCAGTGTATACGGAGTATAACGAAAGGAAGGCCCCCTTCTGCGAACGGAACAAAACTTCATGTACAAAAGTAAGTAGTTCAGGAAATGCTTCCGGCATGACAGAGGTACACTTCATTATTAAGTTGTTACAACATTGTTGTGGATAATGAGTGTCTATGACTCCTTTACATCTGCCCTTTGTATATACATATAATCAAGGGTCACAAAGCAAAATGGCTCTGAGATATATTGTTTTTTTTCTGAACCAGTGGCGGCTCCTCTATGAGAGCTGCGGAGCTGCCACACTGCCAGAAAATAACGCACAATTAAAAAAAAAATTGTATTATAAATCTAAAAAAATTGTATTATAAATCTGCATAATATGTTTTAATTTCATAATTATGAAGCCTAATTATGAAGCCATCACATAGCATTATTATAAATGACGGCATGCCGCAGGGCCTATATTCTATAAACCGTCCTCAGCCGTAGTAAATTCACTACGCACGTGACACGTTCTGCATTATATTTTGCACCAAAATCAATGTGTTAAAGAGGGGAAAACAGTAAAAAATGAGAGAGATTTGTACGCGTTAAAAGCTTATCTGGGTGCGCAGAACGTACGTAGTACGAACTCTAATTTAATAAAAACGGCATATCCGGGCATATCCGAACGTTTATATAGCATAGCTTATTAATGTTATTCCAAACTGAAAACGCTCTTGTCACATAGTGACTGGTGATATCTATCTGTTGGCACACACACACACACACACTGGCTGGTGCATACAGTCTAATATTATGTTTGTGTTGATGGCGATATAATTCGTTTTCAATTGTAATTCAAATTTCAAACAATGGATGTAATAGATAACCTCCGCGTGTGAAACGTTTTTCAAATTACACATTTGAAGAAAAACTAAAATTGAAGGCACAAGGTCGCCCTTTGCCTGATATTTTCATTGAAAAACAGTGCTCTAGCCGTGAAAAAAGTTATAAGCGGCAATTCAACAAAGAAATATATTATAACAATAATAAATATTGTTATAAAAATCACTTTATTATTTACGACTTGAGCGCTAGCGACATCATTGTATAATGTATAGACAAATTATTCAGATCAACAAATACACTTAAAAATTGCATCAAATGTATTTTTGAATTTTTTTTCGAGGTCCCCGCATAAGGGAGGGCTACTCTAGTCTCCAGGTTGACTCTGCAGAACACCCATTTAAAATGTTCACGCGCCGCCACTGTTCTGAACACCTTGTTTAATAGAATATTGCATTAGAAGGTAAGAAACTTGGCGTTTGCAACCAGAGTTAAGTTTGCTGCCCGAGGTACGAGGGCATGCAACCACACGTGTTGCAAACGCCAAGTTTCATACCGAGTAATTGCATATTATTTTTCATAACAACTCTATTGACAATTCGATTTGAGGTACCTACAATTTGGGCGTGCAAAAAAGTCGCAAAAATATTAGATCTGTCAGATTTATGTGGGGTTATGTCTGCCATTTTGATGTTTATGAATATTATATGCGATTTCAATATCGCTCTTAATATGACGTTTTCGAAAATTATATGCGGATCCAATCGCTTTGTCTCCATCTTAACAACGTTAAAAAACAGAGAGAACCGACATGAAAATTTTTATCCCTAGGGATGAAAACGCTGAGTAATTTTGTTTAATGATTTAGATGCATAATTTTATGTTCTAAAGCTTTTATTCGGAGATATTTTTCCTAAAATAATTAGGGAAGCAGGAAATTGCAAAAGTTTGATTTTACGGGTTAAATCCCTATTACCCGCAAAGCAATTCAGCACCCTGTATATCTAGGTAACACCGTTCGCCACTAGGAGCAATATGAAAAAACTCGGGTCGCAGTGCCAAAACCCTGCCGACAATATGGTGTATTTGCTAATACTGGCATTGTGACTTTATTATATGAATTTAAGTTTGTTTTTGAACAAAATAAAAAATTTAACCTCTTAATACATCCCTTAAAATAATATTTTTTTTCTTAATTTCAATATTTTTGTCAATGCAACCTCGGTACCAAATTAAATACACCCTTCAGTAAGTAAAGCACTATCCGCAAACTAGTGTTTTCATAAAATTTGTAAGTCCGGTCCTGTCAAGCCGATTTTATTAAAATTTTAGCAGTACATTTTAATCGTTACTAAAGGGTTAAATTTCAATTTTGAAACGATTCTGAGAATTTTTTCGGCATTTTTGGGCCCTAAAACATTTTTCAACCCCTAAAAACCACCCTTAAAATGGTCCGATTGGGCCCATTTTAAATAGGCTTCTTGCGGTGATGGATTTCAACGTGCCTACCAAATTTCGTCAAAATCAATTAATTCTTTCGAAAGTTATTGCTCGCACACACACACACACACATATATATATAGATATAGATATAAATAGACATTTCCAAAAATGGTGCCAAAGTGTTCAGGAGGCTATGAAACGTCGAGAAATTTTGGTCCGACCCCTAGGTCACGCCATCCGACCGACGCCAATAGTGTATGTGCCATATGGCAAATACACTAACAATGAAAGAAAATGGCATAAAGAAGGAAGTACCTATTTTAAAATATTAATTGAGTATTGGAAAATGGCTACCAAATTTAAGCAAATGAGATGCATTTGGAAAATGCGGCATAAGCTAGTTCGTCTTGTGATTACGTCTTTTTCTCTTTAAGACATGTTCATCCGACTTTATCAGTTGCTGCTCTGCCACTCAACACAAAGAAAATTATAATATGTAGCTACTTGCAGAGGAAATGTGAATTTTCTAATCACCGATTCTGCTAATTACACAGACTTTCTCAAATTTAATTACAAAATTCATTTGCATTCATGCATTACACGCTACTTACTCAAACTCTAGAATTTATTATAATAAATGTCTCAAATCTAGAACTAAGATCCAAAACCAGCCATTACTGAAATGATGTCAGTAAAATGAACGATCGAAAAAAAATGACCGTTTTCGGACCATCGAATTTAAAACTCAATTATATGTCAAATGTTTAGTTATGATGAGAATAATCACAAAAAAATTTTAAGTTGAGCATATGTTTGGTTTTAGAAATGTACAAACCGTCCAAGTGGTCAACCATCATTCAGCAAGTATACCTACTATGACTTGATTTTTACTGCAATAATTTTCATGCTGAAGTACTGTAAGGATTTTACAGGATGTCTAGTAAACTTGACCATGTGGCAGTGGCGGCTCCTCTATGAGAGCTGCGCACTGCCAGAAAATAACGCACAATTAAAAAAAATATTGTATAAATCTGCATAATATGTTTTAATTTCAAATATTGTGTAAATCTGCGTATTATGTTTTAATTTCATAATCACATAGCATTATTATGAATGACGGCATGCCGCAGGCCTATATTCTATATAAAGTCATGCAGGAAGGCCTGCAGTTTGTGTTGCACCTAAATCCAACCAAAATCCAATGTGTTAAAGAGAGATGACTTAGTAAAAATGAGACAGATCTATACGCGTAAAAGCGAAAATGCGTTCACAGAACCTAGTACAGTATTATTTTTCTTGATTATAATACCGTATTATATAGCAATGCAATAAGGTGTCTTCGTAGTGTAACGGTAACGTAGTGGCTTTATAAGCAATAGGTCTCGGGTTCAAATCTCAATACAAACATACCTTTGTTTTTAATAAATAATTAGATATAAATATCATAAATAAATATATTTAATAAATTAATAATTTATTAAATTAAATTAATTTATTTAATATCTTTATTTTATTATTTTATCGTCTTTTTTACAAACGTTTAGTACTGGCACGCGGGATAAAATTTTTGGAGTTATTATTGTTTTGTTACCTAAAAGAAGTATAACTTCTGACGTGCGTACGTAGTACACACACACTCTTTTTTTTAATACAATAAAAAATATTGCTATAAAAATCACTTTATTTACGATTTTGGCGCTAGCGAAATCATTGTATAATGTATAGACAAATTATTCAGATCAAAAAATACACTTAAAAATTGCATCAAATGCGTATTTTTGAATTTTTTTTTCGAGGTTCCCTCATTGGGGGGGGGGGCTACTCCAATCTCCGGGTTGACTCTGCAGAACACCCATTTAAAATGTTCACGCGCCGCCACTGCCATGTGGTATCAAAATAACAAAACATGGTCCCAATAAAAACCTCACGGTTGACCTGATCCTTATATCCTGATGGTCCATCCTTCTTGTGTCACCGTTTTATATTATGTGTATATAAAATTCGGTATCTTGTTAGAATTATTTTATGGTTTTGGAGAGGAAAGTGTGGTCCAGTGGTTAGCGTCGGGCCTCTGAATCAGACTGTCGTGGGTTCAAACCCCGCCTCCGCTCATGGATGTTTTGTGTTGTCATTTTAGTTTTAAGTGTGTTGTTATTTAATGTAATGAAGGCGCTAATGACCTAAGTTGTCGACGCGTCTATAATTTACAATAAAAATGAATGGTTTTGGATAGTGGCTGAATACACAAAAGTGTAAAGGCCAAAAAAATTAATAATAAAAAAAACCGACTTCAGAAGGTTCTCAATTCGGCGCGGCCTTAAAATTAAAGATAAAGCATAACTGGTTCATAATTATACTCAAAATTGAGACCCTGTTCAAATAAAATATCAACATCATTATATCTATTCTAAAAAATAATTGAGGTGTTTTATACCATTTTAGAATTTGGATGAAATAAGCAAGTTTTTGAGACAATGGGCACATGTATAAATATCTTGAAAACCGTAACGTGATTCCAAGTTTTCATGGTTTCCGGGCGGTAGACATTCTCAAAGGCGATGTGGCAGCGGTCGAAGTGTCCTCCTTGGCGGCTCACAGGTCAGTGTGTCGGTGACTGGTGTTCTCCCTTCTTTTATACCACATCGCTTTTATGCCACATCGCCTTTGAGAATGTCTATCGCAGTTGTAGACGAAACGTCAGGTAGAAATACCACCGGACCACGGCCTACAAGCCCGGAAACCTTGAAGACTTGGAACTAGGGTTGCCACCTCTCCGGGTTTGACCCGGAGACTCCGGTTTTCGGGGGGCGATCTCCGGGTCTCCGTGTTTTACGTCAATTTCTCCGGGTCAGTTGAGCCGGCGGAGAATTCTTTCTTTTTCATTATACATAATATGATATTTCATTTTTCATATATTACAAAAGAGAGCACACTTGTCTTTTTTAACTTATCAGGAAGAAAAAGATAAAAGTTGTCTAGAATGCTCTGTCTTTCAATTGCTTAAAATAGCTATATATGTTAGAAAAGGATAACAATTCTACCGAGTCCGAGTGAGGTTTCAGAACGATCAGTGATATATATATTTGTACACGAACAAAACAATATCAAACAAACTTGGAAAAAAAGGGGCCTAAATAGTATGATTTTTTTTTTATGATAAAATTGTTTTTTTGCTAATAATTTTTATTCTATAAGGCTAAGAGAACAGTGCACATCTGAAAATGTTTTGTAATGTATAAATAAACGAAATGTAATAAATCCCTATTATTCATTATTGTTAAGTTGTTACTTGAATTTGAATTTCTCACGTTTTCAACCGCGCCAAAGTTTCTCTCTTCTGAAGCCACCCCCCCCCCCCGCGGTCAGTAAAAATCTCCGGGTCAAAGTCTCTCCAGAGGTGGCAACCCTACTTGGAACAATGCCGGCCGTGAAAGCTTGCACACTTGGACGTAACGTGATTATTTACATATTTTGTTTAGAACACATTATACGAATTTTAAATTTTACTGAATTTTATTAAAACATAAAAAATAAGCAGAACAAACTTCTAATTAGAACAAAGCATGCACACCAGGAAGTCTAATAAAGAAGGTTATTTGACGTATTAAATAACTTGCATGTCTATTTTTTGTTGAAACGAGGAAATATTTCAGTTTAATGAAGACATAAAGATAATTCAAGTTAATATTAAGACAATAGAGTGAGATTATGAAACTATATCTTTCCTAGTTTGACACAATATAGAACATATCTTCGTCTTACTCTGTGATCTTCATCTTTTTAAACAATAGAACAAAATAAACAGAAATATTTCCTTGACTCTGCAAAATTGTTTCAAACAATATATCAAATCCTAAATGTATACGATTATCAAGCATTTATAACGTCAACAGTATATTATTTAATAATTTATATACCGGATGTTCAGTTTAAATGTGAACTCATTACAGGGCTGAAAAACCAGCGTCTTTTAATGAAACATCACTTCGCTCAGATAGTATGTCACATAAAGTACGTTTCCAATATACTATTATATATATATATACTGTATATAAACGGCAAACAAAGAGTTTCGAAAAACGGGGTCCGCTTCCTGTAACAACGAGTAACTGCACGAACATTCTAGAGAACGCTAGAACGCGCTGTGCCTAAGCCAAGCGGCCTATATAAACGAGTGAGTGAAGCGATCAGGCAATCAGTCGACGGTGTCACGCAATCGGTAATCAGTCAATGGTGAGTCGTGCGACCAAGCGGATCAGTGATATAAATATTAGTCAATCAACGGTCGAATCAGTCAGTACAGTGATATAAATAGTGGAGTGGATATAAATAAATAGTACTGAAGTAACTGAATAAATGACCGACATAAATAAACGTTAGAAATAAATCTGATTTAAATACAGTGATATAAATAGTTCCGTGATATAAATTCACCTGATAAAATAAATATTAGTGTAGTCAATATTGTATAGTTTTTGTAAGTATTAATTACTTGTGTTGACTGTTAGAACTGACTTTTGTTTGTTGTATTTATAATTGTTGTGTTTTTAATTATTGTAAATAAATATTGTAAATAAATATTTATTCCGCCAACTCAGAAAACAGTTTTGTAACAATACAATATTACATACAGCACACATAGTTGAGCTGCAAGCGTGAGAAAAAGTCATATTAATACATAATGATAACGACCTTAATTTCTATACCCTAATACGAATTCACTGTTTCACTCTAGTAACTAAAAGTGAATATTTGTTACAAACACACATTGTTGTGACGTTATGAAAACAATCTGTGTTTGTAACAAAATTATTCGTTTACTGCAGTGAATTCGTATAGGGATTTGGGGTATATAAATTTAGGGCGTTATCATTTTGTATTTTGATTATTGACCACAATACATCTAATTCTTTATTAATTATAATGTTTAGGTTCCTATGGGCGTCGAACTTAGCTTGATGCGATATGCTACCCTTTAGCGTTGATTCTTATAATATGAATTTTTACCACTGCCAAACAACGAAATCCATTAAAACTTTATTAAATTGCAATTTATCTTTAAATATGTCTAAGATGTCAATAAGTTTAAAAAACTAATTATTTCGGTTAGATTTTATCATAATAAACGCCCTGTTTTACATTTAACATAAAACAATAAAACAACGATATGAAATTAGGCAATGGTTAGAATTGGAATCAATTATCTATTTTTGTCAAACATTTCGAAAGATAATTATTTTTATTTATTTATTTTTACCTTTTTTGAGACGGAACATTTTATTTATTTAAACAGATTGAATATAAAATATAAAATCTTCAATGCCTATCTGTAGTCACGAAGTTAAGTGGCCCATGTCGGAGTGTGGAAAGCAAAGATTTTATATATACAAAACAGTTTTCTGAGTTGGCGGAATAAATATTTATTTACAATAATTAAAAATACAATAACAATAAACGCAACAACGAAAAGTCAATTCTAACAATAAAAATACTTAAACGGTAATTATTGAACTAAACGAGCCACTTAAATAACACTTAACAAATAACTATATATACAAGGATTATTTATTTGTAATTATTTCTGTTACTGTATTTATATCAGATTTATTTCGCTGTTCAACACTGTAACAGTACAATCTACACTGACTGATTCCCGTTGACTGATCAATATTTATTTCACTGTACTGACTGATGGCACGACGCACCATTCACTGATTACCGATTGCGTGATACCATCGACTGACCGCTTCACTCGTACCGGCTTGTTTACCTAAGTACGCTACGCTGCCCAGCCTAGTACGTTCTCGTATTCTCTAGCGTTGTCTGGAATCTTCGATACCATTCCCCGCTTTACTACTGTGACCTTTCTTTCTCGTGGTTTCTATTGGAGGCAATGACGTAACATCTTGGGGTTTGCTACAATAATATCACAATATTGAACCTAACCTCCACGAGCCATCTAGAACTACGAGCCGCGCCAAGACGAACCACGAGGTATCACTTAAGCCACGCGCCGTCTGACTCGACCTTAACGCGAGTGAAACCACAGGTAAAAGTAGAATATTGAAAGTTTTTTTTTTAATTTGTTTTCACATGCTTTATATTCTGTTAGTGACTCGGTTACTGGAAGAGATCAAAAGATAAAACCTTTGTTTTAATGGTTTTAAAGTAAACAGTTTTTTTAAATTTTTTAATTTCTGTTTACATTTTTAATAAAAACATAATTTTTTGGCATATATTTTATAATTTAAAATTGTTATTGTTATCTTTCACTTTGTTGAATAAAAATTAAAGAATAACACCATTTTTAAGTTTTTTTTTTTTATAATCGAGGACAATAATATTATATATTTTTAAACGCATTCTTTTTTATAAGAAAAAAAAATGTCAATACTAGAATTCGAACTCCCTTTCGCGTGGCTAAGCCAGCTATTTTTAGTGTCACGACAGTTTAGACATTAAATTTTCTTCATTATAAAAAAATATCTAACAAACGGGTCACACAACGCGTGACTTGTGCTACACAAGTGAACTGTCAAAAAATTTTGAAAATACTGAAAATGAAGACAAAAGCAGATAGTTTATAGGGGGGAGGACAAAAAATACCATATATACAGGGTGTCCTCAAAGACACTAAACACACGCCTACCACATGTTCCTGAGACCAAAATAAGCCGATTTAAGCAAACTTACCTTCTTACAAAATTGCTTAGTTTGGGCGCTATACGGCCCTGAAGTTACAATTTTGAAATCGTTTTTTAGTTATAAATTTAAAACGGCTTGTGCGATTTTGCTCAAATTTGGCACGTTGACATAGTTTTATTGAACAAAAAAACCGATATCAAAATTATGATTAATATTAATCCATAGGCGTAGAACTCGGGTTTTTTAATATTTGAACTTTTCAAATTTCTACGCCAATGGAAGAAAAGGGGTTTAAGTATAAAATTTAGATTCAGTAACTTTTTTGATACAAAAAAGCTACTCTTAATAAGACTCGATTACTCTCATGGTTTTTGAGAAATTTGCATTTTAATAGTTAGTTGATCAATAATTATACGTTGATAAATAATAAGTTGATCAATAAACAAATAAGACGGCCATGCTTTTTTCTAAGAATAAAACTGGAGATAATGAATAAGTTATGCAAAGAGTAAATTCATTTTCTTCGTCGAATAAATCTTTGTATGCGTTAAAATGGTGGACACTTTGACCACTTTTTATGACATATTTATTTATTTCAATTCATGTTTTAGTAACTTTCCTTCATTTTGTAAAAATACTGCGAATTATTAAAATACAAATTTCTCAAAAACCATGAGAGTAATCGAGTCTTATTAAGAGTAGCTTTTTTGTAACAAATAAGTCACTAAATCTAAATTTTGTACTTAAACCCCTTTTCTTCCATTGGCGTAGAAATTTGAAACGTTCAAATATTAAAAAACCCGAGTTCTACGCCTATGGATTAATATTGATCATAATTTTGATATGGGTTTTTTTGTTCCATAAAACTATGTCAACGTGCCAAATTTGAGCAAAATCGCACAAGCCGTTTTAAATTTATAACAAAAAAACGATTTCAAAATTGTAACTTCAGGGCCGTATAGCGCCCAAACTAAGCAATTTTGTAAGAAGGTAAGTTTGCTTAAATCGGCTTATTTTGGTCTCAGGAACATGTGGTAGGCGTGTGTTTAGTGTCTTTGAGGACACCCTGTATAATATAGCCGTTACCCGTGGATTTGTCCACGTATATTTCGATTTATGATTTATTATCCCCCCCGCGAGAAATTCTCCTCCTGCGAAGCGAAACCGGGTTGGTGGTGTTTATTCGCTCGAATTTTACAATCTACTATTACAGTGCGGCTTGTATATTCAGGGGTTCATAATCTAATACCGGACTAATGTGTGTTGAGTCAATAATAAACACCCTTATACATATTACATAATTTGTCTAAGTGACCGCTTTAAATGGTGGAACAGTGACGGCGATTTAGTTAAATTATGGCACTGCATCTGTGGACATAGTTATGGATCTAATTAGTCTGAGAGGATAGATAGATACATATATACATATCTCTGTATTGGGTCACATTTTGCTAATTAATCTCTGAAACAGAATTCATAAAGGTACTGAATCACCTCGGTTCGACCTAGCACGGTAAGGAACAAACGGCACTTTTAGAAAATATCGGTATGGAGAACCGTACACGACTTACATGTTCTTAAACAATTTTTCAAAATAATTTTTAATATTAAAAATTTCAGTGGAATTTGCCAGAAAGCCTTTATAATATTATTAGCTTAAGCAACGAATAATTTGTGGATGGAAAAGTCGAAAGCAGAACGTTTGACTTAGGAACTTTGTTTGGACTAGTTAGGAGATAAACATACTAAAAGTCCTTACCCCTCCGAGGTACGCCCGAGGGGGGGGGGGCGCAAAGAAGGTCCCGTTTTTTGCTTTTTTGCTTTTATCTCGAAAACGGTGCGTCGTACGAAATTTTGTTGTACTACATAATGAAAGCTGATAAAATTCTCTACAGCTTTAACTTTCACACTTTTTATCTATCTCCATTCTTTGCCTAGCTATGATCTTCGAAAAACGGCCGATTTTCAAAAATGTGGTAAATTCTCTGTAGCACATTGTAACAATACGAATTTGCCAAAATCATTTCTTATTGCTCATCCACACTATTAAAAACACCCACACACTATTAAAAAATAACAAGCTGGGAGTACCTCCACGCGGTGAAGGCGGAAACAGTTTACTTTTAAACTGGATAAAACTCCCAATAATATCAATGAATAAAATTCTCGACCAATTTTTCAGACAATGTATTAACAAAAAATTACAACAAATAATTCAAATAATTGACGTTTCGATCCGGATTTGGATTTTCTTCAGAATCGAGCTAAAAAAATAAAAATATAAAAATTAATTATTAATTAGTTTATATCTAAGAAATTAAGCCGTAGATTCGACAGATGAGGAGAAAGAAGAAGAGGCAAACGCTGAGGAACCACAACCAGGCCCGTCACGCCCAAAGAGGCGGCGAATTAAATAAATAAATTAAATAAATTAAATAAGGTGGATGAGCAATAAGAAATGATTTTGGCAAATTCGTATTGTTACAGTGTGCTACAGAGAATTTAACACATTTTTGAAAATCGGCCGTTTTTCGAAGCTCATATAGCTAGGCAAAGAATGGAGATAGATAAAAAGTGTGAAAGTTAAAGCTGTAGAGAATTTTATCAGCTTTCATTATGTAGTAGAACAAAATTTCGTACGACGCACCGTTTTCGAGATAAAAGCAAAAAACCAAAAAACGGGACCTTCTTTGTGCCCGCCCCCCCTCGAGCGTACTTCGGAGGGGTAAGGACTTTTAGTATGTTTATCTCCTAACTAGTCCAAACAAAGTTCTTAAATCAAACTTTCTGCTTTCGACTTTTCCATCCACATTCCCCTTGTGAGCACTCATTGACTAAACTATATGATATTTAAAGAAGGTGATTGGATAAGCAACCAACTAGACCAGTCATAATCAATTCCTGCATTTTTGGAAAGAAAATATTATTTTACAACCTATGTCACAGTCGGGAACCGAACCCGATCTTTTCTACTTTTGCGGCAGAATGTGCATCCTTATACTACCATGACACGATTATCATACAATCTTTAATCTCTATGGTAACTGCTAAGCATTTAGCATAAGTAAATACGTCATAGTAAATAATAAAATAGGGTAAATGCGGGAGAGATGCCGCGGTAGGAGAGACGCCGCGGTAGGAGAGATTCCGCGGTAGGAGAGATGCCGCGGTAGGAAAGATGCCGCGGTAGGAGAGATGCCGCGGTAGGAGAGACGCCGCATGGCTATTAACTTACCTATTTACCATTCATGGATGGTGCTACAAGTACGTATGTTCGTTCACCTTATCTTGTCAAGATAAGATGAACGAACATACGTACTTGTAGCACCATCCATAAATGGTAAATAGGTAAGTTAATAGCCATGCGGCGTCTCTCCTACCGCGGCATCTATCCCGCATTTACCCTATATAAATACCGCGAAAATAAAGTTTTAATTTTTATGCAGAAAAAAATAATATGCAAAATGTTCATTTGCTTTTAAAATTATTATAACATAACTTTTCACGTTGCTATTTTTAAAACCAACAGAATCATTGAATGATTTAATTGTAACTTTAGCTCCGTCGATTTACGCTATCACTCACCAGATGGCAGTGTAACTTTAGCTCCGTCGATTTACGCTATCACTCACCAGATGGCAGTGTAACTTTAGCTCCGTCGATTTACGCTATCACTTACCAGACGGCAGGACTAGGCATCTGCTCACAGCGAATACTTTACCTGTTTCCATACTTTATTTTATACACACTGTAGAATGTGGGTAATGAGTATGACAGTAATCTTGAAGCTTTACGAACCTAACATGTTTTAATTCAGCTTCCACAAAACATGTGCATTTATATGGTTAAATGATATGTCTTATAGCTACAGTTTGAATATGGATAACCGAACCATGAAATCATTCTGCTATCACATTTCATTGTATATAATTGTATAGAACAGCGTTTCTGAAACTGGGGGTAAGAATATTAGATTAGTTGCGTAATGGAGTATATTACTGACAAGTAAGTGACATCAGACATTATGTTAAAACGAGCATAGCGAGTTTTAATAGTTACACGAATCATAATATCATTTATCATAATATCGATTATATATAAATTGTTATATCTATTTTTTTGAGGAATAAAATTTTGAATTTTAATTACGCACGAGATATATAATATGACGGGATGCTATTTACACTTCATTTTCAGTAGGTACTTATATAAAAATCTTTTAACAGTTCATTTTGTGTCGCCAACTTCACTTATATTATAGTAGGGCGAGAGTAGCTGTCAGTAGGTAATAGCGGGCGGATCAGGGCGAATAAAGATAAATCACTATGAAAATGGTTTGCATACATAAATGCATGTAAAGCAGCTATTTTACAGTGGGTATGGAAAAAAATATTTAAGTTTATTAATAATATAGTATATTGGGTTTAAGAATAACCGGAGTTGTCGAAACGTTGTTGTTTATGTAGTGCTCCCGTGGTTCGTTTTTTTTTAAACTACCAGTTTTCAGATTCTTATATCTTGCTGAGAACGTTTAAAAGCATGATTAAGATTTTCCATTTAGTGAAAAAGATTTTCCGCAGGCGCGTATAATAGACCGAGAGCTAGTGACAATTTTTTGGTGTTATTTATTCAAGGCCTTATTTTTGTGAAGACGTTGAGGGAAGCATATTAATGTGCCTCGAGTAAGGGATTTTGCTACATAGCGGTATGGGAAGGATGCAGACCGCCCCCAAGATGTAACAAAAAAAATTGTCATAATTATTATTGCCTCAAGGCTGAAATTGTTGGTATAGCTTTTCGGTGACTCAATAATGCCATTATAATATTTCCAGATCGGTTGTTCAGTATTAAAGGGGTGGCAGATCACTCTAAACATGTCATGTACCCGAATAAATTTATATTATTAGTTCAAGGTTCAAATTTTAATGTTGTTACGGTGACTGTTTTAAGCATATATTTCAGTTTGCAGAACAAAATGTCGGTATTAACCCCTCTGCTAGAGGGAAACTTGCTCGCCTAGGTGTTTATATCGTTCTGCAAGGGGGTTAATACCGACATTTTGTTCTGCAAATTGAAATATACTTACACTTAAAACAGTCGCCGTAACAATATATTAAAATTTGAACCTAGAACTAATAATATAAATTCACTGTGAACAATTTGGTAGATATAATTTTTAAAAGTATTCTTATATATAGGTACCTGTTAATTGATTTTACCGAAAGGTATGCACAAAGGAATCCTATACACAGAGTCTATTAAAAATAGACGTAATCCGGTCATTTAAAGGGTTGTCTTTAGGGATTGAAAACATTTTTTTCAAAATCGAAATTTAATCATTTAAGAATTAAATATGTGCCCTTAAAATTTTAACAAAATCGGCCAGACATACAAAATTTATGAAAATAGGTAGCTTTCATATATTGAATTATTTAGATAAATAACAATATATGAGTTAGGTAATTGTGGACAACAATATAATAATTATTAATTAATTCAACAATGAATTTTTAATCCACAAGGCATCCACTAGGTAGTGAATAGTATTTCTTAACATATCAGTCAGCATATTATGCCATCATGATTGTTAAACTTCAAACGATTGTTATAAGATATATAAGGAAAAAATCAGAAGCCACTGTCTGATTTTTTCCTTATATATCTTATAACAATCGTTTGACGTTTAACAATCATGATGGCATAATATGCTGACTGATATGTTAAGAAATACTATTTACTACCTAGTGGATGCCTTGTGGAGTAAAAATTCATTGTTGAATTAATTAATAATTATGAATTATTTAGGTACTGAAATGTTTATATAATTTGGTGTAGATGTTGGATTGATAAAATGCTTGCGGAATATTGAAATTGAGACAAATGAAATCATTTAAGGAATATTATAGTCCGGGGCTAATTTTAATGAATTAATAGGTACTATAATTGATTGCGAGTCGTTTTAAACAGGTAAAATTTATAGTAATTTGAAAATATGAATTCATATTTACGCTCAGATAATTACTCTGAAAAATTAAAAAAAAAAAAACATTTTTTTTGTTATTACATTTGTATAGCCCAATGAAAAAAGTAGATACTAAAAAAAATGCGTGTAGGTGCGGGTAATTTCAATATTTGTTAAACATTTATTTACAGATATGTTTGTTTGTCAATAAATATTTATCACATATTAATATGAACAAGTGTGTAACGGACAGAAAATAATTAAATTAAATTCATCAACTCTGCGGGTCACTAGTGATGTGTCAACTAAATACTGACTGACATCCTTTTGAATGAGTTCGGTTGAAAACCACCGCTGATACATTCATTTGAGCCCCTCTCTCTCTTTCTCTCTCTCTCTCGCTCTTTCTTTCTTCAAAGAACTTAGGGTCAGCACACACATGCTATAGACCGAGAGCTAGTGACAATTTTTTGGTGTTATTTATTCAAGGTCTTATTTTTGTGAAGATGTTGAGGGAGGCATATTAAAATGCCCTGAGTAAGGGATTTTGCTAGATAGCGGTATGGGAGGGATGCAGACCGCCCTCAACATGTACCTAACAAAAAAATGATCACAATTATTATTGCTTCAAGGCTGAAATTGTTTGTTTAGCTTGTCGGTGACCCAATAATGCCATTATAATATTTGCAGATCGATTGGTTAGTATTAAAGGGGTGGCAGATCACCCTAAACGTGTCACGTATCCGACGTATTATTAGTTCAAGGTTCAAATTTTGATATGTTGTTACGACGACTGTTTTAAGCATATATTTCAATTTGCAGAACAAATTGTTGGCAATTTCTCCAAATCTATTGGACCGAATAGGTTTAAATTTTCAGGAAATTTAATTTTAGTGGAACCCTTTCGAATGCCGCAAATCGCGATTCGATCGATCAATCCGTTCAAAAGTTATGAGAGGTTTACATACACATACATACTCACAAACATACATACTGACATCATCGTAAAAATAGTCAGAATAGCTTCCTAGGATCACAAAACGTCGACATCTGATGAAAATCGGGGTAAAATCAATAACTTCCCTATTTTTGAAAATTTTCAATTTTCTTAGCGGGAAGTTAAAAAACATCAATAGTTTAATTAAAACAATAAAAGCGTGTGGCATCAACTATCAATTATTTATTTATGTAAGGCGCCCTAAAAACATATTAAATTTATTAAAAAAAAATAAACACAGATGAAATTTCCCCATTATGTCCTAGAATCTAGATTGTTAATGTAGCTTTATAAATCTTCCAAATGAAGTAAGAAATATTCCGCAATAGGCTTTGCTTTAAATGATTTTAGGGTATTTCTCGTAAACCTTAAAAACAGGAGGGCGTCATTCCTGGGCAACGCCGGATAAATACTGTTAGTTTCTAATAAATTCGAATGTTGTAGACTCTTGACAACAGCAAAAATAAAACAGCCAATAAAAAAAATGTGAGCCGTCGCGGGACGCCTGGCAGATGGGAAACATTTTTATAGCTTGAATCTTTTATTTATTGAACTTGACAAATTTATCAAAATAAAATCTAGCCTATATCACTTAGGGATAGTGTAGCTTTCCATTAGTAAAAGAATTTTTTAAATCGGTTCAATAGTTTCAGATATCATAATTTATGATTTATTACAACGCCGCGAGACATTCTCCCCCTGCGAAGATAATAAGTGAAAGAATTTTTTGAATCGGTTCAGTAGTTCGAGAGATAAGAATTTACAATTTAACACAATTTACCCTAATTTTCCCTCGTTTACCCAAATTTACCCTAGTATACCCTAATTTCTTGAATTTACCCTAGTTTTCCCTAAATACCCTAATTTACTCTTATTTAGCCCCCTTTGCCTTAAGTTACCCCAATTTACCCTAATTTACTCTAATTTGCCCTAATTTACTCTAATTTACCCTAAATACCCTAATTTACCCAAATTTTCGTTTTTAAAAAAAACAAAAAAATTAATTTTTGGTGTCATGAAATTTCAAAAAATTATAATTATTGTCAAAGAAAGAATATAACAAAAATAAAAAATTTTATAAATAAATATCATGTAGAATTTAGAAAAAAAACGTCAAAAATTGTACGATGCCACGAGTTTCCGAACCCAAGTCCCCATGCATAGAACGCTAAAGCCGTAGGTACCACTACTCTACGGATGAACTTGTCTAGACAGCCGTTGTTACTGATATATGTATAACTTAATATACCCGGACAATTAATTTATATATTATTTATCCAGTACAATATAAGTGCCGCAGTGGTGGGGAGAACAGCAGCGAAGGAGAACATTTCGTTGCATTATTTCGTTGTATTATTTCGTTGCATATTTCCCGTCACGCGGCTGTTCACAGCCCGACATAAGATGTTTCACATCAATAAATCGATTGTTGTACCGTTCCAACTGTACACATGACTCAGTGTTGGATGAAAAATGACACTTGGTACACGAAGTGTACAGATGACGATTGTTAGAGTGGTCTTATGTAAGTCACAGAGGTAGCACGCTTTTGCATTGTCCCCGCTGTACGGAGTACGGACCGGTACCGGATGGATCCAGCATCTCTTTCCTTCCCCCAGCTTGAGCGCGCTCCGGTGCAGCCTCCGGCGGCTCCGGGAGAGGAGAGCCATCCACCCGATCGATACCCTTTGTGTTTACACGGGGACCAGTTAACAGATAACGTATAAAGTAAGTTTGGGGAACATTAACCCGTTCACTGATAGCTTCTGTCTATATATATATAGATCTCTCTATCTATATTCACCCATTCCATATTTTTCTCTCTCTCCTTCTCTCTTTTACACACTCCTGTAATCATCTATGTACAGGGTCTAGATATGACATATTTCGGTGACACACTTTTATTTGCTAAAATAGTTTTAATCTTATTAGTGTATTTGCCATATGGCACATACACTATTGGCGTCGGTCGGATGGCGGGACCTAGGGGTCGGACCAAAATTTCTCGACGTTTCATAGCCTCCTGAACACTTTGGCACCATTTTTGGAAAAATCTGTTTATATATGTATATATATATTTATATATTTATATATATATATATTTATATATATATATATATATATATGTGTGCGGGCTATAACTTTCGAAAGAGTTAATTGATTTTGACGAAATTTGGTAGGCACGTTGAAATCCATCACGGCACGAAGCCTATTTAAAATGGGCCCAATCGGACTACTTTAAGGGTAGTTTTTAGGGGTTGAAAAATGTTTTTGGGCCCAAAAATGCCGAAAAAATTCTCAGAATTGTTTCAAAATTGAAATTTAACCTTTTAGTAAAGATCAAAATGTGCTGCTAAAATTTTAATAAAATCGGCCCGACAGGACCGGACTTATAAATTTTATGAAAACACTAGTTGGCGGATAGTGCTTTACTTACTGAAGGGTGTATTTAGTTTGGTACCGAGGTTGCATTGATAAAAATATTGAAATTAAGAAAAAAAATATTATTTTAAGGGATGTATTAAGGGGTTAAATTTTTTATTTTGTTCAAAAACAAACTTAAGTTCACATTATAAAGCCACAATGCCAGTATTAGCAAATACACTATATTGTCGGAAGGGTTTTGGCACTGCGACCCGAGTTTTTCTTTAAGTGCTGGTGGATTTAAAAAAATTAAATTGTGTTTTAAAGACCACCAACAGCTAAGGTTATTTGGGCCTAGCACCAATTTATATTTTCAATTCATTATTTTTTTTTTAATAATAAATCGAAAATCCAATTATTGACAATTGTTTCGTCAACACAGTGACTTGGGCTTGAGAATGCCCGAGCGTGTAGCAATGTTGTTGTTTACATGGCGTTGCTATGCTTCCTCTATTACAAATTCTCATGGTTCCCGGGTTCTAGCTCGAGAGCTGGCAAAAGTGTCAATTGGATTTTCAATTTATTATTAAAAAAAAAATAATGAATTGAAAATCCAATTGACACTTTTGCCAGCTCTCGGGATAGAACCCGGGAACTGAGAACTTGTAATAGAGGAACCATAGCAACGCCATTTAAACAACAACATTGCTACATGCTCGGCCATTCTCAAGCCCAAGTCACTGTGAATTGACGAAACAATTGTCAAAATAAAGATAGAGTGTAAATTCCTAAACTCAGTGATTTATTTTTTAACAAAATGGTATCTATATATTTGCTACCTTTGTATGTTTCACTGACTGTATAGATATATATAGCTGGTGATTAAAATTTTTCGTCTTTTAACGGTCCTTTCTGTCAAAAATTATCGATGTTTTTAACCCTTATGTTAATCATATACTCTTAGAGACACCATTTTGATAAGTTCCGCCGCAGTAATTTTGGTTTTGATATATTATATACTTTCGATAATTTTTTGAAAGAACGAGTCATTTTTTGCCGGTTCTGATAAAAAATACGCTTACGAGTTGCAGGCCTAGATTTTGTTAGAAGAAGGCATCTTACATTTGGTGACACCTGTATCTACACAATGAGTTCATGGATACATTTTCATACTTCGACTGAATAATAATTTATTACCAAAGCGATAGGCGTATATTTTTCACCAAATAAAACGCGTCGTTTGGTTAAAACAGCAGTGCCTCTACCGGCCAGTCAGCAAATGATTTTGAAGAGATAAAACGTGTGTTAATATTATTCGATGTATTTTAATTTATTTATACAAAGGAAATTATCTTGTTTATATGTAAATTTGTTTATTGTACGTAATATGTTGTGGAATTCCCATCGCAATATAAAATAAGTAATAGGTTCAAATACAGCTGAAAGGTATTTTGTTTGTTAATAATAATATGTTTGTCTCGGGTCTCCCATACCAGATTAGCCTTGCAGCTCGACGCTTAAAGCGGCGTTGACATTATATACTAGTTCACTAGCACCAGCCACTAACCAGTTAGCTAGCCCATCTGAAACTGCTTGTATATCGATATCAGTAAAAATAGTTTTAGTCCCTTTTTCATATTAGACGTATGCCATAATTATGGCACCAAGAAAACATACATAACCCATAAATTTAAAACATATAAGACGTTTTTCTGTCCGAGACCTTTTAGCAGCTTCCGCTTTACAGATTTTGATGATTTTTTGAAGCTATGCTTCTTAACGCACGTTTGGGATGGGGACCTAAAATAAAAAAATTCGACTGATGACCAGTCCTATACTTCCCACCTAGTAAATATTTGCAAAAAATAACACTCTTTTTTTATTCGTTAAAAAAAGCAAAAAAGCCCTCTTTTTTGTTTGGTGATCTTACTGATGGCTAGAATTCATTTATGTTTTTTTAATATTTTTTTAATACGTGACATTGAGAACGTGTTTTTTAATATCTCAGGATCCACTGAACCGATTTGATTCAAAATCTAATCAGATCTAAGTTAAAGGCCGATAAACACAATAGAACAATCGGCATGGCCGCATATTGTTCCGTTTTTACGATATCGAAGGCGAAAAATTGACCACATACACACACACACACACATACACACACATACAGACATCAGTCATAAAATGATCTTAAACGATTGCTAGGGTCTCAAAACGTGAAGATCTGTTAAAATCTCGAAATATTTTTTTCGGCCTAAATCCATTACTTTCCTACCATAGTAGAGGTGGGAAGTAAAAAAACATCACGAAAAAGTGCAACGTCATGCACGATGCAATTCGCACCTCATTGACTGGGCAGCGCGTATTGTTGCCAGGCAAATAATGTTTACATTCTAATATTTATGATAAGAAAACAAAAAATATATACAATGCGTAAGAAGCATAGCTTCTGGGTGTTCCACGACACCTCATGCCTTTTTTTTAAAATTAGTCGTAGAACTCTGTAGAGTTTCCACTTTCCAGTTTTACTTTGATTTGCCATTTTTTATGTTGAATGCTATAGCCAAATTTCAAAATTTAAGATAGCTATGTACTTATATTTCACTATTTATATAAGCGGCATAGTTTTTATGCACGCGGGACGCGTATGCTTATAGCACATTGTTTTTCCGCTCCATTAACTATGTATATGACTCACTATATATATTAAATGTTGGAAGTGGAAGTTATAGTAGAGAGATGTTGCCCCGTCATCGACGGATAGGCACAACTAGTTATTTTCAATAGGCAGGTATACCCTATATTTTACAAAAAATAAATGTATGACAATAATAATTATTATACAAATTACACTGTCTTCAATGAACGGTAAGACAACTGCGATTTAGTTCAAAATTAAAGTTCATCAGTAGTAGATCAGGGGTCGGCAACCTTTTGAGACGGAAGAGCCAAAAGTTACAATTTACAAAATTTCCCAGTTTTTAAAGAGCCACTAACATTTTAATTTCAATATTATGGTATTTGATTAGGATTAGGTATATAAATTTGATTTTTGATTTAAAATAATAGCTTTAAATATGAAATATAAAAACATACAAATGTTTCGCACAAAACATATTAAAGTATTTTAGCTAGCTATGCAGTGCACCAATAGCTAAACAAACAGAACAGTATTTTCACATTTAAAAAATGTCAGTTGTCCGTATACTCTCTACTCGACCTATTCTCACTGTTCTCTGTTAAGTGTTTTTATCCTGTTTAAAGTTTTTTTTGCAGTATAATATTTTTTATGAGTTTTGAAAATAAAATAATATAATTATTAATATTTGCGCATGGAACTGGAGAGCCACATCTTGACATCATAAGAGCCGCATGCGACTCGCGAGCCGCAGGTTGCCGACCCCTGCACTAGATTAATAGGACGGCAGATATTGTCTTGAATTTGTCAGCTTAGGAATTTGATTATCTGTCTCCACTAGCTAACCAAGGTACTTTCGAATTACTTGTTTAAAATAAACTAATATTTGGTTATTTGAAAATCGAACGTGTTTTTTCAACCATGGCACATTCAAGAAATCAATAAATGGTGGCAGCTTCCTTCGTCTCTTATAGCGGACCCCCAGAAATCCGCTGACCACAGGTTAGGAACCATTGGTTTTCACTGTCATCACCCGCAAGAATGAGTGATTTTTGTGAGCACTGGTACACAAATGGAAACGCTATCGACACTACGGGCGCTAGTAGAATTAGTGATGCGCGATACGAGATGTTTTAATCGATTGCGTCGATTGTTCAAACATATCTCGATGACTCTCGATGGTTGTCACTTGGACTCGCTTGTTGTGGTTTCATACTTCACCGAGACCGAGTCGCATAGTACTGAATCGTACACTGTCGAGAGCCACATAATATACAATCGTTCATCACTCAACAACTGTAGTCGAGTCGATGGTCGATTGTGCAGTAATCGCGTAATAAGAATTTAACAGTGAAGAGATCACAGAGTAGTGAGTACCGATTGAACAGTGTGAACAGTGAACAATTAACGAGTCGCGTGAACGTCAGTCGACTAGCATATGACCTTGAATCGTGATTATATGTATTCTCATTCGCTGTTATTGCTATAACCTATGTGGCATATACTTAATCGACTTGAACAATCGAACATTTCGAATGTAAAATCAAACTCCGAGTCGATTGTGGACTCGATTGTTATTATGAACGATTACAATTGTAAAAATATCTCGTATTGCCCATCCGGACCTGAAAATTTTCATCCCTAGGGATGAAAACGCTCAGTTTCAACTCGCTAAAGAGGTACCGAAAATCGAATTTTTAATAGCGGCGTTGTGAAAATAACTATAAAAATAATTTCTCGTCACGAAAGAGTGATTATTATTAGAGAGAAATTCATCTGGAAACTCAGCGTCGTTTCTAAAAATAATGTTGAAATTTTCCATGCAAAAAAATTCCAGTAAAAAGGCATGTAATTTCGTTTGACTTATCATCTTTAAGGTGTAGTTCATGTTATTTTTGCGAGCATAATATTTTATCTTGTCACCTTCTGGTTGTTGGTTGGGATTACAGCGCGTTGCTTTTGCATATTTTATGTTGTTTTCTATGATGGCTCGTGAAATATTACTTCATAAAGCAGATAAGTTCTTTACCAGCGCTAAAGTATTATGTATTATACGTGAAGGCGTTCTGTTTTTTGTATACCAAATACTCTTACACAGTATATATTTTAAAGCTTTTTGAGTTTTATTATTTTATTGTATCGATAATAAATTCAAGAAAGTTATCTTTTGAATATTCAAAACTGCAACTATGGTACCTATAAAATGTACAATCTGCTCTTCCCAAGTCAGGGGTCATCCATAAAATACGTATGCAAAAAGGGAGGAGGGGGGCAATCGCCTCTCGTGATGATATGTGATGAGGAGGGAGGAAGGAACATTTAAAATATTAATTTTATTCCAACTTTTTTTAAAACTATAGATTTTATTTTTTATTCGCGATATGAAAGAAAACTTTTTTGTTAGATTTGTCATTAATATTTCGAATGTTTATACACTTAAACTCATATAAATCATCGTTCTTAGGAGGGTGGAGGCAGGTTTTGTGACGTATTATTTAAGTTGACAAAAATGTGATGCAGCGTGCTACGTGACAAAGGGGTAGGGAGGGATAAAAAATACGTGAATTTTGCGTGATCTATTTTATTGATGGCCCCAGATGTAAAATTTAGGACGCTACTAATTTTTCACTTTCATTCTTATTTTCATATTCCATGAGCAAATCGAAATATAGTATCCGAGATAAGGTAATATTTCGATTCTACTATCCTCAAAACTTGAAAAACTGCATTGCGGCCATGAAAGTGTATGTGTTTTTCAGGCTGTATGTCTGTTGCGGAATTTTGTTTTGCTAACAATATCACAATAATTTCTACAGAAATCCACCGAATTGAATGATTTTTTAAATGTAATTAACTAAGAACTCCAGACCTATTGATTTTAATTCCAATCGGTGCCAATATAGTTTTAGAAATACATATTATACACAATTTTGTGCATCTTTTGTACCTATTGGTTGTGAGCCTCGAGAAGGAGGGGATAAGCAGTTTTTCGCGAGCGCTGTATGCGACGACTTTATGCGTAAATGCTGTATTTTTAATGAGAACGTGTTGTAGTGTTGCAATGAAAGAACAGATAATTAAAGAATGTAATTTTATTGTATGGCAAATTGAGTTGATAATAAACGAATCTTACAATAATTGTTCGAACTCAAAACTAAATATAAAAGAAATGTAGCGACTAGATATCTAAGCAAGTTACAAATATGATTCGAACATAAACTAATACAGCAACAAAATGTGGAAACATAACCTCTACATAGTCCTAATAACTTAAAGCAATAAATATTTATGAATAATAATGCTTACTTACATTGAATTTTTGAAGAATATATTCACTTAATGTTTACAATACAATTAGAAAATTTGGAGGTATTGTCTCAATTTCAAGTAATAAGCGAATTTTTTACTCTTTCCTATAATTTCGCATACTAAAGTTACAGCAAAGATGCCTTTTTCGAACCAATAGGGCGCCAGTGTAGAAGCTCACAGCGAATAACAATATACGTACTCTAAAGTTTAAGTATCGTATAAGGGACTTAATTTAACAGCACATGATGCATTCTGTAACGACCAGTGGCGACTCCTCTATGAGAGCTGCGGAGCTGCCACACTGCCAGAAAATAACGCACAATTAAAAAAAAAATTGTATTATAAATCTAAAAAAATTGTATTATAAATCTGCATAATATGTTTTAATTTCATAATTATGAAGCCATCACATATCATTATTATAAATCAATGTGTTAGAGAGAGATAAAACAGTAAAAAATGAGACAGATTTGTACGCGTTAAAAGGTTATCTGGGTGCGCAGAACGTACGTAGTACGAACGAACGTATGTAGTACGAACTCTAATTTAATAAAAGCGGCATATCCGGGCATATCCGAACGTTTATATAGCATAGCTTATTAATGTTATTCCAAACTGAAAACGCTCTTGTCACATAGTGACTGGTGATATCTATCTGTTGGCACACACACACACACACTGGCTGGTGCATACAGTCTAATATTATGTTTGTGTTGATGGCGATATAATTCCTTTTCAATTGTAATTCAAATTTCAAACAATGAATGTATTAGATAACCTCACGCGTGTGAAACGTTTTTCAAATTACACATTTGAAGAAAAACTAAAATTGAAGGCACAAGGTCGCCCTTTGCCTGATATTTTCATTGAAAAACAGTGCTCTAGCCGTGAAAAAAGTTATAAGCGGCAATTCAACAAAGAAATATATTATAACAATAATAAATATTGTTATAAAAATCACTTTATTAATTACGACTTGAGCGCTAGCGACATCATTGTATAATGTATAGACAAATTATTCAGATCAACAAATACACTTAAAAATTGCATCAAATGTATTTTTGAATATTTTTTTCGAGGTCCCCGCATAAGGGGGGGGGCTACTCCAGTCACTAGGTTGACTCTGCAGAACACCCATTTAAAATGTTCACGCGCCGCCACTGGTAACGACTATCAATTACTGTTGTCATGTGGGTCACCTGTCACGGGACGTAAACATAAAAGCATTTGACAATAAGTGATTGCACGTAACAGCAAGTGAAGGAACGTGTCATACGTGTTGTCACGTGCCGTCACATGCAACAAAAAATTGAAAAATTGAATCATTAAATGAATTGGATAGTTAAATCGTCATTAATTTTATTTTACCACAAATGCAACATAAGCGATTTTGAAAAATTTTTCGTTGGAGAGCAGCCAATTATATAATTGTTTCGAAACATATTGGAAAAAATCATTTTACCAACCAGTGGCAGGGTCGTAGCTAGAGCTGAATTCAAGATAGGGCACTGAAAGTTTAAAGTAGGGCTGAAGCAAAAAACTAAAATTTTTTAATTGGATTGCCCACCTGATTTTAAATTACAAAAGCAAGAAAACCGTAAATGACAATTTATTCAAAAAAAAATACAGAACTTGCCATGTTATCAAATTTCCGAAGAACTTCATTTAGTCTAACGAATTTAATCTTGTTTTTCCAAATGCCAGATAGATCAAGTCTGTCATTCTGTCGTGACAGTCTTTGCGGCTTGTTTATAATTCCTTAAAGTAGGGCACTGGATGTTTTAAGGTAGGGCATTGCCCCTTAATGTCCCCCCTAGCTACGGCCCTGACCAGTGGTCACAGTCAGGATTCTAACCTGAACCTTTCCACTTTCGCGGTGGAATGAGCTTACAATACTCAACCGTGACATGATTGCTAAATTAATATTCTCCTTATATGCTTCAGAAGCGATTTTGCTTTATAGTCACTGATTTATCTACTAATGAAATATCCGTTCTTTGCACATGCTATCACACTGTCTCGTCTCTATAGTTATATTTCCAGATTTCTAAATGTCATAATATGTTCGGTGTGTTACAGATGCTCAAGCGAACATATGGGGCTCGGAGGAGACGTACGTAAAGAAGGGGAGCACAATATCGCTGACGTGTTCCGTGAATATCCAATCGCAGCCGCCGTCGTCCGTGCTGTGGTATCACGACCACAGCATCGTTGATTTCGACAGTCCACGTGGCGGAATCAGTCTCGAGACAGAGAAGACCGAAACGGGCACAATAAGCAAGCTGCTCGTCACTAAGGCCGCTCTCACAGATGGCGGAAATTATACCTGCGTCCCGTCGAATGCTCATCCGGCTTCTGTTTATGTGCATGTACTCAACGGTTAGTAATCAACGCTTTTTATTAATAATTATTATTACTATTATTTTGCGCCAACAGTAACTTAGGAAAATAAGGATTTATTAATGAAACCCATTGATATCTCGGAGACTTTACAAAAAAAACGTAGAAGTCGAGAGTCGAAGTGTAATTTCATTAGAAAATTGTAGTGTAGGTACTCTAGTAATTTTTTTTTTATTGACAAATTGACAAAACTTCAAACTGATTTTAAAAATTCGTAGATTTTTTGGTTCCATTTCTAAACATCACTTAATAATTTTAGTTGTATAGCGTGTTCCGATGTAGGTATGACATTAGCACAGCATATAGAAATTTCAGCACATTCACTCGAGTCGGCACTTTGTTGTTGTCAGCAAATTTCTATAAAGCTAAAGTTTATTTAGTACACTAAACAAATGCTTTTATACAATATAAAGTTGATCGGTACAATAAATATTGATTTGTACAAACGTTTCCATCCGTACAAAAAAACTGGACCGTACAAAAAAGATTCAATCATATAAAAAACGAATGGTTCATACAATCAAGTTCAACCTTTCAAAAAAAAAATATTTGTACAAAAAACTGTATTGTTATACAAAACAAAGTTACAATTTGTAAAAAAATGATCGGTAGTTCGCGAGTCGATGCGACTATGCATATTTTCATGCATTTGCGAAATAAATTTAAAAAAAAAGTCAAGAGGTGTCATGGGACACCCGACAGAAGCTATGCTTTTTACGCATTGTATATAAAACCGAATTTATCAAAGCTATAGACAATAATATTGAAAAGTTATTATTTGAGCGCCATTTTGAAATCTAATGCAATTTTATTTTTTTGTGTCCTATAAAACTCTTAAATATCAATTTTCAAAAAGATTGGATAATTTTTACAAAAATACATATTATGGCCGCCATTTTGAAATCTGACGCCATTTTATTTTTTTGTGTCCTATAAAACTCTCATTGCGCGTGCGCCATTATATTACTTTCACCGCTGGCCATAGCTGTAGCCTGTAGATATACTTTTAATAACATGAGCGTGACGTGACGTGAGCGTGAGCGTAACGCGAATCTAAAAGTTTACCCCCTGCCAGAAATCGTCTAACGCGCCTATAGAAGCATAGCTTCAAAAACGATTTTTCTCTAAATACGTTGCGTAGGAAAATTTGGATCAAGTGTCTGCCCGTTGTGTAACGAGTCAAATATTGAAGAGGCATATATTTGGATGAGCGGTAATCAATTAATCAGAATGAAAACCGCCAACACCCTGTGTAAGGGGTATAAAGAAATGTAATTAGTAGTTGATATACCTCTCATCTGAAACAATCTTTTATTTGTTTCAATTTCATTGTCAAACTTCACTTTTTTGTCAGAAAGCATCTTTTGTTCGTAAGTTGTCAAAATCCATTTATTTTGTAAGATGCTATCTGTTAAATATATAAGTTTCAACCTTATTGTACGAATACACCTTTTTTGGGCAAATCAATCAATTTATATACCTATAATCTATATATCTATTATAGTCTAGTCAACGAATGATACTATCCGGAAAGTCAAAAAGCGCATAAACCGCCTTCGGAAATTTGTTTGGACTGGTTAGTAAAAAGACATATTAAAAATGGGCGCAAAAGGGGGGAGGCACTTCAAACGTCTCTTTTTTTGGTTTTTTGCGTATATCTCGAAAACAGTTGTTCCTACGAAAAAACTCATTACATAAAAATTGTAACTGACAAAATTTCCTACATTTCCTATATTTGAGGTTTTTTTTCTCCAACCGTTAATGAGTTACACGCTTCTGAAAACCGCTATTTTTCGAAAAAATATTTTTCGTACCACATTTTTTTGCCGAACTTTTCTCTCTAGCGCCTCAATCTTTCATTTTACAAAAAAAATGTTGTAGAGAATTAAATTTCCTTCAAAATGGTATATCAGTAAAATCGGTTCAGTGGATCCTGAGATATTAAAAAAAACGTTCTCAATGTTACGTATTAACATAGGTAAAAAAAATATAAATGAATTTCTAGATGTTATAACATGAAAAAAATGTAAATATTTTTTTTTCTCTAAAATGTACAGTTTTCGAGAAAAAAAATATTTTACTAAAAAAAATAAAAATTGTACGTCAATCAAGGTAACCATGATGTTTGCTAGCCATCAGTAGATCACTAAACAAAAAAGAGGGCCATGCTTTTTTTCAAAGAATAATAAAAAAGAGTGTTTATTTTTTGCAAATATTTACTAGGTGGGAAGTATAGGACTGGTCATCAGTCGAATTTTTTTATAGGAACATTTTTTAAACAAGCTGGAGTTAATAATATGGTAGGTATATAAAAAGGAATGTCCTGACTGATTGACGGATTCATCATGAAATCTCAGGAACTATAAAGGCTATACAAATATGAAATTTAGCAGGTAGGTTCCTTATAGCACGTAGGCATCCGCTAAGAAAGGATTTTTCGAAATTCAACGGGGTGTTGAAATTTGTATGGGAAAGGGAAGGCATACAAAAATCTAAATTTACGTGAGCGGACCTACGGGTAACCGCTAGTTCTGTATAAAACACCTTTTTATTTATAATAAAATAATAAGAACACCTTGGTTATAATGATTGGATAAAGTAACAACAGGATACAAGGCTTATAATTTAAAAACAGTTATTCACTTATCATTTTTAATGGCCAACGTTTCGGCAAACATTTTTTGCCTTCCTCAGGACCTTAAATATTTTAGTGAAACGTCACAAATTTAAAAATTTTAAAAACATGCATTAATTTTGTCCAAGTTTTATTTGGACAAAATTAATGCATGTTTTTAAAATTTTTAAATTTGTGACGTTTCACTAAAATATTTAAGGTCCTGAGAAAGGCAAAAAATGTTTGCCGAAACGTTGGCCATTAAAAATGATAAGTGAATAACTGTTTTTAAATTATAAGCCTTGTATCCTGTTGTTACTTTATCCAATCTTTTTATTTATATTATTGTACGTCTAAAATCTCAACCAAATCCTAAGACACGGCTGTGTTAAGCGCACGCTAACCTCGCTCCAAATTTTACTACACGGCTGATAAACGACAGTTTGAGTCAAAACTGCCTACTAAGAATATGGCGGTAGGTTGCGTGGCATGTACGCGCGAGTGAGGTTTTACACTTCGGATGATTTAGTTGATTAAGCTGTTACATTGCTATTAATTGGTACACGCAATGTGTAAAAAGCCAAATATATGGCGTCTGTAATGTTAACCCTCGAGCGGGCGCGCCGGTGCAATTATGCTACCAATATTAAATCGAGAGGTGGTGGGGTATGACAGACTTATTTGCCAGCGCCATACGTTTCAGTATCTTATCAACTATTGCTGAATGAGTGTTAATAGTGCTTATTTTGTCAAAATTGATAAAGGTCTGCGATCGGCAGCGACTCAAGTTTTTTTGGTATCATATTTGATACCACGCGCCCAGTCATGTAAGTAATATTTTTATTTATTTATGGTATTATCAAACAGTATTTTTGTTATTATCAACTAGGAAACGTTCTGTATAATGGTATTCCATGATCGTACTTTATTATATTTCATTGCAGGCCGAAAGGTCTTTCTGAAGAACAGATTCAGCAACTAGTATAGAAGAAATGACTGATCCGCATGCAGGGAAATGGAGTGAAGACGATGTTGTTATGCAAAAAGACCCTAATTCTGATTCCGAGCTGGAGTGGGAACAAAATGAAGATGATCAAGAATTTTTAAATTAGGACGCCCGTAATTCAAATCCACAGACGGAAATGGAACAAAAAGATGATGATTCTTCTAATGTTTCCCTCGAGGAAGACAAGGATAACTTTTATACCGGCAAAGACAGAAAAACAAAATGGCGAAAACCCGATTTGGTGCCATAATATAACTTTCAAGTATAAATCAAAGAATATTATCAAACCATTTCCTGATTCTAAATGAGCGGGTTTTAGTCTTCATTAATAATTTTGCAAAAAGTTCTTAACAAGAAGATGTCTAGTTTTTTAATTATTAGTATCTATGTAAAATGAAATATCAATAAATATATGCAAAAAACTATAAAAAGTATTATCAAGAATTTTATTATTCTAGTTACTAAATCATTAAAGAGTGATTAAAGTGATAAGACTGGGTCAAAAGAGTACTTTTACAATTTGGTAGCATATTTGCACCACGCGCCCGCTCTTGAAAAATTACAAGGCGCGCCCGCTCTAGGGTTAAGAGCGTGACGTTGATGGCAGTAATAGATTACATAATTGACTTTCATATTACCATTTACTAATTACATTAGAGACTCGCAACATTAATTGAGCAAAAGTTGACCGATTACATGTTAGTTGATTCAGCTGTCATCTATTTGTGAAAACTTATATTATTATTATGGTCAGGGGCGGATCTAAGTTTTTGGGGCCTAGGGCTTATTTAAGTCCAATGGGGCCCCATTGCTACACGATAAGTGCTCATTGTTAATGAAAAAGTTTTTAAAATGTATGATGATTATTCAATGTTTGTGGGCCCTTGAGATGTGTGGGCCCTTGACAATAGTGGGCCCTTGACAATAGTGGGCCCTTGACATTTGTTGGCCCTTGACATTTGTGAGCCCTTGACATTTGTGGGCCCTTGACATTTGTGGACCCTTGACACTAATTGTGGGCCCTTGTGGGCCCTCGACATTTGTGGGTCTTTGACATTTGTGGGCCCTTGACACTTGTGGGCCCTTGACACTAATTGTGGACGCCGGTTCTGGCGTTACAGGGTGCTGGGAATTTCAATCAGGAACTGACATGCGCACTACATATCTCAAGACAAAAATATTGTTACAAAACTGCTTTCTGAGTTGGCGGAATAAATATTTATTTACAATAATTAAAAACACAACAATAATAAATACAACAACCAAAAGTCACTTCTAACAATCAACACAAGTAATTAACACTTAACTATATATACAATTGACTACACTAATATTTATTTTATCAGGTGAATTTATATCACGGAACTATTTATATCACTGTATTTAGGTATATCAGATTTATTTCTAACGTTTATTTAGGTAGGTCATTTACTCAGTTACTTCAGTACTATTTATTTATATCCACTCCACTATTTATATCACTATACTGACTGATTCGACCGTTGATTGACTAATATTTATATCACTGATCCGCTTGGTTACACGACTCACCATTGACTGATTCCGTATTCGACACTACCTGACTGCCTCGCACTCGCTTGCTTATATAGGCCGCTTGACTTAGGCACAGCGCGTTCTAGCGTTCTCTAGAATGTTCGTGCAGTTACTCGTTGTTCAGCAAGCAGACACCGCTTCTCGATTTCTCTACCTGACGTTTATATACAGGGTGATCCGTAACAATATTATTGTTGAGTGCAAAAACTGTACCCCGTAGTGCAAAGTAACGAAATTGCACTGTATTTGCCGAAAGCACAAGGAATATCTAGAACGGTACAAAAGCGTCTTAAAATCACTTTAAGAATCATAAAGTGAGTTTTGTTTATTTTTTGGTAGACAGCCGGTGTACGCGCGGACACTACCAAAGCTTTAAATGCGGGAATAAAGGAATACTTGACATCAAAAGACTTTTCTTTGTATAGGTTAGGTTGTATTGAATTACAAATGTCCGCTCCCACACAAAGAGCTCCATGATACTTCACATACAAATAGGTTTCACTATTATCATTTGTATAGTGCGTTTGTACATTGCAAATTACATTTGCTTACAAAATGTTTATAGTATAATATATAAAATGGATAATAATTTAAAGACTATCCTCACTATGTTGATTTCAAATAATTTATATCTACAGTAATTCCGCAACCAAAAGCTAGCCGAATAATATATGGTTTCGTTTTTAAAATTACACAAATCGAGTTTTTTATAAATTTTTGAAAAATTATAAATTTTTCCAAGTCTTCATGGTTTTCGGTTGAAAATCTGTTTTTGTATACAAAAACACACAGAATTTCAACTGAAAAGATGAAGGCCTCAATCTCAGTAAAACCTGGACACCAGCACTCCGACATACAAAACTAATGACCAATCGTACAAGGAGGGAATACGACCGAGTAGAGAACTCACCCCCACCACTACACACTGCGCAGTTGACCAATTACAGAGAGACGGACTACGACCGAACAGAGAACAGACTGGTACTAGGCATAAAAGAACGGAGGACACCAGTCACTGACACACTGACCTGTGAGCCGCCAAGGACCACACTTCGACCGCTGCTACATCGCCTTTGAGAATGTCTACCGCAGTTGTAGACGAAACGTCAGGTAGGAATACCACCGAACCACGGCTTACAAGTCCGGAAACCATGAAGACTTGGAACAATGCCGGCCGTGAAAGCTTGCACACCTGAATTATAAATTTTATTTGAACGAGCCATTTTCCTGAGAGTAGTTCTTTTAATTATCCACTATAGAGGCGCAGCACTTATGGTATAGGTACAAACATTATTTATTCCCCATTAGTGTCGTGTCATTTTAGTGGTATAACTTAATTATTGAATTATTATTATTATTAAATTAATTAAGTTATACCACTAAAATGACATGACATAAATGGGGAATAAATAATGTTTGTACCTACCACAAGTGCTGCCTTTCGTGGATAATTGAAGGAACTACTCTCAGAAAAATGGTTCATTGTATTGTTTTGTTCAAAAAATAGTTTTGATTAAAAGGAACGTTATTTTTAGTACCTAATATTTGAAAATTTTTAGCGGAAAATAAGGATCAATAATTATAAATGCGAAAAAGTTTTTATTATCTTGCCAATGTTTCGTTAACTTTGTTAACTTCCTCAGGGCTCAAATATTTAAAATTATTTTAAATATTTGAGCCCTGAGGAAGTTAACAAATTTAACGAAACGTTGGCAAGATAATAAATACTTTACGCATTTATAATTGGTCCTTATTTCCCGTAAAAATTTTTAGTTTTTTCAACAAAAAAGGTGATTTTGGTTGTTTTAAAACTTAAATGTTTAATAGTTGCAAGAAAACGACAGAGTCGCCCCGTTGAAATTTTATATATTACTGCTGATGATCAGGTGTGTGATTTTGTTTATATCTTGATATTTTCTTACCGAAAAAGAAAAAAAAGCATGTATGGGAGATAAGATTTTTTTTATGTACAGTGTAGTCTTATCTCCCATACATGCTTAAGGATTAAGGATAGTTACTTCTTACCACAACAGTTTTATTGATGGATGTACATTGTACACTCTGTATATTTCCTTTCATATCTAATAATAATAAAGTGTCCACACAGTGGAAAAAGCTGATATTTTTGTAGTGTATTTCGAACACAATAGACTAGTTCCATTTAATCATTTAAACCTTTACTATAGTTCAGTTTGGAAATTCTAGAGGCGACTATTGAGTATTGACTAATACACTTAACTTCACAATGTTATATAAGCAGCATACTGCATAGTGTTTATGAATGGGGAAATGATGAAATTTAAGAACAAGTAATATGGGTATGCTTTATATTGTTTCATATTGCTTTTCCGCTCGGTTAAGCTTGTTAGTAACTAAGTATTGTAGCAACATTTTTGTTATATTAACACGCTTTCTCGATATGATTTTTTCCAAATTACTTTTTGCAGATCGCCCCTAACATGTAACAATTGTCACAATTATTATCGCTTCAAGGCTGAAATTGTTTGTATAGCTTGTCGGTGAATCCAAAAATGCCATTATAATATTTGCGGATCGATTGTTAGATATTAAAAGGGTGGCAGATCACTCTAAACGTGTACCCGACAAAAATTTTATTAATAGTTCAAGGTTCAAATTTTAATATGTTTTTACGGCAACTGTTTTAAGCATATATTTCAATTTGCAGAACAAAATGTCGATATTAACCCCCTTGCAGGACGATATAAACACCTTATAGGCGAGCAAGTTACCCTCTAAGAGAGAGGGTTAAAACCGACATTTTGTTCTGCAAACTGAAATATATACTTAAAACAGTCGCAGTAACTTAACATATTAAAATTTGAACCATACCGCTATCTAGCAAAATCCCTTACTCAGGGCACTTTAATATGCCTCCGTCAACATTTTCACAAAAATAAGGCCTTGAATAAATAACATCTGAAAATTGTTACTAGCTCTCGGACTATTATGTGTAATCCAAAAGTATGTAATCTGATAGAGTCGACTCTGCATCAGCATTGATCTCTATATATTTAATGGATTGCGAATAGACGACAAGTCTAATAAACAATACATGACACCTCTTATATAGCGGTATAGGGCGTGGATAAAACATACTAAAGGTGGGTGATAATTTTAGCGGGAAATTTGAATTATCAATACAGTTACCGCTACGGCTATATACGGCTTGAAAAATTTCAAATCAAAATAACCCGCCGGAAAAGTCACCAATCAAATATCAATATAGCGCTGCACAGGGCTGGGTAAACATAAGTGCTTGAAGCATTGAGCATTTTCATAAATACTCCATTTATTCATGCAATAAGTTATTATTATTATTTACAAAATATGCTTTTATTAAAAACAGGACGAAAGGCTATAAGAATCTATATTGTTTTTCTAAAAATTAAACAAAGAGCCGACGTTTCGGACCACATCAGTCCTTAATCATGACCTTATTGTTGTTTAAAAACAATCGTCAAAATAAGCTACATAAGCAAATAAATTGCTATTGTTATAATTAAATTAATGAATAATAATGTTATTTAATACATCACAATAAAAGTTATATGGTTTAATATGAAAAGTAGGTACATTTGACACAAAATATCGACATTTTCGTGATACTTAATTTTCTGACGTTTTATTATTATCATTATTGTAGATTATAGACGCGTCGACAACTCAGGTCATTAGCGTCTTCAACACAACAATTTATAATCCATTTGTGTATTAGAATCTGCCAGTTGGCATACACAAACCGACTGGTACGAGCTCGGGCTCCTGGGAACGCCAATTCCCAAAGAACATTGGAATACGATTTCGAGAACAACTACATTCCAATGTTCCCCCTGGGGGAAGGTAACTTCTTAACTTCCAACAATACCTGTACAGTACAAAAGTTCAAAACAGACGTTATGTTTATCAAAATAAGATAAGGATAAATGAAATATTATATTCTATTAAATTAAATTAAATAAAAAATGCTTATAAAGCATTTAAAACGCTCGTTAAACATTCCTAATGCTTAATAAGCTTTCTAAATGCTTATTAAGCAATTTATAATGTTTACGCAGTGCCGTCTTTATCATAAGGGCATGTGGGGCACGAGCCCAGGGCCCCCGGCCTGATGGGGGCCACGAAATGCAATAAAGTCACTGAACAAAAGTACATTCTGATGTTTTCGTTCACGTTTTTTTTTGGCTTTCTAAAAGGGCTCCTAAACTCTGTGTGCCCAAGGGCCCCTGCATGGCCAAAGACAGCCCTGTGCATACGTGCTTAATAATTAGCAATTTATGCAAGTGCTTTAAGCATTGTAAGTGTTTATAGTACATTGTGCCTCAAGGGAGGAAAGTGCTACATTTCCTCCCGTGTTGCGCTTACTATTTTTTCTCCTGCCAGGCCGAAAGTTCGCAAAATTAAAAAAAAAAATTATTAAAATTATTATTTTTATTTTATTTTATTATTAAAATTATTAAAAAATAATTTTAAAGGAAATAATTTTAATGTGTAGGAGACAGAAGTAGGTGTGTGAGAGCCGGCATAAGTACTATTGCGCACGCGCACTTGTCCGTACCACGGGAATAAAGAGCGACTTTGTTCCCGCTTGGCAGGGACGAAAGTACGAACTTTCGGCCTAGGTAGGAGAAAAAATTCACAGATTTCGCAATCCTTGCAACCATCGAGGACATTGGAAATGATAACAGCATATATGAAACATAATTAACTGTTTATTATACACACAATATTTATCAATGCACTGTTTAGTTTTAGTCAGGAATAACCCTATTATTCTTCTATTATATACGCGTTCACTTTTGCTTGATTATTTAACTTTTAAATGGATTTTTCTACAGTATTTATTAACATTTGCTCAAAAATAACACCGCAGATCGTCGCAAATACCTATCAATTAACTAGACATAATATAAAACACATTTCGAAAAAATTGCACTTGTTCAATTTTGCATGATTGCTCCTCACTTGATCGCGACACCGTTGTCTTTTGGCCTTGAACGAAAACTCGTAACTCTGCCCCCATATACGAACATAAACATTTCCAATGTTAAAAGCATTATTGCAAGTTCTCAGCAATTCCCAGCTCTGGCTCTGCATAGGTTTGCCTTACACGATGATCACCATTCGCAATCCATTAAATAGAGATCAGTGCTCAATAGTTATACTTTTAGTTCTATTGTTGCTATATCTGATATCGTCACAGTATTTTTAGTAGATAAACATTACATTCGTATATCGAAAGTAAACATGATAAATGTTTTGGTATAGGTTCTAAAAAATTCTCTCAGTAGGTATAATAGTCCAGTCACGAGTGCTTAAAAAGGTAGGTCCACCTTGCGTTTTGCGCAGCAAATGATTTTATTTTTTTGTGTCCTCAAGCATGTTTAGGAGATGTCTAATCCAAGTTTGCGACCTCTAAAACAGAGCGGTGTAGTTTTGGTGGGTTAAAAACCATGATTTTTTTGCACTTTTTTACGTTTTTTGCTTATAACATATAAACGGCTTGTCCTATCGAAAAAATGGTTCTATTCAAAATTAAAGAGCACAAAATTTACTTCAAAATGCACTAGTCAAATATGTTTTTGTTTCGATTTTACCGACTCTACAGAACTTAGAAAAACAAAAAAAAAAAATAAACTCTTTTTAGTGTATTTGCCATATGGCACATACACTATTGGCGTCGGTCGGATGGTGGGACCTAGGGGTCGGACCAAAATTTCTCGACGTTTCATAGCCTCCTGAACACTTTGGCACCATTTTTAAAAATGTTTATATATATATATGTATGTATATATATATATATATATTTATATATTTATATATTTATATATATATGTGTGTACACGATAACTCTCGACAGACTTAATCGATTGAAACGAAATTTGGTACACACATTGGAACCCATCACCGCAAGAAGCCTATTTAAAATGGGCCCGATCGGACCATTTTCAGGGTTGTATTTAGGGGTTCCAAAAAGTTTTTGGGCCCAAAAATACCGAAAAATTTGTCAGAATCGTTTCAAAATTGAAATTTAACTCTTTAGTAAAGATTAAAATGTGCTGCTAAAATTTTAATAAAATCGGCCCGACAGGACCGGACTTTCAAATTTTATGAAAACACTAGTTTGTTGATACGGATTTACTTAGATATGGAAGGGTGTATTTAATTGGGTGTATTGATGAAATCCATGTCTAATATTGAAATTTAGAAAAATTTAATTATTTTAAGGGCTGTATTAAGGGGTTAAATTTTTTATTTTGTCAAAAAACAAACTTAAGTTTACATAATAATGCCACAATGCCTGTATTAGCAAATACACTATATTGTCGGCAGGGTTTTGGCACTGCGACCCGAGTTTTTTTGTTTGAAGGCGCTAATCTCAGGAACTACCAGTCTGTATAAGAAGCAAAGTACTAATCAATGAGACTCTATATACGAGTTTTTTAAAAATTCAATCCCAAAGAGTGAAAACGGGAGTGTAGGATTTATTGTAATAACAAAAAATCCTACATCCACGTTTTACTCCCTGTGGGATTGAATTAAAAAAAATAATCGAATAGCCTATAACCTTCCTTAATAAACGGGCTATCTAACAAAGTTTGTTTTTTTTCAAATCGGACTGGTAGTTCCTGAGATTAGCGCGTTCAAACAAAAAAAAAATAAACTCTTTTGTTGTTTGAACGCGCTAATCTCAGGAACTACAAGTCCGATTTAAAAAAAAAAAAACTTTGTTAGATAGCCCGTTTATTGAGGAAGGTTATAGGATATACGAGTTTATTTTAAATTTAACCCCGAAGGGGGTAAAACGTGGGAGTAAGATTTTTTGTAATAACAAAAAATCTTACACCCCCGTTTTACCCCCTTTGGGATTGAATTTAAAAAAACTCGAATTACCTAAAGCCTTCCTTAATAAACGGGCTATCTAACAAAAAAAAATTTTTTTTAATCGGACTTGTAGTTCCTGAGATTAGCGCGTTCAAACAAAAAAAGAATTTATTTTTTTTTGTTTGAACGCGCTAATCTCAGGAACTACCAGTCCGATTTGAAAATTTTTTTTTGTTAGATAGCCCGTTTATTAAGGAAGGTTATAGGCTATTCGAGTTTTTCAATAGTTAAAAGCTTGAAAAAATGCTTTTTTTCATTTTGGTAAATTTTGGCAATTTTCTAAGTTCTGTAGAGCCGGTAAAAATAGGAACATAAACATATTTTACTAGTGCATTTTGAAGTAAATTTTGTGCCCTTTAATTTTGAATAGGAACATTTTTTCGATAGAACCAGCCGTTTCCATATTATAAGCAAGAAATCTAAAAAAGTGCAAAAAAATCGTGGTTTTTAGCCCACCAAAACTCCCCCGCCCTGTTTTAGAGGTCGCAAACTTGGATTTGACATCTCCTAAACATGCTTGAGGACACAAAAAAATAAAATCATTTGCTGCACCAAACGCAAGGTGGACTTCCTCTCGTGACTGGACTATAACCAAGCTGAGTCGAGAAGGTTTATGTACAGGAACAGCCAGAAATTGTGAACTTATTTTACTTGATTTACGAGGAAAAAAAATTTGTACATTGATGTTTGTCAATCAATTTCTAGACTTCGCATACACCTGTGTAAAGCGCGCGGTAACTCCGCCCCTAACTTTAATACATGACTAATTTTAATTTTAATAGATGACTGATATAACAGTTTGTCAGTTATACCTGCTAAGAACTGCACAACATGGTGTGCGTGTAATAGATTTTACACTTGGAGTGATTCAGCTGACGTATTTCATCAATAAGAGAAACACCCAATGACGTTACGTTACAGTGCAATATCAGAAACATTTATTTATTTATCAGTCACCGTAATAGACCGAGAGCTAGTGACAATTTATTCAAGGCCTTATTTTTGTGAAGATGTTGAGGGAGGCATATTAAAGTGCCCTGAGTAAGGAATTTTGCTAGATAGCGGTATGGGAGGGATGCAGACCGCCCCCAACATGTAACAAAAAAAATGATCACAATTATTATTGCTTCAAGGCTGAAATTGTTTGTATAGCTTGTCGGTGACCCAATAATGCCATTATAATATTTTCAGATCGATTGGTCAGTATTAAATGGGTGGCAGATCACTTTAAACGTGTCATGTACCCGACGAAATTTATATTATTAGTTCAAGGTTCAAATTTTGTTGTTGCAGCGACTGTTTTAAGCATATATTTCAATTTACAGAACAAAATGTTGGTATTAACCCTCTTAGAGGGAAACTTGCTCGCCTAGGTGTTTATATAGTTCTGCAAGGGGTTAATACCGACATTTTGTTCTGCAAATTGAAAGGTATGATTAAAACAGTCGCCGTAACAACATATTAAAATTTGAACCTTGAACTAATATTATAAATTTCGTCGGGTACATGAATGACACGTCTAGAGTGATCTGCCACCCCTTTAATACTGACCAATCGATCTGAAAATATTATAATGGCATTATTGGGTCACCGACAAGCTATACAAACAATTTCAGCCTTGAAGCAATAATAATTGTGACCAATTTTTTTTTTGTTACATGTTGGGGGCGGTTTGCATCCCTCCCATACTGCTATCCAGCAAAATTCCTTACTCGGGGCACTTTAATATGCCTCCCTCAACATCTTCACAAAAATAAGCCCTTGAATAAATAACACCAAAAAATTGTCACTAGCTCTCGGTCTATAAGAACTCAAGCCCGAAACTTCCCGATTTGCTTTTCGTAGGTGATTTAATATATCTCGCTATTATATGATATTTTAGAAAAGTTATTAATAGTATTTCACTAATCTGTAATCAGTTTAAAAGGGTTTCCGTCATAACCGATATTAACACAAGGAAATCTGGGAGCAAAATCGACATTTACGCGAACGACGCCGCAGGCTGAAGCTCATACAAAATAAAATTGACGTGCACTGTATATACAAGGAAACGTCGAATTCCATCTTGATTTTACGAAGTTCAAAAGCCCTCGGCGTCTAAACGATTGATCACAGAGGAAAACTTCAAAGACATTGTATTTTAAAGCTTAAAATCTTTCTAATGAATTTAATAAAAAGCTTCTCTTTTCCACTTACTTATTTGTATAATGACGAATCAGAGAACAGCCGCAAAAAATTCTTACAGGCACGTCTGTGTTATTCATATAAAATTTATGACAACACTCTGCTTTATTAAAGCCCCAATTACACCAACAATGCTCGCATTTAAAAGGTCGTCACCAGGCTTATAGATGTGTTTATACTCCCGACTATCTAAAAAATAGTAGATTTTATGTCTAGATACGTAATGGGGCATATTACGGCGAGTGATGACAGTATGTAAAAACGAGCGATACCGAGGTTTTACAGTCACACGAGCTGTAATACCATTGTGTACGAGACATAATATGGTATTTTTTGCCATACCGACTACAAAATACCTCAGACGCGGCGGTGCTATCCGTTACGCTACGTACATCTTACTTAGCAGTGCTATATAATAGGGTATTATAATCATGAACTTCCGACTAACTTCATAGTGTTACTATCGACTAACTTCATGGTGTTAAACGTAAAAATTCACTCTCATCATTTTACCATAACGCGCCAAAAGAAGTATAACTTCAAAAAGCGTCTACGATTTTATTCTATGTATAGATTATTATTGTCATTTGTAGTCGTCAAGTGACAGCTTTCAAAACTTTAAACAGCTACTAAAGTGACCAATGGCGGCAGGTCTTCGATATACCTTCATCAAGGAAGCTAGAAATACAATTTCAGCTTTTATTAAATTCCTTCCCAAAAAAGTTCATTGTCTCTTAGTTATTACTTCAACGCTAGAAAATTGTTCAAAAATTGTAATTACAATAGAAAATCTGGCATTTTTAAGCTCCAGGTTATATATCTGTACATGCATTAGGTATTTTCTTACAAAAAGTATAAAAAGTTTTTAAAATATCAAGTTGACTATAATAAATTTCGAGTAAAGAAAGTTTATATAAATAAATAAGTAAATAACAAAGTCGGTAGTTAATTTTCGAAACACACCGCACACAAATAAGAAAATAGGACAGTGATAAAGTATGTAAGCGTAAAGTAGACGGACCTTGCACGGATAGTGGCTACTAAAGCCGGCCATACATTTAACGTGAATCTCTTCATTAATTAAATAGGATATATTATCACCTTTACTGAATTTAAATAGTACGTTTACATAATATTATAGACGTGTGTAAAAATCGTGCCTTTAAAAAATCTTCAAGTAGGTAGATAATTAGATTTTATGATATCGTTTGACGTTAGCATATTTCGTGCTAGAGCTTATACAGGGTGTCCCAAAATTGCTAGGACACAGAGCTACCACGTGTAGTAGAAGTCAAAATAAGTCGATTGGACCCAATTTATTTATATACCAAAATGTACCGTTTGCCCGTGAGAAGAGTTCAAAGTTTACATAAAATTTTATTTTATTAAACTTGTACTATAGGAATATCTGTTAGCATTATTTAAGAAAACATTTTTTTCCTTCGGAACTATGCGGAATACGAAATTTTTACAAGAGTAACAATTTAACAAAATGAAGATAATTAATGTCTTCTCGCTAAAAAATTTGAGAACCGTATTACCACCCCTAAGAAAGTTCTGAAAAAAATGTCAGGGGGTGAGGGTGATTTTAACCCTTCTACAATTTCTTTTGGGTTTCTTTGATTACCGAAAGGAGAGTAATCCTCTAAAATGCACTTTTGTCAAATATTTCATTCAATTTGTTTCACTCATTTCTGAACAGCGTACAAAAATGTGTTTTTTTATGTAAACTTTGAACTCTTCTCACGGGCAAACGGTACATTTTGGTATATAAATAAATTGGGTCCAGACGATTTATTTTGACCTCTACTACACGTGGTAGCTCTGTATCCCAGCAAATTTGGGACACCTGTATAGATTGAGAAAATGGTCACGTATTCGAAAGTCGAAACTAAGTTACCCGTGAACCTTTCCAAATGAGGTAATAAAGTCTAAGCGTGATTTTTATGCAGAAAAGGTCTGTAGACATATTTAGTTTCGGGGAAAAGATCTCAAGGAATATTTAAAATCGGAGCAGTGGTATATAATATATTGGCATATTTAACATCAAGGTAAACGGGTATTTCAGTTAATAGTAAACAAACTGACATCAAATTAAATTTTAAAATATATCTTACATCGTTTAAATTACCAGCATATCTGAAAAAGAACACGCACCGCAGCTAGTAGTTAAATAAACCTCACTTATGTAGGTACCTTTATATTTTGAGCTCGTAAATAAACAGATAAATAGAAAACCTGCAAAATCAAATCCCAAAGCTTCGAAGGTTCAAGTATTCAAAGCTTACATCCTGAGGGATCAAATCTTGAAAGTTATTTTTAAACACACGATGCTATCCTTGCAACTTAACTGTTTATGTAATGGAAATTTTGTACGAAAATGGTTAGGAAAACTGTAAAAGCATGAATAACAATCAAATTAATTATATAAATTACATACAAAATGAAATAATTAAATCGTGATTTGATTATATCGTTTTGTATATTGCTTTTATTAATTTGATTAGTAAATGTTATCATACTAATTTTATAACTGTGTAATTTATGTTTTATGTTGTCTAGAGTGACTAATATTAGTAAAAAGAAAACTTTTTAGAGACAAGCTTTTATTGAAATGTACTTAAAAGGAAAAAATAATATATAATAATTTTGCAAATTTTTCGTTGGAAAGCAGCCAATTATATAATTGATTCGAAATATATAGGAAAAAATAATTTTACTAACCATAGTCACAGTCAGGATTCTAACCTGAACCTTTCCACTTTCGCGGTGGAATTAGCTTACACTTACTCAACCGTGACAAGATTACTAATCTAACATTTCCCTTATATGCTTCAGAATCAATTGATTTTCACTACAAACTCTTAAAAATCAATTTTCAAAAAGATCAGATAATTTTTACAAAAGTACATATGGCCGCCATTTTGAAATCTGACGCCAGTTTATGTTTTTGTGTCTTATAAAACTTTCAGATATTAATTTTCAAAAGGATCAGATAATTTTTACAAAAGTACATATGGCCACCATTTTGAAATCTGACGCCATTTTATTTTTTTGTGTCCTATAAAACTCTTAAATATCAATTTTCAAAAAAATCGGATAATTTTTACAAAAGTCATATGGCCGCCATTTTGAAATCTGACGCCATTTTATTTTTTTGTGTCCTATAAAACTCTTAAATATCAATTTTCAAAAAAATTGGAAAATTTTTACAAAAGACATATGGCCGCCATTTTGAAATCTGACGTCATTTAATTTTTTTGTCTCCTATAAAACTCTTAAATATCAATTTTCAAAAAGATTGGATAATTTTTACAAAAGTACATATGGGCGCCATTTTGAAATCTGACGGCATTTTATTTTTTTGTGTCCTATAAAACTCTTAAATATCAATTTTCAAAAAGATTGGACAATTTTTACAAAAGTCATATGGCCGCCATTTTGAAATCTGACGCCATTTTACTTTTTTGTGTCATATAAAACTCTCAGATATTAATTTTACATAGGCCACTGCGTCTGCGCCAGTAAATTTTCACAGCTGGCCATATCTATACGTTTAATAACATGAGCGTGACGGCTTACACCGTGACGCGAACCGATAAGTTTTTCCCCTGCCAGAAATCGTCAAACGCGCCTATAGAAGCATAGCTTCAAAAGGTACAGACTGACAATAAAGTGATCCTCTATAAGGGTTCAGTTTTTTTCATTCTGAAGTACGGAACCCTAAAAATTACAAAAATACCGTAAGGTTGGACGACTAGAGACATACGTGACACGAATGCAAGATTTATATCATACCGCGCACCACTGCCATGAACCAAAGCGTGTAATATTTAAAATCTCCGGAAAAGAGAGATATTATTTTCTATAAGTTTTTAAAAGCAACGATGAAAGAAGGCAACAATACAAACTTGAGATAACACACAGATATCTCTTTTAAGAAGTTGATAAAAGCTAAGTTGTGCCGCAGTCCTAGTCCTACACAGCAACGGATAGAGCCAATATGTCGACCATCAATTTATTTACTATAAATTTATTGTCGTTTTGTTTCCTCTTAGTCCGTGACTATAGACGTACACGGTGTTTAAGAAAGTTATTAAAATTGCTACTTTTATACAATAGAGGTACTGAGAAAATATTGCAATTGCATTTCATCTAGCTTCTAGAACATCATCATCATCTATACTAATATATAAAAGATGTTACCTTAAAACTCAAGAACCACTGAATTGATTTGAAAAATTCTTTCATTATTTAAAAGATTACTTCTTCAAAAAAAATAACTCCAAAAATTTTATCCCGCGTACCATGAGTACTGAACTGAAAATATATTTATTTATTATATATTTTATACCTAATTATTTATTAAAAAAACAAAAAAGCATGTTTGTCATGAGATTCGAACCCGAGACCTATTGCGTATGACGCGGCGGTGCTATTCCTTTCACCACGCACGTCTTACATAGCAGTACTATATAATAGGGTATTATAATCATGAAAAATAATAATGTAAACAGTACGGATGTTGGAGTACGAACTCATATTTAACGAAAGCAGCATAAACGAGCGTTTGTATAGTAATAGCTTTTATTAATGTTATTCAAAACTGAAAACGATCTTGCCACATTGTGACTGGTGATAATAGGGTATTATAATCATGAACTTCCGACTAACTTCATGGTGTTACTTTCGACTAACTTCATGGTGTTACGTTCGACTAACTTCATGGTGTTAAACGTAAAAATTCACGCTCATCATCAAAAGAAGTATAACTTCAAAAATAAATATTAAAAGCCTTCAGTATTCGAACCTGGGCTTGGCATTTGTATCTGTCGGTAGATTTGTACTTTTCCGCACGGCCACCTGGCTTACTGTAAACCACTTCCGACTATTTCCGTTTCATCTAATATTTCTAAAATGCCACCCCAATATGAGACATTAGACGTTATTTTCCTAAATTCTTTCAGTTAAAATGCAATGTGGTTCACCCTTCATATCTTGAAAGGAATGTTTTTAACAATCCATGTTATTTGCTGACATGAAATTTTTGATCTGCAGAATCCATTCAATAACTTTCTGAAACACCCTTGTGTATATTATACATTTTGATAGGATTTTTTGCACGGCCACAGAGGAAGTGGAACATATGTATCTGCTGTTGATAAAATGTCGTCATTTGTTGAAAACATCACGTTTGCAATTTCTCAATTCGAACAAGGGATTCAATTGTATTTGCATCATTCATAATCTACTTTGCATTCCGGATTTCTTGTACTTCATATGTATAGTTATTTTTCATCGGGTGGCAAAAAAATGCGGCTCATTACATTTTCATTTCCAATTTTTTTTCTTCGTCACATCATAAAAAATTTGAAAAACGATTTACCCTGCAGGCTATCCCTGAAACTTTCGATGTCTTCGACAGTGGCGGATTTACCAGCAGGCTGAGTAGGCTGGAGCCTAGGGCGGCAGATTTTAGGGGCGGCAAATTTGGGGTCAAACTTTTTTTTATGTCTTACAGAAATTAAAAAGATTCATACAAACAATAATTCAACATGTAATAATTAATATGTTTCACCACTTAGATAATTTTTTCCTCGATTTTTTCTAAAATTTGCGTAGTCGCGTTTGGTTGCTTAATTAGGACGATCGATAGTGCACAAATCATAAAGTTACAATTTCATTGACAACAAATTTTAATTAATATGATTGTGAACTAGGTTATCGAATTGAAGAGGTCGGTAGGGGCGGCAAAATTTGAATAGCCTACTGGCGGCAAATGTGTAAATCCGCCACTGGTCTTCGAGCTCGATAAAAAAGAAATGTTAGCTGTGAAATATCTTTTAAACTAATCGACTGATTTTAGTAAACCTTTCGGAAATCAAAAGAGCTATTCTAGACTCAATCTGAATAAATTTTGAGACCTATCAGTCGTGTAGTTTAGAAGTTATGTGACAGAAACTAAAAAAAGTTTTAAATACTTAACGTTAAAATTATTTGACTCATCAGCTTTAAAATCTAACTAGATCTAAGTCTTGATATACCCTTTCGATCACCGCAAGAACCATTCAAATTGGTTGATTCGTTTCAAAAATCTAAAAACTATTTTGAAAAAATACTTTTTTGAAAATTTTTCGACAAAGATATCTCTCGAACGAATCAACCAATTGAGAGCGGGTTTGCAGCATTCAACGTAGTTTTTTGGGGAATAGAGCTGATTAGATTTTGGAATCAATCAGTAAAGTATTTTAAAAGTTATTGAAACACATTTTTTTTTTTAAATTTTATTTTTGAGATTTCTCACAATCCACTTGATCGATTACGTTCAAATTTTTAGAAAATCTAAATTGAGGAAAACTCTTTCGAATGCCGCAAACCCGATCTCAATCGGTCGATCCGTTCAAAAGTTATTCTAGATTTACTTACTTACATACACACACTGCACACACACAGACAGACACTTGGAAAACTAGGACCCGAAAACGTCGAGATCTGTTGAAAACTCGATTTTCGAAAATTGGACTGAAACGAATACACAAATCTGGGTTAATGATATACAGGGTGACCAAGACTTGCGTTGTCGGCCGATATATTGATTTTGGGTGAAGATAGAAAAAAAGTTTAAATAGAATAGTTGTATAAATTTTAATAGTGTATATCCTAAAAATATTTTCAATTATACAGCCTGTCGCCTTTAAGCGTGGCAGACCAAAGTTATGTTTTTTTAAACCTAGCACCCTGTTTTTATTTGATTTTTCAAAAACAGGGTGCTAGGTTAAAAAAACATAATTTTGGTCTGCCACGCTTGAATGGGACAGGTTGTATAATTGAAAATATTTTTAGGTTATACACCATTAAAATTTATACAACTTTAATATTAAATTTTTTTTCTATCTTCACCCAAAATCAATATATCGGTCGACAACGCAAGTCTTAGACACCCTGTATAATAATTGTTGTTAGACATTATAGATTTTATTTTTAGTTTGAACTCTCCTGATGAGGGGCTAGAAACCCGAAACGATCGTTGAAATTAATAAAGGTGTAGAATTTTTCAAGTGTTTGTGTATTTATTTTATTCAATCATGTTCTACCAAGTGCCCAGCGATAATTCTATTGAATTCAAACAGATGGCTTTCCTATTTATTTATTAGTGTATTTGCCATAATATGGCACATACACTATTGGCGTCGGTCGGATGGCGGGACCTAGGGGTCGGACGAAAATTTCTCGACGTTTCATAGCCTCCTGAACACTTTGGCACCATTTTTTTAAATGTTTATATATATATAATATATATGTATGTATATATATATATATAAATGTGTGTGTGTGTGTGTGTGTACACGATAACTCTCGACAGACTTAATCGATTGAAACGAAATTTGGTACACACATTGAAACCCATCACCGCAAGAAGTCTATTTAAAATGGGCCCGATCGGACCATTTTCAGGGCTGCATTTAGGGGTTCCAAAAAGTTTTTAGGCCCAAAAATACCGAAAAATTTGTCAGAATCGTTTCAAAATTGGAATTTAATTCTTTCGTAAAGATTAAAATGTGCTGCTAAAATTTTAATAAAATCGGCCCGACAGGACCGGACTTTTAAATTTTATGAAAACACTAGTTTGTTGATACGGATTTACTTATGGAAGGGTGTATTTAATTGGGTGTACTGATAAAATCCATGTCTAATATTGAAATTTAGAAAAATTTAATTATTTTAAGGGATGTATTAAGGGGTTAAATTTTTTATTTTGTCAAAAAACAAACTTAAGTTCACATAATAATGCCACAATGCCAGTATTAGCAAATACACTATATTGTCGGCAGGGTTTGGCACTGCGACCCGAGTTTTTTATTTATTGTAAATTATAGAAGCGTCGACAACTTAGGACTAGGTCATTAGCGTCTTGATTACATCAAATAACAATCAACTTAAAACTAAATGACATCACAAAACAGCCATGAGTGGGGGCGGGAATCGAACCCACGACAGTCTGATCCAGAGGTCGCGACGCTAACTCCTGAACCATACTGTTCTCTGATGACATTCTTAAATCTAGATTAAGGCCTTAATTAATCTAGATTTAAGAATGTCATCAGAGGACAGCAGTGCCGGATTTATATTTTTTATGAGTGTAGGCCACTTTATTTCCGCCGCCCCATGTACTACATACCTTTCTAAAATAATAATTTTCCATTTGTAGTAAAGCCTCCTCTGAAATCAAGTGACCGTCCTCTGAAATCTGCCGCCCCTAGGACGCTGCCGCCCCTAGGCCGCGGCCTATACGGCCTATTTATAAATCCAGGACTGGAGGACAGTGTGGTCCAGTGGTTAGATTAACCTGCAGCAAAATCTGGCACTGACGAATAGCATCTATCGAAGATTTTGCTGTAGATGGAATCAAAATTAGAGACTTTTTTGTCCATCCATGAAACTAAAGTACATAATATGCATGAGAATATATATATGTAAAAGTGAACATGTCCGTTTTATGTAGGTATGTATGTATAGAAGATTGGCATGCATATAACGGACATGGCATATATGACGTTCTTTACATTAAGGTCACATATGTTATCTATGTCTCCACGAACTACTATTCCCAAATACAAAAGTCAACCATTCAACAAATATGACAATCCGGATAAAATCTAGCCAACTGGTGGACTGAAGAAATTGTTGATATTGTACATCAAACACTACCAAATTATTACAGACAAATCTGTTTTTATTAACAACTCATACAAGGGCGTCGCCAAGAGATCAAATGTAGCTAGCCGCAAAGCGACCAAAGTGCGAGCAATTGACTTCCTTACCTATTAATAAATTCCGCATCGCATGACAAAACGTAAATAAATTCACAAGGTTTAATGTATATAGTAGAAAGTATTGAAATATTCAGAATATCATTAAGATTTTGACATCCGTTTTTAAAATCGCCGCCATTTTCATCACGACTATATCAGATTTGCCAAAACGCAAGGCCATTAAACTTCCAAAGTGTAACGCTTCATTCTCTCGGCGTTCATATGTTTTATCCTCCATAATATTGCCCCATTGCCCCCCCCCCCCTTAGTCATAAGCTGGCGACGCCCTTGAACTCATAGGAAGTTATTGTAATGGGTCCGAAAATTGAAATCAAAATTTTTAACATATTTCTATGTTTCATGGTCAGTACAGTATATTTAGACTATTTTGGAAAAGAAGTGTGTGTGCGTGTGTAATTGAGGCACTCGCTAAAGGGACTGATGAGACGAGATCTCGTTGTGTATGCGTCAGTCCTTTTAGCGAGTGCCTTAATTTAAGCCTAATAGATATCTCACTTTAAGCGGACGTATCGAACATAATTTTTTATAACGACTGCTTCTAAAGTTTAATAGAGAGAGAAAAAAAATTATGAAAACGGAAAATTTACTCTTCGAGTCCTTAAAACTTTACAATTACAGACTAAGTTACGATTTAGTTTATTTTTAACACGCTTATATTAGCTTCACCTGTATGTTTGCGTGCTTGCTTGTTTGTCAGTTTGTAACCGACTTCTTTGAACTTGATTTTGACCAACTTTGAACGGTCAGATTTAGTTTAAAATTTGTCGACTTATCAAGGACCGACGACAATAAAATAATTCCATAAGTTTGTCCCATTATCCTGACCAGGATCTCCAGGACTAAAAAAAAAAAAGCAAAAAACTTCAGATTGAACTGAAACTTTGCTCACTTATCAAGGACCGATTACAATACAATAATTCCATAAGTTTGTCCCATTATCTTGACCAGGATCTCCAGGACTAAAAAAAAAAAGCAAAAAACTTCAGATTGAACTGAAACTTTGCTCACTTATCAAGGACCGATTACAATACAATAATTCCATAAGTTTGTCCAATTATCCTGACCAGGATCTCCAGGACTAAAAAAAAAAAAGCAAAAAACTTCAGATTGAACTGAAACTTTGCTCACTTATCAAGGACCGATTACAATACAATAATTCCATAAGTTTGTCCCATTATCCTGACCAGGATCTCCAGGACTAAAAAAAAAAAGCAAAAAACTTCAGATTGAACTGAAACTTTGCACACTTATCAAGGACCGATTACAATACAATAATTCCATAAGTTTGTCCCATTATCCTGATCAGGATCTCCAGGACTAAAAAGCAAAAATAAATTATAATTTAAAAAAACTAAAAAACACGCTTTAATGAACTAAAAAGTAAAAAATAATTAATTTTATTGTAAAAAAGCGTGCGGTGCTTTGTATCATATTTTCATATACTACCCCACGCTTTTTTACAATAAAATTAATTAAATTTTACTTTTTAGTTCATTAAAGCGTGTTTTTTAGTTTTTTTAAATTATAATTTATTATTTAAGTTATTAACTTCTGTATAAATCATTAAAAACATGACTATCTCATGATGTGGACTTTGTAGGCGCGTTACTATATATAATAACACATCGATCGATAGCCAGTAAATAGTGCTTGTATTGTACAAAGTGCGGAAATTTCGAATTTATAAGATGTAGAGATTGTACTTTTACGCACGCTTTGGACTTTTACGCACGGTGACGGTACTTTTACGCACGCTTTGGACTTTCACGCACGGTGACTGTACTTTTACGCACGCTTACTAAAATACGCATCTTCACGCCCGCCTCACAGTGCTCGAATATTGAACTTTAGAAGCAGGAGTTATAAAAATATAATTTATACACAAAAGCAACAACAATAATCAAGTTCATCATTGAACAGGCCATCAAATGAATTTTACTGACATTGAAAATGTAATTTGATTATCGAAATATATTTAATTTTATTGTGTATAAAATATAAAATTACTTTGATGTGAAGTTAAATTTCATGAATGACATTCACCAAAGTAGATACGTTTTTATTGAAATTGCGTTTTCAAAAGAAATTATTTTAATCTTTAAATTCAACGAAAATGTGATGAAATTAAAAAAAAACTTGTATTTCACCTTTCGCGTTTACCTGAAACTTCATTGTCGTTTGACTCTTTTTATAACACAAATTCAATAAAATACGGTTTTTAGAAAGTTCTGCACGTTTTTGAATTTGCTAGGTACTTTTTTGTCAGCCGAAGACGTTTTTTCCAATTTGAGTTCTGCTCTACTTATATAAATTGTCGTATTAATCAATAAATTCTCTGGAATATCAGAATTTAGTCTATAAAACTTTTTAACAAAAAAAAAAAACTCCTTCACAAAGCCACTAAAAAGAGAAAAATAATGAAATTTCATTTTTTTTCTCTTTTTAGTGGCTTTTTGAAGAAGGTTTTTTTTTGTTAAAAAGTTTTTTATTTTTTACTTTTTAGTGTCGAAAAGTAACATTTACCTTAAAGGAATCACATGCCGTTACTCACTTTTATTAAACCGACTTTCTTACGCTGTCTGATGTGTCAAAAAGTGACATTTACCTTAAGGAATCACACGCCGTTACTCACTTTTATTAAACCGACTTTCTTACGCTGTCTGATGTGTCAAAAAGTGACATTTACCTTAAGGAATCACACGCCGTTACTTACTTTTATATTAAAATCAGCCGAACTACTGAACCGATTTTGATGAAATTTCTATGGGACCAATCTGAAAGTATACCCTTTCAAATAAAATTTTCTTTTCAAAATCGGTTCATAAACGACGAAGTTATCCGCGAACACACATAAAACATAAAAAATATATACGATCGAATTGGGTAACCTGTTTTTTTGAAGTCGGTTTACAATGTCTCATCTCGTTTTTGGATTTTTACTCATGTTTCACTGTACTAACCGCTACCCACGGCTTCGCCCACGTATATTTCGATTTATGATTTATTATCTCCCCCCCGCGAGAAATTCTCCCCTTGCGAAGCGAAGTCGGGCTGGTGATGTTTTAATATTAGTACGCTAAAATGTAACAGAATACCAGAGTTACATTTTGTTACTATCCCACAGGAATTACACCCCCCTCCCCCGCGAGAAATTTATCAAAATAAAATATAGCCTACCTTTATCACTTAGAGAGTGTAACTTTCTATTACTTAGTGAAAAAAATTTTAGAATCGGTTGAGTAGTTCCAGAGATAAGAATTTATGATTTATTACCCCCCTCCCCTGCGAGAATCTCTCCCCCTGCGAAGCGAATTCGGGCTGCTGTTAGTAGGATTCTGCCAATACGCTAAAATGTAAAGGAATTTCACGTTTCGCTAGTAGAAGAGAACCAATGAAAATTTAATTCATTTATTAACTCAAAATTTTATTTATAAGTTGAATAAAACATAGCCTATAGCACTTCTGGAATCATGAACATTTAAAAAAAATCCGTCAAATAGATTTTAAGTTAAATCAAGCCAAAGATACACACACACACACACACAATGAATTTTATATAGATAGGTACCCTATAACTCGTATAATATATACCTATGTTTCTTATGTGACATATTTTATATTGGCTGTAATTGGATTTTTATCTGTTGCAATGAGTAAATAAATAAAGCACAGCACTACTCCTTTCCTTTATATTGACTCTTAAAGAAAACAGGAAATTAAAAACAAAGACAGGTAAGAATAATATGTGAGAAATAAACTGATAACTGTCAATATTATATTTTTTCTTTCTTTTCATTCCACTTGTGCTTTATTGAAAAAATAATTTTAAATTTGCAAAAAATAAAACCTCTCTTAAATTATTTGCTCGTGTCTCTGGCATTTAATTATTATCACTTACACTTATTAGCTTTACCTACAGCGAAAAAGATTACTTTAATTAATAAAACACACAAAAACTGGCTATAGCTGTCCAACTTTATTTTTAAGTACCTACTACGTTTCGGTCTGTTATAAGAGACCCTTTTCAAGCAATATTGATCTATACCAGAGGTTCCCTAATTGTGCGTCGCGACGCCCTGGGTTAAAGGTTGAAAATAGAAAAAAACCTCAAATATAGAAAATGTAAGAAATTTTGTCAGCTACAATTTTCATGCATAGAATTTTTTCGTAGGACCAACTGTTTTCGAGATATACGTGAAAAACCAAAAAAAGGGACCTTTGAAGTGCACCCCTCTTGCGCCCACCTAAGGGTCAAGGACTTTTAATATGTTTTTTTATTAACCAGTTCAAACAAATTCCCGAAGTTGGTTTCTGCGCTTATTGACTTTCCGACTAGATCCCTATTTAGAGCACTCATTGACTGAGTTATAAGGAATCGGTTACCTGAATATTTAAATATGTAACCAATTATATTTTGACTGTTCATATCTGTATTTTTCAGTTTTTATGAATTAATAAAAATTTATTTATTATTATTATAAGGTATCATAGTTGTCGGAATTAGGTACTTATGTTTTATTTTATTTATTGTAGATTATAGACGCGTCGACATCTAAGGTCATTAGCGTCTTTCAACTACACTAAATAACAGCTAGCTTAAAACTAAATATAACATCACAAAACATCCATGACCGCAGGTAGGATTCAAACCCACGGCAGTCCAGTCTAGAGGTTACGGCGCCAAGCATGCTAACCACAAGGCTAGGTACTTATGAAGCGCCTTGTATATTAATCGAAATACCGTTCGTGTGCAGTTTGAAACTCTAATCAGACATCAGCTGTGAAATTTCATATAACATTAATTATTAACCTTGTTTAAATAAAATGCGATAATAACATTTGCATGGAAAAGCTTTTAATTTCACGTTATAATATTAATATTGAATAATGTTTAGCTTTTGCGTAAACGAGTTAATAATAGAGTGTATGCGAACATACCAGGCTGTCCTTCTTTGTGTGTATTATAAGCACTGATCTCTACATAATATATATAACAACCGGTCAAACGAGAGAGTGGGTTTTTTGACTATTCAACGCCTAGGCCAAACCGCTAAAGCTAGAAACTTGGAATTTGGACAGTAGGTTTCTTTTGTGACGTAATCACCCACTATATGAAGGAATTTTTCGAAATTCAATCCCTAAGGGAGTCAAAAGGGGATACACTTTTGAACGACTAAAAGGAACAAAATAAAATATTAAAAAAAAAAACTTTTTAAAGACACGCTTTAATTTAAACGTACTTAAAAGGAAAAAAAAGTTTTAATAATAATAAGTATGATTGCAGTTGCTGAAGAAGTCCTAATATAGTGACGAAACGTTTAATAAAATCAATTTCTGTTTCTGATATATTTTGTTGTCCAAATAGTAAATACCTGTCTGACATCATTAATTGAATTTTAGTATCATTGACATGACTTCAACAATGTCCTATGTAACATTTCCGATCGGACAGACTTCAGTACATAGAGATATTAATGTTAATATTATGATATGTTATATAATAATGTCCAGTGCGGTCGTTATGCTATCGATCGTTTGACGTCCGACTGTGTTTGACGCCGCGACGTCCCATAATATACTCTAATGAACACACAAAAATATTTTTTATGTATGTTTGGCGTCGCAATTGTCACATAATTAATTTCATTACAGTCATAATTGGTACAAAATTCTGTCACTGGAATAACAGATGGGCTCCACACACCGTAACAATTTTGCCAGGATCGGATTTATTATAGTCAAAAATATTAGGCTCTTTTCCATTTAAAAAAATTCGACTGATGACCAGTCCTATACTTCCCACCTAGTAAATATTGGCAAAAAATAAACATTCTTTTTTTATTCTTTAAAAAAAAGCATGGCCCTCTTTTTTGTTTGGTGATCTACTGATGGTTAGTAATATAGCAAAAATCATGGTTACCTTGATTTACGTACAATTTTCTTTTTTTAGTAAAATATTTTTTTCTCAAAAACTATACATTTTAGAGAAAAAAAATATTTACATTTTTTTCATATTATAATATCTAAAATTCATTTATATTTTTTTTTTACCTATGTTAATACGTGACATTGAGAACGTTTTTTTTAATATCTCAGGATCCACTGAAGCGATTTGACTCAAAATCTAATCAGATCTAAGTTAAAGGCTGATATCGAAGGCGAAAAATTAACCACACACACACAGACATCAGTCAGAAAATGATCTTAAACGATTGCTAGGGTCTCAAAACGTGAAGATCTGTTAAAATCTCGAAATATTTTTTTCGGACTAAATTCATTACTTCCCTACCATAGTAGAGGTGGGAAGTAAAAATCGGTCAAATGTAAGCTAAACGTGCGTGTAGTGTTTCGTACCTACTATTAAGATTTTTAAATTTTTAGGGTTTCGGTCATTCCGGTCATGTGATAAATTAAGAATGGATTTAACAAAAAAAAAAAAAATAACAAAATTTACAAATAAAACGGTCAGTAAATGATAAACTAAACTTAAAATCGCAATTTATATAGAGTTAACTAATTTAATAAATGTAGGTATATTGATTGAAAATATAACCTTAATTTGTTACACAATAAAATTAATTAATTATTATTAATTGAATTGTCTTAATTACCAAGTTAGTATATTTGACTCATATTTCGTTCTGAAATAAGTTTTAAACTTATTATTATTATTATTTTGAACGTCTGTTATTCGAGTTCGAAAATACAACTATAAAATCAATATAACCTAGCATTCTGACCTGTCAATTAATTCATTTTTTTCCTGAAATTTTTAAGTTACAACAAGATAGCCAACATTTTAATGTTGCTACATTATTATCCTTGAAATTTGGAAATTTTAATTTTGCCCCTAGCTCGTCGTCTTCTGTCAAAAACATTTTTTTTTATGTATTACAGTACGTAAATGGACATTCATACAGAGAACAGTACCCACCGTACCACTAGCGCTGCTAGTGAGAAAATTTTCGTTCTTCATGAAAGAGGGTCATGGCAGTTATTTTAGTATTTTTTTTTTGACCGTCCCTTCTTAGTTCGGTCCTGAATCTAGCATGTAGACTGTCCTTCGAGGGGTGTGTTTATTTTTATTTATGTTATCATGTTGTCGACCGTTTATACTTTAAATTATTATACTGTATGTACTAGGCACTAAAAATATAATTATTATTAATAGGTCATACAGCAATGAATGTTATTATGCCAGTGGTTTTATAAATAAAGTGATAAATAATAAAGCTTTTTAAACAAGCACCCTTTCCAAGCGCATTAACCAACATTAAAAATGAATACATTCATTGCTGTATTTATATCATTAGGTGAACTAAAATTTATTTGAACAAAAACTTTCTTAATACATCGCTTAAAATGATATTTATTTCAATTTCAATATTCAGCATGTATTTTATCAATCTAACGTTTACACCAGATGAGGGCAGTGTAGCCTAAAGGATAGCATACTTAGTACCAACCTCTAGACTAGACTGTCGTGGGTTCGAATCCCTCTTGCACTCATGGATGTTTTGTGATCTTCTTTAGTTTTAAGTTAGTTGTTATTTAATGTAATTTAAGACGCTAAAGACCTAAGTTGTCGACGCTTCTATAATCTACAATAAATAAAATAGTTTACACCAGATTATCAGGGCCCCACTAACTACAGGGCTAAATGAGCTATAGCCCCGGAGCGCCAAGCCTTTTGGGGGCGACAATTTTGATTTAACATTCATTTTAAAAACCTAAGTTTCGTGCTGTGGTGGATTCCACCCCTAGGTCCAGTCATCCGGTCAACATCAATAGTGTACGTGTCGTATACTTTATGAAATGAAACACACTTGACTGCATAGCTTGAAAATAACTTAAAAAAAACCTCCTTCAAAAAAACCATTGAAAAGAGGAAAATAATAAAATTTTTAGGTCGGCGGCGCCCGTTTTACTAAAACTTTTTATATATTTACTTAATATATTAAATTGGCGCCGACTCCAGAATTTTATTATTTTCCTCTTTTTAGTGGCTTTTTTTAAGTTATTTTATTATTTATTTAAGTTATTATTTATTTAAATTATTTTATTTTTTATTTTACAGTCGCTTTACAGTACGTAGTTGGCACGCGTCGAATTAACTGACTTCTGACTTGATATTTGATTACTAAACTAAAAAAAGAAAAAAACCGAACTGATTTTGGTAAAATTTATGTGGAACCACCCTGAAGGTATGCCCTATTAAAAAAAACAAGAGTCGGTTCACAATTGCAGGAGATATGAGGTGGCATACATAATAAAATACTTATATAAAAAATACATAATTAAAAAATAAGTTGAACTACTGAACCGATTTAAGTAAAATTTATATGGAACCGCCCTGAAGGTATGTGCTCTATTAAATAAAACAACAATCATGAAAATCGAATACAAATCGACGACATGCGTTATAATATGATATAAGTATGTTGCGAATTCCTACGGTCGGATTACGAATTTAATTAATTAATTATTAATCATTATTATTTATTAATTATGCTATATATATATATAAATTTTCCGTGAAAAATTATCTAACTGATGGTGAAAACCGCATCAAAATCCGTTGCGTGGTTTAGGAGGAGTTAGCGGTTAAACTGACAGACAGACAGACAGACGCGAAAAGCGACTTCAATTTATACTATGTAGAGAAGAAGCATGCTTTGGAAAAACAATTTGCATTATGTCAAGTGACAGTTAAATACTTTAGAGTTTAGGTTATCGATAGATAAAATTAAGAAAAATCGCAGGATAGTGGACAAAATATTTGATTTATTTAATTGAATGTACGACGTTTCGTCTATATATTTAGACTTTTTCAAGTACATGTACTTGAAAAAGTCTAAATATATAGACGAAATGTCGTACATTCAATTAAATAAATCAAATATTTTGTCCAATATCCTGCGATTTTTCTTAATTTTATTATAACACGATTTCTAATATAAGTTATCGATAGAGTTTAGGTAATAGAAATAAACAGTAAATTATTTGAATACAAAGGAAAACGGAAGAAAATATTAGATATTAATTTCAGTGAGTAGTTTTAAATAACATTTACACAGGTAATGTGTTTTAACAAAGGTGATAGCTTAAAATTGCTTCGATTTAGAGCAATAGGGCGGTTAGAAAGATTTATGTTGCCATGATTAACAATAATACAACGGTTACATCGGGATTAATTCGTACGTTTTTTATTAAAGTGATATTTCTTTACACAAGCAGTAAAGTAATTTAGATTCATGAGAAAAGACGTTACGAAACCCCGCACCGCCCCTCCTTTACATCGTTGACGTATGAATGTTTCTCTGTATGTGCAGCGCTGGATTTACACTAGGGACACTGGGGGCTAGTACCCAGGTCGGCAAATTTTCAGGGGCGGCAAAATTTGGAACGTGAAAACATTCATAAATTAAAATAAATAAAATACTTTTTCTCATTATTAAGAATGAAATTATGAACACTGCAGTTTTATTTACAAAATTGTGAAAAAAACTTCAGTGTGGGGCGGCATTTTTCACGGTGCCCCAGGGCGGCACTTAGGGTAAATCCGGCCCTGTGTATGTGTACATTCGACGCGAATAGAAGTTTCACTTCTGTAGTATGTATAGTGTATACGACTTTCAATTGTTTATAAAGAAATCAAATCAACCGGTATATAAGTACTATAGAGTTTTTGAAATACTTCATATTGTTTTATGTACAATAATACAGTCGACAAAAACGGAAATTTAATATATTCAGATTTATACTAATGGATTTCATGCTACAGACGTTAAAAACGCTAAATATTTACATATAATTCGTTATAAATAGAGTTTTAACACGCTTTTCATTCCAGTGCAGTGCTTAGAATTAAGCATTTAAGTTTCGATCGAAAATATTACGAGGAAAAAGGTCACGGATAGTGTTGCCGTCTCGTCTAGATGAGAATTAATGCTAAAAATATTAGTAAAAAAAACTTTTTAGACAAGCTTTTATTGAAATGTACTAAAAAGGAAAAAATAATATTTAATAATTTTGGTTCATAATTATTATAAAAGCGGCGGTTGTAATCTCCTAGATAGTTTATTAGTCGCAACCCCCGCTTTTATAATACATAGTTATGAACCAAAATTATTAAATATTATTTTTTCCTTTTTAATACATTTCAATAAAAGCGTGTCTCTAAATAGTTATTTTCGATATGTGTGCGTAAAGTGAGGTATTCTAGTAGGCTTAAATTGAAGCACGAGATAAGGGACTGACGCATACACAACCAGATCGAGTGCGCCGTATACCCCCACGAGCCGTTAGGCGAGTGGGGGTAAGCGCACGAGATCTCGTTGGTACTAGGCATAAAAGAAGAGAGGACACCAGTCACTGACACACTGACCTGTGAGTCGCCAAGGAGAACACTTCGACCGCTGCCACATCGCCTTTGAGAATGTCTACCGCAGTTGTAGACGAAACGTCAGGTAGAAATACCACCGGACCACGGTCTACAAGCCCAGAAACTATGAAGACTTGGAACAATGCCGGCCGTAAAGCTTGCACACCTGGATAAAGAGGAGAAGTTCGAATTTTTTTTGATTTTGGTAAACCTAATCATGACAGACGGATGTACGGAAACGCCACTGGTACCAGTATTTTACTTACACCATATATAAAATAGTACGCGGTCCCTGAATGAACGGTAAGCTGTCACTTTATAGAAATTAGATGAATGAATAAGATAAAGTCTAGTAAAACATATTATGTACTGTGTTTACATAGACACAGGTTGATTGAAAAGGTTATCACTATACCTGACACTTTGTGAATTGATTGAACTAGTACCCTTACAACATCAACAATACAGGTAGACAAAACAACAATCCACCATATCTTTACTAACTACCGAATTTACCTCTTGATATTTTAAGCCGTTCTTATTCTAACAGCCCATTACTGTGCGTATAATGTGGGGTAGTTTAATCGAAACGATATTTTAACCAAATCGCATTACATGCAGGGGCGGACGTGAGTTTGTGGGCCCTGGGCTAATACAACTTGGGGGCCTGCCTAATTAATCAACTATTTGCCATTTTGTCAAAAAACTGTTTTCGATAATGATGTTCTAGGTACACGGTATAGGAAAAAAAAAGAGGACAATAAAATGTTTGATTTATTTAATAGCCGCCACATTTCATTGGATCTCTCGTCAAACTGGCCAGTTACTAGACAGTGACTCGATATTATACTGGCCAGCGCCTGGCTTAAGTCTAGTCAAACTAGTCAGTTACTAGACAGAAACTAGATTTCATTTCTACTAGGGTGTCCATTGTCTTCAATTGGGGCTGGGGACCCTTTATATCCACGGGGCCCTGGGCTGCAGCCCAAAAATCCCTTATATAGATCCGGCCCTGATTACATGTTCACATGATTCGATAATTTGTTACCCTTACAACTTCAACAATACAGGTAGACAAAACAACAATCCACCATATCTTTACTAACTACCGAATTTACCTCTTGATATTTTAAGCCGTTCTTATTCTAACAGCCCATTACTGTGCGTATAATGTGGGGTAGTCAAATCGAAACGATATTTTAACCAAATCGCATTACACGTTCACATGATTCGGTAATTTTATCGCATACACTTCCTCTTGTGGTCATTTGGTGTTCAATAAACCAATCGAATCGTCTGAAGTTGATCATATATAGATGCATGCGTCACTGGCGACTGATTATATTATGTATTTTAAAGGTTCCGTGCCTCCGTATGGAACCCTATTACCCTGCATACGATGTCTGTCTGTCCGCCTGTCACAGGGCTCTATCTCACAGGTTGTGCGTTGTTATGGCATGAATCCTGGCAAATAATAATTAGAATGAAATAATTAATAATCAATTAATTTTTATAAATTAATAAATTAATGTTGTTACACGTTCATAGTATAGCGAATTTTAATAACTCTCTACTACGACTGCACTGTGCGCGTGAATAGAATATAGCAGACGGTTGGAAATGCCTGGAGTCGTACTTATATTGTATTATGCGCGCGTTACATCATTCGGGTGACTCAGTGGTAAAACGTTTGACTGAAGTGGTGAAGCGTTTGACTAGTTCGATCCTGGGTTTCGGATCGCAATATTTTTGTTTTGTTTTTTTATAATAAAATATTCTGTTAATATATATTTTTTACTTTAAAAATATAAGCTAATTAAATTTGATACGGAAAAAAAGAACAAAATAAAAAAAAACTTTTTGAAAACAAATCTGTTGATTTTTTACCCCTACCTAACTCCTTATTTTTATTATTGTACGGAACCCTCGGTGCGCGAGCCTGACTCGCACTTGACCGATTTTTTACCGTTCACCGCATACGATGATACGGTTGCCATTTACAAAACAGAATGTTAAAAGTGATCGACTCTAGGTGATTTTACGGTGGCGGCAGACTCCCTTCTCTATGGTGGGGTCAGTATCGTGTAAACATACACATTTAATTGAATGCGCCACGGCAGGTAGGTACCTACGGTAAAAAATACTGATACTGCAAAACTGTAGATTGTACAATGTACAGTGTGAACGGGGTCTAAAACGCGATTTCGACGCTACCAAATGAGAGCAACTTGTCAACAATCAGACAACGAAATTAGATTCTCATGCTGGGTTGCAGAAAGCGTTGTTAAAAAATCTGATTTGACTTATCCCCAAATCAAATCAAAGAAAAAATATTTTTCTTTTGATGTCATTACAAATTCTCACTGGAGTGTATTGTGTATTCATCAATGAATTAGGGCTTGAGAATAGCCGAGCGTGTAGCAATGCTGTTGTTTACATGGCGTTGCTATGGTACCTCTATTACAAGTTCCCTGATTCTAGCTCGAGAGCTGGTAAGTGTCATTTGGATTTTCAATTTATTATTAAAAAAAAAATAATGAATTGAAAATATGAATTGGTGCTAGGCCTAAATAACCTTAGCTGTTGGTGGTCTTTAAAACACAATTAATTAGATCCTAGGCACGGATAATCTTGCAAACAGCTGAAGAGCTTTAAAAATTTTAAAGTTCCGGTGCAGAACATACATTATGATTACCTCTTTTATTTTTGATTAAATTTTGCTAACGAACTATCTTATGTTAAAATATTTGACTTGAAAGCTCGTTTCTTGAAGTTTTACGCTGGAAAGACTAATGAAGGAATATTCAGAACATGGTTATGGAAAGTTTTCAAACATGTGTAAGTATAACGATGTAAATTTTGCCATCGACTAACTACATATTATAATATCTATAATAAATATTATATCTATATATTTTATTACACTAAATATAATTCTAGTATACATATTATGATGTTCTCTTAAGAAAACATCCTTTCGAGGGGTGTGCAAGTACTCGAGAAATCGAGTACCGCTCGTGTCTGAAAAGTGATGAACCGTATTTGCTGAAGATGGGAGCATTAGCTCTTGAAATGTACATTCATTAATAAAATTATTGTGGTTAGACGTGACTAAACTCTTTATTATTAAATTAAACCACAGTACTCTTAATTAGTATTTGCTGAAGATGAGAGCATAGCTCTTGAAATGTACATTCATTAATAAAATTATTGTGGTTAGACGTGACTAAACTCTTTATTATTAAATTAAACCACAGTGCTCTTAATTAGTATTTGCTGAAGATGAGAGCATAGCTCTTGAAATGTACATTCATTAATAAAATTATTGTGGTTAGACGTGACTAAACTCTTTATTATTAAATTAAACCACAGTGCTCTTAATTAGTATTTGCTGAAGATGAGAGCATAGCTCTTGAAATGTACATTCATTAATATTGTGGGTAGACGTGACTACACTCTTTATGAATCGTCGAGTCAAGTAGACAAAGTATTTGAAGAAATTCTAGACCAGTTTCATTGAAAGTGACGTTTCATACTTGCTTTCGAAGACGAAAGTTGACAATTGCATACAAAAATTGAAAAATGAAAGTCGTGCATGCGCAGATCAATTGTGTGTTTTAAAGACCACCAACAGCTAAGGTTATTTGAGCCTAGCACCAATTCATATTTTCAATTCATTATTTTTTTTTAATAATAAATTGAAAATCCAATTGACACTTTTACCAGCTCTCGGGATAGAACCCGGGAACTGGGGACTTGTAATAGAGGAACCATAGCAACGCCATGTAAACAACAGCATTGCTACACACTCGGCTATTCTCAAGCCCTGCGCAGATCAATAATAACATGTTTTCGGCCAATGCGGATTGTAAACTATATCTGATAGCACCGTTTAACCTACAATTTCTTCAGTTATAGGATGTTTTGACGTGAATAACGTCTAATGTCTCATATACTGAGGTGGCATTTTAGAAATATTAGATGTAACGGAAATAATCGGAAGTGGTTGACATGTGAAACAAAACATCATATGTATACTATGTTAAGGTCTCAGACAGTACCTAATAGACCGAGAGCTAGTGACAATTTTTTGGTGTTTTTTATTCAAGGCCTTATTTTTGTGAAGATGTTGAGGAAGGCATATTAAAGTGCCCTGAGTAAGGGATTTTGCTAGATAGCGATATGGGAAGGATGCAGACCGCCCCCAATATGAAACAAAAAAAATGGTCACAATTATAATTGCTTCAAGGCTGAAATTGTTTGTATAGCTTGTCGGTGCCCCAATAATACCATTATAATATTTGCAGATCGATTGGTTTGTATTAAAGGGGTGGTAGCCAGATCACCCTAAACATATCATGTACCCGATGAAATTTAAATTATTAGTTCAAGGTTCAAATTTTAATATGTTGTTGCAGCGACTTTTTACGCATATATTTCAATTTGCAGAACAAAATGTCGGGTATTAACCCCCTCTCTTACAGGGAAACTTGCTCGCCTAGGTGTTTATATCGTTCTGCAAGGGGGTTACTATAGCTCTCGGTATATAGGTATTTCTCTACAATATTGAAGTATGCTGCTAAAAACAACGTTTATAATAATAAATTAAACTCTTGATGACAAAGCCTGTCATTGGCTTATTTGCGTCAATAGAAATCTCGTGATGCATTGATATCTTAAAAGCACCTAGATGGAACATTGCTTTATTTTACCCGCGATTTGTGTGGAACCAAATCAGTGGTCTAAGTACAATGCCATGTAACCCCAGTTTATATGTTTTTTTACCTTTTTCGACATAAAAATCCAACACAATTAATTTTTATCTCAAAATTATACGAAAATGCGAAAATCAATCAAATCCAACAATAAACAACAAAATTGGCATTATTTAACCTCCATCATTGTTTTTAATGGCATTTTCTTACAAAATGCTAATTTTAATCTCGAGGTCGTGTTCAGCACCTGAAAATTCTGTGTAAATTACTGAAATATTGACCGTCATTTTAGATTTTAAAGGTTCCTGAGAAAATTTTGAAGTCGCTCTTCAAATTACCTTTAAGGTACACCCATCCATTATTTTAAATTTAATTCAATTTTTATTGTATTGTTTTATTGTTCATGTATAATCACAAAGGATCAGAATAAAACTCTATGGCGACCCGTTTGTTTAACAAATTTCCATCCAATAATACAAACCATTAATTTATAATAAACTACACTCTACAATATCTTTGTAGAGCTGTGATCGGTGAATCTTTAATTAGATGACGGTTGAAGGCGAAGTCTTCGTGTTGCGTAACGCGTAAGAATCAAAATAAAACTCAATTAAACAATTAACATCAGCGTTGCGTTTTTATTTTGATACATATGCTACGCGAAGGCTACAGATACCTAATTATTTCCAAAATTAAATTTTAACTTTTCTGTGACTTACTGTACTGGTCTTTGAACGAATTACAAATATTTAACTTATATCCAATCAACCAGCGTCGATTTGTACATAAAAGATGAGTGCATGTCGGCTTCAAATAAATAAGCACTATAAACTCTTTCTTTTTATTAGGTTGGTATAAGTTGTGGATGATACAAGAGGTCAAAGCTGACATCCAATTAGTAATCTGATACTCTCTGACGGTATCACCTTCAATTGAATTAAAAACATCATCCCTCATTTCTATCAAGATATACTCTGAAAAATGTAGCTTTCAATTTTGTGAAAATAAACTGTTCAAGCTGAATAAATCCGTTCTAGGAAAGTTCTCACAGACATTTTACAATTAAATGGCTTGTAAACAACCAATGAGCATAGTTTGTGTCCGATTTATGGAATGAATAGTTCATTCTTCTTTTTATTCTATCTATTTGCAAGACTTTTAATAGCCATTTGCACCAACATCAATTAACTACTGAAGCAGAATTTAATCGCAGATATCTATAAAAGTTTCTCGTTATCAAAAACAGAATGTTTAAATTCTAATAAATTAAGGATTTATTTATTTTATTTATTGTAAATTATAGACGCGTCGACAACTTAGGTCATTAGCGTCTTAAATACATTAAATAACAATTCTTTTAAAACTAAATGACATCACAAAACATCCAAGCTTGGTGCCGCAACCTCTAGACTGGACTGCCGTGGGTTCGAATCCCATCTGCGCTCATGGATGTTTTGTGATATTATTTAATTTTAAGTTAGTTGTAATTTAGTGTAGTTGAAAGACGCTAATGACCATAGATGTCGACGCGTCTATAATCTACAATAAAAAAACTCGTGTCGCAGTGCCAAAACCCTGCCGACAATATAGTGTATTTGCTAATGCAGGCCTTGTGGCTTTAATACGTAAACTCAGTTTGTTTTTGGACAAAATAAAAAATTTAACCCCTTAATACAGCCCTTAAAATAATATTTTTTTTCTTAATTTCAATATTATTATCAATGCAACCTCTGTACCAAATTAAATACACCCTTCAGTAAGTAAATCACTATCCGCAAACTAGTGTTTTCATAAAATTTGTAAGTCCAGTCCTGTCGGGCCGATTGTATTTAAATTTTAGCACCACATTTTAATCTTTACTAAAGGGTTAAATTTCAATTTTGAAACAATTCGGACAATTTTTTCGGTATTTTTGGGCCCAAAAACTTTTTTCAACCCCTAAAAACTACCCTTAAAATAGTCCAATCGGGCCCATTTTAAATAGGCTTCGTGCGGTGATGGATTCCAACGTGCCTACCAAATTTCGTCAAAATCAATTAACTCTTTCGAAAGTTATAGCCCGTATATATATACATTTCCAAAAATGGTGCCAAAGTGTTCAGGAGGCTATGAAACGTCGAGAAATTTTGGTCCGACCCCTAGGTCCCGCCATCCGACCGATGCCAATAGTGTATGTGCCATATGGCAAATACACTAATAAATAAATAAACAAAACATCCATGATCGGAGGTGGGATTCGAATCCACGACAGTGTGATCCAAAGGCCGCTACGCTAACCGTTACACCACACTGTCCTCAAATTAGGGATTTAAATAACTAATCTAAACGTATTTTCCTTTTCAAGTTTAATATCTATAATTGTCGAGTCGAGTTAAGAGGTTAAAATTAATCATTAGTGAATACTGGGGGAGGGGGACTAAGAGACTTTAGCCCCCCCCCCCCTGTAAATTGGGAATAGAATTAATAAAAAGAAATAAGTACCAATAGAAATATCATAAAATACAATAAATATTGAGTTCGCTCCCAAAAAAATCCTAGATCTGCGCCCGTAAAATATTTAAAATTTTTTTTAACATTTTTCAGTATTTCAACTTTTTTCTAGGAGTTGCAATTCAGTAATGTGTAGTGTAAAATACACGATCTCATTTTTAACGCGTTGAGAGCACCACAAGTTGATGTGCCTTTAATGCGATTGCATTTATTGCAACAAAGTAGAAGTCATTTTAATTACAAATAATATAGTCAAATAATTTTTTTTACTGTCGCCGCAATTTAAAAAGTAGTATTGAAAGTTCGTATTTTTAGTTATACACATAGATAAAAGCTTTTTTCATTGCACAAAACCTAATAAAAATGTTAAATGAGCAATGTAACACGAAAAATTTTAGCTTTATAATAGAGTTTCATCATTTATTTGTATTTTATAGTCTATTTATAGCTTTAAAACATTCTGACTGATAGTTAAATCATTATAGGTCATTCATCGATTTGAAAGTTTTAGATTCCAAATGGACAAATGCACTCTATTATGTCAATTTAATAAAAACTCGGGTCGCAGTGCCAAAACCCTGCCGACAATATAGTGTATTTGCTAATACAGGCATTGTGGCTTTAATAAGTAAACTTAGTTTGTTTTTGGACAAAATAAAAAATTTAACCCCTTAATACATCCCTTAAAATAATATTTTTTTTTTAATTTCAATATTATTATCAATGCAACCTCTGTACCAAATTAAATACACCCTTCAGTAAGTAAATCACTATCCGCAAACTAGTGTTTTCATAAAATTTGTAAGTCCAGTCCTGTCGGGCCGATTTTATTAAAATTTTAGCAGCACATTTTAATCTTTACTAAAGGGTTAAATTTCAATTTTGAAACGATTCGGACAATTTTTTCGGTATTTTTGGGCCCAAAAACATTTTTCAACCCCTAAAAACCACCCTTAAAATAATCCGATCGGGCCCATTTTAAATAGGCTTCGTGCGGTGATGGATTCCAACGTGCCTACCAAATTTCGTCAAAATCAATTAACTCTTTCGAAAGTTATAGCCCGTACACATATATAAATATAAATATATATATATATATATATACATATATAAATAGACATTTCCAAAAATGGTGCCAAAGTGTTCAGGAGGCTATGAAACGTCGAGAAATTTTGGTCCGACCCCTAGGTCCCGCCATCCGACCGACGCCAATAGTGTATGTGCCATATGGCAAATACACTAAAAAGTATCTACTAATGTGTTTGAATACTAGAAAAAAACGACAATTTAGTTACTTCTTAAGTCTTAACCACAACCAGTGGCGGCGCGTGAACATTTTACATGGGTGTTCTGCAGAGTCAACCCGGAGATTGGAGTAGCCCCCCCCCCCCCCTAATGAGGCAACCTCGAAAAAAAAAAATTCAAAAATACATTTGATGCAATTTTTAAGTGTATTTTTTGATCTGAATAATTTGTCTATACATTATACAATGATTTCGCTAGCGCTAAAATCGTAAATAAAGTGATTTTTATAGCAATATTTTTTATTGTATTAAAAAAAGAGTGTGTGTGTACTATGTACCTACGCACGTCAGAAGTTATACTTGTTTTAGATAACAAAACAAAAATAACTCCGAACATTTTATCCCGCGTGCCAGTACTAAACGTTTGTAAAAAAGACGATAAAATAATAAAATAAAGATATTAAAAAAATTAATTTAATTTAATAAATTATTAATTTATTAAATATATTTATTTATGATATTTATCTAATTATTTATTAAAAAAAAAATAAGGTATGTTTGTATTGAGATTTGAACCCGAGACCTATTGCTTATAGAGCCACTACGTTACCGCTACACCACGAAGACACCTTATTGCATTGCTATATAATACGGTATTATAACCAAGAAAAATAATACTGTACTAGGTTCTGCGCACCCGTTCTGGCTTTTACGCGTATAAATCTGTCTCATTTTTACTAAATCATCTCTCTTTAACACATTGGATTTAGGTGCAACACAAACTGCAGCACCTCCTGCAGGACTGTTTATAGAATATAGGCCTGCGGCATGCCGTCATTCATAATAATGCTATGTGATTATGAAATTAAAACATATTATGCAGATTTATACAATATTTTTTTTGAATTGTGCGTTATTTTCTGGCAGTGCGGCAGCTCCGCAGCTTTCATAGAGGAGCCGCCACTGACCACAACAGTTTTAATTTTTTTAAAAAACTCTATAATATAGAGATATGGTAATCCGTAGATATGCACCGAAACGTTAGCAAAGATATGCAATTCTAAATTTCAGGATTGCTATTTATTTATTATTACTTATTTAGCCACAGAGACTTCCTCTCCCAATTTCAGATTTAATTTTAATTTAGTTTTCTAGTTGTTGATGATGGGATATGCATATCCATTATTAAAATGTTTGTGACTCGCGCGGACATTATAGTGTAGCAAAACCCCAGATGATACGCCGCTGGCGACAATAGAAGCATCGAGAACAATTAACAATGTGTAGCAAAAACCCAGATTTGCGCCACTGGCGACAATCGTAGCATCCAGAACAAGTAACAGTGGTTAGGCGTGGCATTATATCGAAGACACAAGAATGTTCTCGAAAGCGCGCGAGCGTGGAGGGGTCAAGCTGCTAGCTCTATATAAGTAGAGCAGTCACCGGGAGAAACAACAACGAGTTAGTGATTTAGTGTCGTGTTATATACAACGGAAATAAATAATTACAGTGCTATTGAAGTGTTTTCACTTTGTTTGAGAAATACTGTTCGTGTTATTATTATATAAACAGTGTTGACTGTTGAAATTGACTTTTCATTGTTACGAATTATTGTATATTGTTGTTTACATTTTTTTATTATTGGAAATAAATAATTTACTCCACCCACGTAAGAAAACAGTTTTATTACAATAGCAAAGTAATCTATGAAGTACTACTTAACACACACGTGTTTTAAAATAAAACAAAACAGTAATTAAATTGTTATTTATCAAATAATTGTAGTTGTTACTTATTAATTGTGTCTACGTGCTTTAAAATTATAAATCCCGCCAAGATTTACTACAATCGGAAAAGACGGCTGTATATGTGTGCTCTATAAATATCATAAAATCGGCTTTTGTACAAAAAAATCGTGATCATGAGAAAATATTAAAATCTGCATTTTTTAAATTCCGTGCATGTTCACGTTTGAAATATTGTAGTTTTACGATTTCCATGCAAAGCTGTCATTTTATTAGCATGTTCGAAAAATGTACGCGTTCTAAGGGCTGTGTTTAAATTATTAAAACACATAATAGTATATATTGTGTAACTATAGTGTGCTAAATATATCTTTGCGCGTCGGCCGTAATGCTTTCAGTACGAGTAGTATAGGTGAGCGCACACGAGCCTTGGCACACGCGTTGCACACTATACTTTATTCAACACATGCATGGTTTTAGACATTAATTGAATTAATATCAAGCACCTTAGATAGATAGATAGATTCACTGACAGCAGTACATCTCATAAAAAACGTTCATTTAAGATCCGCATTACAAACACGAAAAACACTAAAAGCGTGCATGTGTTGAATAAATGTTATTTTTGCGTTAAATCGACCATAATAGTAAGTATAAACAGACAGACAGAAATTTCAGAAATTCATTTTCTTGTATAAAATTAAAAGCTTGTAAAAGAAATTTAAAACAAGGTTTTATTAAAATGTAGGGTAGGTACTAAAAAAGAAAAAATCCAGGTGGAAACTAATCAAGATGAGCATAATCACGGTAGAGACATAGATTGTAGATTATATAAACGCTCGAAAACTGAGATCATTATAAATGATCACCATCGAGAGGTTTCGATAGGTCCTCGCTCTGCTGACTCCATCATCAGGTCGGACACACAAAAATAATAATTGTATTGTCATTGGAACTACAAAGTTTCAAGCCGATCGGTAGATCTACTGTTCACCAACGAGAGGTGTCCTGTCACGGTCGCCAATTGTAACGTTTCTCCATCATCAGGTTGGAGACATGCAAAATATTGTATTGTCATCGGAACTACGTATGTGTGCAAAGTTTCAAGCCGATCGGTAGATCTACTGTTCACCATCGAGAGATGTCCTGTCACTGTCACCAATTGTAACGTTTTTCCATCATCAAGTCGAAGACATGAAAATATTGTATTGCCATCGGAACTACGTTTGTGTGCAATATGTAATGTCGATCGGTAGATCTAGTGTTCACCAACGAGAGGTGTCCTGTCACGGTCGCCAATTATAACGTTTTTCCATCATCAGGTCGGAGACATGAAAATATTGTATTGTCATCAGAACCACGTATGTGTGCAACATTTCAAGTCGATCGGTAGATCTACTGTTCACCAACGAGAGGTGTCCTGTCACGGTCGCCAATTGTAACGTTTCTCCATTATCAGATTGGAGACATGCAAAATATTGTATTGTCATCGGAACTACGTATGTGTGCAAAGTTTAGAGTCGATCGGATATATGGAGCCGTGGAGGTGGGTCAAAATTGGATTACAAGATTTGATCCTTGTAACAAGTGCAGAAGTTAAGAGTGTTCTCTAGCGGAAGTTACCCCCTGCACTCTTCATCTCAAATCCTTTCCTCTTGCCTAAAAACAAAACCTGCTCTCCCGACGCTATTTTTAAAGCTAAAAGTTTCGTGTAAATGTCAAACGAAAAACCAAGAATAATGAATCACACTACAGATAAAGCTTGAAAGATAAATGCTTGTTTAAGCTTACAACAAAACGAAATTAAAAGAGATTACAGTTTTATATATTAGTACTGATTCAAAATGTGTCGAAGTTTCTACATCCTTTAATGTTGGAAATACAAATTATTGCACTGGCATATTTATTACTGCATGTGAAGGAAGTAATTCCAGAACACATTCTACTTGCTACATTATCGATATGCAAACTGATAAAATGTGTATAAATTGCAATTGAACTTATGAGCATTTTTATATAATATCCATCTGCATAATACTGGCACATCTCATACTCTTACATGCATCTATACAGGGTGTACAAGAAAAACTGCTAAAATTAGTATAGAGTGTTCCCACAGCCACTGTGTTTTAAGTTATCTGAAATTTGAAATGAAATTGAAATGAATTTATTTTTTCATAAAAAATACAAGCAGTATAACATTGCAATGTGCATATCTGAAAAAATAATAGGATACATATAAAGGAATCCCCGTACTTGCTAACTATTGATACTGGAAAACTAATGCTGGGTTTATCGTGCAATTTTAACAGGTTGTCTTTTTTATCACGTTGTTAAGTTTTTATTGCTACGTGTTCATTGGTTGCTGCGTTTTTATTTTGGTAAATTGTTGATCGTTGTCATAGCAACCGTCATTTTACACTTTGCGTACCGGAACAAAAAAACATAATTTCTTCCTAATCCCAGTTTGTGCTTAAATACGTTTTTCTTATTACATCTGACTTGTAAACTAGACGCAAGAAAATTACAGTTAATACCGACGTCTAGTTAACTAGTCTCTGTATTCAAACCAAACATTGATTTTTACAGTATTTTAGTGACATCTGTTGGAGAAGTGAATGAACAAAAAATACGTTGACTAGTTAACAAGTCGTATTTTAACATATACCCCCTTGTGTTAACTACATGTACAAAAAAACGAAATAGACATTTTTTTTGTGAATGGTGGTAATTGGTGATAGTGATACACTATTGAAATTTGGGACCACTCCTGCTGTTTAAAGGTGTTTATGAAGCATTTTTCTTATTGCGGGATTAACGGCATTTTTTGTTTTTTTTACTTGGTACCTACTTAAGGCAAATTTTGCAAGTCAAGTAAACTGGACACTAAATATTAATCAATATTTATGTATGTCTAGTTAACTTGACGTCGGTACGCAAAGTGTTAACGGTGTGATTAAAAAATAAAATTGTATGATAAACCCAGCATAAGTGTGCTCGTTATGAGCTAAAACTTTTAGAGGCAAATTCGTTGGCTCAATCAGAATTTTGGTAACATGTTCGTTTTTGAGCTATATAGGCAAAATTTTTAGTTGAATTCACTGCCGCAGTACAAATTTTTATAGTTGCTGTAATTTCACAGATATTATATCTATTTGTATTTTTTTGTGGAAATTTAAGTTTACATATTTTTGAAATGTCACAATGCGAATGTAGGTATTAGCAAATATATTATTTTAACAGGAGGGTTCTGCACCTTGATCCGAGTTTTTTCAGTGTTCTAGTACCCAATGATCCACTTTTCAACTTCACTCCCCATATCTATATACAGGGTGTCCAAGACTTGCGTTGTCGGCCGATATATTGATTTTGGGTGAAGATAGGAAAAAAGTTTAAATACAAAAGTTGTATAAATTTTAATAGTGTATAACCTAAAAATATTTTCAATTATACAGCCTGTCCCATTTAAGCGTGGCAGATCAAAGCTATGTTTTTTTTAACCTAGCACCCTGTTTTTATTTGTTTTTTCAATTCTGCATCTAAATGTGAATAGAAATTGTAAGGAAAGCCATGCTCTAAAATTCAGTAATTTTTGAGTTATTCAAGTTTTTTAGAAATTTTTGACACGTGCAGACCTTTACCTAAAATTTAACATAGCCAAAACAGAAACCTTTATCAAACTGAAATTTTGAGGATCACTAGATAATGGACGGACAAATCAATGTCTGTCCTAAAAAAAAATGAATTTATTATACAGGGTGTTCAAAATAATGTACTTCTTTTACCTAACTTCAATTACGTGTAACTTTTGATTGTTAAATACAACGAGGTAATTTTTCTGCTGGAATTGTATTCTTAAGGATATTTACTAACACTTTTATTAAGGGTTGTCCAAACCTAAGCCTATTATTTTAATACGAAAATATTAGGTTTAGGTTTGGACAACCCTTAATAAAAGTGTTAGTAAATATCCTAAAGAATACAATTCCAACAAAAAAATTATATCGTTGGAGTTAACAATCAAAAGTTACACATAATTGAAGTTAGGTAAAAGAAGTACATTATTTTGAACACCCTGTATAATAAATTCATTTTTTTTAGGACAGACATTGATTTGTCCGTCCATTATCTAGTGATCCTCAAAATTTCAGTTTGATAAAGGTTTCTGTTTTAAATATGTCAAATTTTAGGTAAAGGTCTGCACGTGTCAAAAATTTCTAAAAAACTTGAATAACTAAAAAATTACTGAATTTTCGAGCATAGCTTTCCTTACGATTTCTATTCACATTTAGATGCAGAATTGAAAAAACAAATAAAAACAGGGTGCTAGGTTAAAAAAAACATAGCTTTGATCTGCCACACTTAAATGGGACAGGCTGCATAATTGAAAATATTTTTAGGTTATACACCATTAAAATATATACAACTTTTGTATTTAAACTTTTTTTCTAGCTTCACCCAAAATCATATATCGGCCGACAACGCAAGTCTTGGACACCCTGTATAGGCAAAACTCGAATTTAATAATTTGACATAACTTTATTACAACATAAAATTAATTAAAAACATCACGAAATTTTATATCTACATTTTTAGTTGAATTCACTGCCGTAATACACATTTTTATAGTTGCTGTGATTTCACAGATATGTCTACTTGTATTTTTTGTGGAAATTTAAGTTTGCATATTTTTGAAACGTCACAATGCGAATGTATTAGCAAATATATTATTTTATCAGGAGGGTTCTACACCTTGATCCGAGTTTTTTCAGAGTTCTAGTACCCAATGATCCACTTTTCCACTTCTCTCCAGCTGACCCATATCTATATACATATATACCATCACACCATCCTACTATCAGGCTACAACTCGGCCCAACAACATCATAACAACCTGCACAACAATATTATATGCACGTCAAAAACTGTTTAGCACCCTGTAAACACGTGACGGCTGCACATAGTCAAACTAATCGACGTGTAGACCGTGTTTTATTGCCTGCCGTTATTTTAATCCCTAACTATGCACATTCTACTTACATTTCTCTATTTTTATTAACACACAATGCTATAATATACACGCTAAAGCTTACAACACAACGATAACGAGAGCAATATGCGACAAATGCCTGCGTCATTTACAAGGTGTTTTTTAAAAAAGGTTGCATCAAACTTAACGAATAGTGATGAGCAAAATTGGTCTTGGTCTTGCAGTCTTGGTCTTGGTCTTGCTTTTTCGCAAGACCAAGACCAAGACTGCATTAGACTATCATTAGACTAGCAAGACCAAGACCAAGACCGAATGAACGCAAGCGTGTTAAAAATGATGTAATTTTGATATTTTTTAACATTTTAATAAAATAAAGTATTTTGTTAGTTAATAATAGATTGTGAATTATTTTTAATTTATAACTATATGATGATCTTCAGAAGTAAAAAACTAAAAAAAAGACAGATAAAATGAGCAAGACCAAGACTTGATACGCAAGACCAAGACCAAGACCAGACATATTTGAGCAAGACCAAGACCAAGACTGAATCAGCAAGACCAAGGCCAGACATATTTGAGCAAGACCAAGACCAAGACTGAATTAGCAAGACCAAGACCAAGACTGTCCAAGTCTTGGTCTTGGTCTTGCTTTGCTCATCACTATGAACAAACGTGTATATGCATGTGTCTTGAAAAGCTTTTCTTACGAGTCATGAGCTGCTTAATACAATTTTTATCCGATCGAAAATGCAGTCAAAATATTATTGACAGTTACCAAGTTGATAGGGTTTGTAGGGACGTGGACAATAAACATAAATAAGTAGTATGACGTTTCGTCACGTTATTGTGACTTTTTCAAATACTTAGTTGTGGAATAGTCTTTGACAAAATTCATTTTTAGAGGTTAACAAAGAAAGGCACCAATTATCTGAAGATTTTACAAAAATGATTTATTTGACCATATGAGTGTACGAATAAAGTATCATAATATAATATAATATAATGTAATGTAATATAATATAATATAATATAATATAATATAATATAATATAATATAATATAATATAATATAATATAATATAATATAATATAATATAATATAATATAATATAATATAATATAATATAATATAATATAATATAATATAATATAATATAATATAATATAATATAATATAATATAATATAATATAATATAATATAATATAATCCCTATATTATTAAACGAGTAAATCTTGTATATATGTTTCTATGTATCTATATAAATATTTTCTCGAAAACGGCTCTAACGATTTTGATCTAATTTACCGAAAAGGGGTTTCGGGGGGCAAAAAATCGATTTAGCTAGTTCTCATCCCTGGAAAAATTCGTTTTCTTATCGGTTTTATCATTTTAAAAAACAGTTTTTTAACGTCATAAAACAGTGTCGTATTGTGAGTAGGCTTTGGAAAAAACAAACTATTTTCATTATTTATGTCAAATCTGACAGTCAATCTTTAACTTATTAAAATAATCAGTAATTATTTGAAAAGTAAAAAAATAGCAACAATAAAATCTAAACATAATTATGTAAGTAGTTTTAGATAAAATTTAAATAAATAGGTATGTTATTTTTATAGGTACCTAATAAAATATGTACAGGTAAGTACGTTAAATGTAGTATGACGTATAATCTTACCATAGACCTTTTTTTCTCAAAAACGACTAACGATTCTGATAAAATTTACAGAATGGGGATTTTTCGGGGCGAGAAATCGATCTAGGTAGGAATTTTGGTTCCAGAGGGGAGCAATTAAAAAAAGGTGTTTTTTATTTATTATAATTCGCTCAATTAAAGTCAGATTGATTCGAAGTCCATTTTTACATAGATTTTATATAATATATCACAAGTGTTAAAATTGTAATTGAACACTAATATAAGAAGTGTCTTGCACAACATGTAAATAATAACAAAACGGCGGCCCGAAGGGCCGCACTTCTGGCGCCGCGGGTCTGTGTAAAAACACATCGATTTTTAAAAACTATGGTGAAGATACATGCAAAAAAAGTTTTGCGCAGGTTATAGTCTGACGTTTGTTATTAAAAGAATCGATTTTTGTGAGTTTTTTAGTAGGTACCTATGCAAAAAAAATATTTGAAATTTACTGGAAGTTGTTAAGATGACATTACAGAGAAAAAGTACTTCGATAAAGTTGATATTTGGTATCAATGCTTAAAATTGGATTGTTAAAATGGCAACGGGCGAGCAAAATTTCATCTCATTCGAACATTTTTACAAGATATTCAATCTATGAAAATCGGTTTTTGCGAGTTCTTCAGTCATCAAAACAATAACGGCGGTAGATTTGCAAATGGCGACCATAATAATATTTACAGGAAAAAATGCTTGATTCAAGTTGATACTTAGTTTTTACGATTAAAAATACACATAGGTAGTTAAAATATTTAACAGAAACAATTATTTTAAATTATGTTTCAGAAATAAATTCGTTTCGGAATAATATTCTGAGAAAATAATATCTCACAGCATACAAGTACTATTTTTATTGAACTCATCCGAGCAAAGCTCGGCACCCAGATATTATAATATAATATAATATAATATAATATAATATAATATAATATAATATAATATAATATAATATAATATAATATAATATAATATAATATAACATAATATAACATAACATAACATAATATAATATAATATAATATAATATAATATAATATCAGTTCATAATCAGTAACTTTAAAATATGATATATTATTTAAAGCTTGGCAATATTAAATTTTATTTACTGGGAAATCATCCTGACTAGATAGGTACTGATAGATCTAAGTGCAATGGAAATTATTCCTGCTACCAATTTCATGTATGTTTTTGACTGGAATGTATTTTTATTAAACGGTTTTATTTTAGCTTGACCCCGTAATTTATTTGTTTGTTACTATCTTTGTTTCAAATCTTGCGACAGCTTTTTCAACTACTTCTACTTAACCGATTCTTATGAAACTTTGCACACACATTGAGTTCCAGTGACAATACAATATTATGATAATTTCAACTTGGTAACGAGGATCTGATGATGGAATCAGTTGAAAGGATAAGAAGTTTGCATAATGATACGGGCCATAAATCAACTAAAAACTAGAAAATAAAATAGGTAAAAAAACTTTTAAGTTAACCGGTTTTATTTTAAATCATCAGCTGTACCAAAAACTAGAAAATAATTAGGACACAAACCAAGGGGCACTTTGTGTCGCTGCGTCAGCGGAATAAGTAATAATCTGGGACTTTTAACAGACAAATAAAAAGGTGAGGCACATAAAAATCTGTATAACGGCTTGTCTAGAAAAATGTGTTTCCAAGTCCACCACAGAAATATTTCAAATGCGCCCCACGTTTTTATTTTAGTCTGTTAAAAGTCCCAGATTAATACTTATTCCGCTGACGCAGCGACACAAAGTGCCTCTTAGTTTGTGTCCTAATTATTTTCTAGTTTTTGGTATAGCTGATGATTTAAAATAAAACCGTTTAACTTAAAAGTTTTTTTACCTATTTTTTTTTGTACATATCTCAATCGATAATTCGATTTCCAATCTCTTGTTATTTTACTTCGCACAGACTAAAGTCTGTGAAATTAATCTCCTCAAATATCATGTACAGTTGTAAATCCTAATAACAAGTAGACCAGACTGGTCTAGCAATAATACTACAGTATCCGTTGTTACTATACATCATTCAGAGAAGACATGTTTGACGTTACATTTAATCCCTTGGTATAGCCATTGGCCATTAGCAATACACGGCACCGCACATGTTTGTATTTTATACAGAGTGTACGCATTAATTGGCACTCTATTTCTAAATTTTAAAATCACACAAATTGAGGTAATTAAGTGTTTTATTCTCAATATTGAAAACTAAAAATAAACTTGTATAATAATGTTACGAAAATTTGGTACATAAAACAGTTATAAAATAACACCCAGTATAAAAAATGTACTTATAGTTCGGTACACTATCGTTATAAAATAAGTATAATATTATGCCCCATTTACTCATTGAAATGCATTTCTGCAAACTAAATCAACACGAATCAAAAAAATACATGACTTAAATAAACTCCGTTTAGTGTACAGGTCTCTTAACATAGTACAGTCGACTCTCGTTAATTCGAAACTCGAGGGACTCTTAAAATATTACGAATTATCGAGTGTTTGAAATATCAAATGGTTCGACAACAAACAAACGTTGATACAAGTTTGAACTTGTCGCAAAATGTATGTATGTACTTACAATCTTTCCGCCTCTTTTTCTCTGCATCTTTGAATTGTCGAGTGTTGGACGCCGATGAGTTCGAATTAATGCGTCGTTTTGTTATATAGCAATGATTTTTCGTACGAATTACCAAGTGCATAAAAATGTATTGATTTAGTTCGAAATATAAAGAGATTTTGTAGGGAACTCGTGATAACTTTGAATTATAGAAAGGTTTGAATTATCGCAGGTTTGAATTAACAAGAGTCGACTGTAATTATTACTATGCTACACGGCATAAATGAAAATTATTACCTTAATAAACGATACAGCTGCACTAACTTTGTTACTTAATTGCATCGACTTCCGGTTGTTCATCAGTACCTTTTTCTGATTTTTTTCGAGAGAAATTAATGGTGGGCATATTGTAGGGTCATAACTGACACATCGATGTATGAAACGTTTTCGAGAAAATCTCAATTTATGATTTTCGTAAACTACGCTTATTCGAAGGAGTGGGGAAGATAAAAACCCTTGTGGAATCATCTAAAAACTCAAAGTTTAAAATTTTTTTCGATCGTTGTGTCAGCCAGGCCGCTGCACATACAAACGGACGGACGGATATCCAAAACTCGCTTTTTTGGTATATATAGACCATGAATCATCTAAACCGTCGAAATCCCGAATTCGATTTTTTGCCACTACAAAAGTTAGTCCACTCCTATGGAAACGGACGGACGGACAAAGGAGTCTCACTATAAGATTTTTTTACCACTTTGGTACGAAACCCTAAAAAGATTAAGGAGCTTAGATTTACGCCTTTATTACCTCGTCATTCGATGGAATTTTTAAAGTAAAACTTTACTAGTCTCGTTTTTCCCCAGTTCGAATACGTATTTTGAGCGTCATGTCCAATCGATACGTTTTCTGTATCATTTAATATTATTGTTACAAAACTGTTTTCTGAGTTGGCGGAATAAATATTTATTTACAATAATTAAAAACACAATAATAATGAATGCATAACAACGAAAAATCAGTTCTAACAATCTACACACGTAAACAATAACTAAACAGTAATTACAAAGCAAAACAAAACAATTATATACAATAATTCGTAATTATTATCACTACACTCGTATTTATTTATCAACTTGGTTATTTATATCACGGCACTGTTTATTTTACTGCTCCAAGGTAGACTTGAATGCGTGACTCACCGTTGACTGATCTCTTCACTCACTAGCACTGCTGTTTATATAGGCTGCGTGGCATAAGCCTAGTGTGTTCTCGCTTTCTCTAGAACTTTCGTGCAAGTACCAGTTGTTACAGTAAGCGGACCCCGTTTCTCAGAGCTCTTGCTTGTCGTTTATATACAGGATGATCCGTAACATTATATATTATAATACTTGGGCGTCGTTTGTGTGTGTTTGTGTACTGATTGGTTGGTTGGTACATTCGAACGGCATGTATTTTTAACCGACTTCATAAAAGAAGGAGGGTCTATATTCGGCACCTATGTTTTTTTATGTATGTTCACCGATTTCTCCTCCATTTGTGAACCGATTTTGATGATTATTGTTTTATTTAATAGGACATACTTTCGGGTTTGTCCCATATAAATTTTACTTAAATCGGTTCAGTAGTTCGACTAATTTTAATAAAAATTAGTAACGGACTATAATACCGTTTAGGTAAATATCAGTTTTGACAGATTTGACACAGCGTCAAAAGTTTGTAGAAGTGAGGCAGTTGACAAGCAACTGTCTGACGTATAATATAATAGCTGGTGACACAGTTAAAGTAAATACGTGCTTTTCTTTTTTTTTAGTTATTTAGTAATCAAATATCAAGACAGAAGTCAGTTAATAACGTGCAAACTACGTATTGTAAAGCCACTCAAAAGTAAAAAATAAAAAACTGTTTGACAAATAAAAAACCTCCTTCAAAAAAGCCACTAAAACAGGAAAATAATAAAATTTTGAGGTCGGCGCCAATTAAATAAAATAAAAGTAGAAAATAATATATAAAAAGTTTTTGTAATTAATTTAGCTCCGTCCTAAAAATTTTATTATTTCCCTCTTTTTAGTGGCTTTTTTGACGGAGTTTTTTTTTTGTTAAACAGTTTTTTAAAATGCATTTCTGTATATTGGATAAAGCAATAAACATCCCGTATACGTGTGTTGTTAGAATGTTACGCGCTGTGTATTCGGTCTTAAATCCTTCCTAAAGTCATAAAGTAGATACCGTGACTATCGATGGATTACGTTAATGCAGTGCAGAGCTAATAACAACGAACAAACTTAACGTCCGCGTCGTTATATCGACCAGACACCGGTATGTTGATTTCCGTCATTGACCTAGAGAGCGAACAGCGCATTCCCTATATCAGCAATGCGCTGAAAATGCTAAGTGTTTTGTGAATGAGATTAAATAAAATGCCTGTTTATCTCGGTGAATGCTATTGGTCCGATACTGAGTCTTTGAGCTATTGGTTCGAGTCTGAATCTCACTCTGAACGCTATCGATTCGAGTCTGAATCTCGCTCTGAGCACTATCGATTCGAGTCTGAATCTGAACGCTATTGATTCGAGTCTGAATCTGAACGCTATCGATTCGAGCTGAATCTGAACGCTATCGATTCGAATCTGAATCTCGCTCTGAACGCTATCGATTCGAGTTTGAATCTCGCTCTGAACGCTATCGATTCGAGTCTAAATCTGAGCGCTATCGATTCGAGTCTGAATTCGCTCTGAACGCTATCGATTCGAGTCTGATTCTGAACGCTATCGATTCGAGTCTGTATCTCGCTCTGAACGCTATCGATTCGAGTCTGAATCTGAACGCTATCGATTCGAGTCTGAATCTCGCTCTGAACGCTATCGATTCGAGTCTGAATCTCACTCTGAACGCTATCGATTCGAGTCTGAATCTCGCTCTGAACGCTATCGATTCGAGTCTGAATCTCACTCTGAACGCTATCGATTCGAGTCTGAATCTCGCTCTGAGCACTATCGATTCGAGTCTGAATCTGAACGCTATTGATTCGAGTCTGAATCTGAACGCTATCGATTCGAGCTGAATCTGAACGCTATCGATTCGAATCTGAATCTCGCTCTGAACGCTATCGATTCGAGTTTGAATCTCGCTCTGAACGCTATCGATTCGAGTCTGAATCTGAGCGCTATCGATTCGAGTCTGATTCTGAACGCTATCGATTCGAGTCTGTATCTCGCTCTGAACGCTATCGATTCGAGTCTGAATCTGAACGCTATCGATTCGAGTCTGAATCTCGCTCTGAACGCTATCGATTCAAGTCTGAATCTCGCTCTGAACGCTATCGATTCGAGTCTGAATCTCACTCTGAACGCTATCGATTCGAGTCTGAATCTCGCTCTGAACGCTATCGATTCGAGCCTGAATCTCGTTCTGAACGCTATCGATTCGAGTCTGAATCTCGCTCTGAACGCTATCGATTCGAGCCTGAATTTCGTTCTGAACGCTATCGATTCGAGTCTGAATCTTGCTTTGAACGCTATCGATTCGAGTCTGAATCTCGCTCTGAACGCTACCGACTCGAGTTTAAATCTCGCTCTGAACGCTATCGATTCGAGACTGAATCTGAACGCTATCGATTCGAGTCTGAATCTCGCTCTGAACGCTATCGATTCGAGTCTGAATCTCACTCTGAACGCTATCGATTCGAGTCTGAATCTGAACGCTATCGATTCGAGTCTGAATCTCGCTCTAAATGCTATCGATTCGAGTCTGAATCTGAACGCTATCGATTCGAGTCTGAATCTCGCTTTGAACGCTATCGGGTCGAGTCTGAATTTCGATCTGAACGCTATTTAACCGAGCCTGAATTTCACTGAACGTTATTGATCGACTGTCAATAAAAAAATTACAACAATTAGGTCCAAATAACCCTTGAAAAACTAAAATTTCCGAGCATCCTGTACATGTCTGCGTAGAGTATTTACATGGAGTTAACGAGTACTTAACAGTTATTTATCGTAATTATGGACGGTAGACAATTACTTAATTGAAATTGTATCCTGAAAGTGGGGTCGCAGCATACCACAAGGGCAACCAAGCGTAAATTATAAATAAGCACTAAAAGTAATCACACAGCTTAAAAAGCATAATTATACCTAAACAAATGAAACCGACGAGCTTGAAGCACTATTTAGCATATAGCGGTGTCGTTTCGTGTCTAGCAACTAACAACTAGACGTGTTATATATTTAACGTTCCACAAGAGGTGCGTTCAACCTTCTCTTATTCCTGGAAATTAGGACATGCAAAGTGTCTACGAAGACATGATGACGCGAGTATCAGCGTGGATGAAAGTTAATGGGCTATCCCTTGCAGTGCACAAGACCGAAGCGGTTCTGATCACTGGGAAAAAAAAGAGGGAGAATATTACCCTAAACTTTGATGGGCATGCGATGACCACACAACCATCCATAAAATACTTGGGGGTCAAGATTGATCAGCGGCTGAGCTTTAAAGAGCACCTCACATACTCGGGGGAAAAAGCGAGTAGGGTCATGAAGGCAATTGCCAGGATCTTACCTAATGTTGGAGGACCACGCCAAAATAGGAGCAGGATATTGGCCAGTGCATGCACCTCCATCCTCTTATATGGAGTGCCAGTTTGGGCACAGGCTGTACAGGTGCAGTCCTATAGTATAGGCTAGTTTGTCCGGTTTACCGAATGGGAGCTTTAAGGGTGACATCAGCGTACCGAACAATCTCGAACGACGCAGTGTTGGTCATAGCGGGACTCCCGCCGCTGGATGTGCGTAAATGCATTTCCTCCTCCGCAAAAAAAAAAAAAAACCTGGGTTGTACTATTTAGTCCAGGAAAATTAGGTTTTACTTACAGGGAAAACTCATAGCTGTAAAACTTGATAAGAATATTGTTGAAGGAGCTAGAAATTTTGGTAATTTAATTTGAACCCTGATCACTGATCAGTATGGAGATTATTTAGCTTTAAAAATAGCGTCGGAAGAGCGGTAACCGTTATAGGTGAGGGGAAAAAATTTGATATGAAGGATACAAGGCGTAACTTCCGGTAGAGAATACTCTTAATCTCGATTAGCAAGGGTTTAATGTACTACTAGATCCATAGAATGTAACATACAGAGAGAAAAAATAAACAAGAGAGATGGCACGTACAATATTGTAACACAAACCTGGTCATGTGTTTTAATATGACGTCGGCGTGTTTGCTTTACGGTTAATGTACGAGGTGTAGCGATACACCGTGTAGTATTCATAGTACCTACTAGTGTAGTATGCAGTAGTGGTGGTGGTGTGTACATAGAACACTAGACCCAGATGACTGACCACCGTTCATAACTGACGTTATATTGGCGGCCACAAGGTAAGACCACGTATGTCAAATTTTTCGTCATTCTTTCTCTATCTCCAGATCAAACTTCATTTTGGTGTAAAATTTTGTAGAAACACCACTTCTTCACAAAACAAGCCGTGAGGTGGGTCGTTTATTAGGACTAAAGTGCGACCCTTGAGGTCCACACGACGAACTTCCCAGATTGATAAATATTTAATAATAATAATTAAATTAGATATTACACAGAAAAGTAATCATTTTATCATTAAAACATAATTTTTATTTATTTTTGACAAAATTAAAAAAAAACGGGTGAACCGATTTTTATAAAATTTATGACGGATCAAAATGACGTTAACACGCCTCGATTGACACCCTTACGAAGTCGATATAATTTTTTATTCGCGAGATATTGTGTAAGATCTATTTTTTTAGAGTCTATTTGGTTAAGAAAAAAGAACGGCTGAACCGATTTTGAAAAAATTTCTTTCAGATCATATTTACGTTAATACGCGTCGATTGGCACCCTAACGTAGTCTATATCATTTTTCATTCTCGAGATTTCGTCTTAGAAAGAAATGGACACATACGTACGTACGTACAGACACACACACACACACACAGACATCTTTCTAAAAATAGTGTAAAAATAGTGTAGTGACCTTGAAACATAAAAATTTGTTATACATTTTGATTTCGATTTTCGGACCCATTACAATAACTTCCAATGGGAAGTTAAAAATTGTCACTAGCTCTCGGTTTATTTATAACACCATTTGCGTCTGTGTAAATTAGGGATGTTACGGAGGTGGTTATATCGGAACCGAAGTCGGAGTTTTTAAATTTGATTTTTCGGAGTCGGAACCGGAACCGGAGTCGGAACCGGAATCGGAGTCGGAGATGGTGGCAGAAGAAAGATGTGTTAAGGGCAGGCAATAAAATAAAATAGTACAAACACTACAAACATTAATCAGTCAGCCTCTTTAATTTCAATTAAAAAATAATAAACCTCTATAATATAATAATAATAATAATAATAATAGGTGTCACAAATAAAAAAGTAATAAACAAAGTAATCACATTTTTATAACATTTAGCAATTTAAAACCTCCGATTTAAAAGTATCGGAACCGAAGTCGAAACCGGAGGTGTAAAATCAATCGGAAGTTCCGACATATCGGAGTCGGAGTCGAAGCTCCGTAACATCCGTAGTGTAAATATCTAGTCGCCGGGACAACTTGGCCGCGTGTGCATCCCTTTGGTCTCAGTGACCGCCTGGTCGTGGTCGCTTAGTGCGTTAATTGCTATTTATTACAAGGAGTTCAGATGGTCGTGCGACCATCAAATCGCATTGTAATCGCTAATGTGACAGCTTTGGGGAATTACGTGCAAAATAGTGTACCTAGTACCTACTCTACTATCGCGCAACTTAGTGGCGCTGCTGAAATTCGCCGATGTGAAAGGAATCGAAATTTGACATAATCGGTTTTGCCTTTGTGCTCACATATATGCCCACCACGTGACCACATAGCATGTATATGCTTTTATGTTATTGCTGTCACATCGAGTAACGGTTCTGTCGCATAACGTTTATACCAACAACTACACTGTAAGAAATGAGAAGGCCGATTACATAGATTATGGATGGTCCATTTGTAGCCAGCGATTAATCTGGCAATAGGCACACAAAGAGACAATGGCGTCGCAAACAGGTATCGCCTGCACATCACGTAGATTCCATAAAAACACATTGCGCATGCGTGGTTACTAATTTTACATTAATTTGTTTTGTATTCATCCATTTTATATATGTAACTATACATTTTATTTTGTAATTTTTACACATTTTATTGGAATATTACACAAATTATGTAATTTTAATTTACTTTATGTAAAAATCACAAATTTGTTTAACTTTACAGTAAAAGTCCAAGTTTTTATGAAGTTTTCTGTGTAAAAATAAATAATAATGTAAAATCACTTAGAAAATCGAGCGAATTTTACCTTAACTTTCAAAGTATTTTTACATCCATTTTTTTACAGTGTATAGTCACATAGTGTTCTCCAAAAATTCGCCGCAACGCTTTATACTTAGGCCAGTTTAAATTTCTGCTTGGGCCCTTGACAAGTCAACATCACAGGCCTTTTATTTGGCTTTCCACAAATTGAAAAATAGAACCGAATAGAAGTACGGCCCTAAGATTGGTTCAAAAAGTGCACCACATCCAGTAAGGATTTTTGTTCTTCCCATTTTTCACTGGATTTAGTCAACAAATAATCTGGATCTTCTTATGAGCTCCGCAGAAGATTAGAGTATCTTATTCTTGTGGAATGAATCCGTCCTTATATTTGTAACCAAAGATGGAGCCTTGCATTCGAACACTATATGGGTGATTTTTTCATCCTCCATTTCGCAAAATGTTGATTCCTGATGAATCTCCATCACAATTCACATTTTAACATAATGTAGCAAACCCCAAGATGTTACGCCACTTCCTCCAATAGAAACCACGAGAAAGAAAGGTCACAGTAGCTAAGCGTGGAATGGTATCGAAGATACTGAACAACGAGTACCTGCCGGAATGTTCTAGAGAACGCGAGAACGTACTAGGCTGGGCCGCGCAGGGTATATAAACAAGCCGATACGAGTGAATGAATCAGTCGACGGTGTCACGCAATCGGTAATCAGTGAATGGTGCGTCGTGCCATCAAGCGGATCAGTGAAATAAATATTGATCAGTCAACGGGAATCAGTATAGATTGTGCTATGACAGTGTTGAACAGCGAAATAAATCTGATATAAATACCGTGATATAAATTCATCTGATAAAATAAATATTAGTGTAGTCAATTGTAAATAATCCTTGTATATATAATTATTTGTTAAGTGTTATTTAAGTGGCTCGTTTAGTTCAATAATTACCGTTAAAGTTTTTTTATTGTTAGAATTGACTTTTCGTTGTTGCGTTTATTGTTATTGTATTTTTAATTATTGTAAATAAATATTTATTCCGCCAACTCAGAAAATGGTTTTGTAACAATAATGTCACTTACTCGTCAGTAATATACGTCATTACTCATGCAATCTACTAATACCCATCAAAAATATTACGCTACGTTATTGTAAACGTAGATTTACTCGACATCACTTTAGTTGCCCCACTGCGTCAGAGTTAACAATTAGATGTGTCATACACTTGCTTCTTGTTATATAGTGTCCCAAATCGTAGTCACTACTCACCAGTGTGTACAGACTACATAGTACAGATAGTGTACCGAACTATATCACATACATACACTAGACCGAAAGATAGTGACAATTTTTTGGTGTTATTAATTCAAGGTCTAATTTTTGTGAAGATGTTGAGGGAGGCATATTAAAGTGCCCTGAGTAAGGGATTTTGCTAGATAGCGGTATGGGAGGGATGCAGACCGCCCCCAACATGTAACAAAAAAATATGGTCATAATTATTATTGCTTCAAGGCTGAAATTGTTTGTATAGCTTGTCGGTGACCCAATAATGCCATTATAATATTTGCATATCGATTGGTCAGTATTTAAGGGGTGGCAGATCACCCTAAACGTGTCAAGTACCCGACGAAGTTTATATTATGAGTTCAACGTTCAAATTTTAATATGTTGTTACGGCGACAGTTTTAAACATATATTTCAATTTGCAGAACAAAATGTGAATTTGGAAGCGTAGAGGAGGGGTGGCTCAGGTGTTTTTGCCTCGGGCGTCTCAAATCCTAGGGAGGGCCCTGTGTATCCAACTGTATCCGGATGATCCGGTTATTTTAAATATAACATAAGAATAACGTATATGGTGGAGGTACCGTGATTAAAAACTGTGCTTCCACCACATGTAAGTATATTTTTATAAGTGTTCAAAAAAAGCCGTATATGCGTTTCACATTAAATTTGCGTGGTTATATTTTACTTTCTTACTATTTTGTACCCTCATAGCTTCTGTTCAGCGCAACATAGAACAACAAATCAGGTACCAAAATTTTCAGCTGCACTCAAAGAGTGCGTTCTTAAGTAGATTCGACCTTGATTCGCTGTAGTGCAGTATTTTTACTTCCCACCTCTACTATGGTAGGGAAGTAATGGATTTAGTCCGAAAAAAATATTTCGAGATTTTAACAGATCTTCACGTTTTGACACCCTAGCAATCGTTTAAGATCATTTTCTGACTGATGTCTGTATGTGTGTGTGTGTGGTCAATTTTTCGCCTTCGATATCGTAAAAACGGAACGACATACGGCCATGCCGATTGTTCTATTGTGTTTATCAGCCTTTAACTTAGATCTGATTAGATTTTGAGTCAAATCGGCTCAATGTCACGTATTAACAAGGTAAAAAAAAATATAAATGATTTATTCTAGATGTTATAATATGAAAAAAATATAAATATTTTTTTTCTCTAAAATGTATAGTTTTCGAGAAAAAAAATATTTTACAAAAAAAAAATAAAAATTTTACGCAAATCAAGGTAACCATGATTTTTGCTATATTAAGCTAGCCATCAGTAGATCACCAAACAAAAGAGAGGGCCATGCTTTTTTTCAAAGAATAAAAAAAGAGTGTTTATTTTTTGCAAATATTTACTAGGTGGGAAGTATAGGACTGGTCATTAGTCTAATTTTTCTTTTTCGAACCACGACTCAATTTACGGCAAAAAATTATATGATTAAATTTTATAGACTGTTTTTCTTTATAGTTCGCGAGCCCCTTGGAACTGCTTCACGACCACCCATAACGTCGCGACTCACACTTTGAAAATAACTGCGCTAGTGTATACCAATACAGTAGAACCTCATTTATCCGGCCTTCGATCAACTGGTTTCCGCGTTATCCGAGGCAATTAGCTCTTAAATATATTGAGGAACAACCGGAAAGTAATGCAAGTGACCTCTTATTGATGAAACGGTAGCAAGATATTGCAGTTAAAAAATGAATGAGCAGGTTGAAACAGTGCTCTATTATATGGACTTTCTTAAGCCGCGTTAGTGACAAGTTACACGTTTTAGTAATTAAAAATGATTAAAATTTTCGATAAAAATGATTAAAATTTTCGAATTTTTTATTTCTTTCGTGTTATCTGAGTTTTCGCTTAATCGAGGTACCTCATCCCCAGATTACCTCGGATAAACGAGGTTCTACGGTAGTATATACAATTTTGTTATTTTGATCTAAAGGATCTTTCAAAATATGTCCTCCTCTTTTTATGACATTCGATTTATTTTCTTTAATATTTATTTAATAAAAAAATTTCGTGGGTCCTACCTATTATGTCTATCTATTATGCCTAGTGGATAAGTCGACCTTGAAGAAAGACCCATAACCGAGTAGAGTCACTAACTGTTAAGATATAAAAAATAAGTTATGTTTTCGTATTTGCCAATGTTGATAAATAATATACACGGCAAACTGCAAACAAGCCACTATAAATTCTCTTCTTTCCCCGTCCTCCCTGCATTATTGGAGCCTCCTTGGTTCTGAAGAGCTCCACTAGACGTCTCTTTACAAGTTAGTTCTCTTGCACTTTTACGATTTTAATTGCCGCTTTTCATGACAAATTTTGTAGTGCCGTATCACTTTTGGCAATACGCCAATGATAACTTTATGTAATGCCAACTTACAACTGTGCCCACAAGGAAAAATAGCTTATGTCGAACTTTTGCTATTTTTTATATATTGTTACAAAACTGTTTTCTGAGTTGGCAGAATAAATATTTATTTACAATAATTAAATGTTAACAAAAATAAATAACAACAAGCCGTGAGGTGGGTCGTTTATTAGGACTAAAGTGCGACCCTTGAGGTCCACACGACGAACTTCCCAGTTTGATAAATATTTAATAATAATAATTAAATTAGATATTACACAGAAAAGTAATCATATTTTTATCATTAAAACATAATTTTTATTTATTTTTAACAAAATTAAAAAAAAAAAACGGCTGAACCGATTTTTATAAAATTTATGTCGGATCAAAATGACGTTAACACGCCTCGATTGACACCCTTACGAAGTCGATATAATTTTTTATTCGCGAGATATTGTGTCAAATCTACTTTTTTGGAAGTTATTTGGTTAAGAAAAAAGAACGGCTGAACCGATTTTAAAAAAATTCCTTTCAGATCATTTTACGTTAAAACGCGTCGATTGGCACCCCAACGTAGTCGATATCATTTTTCGTTCTCGAGATTTCGTCTTAGAAAGAAATGGACACATACATACGTACGTACACACACACACACACACACACAGAGACATCTTTCTAAAAGTAGTGTAAAAATAGTGTAGTGACCTTGAAACATAAAAATTTTTTTTCCTATTTGATTTCGATTTTCGGACCCATTACAATAACTTCCAATGGGAAGTTAAAAAATGCAACAACGAAAAGTCAATTCTAACAATAAAAAAACTTAAACGGTAATTATTGAACTAAACGAGCCACTTAAATAACACTTAACTATATAGAATTGACTACACTTATATTTACTTTATCAGGTGAATTTATATCACGGTATTTATATCATATTTATTTCGCTGTTCAACACTGTCACAGTACAATCTACACTGACTGATTCCCGTTGACTGACTCACCATTCACTGATTCATTCAACACGACACACTCCTGTTTATATACCTGCGTGCGATGTACGCTCAGTGCGTCTAGTACGTTCTCGTATCTTCGATACCATTCCACGCTTTACTACTGTGACCTTTCTTTCTCATGGTTTCTATTGGAGGTAGTGGCGTAACATCTTGGGGTTTGCTACAATATCTTTCAATTTATATATCTTCAGGCTCTACTTAGGACTCATTCAGACACGGCGGAATCCGCGCGTTTGCGTCCCGAGCGTTTTGAACCGCGAAAAAATATATTGTGTTTAGACAGCGGCGGTAAGCGTGCGAATATGCAGGTGAGGGGTGAGGCTACATACACCTAATTTCAAAGACGAAAGTCAAAGAAGCAATGAGTTTGTATTCAATCACACGTCCGAAAATCGCAGCCTCCGCAAACTAATTGAACGTCGTCACGGCACGTCGTAGTAATAGGACCGCGCAGACGCCGCACGGCTCTATTTCCCAGCGGTCGAATGGTGGCAGCTATGTGGGATGAATGAATATGCGTACTAATTAAACTCCGTGCGGTTGATCCGCGCGGATGCCACCGTGTTTGAACGATCCCTTAATGTAATCTATACTAATATTATAAAGAGGAAAAGTTTGCATGTTTGTGCATCGCTAATGATATTTATAGGTGAGAACAGTATGGGTCAGTTGGTAGCGTCGCGGCCTCTGAATCAAACTGTCGTGTGTTCGAATCCCACCTCTGCTCATGGATGTTTTGTGATGTTATTTAATTTTCAAGTGATATATTATGATATTTTTACTTCCCACCTCTACTATGGTAGGGAAGTAATGGATTCAGTCCGAAAACAATATTTCGAGATATTAACAGATTTTCACGTTTTGAGACCCTAGCAATCGTTTAAGATCATTTTCTGACTGATGTCTGTATGTGTGTGTGTGTGTATGTGTGTGTGTGTGTATGTGGTCAATTTTTCGCCTTCGATATCTTAAGAACGGAACAACATACGGGCATGCCGATTGTTCTATTGTGTTTATCAGCCTTTAACTTAGATCTGATTAGATTTTGAGTCAAATCGGTTCAGTGGATCCTGAGATATTCAAAAAAACGTCCTCAATGTCACGTATTAACATAGGTAAAAAAAAATATAAATTATTCTAGATGTTATAATATGAAAAAAATGTAAATATTTTTTTTCTCTAAAATGTATAGTTTTCGAGAAAAAAAATATTTTACTAAAAAAAATAAAAATTGTACGTAAATCAAGGTAACCATGATTTTTGCTATATTAAGCTAGCCATCAGTAGATCACCAAACAAAAAAGAGGGCCATGCTTTTTTCAAAGAATAAAAATTAAATTGTGTTTTAAAGACCACCAACAGCTAAGGTTGTTTGGGCCTAGTCAAAGAATAAAAAAAAAAGTGTTTATTCTTTGCAAATATTTACTAGGTGGGAAGTATAGGACTGGTCATCAGTCGAATTTTTTGTATTTAAGACGCTAATGACCTAAGTTGTTGACGCGTCTATAATCCACAATAAATAAATAAAAGATACTTATAGGTGGAATTACAGTGACTTTATTTTAGACAGTGGCGACAATAGATGTCCCATTTTTAATTGGCTCTTGTAGTCACATGGTATTATCCGCCATTAAGTGTCGAGAATTTTTGAGTACGTGTAAGCAATGCTGTTGTTTACATGGCGTTGCTATGGATCCTCTATTACAAGTTCTCAGTTCCCGGGTTACCAATGTTTTGGAAATATGTCATTTTGTTTTATAATATTTGGATGAGCGAGCTTTGCTCGGATGAGTTCAAAAAAAATAGTACTTAAAGTTCCCATTACTGTCAGAATAATTTGACATAAATAATGAAAATATTTTGTTTTTTCCAAAGCCTACTCACCATACGACACTGTTTTATAACATTAAAAAAACTGTTTTCTAAAATGATAAAATCGATAAGAAAACGAATTTTTCTAGGGATGAGACCTAGCTAGATCGATTTTTTGCCCCCCGAAACCCCTTTTCGGTAAATTTGATCAAAATCGTTAGGGCCGTTTTCGAGAAAATATTTATATATAGGTACATATATACAAGATTTGCTCGTTTAATAATATAGGGATTCCACTTTTTTGAATTAATTTCGACACAACATGGCGGATGGGCGCTTATAGTCGCCACTGTCTCTATAAAATCACTGTAGGTGGGATAACACGATTCCAAAATGTCGGTCTATCTATCGCTTTGTTTGTACCAGAATCATTCAAGACCGATTTAGATGAAACTTGGTACACTTTCAAATGGGTCCCAAACTTTATATAGGACTAGATTTCTCAAAGATTATTATGATTAGTAGGATTGTCTTTTTCATTTTAACCAAAAAGTTAAAACAATTAAAAGATGCCTATAATACTAGAGATAATTTTATTGCACCTTTCGACATAAGCCACTTATCCTTTTGACTGCAGATATGTCACTATAACAAAAAAAGGACATTCAACACAAAAATAAAACCAAAATAATCTTTTCAGCTCGTTACATTTTTGTATTTCTCATTGCAGCTGTTGTTTTTAAATTTTTAACTAATCCACTCTGTAAACTGTACCTACTGCTTTGACTGATCAAAAATTATTTTAACTCTAATTTTTCGTTACTCAATAAAAAAGTGCGATCAATAGCTTACAAATCTGAATAAATAATTTCAAAATCTTTGTTCAGTTATACACATAGTTCATTAGTAATTATATAGACTAAGAGCCAGTAACGATTTCGAGGACTCATTTCAAATGTCGTGAAATTAATTAGGTACCTAAATTTTATAAACCTGCTGAACAATAAAATTCGATTCTGCCAGCCCTAGTGTTGCCGTCTAGATCTAGACTTTCTAGACTCTTGTCTTGTCTTGTCTAGATTTTCAAGACAAGACTTGCAAAAGTCTTGTCTAGAAATGTTCAATACAAGACAAGACTTGCTTTATCTAGATCAAGACTTTTGCCAAAACTCTAGACAATTTTCAAGAGTCTAGATAAACTAAGTAGTAGTATGTAAAGGTTTACTTTACCTACTACTACTAATCTAGACTCTTGAAAATAATCTAGAGTCTTGATATTAGACAAGACAAGAGTTTGTTAATCTAGACTTAGACTTAGTGAAGTCTTGATATTGATAAGTCTTGTCTTGATATTTCAAGACAAGACAAGACTTTCAAAGTCTTGTCTTGTCTTGTCTTGTCTTGTCTTGTCTTGTCTAGACGGCAACACTAGCCAGCCCCCTGCGGCCGGGGCAAACTATCCCAAAGTTAGACAGTTAGTGATGGAAAAATACTATCAAAAGTAACCTCCTGAAATGTCATAACCTTTGCTTTAAATAAATTGAATCTTATTTCTCACCCTCTTAGTAATTTTGGGGTAGTAAACCCCGGGCGAAGGGGGCTGGCATAATGAACTTTTATTGTTCAGTAGGTACCTATATAAAACTTAGTATCTAAATTGTCACGACTGTTGAATTGAGTCCTCGAAATACTTTGGCTCTCCGTCTGTTAAGGATTCTGATGCAAAATAAAAGTTGACCTTGACGTTGACATTGAGTATCAACTTATAAATAAAAAGCATTGTAGATAGATTGTAAATTATAGACGCTCGACAGCTTAGGTCATTAGCGTCTAATAAAAAAATGCATTGCCCCGGGGCATGCCCTATTAAATAAAACAATAATCATCAAAATCGATACAAATACAGGAGAAATCAGTGAACATACCTAAAAAATAAAAACTCGGGTCGCAGTGCCAAACCCTGCCGACAATATAGTGTATTTGCTAATACAGGCCTTGTGGCTTTAAAATAAAAAATTTAACCCCTCAATACATCCCTTAAAATAATATTTTTTTTCTTAATTTCAATATTATTATCAATGCAACCTCTATACCTACCAAATTAAATACACCCTTCAGTAAGTAAATCACTATCCGCAAACTAGTGTTTTCATAAAATTTGTAAGTTCGGTTCTGTCGGGGCGATTTTATTAAAATTTTAGCAGCACATTTTAATCTTTACTAAAGACGTAAATTTCAATTTTGAAACGATTCTGACAGTTTTTTCGGTATTTTTGGGCCCAAAAACTTTTTGGAACTCTTAAATACAACCCTGAAAATGGTCCGATCGAGCGCATTTTAAATAGGCTTCGTGCGGTGATGGGTTCCAATGTGTGTACCAAATTTCGTTTAAATCGATTAAGTCTGTCGAGAGTTATTGTGTACACACACACACACACACATATATATATGTATATATATATGCTATATGGCAAATACACTAAAAAATACATTTGGTGCCGATTATAGAACCTCCTTTTTTGAATCAACTTATAAATAAAAAGCATTGCACATAGATTGTAGATTATAGACGCTCGACAGCTTAGGTCATTAGCGTCTAATAAAAAAATGCATTGCCCCGGAGGCATGCCCTATTAAATAAAACAATAATCTCCAAAATCGATTCACAAATACAGGAGAAATTGGTGATAACATACCTACATACCTAAAAAAATACATTAGGTGCCAAATTATTATAGAACCTCCCCTTTTTTGAAGTCGGTTAAAAAATTGAAATTAGATTCGTCACAATGCTTGTATGGTGCAGGTCACATGACCGCTGTCAGCACCCTCTGTTGCATTCGTGCGGCGTAGGTACGTAATAAACATAGACAGACAGACAAACCAAGTACATAATATAATGTTAATAGCCCGTTTAATGCGTAATAAAGTGTTGTTGATTATATATGTCACATAAATATTGCTCTTTGTACGTCTTTTACGTTATACCGACGGTGCGTGTGTCGTAATTACACTGCCACCTATGCTACGTAAACCAATGAACATGCTTAAAACGTTAAAATGACGACGCGTAGGTACCCGTCAACTTCCAAGTACCTACACTCGTTTTTGTTTAGCAGCCATTCAGGTACCTATTTTGTATGTAAATTAAACTAAGGGAACGCAAGAAAAAAAGCGCTGGTTTAATTGTTCTATTGGGAACTGACGAACTAAGACATGACATCTGGTGGCAAAAAATTAAACTATCATAAAATTGCAACTGGAGAGAGAGAGAGAGAGTTTTCAAGTTATGTGTGTAACTGTAATGTTCCGCTGTCTACTAATTAAATACAAATAAGTAATATAACTATCGAGCGTCTATAATTCACAATTCATTCAATAAGTAATATTGTATTGTTATAAATTTTTAAATAATATTTCAAATTCCATCTAGCATGTAGCTTATGCTAAAAACAGAACAACACGCGAAACAAAAGGAATTCTTTTGTTTTATTAACTCTTCATTCATGTATTGGAATTTTAAAAATTTACATAACTCGACTGAATGCAGAAATTGGTTTGAAAAATTTATAAATTTTAGCTAGAAAAATATGACATTTTAAATTCATTTTGTATTATTTATAAGGAAAATTTTCCATAAAGCAACGCCTTAATAACGAAATACAGGAAAGACAAAATATGCGTTTAAGTACAGAATGTCAACGGAAAAAAGAAAAGTTAACACCTGAGAAATATTCCGTATGAAAAACAAAAGAAACATATTTCATGTTAAACTTTAGAAAATATAAAAAAATACGTAATATTTCGCCGATATCTTTTTCTGTGATTGCTTATTAAAATGCTTAATTTGTTATTTAAAAAAATAGGTAAAAAAAGGGTGTGGGTCCGGGACCCCCGACAGATGTGAAACATCAAAGAAAACGTTATTGAACTCGGTGGTATTCTCTATGTAGTACCTAGTATATATTTTTTCAAAAGCAGCAACTAACTGTTATGCTGACGTAATCCTATATACTGCACTGTAACACACGCGGTTGCGCCGTTTGAGCACGCCTGAGCCAGAAACGCAACTAAATACACAGCGAAGTATCTATATTACATACCTAAACGTGTATACATATACTTTTGCTTTACAGTACGTTCGTATGTATACTCTCTCTCTCTCTCTTCCCATGCTCGAGCGCGCGGAAGCCGAGAGAGAGAGAGAGAGTGCCGCAGTGGTGTGGAAAACAGCAGCGAAGGAGCGGACCATAAATTTCGTTGCATATTTCCCCTCAAGCGGCTGTTCACAGCCCGACATAAGATGTTTCACGTCAAAAACTTTTAAGTTAAACGGTTTTATAAATGTACTAAAAAGAAAAAAATAATATTTAATTTAGGTTCATATGTATAAAAGTGTGGGTCGTAAATTCTATGATAATTTATTACAGTCACTACCCACGCTTTTATACTTATGAACCTAAATTAAATATTATTTTTTTCTTTTTAGTACATTTATAAAACCGATTAGCTTAAAAGTTTGTTTACCTATTTTTTTTAAGTCGGTTAAAAAGTATTTAAAAGCTGAAAATCCGAAAATCACAGACATACACTTCTATTTTATTTATCTCTATTGATGTAGATATCAGTCTTTTTTAAATACAGAATTTTCTTTAATCCGTTCTTTAACTACACTTTGTAAACAATCATCTATCAGTTAATTAAAAAAGGTAATTTAAATTTTAGATATTCTCTCTATTGGAATTTAAATGTTGGAATTTAAAGTGTGTATTCGGTGTTATTAAACAGTTGAATGTTGGAAATGGAATGAAAAGCACATAAATAACAAACCTATTATCATGAATTCTACTCATTCAAGATCTTAAACAAACGACTGAGCATGCCATTGTGCAAATTAAACTTATGAAACCAAAACAAACGCCTGTATACTTGCTTCCAATACCAACCTAACGTAGGTACATTAATATACAGAATGTTTCAAATTTCCGTGTGTGCGTTTTTGTGAAATAGAGTGAAATTCATAGCAACATGATAATAATAATTCGTCGATTCAATGCAGAGCTATCGAATGTGTGTGTGTTTTAAAGACCACCAACAGCTAAGGTTATTTGAGCCCAGCACCAATTCATATTTTCAATTCATTATTTTTTTTGTAATAATAAATTGAAAATTCAATTGACACTTTTACCAGCTCTCGGGCTAGAACCTGGGAACTGCGGACTTGTAATAGAGGAACCATAGTAACGCCATGTAAACAACAGCATTGCTACACGCTCGACTATTCTCAAGCCCGCTATCGAATGTGAAAAACGCGTTTTTCATTTCCATTAGTTTAGTTGTTTTTGGTGAACAGCAAGTCTCGACCATGAAGTCTCATTGGAAAGATTTTTCACTGTATATGCATGCTTACCAAAAGTAACCGTAAACTTGTAAAAATAAAAAACCAGCCAAGTGCAAGTTAGACTCGCAGACCGTATCAAATTTATTTAAATTAATTTTTAAAGTAAAAAAAATGTAGTAATAACAGAATATTTGATGAATAAAAAAAATCAAAAATATTGCGAATCAGCTACTTTTAGATCTTTAGTCTAACGCTCTACCACTGAGCCAATCGAACGATGATGTTAGAAGCTCTATGAGTCTATATTATAGTACCTACAATATAGCAGTACGGTTACTCCAACCATACTGCTATATACTGTACGTGTACTATAGACACATGGAGCGGAAAATAAGAACATTAATTTAATAAAATTAATTGATTATTTAATTATAATTATTATTTGCCAGGATTCACACCACAACGACACCCTGTTGCTCTTTGTCTGCCGAGTCCAACGGTATCCTCATTTTTGTTCTCGGACGATTTCTTCCAGAGTGGTTACTCTATATATAGACTGTTATTTGAAAAAATTCACAGATTTCGCAATCCTTGCAACCATCGAGGACATTGGAAATGATAACAGCATATATGAAACATAATTAACTGTTTATTATACACACAATATTTATCAATGCACTGTTTAGTTTTGTCAGGAATAACCCTATTATTCTTCTGTTATATACGCGTTCACTTTTGCTTGATTACTTAACTTTTAAATGGATTTTTCTACAGTATTTATTAACATTTGCTGAAAAATAACACCGCAGATCGTCGCAAATACCTCTCAATTAACTAGATATGATATAAAACACATTTCGAAAAAATTGCAGTTGTTCAATTTTGCATGATTGCTCCTCACTTGATCGCGACACCGTTGTCTTTTGGCCTTGAACGAAAACTCGTAACTCTGCCCCCATATACGAACATAAACATTTCCAATGTTAAAATGCAATAATTTGCCCCTGAACAGTAGACAACCGACTCCTGTACGTCCGGCCGCGGGGGTACCACTCCTTAAATGTTACCTATAGGTATAATATGTACTTGAATCGTGCCAAGTTTCATCCCAGCAGGAAAAAGTGCAAGGTTGGACCCCGTAGACTCCCTACTATCTTTTTAGTGGCTTTTTTTAAGAAGATTTTTTTATAATCAGCGAGACAGCGCCACCTAGGAAGTTTTACTTCAAAAATTACTGAAAATTCGCCATAAACTACATTATCTTGTGGTCGCAGATGAGGTATTATAGAAGTATTAAATTCGTATTTCGTTTGAAATAAATGCTGTGAATAGATGTCAAACATGACCGACCCAATCTGCAATAAAATGATGATTACGTGAGCTTGCATTTGTTTAATTTTCCCTCCATTTAAATAAGCGGAGCTCTGTAACCCTTTGTTAGTTGGGCCTAAATACAAATGACCCTATGTTTCAACAATTCGCAGTATTGTTTGCCAGCTCATTGAATTCGTAATGAAATCACAGATGTATTGGGGGAAAATCGTTCAAAAGAGAAAAGTGTATATTTAGATTAAAAAAATATTATTTCAATTTAAATTGCAATAATATCAAATGTTATAAAGTTTTTAAATTCATATACTATAATGACAGGCCCGGCTCAAATCAGATATCACAGGGCCGCCACTGTGACTTTCTTTGACCATAAGAAACGCCTAGCGCTGTTGATTTATCCAACTTTCTAAATATCGCCATAATTTTATTGCTTATACTTATTGTGCAGTACTTAGTTCTTTGATTACTCTGTTATTTTTGGAAATTTTCTAGGTATTAAAACTTAATAAAAATATATATGAGCACTGTGGTTGGAATAAAAACAAAATAAAATATAGTTACTTCTTACCACAACAGTTTTATTGATGGATGTACATTTCGAAAGCTAAAGATGCTGAAGATGAAAGCTTAGCTTTCGAAATGTACATCCATCAATAAAGCTGTTGTAGTTGACTGATCCCTTCACGCACTCGCACTGCTGTTTATATAGGCTACGTGGCAGAAACCTAGTGTGTTCTCGCTTTCTCTAGAACTTTCGTGCATGTACCAGTTGTTACAGTAAGCGGACCCAGTTTCTCAGAACTCTTGCCTGTCGTTTATATACAGGATGATCCGTAACAATATATTAATAATAATGAGTAAGTTAGATCTGAGTACTCTAATGCAGCGGTTCCCAACCCATGGGCCGCGGCCCACTTGTGGGTCGCGGGCAAAGTGGCACTGGGCTGTGACCCTGGTCGAGAGTGTAAGTCAAGATAAATATTATCGGAGCTTCAGGGGTAGAGATGGGAATAATCGAGTCACTTTAATGGTTTATTGTTCAGGGGTTTTTACTTGTAAATTTAGTTAGTGGGCCTCACATTTTTTTACAAAATTGGTGGTCCGCATAACTAAAAAGGTTGGGAACCGCTGCTCTAATGCGTTCGAAATTAACATTCATATGCTCTGAAAGATCTCTATCCTGCGTACGGATTTAACATCTGGAGGAGATCGAGCACGCTCTGAGTAAGCTCCAAGGAAAGCAAACGAGCAAGCAGATTTAACCATCTTCAAAGCATTCATTTTAAAAATGAGCGGAAACATGTGTTGTAAGAGTGGATACATTTCGAAGTTTATTTGTATGAGGTAATTTTTCAATAAGTAAAAATACACATATAATATATATTATGCAAAGAATAGTAATAACAGTCCATATTTCACTCGATGATTAAATAAAATCAACAGTCTGTAGTACTATTAATTCTAAAATAATTGAATTAAACTAAATAAATTATAAATCGTGACTTATTATTATAACTTGGAATAGAGGTCTTTAACGCACATAATATTTATTTAACCAAATTTTATTGACATGGTATTCAGTTATTATAATCTTAATATATTAGAATGTTGGTATATTAATTCAAATTAACAGTCCTCAGTCCATGACACACGAATCCATAACTCTAAGTCTTCGATGACATTGGATGTTTGCTGCTCAATGAATAGCGCGCGGTAATTCCCCTACTCGGTTCTAAGCGATTTATTTATTGTGGATTATAGACGCGTCGACAACTTAGGTAATTAGCATCTTAAATACAACAAATATACATATATCACTTAAAACTAAATAACATCACAAAACATCCATGAGCAGAGGTGGGACTCGAACCCACGACAGTCTGATTCAGAGGCCGCGACGCTACCAACTGAGCCATACTGTCCTCGGTTCTAAGCGAGTAAACGTATCTATTATTTTTGGTAATCCCTGAAAATGCGTTTCGTTTTCAAGCAGACAAGTAGGATTGCCATATGTGTTCAAACCAAAATTTTGTAGAAAATCCGAAAAAGTAAAAAAGTAAAAACTGCTGACGTAATCATCATCCAGACCCCCCCATCCCCCATGTCATCAAAAATAAGCAAAGCAAAGACCCCCCGCCCCCTGTAGTGCTTACGTAATACTTGAATGTAGGGGGCCATTCAAGTATTACGTAAGCACTACAGAGGCGCGGGGAGGTCTTTGCTTTGCTTAAAAGTTTAAAACCATTTCAATAACAAAACACCGAAATTAACGGAATTATTTACAAAGCTACAACAAAAATTTCAATATACTTCTCGGAACTGATAATCTGACCTAAATTTTAATCACTTCATTCTCGCAATTTGTGTAATTATTTATAAATAGAGAACGATACAAAAGGTGAGAGTGTTGAATTTCCAACAAAGGAGATCAACAGCTCGGTTTCGGTATTAAAGGTATACATCTCATTGTATAACGCTGACACATTATATTATATAAGCCACAGAGGTATTTTGTTGTAATGGAAAATGACTATAAATATGGTTGCAAAATGTGTCGCCGATGAAAAGATACACCTTCTGTATATCTTTGCGTTCGAAATTCGCCATCATACGAATACTAACTTCTCGATACCGCATAACAACGAGGTGTGCTCATTTAAATTTGGACCAATAACATAATAACATTCACAGAGATAATACTTAGACTAGGGAATGTAATTTCGATCTCGCGAGATCTCGTGCCAATTTTCGAGATTTACTCTCGTGGACAGGCAATCTCCTTTTTGAAATCTCGTTCGAGATCTCAACCCGATATGGTCGAGATCTCGAACGAGACCAAGACTTGATATACGCAAGACCGAGACCAAGACTAAATAAGCAAGACCAAGACCAGACATATTTGAGCAAGACCAAGACCAAGACTGTCCAAGTCTTGGTCTTGGTTTTGCTTTGCTCATCACTAATTTCAGAGGACTGCAACTCCGTTAATAAGTGTGTTTGACCCCATCCATAGGAACTTGTTTTCTTAAAATCAACTAAGGAATTACCCTCCAAAGTTTGCCGCGGTATCATTTTTAAACACACTGTATATCAATGTATCAGATCCTGAAAAAATTCGACTGATGACCAGTCCTATACTTCCCACCTATAGTAAATATTTGCAAAAAATAAACACTTTTTTTTTTATTCTTTGACTAGGTCCAAATAACCTTAGCTGTTGGTGGTCTTTAAAACACAATTTAATTTTTATTCTTTGAAAAAAGCATGGCCCTCTTTTTTGTTTGGTGATCTACTGATGGCTAACTTAATATAGCAAAAATCATGGTTACCTTGATTTACGTACAATTTTTATTTTTTTTAGTAAAATATTTTTTTTCTCGAAAACTATACATTTTAGAGAAAAAAAATATTTACATTTTTTACATATTATAACATCTAGAATTCATTTATATTTTTTTTTATCTATGTTAATACGTGGCATTGAGAACGTTTTTTTGAATATCTCAGGATCCACTGAACCGATTTGACTCAAAATCTAATCAGATCTAAGTTAAAGGCTGATAAACACAATAGAACAATCGGCATGCCCGTATGTTGTTCCATTCTTAAGATATCGAAGGCGAAAAATTGACCACACACACACACACACACATACACACACACACATACAGACATCAGTCAGAAAATGATCTTAAACGATTGCTAGGGTCTCAAAACGTGAAGATCTGTTAAAATCTCGAAATATTTTTTTCGGACTAAATCCATTACTTCCCTACCATAGTAGGAGGTGGGAAGTAAAAATATATTTTTATTACTGTTATTTGACAGTAATTTATTGCTCGCAAGCAAGTGGGCCAACCTGTAATGATTTAAGAATCTGAGTGCGTCGGTAGCAAATGCGGCTTTGTATGAATGCTAATATTTATCCCCTAGTTGTATTGATATTTATGACAGAAAGCGGTCTCGCCTTTTATATACAAAGCTTTAAAAACATCTCACAGACTATATTGCGTTATACTTGTGACTGTTCCAACGAAGTACACTGATAATTCTATTTCGATATTTATTCAGGGCCGGCGCTAGGATTTTCCGACCCCGGGTAATCGTTCTCAGGCCCCTGCCCCCTCCAAAAAAAAATTTACTCCAAAATTTGTTGTTTTTTTTTTGAAAATTTTAATGCAAAAAATCTAATAACGTTTTTTATGTTAGAAAAATGTTTTAATGCTCGCTGTTTTAAACAGCGGACCCGGGGTACCTTTGACCCCTTACCCCCCCATGCATTATCCCCTTTCCCCTTCACTATTTTAAATTTCTTAAAATCAGTTCTAAATTTTATTATTCTGATTCCTTCTTTGAACTCAGTTCAATTTTTTTGAATTACTTTTATTTCACACTTTGCAATGTCCTTCATTTTATTTTATTCCGGGTCGCCCGGATTATCAATTTCAATAGGATTGAAGCGTAAACAACAAACTTAATATTATGAAGTATTAGAAATACCTTGTATTATGTCCGTCTTGTGACTTCTTGTGTTTTAACACGACGCGTTTCAGCAACGAGTTGCCATCTTCAGGTGTGGTTAATTATTTTTAAAAAAACACACATTGAGTATTCGTAACACTATATAATATTATGATGCTAAGCACTGTGTATTATGTCGTGGATTGTACAGTACTGATTTAAATTAAAAAAAAAAATTAACTACACCTGAAGATGGCAACTCGTTGCTGAAACGCGTCGTGTTAAATCACAAGAATTGTCACAAGACGGACATAATACAAGGTATTTCTAATACTTCATAATATTCATATAGTGACTTGGAGACCCAACACTCTAAAAATGTAACAAACTTAATCATATGCCATATTTTAATTTTCAATTTTCACTTTATTAGCCGCAGACTCGGCCGCAGATGACGCAAACATTGTTTTTGGTAATATCTGGAATATCTTTTGAACACATCATTCTATTTGCATGCCAAATGTCAACTTCCTGCGACTAACCGTTTACAAGTTACAGGTCTGTGACAAACTAAAACAGACGTAAGTATAGACAGAAAATACACGCCGTTAAACCATTAGAAAGCAGCAGAGAGGGTAACAGTTGTCAATCAGATCGTGTATATGTTGCTAAGTGAAGGCGGTGCTTTGCCGCCAATGCAATAGGCTGATGCCGTCACTCTGTCATTCTATACGGGGTTTACATGCAGCCACTGCCGCTGCTACTCGCGCTGCCCGCTGTCCTGCCCTGTATAATTCCACGGCAGCCTTTGAGGCAAGTGACTGTTTACATACAGCTACTGCGCCTACCGCATTATTCTCCAGCAATAATGGAGGACGTAGAAATTGCCGCGGCCACAGTACTCTGTTTTTTGAGTTTGCAAAATTATATAAATGTTTTAAATAGACATGTGATAGAAAAAAAACGTCGACGTCGCAAAAGACGATGGTGGATGACAGCGATTCATCGCAACAAAACCTTGTTAGTATTTTTTATGAGAAGGATCCCATAATAATCTCTCAGTTGCATATAGCTCTAAAAACTTTAGCACTTGATCATTGGTCCACTCAATCATGGGCATAATGCGAATAAACAAATAAGCTTCGGATCGTGCACTTGGTTAAGCAAAAAGAATAGACAGAACAGCGGGCAGCATGTAAACGGTCACTGCCGCTCGCGCTGCCAGTCCTTTGACTTCCGTTCAAAATACCGCCACTGAAGGGAGCGTACGGCAGCGGCAGTGGCATGAGCAATGGCAGCGCGAGCGACGTGTTTACATACTCGCGCTGCCCAATTTCATGCCCAATTCCCTGCTCACTGCCGCGGAAGTGAGCTGCATGTAAACCCGGTTAAGAGTAAGGCAGCTGTCTCATGTATACGGAAAACGCACGGAAGACAGAACTCTGAAATGCAAATGGCGGAGGTTGACCAATCAGATTATTTCCTTTATATTCAAACTTTACGGAAAGAATCTGATTGGTCAACCTCCGCCATTTGCATTTCAGAGTTCCGTCTTCCGTGCGTTTTCCGTATACATGGGACTGCTGCCTCAAGCTCGATTTATATTATCCGGTCAGACACGGCGCGGGAACGTAGCGTTTCCGAAAAGATAAACATTTTGACATGCATTTCAAATATGAGTATTGATACGTGTCTGAACGGACGGTATCCGCTAAGTATAAATATTCGTATTTGAAATCCATGTAAAAATTGTCTTGCCGGAAACGCTACGTTCCCGCGCCGTGTCTGATAATATAAATCGACCTTAATCAGGCTATACGGCACGGACAACGGAGTCTCACCATAAGGGTTCCGTTTTTTAACATTTTTGTACGAAACCCTAATAAAAATACAATTTTGGGTCTAACCGCCTATAAAACGGAACGATTATTTGACGTTCGGGATTTTATCAAAATCTTTGATTTTAAAAATACGGTCAGAAACAATTGTTACACGCATCAAGGGCAGTGGCGCTTCAGTTCGGCTGATGGATATTGTACTACCGATTTAGGTTCACTGACGTATAACCATAGACAATTACCACAACCATAGACAATAACAACAAGGTGTATGTATTAGCTTAGCGGCACTGGCGAGAATTAATTGTGCCAACACGGCACACGGTGAATGGTCTCCAGGCGGAAATAGAGGGGATTGGATTGGGGCATCCCGGCGAACGGCGACGCGCGTTCCACACGTGTATAACAAGAAGGTGTATGTATTAGCCTAGCGGCATTGGCGAGAGCTAATTGTGCCAACACGGCACACGGTGAATGGTCTCCAGGCGGAAATGGAGGGGATTGGATTGGGGCATCCCGGCGAACGGCGACGCGCGTTCCACACGTGTATAACAAGAAGGTGTATGTATTAGCCTAGCGGCACTGGCGAGAGCTAATTGTGCCAACACGGCACACGGTGAATGGTCTCCAGACGGAAACGGAGGGGATTGGATTGGGGCATCCCGGCGAACGGCGACGCGCGTTCCACACGTGTATAACTACGTAGCTAATAAAAGTGTATTTTTACAGACATAATAAAACGGTATAAATAATTTCCGTAACACAATATTTTCAGAAGAAATGACAGGCATGTTCTCTACGTTATTAATTAAAATGTGACATTTGGAAAATTCTCCTGTAAAAAATACATTAGAATCGAATTGATATTATAAATGAATATATAATGATGTAAGTTATAAAGACAAGTGAGTAAATATTTACCAAATGAGCGAATATTCTCGAATATGAAAAAAGCCGTTTAGTCAAGTGTAAAACGCAATCGGTAATGGTTTGAGCTTGACAGAGCATAAAATTTACTTCGAATCGTTTTCAATTCCACTAAAAATAATGATGTGTATCTCGTAAATTCTATTTATGGCGTTTGCATACCGCTCAAAAATATTATAGGTACCTACTGCACAAACCAAACAAAATTTACAATATATTATGGACAAAAAAAATCGCAACATCATTGCAATTTTTTCTGCATTATTTTTTTATTTATTGTGGATTATAGACGCGTCGACAACTTAGGTCATTAGCGTCTTAAATACAACAAATATCATATATCACTTAAAACTAAATAACATCACAAAACATCCATGAGCAGAGGTGGGATTCGAACCCACAACAGTCTGATTCAGAGGCCGCGACGCTACCAACTGAGCCTTTTCTCCATTAGATATTCTAATACTGTGGTCTACGAATCCCCAGAAATCTGGAACACTTACGTGAGGGGTTCCTACCAGTTCTCAAAAATTCTAGTTTTCTAGTCCCAACCGTGCTTACTACCGCCACGACTTGTAGAAAGAGATTCCGAAACTGTGTTGTGTTTTAAAGACCACCAACAGCTAAGGTTATTTGGGCCTAGCGCCAATTCATATTTTTAATTCATTATTTTTTTTTTTAATAATAAATTGAAAATCCAATTGGCATTTTTACCAGCTCTCGGGCTAGAACCCGGGAACTGGGGACTAGTAATAGAGGAACCATAGAAAGATTCAGATACTAGCTATAATAATCCGGCTCGGTTGGCCCGAATGAAAATCAGGTGTAATCTCGGAAATTAGTGAACCGATTTCAATTATTTTTTTACTGTTCGATAGATGATACTTTGTTTTAATTAACTGGAGCGAGTGGGTAATGTATTAATAAATCATAAAAACGAGCGCACGAGCGAAGCGAGTGAAATATGTGTGTTAATAATTAATAAATTCGAGCGAACGAGCGAGTACGTAATGAATGAATGAATTATAAATTCGAGCGAAGCGAGTGAGTAATGTATTAATAAATCATAAATTCATAGCACCCAGGCGAAGTCGGATCGGGCCGCAAGTACTTCATAAATCGATATGTCCTTATTTTATGACTACAATACCACCATTCATTTGCAGTCACGAAAAAATATAAATATACCACAAATATACTAAAATTTGCGTAATGTCAGTGCGGTGGAGCCGTATCATTTATTCTATAAATACGATAATTATAACAAGATCTAAAATACCTAAATATTTTTGAAAGATTTTTTCGTTGGAGAGCAGCCAATTATATAATTGTTTCGAAACATATAGGAAAAAATCATTTTACCAACCAGTGGTCACAGTCGCATGTAGTGAAAATCTATTGATTCTGAAGCATATAAGGAGAATATTAATTTAGCAATCATGTCACAGTTGAGTATTGTAAGCTCATTCCGACGCGAAATTGGAAAGGTTCAGGTTAGAATCCCGACTGTGACCACTGGTTGGTAAAATGATTTTTTCCTATATGTTTCGAAACAATTATATAATTGGCTGCTCTCCAACGAAAAAATCTTTCAATTGCATACAGCCGTATAAAAAAACTATTATTATCTAAATATTTTTTTTTTGACGAAATGCAATATTCTCTCAGATATCTTTTAAATTAATTATAAGTACCTATTTGTAGACAGTTAGATAGTATTTTTTTATTTATTGTAGATTATAGACGCGTCGACATCTAAGGTCATTAGCGTCTTGTTGTTGGTTAGTTAGGTAGTAGGCATGCCTTTCAACGCAATGAGATTATTATGCTCCCCCCCCTCAGAAAATATTTATTGTTATTTTTTCACAACATAAATTGCCTTTATTTTATCATTATTATTTTTATCTTATATCAAAAAGCAACGTTAAAAATAAAAAAAAGTCTGTTTTTTTTATTTTTTGAGGCCCCAAGGGCATGTGCGGTAATTTCCCACTGGGGGTATTAAAAATATTTTTGTGATGTTTCCCTGTTTCATCACGCATTAAATTCTCGGAATTAATTTCCACTTAAATCCTTTGAAATATTTACTTAGTATAGTAATATAGTAGGTACTATAGGTATATTTATCATCTTGTAAGCTGTGAATTTACAGATAAGAATTGTCAGTACAATGGAATAACGAAATATATAGAAAAAATTGACAATCAATTAAAATCAATAATTATTCATTCGTTGATAGTCCAGCAGTCAGGTACTTTTTACCGGGAAAGTATTTCGAAGTTGATATTTTGGTATGTTGTTTGTGGGTACTCTGTGGAGTAGAATCTGAGTTTTCGACCTCGAGGACCCTGTGCTAACGTGGGGGGAGCTGAAAAACCACGAAATTTTACCACCTTTTTTGCTTTTTTCGAAATCTCTCAGAAACGGTCGACTTAAGCAATTCTTCCACTGTGTAATGTTTTAAAGAGGATTATATTTCCTACAATTTTCATTCCTACAACTTTTCTGTAGTACTAATGGTAAGCGCGCTGCAGCTTCTTGAAAATCACCCGCTCCGCTTTTTGTAACCTTGGTAACCAATGGTTAAAATGTAATGTTCTTTTCAATAGTTTTATTTATTTTCTTCTTCATCGAACTTTAAATTGAAAATACACATGGTACACATTGGTTACCAAGGTTACAAAAAGCGGAGCGGTTGATTTCAAGAAGCTGCAGCGCGCTAATTACCATTAGTACCACAGAAAAATTGTGGGAATGAAAATTGTAGGAAATGTAATCTTCTTTAAAACATTACATAATGAAAGAATTGCTTAAGTCGATCGTTTCTGAGAGATTTCGAAAAAAGCAAAAAAGGTGGTAAAATTTCGTGGTTTTTCGGCTCCCCCCACGTTTAGCACATCATGGTCCTCGAGGTCAAAACTCAGATTCTACTCCATAGAGTACCCGCAAACAACACACCAAAATATCATTGACTTCGGAATACTTTCTAGGTAACCCCCTTCAATTATTACCTGCCGCTTGGACTATGAAGCATTTGTTGATTAGAAATTCCTTCAAATTTTACATAATAGTTTAAAATTTCCTTCTTCTCTTAACGTTACTGGCAGTCTCTGGAAGAAAATAGCCCCAGAACACTGTGGCGAAGATGTAAAAAAGTAGATCGATATTTAATTTTGCTCTATCCTATATTTGTAACGAAATTTATTTGAAAATGAAAATATACCTACATTATCCTAAAAGTTTTCTGTGCAATGTATATTTAAATATTGAATCGTTACATCGAAAATTACTGCTATATTTTATTGTAATTATGTTAAAATGTTGATTTCATATAATATTAAAATAATCATGATGCATAATGATAATTTTCGTTGAATATTATAACAAATTTATAATTTATTTAAATTACTTGTTTACTAACAATCAATGCAAGAATTTTATATAATTTTATAATTTTATCTTACTTTTGTATTTCAGATCCTGATATAATATTTAGGTACTTGATTATTTTTCAGATGATTATGTTAATTGACGTACTCAATCTTATATCCTCTGAAAAATAATCAAGTAGGTATAGTATATTATATAATTTTATATAATTTGGTTTGAATCCGCTTAACCGTTCGACCGGTATTGTGCTGACAGACAAACAGGGACAGACTTTTTGCGACAACACGTTTTTAACACTATGGGGATCTTAAATAGGGAAAATATTGTAAAATTGTGAAAAGAGAATTTTGACCTAAATTAGTAGCAAGCCCCACTTGTGGAGTCTATGGTAATAAAAATGACAATAAAATCCGAACACACTTTGACTCTGAACAATCATAAGATCCTCTTCGAAGAAACCCGAGACATAGACAGAACGTTGAGTTATTACTAGTGTTGCCAGGTCCAGTTTGCCAAATTTTGGAACAGAAGGCTAAAAAAATCGGGATTTTGGTTCTGTAATCGGGACAACTAAAAAAAACAAGGTGTTCATAAATCATTAAGTGGTGAAAATAATGTCTTTATAATATCATCAAAATAATGTCATCATAATCTTTGGATCGTACGCAGCGGCAGAAAAGAACGGGACAGCGCGATACGTCTATCGCGCTATTCGCAGTCACAAAACAATATGTGTGAAGTTTGAACCTTTTATAATTACCGATTGACCCTAAATCGGGACATTCAGCGTCCCGATCAAGGGTGAATCGGGACGTGTCCACATACCCCTGAAAATCGGGACGTCCCGCGCAAATCGGGACACCTGGCAACTCTAGTTATTACCCACAAATATACAGAGAGGCCATAGAAATACAAAAACACAAACAGAGTTTCAACCGAAAAGATGAAGGCCTCAATCTCAGTAAAACCTGGACACCAACACTCCGACATACAAAACCAATGACCAATCGTACAAGGACGGAATACGACCGAGTAGAGAACTCACCCCTACCACTATACTCTACACAATTGACCAATTACGGAGAGACGAACTACGACCGGACAGAAAACACACTGGTACTGAGCATAAAAGAAGGGAGGACACCAGTCACTGACACACTGACACACTGGCCTGTGAGCCGCCAAGGAGGACACTTCGACCGCTGCCACATAGCCTTTGAGAATGTCTACCGCGGAGTTGTAGACGAAACGTCAGGTAGAAATACCACCGGACCACGGCCCACAAGCCCGGGAACCATCAAGATTTGGAATGACAATAATATCTGAAATCACGAATTGGTACTAGGTCTTGGCAGTTTGTAACCTTAAATACTAAAAATTTAAACGTTTTGATAACAATAGACCTCTTTCGTCGTTTGTTGCCTTACGTAAACCACGGCAACCCCATTTCTTTAGGCGACTATAGAACCGTAAAAGTCAATTACTGATAAAAATACAATGAAATCTTTGATATCCTTGTCAGTTGAAATCAAGCTTGATATTAGCAAATTGCGTTAGAATGACACAGTAGGTGATCCACAAAGTAGCAATGTCATATATGAACATGGTGCGACGTCGATGGTAATTGGTAAAGAAACCAAAAAGTATTTAACGAGCTTAAAATCAGTTTAAAAAATATTAGTAAAAAAAACTTTTTCAAGACACTCTTTTATTTAAATGTACTAAAAAGAAAAAAATAAGTTTTAAAAATTTAGTTTCATAATTATAAAAGCGATATTTTATTAGTCACGACCCACGCTTTTATAATTATGAAACTAAATTATTAAAACTTATTTTTTCCTGTTTAGTACATTTAAGTAAAAGCGTGTCTTAAAAAAGTTTTTTTACTAATATTTTTAATTTGTTCCTTTTAGTCGTTCAAAGTTTATCCCCTTTTGACTCCCTTAGGGATTAAATTTCGAAAAATCCCTTCATATAGTGGGTGCTTACGTCACAAAAGAAACGTACTGTCCAAATTCCAAGTTTCTAGCTTTAGTGGTTTGGTCTAGGCGTTGAATAGTCAAAAAACCCTACTACCTCGTTTGACCCCCTTAAGGATTGAATTTAATTCTAAAAACGATTGATTCATGTATTGTCATCGGGAATGCACGCACATAGTAAATAAACATAAATCACTATGGAAAACATTTACTTTACCACACTAGTGTTTTGAAAACACTTTCAACACATTTACTTGCTAACTGGCCCATTCCATGCATACATACACGCATGTAAAGTAGCTATTTAATAGTGGGTATGGCAAAAAATAATATTCGTATCATCAGAAAGAAAAAATCTGCTTGTTGCATTTCTTGTTGACAAGTCTTCATCATAGATTTAAAGTTTGTACAATTGGTGTTTTCAACGCATACGAAGTGTCGATTGTTTAACAAAAGAACGGGAAGTTTCGCGTCCGGGGATCTCTATTAAACAAGTGAACAGCGCGTGATGTGGGCACAGAGTGCTTCAAAGACGAGCTATTAATTATTTTGTTGATAGAAGCTTTAGAATGTACTTCCGGAAGTTGCTTTGCACCATCACTACTGACACCTCTCTTCCAGCCCTTTAACGAAAAGGTCACAAGACAAAGTGACATGCGTCGAATGTTTTGTATCAATTTTTTTAATTTCTTCAGATAGACTTTTTATAAGTTATTTGTCTCTATACAGTGTGTAAATATAGAGAAAATACAATGGGGTTTTTTTTTATGGATCGATGATATCTTTGGCCATTATGCTACATATTAGTAGAACTTGATAATGGCCGAGCGTGTAGCAATGCTGTTGTTTACATGGCGTTGCTATGGTTCCTCTATTACAAGTCTCCAGTTCCCGGGTTCTAGCCCGCGACGTGGTAAAAGTGCCAATTGGATGTTCAATTTATTATTAAAAAAAAAATAATGAATTGAAACGTATAAAGTGTTTATTTATGTGACACCGTTAATGCAAACTATTTCCAAGTGATTTTAAGCCCGACTTCGCTTCGCAGAGAGATTTTCGCGGGAGGAAGATAATAAATCATACTTCGTTTCGCAGGGTGAGATTTCTCGCGGAGGGGGGTAATAATACTAATAAATTAAAAATATACTAAATATCCATACGTGAGCGGAGCCACGGGTGACCGCCAGTTCATACATAAGAACTACCTGTCACTTCGGTCGTGTGTGCCGCGACACATGCTTTTTTATTTCCCACCTCTGCTATGGTAGGGAAGTAATGGATTTAGTCCGAAAAAAATATTTCGAGATTTTAACAGATTTCACGTTTTGAGACCCTAGCAATCGTTTAAGACCTCATTTTCTGACTGATGTGTGTATGTGTATGTGTGTGTGTGTATGTGGTCAATTTTTCGCCTTCGATATCTTAAGAACGGAACGACATACGGGCATGCCGATTATTCTATTGTGTTTATCAGCCTTTAACTTAGATCTGATTAGATTTTGAGTCAAATCGGTTCAGTGGATCCTGAGATATTCAAAAAAACGTTCTCAATGTCACGTATTAACATAGGTAAAAAAAAATATAAATGAATTCTAGATGTTATAATACGAAAAAAATGTAAATATTTTTTTTCTCTAAAATGTATAGTTTTCGAGAAAAAAATATTTTACTAAAAAAAATAAAATTTGTACGTAAATCAAGGTAACCATGATTTTTGCTATATTAAGCTAGCCATCAGTAGATCACCAAACAAAAAAGAGGGCCATGCTTTTTTCAAAGAATAAAAATAAAATTGTGTTTTAAAGACCACCAACAGCTAAGGTTATTGGGGCCTAGTCAAAGAATAAAAAAAAGAGTGTTTATTTTTTGCAAATATTTACTAGGTGGGAAGTATAGGACTGGTCATCAGTCGAATTTTTTAAAAACCATAGGTTCTGTGCTATTATAGAAAAGAGAGGTTACTTTTTGGCAACAAGTTTATTATATTAAACGTTGTGTAACTGAAAATCTTGCATAAGCCATCGTGCTTTGTGGCCACTGAACTAAGAGGCTATTTAATGATAGTAGATTTCAACAGCTGAAAAGGGTTTTGTTTGGCTAGTGACTGTATAGCGTACCAATTTATTTGTTTCAGATCACTTATAAATAAATAACTGAAACAATTCTGTGCGTAATTTGTTCTATTTTGTACAAAAAAAGCGACCAAGTGCGTGTCGGACCACGCACAGTGAAGGGTTACGTAGTCGGGATGAACGTTCACGGTTATAATTCAAAGTTTTTTTTTTAATATACGTGGTTTTTGGCTTCAACGTTTATTTACATAATTAGCCACGTCCTTTTTCTATATTTTTATTCATTAATCAAACTTATTCCATTTATTCTACTAAAATATTTTGAAGCTATGGTTCTATAGGCGCGTTAGACGATTTCTGGCAGGGGAAAAACTTATAGGTTCGCGTCACGTAACATGTTCATATTAAAAGTATATCTATAGCTATGAGTGTGACGTATATATATTAGCGCACGCGCTGTAGCCTATGTAAAATTAATATCTGAGAGTTTTATAGGACACAAAAAAATAAAATGGCGTCAGATTTCAAAATGGCGGCCATATTTACTTTTGTAAAAATTATCCGATCTTTTTGAAAATTGATATTTAAGAGTTTTATAGGACACAAAAAAATAAAATGGCGTCAGATTTCAAAATGGCGGCCATATGTACTTTTGTAAAAATTATCCGATCTTTTTGAAAATTGATATTTAAGAGTTTTATAGGACACAAAAAAATAAAATTGCGTCAGATTTCAAAATGGCGGCCACATGTACTTTTGTAAAAATTATCAGATCTTTTTGAAAATTGATATTTAAGAGTTTTATAGGACACAAAAAAATAAAATTGCATCAGATTTCAAAATGGCGGTCAAATAATAACTTTTAAATACTATTGTCTATAGCTTTGATAAATTCGGTTTTTTATATACAATGCGTAAAAAGCATAGCTTCTGTCGGGTGTCCCATGACACCTTATGACTTTTTTTAAACACTCAAACATTCTTCTTTCATTCTTCTTAATAATAATAATTTATAGTCTTTTAAATAGCTTGTAAGTTGTAAGTAATATACAGGGTGTATCACAGGAAACCGAACATAGGGAAAAGTACACAGTACAAATTAGTTATCAGAGATTGCTTTGCCCTCTATTTATGTAAAAAATCATGATAATTAATTTAGTTAAGTTAGCCATGTGTATTCTATCTTTGTCACGCTACTCATTTTGCTTATATTTTCCTTGTTGCACTCGTTACTTTTCTATGTATTCAGTCCTGTGATACACCCTGTATATATTTATGAGAATTCTGGATGACGTCAAGGTCGGAGTACGGTGGTTGTAGCACTCTCATAATTAATATACTACTCGTGTAACCGAAAATATCCCAATTCTCAAAAACTAGACAACATACATCTATATAAAAATAAAAATAGGAAGAAATCCTTTCCAAAAATTTTTGGAAAGGATTTCTTCCTATTTTTATTTTTATCTTGATTATTCCAAATTTATGTGCGTAATAGAATAGTTAACATACATCTAATTGAAATCAATTTTCGTTGAAAGTATTTTTAAGTTCTACTACCTTAAATTTTTTCAGAATTTTCCACCCCATAGTTGAAAAGTTAAAGGGAGGAACACACTTTTTACGACTTTAGAAGCGCATACCTCACTAACTATTGATAAATAAAAAAATTGTTTTGAAACTTCCATATAATTTTTCAAGAATTTCTCGCGGGGGGGTTATAAATCATAAATTCTTATCTCTGGAACTACTGAACCGATTCCAAAAAATATTTCACTAATTATCTTCGCAGGGGGAGAATTTCTCGCACGGGGGGATATAAATCATAAATTCTTATTTCTGGAACTACTGAACCGATTCTAAAAATTCTTTCACTAATTGTCTTCGCAGGGAGAGAGCTATGAAAATGTTTCACATCTGCCAGGCGTCCCACGACGGATAAATTTTTTTTTTATTATTTACTATTTTCATACTGCTATCTCCGCCTCCCATTCGCAGTTTTTCTGCGAGGAAGACGCTATAAAACTGTTACGGATCACCCTGTATATAAACGGCAAACAAAGAGTTCCGAGAAACGGGGTCTGCATACTGAACAACGAGTGCCTGCCCGAATGTTCTAGAGAACGCGAGAAGCACTGGGCTCCAGTCCACGCAGCCTATATAAATCAGTGAACAGGGAGTCGCGCAATTAGTTACCGGAGATCAGTCAAGCAGTGAAGTACTGGGCGTTTACAAATACGGGCGATAGTAATTTAGTGCGAAAATAAATAAGTTGACATAAATATAGAAATAAATAAACAGTATTTTGTGAAATATAAATACACATACTTGGAAATAAATAGTCATTGTATATAGCAACTCTTATAATTAAATATTAATAATAGTGTCGATTGTTAAGTTCATATAAGTAGTTTTTAAGCGTTATCTATATGTTACTCGTTTAGCTCAATAATTACAATAATTACCGTTTAAGTTTTTTATTGTTAAAATTGACTCTTCGTTGTTGCATTTATTGTTATTGTGTTATTAATTATTAATAATAAAGAGTTTAGTCACGTCTAACCACAATAATTTTATTAATGAATGTACATTTCAAGAGCTATGCTCCCATCTTCAGCAAATACTAGTTTAGTATTTGCTGAAGATGGGAGCATAGCTCTTGAAATGTACATTCATTAATAACATTATTGTGGTTAGACGTGACTAAACTCTTTATTATTAAATTAAACCACAGTGCTCTTAATTATTCTTATTATTAATTATTGTAAATAAATATTTATTCCGCCAACTCAGAAAACAGTTTTGTAACAATACCCTGACAAGACTTGGAAGACGTAAGAGAGAACAGCTTGATAATCATTGCTATAGAATACCTAAATGATTTTAATTCTATTGGACAATAACAGACGAGCGTTTCTACCGATTCGACACATCGTATATTAGAGAGAGAGAGAGAGAGAGAGGATATGATAACGTGTCGAGTCGTTAGAAAACTCCCCGTTATTTATTTTAGTTACCTATATAGTTAGCTATATTGTCATCTTTCTCGAAACTATTTGAAAAAGCTTATGAAGTGCGATTAACTTCGTACTTAAATAAATTTAGTCTGTTTTCGACCTGCCAGTTTGGCTTTCGCAAAGACCTTAGCACAGAGTCTGCTATGTTTAGTATTATTGATTCGTTGTATTGTGCGATTGATGAAGGTGATAAGCCCCTAATTACATTTTACGATCTTTCTCGTGCTTTCGACTCGATTGTTCACACCATTCTATTTAATAAACTTGAGACTTATGGAGTTCGCGGCGTTACATTGGCCTGGGTCCAATCCTTCCTCGCCGATAGATCCCAGAAAGTTTTAATTGCAGGTGGCAGCTCTAACTCCCTATCATCTGCACGCCACATCTCTTGCGGTGTGCCACAAGGATCCTCGTTGGGTCCTTTACTTTTTTTATTATTTATCAATGATCTGCCATTGTCACTTTGTAACTCATCTGCAGTTGTTATGTACGTAGATGACACAACCGTACTGACACGGAAGAAAAATGTACAAGAGCTGTATGATGTATCTACTCAGGCTTCCCAGGACATATCTGAATGGACTGGCAATAATAAGCTTAAGCTTAACACTTCCAAAACCAAGTGTATGCTATTCTCAGCCAAACAACCGGGTCTTAACTTTGATGTCCCCCTGTTGATCGATAGTGATCCTATAGATGTAGTGTCCACGTTTAACTTTCTTGGCGTCACCATTGACAACCATCTTGCTTGGAAACAACACGTCACTAAAGTATGCTCAAAATTATCCAAGCTTAAATATCTCATTTTCCGCCTTCGCACTATAAGTGACATTTCAACTTGCCTAACCGCATACTACGCCTATATCTATCCTGTTCTAAACTACGGGATTATGTGCTGGGGTAAGTCTCCTGATATTGAAAGGGCTTTTATAATGCAGAAAAAGATACTCAGACTCGTTTTCCATCTAAAGCCTACTGACTCCTGTAAGCCAGTATTCATTAAATACAGAATTATGACAATATATGCGATATACATACTAAAATCGGTTTGTTTTTTATTCAAAAATAAACATCTTTTTCAACGCCATTTGCCGGATCACAATTACGATACCCGAGGTCGATTCAATCACGGTGTTCCGGAACATCACCTCGCATTATATACTAAGGGACCCCGTTACTCAGCTGTCAAACTATTTGACAGCTTACCAGCCGAAATTGTAAGCCTCAAAAGCTACAAAGTATTTAAAACACAAGTTTTAAATTATCTTATTGATAAGTGCCCATACCAAATTTTTTGAACTATGTATCACATTTATTGTATATTCTTGACTGACGCATTCTTTGTCATTGTGACATTTTTCTGAATAAAGTTATTATTATTATTATTATTATTATTATTATATTATTTTATTTTAATGTTGACTATAAATAAATAAATTATCTATCTATAATTATGTGCTATATTATTGACCAATATACTAAAAGTAATTTTTCTTTGTTGCAGGGGAACACCCGGCAGCCATGCAGACAACCGGCAGTACTACAACTGTTTCCGCGAGTACAGCGGTCCTGTTGTATAGTGCGTGTGTGTCAATCCTTGCCAGACAATTAATAACTGTAAGATGATTACTAAAAGTGTGAATATAAACAATACAGACATTTTGTGTCAAACACAAAAACTCTTTTGATAATTGTAACATATTTTATTAGCTGTAATTATATTATTATTATAACTATGGAACGCACATAGTGGAAAAGTAATAAAAATTAGTGAACTGTTTTAAGCATTTTTCTTTGATATTTCTTTTGTGATTTCTAGAATTACTGATGATCAATTTCTCGTTGTTAAATAATTAAAGTCAAATATGTATAATGTATATAATAGACAGGGTGCTGAATTGGTTTGCGGGTAATAGGGATTTAACCCGTAAAATCAAACTTTTGCGATTTCCTGCTTCGCTAATTATTTTAGGAAAAATATCTTCGAATAAAATTTTTAGAACATAAAATTCTGCATCTAAATCATTAAACAAAATTAATTTTGCATGCTTTGTAACGGCATAAATTTGATATGAAAATGTCAAAATTACCTCAAAAACAGCCATAGCCATGGAATTTGACCAAAATGATTAGAAATTATTCTAACAGCTAAAACGTCATCATTTTGTTCAAGTTCCATGGCTATGCCTATTTGTTTTTAAGGTAATTTTGACATTTTCATATCAAATTTCTGCCGTTGCAAAGCATGCAAAATTAATTTTGTTTAATTATTTAGATACACAATTATGTTCTAAAACTTTTATTCGAAGATATTTTTCCTAAAATAATTAGGGAAGCAGGAAATCGCGAAAGTTTGATTTTACGGGTTAAATTCTTATGTGCAGCAGTCACGGTCACCACCCTGTATAGAAGCATAATATGATTCTATAGATTTTCAATTTAAACTGAACATTTTTTCACTTATTAGTTGCTATCGACAGCGAAAAAGAATTACTTTAATCAATAAAACACACAAAAACTGACTATAACGTTGGACAGCTATAGCCAGTTTTTGTGTGTTTTATTTATTAAACTGAACATTTATGTTTTATTTGTATAACACAAAGAGGTGCAAAACTATTAAATGCAATTTTAACTTAAAAATTGGTAGTGCATAGTTTATTTAAAGTAAACTCCGAAGGAAACATAATAGCCTCATGAATAGCTGGGTGTTTATATTTATAATTATTTCACTTAAAAGTTCTCCGTCTACCTCATTCAATTTTAATATAACAAACCTTATTAGTAAGCGACTAAAATAGTATTATAACTGGAAGTAGCCACAGAGCTGAAAGCGTCAGCACAAAAGATAAAAGTACTTTTTAACAAATTTAAAATAACAAAAAGCGGCCAAGTGCATATCGGACTACGCAGAGTGAAGGCTTCCGTAGTCGGCCGAAAATATCCCATATCTCAAAAACTACATAACATATCTTATTCAAACCAATTTTCGTTGAAAGTATTTTATAAGTTTTACTTCCTTAAATTTTTCAGAATTTTCCACTCCATACCTAGTTGAAAAGTTAGAGCTGGGGGGACACTTTTTGCGACTTTATAAAAGCTCATATATCTCACCAACTATATTGACTTAAATAAAAAAGTCATTTTGAAACTTCTTCATCATTTTCGAAGACCTATCTAACAATACCCTATAACACGCACGCTTATGTGCACTGGAAATTTTTTTCATCCCTCATTGGAGTGCCACCCCTAATTTTTGTTGTAATTTCATTTCACTATTGTATAGCGGTTCATAGAAGACACCTACCTTCCAATTCATCTATATAGTGCCAATAGTCCCCGCGTAAAATGGCTGTCACATATGGATGGACAGGACGAAATTATAAGGGTTCCGTTTTTACCATTTGGCTACGGAACCCCAAAAAGGTCCTCTAAAGTTGTTTTCACACGTTATAATAACATGCAATATAATTATTTGAACGAAATAAATCATTTTTTTATAAATCTTTTCTATCTAGGAGTTAAATTAAAAATCAGGCTTTGCTGTGTAGTACATAAAGACATTTTTCAAAATTGGTTTCACCATTTTTGGCTGCAGACACAATAAAAAATAACGCAAAGCACAGAGTCACAAAAAAATATAATAAATGAACGCTACAGCTATGCTGGATCGCTTCCAAACAATAGACAAATAATTTATAATTTAAAAGAATTTTTTTAATTTTTAACGTCTTTTGTTAATTTCCGAAGTGTTTTCGTTTCAAATAAGATAACAATTCTGTACCTACTAAATGCAACAAAATAAAAACCAGTGGTGTAAAATAAAAAATGTTGCCTTTATCCGCGTCCCAGAAGACTCCTTGCACTTTTTCCATCGAGCGTCTATAATTTACAATTCATTCATGCACTTTTTCTTATGACCAAATTATTAATCTTTAAATGGTGTATAGGTACCCACTACCTACTAAATTTCAATCAATTACTTATGTAAAAACATTTTAGATATACATATTATAAATATTAGAAATACCTTGTATTTTGTCCGTCTTGTGACTTCTTGTGATTTAACACTACGCGTTTCAGCAACGAGTTACCATCTTCAGGTGTGGTTAATTCTAATACTTCATAATATGCATGTAGTAACTTGGAGACCCAACACTCTAAAAATGTTTTAGATATATTTAAAAAACCTTGATTTTTTTGGAAATAAACACCGTATATCGGAAACACTTGCGTAAAAGTTCATAATAGGTCTATGTAAATATAACTATTTCCATCATTATTCTTAAAATAAATCAAAGAATTCCCTAAAATGTGTTGACAAAATTAGGAAACACACTGTATAGATTGGGTAGAATATAATAATTTAGTAACCGTAGTTAAAACAATGAAATTTGATCGTTCACCGGTTAGGTATTCTATTTTAGTTGGCATCCCTGTTAACATTCTATGAAATGTGGTTAATACGTTACAGAGTTACACAATATAATGATGACATAACAGACGGGACAGTTGATGTAGTACTATGTATGAAGTGTAGGTACAGAACAACAACGTGATTATCAGCAGGTGAGAGCAGCTTTAATTGATTAATTATTGCATCGATAATACGCGTAACTCAAAACCAATCCAATGTACGTAGGTATACGGAATGATAACTTAGATAACCTTCCTGTAAGTTTGGTTGCCTGAACCACAACTTGTGGCCTATCTTTATCCCTTTCTGTACAAGCGTTTGGGAGAGATAGCGATTCTATCTTTTTCTTTCTTTTTAACCTCTAGGAGACTAGACACGTCCAGTTGTATAAGTCGATGGTTGAAACAGAGATGTAACTATCTATGGGGGGGGGGCTCCACGCTAGCTCTTTATCTCAATAATGACAAACTCATCAAAGACGCCCGAGGGCCAGATGAATCCGGCCCGATTCGGTAGGCCGAATAAATTTGAGTCGCGGATCGTTATAGTTTGGAGGCTGTTAGATTATAGAGCACACTTTTATGTCGGGTTTATCGTACATTTTAATCTCCACGAAATTAATCATGCGCGTTCAATGCGCTTTTAAGGCTGGGTTAGGTGAATAATGTAAACACATAACTGCAACATAATAAGTTATATTGTAATAAGTTGGTAAGTTACTAACCTCAAAATATTTGTATACGAAGTTAATCCTATAAATTTGTTAATCATCAGGGATTCAACTATTTTATTGCAGTATGATAACAAGTACATCTTATTATTACTATAAAATATTTTTTTAATTCATAAATACAGTTTTTCCACATTTCATTAGAAAATAATTCTGTGTAAAGTAAGTTTTACAAGGCAATAACTGACAGTGTTTATTGCCATGATATTAGAGAACGTCGCGAATTCCATTTTCGATAAACTTTTTGTTTATTTTACTTGTTTTATTTTTGTAATAAACAATTTCATGATTAAATTGCACTGTTAGCATGTAACATTTTCCCTCGTTTGAGTACAATTTTCTGCCACCAGATGTCAGATGCTCATTTGACGGACCCCAATAGCAAAAATTTTATGGGGGGATGGGGTATCTAGCAGTTGCATGAAACCTGTCTGATTATAATGGCCCACTTTATACATACCTATACAAAACAATTGATAGCGTGCAATCCAACCGCAATCGTGTGTGTATATAATTATGGAAGTTGAATTACCTAACAAACCCATGACCACGATATGTCAAAGTTTGATAACTGAATGCATTATCATCATTATCAGAGATTTTGAACGATTGATTTAGTTGCAAAGGCTTGCCACTTTGCAATTATGAAAATAAAGAAGCACAGAAATAGAATACCAAAACAAAATTTTACACGAAAATTAATTTATTTTATTTTTTTATTGTAGATTATAGATGAGTCGACAACTTAGGTCATTAGCGTCTTAAATTACATTAAATATCAACTAACTTAAAACTAAATTACATCACAAAACATCCATGAGCGCAGGTGAGATTCGAACCCACGACAGTCTAGTCTAAAAAAAATTATTAATTTTTTCTAATAATTTAACATAAATAATATTGAAAAACAGAAAGAAAACTTTATTTAAAGCAATAGATAAATTACTAAAAATTAATTAAAATGTATAAAAATTTAAAAAATATCACGTGACTTTAAAAACGCGCTAGGAATGTTTGTGACGTCGTTATATTAAAATGTGTGTATATTTGTTGGTATTTGTGTATGTGTATTAGACATACTATCAAAAATAATATATTTTTAACTTAGTAACCATAGATAACATAATGACGTCACACGCGTTCGGATTCTTTCGGCGCGTCATCGGAACTGAGTAAAAATTAATTTTTATTTAAATATAACTTTAGTAAGCAAAAAAATTAAATAAAAACAGTTTTGCTATAAAACTTGTATGTGGTCTTTCCGTTTAAGTAAAAAAAAATTCATTCAAAAACCCAATTCCACCCATAACTGGATGGCAGACAATCTGAAATGCAGGAAAAAATTTGCTCACAATTGAACAATTAAATATTAAATATCAACATAACCTAACCTCGTAAAGTGCAAGTCCGCAAGCCCCGTGCGCAGATTGTAATCGTTACCAATCTGATTTTATGAACTTGTAGTTCTGTGAATGTTTCACTCCCTTTTTTCGTGTTTTTAAGCTAACGTCACAAAATTGTGTTGACCCAGTCACCAATATTCTATTTTGGTTATTGAGATCAAATTGGACCTCACTCGCTTCGGCGTTCCGTCAAATATAAAGTCGATTCAATTGCATATAAGCAACCTTTTTTCATACTTACACAATACACATCTTAAAATGTTAAGTAGTATTAGCTTGTTTTATTTTTCGTAATTAAATCATCCCCATACTTCAAAACCATTTATACACGTTGTTTGGGCTAAGGTTAAAGGAATATAAATGCCAAATTTCGTTAAAATTGATCCACGCATTTGACCGTTATGTAATCATAAAATAGACCAATAAAAAACAGTTAAATATCGAAAGGTCGAGTTAAAACAGAACTTTACTCGCTCGTCAATTATAACGATAAATAAATATTTTAAATTGAAATTTATTTTTTGCGAGATAAGAAAAGTAGGTTTTATCAATAAAACAATAATGTACTTCTTTTACCTAACTGAAGTTAGGTAAAAGAAGTACATGTGTAACTTTTGTTTGTTAAATACAACGAGGTTATTTTTTTGCTGGCATTGTATTCTTTAGGATATTTACTAACACTTTTATTAAGGGTTCTCCATACCTAAACCTAATATTTTAATACGAAAATATTAGGTTTAGGTATGTATTCTTTATGATATTTTATTAAGGGTTCTCCATACCTAAACCTAATATTTTCGTATTAAAATATTAGGTTTAGGTATGGAGAACCCTTATTAAAATATCCTAAAGAATACCAATTCCAGCAAAAAAATAACCTCGTTGTATTTAACAATCAAAAGTTACACGTGATTGAAGTTAAGTAAAAGAAGTACATTATTTTGAACACCCTGTATAATAAATTCATTTTTTTAGAGCAAATATTGATTTGTCCGTCTATTATCTAGTGATCCTCAAAATTTCAGTTTGATAAAGGTTTCTGTTTTGGGTATGTTGAATTTTAGGTAAAGGTTTACACGTGTCAATAATTTCTAAAAAACTTGAATAACTCAAAAATTACTGAATTTTCTAGCATGGCTTCCCTTACAATTTCTATTCACATTTAGGTGCAGAATTGAAAAAACAAATAAAAACAAAGTGCTAGGCTATAAAAAAACATAACTTTGATCTGCCCCACTTATATGGGACAGGCTGTATAATTGAAAATATTTTTAGTTTATACACCATTAAAATTTAAACAACTTTTGTATTTAAACTTCTTTTCTATCTTCACCCAAAATCAATATATCGGCCGACAACGCAAGTCTTGGACAATAGAACAAAATTAAAAAAAAAAACATATGAAAGTTGAAACTTTACTTAAAACGTTATGTCATATTTTAAATGCAAAATGATTCATGCAGACAGCAGTGTTGAGCGTGGCTGCGTTTTCACAAATTCTGGGTAGGAGGTCCAAGCCTGGTTACTACGTCACTAAACAAAGTTATAATTATTAAACCTATAATTCCGAATAAATTAAATTCTGATTGAAATCACAAAATACTTATAATTTGTTTTCCAAGTAACGTACCTACTTTACAAAAAATACAGAAAAACATAAGCATCTACTTACATAAATATCTGCTTTGACTTTCTTCTTATTGATTTCAGAACACGCAGTCCGAGGCTTAAGAATCACAGAAAATAATCTCTTTATTATAACGAAAAACTCCCTATAACGTAGAAATTTGTACAATTTGGTTGGTTTACCTTAAAACCCATACATTAATTTCTTTCCTCCATATAACGAAAACTCTTTATAACGAAAAAAAAACCTCGGTCCCTTGAAATTCGTTATAAAGAGGTTACACTGTATTACAAACGAGACAAAAACTAGAATTTAATTTCACTGTTCTGCCATTTATTAGAAAAAATATTCTTTTCAATTTTAATAAAACTAATCACAAGAATTTGCACAATTTTATTACTACCGTTCGCTAGACGTTTATCCATACTTTTGACTTTCAATAATTATAATGTAATACCTACTGTCATATTACGTAATATTATACGGCAGAATAATGTCGTTCAGCAGCGTCCAACAAATTATTACCAAATATTATCATTGACTAGTGATGCGTGATGCGCGATACGAGATGTTTTAGTCGATTGTCTCGATTGTTCAAACATCTCGATGATTCTCGATGGTTGTCACTTGAACTCGATTGTTGTTGTTTCATAGTTCGCCAAGACCGAATCGCATAGTACTGAATCGTACATTGTCGAGATCCACATAATATACAATCGTTCTTGACTCAACAACTGTGGTCGAGTCGATGGTCGATTGTGCAGTAATCGCGTAATACGAATTCAATAGTGAAGAGATCACAGAGTAGTGAGTACCGACTGAACAGTGAACAATCAACGAGTCGCGTGAACGTCAATCGACTAGCATATAACCTTGAATCGCGATTATATGATTCTCATTCGCTGCTATTGCTATAACCTATATAGTAAATAATCGACTTAAACAATCGAACATTTCGATTGTAAAATCAATCTCCGAGTCAATTGTGGACTCGATTGTTATTACGAACGATTATTGTTTCGATTGTAAAAATATCTCGTATCGCCCATCACTATTATTGACTGCAAAGTAAGTTTTATTTAACTAGATGGCTTATGGATCAACACAAGTCATATTGGAATAAAATTCCAATGCAAACTCAATCCAAAGCCTTTACAGAGGAACCGTTAAGGAAAAGAGCTGTAAAAGCACTCAAGCTTAGCAGGAACAATCTAAGAACAGTGACAAGGTCTACTAACGGGACACTGCCATTTAAATAAACATCTGCATGGAATGGGCGCTGCCGACAATACCCTTTGTAGCAGATGCATCGAAGCAGAAGAAACTGTAAGTGCGAAGCCATCGTACAGACACGATACAAGCACTTTGGATCACCCCTGATGCTTCCAAAGGACTTTAAAGACGTCAGTTTAGTGAGGATTCTTGACTTTATATACAGCCTAGGAATCCTAAAAAACTGATAAGAAACTAGGTGAACACAATAGATCTTTTAGATACATTTTTAGAGTGTTGGGTCTCCAAGTCACTATATGAATATTATGAAGTATTAGAAATACCTTGTATTATGTCCGTCTTGTGACTTCTCGTGAATTTACACTACGCTATAATAAAAGGCCGGTCCGGATTCGCCCGCTTGAAAATTAGAGGTGACCTCAGAAATTACTGAACCGACTTCAATATTAAATCACTTTTCGTGTCCATTTTTCAAATATAATATGTAAACTTTATCTTAGGGAGAAGGACTCAATAAAAACTTCTAGAATTTTTAATTATTTTATGTTTCGTCTGCAATTGAAACTTCTTCAGCAACTTAAACTTACATATATCATATTGTCCATTTGGTTTAACAACTATAAACATTGTGATTACAATAATAGAAACACCAGTTATTATTCAATATAAGTATTGAAAAAATTGAGCCAAAATTAAAAGAATGTTTATAGTTGTTAAACTAAATGGATATCTAAGTTTAAGTTGCTGAAGAAGTCTCAATTGCAGACGAAACGTTCAACATAAACTAATTAAAAATTCTAGGAGTTTTTATTGAGTCCTTCTCCCTAAGATAAAGTTTACATTTTTTTCAATGTTCGATAGATACTTTGCTTTAGATTTTAGAACATAGGCTATAATAACTGGAGCAAACAAGCGAAGTTGAACGGAGCGCCACCAGTGCACTCGGCAATACGGATGTAACTATGTACAGAAATCAATCAATTCTAACAAGTGCAAAAAATGAATTTGTCTTTGAAAGAACATACCTACCTATTTGTGTTACCTATATAAGATATAACCAACGAAATTGCATTTTATGTATTTCACTGAAATTGCATGTTTCAGTCGGTTTTCTGTTGCCATCTTCGCAACATGTTCGAGTAAGTCGGTCGACAATTGATACGTTCAACCGCTTGAGTTACTTCCAGTGGATAATACCTCAGTGATTTCGCTATCCAAGTGAAAAATACGTTAGAGTTATGCCAGAAAGGAAGCAAGTTTTGTCTCTGTCACCTCCACGGCAAAAAAAAAAATTCATTAGAGTCGTCGTGTACCACCCTCAAAAAATGAGCTTATACAATAAAAAAAAAATGTTCAACAATAATTCATTGATACACCTCTTTCATAAAAAAATCTAAGAAAAAAAAATTCAGCCACAGTTTGGGCATTCTGTGAGCGTCTATAATTCAATTTACTATTAAAAAACCGGTCAAGTGCGAGTCTGACTCGCATGGAGAGGGTTCCGTACTATTCCGTTTCCCGTGGGAACTTAAAGATTTAGGATTTTCGTTTACATTTTCCTGTAAACTATGAGTTTTTTCAAAATTTTAGCCTCAGTAATTTCGGAGATAAGTGGGGGGGATTACTCGATTTATGGAAGTGCTTGGTGCTTCAAGCACTTAGATCAGTGCTTTGCTCAGCTCTGCTGTTGATAGACTTAAAAAATTGCATTAAAATATAAACAATAAACCTAATAATATATATTATATTTTATTAATATCAGAAAATTAACAGTAACAATAAGTGAAAAAAAACTTGATTCAACAAAGACGGCTGAATTGTTCGAACCATCATCGCTGGACTTTCTGCAGCTTCTTCCGTCGGACGTTGGGTCTTTTCCATATATGCAGACGCATGTCCGATTGGCAACGTCACATTTCACGACGTCGGCCAGAGTATTCGATGTCTTGCACTGATTGTCGTATTCACAGGCGTCGTCAATAGCGACGCTGCGCCAACAGCGTCGTTCGTAAATATGTGACCCGCTGTTGCAACGACATACTCCTTTTATGCAGACGCCGTTGTGTAAAAATGCACTGCATTGACTATCCTCCTCGCATCCTTCACCGAAATTGTCAGCGGCTGAAATTAAAAACACTTTTTATAATTAACAATTAGCAGCATTCATTGTAGTGTTGTTATAAAAATAATATTAGCTCTCGCAGTTTGTGGATTTGCGGTGTATTGTTGCTATATATAAGAAAGATTTAAGTGTACGCCGTGGGCACCGCGTGGAGTAACTGGAAACTTTCCCGACACGATATTGGGTGTTCCGGGTTCGATTCCCGGCGGTGCATTTAAATTTTTCTTATGTAGCCTTTCTACAATAATTAATAAGGGCATTTTATGGCGATTAATATCGTCTGATGTCCTTATGTTAATTTCACTAAAATAGTGAATTTGTACAGTAAAGGAAGTAATAACAATAATTGATTGTTGTCGGGCGTCTATAATTTACAGTTAATCTAATTGTTAACTAAATAAGATACTGTAAGTAATTTTCTCGCAAATAATTGAAACTTTTTATAATATTAACCCAGTCATTTAGACATAAAAACGACCAATCTGCTAAATAATTCGCAGTTAGCTGAATTTTTGTATATAGGTACACTAGTACAGTAAATAGAGACACAAAAATCGCGTTTACTTAAAAAAAATACTTAATGGCTGAAATTTTGAGGGGGTGTTCGGGGGCATGTCCTGAGTCTAAAACCGAGTTTTCGTATTCGAGGGGATGGGGGAAGTTACATCCCCCGGTCATTATAGGGGTAAGTTTGTTTTAATTTTTTATCTTCGTTGCTGTTGCCCGTATAGTCAAGTCCAAGAGATCAAACTTGTAGGAAATAAAATTATCTATCCAATGATAATAAAATCAAGGTCATAGGTCGATCAGGTCAATCACAATGGCCGGTAAAAGGTCAAAAGTGAGGGGTAGTTTTTGGTTTTTCGTGAATACCGTGAAACCGGTAAGTTTTCACAAAATTAGAATGAACACTTCAGATAAGGCTTGTAATCTAATTCTTTCTATAAAAGTCGATCAATTTTCTGACATTTCAAAATAAAACTTAATAAAAATTTATTTTTCTATTCCAATTTCTCAAGAACACTGTTATTGTATAAATTTTGGACATCCTAATATCGCAAATAATAATATTAAACTAGGTTTTATTTTGAAATGTCAAAAAATTGATCGATTTTTATAGAAAGAATTAGATCACAAGCCTTATCTGAAGTTTTCATTCTAATTTTGTGAACATTAATGCCTGTCTTGAAGAATATTTGTTTGAACATTCTCCACATACACACATACACTTTTGACTTTTACCGGCCATTGTGATTGACCTGATCGACCTATGACCTTGATTGTATTATCATTGGATAGATAATTTCATTTCCTACAAGTTTGATCTCTTGAACTTGACTGTACGGGCAATAGCAACGAAGATAAAAAATTAAAACAAACTTACCTCTATATTGACCGAGGGATGTAACTTCCCCCACCCCCTCGAATACGAAAACTCGGTTTTAGACTCAGGACATGCCCCTGAACACCCCCTCAAAATTTTAGCCATTAAGTTTTTTTTTTTAGTAAAATATACCGTTTTACTGTACTACACCTTTGTTATGGTATTAAAAAACGTGTAAAAAATTCCCATCGATATCGTGCCGGCGTTGCCAGATTTTCGAGGGTCAAGGTCACGAAAAACGATTTTTTACGAATTTCTCGATTCCGTTTCATTTTTAGTAAAAAATGGATACCAATCTTGTAGAGAACAAAATTCTCTACAACTTTTGTATAAACATTTTTTGTCTACGATTCATAGTTTTACTTATTTAAGGACCCGCGGCTTCGTAACCCTCGATTTTACATAACGGAATTATACTGCTTCCCAATGGCCTAGCATAATGATGTGTACCTTTAATTTTAAGTTGAACTTTAAGTTAACGATTAATAACAACTTTATCGAAATTAATGTAGTAGTTCTCTAGTTATAAGAAATCAAACATTCAAACTGACAGCAGTCAAACAGAGACTATTCTTAAAGGAATTTTGTAAAAAAAATCACACGGGTATATGAGAGAGCGCGAAAAAAATCGTTATTATTAAAACTATATTTTAAACTTCCATAATTTTTACAATTTTCAAACTAATTTGTTTGTTTTTGTGGTAATTGATTTTGTTATTCTCTCTCATGTATGAATATTTCAATTAACATACCTACAATTGACATACATATTAAGTTGCTTGAAAAAGTCCAAATAATTTTATTTTTGTCCAAATTTCCGTGAACTAATTTCCATATTTGAAATATCCTGGACATGAACATTATGCCTAATAATTATAAATATTTATTACTAGCAATTACCCGCGTCATCGCACGCGTTAACAGAAACTTTATTTTATTTATCATATTATGTAAATTAATGACAGTATTTTTGGAGTTGGAATGGAACGGTCGTCCAATTATGTGAAATTTTTTTTCTAAAATGTAGAGATTTCGAGGGAAAAAAATGTTTTCTAAATAAAAATTACGCGCAAATATTTTTTTGCTTGCCTAGTCAAGATGTCTATGATCAGCAAACAAATGAGATGGCCATGCTTTTTATATTAAAGAACATGAAAAGAGAGTAATAGACTACAGAAGTAGGCGGTCCTAATATGAGCGCGAAATTTAAAATGGAGTCGATTGGCGTTCAAAATGTATGGGGTTTAACGGAATTACTATTCTCTTAAAACACATTTCTTACCAAAACAACGGCTGTTTCATAAAAATAATTAATAAATCCCGTCATTATTGGCTACAAAACATTATTATTTCGTGTGAAATAATTTTTTATTTGAAATTAAAAATTTATCAAAAATGAATGTTCATGATATTCATCCAGTGACGTTTATTCTAACCTAACTAAACCTCGTTGACATTTGTCGAGGTATAATTTTAGCAATTATAATTAGAAATTGAGTTTGTTCTTTCCATTTGGAGTTGAAAAAGTGTTCTGAAGTCGTCTGAGTTACGCTAGATCAAGCGAAGGTATAAAAAAAAGTATAAAAAAAATGTTTTCACCGATAAGGTATTGGATATCTAGGTATTATTTTAACTTTTTCTTCAGTCGGAAATGTAAACTTTTTGCAGTCATAATTTTCATTATGACTGCAGTCAGGTACAAAACACCACCCCATAACAAATTGCTTTAATTATTAACGACGACGTGTTTAAAAAAAAACGAGGTTATGTCAGTAGAATGAATGAAATTTGATAGGTGTGTAGTGTCAATGGGTGAAGGGGAAGGGAAAGAGTGATTCAATTCACAACGTACGTTTAACGCAGATTCTAGTTAGAAGGAGACAGTTGCGACTCCGCCACGCCTTCCTTTCCTAATCTATTATTGTTTTGTTAAGAAAATTTTCAATTACGAACGAATGTTTACTAGGAAACATGAAACGTTTATAAGAGCCACAATACCTGACCAATTATCTGCAGCGAAAGAGTTAAAAAATACTATATTTGGATACTTTTACCGTAGTAAAAGATATTAAAACTATAATTAAATATCAAACGTATTTTTCCTGTGTTTTGTAGAACTCTTTTAAAAAATAAAAGTACACCAAATACATAAGGATATAGTAAAGTATTAAATAAAACAGTAAAATAATATTTAAAAGAACGAACTCCAACCGTAATAAAAATATAAAATTTATGACCGAATTTTGCATAAAATATTACTGTGGTAATATCTTTTCACATTTGAATCTTCGTAGCATTTCCCTAATCCCTATCCTTTTTATCAAATACTCCGAATGTTTTAATGTTGATTCCAAATTTTATTAGCTTTTAATATATTATGTACTTTCAATTTTTGCCAATTATTTTTATGTTCGTTTTACTTAAACTTTATGAATATAATTTATCAAATTTTCATATAATTTTCTCAATAAAAATACAATAAATCGAATACAATTTAAAAATCAATGAATTTTTATACATAGTAGTCAAGAACCACACTTTTTTTCAAAAGGTTATTAAAACATCAAAATGTGTTATTTTGTTCTCAAGTTTATTACATTTTGGCAAAAATCAATAATGGACGTATGTCGCATATCTCTCGTTATTAGAGGGAGAGGTCGTTATTGCTTGTTCTGTAAGGAAAAAAGAGAAAAAACACTTGTATTGAAATTTTGGAAACTATATAGAGAAGGAATTGGAGTTTCATGCTTTCGCAGCCGGTAGAAAAATTGGTGAAAAGTGTTTCCGGGCTAGGTAGCCGTGGTCTAATGGATTTTAATCCGAACGTTTCGCCCAAAGCTCCTTTGGGCATCTTCAGCGGCGGTTGGTAATTCGATTTGATCTTCTTGCCGGTCGACTGGCAAGAAAATCAAATCGAATTACCAACCGCCGCTGAAGATGTCCAACGGAGTTTTGGGCGAAACGTCCGGAAACATCGGTTAGCCGCAGCTTAATCGGTCGGCAGATTATCCCTGTATGATCACTCATAAGTTTAGTATCTGTTTAACCGATTATCCGTGTCAAAACTTGGAAAATGCGCTTTGAATGCTGAATGAGTCATTTTCCTGAGAGTACTTCTTTCAATTATCCACGAGAGGCAGCACTTGTGGTAGGTACAAACATTATTTATTCCCCCTAAGTGTCGTGTCATTTTACCAAAATTTCAGTATATTGTACACTGTTAATTTATAATTAAACATCATGAAATTTTTGTGATTTTTTAAAAAAGATATAAAATAGTCACTGGATAAAAATCTTAAATTGGACCTTTTTCCAATGATCGGTTATTCTAACTACGGATCATCATTTCTCTATATCATAGAGTTTTTCAACGGAATAAATAATGTTTGTACCTACCACAAGTGCTGCCTTTCGTGGATAATTGAAAGAAGTATTCTCAGGAAAATGGCTCATTGAACAGTGTACATATAGCCACGTCAATTCAGTTTCGTATAATTTATTTGAAACATAAAATAATGTAGGTATAGGTATACTATACAGTAATCCATATACATATTCTGAATTAACAACGTAAAAAAAATTTAAAAACAAAACTAAAGAACGGATTACAGCCTCCAGTCCCTCTTCGTTACAATCTGTATGCAGAGCAAATAAAATATGAGGCTGAAATATAAAATCGATGTACGTCTATTTATCACCGAATTTCAAAATCGGAAACAATTATAAAACACTATTTTATAAAAATTATACACAATCCAGCTGCCAGTTATGACAGAAAATATATCAAAATATAAACACTAGATTAATATTCACTATTATGTATATGCATTGGATAAAGTTCAAAAAAAAAGAAACACTTTAATAAATTTCACATACAGTTTCATACATTTATCATAATTCTGCCATTATTACTAAATTTACATCGGCAAATTCAGCTACCTTCATCCAACACTTGAAATATATGAAGCATGTATGGATTTACATACTCCGGTTCAAAAACTACTTATGACGTGATAAACGCTTATTGTCTCAATTCTCATACTGCAGGATGGCATTTTAGAAATATTAGATGAAATGGAATTGGTTGGAAGTGGTTGACATGTGAAACAAAACACAGCATGTATAACTATGTTAAGGTCTCAGACACAGTAAGTCAAGCTACAAACGCCAAGCCTAAGTTCGAATCGTGAAGACTTTTAATTTTTTTTTTATTATGAAAATGGGTAGATAAATAGGTATTGGATAACAATTTAAAATATAAAAAAATCGACTGATGACCAGTCCTATACTTCCCACCTAGTAAATATTTGCAAAAAATAAACACTCTTTTTTTATTCTTTGAAAAAAAGCATGGCCCTCTTTTTTGTTTGGTGATCTACAGATGGCTAGTAATATAGCTAAAATCATGGTTACCTTGATTTACGTACAATTTTCTTTTTTTAGTAAAATATTTTTTTTCTCGAAAACTATACATTGGAGAGAAAAAAAATATTTACATTTTTTTCATATTGTAACAACAAGCGTTCGCAAATAACCGTAAGAATTCGCAATCTGACCGTAAGAATTCGCAACATACTTATATCATAAAAACGGCCGTCTACACAGTTCCACTCATAGCGCAGTTGGTTACGTCTTAGCGTTCTATGCATAGGAACCTGGGTTCGAAACCTGATGGCCGCGTAGAATTTTTGGCGTTTTTTTTTCTAAATTCTACATGATATTTATTTATATATTTTTTTATTTTTGTTATATTCTTTCTTTGACAATAATTATAATTTTTTTGAAACCAACGTGGAATTAATTAAAAATACAATTTTAGTATTTTAGTAATAAATTATTTTTAGTTCATAAATGTGCTATAATAGATGACAGCAAAAATTAGAAAATCTGAAGTTTTCACTTCTGTCGTGTGGTCATAAGCACACACCCATTTTTTTACTTCCCACCTCTACTATGGTAGGGAAGTAATGGATTTAGTCCGAAAAAAATATTTCGAGATTTTAACAGATCTTCACGTTTTAAGACCCTAGCCATCGTTTAAGATCGTTTTCTGACTGATGCTGTATGTGTGTGTGTGTGTGTGTGTGTATGTGGTCAATTTTTCGCCTTCGATATCGTAAAAACGGAACAACATACGGCCATGCTGATTGTTCTATTGTATTTATCAGCCTTTAACTTAGATCTGATTAGATTTTGAGTCAAATCGGTTCAGTGGATCCTGAGATATTAAAAAAAACGTTCCCAATGTCACGTATTAATATAGGTAAAAAAAATTCGACTGATGACCAGTCCTATACTTCCCACCTAGTAAATATTTGCAAAAAATAAACACTCTTTTTTTTATTCTTTGACTAGGCCCAAATAACCTTAGCTGTTGGTGGTCTTTAAAACACAATTTAATTTTTATTCTTTGAAAAAAGCATGGCCCTCTTTTTTGTTTGGTGATCTATTGATGGCTAGCTTAATATAGCAAAAATCATGGTTACCTTGATTTACGTACAATTTTTATTTTTTTTAGTAAAATATTTTTTTTCTCGAAAACTATACATTTTAGAGAAAAAAAATATTTACATTTTTTTCATATTATAACATCTAGAATTCATTTATATTTTTTTTTACCTATGTTAATACGTGACATTGAGGACGTTTTTTTGAATATCTCAGGATCCACTGAACCGATTTGACTCAAAATCTAATCAGATCTAAGTTAAAGGCTGATAAACACAATAGAACAATCGGCATGCCCGTATGTTGTTCCGTTCTTAAGATATCGAAGGCGAAAAATTGACCACATACACACACACATACACACATACACACATACACACACACATACAGACATCAGTCAGAAAATGATCTTAAACGATTGCTAGGGTCTCAAAACGTGAAAATCTGTTAAAATCTCGAAATATTGTTTTCGGACTGAATCCATTACTTCCCTACCATAGTAGAGGTGGGAAGTAAAAATATAAATGATTTCTAGATGTTATAATATGAAAAAAATGTAAATATTTTTTTTCTCTAAAATGTACAGTTTTCGAGAAAAAAAATATTTTACTAAAAAAAGAAAATTGTACGTAAATCAAGGTAACCAAGATTTTTACTTCCCACCTCTACTATGGTAGGGAAGTAATGGATTCAGTCCGAAAACAATATTTCGAGATTTTAACAGATTTTCACGTTTTGAGACCCTAGCAATCGTTTAAGATCATTTTCTGACTGATGTCTGTATGTGTGTGTGTATGTGTGTATGTGTGTATGTGTGTATGTGTGTGTGTGTGTATGTGGTCAATTTTTCGCCTTCGATATCTTAAGAACGGAACAACATACGGGCATGCCGATTGTTCTATTGTGTTTATCAGCCTTTAACTTAGATCTGATTAGATTTTGAGTCAAATCGGTTCAGTGGATCCTGAGATATTCAAAAAAACGTCCTCAATGTCACGTATTAACATAGGTAAAAAAAAATATAAATGAATTCTAGATGTTATAATATGAAAAAAATGTAAATATTTTTTTTCTCTAAAATGTATAGTTTTCGAGAAAAAAAATATTTTACTAAAAAAAATAAAAATTGTACGTAAATCAAGGTAACCATGATTTTTGCTATATTAAGCTAGCCATCAATAGATCACCAAACAAAAAAGAGGGCCATGCTTTTTTCAAAGAATAAAAATTAAATTGTGTTTTAAAGACCACCAACAGCTAAGGTTATTTGGGCCTAGTCAAAGAATAAAAAAAACTCGGGTCGCAGTGCCAAACCCTGCCGACAATATAGTGTATTTGCTATTACAGGCCTTGTGGCTTTAATACGTGAACTTAAGTTTGTTTTTGGACAAAATAAAAAATTCAACCCCTTAATACATCCCTTAAAATAATATTTTTTTCTTAATTTCAATATTATTATCATTGCAACCTCTGTACCAAATTAAATACACCCTTCAGTAAGTAAATCACTATCCGCAAAACTAGTGTTTTCATAAAATTTGTAAGTCCGGTCCTATCGGGCCGATTTTATTAAAATTTTAGCAGCACATTTTGATATTTACTAAAAGGTTAAATTTCAATTTTGAAACAATTCTGAAATTTTTTTCGGTATTTTCGGGCGCAAAAACTTTTTTCAACCCCTAAAAACTACCCTTAAAATACTCCGATTGGGCCCATTTTAAATAGGTTCCGTGCGGTGATGGATTCCAACGTGTGTACCAAATTTCGTTCAAATCAATTAAGTCTTTCGAGAGTTATGCCGCGAACACATATATATATATATAAATAAATAAATATATAAATATATATATATATATACATATATATATAAACATTTCCAAAAATGATGCCAAAGTGTTCAGGAGGCTATGAAACGTCGAGAAATTTTGGTCCGACCCCTAGGTCCCGCCATCCGACCGACGCCAATAGTGTATGTGCCATATGGCAAATACACTAAAAAGAGTGTTTATTTTTTGCAAATATTTACTAGGTGGGAAGTATAGGACTGGTCATCAGTCGAATTTTTGCTATAATTATTACTAGTCATCAGTAGATCACTAAACAAAAAAGAGGCCCATGCTTTTTTTCAAAGAATAAAAAAAGAGTGTTTATTTTTTGCAAATATTTACTAGGTGGGAAGTATAGGATTGGTCATCAGTCGAATTTTTTTATTTTTGTTATATTCTTTCTTTGGCAATAATTATAATTTTTTTGAAACCAACGTGGAATTAAATAAAAATACAATTTTAGTATTTTAGTAATAAATTATTTTTAGTTCATAAATACGCTATAATAGATGACACCAAAAATTAGAAAATCCTAAGTTTTCACTTCTGTCGTGTGGTCATAAGCACACACCCATTTTTTTTAAACAAAGCGTACGCGTCTGTCTACTTAGTGTATGGATGTGAGTGTGTACGGAGCCAGTAGTGCATACAAGTCCATATTTTATCTGGTACACCGGAAAACGATGCTGAAAGCGAAGAGTGGCTGGAATACTGCAGAAACCGCACAGCATTCGGCAGTCTGATAAAAGCGTTAATGGCTAAAAGATCTGGGGAAAATTCACTCTCGCGCTACTCGACGACGAGACGTGCTGATACTCTAACTGAACATAACCAAAACAACAAGTTCTCTTTCCCTCTCCCGCCATTCCTCCTTTCTTTCTCCCTCTCACACACACCGCCTTTGTCTATTTTAAGCGTTGATATATTTTATGCTTGAAATTTACTACTGTATTTCTATTTTCTTTTCTAACTAAACTTTGAATTCCACCAAAAGAAGTCTTAAGGTACAATAATTTATAGGAAAGTATTCGGCTTCTGTGATATTGCTATAGAGTAGGTTGTATCGTTTAGAGAAGACAGTAGCGTCATTTCTGCGCACAAACGAGTTTCAGGTCAGCCGGATCTATGTTTTCGAACAAGGGGTGGTCAATGGTGCATCTCGACTAGCGACGAACAATTAAATGATCATATTGTTACAAAACTGTTTTCTGAGTTGGCGGAATAAATATTTATTTCAATAATTAACAATTCAATAACAATAAATGCAACAACGAAAAGTCAATTCTAACAATAAAAAAACTTAAACGGTAATTATTGAACTAAACGATTGATTTATTGTAGATTATAGACACGTCAACATTAAGGTCATTAGCGTCTGAACTAAACGAACCACTTAACTAACACTAATACAAGGATTATTTATTTGTAATTATTTATGTCAGATTTGTTTATATCAGACGCACTATTCGTCACTCAGTACTTCGTATTCAACACGACACTGATTATTTGATTGACCCACGCCGCTGTTTATATACCTGCGTGGCGTAAACAAAGTGGTGTTCTCGATTTCTCTAGCGTTGTCCACAATGTTCGTGTAGGCACCAGTGTGTTCAGCAAGCAGACACCGTTAAAAAATGTGTTTTTCAAATATCCTGAGTATACGTTTATCTATACCAGTGGCTTAGCTTAGGCTAAATAAAATACGAAGTACGCGGTAATGTAGTGAGAAAGTGTCATTTTGACGTGAGTAACGTCTAATGTCTCATACTGTGGTGGTATTTTAGAAATATTAGGTGAAACGGAAACAGTCGGAAGTAGACATACATTAGTAACCACACATATTTCTTTATAAGAAAAGCACCGTAAAATTTTAAATTGATCCTACTCAAAAGATAACTGATCGATTAAAACGATATTTTTCTAAACTGTGTATTTAACATACTTTTTTTGTACAATTTCTATTTTGAAACGACATATTTTTAGGAATTATTATCAAAATTTAGTTTGGAAAACGATCGTTTTTTGCAGTACATTCTGCAACCCAGAATTCTTGTATATCGAGCAGCCTACGAAAACGTTGTTTCTTTATTTATAGTAGGTATTTTTTATATTTTTAACATGTTTAAATTAGCTTTACTTGTATGTTAATTGTACCTGTTGCATGTTATGTAGCATGTAAATAAAAAAATCATACAACTCAATTTTCACCCTCTTCCAAATGTCCAATTGACGTGAAAATTGGCTGTCGTATGACAATATAATATTCTGATATTTTAGCTATAATAATATTTAGATAACAAATTAAAAAATTAAAATAAAAAACACGTGGTGGAAGTGACGGTGTCGGTGGTGGGAAAACGTGACTCCAGTCTTTAATAGTAGATTGTATATGTCTAGATACGTAATGGGGCATATTACGGCGAGTGATGGCAGTATGTAAAAACGAGCGATAGCGAGATTTTACAGTCATACGAGCCGTAATACCATTACGTACGAGACATATATAGTATTTTTTGCCATACCCACTACAAAATACCTAGTTCTTGCGTCATTTTCAAAACATTCTGACAGTATGCCGCGAAGTTCGTGCATACTGTCAGTAATGACAGGCGCACGCAAGCGTACGCAGGCGTATAAAGCGAATTAACAGAAGTTGCCATGGCAACCGTTATTTTCTGCGCTAGTGCAGAAAGTAAACCATTTTCCGTACACCTGCCTGTTAAATGGGTCATTAATGGCCGCTATACATACATCGAAAGTAGCTATTTTGTAGTGCGTATGGCAAAAAAATTTAAACTAATTTGAAAATAAAAATACCTATACTTATAATATTTAAAAAAAATAAAAAACGCGCTATTGAAAGGTCGAGTAGTTTTGTAATTCAAGCGTTACTCGATTTTTCGAATACATCCTACATACAATAAATTTTGGTCATAAAAAAGGAACATGTTTTCACAAATTTTGGTTCGAAAACTTTTGGTTAATTTCTTCCAGTGATATATCTACATTTTCATTTGAAATATTTCCGCAAAAAGCGTGTCAAAATACGCCTACAGCGCCATCCTCATTCAAAACCCTTTCATCAAATTTAATTTGACGTAGGAAACGTAACCAAAAGCGAAGAAATTAGCCATAAGACAAATCAGCGAAAGGTAAGTAATAAAATAACATAAAGCGGATGTTTCAACTCCATGCAAGAGTTGAGATTGTAACACGCTAACAAGAGGTGCCCATCTAATATGTATATGTGTAGTATAATGAAGCTATTAGACAGACAAAAGGGTGTAGAGGGTGACTCGAGGCTGGGAGGGGGTAACATTGTCTGCTTGAAGCAATGTCTGTATGTAAATTGTTCTGATCAAAATGTAATTACGTTAATCGTATTGGCGCACGTAAACGGGTTCAGCCGTAGAAGTGTATCCGCCCTCGCTGTATAGGGCGAAGGCCTATTGAGGAACATAAGATTTTATTACATCCACCCGAACTGTGGTGCCGTACGTACCTAGTACACGGATCAATGCAGGGACCGCGCTCTGTATGACGACGGGACGCGACTCCCATGTGCACTGCATATCATTGATATAATTAAAAATAGAGGCAACAGTAGGCGTGCTTGTTGAACAAGTTCCAGAACGGTTCTAGAATTTTTCAGACAATTCGGAATGAATCAAATTAGAATTGTTTAGTTGTAGTTACACTGTAAAAAATGGTTGTAAAAATATTTTGAAAGTTAAGGTAAAATTCGCTCGATTTTCTAAGTGATTTTACATTATTATTTATTTTTACACAGAAAACTTCATAAAAACTTGGACTTTTATTGTAAAGTTAATGATTTTTACATAAAGTAAATTAAAATTACATAATTTGTGTAATATTCCAATAAAGTGTGTAAAAATTACAAAATAAAATGTATAGTTACATATATAAAATGGATGAATACAAAACAAATTAATGTAAAATAGTAGCCACGCATGCGCAATGTGTTTTTATAGAATCTACGCGATGTGCAGGCGATATCTGTTTGCGACGCCATTGTCTCTTTGTGTGCCTATTACCAGATTGATCGCTGGCTACAAATAGACCATCGATAATCTATGTAATCGGCCTTCTCATTCTTACAGTGTAGAATTCTGTTTTCCAACAAACGAATTTATAACTAAGTTCCAGAGCCGACCGTGTGAGAGATATCATAGATAGAGTAATAATAATAATAAATAATAATGCGTTTAACGTCCGTTTCTCGACATTATGTCATAACAGACGCCATTCGCACCATTACTATTTTTCCATTTTTACCACTTCCCGTTGTTTTCTACATTTTTAAACTTCAACTCTTTTTTTTTATTAATAGCAATGTGCGAATGGAGGAATTATAGGAAATTAGGACAAGGTAGGCAATTTTGGGAGCATTATAGGAGTTTGACAGGTAATCGGCCATGGCCTTGAATAAGGAACCATCTCGATATTCATCTGGAATAATTGAGGGAAACCATGGAAAACCTCAAACAAGATGGCCGGTACAGGAATTACCGTTTCTCGACGTGAGACAGTAGGAAAAAGTCCTAGTCACATCTGCCCCCGCCGGGAATCGAACCCAGTACCTTCCCAATGCGAGTCTAGTGCTGTACCACTAAGCTACATCGCTGGGTTCATAGATAGAGTATAGGGGAGTCATAGGCACAACTGTAAGTGACAGCGTCACGTTGGAAAGGAGCGATAGAAAACGAATAGGTTATTTTTTCCTTGTCTTCTGACACATTTGTGAATTTAAAAATTTAGTATTGTTAATTTACACCCGTAACCATGGTCATGTATTTGTGATAGAAAAAGATAGAAGAACACGTCTATTCTCCATCTCTATCTTTTGCATCGACACTTTTTTGGGTGGCTTCCCTTCTTTATTGTAACATACCTCTATAACGAATGCAGTGGAAGCGACAAAGATGTTAAATAAAAAATGCTAAGCGCGAACAAAGAGGTAAGTACACAATAAAAAGATTAATTTACGTAAGTCAAAAAAATAAGGTAAGTAAGAATGCGAAATAAAAATTAATATCAGAATTTTACTGCAGTAATATGTTTAATAATTTTCCTTGATCTGTATCTTATTATCTCAATGATACGTGTTCATATCATCATGTAGGTACAGTCGATATATACGTGCATCAAGATTCAACGAGCGAACCCTGTATACAATGCTGTTGACTGGACTGGCGTATTGTTCATCTGATGTTTGTTGAAATCACCTCTGCTTTAACTTCAGCCATCTATGCAAAGGCGTATCAATTCACATTAAAAAAAATAAATTATTAGATTGGGCCGTCTGGAGATCTGGAAATTTCGACAAGAGCTGGTTTGGGTTGAACCCCGCCGCACTTGTTTGGACGGGTTATGGAGCCGGTCCATTAAATTTCCAGGGTTGGTTATAACTTGCAAATCTACCCGTACAAAGATGCACGTCGAATTTATAACCTCTTTTTTTAAGTCGAGACCGCTGTCCACAATTTCGTTTTCGCGTTGCAAAACGTATTGTAACAAAACTGTTTTCTTACGTGGGTGGAATAAATTATTTATTTACAACAATTAGAAATGTAACAAAAATAGATAACAATAAAATGTAACAATTATATCTCAATTTCTAACAGACAACACTGTTTATATAATAATAACACGAACAGTAATTCTTAAACGAACTGAAACAATTAATACGCTATATTTATTTCAAATCGACACTGTCACACGATTCTCGTCGTTCACTCCGGTGACCGCTCCTCTTATATAGAGGTAGCAGCTTTTAGGAAAAATATCTTCGAATAAAAGTTTTAGAACATAAAATTCTGCATCTAAATCATTAAACAAAATTAATTTTGCATGCTTTGTAACGGCAGAAATTTGATATGAAAATGTCAAAATTACCTCAAAAACAGATAGCGATAGCCATGGAACTTGAACAAAATGATGACGTTTTAGCTGTTAGAATAATTCCTAATCATTTGGTTCAAGTTCCATGGTTATCGTTATCTGTTTTTGAGGTTATTCTGACATTTGTATATCAAATTTCTGCCGTTACAAAGCATGCAAAATTAATTTTGTTTAATGAATTAGATGCAGAATTTTATGTTCTAAAACTTTATTCGCAGATATTTTTCCTAAAATAATTAGGAAAGCAGGAAATCGCAAAAGTTTGATTTTACGGATTAAATCCCTATTACCCGCAAAACGATTCAGCACCCTGTATACTTACACGACGTGTATACACAGTTTAAAAAGTATCGTTTCAATTGATCAGTTATTTTTTGAGCAGGGTCGATTTAAAAATGCTTTTCTGATGGAAAAATATGTTTAGTCACAACCTAAGGTCATTCTCAAACCAAATTTCCTGACAATACGTTCTGCAACCCAGCAATAGACAGGAAAATGAATTTTTGTTTGTCTGCCAAGCACACTGATCTCTTTACTTACTAACTGGATAGCTGATTTCCATGGCAATAATGTACATTTTATTTACTGGTCCGATATTGTGTGGCTAAATACTCGTTCAAATTGTGACAGTGGCGGATTACATGATCAGCTAGCCATAGCTATAGTAAGTATAGAGATCAAGCATCACTCGAGAACGGCTGGACGGATTTTGATAAAACTCAAACTTAAAGTCACAAAACAGAGAACATATTATGCTCTGTTCTGTGCTCAAAGTATATAGTAATTTATCGGGCTACGATTAGGTTAAGGTTAGGTTTTCCCAAAACCAATATTGACGCGATCGAAATAAGAAAAATTCGACTGATGACCAGTCCTATAATACTTCCCACCTAGTAAATATTTGCAAAAAATAAACACTCTTTTTTTATTCTTTGAAAAAAAGCATGGTCCTCTTTTTTGTTTGGTGATCTACTGATGGCTAGTAATATAGCAAAAATCTACCTTGATTTACGTACAATTTTCTTTTTTTAGTAAAATATTTTTTTTCTCCAAAACATTTTAGAGAAAAAAAATATTCACATTTTTTTCATATCATAACATCTAGAATTCATTTTAATTTTTTTACCTATGTTAATACGTGACATTGAGAACTTTTTTTTTAATATCTCAGGATCCACTGAACCGATTTGACTCCAAATCTAATCAGATCTAAGTTAAAGGCTGATAAACACAATAGAACAATCGGCATGGCCGTATGTTGTTCCGTTTTTACGATATCGAAGTCGAAAAATTGACCACATACACACACACACATACATACATCAGTCAGAAAATGATCTTAAACGATTGCTAGGGTCTCAAAACGTGAAGATCTGTTAAAATCTCGAAATATTTTTTTCGGACTAAATCCATTACTTCCCTACCATAGTAGAGGTGGGAAGTAATAAAAACTGTGGTTTTATCTTTGCATCGAACATCTGGTATGCAATCAGAAAAATAAAATTAAAACACGCATCAATAAAATAAAATAAAAAGTTATTAGCCCGTTGAAGTAACGTCTTTAAAGCAGCTGTTTTGTTCAGGTTTCGATAAAATAAAAAGTCGTATAGTTGCATAAATGGCTGATTGTTATTACAATGGGCCTGTCGGTCGGGTGCGTTACTCTCATTCCGTTGGACCCTTGTTTATTCTAACTAGTTGACTCCATCACTGAATAATGTATGTACGTCTATGAGTAAAAGGTTACCATTTACAAACTGTTTATATAATATTTAACATAATATTTTAACTTGTAAACATACTTTGACCCAAAAGGAAAAGTGAGTTATGACAGATTTGTAACAAAGTGCGATTTTAATCTTTAATTACAGCAATGATCCAATTTTCCATTCGACGGAGACATCACTGACCGTCACATATCTAATGACAAATACAGGAACGTCTTGAACAACGAGCATTAACTCTAAAAAAATTTCAAAAATTCGACATAAGCCACTTTATTTTGTGGCTACACATTAGTTATGACGTGATTCGAAAGTTCAGAACTAAATGAAACGTTTACATCCAATATTTGTGCACACTATAATGTTTGATATTATTGGCAAAGTTTTTTGATTTTACAGGCTTGACTATAAAACCACAGAAAAAATAAATATTAGTAAAAAAACTTTTTAGAGACAAGCTTTTATTTAAATGCACTAAAAAGGAAAAAATAATTTTTAATAATTTAGGTTCATAATTATAAAAGCGTGAGCCGTGACTAATAAACTACCATAGAGTTCACGACCCACGCTTTTATAATTATGAACCTAAATTATTAAAAAATATTTTTTCCTTTTTAGTGCATTTAAATAAAAGCTTGTCTCTAAAAAGTTTTTTTACTAATATTTATTTCGAGATTTATTTTGTTTATTTTAGTCTTTCCAAACTTTACCTCCCTTTGACACCCGTACGGGTTGAATTTCGAGAAATCCTTTCTTAGTGAATGCTTACGTCAGAAAAAGAACCAGCTGTCCAAATTTCAAGTTTCTAACTTCAGCGATTTGGCCTGGGAGTTGATTAGTCAAAAAAGCTCTACATCCCCGTTTGAACCCCTTAGGGGTTTAATTTATTTCTAAAAACGATTTATTCATGTATTGTTATCGGGAATACATATGTGTACAAAATTTCAAATCGATCGGATACGTGGAAGTCGTTCAAAATTGACTTGCAAGTTTTGACCTAAACAAACTCACAAACTAACTAACTAACTAACATACATTGCAAGTTACATAAAAGCTTGTAAAAATGACAAGGGACACAGTAATTACGACTGAGCGGCCACCGAAGACGTAAAACTATTTCTATAGTTTTATCTTAAAATATTAACATGATATACATGATACAAAACACAAACAAACCATAGTGTAACTATGGTAGTTCGCGTCACACATTTTTTGGAACGTATTTTTCGTCTTGCATTATTTTACCCCTCTATATACCGCCGGGAAAGACGTAATTCTACGTCAAAAAACATCAATTATTTAGATATACATAGGTAACAAACTGAAGATAATGTTGTAGCAAACCCCAAGATGTTACGCCACTGCCTCCAATAGAATGGTATCGAAAATTCTAGACAACGAGTACCTGCCGGAATGTTGTAGAGAAAGCGAGAACGTACTAAGCTGGGTTGCGCGACCTATATAAGTGAAGTACGAGTAGTCAGGGAATCAGTCGACGGTATCACGCAACCGGGAAGCAGTCAGTACAGTGAAAAAAATATTGATCAGTCAACGGGAATCAGTCAGTGTAGATTGTACTGTGACAGTGTTGAAAAGCGAAATAAATCTGATATAAATACAGTGACCTAAATAATTAGAAATAAATAATCCTTGTATATATAGTTATTTGTTAAGTATTATTTAAGTAGCTTGACTTTTCGTTGTTGCGCTTATTGTTGTTATATTTTTAATTATTGTAAATAAATATTTATTCTGCCAACTCAGAAAACAGTTTTGTAACAGTATAAAAGGGGTCTAGTCCCCTCCCTCTCGCCAAAAACTTTGTTACACGCTCCCAATCGTTCAAAGTTATTTATTCGAGTGTACACTAAAGTTGTGATAATTTCTGACGAACGTATTATTAATTATTAAAAACTGCTATAACTTTTCATTTCTTATATCATTTATTATATTCATTTTTATCGCCAGCTATTGACGATGGCAAAATAATGCATTCCACGCACGTTTTATTCTAATTTATTAAATTTTTCATTGAAATGTGTTCAGAGAGTTCTTTCAGTATTATTTCCGGTTTCTCGTTCTTTTATATGAATTTTCATCATCCATATTTCTATTCAGTACTGAAATTAGAATAGCCATAGCACAGACCAAAATGTGTTTACTAAATATTCACACTAAAATGTGTTTTTGCAACACTTGCATCAAAAGTACAAATTATTTTAGATGGCTGCAATATCGTTTAAAAAGTGATTCTTTATGGAACAGTAGTGTTTAAAGTAAATTTTAACGCACTCCGTTCTATAAAGTAATACTGTTTTGTTTTTATTTAAAACATACGTGCGTAATAAAGTACTTTCTATAATATGGAAGCTTCTACTGCATTCGAACGGTAGTGTTTAAAGTAAATTTTAACGCACTCTGTTCTATAAAGTAATACTGTTTTGTTTTACTTTAAAACACACGTGCGTAATAAAGTACTTTATAGATTACTTTGCTATAATGTTACTAATAAAATTTTACCTATCCAAATTGTGTTTTATTTGCTTCAAATTGAAATTTTGAAGCAGTTGTTGCAAAAAATATTGTATGTAACGCGTGGCAAAAGTGACGAATCTGACAGTCGCGATTTTATAATACTCTCTTAAGGTTATGTTGCATTTATACCAGAACGAGTGTGTGTTTACCGCGCGAGCCGAAGGCGCGTGCGGTAACCTTAGGCTCGTATCGCAAAATCGCGACTGTTATATAATCAGTCACTTAAGACACTAGTTGCATAAATTACTATTTTGAATGAGCCTGTATAAACGTCATTATTATGTCGTTGGATTTTTTTGAATTTATTGAAATGAAATAATCGCCATTGTGGTTCTGGCAATGATTTCTAGTAGCAAACAGTCATGTGTATATTAAAATGGAAATTTTAAAATTTTAATTGATAGAACAAAACTAGATTTTTTTAAGAAGTTCATATGTAAAATTATTTTTGTTTACTCAGTGCCCTGTAGTGAAGTTTTGAAATCTTATAAAAATTGTAAATAAAGGGGCATATTATTATACTAGCCGTTACCCGTGGCTTCGCCCACGTATTTTACGATTTAGAATTTATTAACCCCCGCGCGAGAAATTCTTTTCCTGCGAAGCGAAGCTAGGCTGGTAGTGTTTATTCGCTCGAATTTTATAATACATAACTCACTCGCTTCGCTCGTTCGCTCGGATTTTATTAATACATTACTCACTCGCTTCGCTCGTTTGCTTGAATATTATTAATATATTACTCACTCGCCTCGCTCGTTCACTTGAATATTATTAATACATTACTCACTCGCTTTGCTCGCACGCTCGAATTTTATAAATACATTACTCACTCACTTCGCTCGTTCGCTCGAATATTAATAATACATTACTCACTCGCTTCGCTCGTTCGCTTGAATATTATTAATATATTACTCACTCGCTCCGCTTGCTCGCTTGAATGTTATTAATACATTACTCACTCGCTTCGCTCGTTCGCTCGAATTTTATTAATACATTACTCACTCGCTTCGCTCGTTCGCTCGAATATTAATAATACATTACTCACGCGCTTCGCTCGTTCGCTCGAATTTTATTAATACATTATTGCTCATCTACGATACCTATATAAGGAACTCCTGTGCAAAATTTGTTATCCCCCCGCGAGAACCTTCCCCCCTAATTTGTTATCCCACCGCGAGAATCCCCTCTAACTTGTTATACCCCCGCGAGAAACTTACCCCCTAATTTGTAACCCCCCCCGTGAGAATTCCCCCCACTAATTTGTTATCCCCCCGCGAGAACCTTCCCCCCTAATTTGTTATCCCACCGCGAGAATCTCCCCACCTAATTTGTTATCCCACCGCGAGATTCTCCCCTCCTAATTTGTTATCCCAGAGCAAGAATTTCCCCCCTAATTTTTTATCCCAGCTTGAGAATCTCCCCCCCCTAATTTTTTATCCGACCGCGAGAATCTCCCCCCTAATTTGTTAACCCCCCCCCCCCCCGAAAGAATCTCCCCCCCTAATTTGTCATCACCCCGCGAGAATCTCCCCCCTAATTTGTTATCCCCTCGCGAGAATCTCCCCCCTAATTTGTTATCCCCCCGCGAGAATCTCCACCCCTAATTTGTTATCCCCCGCAAAAATCTTCCCCCCTAATTTATTAACCCCCGCGAGAATCTTCCCCCCTAATTTGTTATCCCCCCTCGTGATTCTCCCCCCGCGTAGCTTTCTATTAGTGAAAGAATTTTTAGAATCGGTTTAGTAGTTCCAGAGATTACCGATTTGTAGGCAAATACACTAATTACGGACGGCCCGAAGTTAATCCATGTCCCCTATCCTAAGATCCCTATGTTTCGTTCCTCTTGTGTCCCTGTCATAATATATATTGCTTCATATCGCGTCGCTTATGTTTTCTATTGTTACGGATCATTCTGTATACAAACGTCAGGCAGGAAGCGGTGTCCGCTTGCTGAACACACTGGTGCCTACACGAACATTCTGGACAACGCTAATAGAATCGAGAATACCACTGAGTTCACGCCACGCAGGTATATATAAACAGCGGCGCGGGTCAATCAGGCAATCAGGGTCGTGTTGAATACGAAGTCAAGTACTGAGCGACGAACAGTGCGTCTGATATAAATAAATCTGACATAAATGATCACAAATAAATAATCCTTGTATGTATAGTTATTTGTTAAGTGTTAGTTAAGTGGCTCGTTTAGTTCAATTGGTGGTCTTTAAAATACAATTCGTTTAGTTCAATAATTACCGTTTAAGTTTTTTTATTGTTAGAATTGACTTTTCGTTGTTGCAATTATTGTATATAGTTAATTGTTACGAATTATTGTAAATAAATATTTATTCCTCCAACTCAGAAAACAGTTTTGTAACACTATTTATAAAATTTTTATTTCAGTAATAAAAAAAACTAGCACTGGCTAATTCTTGGTCAAAGCGAAGACCATTCCGTAAAAAAATATTAGTAAAAAAAACTTTTTAAAGACACGCTTTTATTTAAATGTACTAAAAAGAAAAAAAATAAGTTTTAATAATTTAGTTTCATAATTGGGTTTTTAAACGATTTTTTTTTTTACTTAAATGGAAGGACCACATCAACTTTTATAGCAAAACTGTTTTTATTTAATTTTTTTGCTTACTAATTAATAAGTTATATTTAAATAAAAATTAATTTTTAAACTCAGTTCCGATAACGCGCCGAAAGAATCCGAACGCGTGTGACGTCATTATGTTATCTATGGTCTTTGTATCCATGGTTACCAAGTTAAAAATTTATTATTTTTGATAGTATGTGTAATACATATACACAAATACCGACAAATGCAGACACATTTTAACATAACGACGTCACAAACATTCCTGGCGCGTTTTGAAGTCACGTGATATTTTTTAAATTTTTATACATTTTAATTAATTTTTAGTAATTTATCTATAGCTTTAAAAAAATGTTTCTTTTCGATTTTCAATATTATTTATGTTAAATTATTAGAAAAAATTAAAAAATCAATAATTTTTTTTAAACTTAAATACCTAATTATAAAAGGGTTGTAAACTCTATACGATATTTTATTAATCACGACCCACGCTTTTATAATTATGAAACTAAATTATTAAAACTTATTTTTTTCTTTTTTAGTACATTTACTTAAATAAAAGCGTGTCTTTAAAAAGTTTTTTTTATTAATATTTTATTTTGTTCCTTTTAGTCGTTCAAAAATTTAACCTCTTTTGACTCCCTTAGGGATTTGGATTTCGAAAAATCCTTTCATATAGTGGGTGCTTACGTCACAAAAGAAACCTACTGTCCAAATTCCAAGTTTCTAGCTTTAGCAGTTTGGTATAGGTGTTGAATAGTCAAAAAAACCTACTCCCTCGTTTGACCCCCTTAGGGATTGAATTTAATTCATGTGTACCAAATTTTAAATCGATCGGATACGTGGAAGTCGTTCAAAATTGACTTGTAAGATTAGACCTAAACAAACAAACTAACATTGCAAGTTAAATAAAAGCTTGTAAAAAAAAAACTAATTATACGGACTGATAATAATATATTAATATGGATTATGTATATTGAATGAATCGCACTAGTGCATCAGACAACGTGTTGGTTTGTGGGTTGTTTATAAGCCATTAGTGAATCAACATCATTCATGAATATGGATGCCACCTGATTCATTTCTATTTATATTATTATACCTACTATTGTATAGAATCGCAACTGGCCCCAAAACAACCTTGCACATTACACAAGCTGCACTGCAGGAATAAAACAATATGAAAAATTCGACTGATGACCAGTCCTATACTTCCCACCTAGTAAATATTTGCAAAAAATAAACACTTTTTTTTTTTATTCTTTGACTAGGCCCAAATAACCTTAGCTGTTGGTGGTCTTTAAAACACAATTTAATTTTTATTCTTTGAAAAAAGCATGGCCCTCTTTTTTGTTTAGTGATCTACTGATGGCTAGCTTAATATAGCAAAAATCATGGTTACCTTGATTTACGTACAATTTTTATTTATTTTAGTATTTAGTATTTAAGGTCATTTTCTGACTGATGTGTGTGTGTATGTGGTCAATTTTTCGCCTTCGATATCTTAAGAACGGAACAACATACGGCCATGCTGATTGTTCTATTGTGTTTATCAGCCTTTAACTTAGATCTGATTAGATTTTGAGTCAAATCGGTTCAGTGGATCCTGAGATATTCAAAAAAACGTCCTCAATGTCACGTATTAACATAAGTAAAAAAAAATATAAATGAATTCTAAATGTTATAATATGAAAAAAATGTAAATATTTTTTTTCTGTAAAATGTATAGTTTTCGAGAAAAAAAATATTTTACTAAAAAAAATAAAAATTGTACATAAATCAAGGTTAGCATGATTTTTGCTATATCACTAAACAAAAAAGAGGGCCATGCTTTTTTTCAAAGAATAAAAAAAGAGTGTCTATTTTTTGCAAATATTTACTAGGTGGGAAGTATAGGACTGGTCATCAGTCGAATTTTTTGTTTAGTGATCTACTGATGGCTAGCTTAATATAGCAAAAATCATGGTTACCTTGATTTACGTACAATTTTTATTTTTTTTAGTAAAATATTTTTTTTCTCGAAAACTGTACATTTTAGAGAAAAAAAATATTTACATTTTTTTCATATTATAACATCTAGAATTTATTTATATTTTTTTTTACTTATGTTAATACATGACATTGAAAACGTTTTTTTTTTAATATCTCAGGATCCACTGAACCAATTTGACTCAAAATCTAATCAGATCTAAGTTAAAGGTTGATAAACACAATAGAACAATCGGCATGGCCGTATTTTGTTCCGTTTTTACGATATCGAAGTCGAAAAATTGACCACATACACACACACATACAGACATCAGTCAGAAAATGATCGATTGCTAGGGTCTCAAAACGTGAAGATCTGTTAAAATCTCGAAATATTTTTTTCGAACTAAATCCATTACTTCCCTACCATAGTAGAGGTGGGAAGTAAAAAAGTAGAAAGTGGCCGCCGTTTGAGTATCCCTGATATATACCTACGCAGGACAGTTACAACAAAACGTCACATACTGAGCTTGGCAAACCGTGACTTGCTTATGCATTTGTTTCAATGGTTCTCATTTTACGATTCAGAGATTTTCGTTATATTGCCCCTCTATGATTCGTTCAAGACTTGAGTATCTTTGTTCTCTGAAGCCGACGGCCCTATAGTTTTATATACCTATACAAACACATATCATTCAAGTTTACACCGAATATTTGCTGTGGGTTACTGGGTATATTAACGGGTATTTGCTATGTGTATGATCTTGAGTATAGAATAAGATTTAGAGCGCCCATGGTGGCAAAAAGTGAAACATTTGATTGGACATTGGCAAGTTATATTTTGGGTAGGTATGTGTAAACATTAAAAAAAAACTCGAACGGGGCATTTAAAATTATTGTGTAACGTTGTAAAAATACAATTTAAAGTACCTCTTCCATATTTTTTTTTATTATAGATAATACATTTTATATTTTCATATTTTGCTAGATAGCGGTATGGGAGGGATGCAGGCCGCCCCCAACATGTAGCAAAAAAAATGGTCACAATTATTATTATTGCTTCAAGGCTGAAATTGTTTGTATAGCGTGTCCTCTTTAGTACTGACCAATCGATCTGCAAATATTATAATAGCATTGTTGGGTCACCAACAAGCTATACAAAAAATTTCAGCCTTGAAGCAATAATAATTCATTTTTTTGTTAGATGTTGGGGGCGGTCTGCTATCCCTCCCATACCGCTATCTAGCAAAATCCCTTACTCAGGGCACTTTAATATGCCTCCCTCAACATCTTCACAAAAATAAGGCCTTGAATAAATAACACCAAAAAATTGTCACTAGCTCTCGGTCATAAAGAGCACAACCTTAAAGACATTTTTGTCGGAGTTTTTTTTTAATTGTTATCCTAAATCAAAGAATCGATTAAATCGAGCATTATAATATTATTTTTTCAATTGCAAAAATCGAACAATTACAATATTAATCAAGAAATTATTAGTCCTATCCGTAAATAAATTCACATATTAGTGAATAACACAATAGATCAGACGACATATTATCGCCATGATATTTAATAGAAAGCTATAATATAAAAAAAAATGTAAATGCCACTGTCGGGACTTGAACCCGAAACTCCCGATTACGCGTCAGGCAAGTTTCCATTTACTCCACAGTGCCAACAGTAGACAATTTTAATTTCTCTTATATAGGTATGCACATTGCACAGTGTACCGCAGAAAAGCACTTACTGCTAGAGCTATTTTTATTAATTAATTTGATTAATTATAATACCGCAAAAAAACCTACAGATATTCTGTATTTTGAATTACAATATTGTCTAAAACGGACATTAAACGAATTGGTTTTCATTATTCGTACTAAGTTTGATACGCGTACTAATTATTGCGATGTAAACTAACCCGGGTGTCCTGTTTGTACCTCAACGTTCATTGTCCGTACATAGCTCACTAGCTCTCCTCAATTCTCAGCCTTCTCGTATCTTTGTCTGTTCTCTGAGCTAGCTGTGTGTAGCTTATCTCTGGGGTATCTTCAAAAAGCGAACGTGCTTTGACCTCCTAACTGACGGATAAATCAAAGGCGTGCAGACGTTTTATTTTCAATTCACATTACAAAACTTAGTCCATTTAAAATAATTTTTAATACGTGAAAAGACAGCAAATACTTTAAAACAATAAAAGGTTATTTCATATTTTATACGTAAATGGGTTTCATTTGCGTCCTTGACAAAAGACTATGCCGTTTCAATATCATCAAGAGATTTCGAATAGTGAGTGATCAGCTCGTGTCTCTTTGTTTCTTGAGTTGTGTTTGGTCAGTCGGAAGAATTTCAAATTTTGCAAAATACTGGATAGGTACTTATTTATTTTGTTGTTAGCTGTAGGTAAGTGACACTGTTGGAATGTATTTTTTTTCAAATAGATTAGGAAAGGAAGGCGTGACGGACTCGCAACTGTCTCCTTCTAACTAGAATTTGCGTTAAACGTACGTTCACCCATTGACACAACACAACTGTCAAATTTCATTCATTCTACTGACATAACCTCGTTTTTTTAAACACGTCGTCGTTTATTTATTTGGTTGTAAGCTGTAGGTAAGTGACACTGTTGGAATGTATTTTTTTTCAAATAGGTTAGGAAAGGAAGGCGTGACGGAGTCGCAACTATCTCCTTCTAACTAGAATTTGCGTTAAACGTACGTTCACCCATTGACACAACACAACTGTCAAATTTCATTCATTCTACTGACATAACCTCGTTTTTTTAAACACGTCGTCGTTTATTTATTTGGTTGTAAGCTGTAGGTAAGTGACACTGTTGGAATGTATTTTTTTTCAAATAGGTTAGGAAAGGAAGGCGTGACGGAGTCGCAACTATCTCCTTCTAACTAGAATTTGCGTTAAACGTACGTTCACCCATTGACACAACACAACTGTCAAATTTCATTCATTCTACTGACATAACCTCGTTTTTTTAAACACGTCGTCGTTAATAATTAAAGCAATTTGTTATGGGATGGTGTCCTGTACTTGACTGCAGTTATAATGAAAATTATGACTGCGAAAAGTTTAAATTTGCGATTGAGGAAAAAGCTAAATAATACCTAGATATCCAATACCTAATTGATGAAAACATTTTTTTATCCTTTTAGCTTGCCCTCCCTTGATCTATCGTAGCTCAGACGACTTCAGAACACTTTTTCAACTCCAAATGGAAAGAACAAGCTCAATTTCTAATTATAATTGCTTAAATTATACCTCGACAAACGTCAACGAGGTTAAGTTAGGTTAGAATAAACGTCACTGGCTGAATCAAGTTAGGACATTCATTTTTCATAAATTTTTAATTTCAAATAAAAAATTATTTCACACGAAATAATAAAGTTTTGTAGCCAATAATGACGGGATTTATTAATTATTTTTATGAAACAGCCATTGTTTTAGTAAGAAATATGTTTTAAGAGAATAGTAATGAATATTCCGCTAAACCTCACACATTTTTGAACGCCAATCGACTTCACTTTAAATTAGGACTGCCTACTTCTTTAGTTTATTAGTCTATCTTGGAAATGAATAGACTGTAACATTACGTCATTCAATGGCTGTTTGTAACAGGAATGCTAACATAAATATTCACTTGTAATTTGTAATAATGTTTTTCACACATCATTTTCTCAGAAATTCCATCATGCAAAATTTTTTTTCAAGTATATGATTATGCTCTAAGGTCATTTTCATTTTAAATTTTTACTCACTCCACCGTGTCTAAAAAGTTTAACCAACGCTTGCTAACAAATATAGCAACTGTTTGTTCAAAAAATGTTTGTATGCAAATGTTTTTGTGTTATTAACTCAATCGTGCATGGCATACGTGGAAATCAATTTTAAAAAAAACTGTTTGTTGACTGTTCATGTGTGTGCTTATCAAATATCGCACTGATGTGAAGATGATTTTTGATGAACAATGAAAAGGTTTGTGATTTTTTTTGGAAATATATTAACAAAGCTGAAGGCGAAAACATACAGATGTTTGACATTTTACATAACTTTTACTGGATTGTAAAATGCAGTATGATTATAACTTTTATAAACATAACAGTTTGAAGTTGTTGTCAAACTTTGTATTAAAAAATTAGACTACTTACAGAAATAATTACAAATAAATAATCCTTGTACTATATATAGTTATTTGTTAAGTGTTATTTAAGTGGCTCGTTTAGTTCAATAATTACCGTTTAAGTTTTTTTATTGTTAGAATTGACTTTTCGTTGTTGCATTTATTGTTATTGTATTTTTAATTATTGTAAATAAATATTTATTCCGCCAACTCAGAAAACAGTTTTGTAACAATAAATTCAAACACCAATCGGATTTTTAGATTAGAATCTGGTAAAATATTGGTTTTTGAAATACGTTATAAGCCATATCAATTTTAAAATACTTTCCCACTTTATTTCATTTATCAGGTTTTTTTTTAATTCGAGCGAGAACTGACATTTTTGCCGCCAATTAAACAAAATGAGCATAACGTGAAAAATCGCGAGTGGTTATTATCGTACAGTCGTTTTAATAATGAAATAATTAAAATTGTATACAGGGTGTGGTTTAGAAAAGGTAACATAGGGAAATTAACATTGAGAACATTTACAATTTTGTAGTTGGCTATAGGCCATATATAATGTAAATGATGAAACTATGTTGCAGATACTTTGTTTGACGTTCAAAAATGTATGGGGTTTTCTCTTAAAACACATTTCTTACCAAAACAATGGCTGTTTCATAAACATAATTAATAAATCCCGTCATTATTGGCTACAAAACTTTATTATTTATAATTTTTTATTTGAAATTAAAAATTTATGAAAAATGAATGTTCTAACTTGATTCAGCAATCAGCCAAATGGAATTTTTTTTTATTAATTATTGGAGCAAAAATTTTTTTCTGTGGAAAAGTTCTGCTTCGTCCAAAACCTCTAAAACACCAAACAAAATTTTTTTCGGCCTAAAGTTATACGAGGGAAATCAAAAAGTTTTATTTTACTAAAAATAAAAATTACCTGTGATATTCAAGATTTTCGCAAAATTAGTTACATAATCAAATTTAATTCAAAATTATAACATAACTAGCTTCTAAGTAATTATTTATTCAGAATTATAAATCAGAATTCAACATGTCCTCCATCTCTCTCCATACAAAGAACAGAATTCTCCTTCCAAAATCCGTCACTGAAAAAAATTTTCTTTGGTGTTTTAGAGGTTTTGGATGAAGCAGAAATTTTGCACAGAAAAAAATTTTTGCTCCAATAATTAATAAAAAAAAATTCCATTTGTAAAGAACTTTCGTGAACACGCTGTAGAACATTATTCCCCGTATCAAAATTAGGAACATCAACCGTTCAAAGTTCCATCAAGCAGAGCCTTGCTCATGTAGTACCTAGTATAATATTTGTATCTAGGCCATTCGAGAGATCTTTGAGCCAATGAGAATGAATGAGGCAATGTGGTGGAGAAACGGGTATGGGTGGTGGAAGAGCAGGTACAAATAATAAGAATAAGAGTAAATGTTATGGCAGACTGAGAATATACATAACTAGCGATAATGGCTTCAAACATGAGTACTAATATAAATATATTGCTATATTCTGTTGGATATGTTCAAAGTATAGGCTTAAATATACTGCTTGCTTTGTGGAATCTAAGACTCTAAGTAGGCATAGTAGGTATTATTAATTGCGTTTTCCTCTATAATTTAAATGTAAATATTAGAATTGTAACAAAAAGTGTATTCGGCATCAAACCGTATACAACTCAGCCACCGCGAAAGTGGAAGTTTGGGGTTAGAGTCCCGACGGTGAAAATATATTCCGACTTTTACTCATTTTTGTGCTGATAAGCAGATTTCAAATATGGAAACAGCCAAACGTCAAATTATTGGGTTATACAGGGTGTTCGGGGAGGAAATCGCAATATTTGGAGCATGTATTCAGGAGGTCAAAATAAATAAAAATAAGTCAGATATACAATATGTGTCCTAAAATAAGCCATTACGGAGATATTGGCTATACGAGCAATTGCCAAAGGAGCTGACATGGGCGTAGCTGTTGACGGTGGTTTTTTGAAAACGCATAATTTTTAACCGACTTTAAAAAAAGGAGGTGGTTCTCAATTCGGTTTTATTTTTTTTTATTTTATGTTTGTTACCTCAGAACTCCGTCATTTATAAACCGATTTGGGAAATTCTTTTTTTATTTGAAAGAATATACTTTCAGATTGGTCCCATAGAAATTCCATCAAAATCGGTTCAGTAGTTCGGCTGATTTTAATAAAAGTGAGTAACGGCGTGTGACTCCTTTAAGATAAATGTCACTTTTTGACACTAATAAGTAAAAAATAAAAAACTTTTTAACAAAAAAAAAACTCCTTCAAAAAGCCACTAAAAAAGGAAAGTAATGAAATTTTGAGGTCTGCGCCAATTTAATAAAATATGAAGTCGGTTAAAAAGTATAGTACCTATAGGTAGTGATTAATATCTTCTTTTTAACCAACTTCATATTTTATTAAATTGAAGCAGACCTCAAAATTTCATTATTTTCCTCTTTTTAGTGGCTTTTTGAAGGAGGTTTTTTTTTTGTTAAAAAGTTTTATTTCCTGTATTACATTAAAAAAAAAAAAAAAAAAAAAAAAAAAAAAAAAAAAAAAAAAAAAAAAAAAAAAAATAAAAAATGGTGGAACCTTTGGTGTAAAGATACGAAATGTTACAATTACCACAAAACACCAAACCATAACAAACACTCTCGACGTACGTTTCGCCAACCAAGTTGGCATCATCAGGAGATGTTTTAATCATCTCCTGATGATGCCAACTTGGTTGGCGAAACGTACGTCGAGAGTGTTTGTTATGGTTTGGTGTTTTGTGGTAATTGTAACATTCTGTATTACATTGACAAATAAAAATGCATCAATTATGCTAGACCGGTTAAATTGTAAGATAAGGCTACTTTGCTAATTACCTACTTATGTACTGCAGTGCGAACTTTGACCATTATATCTCCGTAATGACTTATTTTAAGACACATGTATATGTGACCTTTTTGTTTATTTTGACTTCCTGAATACATGCTCCAAATATTGCGGTTTCCTCCCTGAAACCCTGTACAAAAATTACAAAGTATCAAAATGAACAAAGTTTAATGATCATTCTGTATAAGAATAATTAAAACAAAAAAGTATTTGCGAGAAAGAAAACACCGTTCAGTTTCTTTCATGTGAAAGCTTCAAATTCGATAGATTTCTGTTGGGATTAATAAATACACAGGAAACGATAAAGAAGGAAAAAATAAAATATTGGATACACCGAAATATTTAATTAGCTTTGCTTTTGAAACAGATTACAAGTACTTTTTCAATAGAAATGCTTCTATTTTTTAAGTGAAAACTTCCTTAGGCGCGCTTTGTCTTGGCTGTTAACAACAATGATGTGAAACGCACCCGACGGTGACAATAGGGGCTACTCAGCTCAAACACGAACACATATTTACAATATGCTGGTAATAGTGTGTAGTTCATAAGTGTGCTAATAGATGACACTAAAAACTTAATACGAGTAAAGAGTCATTTATAGTTCACAAGTGCGCTAACAGATGACACTAAAACTTAATATTATCGTTAAGAAATTGGTATATGATAAAATCAATCGATTTTTAAAACCTCCTTATATCCACACAATATTATTCACATAACAATTAGAGGTGAAAATACTAAATATCTCAGGCAGCAAGGCCATGATTTGTAAGCTATATCTAAGAAAAAATCAAATAACCACTGTCGGGACTTGAACCCGAAACTCCCAGTTTCCGGCTAGGTGAGTTACCGATTTCTCCACAGTGCCCGAGAGTGGAAACCGATCTTTTCTTATATATAGCAATTTCAAGTTAAAAACACACTACATGCGAGAGTCGATTATTCAAACAAGCTGCAAAGCATAGTACAGCTATTAATAAACAGTCGAATCACTATACATGCGTTATATCGTTCAGGTATTATATTCATTAAATTTAATTGTATAGGCCGATTTTAATATATTTATGATTAAACTGTGTTATTAAAAAATTATATATATATTTTAAAATTAGAAAATCTGAAGTTTTCACTTCTGTCGTATGGTCATAAGCACACACCCATTTTTTTTTCAAATTTCTATATGTTTCAAGTAAACGAGATAGGACAAAAAGCATCGTTTATCGGAATTAAAAACATTGCCCATTTTAATAAGGGATTTGGACTTGGTCCAAATGTTTCCCACAAGTGAATTCTATTTCAATATGTTTTTAGTGCTTTCTGATGCATCATAAAAATAATGAATCCATCCCGGAGTTCGATTTTCAAGTTTCAATGAGTAATATAAGTTGAGATAAATAATTTAATAGTTTTACTTTCATTTATTAACTAATCCAGTCAAATGGTACTTTTAAATTGCGATTAGAAGTTTGATGAAATTTTAATGGTAGATAGGGGGTGCCACTAGAACACTCCAGCCAAGTTTCCCTCCTCGGATTCCGCAAAAGGTGGCCGCCATCTAGAATTTTACGGATTTTTGGTAAATACTGCTTGTACGTGAAAAAATACTATTATAGAAATTGTTCAGGAGGATGTATCCAACAACTTTTGTTTGACAATTTTTTTTAAATTTATATAAATCAAATCAACAGAGAAATTCATTCCACAAGCGTTCACATACCAATAGGTAGTGAAAAATTTTTTAACAATGCAATCGGCAGATTACGCCATCATGATGTTAAACGTCAAACGATTGTTATAGGATATACAAGGAAAAAACAGAAGTCACTGTCAGGACTTGAACCCGAAATTCCCAGTCTCCGGCTGGTTGAGTTACCATTTACTCACACAGTGCCCGAGAGTGGAATCTGTTCCTTCCCTATATATCACAACATCAATACAAATCACACTACATGCGAGAACGGATTTTTATTTTTAAAGTTAAAATCATAACTTTAAAGTAATAACTCAACTAGCTCGAACAAGCCGTTCATAATAACATAGATATGAGTTGATTGTGGATAGCATTATAATAATCATAATAATTTAAATTTGTTATTATTCAAAAGTTATAAATTCTCAAAAATGACACTGTTGGGGGTGGAAACGGTTTTTTCGATTTTACAACAAAACGGTCAATCGGAGGCGAAAAATGGTTATATGACAAAAGTTGTAGCTTTTGAGTTTCTCTATAATATACATGTGTTCAACATTTTTTTTGCTTGCTTGGTACGAATATAGAGGGTGCCAAATGTCGATATTTAATTAGCCATTTTCCTGAGAGTACTTCTTTCAATTATCCACGAGAGGCAGCACTTGTGGTAGGTACAAACATTATTTATTCCCCATTAGTGTCGTGTCATTTTAATGGTATAACTTAATTATTAAATTAATGAAATAATAAAGTTATACCACTAAAATGAAACGACACTAGTGGGGAATAAATAATGTTTGTACCTACCGCAAGTGCTGCCTCTCGTGGATAACTGAAAGATGTACTCTCAGGAAAATGGCTCATTATTGTACCAACTTTTTGAAAAACAAAATAAACGACAATTTGTGCGAGAGGTGTAGATTTTAGTCTGTAGATCATTTATTTTTAGTCAACTAAACATTCTTTTTTCCATTCTCGCCATTTATCACGCCTTACCAACATATATATTCTCTGTCAAATGCTGGCAGCGTCTTTTTTCATTATTTCGGTATAATTGTCAGAAATTAATATTACAAAATAAATTCAGAGAACATGAGACTAATTCTTCTAGCTGAATGATTACATAAAAAGCTCCCTGCTGAGCGGCTCGTTAGCTTTCTAAATTAACTTTTATCAAGAGGAAAAATTTTTCTCATTGAAAAGGTAAAACATAATATACAGTGTGTAAACAAAAATAAAGATAGTTACTTCTTACCACAACAGTTTTATTGATGGATGTACATTTCGAAAGCTATGCTTTCATCTTCAGCAAACACTATACATGTATATTGTATAATGTCTGCTGAAGATGAAAGCATAGCTTTCGAAATGTACATCCATCAATAAAACTGTTGTGGTAAGAAGTAACTATCTTTATTTTTGTTTTTATTCCAACCACAGTGCTCATATAGTTTTATTAGTGTGTAAACAGTTAACCCGAATATAGAGAAAATAACATTGAGAATATTTACAATTTTGTAGTAGACTATGGGCTATAATATGATAATATCTAATGTAAATATGTATTTTATTTTATTTATTGTAGATTATACACGCTTCGACATCTCAGGTCATTAGCGTCTTTCAATTAGGTACACTAAATAACAACTTTCTTAAACCTAAATAACATCACAAAACATCCATGAGCACAGGTGGGATTCGAACCCACGACAGTCTAGTCTAGAGGCTGCGGTACCAAATACGATATCCACTAGGCTACACTGCCCTCTGTAAATATGTAGCAGATGTTTTCTTTTTTTATTTAGCAGGTTACGAGTTACTCTTAATAGTCAACCGTTTGCTATAGAAAATTGTTTAAAATTTTTAACTTCCCGCTAAGAAAATTGAAAATTTTCAAAAATAGGAAAGTTATTGATTTCACCCCGATTTTCGAAAATCGACTTTTCATCAGATCTCGACGTTTTGTGAGACTGACTATTTTTACGATGATGTCAGTATGTCTGTATGTATGTGTGTGTATGTAAACCTCTCATAACTTTTGAACGGCTTGACTGACCGAATCGCGATTTGCGGCATTCGAAAGGGTTCCAATGAACTTAGATTTACTGAAAATTTGAACCGATTCAGCACAATAAATTTTGAGAAATTTCAAAAAAACCGAAAAAAAGTTGTTAAAACGATGTTTTTTCAAAATAACTTCTAGAATACTGTACCGATTGATTTCATAATCTAATCAGCTCTTCTCCTCAAAAAACTGCGTCGAATGCCGCTAAGCGGATCAAAATCGGTTAATCTGTTCGAGAGATACAGTAGTCAACAGATTTCGAAAAAGTGTTTTTTCAAAATAACTTCGATATTTCTCAACCAATCGATTTTGTACCTCTTACAATATTTTTAGAGCTTAAAAACTGCGTCGAATGCCGTTTTAATGATCAAAATCGAGCAACGCGTTCAAAAGTTATAGCTTTTCAAAAATTAAAATAGTGTTGTTATCAGCAATTTTCAGATTTTTGAGCTCTGAGCTCGAAGAGCTCAAAAATCTTCTTTTGGGTATATTATCAAGTGCTTCGAACTCAAAGCGCTTGAAAATAGCGGGAAGTTCTAGGGATGGCCTGCAGGATCAACCGATTTACAGATTTTTTTCATGTAATCGACTACATATTTACATTAGATATTATGGCCCATAGCCTACTACAAAATCATAAATGTTCTCAAAGTTATTTTCCCTATGTTCGGGTTAACCGTTTACACACTGTATATTAAAATATACTGATATACAGGATTTGTCATTAATTATGTTGATCTATATCTGAAATTACCATTTGTTCGCATGGAGTGTGTAGAGGTTCATTTTTTTTATCACCGTAACATTTATTTAATTTATTGTAGATTATAGACGCGTCGACAACTCAGGTCATTAGCGTATTACCGTAACAAATTTACTACAATTCACAAGCCAAACATAACTATTTACCTTCTGTACCAATCTCAGGTGTCTAGATGGGTCAAAAGAACTTGACAATTTTTCTATGCTAAATGTCCATTGTGGTAATTTTACAATCCATCATTTTTAACTCTACAAGAAACCAATTTTCTTAGTCATATTAGTTAATTACTTATTACAACTATAGGCCAGGGTGCAGTTTTATGAAACCTCAGTACAAGTGAAACTTTATTGCCATAACCCTAAACGCTTTAAACCTGAAATCGCCGAAAGTATATAATTTTGTTTACGTGGTTTTGGTAATGTAATTTGAACCTTTAACAGTATGGGGACTAACGTAAGAATCCAAATTCTATCGTTGGTGGTCAATGGGTATTTTATGTACTGTTCGACTGAATATTCGTACGATATTAATTATTATAGTTAAGTAAACGTACACCATAGTTATAAACATAACGTCGCTGCTTTTCGATAAGTAATGGTCTGGTCGACTACCATCACACTTGTATGCAGTCGTACAATATAGGACGTGACGTGACATGAGTAACCGAACGGTAAAAAAGGATACTAATAAAGTTACAATTTAAAAATTATTAATTAAGTTAATGTTAACTATTAGCCCAATCAAATGGTTGAAAAAATAGGTCTAAAATTGCGTTAATTAGAAGTTTGATAAAATTTTAATGGTAGATAGGGGGTGCTACTAGAACACACCAGCCAAGTTTCCTTCCTCGCATTCCGCAAAGGGTGGCCGCCATCTTGAATTTTAGGGATGAAATCATGTATCTTGGTAAATACTGCTTGTACGTGAAAAAATACTATTATAAAAATCATAAAGGAGGATGTATCCAACAACTTTTATTTGGAAAATTTTTTGAAATTTCTTATTAAGTATTCAAAAGTTATAAATTCTCAAAAATGACACTGTTGAGGGTGGAAACGGTTTCAATGCATGTGTTCAACATTTTTTTTTGCTTGCTTCGTGCATATATAGAGGGCGCCAAAAGTCGACCGGCGCCAATATTTTTGAAAATTTTTGAATTTTGCACATAACAAATTAATCCAAGTCATCGCATTTTCACCAAATACATGATTAGGGGGTTTTCGGGGTCGCTGATTAAGAATCCTTTATCGGATTTTCAAAAAAACAAAATAGCGGATGATGAATTTGTTGAGAATGCGATGAATTTAAATGGAAGACGTCCGCCATATTGGATCCGCCATTTTGTTTTTTGAAATTTGATAACGGATTTCTAATCAGCGACCCCAAAAACGCCCTAATCATGTATTTGGTGAAAATGCGATGACTTGGATTAATTTGTTATGTGCAAAATTCAAAAATTTTCAAAAATATTGGCACCGGTCGACTTTTGGCGCCCTATATGTTCGTACCAAGCAAGCAAAAAAAATGTTGAACACATCTATATTGTAGAGAAACTCAAAAGCTATAACTTTTGTCATAACCACTTTTCGCACCGATTGACCGTTTTGTTGTAAAATCGAAAAAACCGTTTCCACCCTCAACAATGTCATTTTTGAGAATTTATAACTTTTGAATAAAACGAAATTTTAAAAAAATTTTCAAACAAAAGTTGTTGGATACATCCTCCTTAACAATTTTTGAAACTGTAATTTTTCACGTACAAGCAGTATTTACCAAGATACATGATTTCATCTCTTAAATTCAAGATAGCGGCCACCCCTTGCGGAATCCGAGAGGGGAAACCTGGCTGAAGTGTCCTGTTGGCACCCTCTATCTACCATTAAAATTTCATCAAACTTCTAATTAACGCAATTTAAAAGTACCATTTGACTGGATTATAAACATAAAATCACGCACAAATTCAAGAGGGAAATATTTAAACCTTTCTGTTATCGTCAGATAAAAATAAACTGTGTAATAATAAAGTTTATTTAACTTCTTAGAGGAAGACACTAAACAGCCATAATAAACAAAGTGTGTTGTGAAATACAGTTTGAGAAACACTGATTCTGCACGCTACTGAACAACTAAATACAATCCGTAACTGAAAGCCAATATTTGTCAAGTTTTCAATGAACGTCTCGCTGGACATGAATCGTGCTGTGTTTACCAAATTCTAAATCTGATTAGAGATCTGCCGCCGCCGTTGGTCGAAACACAATGCATGTCATTTAGGACTTCGAAGGAGCCTCTTAGTGTTGGGTCAAGCCAAATACTGGGGCCCAAGCCGAACCGATACATGATTAAACGCTGTAATTACGACCGCCTTTCAGTTCAACGTCGACTCAGTCGCCCCGCTATTTAAATTGATATACGACTAGATACACACAACACTATTAATTTTAATTACATTTATGGCTCAGCCGATAATTACCAATTATTATTTGTAAGCTAAGTGAATATAAATTAGATAGACTATACGTGATTCATCGTCACCGTAGCGTAATAATCACTCTGTTTTTATGTAACGCATGAGGGCTCGATAAAGTGTCGTATAAAAGTTACTCTATAAATGTGAAGGTGAGATTGTTTGTTTGTTCCACTGTCACGCCGCAACTACTCAACGAATCTCTGTGAATTTTTGCAGACGGGTAGCTTTTGCAATGGGCATGAATCTGTACTAATATTATAAAGCTGAAGAGTTTGTTTGATTGTTTGTTTGGTTGAACGCGCTAATCTCAGGAACTACCAGTCCGATTTGAAAAAAAATTTTTTTGTTAGATAGTCCATTTATCGAGGAAGGCTATAGGCTATATAATATCACGCTACGACCAATAGGAGCGGAGTATCAATGAAAAATGTTGTGTAAACGGGAAAAATTATTCCTTTTGTGAGCTTCCGCTGCAGCGTAAACGGTTAAAGTTACGCAATTTTAACTAAATTTCGACTGGATGCACATTATAATTTATAGGACACTTAGATCGAATTAGTCATTTTTAGAACTTACAATATTGTGTAGTCTGCACCCGCGGGCAAAAGCTGATATTTAATATTTTTTCATTTTTTGAAATTCGATTATAACTAGAATTTTTATTGACTTGTTATACTGCAGATATTCTTAAGTAATAACAGTGTATAAAAACATTTCAGTAATAATTCTAAATTTAAACTGCATTTCAAAGCGACTTATTAACCCTTCAGTGTAGGCTTACCCTAAGTATATTTGTCGCTGTCAAAAAATTGATTTTTAAAATTATAGAACCTATAACAAAACGGATTTTTCCTAGGATTAAACTTAGCTAGATCGATTTTTTGCCCTCCAAAACCCCTTTTCAGTAAATTTCATCCAAATCGTTAGAGCCGTTTAATCCCTGTCAGAGTCTATTTATTTATTGTAAATTATAGACGCGTCGACAACTTAGGTCATTAGCGTCTCTTGTCAGAGTTGCCTCACAACTTTTCATTAATTTTTGAGTCAAGGTCATTCCAATTCACTAAGGATGTCAATCGAGGCGTATTAACATAATTTTGATCGGAAAGAAATTTTATCAAAATCGGCCCAGCCGTTTTTTGTTTAAAGAAAAAAAACTGCAAAAATTGGATTTTACATGAAATAGATGCGAATCGACTTTGTTAGTGTGTAAATAGAAGCATATTGACATCAAAAATACCCGAAAGAAATTTTATTAAAATTGATCAAGCCGTTTTTCTTGTTTAAACAAAACGACTGCAAAAAAGTGGATTTTATACGAAATCTCACCCAAAAAAATGTTATCAACATTATTGAGGTGTCTATCAAAGCATGTTAACGTCACTTAAAAAATCTGAACCTATGACAACCCTACATTCTGACTGCCACTCACATGATACGAGACATAAACGTTCAATTTGTTTACCATTGCACAAATACACTACTAGTCAAAAAAGTTTCAATTATTTATCTATGAAATATTATAATAAATTACCGGATTTAATAAAAGTGCAACCCTTAAAAAAATTTAAGAAATTAGTCAAAACGCTCCTAATTAAACATTGTTTTTATAGCGATAATGAATTTTTAAATTGTGATTTTTAATTTGTAATTGATATACTTTTTTATATTGTATTCTTGACTTGACTTTTTGTCTCCATATTTTTGGCTATGCAAATAAATTGATCTATCTATATATCTATCTATCTATCATTCAGTAGCCTAAGCTGAAAGTGAAAATCGTTTTTACGTGATGCACGAACAGATAAAATTAAAAGTATATTTACGTATATCGATTACCTTTTAAACACCGCTGTTCATCTTGACTGACGACATAATTGACTAGACAGCGGCACACGCCGTTGCATCGTGAATGGCTTATCGTACACTCATCGTGACTCGAACATGGTTGTCCAAGTTCTATGTTCGGCACACACTTTGATCCATTTTCTGTCGGATGATACGTGCCGTGGCACTCGCACACACCACGCACGCAATACGTCTGCGCATTTTCGACGTAACAGTCGTTCGATACGATACACGACTCGCCTATGCCTGTGGGGGAAATGTTTCAAGTCAAGTAAAAAATACTCTCTCCAATGCACCCTGAGCTAAAGGGTAATAGAGGGGTTATACCGTATACAACGTTGAAGAGAGGTCTGATGTCACAACTCACAACAAACATGGCGGCCAAACAGGCGATAGATTTATTTTTATTTATTTCCTTAATAGTAATGTACCTAGTTATTACAAATAATACTTAATATAGGATTTCCTGCCCAACTTGGCCAACCAGTGCTAGAACAGGAGATCAACTTTTTATTTATTTTTTTTAATGATGTGTGTGTTTGTGTCGAATCTGCATTGTGGACTTCTTACATATAAAATGAACAAGTCTCAATAAAAATGGCGACTGGCTTCACTTTGAATGCTTGTAGCGTCTCTATAACCTCTTAACTCAGTGCCAATGTGATCAGTCCATATAGAATAGAATAGAATGGAATGGAATGGAATGGAATGGAACGGAATGGAATGGAATGGAAAGGAAAGGAAACGAAACGGAACGGAACGGAACGGAATGGAATGGAATTTTTATTATCCAAACAGCAGCGAGCAGAATTTGTCATTATAAAAGTCATTCAATTATTAATCAATCAAATAAAATTCATTAACTGAATATAAACAAGACTTAATTTGCAAAGGCTTTAACCCACTTTTAAATTTAGAAAATAAAATAATATATCTTCAGCTTTGCAGAAAGACTGTTGAACCAAAACATTTTTTCATCTGGCGTTCAGTTTTCGAAATATTCTTGATGGAAGTTTCCAAATGAACACGCGGTATACATGCACAAAGCAATGTTTAACGGATCCCTATACCTACTATACAGGGTGAGGCACATAAAGTGTTACAACTTACAAGCTAATATCTCAGAAAGTATTGGTTGTAGCAAATAAAGTTTCGCATAAAAACTGTTTGGTATCAAGGGGGCACGTATGTTGGTAAAATAGATTTTCTTCTCGATTGGTATGCTGAGGTTGGGTCAAGGTCATCTTTATTTTTTTGATCAGACCATATGGATTTTTTCACGGAATCTTGTAACCGTTATTGAGACGAATCAAACAACCTAAGACATAAGATTATTCAAGGTCACTTGAACAAACGAACGAACGTAACAACATAACTAGTGAACTCTGTATTCTAATATGGATAGTTAATAGCTAATAAAAAAATGGTAATAAAAATGGGTTTAATAAAAAATGTGGACAATGTTCAAATACATATCATTCAAGACAGGCATTCATGTTCTTGATAAATTGGAATAGAAAAATAAATTTTAATTAAGTTTTATTTTGAAAAGTCAGAAAATTAATCGACGCTTATAGAAATAATTAGATTACAATCCTTATCTGAAGTTTTTATTCTAATTTTGTGAACATTAATGCTTGTCTTGAAGAATATGTGTTTGAACATTCTCCACATACAAAACCCATTTTTTAATCGCTATCAACTATCCATATTAGTAGGTATACAGAGTTCCCTAGTTAGTTGTTACGTTCGTTTAGGTGTGTGTATGTGTGTATGTCAAACGACATCATCAAGATGGGGTATTCGTGAATGGACCCTGAACTGCAGGGCCTAGTCGCTTGTTATAGAAACTTACTTGCCGATTTATAGCATCTTTTCTCTGCCACCTCGAAATGGCTGTTCAATTGACACGCACATTTATTATTTCTGCAGCCGCCTAAAGTCCCGAAAGGCACCTGACACTGGATGTCTTTTTCACACTCCTCGCCATAATCAACTGCGGCTGAATAAACATCAATGCATTAGTTTAAACACAAAGTATAGAAATCGATGTCAACATAAATAAAACAGGGTTACACAATACTCGGTCAATATGCTCATAGCATTAGCCATACATCATTAAAACTCGTTTTAAAAAAAACCCGGACGCCATCATTTTGCTATTGGGTAACTTTTTAGACCGGTCCCAGTCCATTTTTGATGGGAAACTATGCCTGTAGACCGTCATAAAATAAAAAAAGCTACAAGTAAAAATTATTCATCTTTTTGCACTCTGCATTAATGCTAATGCAGAGTGCAAAAAGAGACAATTTTTTTTTAATTAATGACTTGGAAATTGTCCCCGCTCTAATTATGACGTAGATACCTATGTACTGATTTTAAAATCTAATAATCAAGTTACCTTTGAGACAGTGCATATGTGTTTTGTTTAATTCAAGTATGTAGCCCGTCTTGCAGTCGCAATAGCCTTTGACCGACGCGCTTTCCCTGCTACAGAACGCATTCATTGTCTTGCAATCATCATCATATGTGCAAGGAACCGCCATCGCACCTATTAATCAATATCCAAATAATTAACTATAAAATATATTAAACACTGAATCAGTGTTCGTAAAGGTTTTGCAATCTTTCATACAGATATACGCATTCAGAGCTGAAGAATATACCTGAAAAAAAAATAGATACAAGATATCAAGTAGCCAGTAGGTACCCCAAGAGACAAAAGATACTTTGTATGACAGTGACTAAAAAAAAGATACTTTGGTAGCTAAGATGCTTTTGGCCACATATTTTAGTCGTGCTTAAAGTTAAAAGCAGAAAGAATTTTTTGTAACTAAACTATTACATCAGGTCATTTACATCTTTAGCCATCAGTTTCCTTACTATATTAATTATAACGGGTGAGACAAAATAAAGTAGCCGACGTATATAATTGTCATTCGTTTTTTTTTAAAGAAATAGAAAATGTGTTATGAGGCGATACACGCCTACAGAACGTGCGAAAATTGTTAAAATTTTCATGAAAAGAACTCGTCGGTAGTGATAAATCAGCGAGAAGTTCGTTCGGGTGATGAAGCATGACCTGCGAAATCACCTGATTTGACGGCATCTGATTTATTTTTGAAGGGTTATTTTAAAAACAAGCCGTGAGGTGGGTCGTTTATTAGGACTAAAGTGCGGCCCTTGAGGTCCACACGACGAACTTCCCAGTTTGATAAATATTTAATAACAATAATTTAATTAGATATTACACAGAAAAGAAATCATTTTAATCATTAAAACATAATTATTATTTATTTTTAACAATAATTTAAAAAAAAACGGCTGAACCGATTTTTATAAAATTTATGTCTGATCAAAATGACGTTAACACGCCTCGATTGACACCCTTACGAAGTTGATATAATTTTTTATTCGCGAGATATTGTGTAAAATCTACTAGTTGTGTAAAGTCTACTAGTTATTAAAAGAACACATCGGCTACTTTAATCTGACCCATCCGTTATAACATAAATTAGAAAAAAATATATAAACAATAATGTACTTACGTTTTATTGCATTGTATTCTACAAAAATACTGGCGACAATACAGAAAAATGAAACTGAATATGAGATTAGAATAACATACCGCCTCATTTTATTACCTCTAAAAATAATAATAATTTAGGAATGTATTCCAAAGTCAACCTTCATGCGACTGTGTCATAATGCAAACAGCATTTCTGTACTTATCTAATCGACTGTTTTAGTTAGGTAGGTGTATAATCATTATCACTTATCAGGTATATACGCTCATAATATTTAGGTGACAATATACAGTGCATTCAAAAAGACGTATTGCGGTTACGTATACAGTGTGATCAATTTTATTTATTTATTTATTGTAGATTATAGACGCGTCGATATCTCAGGTCATTAGCGTCTTTCAACTACACTAAATAACAACTATCTTAAAACTAAATAACATCACAAAACATCCATGAGCGCAGGTGGGATTCGAACCCACGGCAGTCCAGTCCAGAGGTTGCGGCACTAAGCACGCTAACCACTAGGCTATACTGCCCTCCAGTGTGATCAATATTTTATTTTGTTATAATATAATGATTAAACCAAATGAAGTCATAACAAATAATTAATATATTATGATGACTGTTTCCTATTAGAAATCATTGCCGCAGACACAACAGCGTTTATTGAAGTGAAAACTTCTTTAGGCGCACTTTGCGTTCTTTCTGAATAGTGAACGAAAGTGAATCGTCACGCTCAGGTCGGTAACACTGAATCGGGTTTACTCGGCTCCACTCGACATCAAGCGCGCTCGGGTCGGTGACCACGTTTACTGTCTAACAAGGAGTCCATCGTTTCAAGATCAATTAAAATTTGGTTTCATTAGTGATTACGAAAGGTGAGAGGCGCCAAATTAATGCTATGCGCGAGGTGCACTTTCTTCTTACTAAAAATGACTCGTTTTAGAAATTTTAAGAAAGCAGTTTTTACAGGTTTATCATAAAATAAACATAAAAAATAATTTAAAAAGATTTTAATTATACTACAAAATAAAGAGAGATTTACTGGCTTAACACATTTTGTTACAAATGGAAAATATTTTTAAAATATTTACACATCCAGTGCAAGATGTCCAGGATTAGTTCTTGCTGTACAAATAATTTTTTGAACTGTTGTGCATGAAATCAGGGATGTTACAGATGTGAGTTTTACTGACATCTACAGATGTGGATGTGGAAATAATAATATTTTTTTCTCCTACCTAGGTCGAAAGTTCGTACTTTCGTCCCTGCCAAGCGGGAACAAAGTCGCTCTTTATTCCCGTGGTACGGACAAGTGCGCGTGCGCAATAGTACTTATGCCGGCTCTCACGCACCTACTTCTGTCTCCTACACATTAAAATTATTAAATTATTTTATTTATTATTAAATAATTTTTTTTTTCAATTTTGCAACTTTCGGCCTGGCAGGAGAAAAAATAGTATGCGCAACACGGGAGGAAGTACTACATCTCCTCCCGCGTAGGCGAGGGTGGCAAAACGCGGGAGGAGATGTAGCACTTTCCTCCCTTGTGGCACAATGTACTATTAACAATAAATGTCACTTCTGATTGGTAAATATTAAATTTTCGTGCAATTAAGTAAAATATTATATTGTAATTTAATAGCATTTTTATTAAGAATGTCATTACTTTAATATTTAATAAGAACATTTTAGAATTGGTAAATTATTACTTGCACGCGCAATCGTATCCTCGAATCCTATTGGTCAAGTAGCCAAAGAATTCGAGCACGCGTCAAGTGCCGGACCCGCGCCCGATGATCTTGTCATGACCTGCATCACATCCGCATCCGCTAAAGTTCTGCAGCGATTGTTGCAGATGTCAAAAATGATGCGAATGCTCCACGATCACGGATGCAGACGTCTGCAACATCCCTACATCAGACTATAATAAAGGGCAAGAAAATATATTATAACTTCAAACATCCCTAGACACATTGTACAATAAATATATTTGTATCTATTGTATAATACAATACAAACATTTCAATATCTACAAGAGAAGTTAAATATACCTATTTAAGTACAATAAAATTATTTCAAAACAGTATTTACAAGCTCTAATAAAATTATTTTTTGTTATACCTACTATAAAATAGCTGCTTTATATACATCCATGTAAAGTGACTTTTGACAGGTCGGTGTGCGGGAACGTATCTTTCCCACACTAGTATGGGAAAGCAAACCATTTCCATAGTGATTTATATTTATTCGCCCTGATCCGCCCGCTATTACATACCATCTAAAATTGAATTGTGTTTTAAAGACCACCAACAGCTAAGGTTATTTGAGCCTAGCACCATTTCATATTTTCAATTCATTATTTTTTTTTAATAATAAATAGAAAATCCAATTGACACTTTTACCAGCTCTCGGGCTAGAAACCGGGAACTTGTAATAGAGGAACCATAGCAACGCTATGTAAACAACAGCATTGCTACACTCTCGGCTATTCTCAAGCCCTACATACATATAATCTTTACTAAGTACTATAGATAAAAAAAAAAAAAGGTAACAGTTTAGTCACTTCTACCACAACTTTTATTATATTGGTGAATGTACATTTCAAGAGCTACGCTCCCATCTTCAGCACATACTAAACAGTTTAGTATGTGCTGAAGATGGGAGCGTAGCTCTTGAAATGTACATTCACCAATATAATAAAAGTTGTGGTAGAAGTGACTAAACTGTTACCTTTTTTTTATTGATAAACAACCACAGTGCTCTTAATTATTTCTATTAAGTAGTATAGAAGTGAAGTTGGCGACACAAAATTAACTGTAAAAAGTTTTTGAAAATCATAAAAATGAAGTGAAAAGCAACTATTTTATAGTGGGTATGGCAAAAATACCATAATATATAGGTATCTCGCGCGTAATGATATTATGATTTCGCGTAGTCGTGTAACTGTTAAAACTTGCTATCGCTCGTTAGTAATATACCTCATTACGCCACTAAGTATACAATCTACAATTAATTCGGGAATTTTATTGACTATACCAATTACCAACAATCATAAGAAAGTGACGTTTTTCAATTTTGAATTTTGGCATTTTTAACCCTTCGCCGATCAAAAAATATATTATATCATTTTTAATTATGTAGAGGATTCACATAAAATATTTTGCATTACGAAATTTTTTTGACTACTTTTCTGAATAGGACTATAGGGTTCCTGAAAAGTATGACTGGAAAATTTTCTAGTAATACAATATACTTAATACTGTCATAAAGAAATATTTACTGTTCATTATTTGCAGAAAATAAATAAGATTTATTGATGAAAATATTATAATTTTACAGTTGACTATTTTTAATTTTATACTACCTCGAAATTCGTGTTTTTAATTATTTAAAATCAACGACATCGTTTTATAATTAAAAAAAGAAAACAAAACAAAACACAATAATACTAACATCTATACGTACTACGTAGGTATGCCACAAAAAGTACAAGCTGCAAAAAATTATTTAATATCACAGTGGTTTACTTCCCTTACACAACGACGTCGTCTTATAAATGCTAAGCTATGCAGTGCTGCTAATAGCAGAGCCAAGATAATAATTGCTGATCATTTACTGGCTGCGCTAACGGCAGCACAGTACAACTTCACGCATAATTGACAATACATTCATAAACCCATTTAATACAAAGACTGTAAGCATTCGTTTCGACATGACCGACTATATCTCAACAATCGATTGAATGTCGGAAAAAAGTCGACTGTCAGGAATAGTGATGGACGATTACGAGATATTTTTACAATCGAAACAATTGTAATCGTTAGCAATAACTCTCGAGTCCACAATCGACTCGGAGTTTGATTTTACAATCGAAATGTTCGATTGTTCAAGTCGATTATTTGCCACATAGGTAATAGGTAATAGGTAATGAGAGAATACATATTATAGCCGCGATTCAAGGTTATATGCTAGTCGACTGACGTTCACGCGACTCGTTGATTGTTCACTGTTCACACTGTTCAGTCGGTATACTCACTACTCTGTGATCTCTTCACTATTGAATTCGTATTACGCGATTACTGCACAATCGACCATCGACTCGACCACAGTTGTTGAGTAAAGAACGATTGTATATTATGTGGCTCTCGATAGTGTACGATTCAGTACTATGCGACTCGGTCTCGGTGAACTATGAAACAACAACAATTGAATCCAAGTGACAGCCATCGAGAGTCATCGAGATGTATGAACAATCGAGACAATCGACTAAAACATCTCGTATCGCGCATCACTAGTCAGGAATAAAAAAAGTTACGTCCACATTTTTTTAATGATTCGATTGATCTATTTTGATGACGTTGTGTTTCGTATTAAAATTCTTTCGATTTTTTGGGATATTTTCGGTCGAGTTTTAAAGTTGCAGTTATAAAGGGTTATAAGTTATCAGGTTACATGTAATTTTAAAATGGACTAGTAACTGCGAGACAAATTAAAATTAACATTAAAATTCCTATGGATGGAGTTCTGGACAATGCACCTCCTGAAAAGAAAAAAATAAAAGTAAACACCACATTATATTCGCGAAATGAGACTCCCCTGTCATGATAACATAACTTTTTTATGAAAATAAAATTTTCTCAGCTTTTTCTATTAAGAGGGGGAGGGCAAATCGTGATTTTCCAGACAAGTCTAGCTACGGTACTGATACCCATAACGACAATCGACTAGGCCCTGCAGTCAGGGCCCATTCTGATTGGTCGAATATACCATCTTGATGGCGTTTGACACATACACACATACACCTAAACGAACGTAATAACTAACTAGTGAACTCTGTATACTAATATGGATAGTTGATATAGCGATTAAAAAATGGGTTTTGTATGTGGACAATGTTCAAACACATATTCTACAAGACATTAATGTTCAGAAAATTAGAATGAAAACTTCAGATAAGGCTTGTAATCTAATTCTTTCTATAAAAGTCGATCAATTTTCTGACATTTCAAAATAAAACTTAAATAAAATTTATTTTTCTATTCCAATTTCTCAAGAACACTGTTATTGTATAAATTTTGGACATCCTAATATCTCAAATAATAATACCCTAGCACTGGCATTGCCAAGTTGGGTAGGTTAAATTCCTAAGAATTTTGTATAAAAAAAATTGTGTATTGTGTATATTTTGGAATAAATTTAATTTTTATTTTGAAATGTAAAAAAATTGATCGACATTAATAGAAAGGATTAGATTACAAGCCTTACCTGAAGTTTTCATTCTAATTTTGTGAACATTAATGCCTGGCTTGAAGAATATGTATTTGAACATTCTCCACATACAAAACCTATATTTTAATCGCTATCAACTATCCATATTAGTATACAGAATTCACTAGTTAGTTGTTACGTTCGGTTAGGTGTGTGTGTGTGTGTCAAACGACGTCAAGATGGGGTATTCGACCAATCAGATTGGACCCTGACTGCAGAGCCTAGTCGATTGTCCCATAACGCGGGTAGCGATAATAATACCAACTTAACAAAATACAGAAAAGTTCGATAAATATTTAAGTTCATTAAGCATTGCCAACCACAAATTTAACATTATCATTAAAACTGCATCAAATTAAGTTAATGTGATGATCCACCATAAAACTAAATTAATTTCTCGTTAAGTCGCTATCATAAAAGAAACATTACTGCAATTTACGACACTATTTACAAAAGTTAGTTAATGAATTGCTACAAATATTATTATATTTTTAATTTTACATTTAAACGAAGTAAAATTTTAACATTTTTTAAAGAGAGAAAATGAAAGGCTTGTTTACATTGACAAAAGAGAGTTGATATTAATTTGCTAGGAAAAAAAATAAAATAAAATAATTCAAATAAATACTCTTATCAAATGCTTTGTATTTATTTTCTCGTCATATTTAATATAGACCGAGAGCTAGTGACAATTTTTTGGTGTTATTTATTCAAGGCCTTATTTTTGTGAAGGTGTTGAGGGAGGCATATTAAAATGCCCTGAATAATGGATTTTGCTAGATGGCGGTATGGGTGAGATGCAGACCGCCCCCAACATGTGACAAAAAAAAAATGGTCACAATTATTATTATTGCTTCAAGGCTGAAATTGTTTGTATAGCTTGTCGGTGACCCAATAATGCCATTATAATATTTGCAGATCGATTGGTCAGTATTAAAGGATTAAAACGTGTCATGTATCCGACGAAATTATTATTATTAGTTCAAGGTTCAAATTTTAATATGTTGCTACGGCGACTGTTTTAAGCATACATTTCAATTTGCAGAACAAAATGTCGGTATTAACCCCCTCTCTTAGAGGGAAACTTGTTCGTTCTGCAAGGAGGTTAATACCCCCTTGCAGAACGATATAAACACCTAGGCGAGCAAGTTTCCCTCTAAGAGAGGGGGTTAATACCGACATTTTGTTTATATAGGTACCGACATTTTATTCTACAAATTGAAATATATGCTTACAACAGCCACCGTAACAACATATTAAAATGATGTGTCAGTTGATTACGGACAATTCAATAAATTTCAAATCGGTTCAGAAGTTTCAACTTACCCACACATATTCCATCAATATCCACATAGGACTCCATACATTTACAAACGCCACCCACACAAAACATACGCCGATCATCGATTCCCGGTTGATAGCATTCTTCATGCTGAGCACAGACCTCATTCAAGCCTACAATAAAAAATATTTTTTATTAGCGGCCCGGTCCGGCTTCGCCCGGGTGCTATGAATTTATGATTTATAGCGGACCCGGGTGGTATGAAATTATGATTTAATAGCGGTCACCCATTGTTCCGCTCACGTATATTTAGTATATTGTTAATTTCCCCCCCCCCCCCCGCGAGAATCTCTTCCCCTTGCGTAGCTTTCTATTAGTGAAAGAATTTTTAGAATCGGTTAAGTAGTTCTAGAGATAGGAATTTATGATTTATTACCCCCCTCGCGAGAATCTCCCCCCTTCGTAGCTTTCTATTAATGAAAGAATTTTTAAAATCGGTTTAGTAGTTCCAGAGATAAGAATTTATGATTTATTACCCCCCTCCCTCCGCGAGAATCAAAATAACACATTGCGTATATCACTCAGGGATACTGTAGCTTTCTATTAGGAAAAGAATTTTTAGAATCGGTTCAGTAGTTTCTGAGATTACTTTTTTCACTCGGGCGAAGCCGGACCGATCAATTATTATTATAGCCAATCTTAAAGCAAAGAATCACCTATCGGCCAGTGAAAAAAAATTGGAAATCGGTTCACTGAGACTATTTTTTTCACTCGGGCGAAGCCGGTTTTTTTTCGAGACAAAAGGTAGCCTATGTCCTTCCTCAGGATGTAATCTATCTCCTTACCAAATTTTATCGAAATCTGTTCAGCGGTTTAGGCGTGAAAAGGTAACAGACGACAGGCAGAATTACTTTCACATTTATAATATTAGTAAGGATAAGGATTATACCCAGGCTCGGACTTCTGCCTAGGTCAATAAGGCACCGGCCTAGGGGCTCCGGTCAGAGCAGAGATGAAAATTATATAGGGAAAAAAAGCCCAAAAATTTTCTAAGACATCTCAGTTGGCGACTTATCGCCCAATCTGGCAACAAACAACACTGCACCGGTAACCAATACTTTTCCATTTTTTTGTGGCTTGGGGGCCCTAACCGTCAACTGCCTAGGCCCCCTAGGCAGTTGACGGTTAGGGTCCGGGTCTGAAAATACCTACTCACCAACGTTCATAACACAGTGCGTCTTCCCTGTAGTCATGTGATGAAAATCGTCGCATTGACACCGCTCTTTCCTGCAGACGACGCCTTCGCCGTAAAAGTGTGAACAGTGCGCATCGGTACCGCACGCACGTCTAAGATCAATGTTTGGGAAACACTTGGTTTCAGAAGTACTGACCGGTTCACTGGTGGTGTTAATATTCACCAACTCGCCTATTGATTCGATAAAATGAAAAAAGAATGACTTTAAAAAGTGTCCCCAAAAAAGACTCGTGTAGTCTTGATTTCAAAAAGATTATTTTTTGAAATCGTGTTTCGTGATATAAATTTAAAATTTTTTTTCCATACCCACTACAAAATCGGTACTTTCCATACATGTATACTACCGGCCTGTATTGGATCAATTAACAGGCAGGCGTGCAGAAAGTGTTTTCAATACATAACTAGTGCGGTAAATAAACGGTTGCCATAGTAACTTATGTTTATTTGCTCTATTCATCTGCTATTACTGACGTTTCGTCTACAACTGCGGTAGACATTCTCAAAGGCCATGTGGCAACGGTCGAAGTGTCCTCCTTGGCGGCTCACACGTCAGTGTGTCAGTGACTGGTGTCCTCCCTTTTTTATGCCTAGTAGTAGTGTGTTCTCTGTTCGGTCGTAGTCCGTCTCTCTGTAAATAGGTCAACTGCGTAGTGTGTAGTGGTGGGGGTGAGTTCTCTACTCGGTCGTATTCCGTCCTTGTACGATTGGTCATTGGTTTTGTATGTCGGAGTGCTGAGATTGAGGCCTTCATCTTATTACCCATGGATATACAGAGAGGCCATAGATATACAAAAACACACACAGAATTTCCACCGTAAAGATGAAGGCCTCAATCTTAGTAAAACCTGGACACCAGCACTCGACTTACAAAACAAATGACCAATCGCACAAGGACGGAATACGACCGAGTAGAGAACTCACCCCCACCACTACACACTGCGCAGTTGACCAATTACAGAGAGACGGACTACGACCGAACAGAGAACACACTAGTACTAGGCATAAAAGAAGGGAGGACACCAGTCACTGACACACTGACCTGTGAGCCGCCAAGGAGGACACTTCGACCGCTGCCACATCGCCTTTGAGAATGTCTACCGCAGCTGTAGACGAAACGTCAGGTAGAAATACCACGGCCTACAAGCCCGGAAACCATGAAGACTTGGAACAATGCCGGCCGTGAAAGCTTGCACACTTGGATAAAATCATTTTAAAATAGTTGTGATCTAAATAGTTCCAAGTCCATTTGGTTTAAATTTTTAAAAAAAAATTTTTTAAATTGATTGTGAACATGCTCTACCGACCTTTGGAAGTGACCAGATGATGCGACGTCTCATCACATCTGCAAAGATCGTCGCGACATAAGTAGCCATCTCCGAACGTAAGTTGACACTGTACGTCTGCGAGGCACCTGGATTTGTCGTCAGTCAGTCGTGCCTTCAAACAAAGTCCCTTGTGAGATATGTAACCTGGTTCGCAGTCGCAAAATCCTTTTGTACACCAGGAGTGCATTACGATGCAAGACTCGTTCGATGAGCAGGTCTTATCTAAAACTGCAATATGCATACTAATATGAAAACACAAGTAGGTACTACACGTGCATTCATGTATAACATCCAAATCAATGCCGATTTTAACAATTTGCCGCTAATATGCTTGAACTTTAAAATTAATAAATACAAATTTAACACGTAAATCGTGACCAAATACATAATTAAATGAATGCATAATGACTGCAAACAGTATATGAAACACCTGTTATAAGAACAATGACGTAACAATGACGTAATCAGGAAAAATTCATTAATTCAAACCTATGTCACCGTAGGGATTTTAACCCTAAACTTTCCACTATCGCGGCGGACTGAGTTGATTACAGCATTGAGTTACGTCATTGTTCTTATAACAGGTGTTTCATATACTGTTTGCAATCATTATGCATTCATTTAATTAAAATTAATTTTAGGGAAAAAAACCAAAAATAAATATTAGCAAAAAAACTTCTTAGAGACAAGCTTTTATTTAAATGCACTAAAAAGGAATTAATAATTTTTAATAATTTAGGTTCATAATTATAAAAGCGTGGGTCGTAAACTCTATGATAGTTTACTAGTCACGACCCACGCTTTTATAATTATGAACCTAAATTATTAAAAATTATTTTTTCCTTTTTAGTGCATTTAAATAAAAGCTTGTCTCTAAAAAGTTTTTTTTGCTAATATTTATTTTGTTCATTTTAGTCTTTTAAAATTTTACCCCCCTTGTTGCGGTTGAATTTCGAGAAATCCTTTCTTAGTGGATGCTTACGTCAGAAAAGAAACCAACCGTCCAAATTCCAAGTTTCTAGCTTCAGCGATTTGGCCTGGACGTTGATTAGTAAAAAAAAACCCTACATCCCCGTTTGAACCCCTTAGGGGTTGAATTTATTTCTAAAAACGATTTATTCATGTATTGTCATCGGGAATACATATGTGTACAAAATTTCAAGTTGATCGGATACGTGGAAGTCGTTCAAAACTGACTTGCAAGTTTTGACAAACAAACACACAAACCAACCCACAAACAAACTTTGCAAGTTAAATAAAAGCTTGTAATAAAAAAACATTAATTCTTAGTTTGCGCACGAGACACTGGTGTTCGAACGTGTGTGACGTTATATGGAAAATATGCGCAGAGCGCGCCTCTTTCTGACCGATGCACCCAGACCGGGCGACGACGCTCACCGGTTGCATTCTGCCCCCGGCAGATTCGGCATGTGTGCGCCCGACCTTACTTTGACGTTTAAAATAAAATCCATGACCTTGAAAGCAGACAGGAGACAATAATGTATGTATTTATTATTTAACAATTACGGCAGAAAGCCAACAAGTTGTTTTCTATTCATACGTCACGCCTATAAAATTCCTTGTCAGACAATAAAAGCACCAAAACACTGTTAAATAAATTTCCCAAGGCAGTAGTAATATAACTTCATTTGTTCCTTTTTAAGCACGGGTTTTTCGTTGCGTTATTTTCAGAACTTCAAGTAATTTATAAGCGCATTTTCAGTAATAATTTTAACAGTAATGTTGGTAAAGTTACATTTCGAACAGAGTTTAGTGAAGCTATAACCATTATAGAAGGCTATGAATGCAATTGTTTTGTACAGGTTTCAGTGGCGGAGTCAAAAAATTATGAGCGACCCATTCATATAAAAATTAGGTACAGTAACGTACTATATACTATATCCATTCGCACTATACAGGGTGCCGAATCGTTTTGCGGGTAATAGGGTTTTAACCCGTAAAATCAAACTTTTGCGATTTCCTGCTTATTTTAGGAAAAATATCTTCGAATAAAAGTTTTAGTTTTAGAACATAAAATTCTGCATCTAAATCATTAAAGAAAATTTGTGACGGCAGAAATTTGATATGAAAATGTCAAAATTACCTCAAAAACTGCAGATAGCGATAGCCATGGAACTTGAACAGAGCAGGGTGAATTGCACCTCAAAAATTTTGTCAAATGATTCGCAGTTCGAAAGGCCTCTCAATTCTTTTTACAACAGTCTTTTTGTTTTTCAAATCTGATCATTAATTGCGGAGAAAATGACATTTTAATTTGTATCACGTAGTTAACAATTGAACTACTTTTTTTTTAATATGACGGGGAAAATTCATTTATTTACGGCCACCCGCGTTTTCGGGTAGTGTGGGACTCGGCCGCAGCAATACCCCTCCCTTCCGTCCTGCCAACCTGGGACCGCTTACGCACTACTTGATACAAATTAAAATGTCATTTTCTCCGCAATTAATGATCGGATTTGAAAAACAAAAAAGACTGTTATAAAAAGAATAGAGAGGCCTTTCGTACTGCGAATCGTTTGACACCCATTTCTATTAAAAATGTTTGGGGTGCAATTCACCCTGCTCTCAGGGTTGAAGTTACGTAAATAATACTAATCAATTTGGATATCCCCCTTGATTCTAAAATTGACGTGTGCGAGATTTTTTCGCAAAACTGATAAGTGGCCAAAACTTGCCCGGACTGTTTTCATTGGCCCACTCTGTATTTTTTCTAGAATATTGAATCTCCACCACTGCACTATAACTAGTAAGGTATACGTCGTTGTATTGTAGCCCTCTAGCTTCGTTTGCAGTCTATACTTAGCTACATACATAACATACATACTTCCGCAAAGAGTAAAGTCTTTCTCCAGTTACCTGCAGTTTTCCAACAACGACCGTCGACTTCGTGAAAGCCATGGCTACATTCACATCTGTTTTTATAGCAGCTTGCAGACGGCAAATTTTCACGGCATTGTTTGTTTATTGCGCATTGTTGGTGTAATTCCGTTGCAACTGAAAAAATTAAATAGAAAGAATAATACATACTATTTCCGTCTTCTTCGTCCTGTCCAACTTTGTAAGCAGGAATTCTTTATTACGGAAAAGTGTTATAATAACCCAAGAGCTAGTGAACTTTTATAATATACGTAAATTGATAAAAGTTTAAACCATATATGGGCAACGCCCGGCCCGCGGGCCGGATGTGGCCCGCCCCGGCTTTTGATTCGGCCCGCGAAACATTTTAAAATCGCGCTCGAAAAAGTTCAAAGCATTTTTGGATGACACCTCTCTTCAGAACATGGTGATGTGACATATTATTGCAAAGTAAGGTGGTTAAGCAAAGGTAAAATGCTAAAAAGATTTGACGATCTTAGACAGGAAATAGCCGATTTTATTGAAATTAAAGGAAAACCATTGGCTGAAGTCAGTGATCAGAAATGGTTAGGCATGTTATAGCATTTCTAGTTGACAGCACGGGTCACTTAAACGAGTTGAATATGAAGTTTCAAAAACAAGGTCAGTTGGTAAACGAATTGTACAGCCATCTGAAAGCATTCCAGAACAAAATTCGCTTGTGGGAAACACAAATGCGATCTGGAAACTGTTATCATTTTTCAACACTATTAAATCGCGATATTGATTACACTCAATATGCTGAAGAACTAAAATCACTGTCGGAGCAATTTTTTAATACTTAGATTTTCCGACTTCGAAAACATAATATCTTTAACCTTTTTGCTACTCCGATGAAAAGTGACGTAGAGACGGCTCCGACCTGCAAATCGAGTTGATCGAGCTTCAAGAAGACACACATTTGAAGTAAAAAAAAAATAAACCGTATCATTATTATTTTTGACAACTACCTATTATCTACGGCTCGCGACTTCATTAATATCCTAAAGTTTAGCCCAAAACTTTCCAAAGGTTGCCCATACCTGGTTTAAACTTTGTAGAACACGGTATTTCTACCTTCTCGGATGAAAATATAGAAGACCTGCCGGGCGGCCAGTGGTTACTTTAGCACCAAGAGCTTTTCAAAGTTTTGAAAGCTATCATTTTACTTATATTAATTGTCAAATTCTGAGATTATTATAATTTAGTCGACCCTGCCAACACAAAACAACGACAAAATATTATACTGAAGTGTTTTTCTTACGCAGTTTAAAAAAATAGTAGGGTAAGGTCGCTTTAAGCAGCTTAACTTCTGATTGACTGGTACATGAATTTCAGTGACTTATACCTTTCCACAAGCTAATTACACAACAGACCCTATAATAAAATAGTGCGCACATTGCGTCCCTTTGGACTTATTAGACTTATTAGACACACAGCTTATACTAGCTAGTGGCGAACTTTTCATAAGGCCGACTAGGCCCAGGTCTATAGGGCGCCCAAATATTAGAGGCGGCCAATCTGCGCTCGGCGGCAGCGAGCGCACGCTATTTAGCTCAAGAATGTGCGGGGCGCGGCGGCGCGCACTGAGAAAACTCTATATGGTCTTATAACTATCAGAGACAGAAATAACTCAGAAATATAATATTTCTAGCGGATTGAACTGAACGCAATACCGATTTTCGTACAACTTCACATTTCTACGCTGAAAAGTTAGCAGAAAGGGGCGGTTAGTACTGAACGACCTAGGGAGGCCAAGATTGCTAGTCCGCCTCTGCACATAGCCCAAATTATTCCTTTTGAGAGCTTCCGTTGCGCGCGCTGCGTAAACGGTTAAAGTTACGCAAAAATAATGTATATGACGGAATTGTTCCCGGAAGGTTTATATATATAGCGAACGAGCGAAGCGAGTGAGTAATGTAATTATAGTATTCAAGCGAACGAGCGAAGCGAGTGAGTAGTGTATTTATAATATTCAAGCGAACGAGCGAAGCGAGTGAGTAGTGAATAGCACCCGGGCTTTCTTAGCACCCCGGCGAAGCCGGACGGGGCCGCTAGTGTTAAATATACGTGGACTATTAATGGTAATGACCAGTGGCGGCGCGTGAACATTTTAAATGGGTGTTCTGCAGAGTCAACCTGGAGACTGGAGTAGCCCCCCCCCTTATGCGGGGACCTCGAAAAAAAAAATTCAAAAATACATTTGATGCAATTTTTAACTGTATTTGTTGATCTGAATAATTTGTCTATACATTATACAATGATGTCGCTAGCGCTCAAGTCGTAATAAATAAAGTGATTTTTATAACAATATTATTATTGTTATAATATATTTCTTTGTTGAATTGCCGCTTATAACTTTTTTCACGGCTAGAGCACTGTTTTTCAATGAAAATATCAGGCAAAGGGCGACCTTGTGCCTTCAATTTTAGTTTTTCTTCAAATGTGTAATTTGAAAAACGTTTCACACGCGTGAGATTATCTATTACATTCATTGTTTGAAATTTGAATTACAATTGAAAACGAATTATATCGCCATCAACACAAACATAATATTAGACTGTATGCACCAGCCAATGTGTGTGTGTGTGTGCCAACAGATAGATATCACCAGTCACTATGTGACAAGAGCGTTTTCAGTTTGGAATAATATTAATAAGCTATGCTATATAAACGTTCGGATATGCCCGGATATGCCGCTTTTATTAAATTAGAGTTCGTACTACGTACGTTCTGCGCACCCAGATAAACACTTAACGCGTATAAATCTGTCTCATTTTTTACTGTTTTTTTCTCTCTTTAACACATTGATTTTGGTGCAAAATATAATGCAGAACGTGTCACGTGCGTAGTGAATTTACTACGGCTGAGGACGGTTTATAGAATATAGGCCCTGCAGCATGCCGTCATTTATAATAATGCTATGTGATGGCTTCATAATTATGAAATTAAAACATATTATGCAGATTTATAATACAATTTTTTTAGATTTATAATACAATTTTTTTTTAATTGTGCGTTATTTTCTGGCAGTGTGGCAGCTCCGCACCTCTCATAGAGGAGCCGCCACTGCTTCAGCTTTATAATATTAGTGTAGATACGTGGACTATTAATGGTAATGACTAAATTACTAATGGATCATCAAATTGGCAGAAGCCGTTCCTGTTTTTGATATAATGTATCATGTGTAGAGGGGAGTAAAACGAGTATAGCTACTATAGCTACCGTATGTACCTACAGCAACCCTTGTACACCGTACAAACGGATCTGGAATATAAATAGCACATATTAGGGCGTAATGATATGCGACTGAAGTCTGTCGAAGGACGAAAACCTGCTTTTACTGTTTACCTCCGTTATTGGCTATATGCAAATATTACAAAATGACAACCCATTAAAATCGAGACACAATTTTTTTTGTGGTTAAATAACCACCAATTTATTTTTCATGTTACAAAAATTATAATTTAAAAAAACTAAAAAACACGCTTTAATGGTAAACTAAACTAAAAAATAAAAAACTTGGGTCGCAGTGCCAAAACCCTGCCGACAATATAGTGTATTTGTTAATACTGACATTGTGGATTTATTATGTGAACTTAAGTTTGTTTTTGAACAAAATAAAAAATTTAACCCCTTAATACATACCTTAAAATAATATTTTTTTTCTTAATTTCAATATTGTTATCAATGCAACCTCGGTACCAAATTAAATACACCCTTCTGTAAGTAAAGCACTATCCGCAAACTAGTGTTTTCATAAAATTTGTAAGTTCGGTCCTGTCGGGCCAATTTTATTAAAATTTTAGCAGCACATTTTAATCGTTAGTAAAGGGTTAAATTTCAATTTTGAAACGATTCTGAGAAATTTTTCGGCATTTTTGGGCCCAAAAACATTTTTCAACCCCTAAAAACCACCCTTAAAATGGTCCGATTGGGCCCATTTTAAATAAGCTTCGTGAGGTGATGGATTTCAACGTTCCTACCAAATTTCGTCAAAATCAATTAACTCTTTCAAAAGTTATTGCCCGCACACACACACACACACACACACACACACACACACACACACACACACACACACACACACACACACATATATATATATATATATATACAGGGTGAGTTCGACCACCCGTATCAGTCGTTTTTTTCGAAAACGGTTAGTCGTAGAGAGTTGTGTCAAAAATTTGTATTATAAAAGCCCTATTAAAGAATCGAATGGTGATAATTTTTTTTTCCGGGAAGGTCGGCTTCCCTATTAGTTTGCTCCAGAATGTCCAGAACTCCGGAATTATAAATGTAACGATAGGTCGAAAGTGGTATTGTTGAAAAGATCTTAAAAAAATAAGCAAGTTTTGTAGGAAATTTTTTTTTATTACTGCCACCCCTGTAAATTTCTATAAGTATAAATATAAATTATTATATGTTCAAAACTCCGGAATTTTAGAAAGCACGATAGGTTGAAAGTGGTGCTGTTGAAAAGCTCTTTAAAAAATAGGCAAGTTTTGTAGGAAAAATTATTTAATTACTGCCACCCCTGTAAAGTAACAATCGTTTGAAATTATTAAATCAAATTTTCATAATAACGATCGAAGTCGGCATTAAAAATCTAGCAACCTTAGACATTGTCACAAGTGTTCAAACTGTCTTCCATTTACTCTTTAATACATACTACTGAGCTCTTCTGGTTATGCTGTGAGTGTACTTCTTCAGTATTTAATGATCGATAGATAGGTAACTAGATTTTAAATGCGGACTTTTAAAAAATTCGTTATTATGATTTATGACATTTTAATTTAGTAATTTCAAACAAATATTACTTAACAGGAGTGGCAGTAATAAAAAAAATTTTCCTACAAAACTTGCTTATTTTTTTAAGATCTTTTCAACAATACCACTTTCGACCTATCGTTACATTTATAATTCCGGAGTTCTGGACATTCTGGAGCAAACTAATAGGGAAGCCGACCTTCCCGGGAAAAAAAATTATCACCATTCGATTCTTTATTAGGGCTTTTATAATACAAATTTTTGACACAACTCTCTACGACTAACCGTTTTCGAAAAAAACGACTGATACGGGTGGTCGAACTCACCCTGTATATATAAATAGACATTTCCAAAAATGGTGCCAAAGTGTTCAGGAGGCTATGAAGCGTCGAGAAATTTTGGTCCGACCCCTAGGTCCCGCCATCCGACCGACGCCAATAGTGTATGTGCCATATGGCAAATACACTAAAAACAATTTTTATTGTAAAAAAGTGTGGGGTGCTCGATATCAGTTTTTATAAAGTATGAAAATATGGTACAAAGCACCCCACGCTTTTTTACAATAAAAATTATTTTATACTTTTTAGTTCAGTTTACCATTAAAGCGTGTTTTTTAGTTTTTGTAAATTATAATTTATTTTTGCTTTTTAGTCCTGGAAATCCTGGTCAGGATAATGGGACAAACTTATTGAATTATTGTATTGTCATCGGTCCTTGGTAAGTGTGCAAAGTTTCAGTTCAATCTGAAGTTTTTTGTTTTTTTTTTTTAGATCCAGGATCTCCAGGACTGCACTGTTACAGAAATGCACTGTTATAATTAAAAAATCGAAGCTGACCTTCGCCTGACCTTCACAGCACAACCTATGTTAAATCTGATATCACAGTCTTCTGTCCCCCTTTACACTCTAAAACTTTTGTATAAAACATTTTTTTATGGTTTGTACCGTTTACGAAATATTTCACTGCAATGTTTAAGGTACCAGCCTGTATATGGGAAATTTAGTGCGATTTGTGTCGACACGTATATTTTTATATTAATTATAAAATAATAAGATAGTGTAAAAATTTTTTTTCAAAAATGTACAGCACGTGCAGTTGTAGGCACTCAGCAAGATTTTTTCAGCCTTCTACCACCGTTATCAATCACATCTATTTATAATTATATGATAATTATTTCTGATTTTATGAGGCAGTTTTGATTATAACTTGTCAATTATTAAAATAATTAATTTAAATATTTAATAAATCTCTGTATAATCATAAAAACTGACATCTCCCAATGAGATGAATAATTTAATGCCGCAACATGTCAATTACATAATTAATATCGACCAGGTACGTGGTAATATAGGAACATATTCCAGTCCAATGATCTGGTTAAATTGCATCAACTGCAGTTGGATAAAGCTGGCATAGAATGGGGATTGACTCCTTTGCTAAAATTATTTGCGACCTAATAGATAGATAGATGTCTTTATTTGATTAGTACAAATGTACATAAATAGTGTCAATTGTTAAACAGAAAAAAAATTATAAAAACTCGTTCAATTTGCAGTGAGCTTTAGATAATAAATATTTTTTTAAATTATTCCTAAGCTGTTGATTGGAATTTGCAGTTTTGATCTCCGTAGGTATATTATTGTGTATTCGTATCATAGCGTTGCGGACACCCTTGTGAGTCACCGCAAGTGTACAATTAGTAGTTTTTAAATTATTTTTGTATCTTGTAGTGTATTCGTGATTATTTTGATTTTCATTAAACGAAGATGGATAAAATTGTACAAAATTTGCACAATTTAGGATATAAAGATCTATTAGTGTTAGGATTATGTTAAGCAGCGTCTATTAACATACCGAAGATTCTAAAGCACGGCAACTTAACCTTTTTACCCTTACAGGTCGACTGATTATAAAAACAGGATGAGGAGACCAAAAACAATAATTTATCGCTGAAAAATCGGTCAAGCAGAAACCCCGTTTGTTATGACTCACGTGATAAAAAACGTTTTTATTGGTTATTTACAGTACTATTGGCCGGTTTATCGTACATTTTAATCACGATGTTTTTTTAATCATACTGTTAAATTTTGAGAGCTACATGTTCATTAGTTGCTGCGTTTCGTTACCATAGCAACCCGTCATTTAACAGTGTGATTAAAAAACATCGTGATTAAACAGCTACGTGTTCATTGGTTGCTGCGTTTCGTTACCATAGCAACCCGTCATTTAACAGTGTGATTAAAAAAACATCGTGATTAAAAAAACATCGTGATTAAAATGTACGATAAACCGGCCATAAGTATGTTATTTTATATAACCAATTAAAATTCCGCTTTAAATATGTCAATTACAGCAAGATTTTCTTAATATTTTATGATAAAATTTTTATAACTTTTCGATTCTTTATTCTAAGCAATAAATACAATTATATAGTCTCTGGACTCTGTGCTATTCGTAGAATTTGGCATTTCGCGTCAATTGTGCCATCTATTAATTGGTGTAGCGTAATAGACAAAGATTTTGACGTCATAAAACATCAAGTACCCAACAAAAGCATGAACTGGAGTTTGCATAAAATTGCGTATAGTGTATAGGTAATTTTGTTGTGCAACACCAGTTTGCGCAATTTGTTTGCAGGTATATGGGGTCTTTTATGCATTCTGTTCATCTTGAGATTATGCAATCATACTAATATTATAAAGAGAAAAGTTTTGATTTTTTGTATGTTTGTTTGTTTGTAATGGATAAACTCAAAAACTACTTAACTGATTTTAAAAATTCTTTCACCTATAGAAAGCTACATTATCAGCGAGTAACATGGGCTGTATTTTATTTTCAAAAAAATTAGAGATCCCTACGAAAATTACAGTAATGTAACCCAAGGTATCAAAAATATGCCTATAAAAGTCATTATTTGACGTGCGCTGCGAAAATTATTAATTAATTATAAATTCGAGCGAACGAGCGAAGCGAGTAAGAAATGTATTAATCAATTATAAATTCATAACACCCGGGCGAATCCGGACCGGGCCGCTAGTATTATATATACCTACTAGTCTCATGAAAAACCATGATACAACAACAAAAATATTACGACGACATCTAAATTGCCTCTTGGCAATTGGAAACAAAAACGCAATAATCCAATAGGACTGCAGTCGCAAGAGAAAATATTAAATTTAATCTTGCTTTAATGCGCTCTGTCCGAAATAGACAGTATTCTGCTCATCCTTCATCTGTTTTCATATCCTCGTATTCCACCCTACCGTGTAATATGGCTAATCCGTCTGGGAACTTTAGTACGCTCTATGTATAGGGAGTTAATACGTGATTTAACTTTCAACATAAAAAATAGACTTTTCCCGCAATAATTAGAACACTGTGTTCTCCCACCTTTTAATTAAATGATGCATTAAAATTATGTCATACACATTTTTAATTAAAATATCAAAGTATTGGGATCCGTCAAAAAAACTAAAAAATACCGTTTCAACAAAGATCTTAATAGTGGCCTATCATTCTCTGTTTCATTGTAAACTGGTATACGGAATTGAAATTTGGGGAAACTCAACCGCAGTTTCAAAAATATTTCTTATTCATTAAAAAAAGCAGTCCGTTTAATAATTGGTGCCGGCTATAGACAAGGATGTAGGCCGCTATTTAAACAACTTAAAATTTTAACAATCTACTGCCAGTTTATTTTGAATTGTTTAGTTTTCGTAAAAGAAAACAATGAAAAATTTAATAGTCACATGCATAGTCACAACACTAGAAATAAAAATGATATTTGTCTACCACAACGTAGGTGTAAAAAAAGTACATACGGTCCTAACTGGCTATGCATAAAACTATTCAATAAGCTACCTTGCTCGGTTCGCAACTTAAATATAAAAAAATTCAAAAGCGTGACAAAGAAATATCTCATAAATGAGGCCTTTTACTCTGTTGAGGAATTTTTGACTGCAGATGTCAAGATAGGCTAAATGCTGTATTTTATGTATTTATGTATTTTATTATGACGAAGTTATCCACATTGTGGTTTTTAACTAATAAAGTATTCTATTCTATTGTATTCTATTCTAATGAGCATATGACAGCTGGTGGCACAAAATTGTACTCAAAACGAGGGAAAATTTTACATGCTAATAGTGCAAATTTATCGTGAAATTGTTTATTGCAAATATAAAATAAGTAAAATAAACAAAAAGTTTATCGAAAATGGAATTCGCGACGTTTTCTAATATCATGGCATTAAACACTGTCAGTTATTGCCTTGTAAAACTTACTTTACAGCGAATTATTTTCTAATGAAATGTGGAAAAACTGTATTTATGAATTAAAAAAATATTTTATATTAATAATAAGATGTACTTATTATCATACTGTACTACAATAGTAAAATCATTTGACGATTGAGAAATTAATAGGACTAACTTTGTATACAAATATTTTGAGGTTAGTAACTTACCTACTTATTACAATATAACATATTATGTTGCAGTTATGTGTTTACATTATTCACCTAACCCTGCCTTAAAGAAGCATTGAACGGATGATTAATTTCGTGGAGATTTTCTTTTAATTTTGATGTTTTTAAGCAATATGCCGTAAAGATTACTACTTTTGACAGCTCAGTTATCTTGTTTTTTTCACACATTTGATAATATGTCCGGCTTTGAGAATCCGTTCTCCTTCAACGAAATTCCTTTGTTTAGGATTCGTGTCGGCCCAATTGCAAATTGCACTTACTTATATTTATTATTTCTTATCACTTTGAAAATCACAAAATTACACGTAAAGTTATACCCCGTATATAAAATTTCCCCCCCTTTGCGCCATGTTTCTTAAACTCCACCCATTTGACGGATCCCAATAAACCGTTTGGAAATGTATTATTGTGAAAATGTAAAAATAATGGTAACGTAATCTCTTACTTATGACTAGTATGTAAACCTGTCTCCAAAAAGCAAGTTGAAAAGCTCAAGAATCGAAAATATGTTTGATATTTTATAGAAGAGAAAGCAGAAGGCGTAAAATAAATGTTATACTACTGCAAATCTTCCTTTTAATATACTGTTTTTTTAGAAAGAGGTTTTTAAAGAGCCTTTCACGATCATGCCGTGGTACCCCTCTTGATAGAAAATCTTAATTATTATGTGATCATTTTTTGTTTCCAAATACATATTTTGTTCATACTAGATTCTTATGGTATCATCCTTTAGTCAACAAGATTTCTGACTCCAGGGAGAAAATCGAAAATCTGGCTCTATTATGTTCTACCCCGTACCGTGAGCTGAATTTTTTCAGGATAAAGAAGTAGGGCATCCATACAAGAAATCGTCGAGCGTCTATAATTTACAATTCATTCATTCATACAGGAAATCCGAGATTTCGCAATTCCCGAATTTCGGACAAAATTTTTAAACATATCAATTCCGAAACTGAAGAAATTAATATCAGAATTTACCAGAATAAATGAAAAGATTAAAAATTAAAAATTTTTTTATTAATTTGTCGACCAGCCCAGTCCAACAATCGGGTGATCTCTCTAGAGGCTGGAATTATATAAGTTTTTTTAAGTTTAATATTCAAAGTATCCCTAATTATTATAACTATAGCTGAAAATGTCGTTTTTTTTTTGTTTGCAAATTTCTAAGAGTTTCATTCAACGTTTTCTGTCAATAAATATGTTTAGACGTTAAAAAATACATTACTTCTGCATCCAGTATTTTTGAAGATCTTTCTCAATATCGGAACTAGTTCCGAAATTGCGGAACTGAAAACCAAATATCGAAACCAGTTCCGCAATTGAGGATGATCCGATTGTGGAGGTCTTAAGGTACGTGCAGTTTGGAGCTGGGATTTTAGATGGTAGCGTAGATCATAGCAAGGCTTGCTTAAATTAATGCATTGTTATATATGCGAGCGTACACGACGAAGCAGTGAGTGTAGCAGTATAAGCGCTGTTACAAGAGCTGGTAGATACAAGAATGTATCTCACCATTATTTCAGCGCGCTGGCTACTACAATCAACGTGTGACATCTGTCAAATGGCCGTTACAAGTTTCGCAATGGATGTGACTATAGTTTAATAAATGAAATTTTGCCAGTTTTTATTTAATTTGTTTTGAGTTTTTTCTAAGACGTATTTAAAAGTGTTAGGTTCCATACGTAAATATTCAAAAAACCAGTTTGGATAAAATTTTAATTCTTGGTATAAATGATGAAATTCGTCATGTTTAGATCGTTTTCTATTAATAGGGTGGACATGATAGCTCCTACCCAAATTTGTATTTAAAATATACCACTTTGTAGCAGAAGAACACAAATATTCGTCTTCGCTATCTGACATTTCAAACGCGATTTAAGCTTGTATCAATGCTAGTATCAAAGCTTCGTTGTGCAAACCTAGAATCCCAGCTGCGTACTGCAAGTACCTTAATAAAGAAGTCCAAGTGAAGTAATGCCTGTGAAAGTGGTCTAGTCATACGAAATAAGTAATTTTCAACTGACCTCTAACACATTTCTTCTTGTTGTAGGTCTCAATGAAGCCGATTCTGCAGACACAAACGTTGAGCGATTGATTACATCGGGAATCCGGGAGGCTGAAACAATCAGCGTCACGACGGCACGCTTCTCCCAGTACATCGGTCACGTTCATCGGACACGCGTGGCTCATCGTAGAATTGGCCAGTTTGATACCGTATTCGTCAGTCTGCGGACACACACATACGCCATCGTTGCAATCGCTAATCGTGCCAAATGCCGTCCAACAGTCCTCCCTCGAAGTGCACCCGGTTTCTCCAAGATGTGGCTGCAATTCTGGAAGTAGATATTTATTTATTGTAGATTATAAAAGATCATTAGCGTCTACATCAAATTAAATTAAACGACTAGTGTTGCCGTCTAGACAAGACAAGACAAGACTTTCAAAGTCTTGTCTATTCTTGAAATATCAAGACAAGACTTCACTAAGTCTTGTCTTGAAATATCAAGACTTTACTAGGTCTAAGTCTAGATTAAAAAACTCTTGTCTTGTCTTGAAAATTTCTAGACAAGACTTTTGCAAGTCTTGTCTTGAAAATCTAGACAAGACAAGAGTCTAGAAAGTCTAGATCTAGACGGCAACACTATAAACGACATCAAAAAAGCGGAGGTGGGATGCGAACCCACGACGGTTTGATCCAAAGGTCTAGTGTTACCGTTTAGATCTAGATTTTCTAGACTCTTGTCTTGTGTTGTCTAGATTTACAAGACAAGACTTGCACAAGTCTTATTTAGAAATTTTCAAGACAAGAAAGACTTCTTTATCTAGATCAAGACTCTTGCCAAAACTCTAGATAATTTTCAAGAATCTAGATAAACTAAGTAGTAGTAGGTAAAGTAAACCACTCGGTTAATCTGGACTCTTGAAAATAATCTAGAGTCTTGATATTAGACAAGACAAGAGTTTTTTTAATCTAGACTTAGACTTAGTGAAGTCTTGATATTTCAAGACAAGACTTAGTGAAGTCTTGTCTTACAAAATCTAATCAGATCTAAGTTAAAGGCTGATAAACACAATAGAACAATCGGCATGGCCGTATGTTGTTCCGTATTTACGATATCGAATTGGCGAAAAATTGACCACATACACACAAACACACGCATACAGACATCAGTCAGAAAATGATCTTAAACGATTGCTAGGGTCTCAAAATTTTAAGATCTGTTAAAATCTCGAAATATTTTTTCCGGACTAAATCCATTACTTCACTACCATAGTAGAGGTGGGAAGTAAAAATAATGAATTGAAAATATGAATTGGTGCTAGGCCCAAATAACCTTAGCTATTGGTAGTCTTTAAAACACAATTTTACTCTTTCTGTAATATCTCTATTATGAGCAATGTTGCTGTTTCCATGGCTCCACAATTACAAGCCTCCAGTTTAATTCGGGAACTGGTAAAACACCCAGTAGAGTATTAATATTAGCCCATCCTTAATGAGCAAGAGATGTTTCAAGTCGACATATTGTGGTTCTCCGCGGGTGGTCTGGATGATTAGAGATGGCCCGCGGTATGGAGCTATATAGAGCTAGCTATCTCACCTACATACTTACTTTATGCACTCGTATCCCTTTCATTATTCGAATACAGGGAGTTTCAGAAATTAGGAATTTTTTGTCTCATCGGGGCGAGAAATATCATTAAAAAATTCACAGATTTCGCAATCCTTGCAACCATCGAGGACATTGGAAATGATAACAGCATATATGAAACATAATTAACTGTTTATTATACACACAATATTTATCAATGCACTGTTTAGTTTTGTCAGGAATAACCCTATTATTCTTCTGTTATATACGCGTTCACTTTTGCTTGATTACTTAACTTTTAAATGGATTTTTCTACGGTATTTATTAACATTTGCTCAAAAATAACACCGCAGATCGTCGCAAATACCTCTCAATTAACTAGACATGATATAAAACACATTTCGAAAAAATTGCACTTGTTCAATTTTGCATGATTGCTCCTCACTTGATCGCGACACCGTTGTCTTTTGGCCTTGAACGAAAACTCGTAACTCTGCCCCCATATACGAACATAAACATTTCCAATGTTAAAAATTTCTCGTCTCTGATTCCGAAAAGAGATATGAGAAAGAATCATCGTCAAGATTTTGCCAAGACGAGAAATGAGTTTCTAAATAAAAATCTCTGAACAATTATTGAATAATATTTTCTCATAATTATAAAATCAAGTCTCAGTCTCATAATAAAGGTTCGATTTTCACCATTTTAGTACGAACGAAAAAGAAAACAACGAAGAATAAAAAAAACGGCCAAGTGCGAGGCAGACTCGCGCACCAAAGGTTCCGTACAATAATAAAAATAAGAAGTTAGGTTGGGGTAAAAAATTAACAGATTTATTTATTTATTAACTTCCCATTGGAAGTTATTGTAATGGGTCCGAAAATCGAAATCAAAATGTATAACAAATTTTTATGTTAGAAGGTCACTACACTATTTTTACACTATTTTTAGAAAGATGTCTGTGTGTGTGTATGTGTAGGTATGTACGTAAGTACTAGTGATGTGCCGGATATCCGTATCCGTATATCCGCGGATATCCGAGGGAAAAGAAAGATCCGTATCCGTTAGTTTTTTGGCGGATCTTTTACCTTATCAATTTTCAATTCATAGATAAAATTTTATATATATAGGTGATTAGGTAATAATGAAAAACAGTTAAATTCCATTCAGATTATTTTTTATTTTTTAATATCGTGGTCAATAACTTTTTCCCATGACAGATAGTCTCTTTCCAAAGGTCGATGTGCAATATTTAGTATTTACCGCCGCGTACTCTAAGAAAGTTAAGATCCGTATCCGTATCCGTATTCGCGGATCTTGAGACCAAATATCCGTATTCAGATCCGTATCCGCGGATAATACATTTTTAACGATCCGGCACATCACTAGTACGTACGTACCTATGTGTCCATTTCTTTCTAAGACGAAATCTCGAGAATGAAAAATGATATCGACTACGTTAGGGTTCCAATCGACGCGTATTAACGCAAATATGATCTGAAAGAAATTTTTTCCAAAATCGGTTCAGCCGTTCTTTTTTCTTAACCAAATAGACTCCAAAAAAGTAGATTTTACACAATATCTCGCAAATAAAAAATTATATCGACTTCGTAAGGGTGTCAATCGAGGCGTGTTAATAAATAATAATTATGTTTTAATGATTAAAGGATTACTTTTCTGTGTAATATCTAATTTAATTATTATTATTAAATATTTATCAAACTGGGAAGTTCGTCGTGTGGACCTCAAGGGTCGCACTTTAGTCTTAATAAACGACCCACCTCACGGCTTGTTCTAATTATTATTTGCCGGGATTCATGCCACAACACACAATCTGAAAAAAATTCCAACTAGCTACCTCTTACCGTTTGTGAGATAGATCCTTGTGACAGACGGACGGAGGTACGGAACCCGAAAAAAGGAATTAACAATGCCAAAATAATAAGAGGCGTAAGTGCAGTGTTGTATGATAAAGTAAATTGAAAATCATACTGAATTCGTTGAAAAGATTCCTCCCATGTTTTGACAGCAAAGTTATTGAACAAAAACAGATAATATTTTTAACACGCATTTGATATATGAAAACTGTTCTGCGACCAAAATTTATGTTTTATCAGGTCACAAATTTAATATCAAAAATATTAATAAAAAAACTTTTTAGAGACAAGCTTTTATTTAAATGCACTAAAAAGGAAAAAATAAATTTTAATAATTTAAGTTCATAATTATAAAAGCGTGGGTCGTGACTAATAAACTATCATAGAGTTCACGACCCACGCTTTTATAATTATGAACCTAAATTATTAAAATTTATTTTGTTCATTTTAGTCTTTCAAAATTTTACTCCCCTTTGACACCCGTAGGGGTTGAATTTCGAGAAATCCTTTCTTAGTGGATGCTTACGTCAGAAAAGGAACCAACTGTCCAAATTTCAAATTTCTAGCTTCAGCGATTTGACCTGGACGTTGATTAGTCAAAAAACTCTGCATCCCCGTTTGAACCCCTTAGGGGCTGAATTTATTTCTAAAAACGTTTTATTCATGTATTGTCATCGGGAATACATATGTGTACAAAATTTCAAATCGATCGGATACGTGGAAGTCGTTCAAAATTGACTTGCAAATTTTGACCTAAACAAACACACAAACTAACTAACTAACTACCATACATTGCAAGTTAAATAAAAACTTGTAACTAGGCCCGTCTAAACTTTAAACACGGTGGTACAATTATTATTGATGCATAGAAATAAATTATATTTTTATCAATACAATTTTTTTACGATTGGTTAATCCTTGAAATATAACTATTTCGTGTCAGATCCAAAAGACCCTTAGGATCAATATGAGCAATTTTTAATTTTTACGTCCCGAATCCAGCTAATAGAGCAGGTAAATTACCTAACACTAAAAATGTATCACAGGTAAATTACTGTTAAACCCTGTACAAAACAGACATCGGAATCAAAAGAATTCCACAGCATTGCTTAATGCTTGTGTTCCTAGTTCAGTGATTCTCAACCGAAATGTAACCGCATTCAAAATGCCGTGGCGGTTTCGGAATGCTGACACCATGTAGTGATATTAAAAAAATGTCCATTTGTGTTTCATTAATAAATGTGAATTATATCAGCGTCAACAGTCATGAATCAGATGAATAAATTCATCAAAATATTGCCGTCATTTTTAGTAGAAAAGTTTCATTGGCATTGCGTCATTATTTGGAACACATGGATGATAACGTTACAGTTGCTGCGTTAGAATGGGCCGGGTGGGCCATGGCCTACCTTAAACTGTCTTGGCCCACCTCTTGACCCACCCTGGAATAATCCCCAATCTCTAGTTTATCTTTTAAATACGTTTTTAAACGGCCTTGCTGATTAGTGAAAACTATTAGGTACCGTTTGAGGCCTTTGGGTACGGCACCCTAAAAAGAAATTGTTACTTAGGAAATACGGACGGATTTCGTCCGTCGCTAAATTAAAAAGAGCGCGCTCGACATCAAAAGCCGAAGCTGGCCGAGAAAGATACATTCTGTAAAAATCTTTTCCTTCTTTGTTCGATTTGCGCCGCCTAGAATGCACGTTTCTCTCTTACCAATACCTGGCAATACTATTTCTTACGTTGAGATATACCTTTCACTGTCAGTTATACTTAAATCACCATATTTTATCTTTGTCTGAATTTACTTGTCATACCTAACCTCAAAAGATTCGATACTGGCTGCATGCCGCATGGCGTATTTAGATCGCGATATATAGTATTGAGGACAGTATGGCTCAGTTGGTAGCGTCGAGGCCTCTGAATCAGACTGTCGTGGGTTCGAATCCCACCTCTGCTCATGGATGTTTTGTGATGTTATTTAGTTTTATGTGATATTTGTTGTAATTAAGACGCTAATGACCTAAGTTGTCGACGCGTCTATAATCCACAATAAATAAATAAAATAAAGCGCAAAATTTTAACAACTGAGGTGCCACTGCCGTCAATTTTGTACCGTGAGCGTGGAAAAGTCGAGAAACACTGCACTAGTCGATGATATAATTGTAATTTACTTGAATCTTTGTGTGACTCTTGGAAAGCGTGTAAAATAAAGAAACCTTTCTCTCTGACTCCGTGAACTAATTTCATTGTCTTGAGTTACAAATTGAGACATCAAAAGAATATGTTCTTTTTAATGAGCGCTTTTGTACGTTTAGAAACATTTATCTATTTCTCTTTTAATATATAATTACATTATGAATTTAATTTAAAAGGTAAGTTATCCCGCGGTAAATATATATCGTCAGTGTTGCCAACGATCAAAAGTGGCTCCCACCAGATGACAGATTGAAAACCACTAGAAAACCACTAAAACTGACAAATTAAAAATTTCTAAATAATTATTAACATTTCTTGAGCATAATGTTTCAAATCACAATTTCTATATAAAAATACATTATTTTTCTTTCCAGATCCATAATATTGATGGTAAATTTGTTATAAAATGTGTATTGAAATTCCTTGAAGGTGACTAAATTTTTATTTATAAAAAATCAGAAAAAAAATTGCTTAAACAAATACATTATTTCTTGAAAGAAATTCAAGTTGTCAGTACTCAGTTGTCGCGTCTGTTTAATGGTCATTAGTTTCAAATTTCAGTGTTATCAAACGAACATGAGAAATTCAAATATTCCAAAAATTTTAAACACCAATTTTAATTACGAATAATTGAAAATACTCCAATATCACCAGATCTCACCAGAAAATTTCACAATACCACCAGAAATCCCACTGCCACTAGATGACAAATTTTAGTCACTAAGTAGGTAGCTGATTCCACCAGATCTAGTGGGAATCCCACTAAGTTCGCAACGCTGTATATCGTATGTCTAATTGTTGGTAAACAAAACAATGTAAGTATAAACCATGGCTGTATTCCCGACTGCTTATGTTCAATAGGTCACAAAAATGAAACAGGCCTGTTTTTGCCCTTTTTAAACATGGGTGACATTGGAAAGGGCAAAACTATGGCGAAAACACCATTTTTATACCAAGAAAAAGGTGTGCCGTCAGTTGATCCCAGCAATTTGATACCACGACATTTGATCCCACGACAGCTGATCCCAACGACATTTGATCCCAACGACAATTGATCCCACGACATTTGATCCCAAAAAATTGTCTATAAACCGACAGAGCCTGATAAGTAATAAAGTTATTAAATTTTATTAATTTAATGAAATAATTTAATCGATTATTCTCTTTGTCGGGAAATTTGTTTGAATTAAATTTGTATACTTACGTTGTGATATATTTGTAATTACATTGTTATTAGAATTCTAACGGATGTAATAGTATAATGTGTTTATTATTTAATAATTCTTTAGAGATTATGTAATGATCAAGTTGAATAATTCACTTTTATTTATCATTGCCCGGGATACGTCGTAATTTTGTCAAATATTGTTTTTTATAAATTTTGTTGAAAAATTATTGTACATAGAAACTTCGAAACATTAGGTGTGCAGTCAATTTGGTCTTTCGTGTTTTTCACATTATAACTAATTGTTAAATATGCCATTAAAGTTTATGAAAAATCAGCGTGATAATTTGTTATTAATTCATAAAATACAATATTTGACAAAATTACGACGTATCCCGGGCAATGATAAATAAAAGCGAATTATTCAACTTGATCATTACATAATCTCTAAAGGATTATTAACTCATAAACACATTATACTATTGCATTCGTTAGAATTCTAATAACAATGTAATTACAAATATATCATAACGTCTACAATTTTAATTCAAACAAATTTCCCGACCAAGGGAATAATCGATTAAGTTATTTCATCAAATTAATAAAATTTAATAACTTTATTACTTATCAGGCTCTGCTAGTTTATAGACAATTTTTTGGGATCAAATGTCGTGGGATCAATTGTCGTTGGGATCAAATGTCGTTGGGATCAATTGTCGTGGGATCAAATTGCTGGGATCAAATGTCATGGAACCCAAGAAAAATACCTACTGTTACCATTTATAGTTTTTTGCAACACTTGCATCAAAAGTACAATTTTAGATGGTTGTAGTACCGTTTGAAAAGTGATTCTTTATGGAAGCTTCTACTGCATTCGAACGTTAGTGTTTAAAGTAAATTTTAACGATAAATTCTTATCTCTGGAACTAATGAACCCGATTTTAAAAATTATTTTACTAAAACCATCTGTACTAATACAAAGCTACACTATCCTAGATGAGTGATATAGGCTATATTTTATTATTTGATAAATCGCAAGGGAAGACCTACTGAACTAAAAAGTAAAAAATAAATATTTGTAAAAAAAACTTTTGAGAGACAAGCTTTTAATGAAATGTACTAAAAAGGAAAAAATAATATTTAATAATTTAGGTTCATAATTATTATAAAAGCGGGGATTGCGAATAATATACTATCATAGAGTTACAACCCCCGCTTTTATAATAATTATGAACCTAAATTATTAAATATTATTTTTTCCTTTTTAGTACATTTCAATAAAATCTTGTCTCTAAAAAGTTTATTTTACTAATAGGTATTTCAGTCATAATAAATCCTACGCCAGTAATAATCAGCTGATGAATGAGTAAAGAGTAGATATCACGCGCAAATGATGTAACAGATGTTTAGTTGTATCGATGCTAGTATTTTCTATCTCTCTCACATTAGTTTAATGTGCAGACAGGCCGAATTACCAATTAATTATTCACACACACGTTCACCTACACTCATATCTGCATAATATTACTATTACATATAGGTACTGGTACCTATTAAAAATATAGAAACATGCATCCCTACAAGAATATTTATTGAGTATACCATGATTTGTTTCCGATACTATAGACTGTGTGCAGGGGGGCGGAGTTATAATGATATCGACGCGAGCGCTTGTTGTGACATCCGTTGTAAACTCTGAACTGCAATTTTCCGTAACTGTCAGTGAGCATTATTGTTCAAAAAGTTAAGTCAGTAAAACCATGATTTTATTTCTAACTTATTTGGAAATTATTTCTATAAATCTAATAAATAAGACACTTTTAAACCCGGTCCGCAAGATTACATGCGCCATGGTTTTAGGTTATATTTCCGTCTGTCAATATAAACCATAGACATAGGTATAGGTACACCTCCATGCCTGATATAAATTAATCAGTTATTTTTTATTATACCTACGTCAAAATTGAAAAAGAAAAAAACTTAAAATCAATCATTTTTACGTACCCTTTTTTGCTATGCTATTTACACTATTTACACACAGCTAGATAAAATGGTAATCGTTTATTAAAAAATTTCCCGATATAAGACAACAATAAAAAATAGTTCAATCGTACACTATTGCCCGCTAGCGGCGCTAGTAGGCTTCGTGCACACAACCTATACAGGTGGGTCGCGAGCGAATATTGGGTGAGCCTTGAAAAATAGGACAATACATCGAGCATTCCTCGTATTTAATTAAATATTAATTTTCGATTGTAACTGAATGTTTTTATTCTTATTTGAACAGTCCTTCTTCATATAGTTATGCCCCTTTTTTCTTCATGACAGCCAAGAGGTGAGTCCCGAATTTGGAAGTTATTGTTAGGTGGGTCGCGGTCCAATCAACTTTGGGAACTACTGATACAGAGTGTTTGAAAATAACACCGACAAACTTCGGGAGGTGTGAGTATATTTTATGAAAAAAGTTTCTATACACGGGGATCCGAATACGATTTGTTACCGAGTTGCAGCCCCTCTGAAAATTTGGATTTTTCATGTAAGTAGGTATATACATCCCCTCTGCAATGAGGTAGGTCATAGAGATTTCTCTAAATTAGATTTGTGTTTTGCTTGACAATTTTTTCACAATCATAAGATCCTCTTCGAAGAAACCCAAGCCATAGACAGAACGTTGAGCTATTACCCAAGAATATACAGAGAGGCCATAGAAATACATAAACACACACAGAATTTCAACCAAAAAGATGAAGGCCTCAATCTCAGTAAAACCTGGACACCAGCACTCCGACATACAAAACCAATGACCAATCGTACAAGGACGGGATACGACCGAGTAGAGAACTCATCACCACTACACACTGCGCAGTTGACCAATGGCAGAGAGACGGACTACGACCGAACAGAGAACACACTGGCACTAGGTATAAAAGAAGGGAGAACACCAGTCACCGACACACTGATCTGTGAGCCGCCAAGGAGGACACTTCGACCGCTGCCACATCGCCTTTGAGAATGTCTACCGCAGTTGTAGACGAAACGTCAGGTAGAAATACCACCGGACCACGGCCTACAAGCCCGGAAACCATGAAGACTTGGAACAATGCCGGCCGTGAAAGCTTGCACACTTGGATAATTTTTTCATAAATTCTAAGAGCACACACACACCTTATTACTGCGCCAATTTGAATAAAGTAATTATTATTACAATCTGTTCAATTATAAGGTGTTTGCTCTTATTAAGTTATGAAAAAATTGTTTAGCAAAATTGCTGCAGCAATAAAAACACACAAGCGACTAGACCCTGCAGTCAAGGTCCATTCTGATTGGTCGAATACCTCATCTTGATGTCGTTTGACACACAAACACACCTAAACGAACTAACTAGTGAACTATGTATACTAATATGGATAGTTGATAGCGATTAAAAAATGGGTTTTGTATGTGGAAAATGTTTAAACACATATTCTTCAAGACAGGCATTAATGTTCACAAAATTAGAATGGAAACTTTAGGTAAGGCTTGTAATCTAATTCTAAGTCGATCAATTTTTTAACATTTCAAAATAAAACCTAATTTAATATTATTATTTGAGATATTTAGGATGCCCAAAATGTATACAGTAACAGTGTTCTTGAGAAATTGGAATGGAGAAATAAGTTTTAATTAAGTTTTATTTTGAAATCTCAGAAAATTGATCGACTTTTATAGAAAGAATTAGATTACAAGCCTTATCTGAAGTTTTCATTCTAATTTTGTGAACATTAATGCCTGTCTTGAAGAATATGTGTTTGAACATTCTCCACATACAAAACCCATTTTTTAATCGCTATCAACTATCCATATTAGTATACAGAGTTCACTAGTTAGTTGTTACGTTCGTTTAGGTGTGTGTGTGTCAAACGACATCAAGATGGGGTTCGACAAATCAGAATGGACCCTGACTGCATGGTCTAGTCGCTTGTTATAAACACAAAGTCAATTTAGAGAAACCTTTACCACCTGCCGCATTTCAGAGATGATATCTACACATGAAAAAATCAAATTTTCAGAGGGTTTCAACTCTGTAACAAAGCGTTTTCGAACCCTCCCTCATCTATATAGGAACTGTTTTTCTTAAAATCAACTAAGGTATTAGTTTTACCTTCCGAAATGTGAAAATACATATTATGTTCATAAAGCAAGGAGCGCCCTAAATCGATATCTTTAAAAATTGAGAAGTTATATGCAGTCAAAGTTGAAATCATCACAGAGTTTTATGTGCTTTTTTATCACGAGTTACGAGTACCTTCCACACCGAGTAAGTTTGTCGGTTTCATTTTTAAACATCCTGTATACTATCTAGCTATTGTCCGCTTGAGAAGCATACCTAAAAGACTAGATAACATACCAACATGAGAAAGGAAACCGCATGAAAATCGGTTCAGTAGTTCTCGAGTTGTAAGCGGACAGAACAGACAACGCCAATTTCTTTGGCATTACTGAATAAATATTTATCTATCCATCATGTTTCTATATTTATTTAACGGCCAGTAGCCATTTCTATAACAAATGAGCATAGAGAATAGGTAGATATTATTATTATTATATTGTATGTGAATTTCAAACCTACATATGCCGGTAGGATAAGGTAGGGTAGAGACGGCAACCTAATTACGATATTATCATTCCTAAAGCTGTTCGTTCAATCCCCTGTGAAACAACCCCTCCAGAGACGCTATTGCATAGCAAACCACACGTTGCAATGCAGATTATTCACCAAATAGTTGGCCATGATCATTTTCAAAATTATGAACTATACCGGGAAATTTTATCAAAAAACTGTATTACACCAATATTGGTCGCTAAAACAATCTATTGGGATCCGTCAAATGAGCATATGACATCTGGTGGCACAAAATTGTACTCAAAACGAGGGAAAATTTTACATGCTAACAGTGCAAATTTATCGTGAAATTGTTTATTACAAATATAAAACAAGTAAAATAAACAAAAAGTTTATCGAAACTGGAATTCGCGACGTTTTCTAATATCATGGCATTAAACACTGTCAGTTATTGCCTTGTAAAAATTACTTTACAGCGAATTATTTTCTAATATGTAAGGTATTATAGGTACAGCTGTCATATTATATAACACACGGGGTTCGACTGCAAAATTAGTCAACATAAGCGACTTTGTCTTGCCGGAAAAGATATATAATGAATACTGAACGTAAACTTTATAAATACGTACCTGTTCCGATGAAATTAAATGATTCTGCTAAATGTATATAAGAAAAACACATTGTAATTATCACTTTAATTAACCGAGAATATAACAAACACATTATTAATACTTTATTAGTCCTACGAATAAATTATTTAACTAGTAATAAAACACGTTGCATGCACAAAGTGACTGTCCACAGGCGACTGGTCTTTGACAATCGGCCAAATACCAAAATGGAAAATTGTGGTTTCATCTTGTTTACTGATAACTCGATAAGTACAAACCAGGAAAGACTCATGTTACTCCCGCAATGTGACCAGGCTGATTCACACTTAGCAGTAACAGGCGTAGAGTGGATATATTTAAAAGATTTTTATTTTTTAGAGGCTTTACAATTACAATACATAGGGTAGTTTGCACTTCTGTCTTGATATTTGATAACTCAACTTAAAAAAGAAAACCATTGAACCGATTTTAGTAAAATGTATGTGGAACAACTCTGATTCCCTATTCAACAAGCCGTGAGGCGGGTCGTTTATTATAGGACTAAAGTACGACCCTTGAGGTCCACACGACGAACTTCCCAGTTTTATAAATATTTAATATTATTAATTAAATTAAAAATTGCACAGAAAAGTAATTACTTTAATCATTAAACCATAATTATTATTTATTTTTAACAATAAATAAAAAAAAACAACTGGACCGATTTTTATAAAATTTATGTCGGATCATAGTGAAGTTAACATGTTTTGATAGACACCTCAACGAAGTTGATAACATTTTTTTGGGCGAGATTTCGTATAAAATCTGCCTTTTTAATATGCTTCTATTTGCACCCTATAACAAAGTCGATATCATTTTTTATTCGCGAGATTTCGTGTAAAATCCACTTTTAGCCGTCCTTTTTTTAAACAAAAAAACGGTTGAGCCGATTTGGATAAAATTTCTTTCGGATCAAAATGACGTTAACACGCCTCGATTGACACCCTTACGAGGTCGATATAATTTTTTATTCGCGCGAGATATTGTGTAAAATCTACTTTTTTGGAGTCTATTTGGTTAAGAAAAAAGAACGGCTGGACATTTATGGGAGTGCGAGCAAAATTGACGTTTTTAAGAGAGCGAAGTCGTGGGCCAAACCTAGTGATTAATTAAGGACATTTTTATAACTCCTGCTTCTAAAGTTCAATATTCGAGCACTGTGAGGCGGGCGTAAAAAGGCGTATTTTAGTAAGCGTGCGTAAAAGTACAGTCACCGTGCGTGAAAGTCCAAAGCGTGCGCAAAAGTACCGTCACTGTGCGTTAAAGTCCAAAGCGTGCGTGAAAGTACAATCTCTTCTCTACATCTTATAAATTCGAAATTTCCGCACTTTGTACAATACAAGCACTCTACTGGCTATCGATCGATGTGTTACTATATATAGTAACGCACCTACAAAGTCCACATTATGAGAGAGTCATGTTTTTAATGATTTATACAGAAGTTAATAACTTTAATAAAAATAAACTAAATCGTAACTTAGTCTGTAATTGTAAAGTTTTAATGACTCGAAGAGCGAATTTTCCGTTTTCATAATTTTTTTTCTCTCTAATAAACTTTAGAAGCAGTCGTTATAAAAAATTATGTTCGATACGTCCGCTTAAAGTGAGATATCTAGTAGGCTTAAATTGAGGTACTCGCTAAAGGGACTGACGCATACACAACGAGATCTCGTGCGCTATACCCCCACGAGCCGTTAGGCGAGTGGGGGTATACAGCGCACTCGATCTCGTTGTGTATTCGTCAGTCCCTTAGCTCGTGCTTCAATTTAAGCCTACTAGAATACCTCACTTTACGCACACGTATCGAAAATAACTATTGTCTGATTTTGGTCCAATTATTGTCCGCAGTAAAACATGAGTGGGAATCGAAAGACCTTATCATAAATAATAACTTTTTCTCCATTCATCGATTCAATACAGTTTGCGGACTTCCGTTCATTTTTTATCGTTCGTGCCGTAACCGAGTCGATTCAACACGCGTTCTTTTTAATACTTCAAACCTCTAACATTTACTTATATAGTCTAAATCAGTCTTTCTTAATTACTGTAAAGTGATTTAATAATTTTACGTCACCTTGTAACTCCATTTAACACTTTGTTAAGTAATATAACTGTTACAATATTTACAAAACTGCTAACGAAGTTAAATACTTAGTTAAGCATTATAGGTATAAAATTATAGTAAACATGTGAAATTTTGTAGAGAATAAAAATAAATTTTTCTAGTTAAGTTTCCACAATAAGAATTTATGATTTATTATCCCCCCGCGAGAAATTCTCCCCCTGCGAAGCGAATTCGGCCTGGTGGTGTTTACAATATTAGTAGGAACATTATTTTCATAAAACTTTATGGATTTACGTAGCGCACGCCATGGAAGCTCTCAGGAGGCACGATTTTTTCCGACGGTCGGGCGCATACATACAATTGTTTTACGACTAAACACAGAGACGGATTTACCATATGTGCCGCCCTGGGGCACCATGAAAAATGCCACCCCACATTTAAGTTTTTTTCACAATTTTGAAAATAAAACTGCAGTGTTCATAATTTTACACACATCTATACTTCTATACTAATATTATAAAGCTGAAGAGTTTGTTTGTTTGTTTGGTTGGTTGAACGCGCTAATCTCAGGAACTACCAGTCCGATTTGAAATTTTTTTTTGTTAGATAGCCCATTTATTGAGGAAGGCTATAGGCTATATAATATCACGCTACGACCAATAGGAGCGGAGCATCAATGAAAAATGTTGCAAAAACGGGAAAAAATATTCCTTTTGAGAGCTTCCGTTGCGTAAACGGTTAAAGTTACGCAAAAATCATGTATGGCGGAATTGTTCCCCTTTAAAAGTTCTATCGCGTCATACATGATTTTTGTATGTATCCGTCATACATGATTTTTGTGTAACTGTAACCGTTTACGCAGCGGAAGCTCTCAAAAGGAATAATTTTTCCCGTTTTTGCAACATTTTTCATTAATGCTCCACTCCTATTGGTCGTAGCGTGATATTATATAGCCTATAGCTCCTTCCTCAATAAATGGACTATCCAACACAAAACTAATTTTGAAAGATTTTTTCGTTGGAGAGCAGCCAATTATATAATTGTTTCGAAACATATCGGAAAAAATCATTTTACCAACCAGTGGTCACAGTCAGGATTTTAACCTGAACCTTTCCAATTTCGCGTCGGAATGAGCTTACAATACTCAACTGTGTCATGATTGCTAAATTAATATTCTCCTTATATGCTTCAGAATCAATAGATTTTCACTACATGCGAGTGTCAATTCATATCTGCTAATTCAATAGCTATGAATTAGCAGATATGAATTGACACTCGCATGTAACCAAACAAACTCTTCACCAATATTTTCAAGAGTGTGCCTTTGAGGGACATTTCATGAACTGATCCTCATAAATCAAAAAGAGTTAGAATGAAAGTACGACCGTGAGTACGATCCATTCCAAAAGCATATACCTACGACTTTTTTTTTGAGGACGTATAACCCAGCGATGTAGCTTAGTGGTACAGCACTAGACTCGCATTGGGAAGGTACTGGGTTCGAATCCCGGCGGGGGCAGATGTGACTAGGACTTTTTCCTACTGTCTCACGTCGAGAAACGGTAATTCCTGTACCGGCCATCTTGTTTGAGGTTTTCCATGGTTTCCCTCAATTATTCCAGATGAATATCGAGATGGTTCCTTATTCAAGGCCATGGCCGGATTACCTGTCAAACTCCTATAATGCTCCCAAAATTGCCTACCTTATCCTAATTTCCTATAATTCCTCCATTCGCACATTGCTATTAATAAAAAAAAAGTTGAAGTTTAAAAATGTAGAAAACAACGGGAAGTGGTAAAAATGGAAAAATAGTAATGGTGCGAATGGCGTCTGTTATGACATAATGTCGAGAAACGGACGTTAAACGCATTATTATTATTATTATTTTTTGAGGACGTATAAAAATGTGGACGACCACAAGGACGTGGTCGAGGTCCTGGGGATCGGTGCCTTTAATAAAGAAGGGTTCCTTTTAAATGTTAACATGTTTATTATAAAAATATTGATATGGCAAACGTTATATTAATTACGTAACTATATTGTTTAGTTGTCAATATTTAGTTTATCTATAGATAGACTCGTCACGATAAACAAACATTAGAGATAAGATAACGATTATTTTTTCGATAGTTTTTTTATAAGAACAAAGTAATTTTTTCTACCGTCATTAAAGCATACCTACGCATAATAACTATTAACGTTTTAATAATGATTAAATAACAACAATAAAAAATGTGGACAAAATATAGTGTTTGTGTTTTATTGTGTATATTTTCTTTCGTTACTCTAACAGGTAAGATTTTTGTTGTAATTATTTTTAATTGAACAGAGTGCATTATTGCGCAGTTCATTTAAAGAAAACTAGATCGTTATGATAACAGAAAATTTACAAACCAAACTGTCCATTTGATTTTAATCTGTGTACTACTATTTGAAATTCTTGAATTTATTATTTATTATTATATTTATAACGAAACTTTGGAAAGATAGATAAATTATTTATTGTACTAAAGTACGTACAAAAGACACGGTTACACTTTCATTGATCTTTTACCTAATAGATTAAAAAAATTCACAGATTTCGCAATCCTTGCAACCATCGAGGACATTGGAAATGATAACAGCATATATGAAACATAATTAATTGTTTATTATACACACAATATTTATCAATGCACTGTTTAGTTTTGTCAGGAATAACCCTATTATTCTTCTGTTATATACGCGTTCACTTTTGCTTGATTACGTAACTTTTAAATGGATTCTTCTACAATATTTATTAACATTTGCTCAAAAATAACACCGCAGATCGTCGCAAATACCTGCTCAATTAACTAGACATGACATAAAACACATTTCGAAAAAATTGCACTTGTTCAATTTTGCATGATTGCTCCTCACTTGATCGCGACACCGTTGTCTTTTGGCCTTGAACGAAAACTCGTAACTCTGCCCCCATATACGAACATAAACATTTCCAATGTTAAAAATATTTTAAAAATTTCTATCCAAGTTGGCAATAGTTTGTTCTAAAAAAAAATATTTTTAAGCTTATAAGTTGTAGGTTAGATAGTGGCTGAATATACAAACGGGTAAAGGCCAAAAAGTTTATAAAAAAGAAAGCTGTAGGTAAATGCAGTCAAAGTAAAAGATTTTTGATAAGCTGATGTTATAATGTGGGTATATGTCAATTAAAAAATTTGATTTGAAACGTATAGAATGACCGTGGTCCGTGACAAGCTGTCAAGATTGTAAATAAAATAATTTATGTAAGTGCGATTTTTTACGACAAAACATATTTAAAATTTCATGTTTGTTGATATAAGTATGGCATATATGCTCTCTATATAAAATTGCATATACGCATGGCATTTTGTATCCTTTGTATTTTTTTGTTTACTGGCATAATGATTAAACAATAGATTCACCATGCTGGATTGCTGTAGACAGTGCCTATACAAAGTTTCATTAAAATCGGTCCACCCGTTCTCGAGTGATGATGGTATAAATACACAGGGGCACAAAAATTATGGAAGCACATATTTCAGTCTCATAGATAGAAATTCCATTACTATTTTACGTACCTAAATTATTATTGATTATTATAAATTTTATTAATTAATAAGTGACTCACAATCTAAAAATTTTAAACCACCACGAATTATTTAGAACCGTAAAATTAGCAGGTGTTTAAGATAAAATGAAAGGTTGCACAGGTTATTTTAATCCCTGCAAGAGTTAGTTCCAAATTACTTACTCTAGACACTAGAATTATTACAACTGTTAAGCAGCGAAATGACAAAAAAAAGTTTTAGAAAAGATAAAATATCACATAGGTAACTACATACAAAAATTGTTTTGAATGGTGAAAATATTAATGAAATAATGAAAATTAGATGTAATAATATTAGGCAATAATTGTTATTAATGTAATGAATAATTCAACATAATGTGTAAAGGCCTGTATAATGGCAGATTAGATTACAAGTTTACCTGAAATACATTTTTATCATATTTAAAAATAAATTACAATATTAATAATGTACATACCTAGGTATAATGTATATTTATTTCGCGTATATTATACTAGTATTTTAAAGTCAATTCAAAAATAAGATAATAGTTAATGAGTCAATTATTTACTTATTAAAATACACCGTTTTTCACTTTTCAGTACGCAATAATTATTATCTATTTTTGTATAATCCGATAGTTAAATTCAGTAATATTATCTATATTTTCTTAATTACTAAACCGATTTTTTATAGTTATTATACAGAATGTCCCAAATCGATCGTACCCATATTTTGCACCCTCTTTATTGGTAACATTACTACGTAAAAAATTAACAAAAAAAATTCACAGATTTCGCAATCCTTGCAACCATCGAGGACATTGGAAATGATAACAGCATATATGAAACATAATTAACTGTTTATTATACACACAATATTTATCAATGCACTGTTTAATTTTGTCAGGAATAACCCTATTATTCTTCTGTTATATACGCGTTCACTTTTGCTTGATTACTTAACTTTTAAATGGATTTTTCTACAGTATTTATTAACATTTGCTCAAAAATAACACCGCAGATCGTCGCAAATACCTCTCAATTAACTAGACATGATATAAAACACATTTCGAAAAAATTGCACTTGTTCAAATTTGCATGATTGCTCCTCACTTGATCGCGACACCGTTGTCTTTTGGCCTTGAACGAAAACTCGTAACTCTGCCCCCATATACGAACATAAACATTTCCAATGTTAATACAATTTAATTCAATTACAGTTTCGCAATCTCTCGGACAGCCCTGTCAATATGATAAACACTGCCATGCTGCTGAAAATCTTTTCTGCGAAAATCATCAAGCATGTCGATGCATGATTGGTTTTCGAGAAGTACAAGGAAGATGTGTAGCAAGTAAGTAATCCACTAGCGAATTTGAGGGGGCTGACTAAGACTTAAGAGGCTTTAGTTCCGCCCCCCAAATCAAAATAAAATTAAAACCATAAAATAATTTGAAAATATACCACTACAAATTTCAAAAAACAAAAATAAAATTAAAATTGAACCCGCCAAAAAAATCCCAGATCCGCGGAAAAATAACTACACTGAAGTAAAAACCGACGTATAGTAGGTATAGACTATATTAATATGTGCAAAGAGGGGGACCGCGGTCACTGTGACAGAAATGGGAACTGAGCGATAACCGTAACTTTGGTTTATTAAATTCATTTATGGAGGTTCTGGTTAAAAATAAATATTTTTTTGGAATTATTTTTATTAGTTATGAAAAAAACAGTCAGACCTCTCACCTCTCATTTTGATAAAAACGACCTAATCAGTAGTGGGTAGAATTTCCAAACTTCTACCGACTGCTGATTATAGGTTGGTTTTATGAGATCTGACTGTTGAAATTTAATTCAGTAAATTAACCCAGTGTCAAGTTTCAGCTTTAACAAAACACTAGTTTTTTTACACCTTTTACAGTGCTCCGACGCCAGAGATCCCGACCGCTGACTTGCTGACTGTAGTATCTATTGTTTATTGACACCCTAAATACTACCTAATCTCAAAATATTAACCTTTACAAAAATCTTGCAATTTTTTACCACGAGTTCTTGGACTATAATGCAATAATTTCGATTTTATCTAAGGCATACTTGAAATGGGGAGGGGGGTTTATGGACTCAACAAATAACATATTTTATTTTCAGCTTTAGGAATGAGATGTCCCGATGGAGACGAATGCAGAAGTCTCTCACATTCCCAGTGCATCGGTGGAGTTTGTGTCTGTTCTGGAAATCATGTTCCATATAATGCGACACTCTGTCTACCACGTAAGTTTAATCACATCTAAAAAAGTATTTGTATTGTTGATTCAAATAAAAATTTAAAATATTTAAATAATATAATAAAAATAGGTAACGCTTTTTTAGTACAAATATTTGATCGATATTATTACAAACCGAAAAGAATGAAAGTAAAAAAATAATGTTTAATAGAAGATGCTTTTTATTGAGGGACCCTAAAAAGCAGAAAATAAAAAATGAATCTTCCAAATTTTTAAATTTTAAAAATTTTAAAAAGCATTCGAGACCAATATTCTAGATGGTTAATCATAAATATTGCTATTAATTAATGATGGTTTGCTGGGGTTTCGAATGCTTTTTAAAATTTGTTAAACATTTAAAAATATGGAAGTTTAATTTTTATTTTCTGCTTTTTAGAGCCCCTCAATTAAAAGCATCTACAATAAAAAAAATTTTTACTTTAATTTTTTTTATCGCAATAGATTAGGAAAGGAAGGCGTGGTGGAGTCGCAACTGTCTCCTTCTAACTATAATCTGCGTTAAACGTACGTTCACCCATTGACGACACAACTGTCAAATTTCATTCATTCTACTGATATTATAACCTCGTTTTTTTAAAAACGTCGTCGTTAATAATTAAAGCAATTTGTTATGGAGTGGCGTTTTGTACTTGAATGCAGTTACAATGAAAGTTATGATTGCAAAAAGTTTAAATTTCCGACTGAGGAAAAAGCTAAAATAATACCTCTAGATATCCAATACCTAATTGATGAAAACATTTTTTTTATGCTTTTAGCTTGCCCTCCCTTGATCTAGCGTAGCTCAGACTACTTCAAAACACTTTTTCAACTCAATTTCTAATTTTAATTGCCTTATACCTCGACAAACGTCAACGAGGAATTTAGGTTAGAATAAACGTCACTGGCTGAATCAAGTTAGGACATTCATTTTTCATAAATTTTTAATTTCAAATAGAAAATTATTTCACACGAAATAATAAAGTTTTGTAGCCAATAATGACGGGATTTATTAATTAATTTTATGAAACAGCCATTGTTTTGGTAAGAAATGTATTTTAAGAGAATAGTAATGAATATTCCGTTAAACACCATACATTTTTGAACGCCAATCGACTCCACTTTAAATTTCGCGCTCAAATTAGGACCGCCTACTTCTGTCAGTTTGTATATAATGATAATCTGCTAAACGTCTTTTTCTCGGCGAGAAGCAACAAGGAAAACCCCTGTGCCACATCTGCCCCCACCGGCATTCGAACCTAGTACCTTCCGAATATGAATTTAGTGCTCCTACCAAGTCACTATTCATTCGGTCGCAGTAACTGACACACCACCATCTCTCGAAATATTCGTCTGTCCTCGTGAAACACACTATATAACGTAGGTCTCATCAAAAAGATTTATTAATATTGATGATTTTTTAAGCTTCTGGAAAGAACCAACCGTGTTTCGACGACAAACAGTGTAAATTACTTGGTGGTTATTTGAGCGCCTGCATCCAGACAATAAATTCCAAAACTAGAACATGTGAATGTACAGGATTCTCACATTTCGCTGCAAATGGAACTTGCGTTTCAACGAGAGGTAAGTTTCTCACCTATTCGATTTACAGATTAGGAAACACTTAATGCAGCCTTCACCCTTCACAGACCTCGAACTAAATTTAGATTAGTTTTAATTTAAGTTAATATAAACTTACTCAAGTTCAATTAAATATTCATTTCAACATACGTATGACATTTGTTTACAAAATGAGTTAATACTGAGGACAATGAAAGCAGTAAGTGCTGCAGCTTTTAAACTGACCCCCAGATGAATTAACACTTCCTTCCTAGATAGATGAGGCAAAACAGCAGTATCTGATTTTTGATTGTACTATGTTTAAACAGATGGCAGTATTTGTGCGAAATACCTATTATTGCCATTTACCTTACTGCCCTTTACCTTATATATTATCAAACGGTCCAGACATTTTTACTTAATCTTGATTTACTCAAATTCATAAGTTGGTCACTTACTGCCATTTGCTTTTTTACGGCAGTATGTATATAATATAAGAATTTTCTTATATTTGAAAACAGTTCTGAAAGAATGTTGAGAAGGCATGTACATTGTACAAGTCCAAGTTTTTTAATTTAATTTTTTTTCTAGTTTTACATCAGAACTGTTTCCATGAAGAGTGTTTAGAAAGGAATCCCCGAGATCCTCGTGAAAACATATTAGAATGTAAAGATAACAGATGCGAATGCAAAGAAAGATGGTACGTTTACGAGAGCAGGTGTATAGCAGGTAAGAATTAAAAATACTTTCATAGTTTTTATAACAAACGCATAACATTTAAATGATAAAACTCTTTTAAAAGAAAAAATGTTATAACTGCAGGCTAAAAAATTAAATCGAATTCTTCTCATTTCAGGAAGTACATCCATTCTACCTTATTCAATATTCTTTTTAGTGGCCTTCTATATAAGTGGAAAATGTGTATTTAAATTAATGTTTGTTTAATTACGTATCCTATTAAGACCAGACTTCGAGGGTTTAACTCCAAATTCCCCAACGCTCAATTTGGTATCTACACTCAGTTGCAAAAAAAACGGACATCTTAAAACAGGGCCGCAGTAAGGGTAGGGCGGAGGGGGCGACGGCCCCGGGCGCATTAAGCGAGGGGCGCCGAAGACACTGTATTTTTTGACATGAAAAACGACAATGATTATTGCCAGGCTAATTACAATTCGACAAATATAAAATATACAATAAATAATAATACTTTTGCAAATAGGACTAAAGAAAGAAATATAACACTTATTATTAATTTGTATTTCACATTAATATTACAAAAGTAGCAAGCGCAAAGCAAATGCTTGAATCATTAAATGAAAATATTAATAAAATGTCACACTTAGAGTACTACAAACAATTCATTATTTGGGTTTAGTGGAAAGCTATTCAAACATGGGAATAGCATATAGAATTTTTTTAACAATTCCCGTAACCACTACTTCATGTGAGAGATAGTTCAGTAAACCGAAGCTCATAAAAAATTATTTACGATCTTCAATGAGTCAGAAACGGCTAACGAATTTGGCGATAATTTCTATAGAATTAATATAGAAATATATTACTAAAAGTGCGAGTTGTTGGAGTCGATTCAGCGCTATTTTTTCTATAAATTGACTTAATATCAAACGAATAAGGTCGAATTTATTTTTCAAAAATTTCGCAAATTTGTACAAAGAGGGGGGTCTTCTTACTTTTGCCATTTTTAAGAAAACTCAAAAATCTCTCAGATGCTGTTTATATATCTTTGAAACTAAAAGTGCGAGTTGTTGGAGTCGATTAGTGAACATTTTTTATGTTTTTCAGTTGGTTGTGTTGGAATATCTTATAAAAATCTTGTATCATGCATTTTTTGATTTTGGGGGGGGGGGCGCAAATTGAAATGTTGGCCCCATGCGCAAGATTTCCTTGCTGCGGCCCTGTCTTAAAATTTTGATTAAGTTTTAGGCTTGAAGTGGCGGCGTTAGAGGGTGAGCGGGATGGGCCGTGGCCCACCTTAAACTGTCTTGGTCCACTCCTTGGCCCACCCTGAAATAATCCCCAATCTCTAGTTTATCTTTTAAATACGTTTTTAACCCTCGAAATTTCAACAATTTTTCTTGTAAATTCTATAACAAGGTAAATTTTGACGAGCACCGAAATTTTGAGAACAAATGTTATTTGTCCACCTTCAGAACATCATGCCCAAGTCTGGCCCACCCTAACAAAAAAATCCTAGCGCCGCCACTGTAGGCTTGATAACTTTTTTATTTTTAGTCCTATTTTAGTGATTTTTAGAGAACTGTAGATACAACTATTAGTTTTAAGATGTTTGTACAAATTTTAACTGAAATTGGTTTTTTGACATATTATACAGGGATAATTGAAATGTTGTTTTTTTTTGCCTAATTTCAAAACACCCTGTGGAATAATTGAGTAGCAAAATTATTTCAAAATTCCAGTTTTCATTAGCTGTAATCTATTCTTTACATTTTGTTTTTTGGTTCATGTCAATACGTGCATTTGTTCGCAAACAAATGCAAAATAATCACCAACAACATTTTCACATAAATATACCTCAATACTTTGAATTGTTCCAACTGTCAACTATACTGCATACACGTCGGTTCCTCGCGCGGCGAAAGATGAAGCCACCGCGTCATAGTAACGTGAATGCATTGCTCCCGCCTTCTACCTTGCTATTGGCTGTTTTGGAGATCCATGAGCGTCGAGTGTTTTCTAGAGGTGGAATTTTAAACAATAATAATTCAATTTGTGTACACGGCACCAGCAGGCGTTCACTAGCATATTATTGATGACGTGCCTCGCCTGGCTTCATCTCTCGCCGCGGCACTCTGCCATCATATCAATGAGCCCGCGAATATCATCTTGCGAAGTATTCTTCCATTCTTCCTGAAGTACCACACGAAGCTCGTTTAACATTGAGAAAGTACTGGCAAATTACGTAGTTCAATTTGCTCCATTTATCGGCGATGGCTTTATCTTGTTGCAAGATAATGCCCGACCACATTCAGCATTGTGCGTTACAGAATACTTAATAGAAGTTGGTATTGAAAAAATGAACTGGCCAGCATGTTCTCCGAGTTTGAACCCAATAGTGAATAGAGCATGTGTGGGATATGCTATGAAGACAGGTTAGAGGTCGAGAAATGGCACCAGCTACATTAAACGAGCTTCCTGTAAATCCTGTGGCACTTCAGGAAGTAGAGAGGAATGTTTCGCAAGATAAGATTTAAGTATCGACTCGCTAAATGGAATTAAAATTTATAAAGTTTGGTAGAGAATGTTTTTCTATAAGTACCTATACCAATACTAAAGTAATCAAAAATTAATTATTGTATCCTTTAAAAAAAAAGAAAAGTTAAATTTAATTTCTCAAAAAGTCAACTAATTTTCAAAATATTTGTATGTGTATGTAAAATGTAAATAAAGAAAAACCTTTTCTATAGAATTCAAAACAAATTTTAGTATAATTTTAATAAATGGATCAAACGCCAGATTTATACAGGGTTTATTAAATATACGGCAAAAATGTAAGGTGTGGTTCCTTGGGTAATTATTTTGTCCTTTCATGATTTTCGAAAAGCCGCTTTGTTTTGTTTTGCTAATTACGTTTCGATCGTGACTTGTTTTTGATGTTTTTGAAAGAATTCGACAGCCAATGAGGAGAAGATTGAATTTATGTATCCTAGCAGACCTGGTGGTTGTCGAATTTTCAGCAGTTCTTGTAGATTAAGAAGCTTTACTGTATTTAAATAATAAAATATTGTTTTTGTAGAAAAACTTTTAACGCCCTGTACTTCGAAACAAAGCGTCTTTTCGAAACCGCATTAAAGGACAAAATATTCTTAAAATTACCCAAGGAATCACCTCTTAAATTTTTTCCGTATGTTTAGTAAGCACCCTGTATAAAAAATAAATCTAGCGTATTGGCATTGCTATCTTTTTCGGGGGAAAACTTATGGAATGAGACCCTTGAAGCCTCACTTTAAAATGTAAATAGCTGTTATCGATACAATTTTTCAATACATAGATATTATGTAAAAATAAGGTTTAGATTAAAATACAGTCATTTTAATTTTAATTTAAAGTATACACTAGCATACTGTATAAATTTTCGAATATTATAGGCTCTTTAAAACATTTTTTAAGCTGTGTAAGTGGTCATTATTTTTGATGTAGAGTACAGTTCCCCAAATTAAACCACTTTTCAGAAAAAGGCCAGTAATTTCGTAAAAAATAATCCTAAATGTTTCAAAAGGCGTGGAAATTTTAATCAGGTAAAAACTTTCGCGAATCTGTTGCTGCCTTATAGCCTATTGCACTTTAATTTCTTTAACATAAAAAAAATAAAATTCGGACAACTGCAAATGGTTCAAATTTCAAAATAGGAATTCTGTTGCCAAATTTGAACCCCTAATTCCCCAAATTGAACCTACCGAGTATAGGTACCGTTTAAACAATTAGTTTGAAGTAGTAAGTACTATATTATTGTGAGTAATCTACGTTTAAAACAACAATAATTGTGACCATTTTTTTGTTACATGTCGGGGGCGGTCTGCATCCCACCCATACCGCTATCTAACAAAATCCCTTACTCAGGGCACTTTAATATGCCCCCCCTCAACATCTTCACAAAAATAAGGCCTTGAATAAATAACACCAAAAATTGTCACTAGCTCCCGGTCCATTAAATAAATGTCAAATAATCGCAAATGACATGTACAATAAAGTGACCACATTTTCATTGAGACAAAGCGGGACAAATGGGATGAAATGAGAATTATATATTTAGTTATATATATTTTATTGTATACATTCATATACTTGTACAAAAATGGCAGTCCGCACTGTCTGCACTTATCTGAATTAAGCCGAGACGTAACGACAATGATCGAACACCACCGAGTAAATCTAAGTCGGTACATTGCCTAATTTAGTTTACTCTGCATGCATTTTATGTGTTTTTTTATGTATTTTTTATTTCTTTATATTCACCATAATACTTAATAAATAATAGGTAATGTATTTTTACAGTACCTACATTTAAAATAAGAAATGCAGATATTTTCTAAAAAGCGGGACATTTTTAAAAATCGGCGGGACGCGGGACTGTCCACCAAAAAGCGGGACTGTCCCGCCAAAATCGGGACGTGTGGTCACTTTAATGTACAACCATGCACAAAACTAAAACTCGCGGGAAACTCGAAACTCCTTCCGTAATCGGCACTATGACGTAAACAACAGCTGACGTTTAAGGTCCAATGCACACGCTCTTTCAGCTATTTTATAAAGATGGAACTAAAATCATCTAATACTTTGAGAAGTTAGAAAAATATAGGGTTCAATATGGGCTACTCTACCCTATAAACATCTTTAATGCCTCCCTCAACACTTCGTGCCGCGGAAGTGGAAATTCGTGATAACATGTTATCGCTTTCTGCAGAGCTTGTAAACTATAACGATCAGTCAAAACAGTTAACAAAATAAAAAACACTGGGGACTGCAGGAAATCAATAAAATTTGAAATTGCATGGATTTTCGGTTTTCTTATGAGCCAAAATCAAGTACACAAGCCTGTATAACAGTATACTATAAATTATAAAACCAAAAGTCCGCTGAAATAAAAAGCGCAGTTGACACCATAGTACCTACCTAATTCCATAGGCTAAGGAAATAGTCACACAGAATATGACACAGGTAAATGGCAAAAAAGTTTACCGAAAAATGTTGTTCATTAAACTTGAAAATCGTTAAATCTAGGATTTATTGCGTTTTATAACTTATTAAAATCACTTCAGTCAAATGATAACTTAATAAGCAAGAAAATTTAGAACTAATCTAACGTAAGTACCTACCTAGGTATTTTGCACTGACAACCGAATAACCACACTACTTGTTAAATAATGCTATTATAGAATATAGACTTTTCGTTTATAATGTTTCTCTTACCTCGCGTAGCGGCGTAATATTGCTTATGTAACGAAATCAATTAATTACAACACGATGATTTGTAAGTACCTACTCTTGGACTAATAAATGATTTAAATACATATATACCTAACTGATAATTGATATTATTTTAATTATGCAACTATAATCGATCTGTTATTAACTTATTATGGATGTATAAAATAAAACCTTGGTACCTATAACATACATTTTTAACATGAAAATAATACTAATAAGTAGGTATATAGGTAGTATTTGACTGTTTGACCTCTTACCAACTATTACATTATCTTTTAAGCTCCACTTGTTCAAGGTCACTCCAAAATAGTATCCAGCGTAATCCGTTCACTAACCCCTAACCCCACCCCAAAAAAATCGTTCCACCGTCATTGATTACAAGCCCTCAGTTCCAGGTTTTAGTCGGAGAACTGATGAGAGTATCACTTGGATTTTCAATTTCTTAAAATAAAAATAATAAATGAAAAATGTGAACTGATATTAGACCCAAATAACCCTAGCTTTTGGGTCCTGGGGGTCTTAAAAAAACTCTTGGCAGTTTGCATACAACAATAATTTCAAACCATTTGTTGTCATATTGTGTTGAGTTGTTGACTGCGGTATTATTCCGAAGATGTTATATTATTTGTTATTCGGTAATCGGTTCTATTCCAATTGATTTGACAGTATAGTAACAAAAATGTCTGCTGCTAAAATATAAGGTTATAAAATTTGTATTTTTAATGTATTGTGATTTAAAAGTGTTAAAATAGTCTTATTTAAATACTTGATAACCTAGCTTTAAACCAAAAATAATCTATAAGAAAAGAAAATCAGCTAATGTGACAACTTTAATAATAATATAAAGTAAGTAGTAACATTTCCATAAGGTATATTAGATTTATTTTACTGTATCAGATATCTTTTTAATTTTAGAATGTCAATAACATCACTAGCTGCAAAATTTTTCAACAAGGTTTCGATATGGACACCTCAAATAACTTCAGTTCGATATCGTTACCATGCTGAGAAAATCGCAAAAGGTCCATTGGTGCGTCGTTACGGATATGAAGACAAAATACTTCAAAAAGGATTACTTCCACGAGGAGGTACTAGAATAATGGAAATACCACTTTACAGACCAAAAGACAGTTGGTCTTCGAAAAAAGCACACTTTGGTCAAAATGATTATATCGACATATTAGGTAACGGTAGAGTTCATCCGTCGAGAGTTTTGTATAATGTACCCTGGTGGTTGCGTGGTGTGTCAGGAAACGAATATCAAGTTTTACTGCGTAAGAGACTAATGCTTAAAAATACTAATTATCCACTGGCAAGACCCACGAAATGGAAAGACCTTCAAAAAAGAATTTCATATTTGTATAGATTTCTAAATAGGAAAACAAAAACGGGTTTTACAAAAAAATGATTTTTTTATAACAGTTAACAGGGTGGCCACAGACTTGAAAAACCAGGAAAAGTTAAGTTTTGTAAAATTTGTGGTCAGCCCTGAATAATATTATAATTTACCCCAATAGTTCCAATAAATGTTATTAAAAAAATAGTTGGTGTTAATTTTCTATTATTATTTGTCCATTCTCTAAATTTAGAAAAAATACGAAAATAAGAGAATATTTTACTGCTATCCCACCTAGGGACTGCAATCTCTATCTCGCGAGATCTCGAGCCATTTTTCGAGATTTAATCTCGTGGGTAGGCAATCTCGTTTTTGAAATCTCGTTCGAGATCTCGATCCGATATGGTCGAGATCTCGAACGAGATTTCAAGAACGAACGCGCTTGAAAAAAAAACTTATAACTTATACGAAATAGTTTTTGACAGTCGCGCTAATTGATTCAGCTGCTTGTTTATCTGCATATTATATTGTTTTAATTATTGTTTTCTTGAGTAAAATGGACAGTTATTTAACTTATAACAAGCATTAGATGCCTAACAAATTACAAAGTTAAGTGAATATTGAATATGTCTAAGAACAATTAAACCAAATGTAAACATTACTATTAGTAACTTACCATATACTTCATAACTCCTAAGAAGTCATTTCTAAAATAATTAATTGTGTGAGTTGGGGTACTGCTGTTATATTTTGAAAATAAAACAAAACATTAATTGAATCTTGGAACAAAAAAAATCAACGTTTATTTAAAGAAAGTAATAAATAGTAATCATCTGCACAGTGCACTACGCAATAAATCACACGTACACAGTCACACTGTCCCAAGTAAGTAGTTTTGATTAAGTTTTAGATACAAAATAATACGTTCTTTTTAAAAGTAGGCGAAACCTCGATATTGTCGAGATCTCGAATTGCCAATCTCGGCTTGAAATTGCATTCCCTAGTCCCACCTTAACAAAATTAAATTAAAACATTAGGTACTGAAATACACGAGCTGAGTTAGACAACTGCAAAAAATAAGCAAGAATACAAATTCATAAAACTGATTTTATTTCGCAAACAGGTAACATTCAGAAAGGTTATGCTTTACAATAATCCTCTTATTTTATCTTACGTATGAAAGGTGCATTGAAAGAAAAAAAAAGTATACACCTTAATAATTTATACATAGATACATTTAAAAGTAACAAAAAATGTCTTGGTGATACTGCAAAACCACGTAACGTCACTCTAAAATTCCGCGTAACTGATTGAAGTAACAAAATTGAAATTTCGCGTAGATCATTTGAATTTGCCAATTAGATGGGTTTTAAAATTGTACAATCCAATACCGTGCATGGAGTTCACTGAAATAGTTGTTTGCGTTGTATAAAATTTTGTTCCCGACTTTTACGTAATATTGCAGAGTTAACGTTTAGCGGTTTTGCAAGATCACCTACGATTTCGTATATTACAGTACAGAGCTAAAAATATACAATATATAACTATTTTTATAAAGTACTCCGCGAACTCTTATGCAAACTACAGGAAAATAATAAAATCACTTTAAATAACTGAAGAACAATATAAACTGATTAAACAAAGATTTGTGCCTAGAGATGCAAACGTAACATCGATGTTTTGGAAACATCGAGGTATCGTTCATAAACATCGATGTCACTATGAACAATGTTTTGAACATCGTTCATAGAATGAAATGATAGCGATTTTGTGTTTGGTGGCTGTACGCTATACCCTATACTTCTTTTATCTCTGCCCTGTACTGTGTACAACCTCAACTTAAGTGCTCTAACACTTAATTTGAGGGTTTTTTTCACCTGATTCTATTTATAATTAATTTTATAAAACATCGGAAAAACATCGATGTATCGTTCATAAAGATCGATGTTTACGACATCGATGTTTCAAAATTTTTAAACATCGATGTTTTTATGAACGATGTTGCATCCCTATTTGTGACACTAGGTGGCTCTATCACAAGAGTTTCTGCACATGAACTGAAACTGCACAATTTTCAAACGCGCTACTAAATAACGTTACTGTCTTGTATTGTCTTTACTAAAGATACTCATGATTTTCTTCCTAATAGATAATAATATTAGTTCCATAAAAATATAAACTACAATAAATTAGAATATTATAGCTTTCATTTGTTTGTATTGTTTTCAGTTAATTTGCACAAAAAAATAGTAAGCTGGATAATAAAATTTCTTTCAGATATAAACGATATTATTTGACAAAAAAAAAATCTTCCGGAAAGCATATGTGTATTATGTCCCCATGTCATTCAGGCTTGCATTACTTTAAAGACTCTCCCAACAACACAATATGCTGAGACTCTGTAGATCGGGTGGTTTGTTGCAGGCCAATTGGGCCGACTTATTATTATTATTCGATGTCTGGCGATTAACATAATCGACGCTAATGACGTCAGTTGTCGGGCGTCTATAATTTACAATTCATTCATTCGTTAACATAATCGACCACTCGATCTCCCAACTCCAACATTGCAAGTAGGGTGACATGTATCACAGTTGCCAGATTGCATTGTGTGGAGACTAGCACCCGATTTATCCCAATCGACTACTCTGTAGATCATCCCCAGCCATTTTCAATAGCGGCGTTGTGAAAATGGTTATTTTCATAGCTATGTAAGAGTAGTTAAAAACAAAAAAAAAATCTGTTTGTTAGTGTTGACTACGACATACGAACAGAAATTTACGTTCATGAGCGCTTACATTTTTTTTGTGTAAATTTAATTTACCAGTTTCTGTACAACAATGAAAGTACTTTAATAGTTCAATAAGCAATGTCTAGATAGCGCTATTGTATACTGTCACTACCAAATTAGTTAATTGTAGATTATAGAGTCGACAACTCAGGTCATTAGCGTCTTCAACACAACAAATAATCCATTTGTGTATTAGAATCCGCCAGCCGGCATACACAAACCGACTGGTACGAGCTCGGGTCCCTGGGAGGCGCTAATTCCCAAAGAACATTGGAATGTAATTAGCGGTAGCAACCACATTCCAATGTCCCCCCTGGGGGGACTGCCTCTACCAAATTCATTATATTATTATCTATAAAAAAACATGTAGCATTATTATACAATATAGATATTTACAGCACTTTCTTTTGTTATTTTTTCTATTTTGTTTTGTAGTATTCAACTAATCGTTAAAATTATTGCGGTTTTGTTTATTCGTCATTGTAGTCATTTATTACCAGCCGAATCATTTAGATATTTCTTAATTAAATTACTGGCATCAAATTTAAAGAGACATTTGTAATAATGGGTAGAATTTAAATTTTAAAAAAGGGTATGTGCCTCACATACATAAGCGCACGGTCAAAGTTATAGGTACTTCAACATTTACATTTTTGCTTTTCCACACAGCATTTTTTTAAATTAATAATTATTATTAATAAAATCCATATTATAACATCAGTATAGGTATCCAAAGCCTGCTTACAATATTACACTATTTTGAAATGTTAAAAAATTGGTTTTTAAAATTATAAAATCTATAAGAAAACGATTTTTTTCTGGGATGAGACCTATAGCTAGATCAAATTTTTGCCCCTCAAAACCCCCTTTGCGTAAATTTCATCCAAATCATTAGCGTCAGCGGTACATTACTGCAGCATTTCATTAATTTTTTAATGGAAATCATTCCAATGCACTACCCTCGGTAAAGCAGTATAATTTCAAAAATTGAAATTATAATTTTCCACAAGTCATTCAACGTATAATGGATTATCTATAATATATAAAAGAAGAAGTTTGTATAATAATAATAATATAATAATAATAATAATGAATTTTATTAATATAGAGGTATAAAAATAGAGGTAAAATACATTTGCTTAAATAACATACTAATAAAATTGAATAAAATATACTACATATATCTTACTTAAGTTGTTAGACAACTTGTCTGTAGGAAACAAAATTTTTAAAAATTAAATTACAATTATAGGTGAATATTAAAAATATGAATAAAATTGTAAAAAACGAAGTAAAAGTAAAATGCCTCAATGAATTTTAAGAAAAAGGAAAAGAGAGGAATTATAGATTTTCAATTACATTTTTTATAGAGCTATAGTTAACGTCTGTCCAAGAATTTAGACTAGTTCTATTTAAAGTCTCTTTAAGGTAACTAGGCATAATATTAAATAATTTTGGACCTATATGTATGTATATACTAATTAGACTTACATTGAAATATTTATTTAAGTCGGGTCACATGTTCTCGAGTTTTTTGAAGTAGCATAATATGTAACTTCAAAACTCGAAAACATCTGATTTCTGAACCGAGTTAAAAAAAATATTTTGTTCAACACCCGCAAGAAATATTTAATTTCGTGGCTCTACTGAGAGTGGGCGAAATAATGAATTCTCTGACTGTAGACGTAGAGAGTGGGCGAAATGGCATTTTGCCCACGCTCATTACGGGGAACGTTTATGCATGTGTTGATAGTTTCGTCAATCAATCAGGTCACCCATTATTTCGCCCACGTTCAGTAGAGCCACGAAATGACATATTTCTTGCGGTAGTTGAACAAAATATTGTGTGCGACTATTGGTCGAAAGAGGAGATTCCACTCGTGTGTTTTACCGCACTCACTACACTCCTGCGGCAAAATCCACACTCGAGAAATCTCCTCTTTTTCCCACTAGTCGCACAATTTACTATTAATGTTTGAAGCCTTCTTTTTGACGGGTAACATTGGTACATTACGCTACGACAAAAGTAAGATGATCAGTTTGCGAAAATAGCGATTTGCACCTAGGTCCTAGGCGAATCAGACTGGGCAGCTAGTTTGTTGTAACTTATGTGTAAAGGAAAATCAAAATTCAACTTTTCTATAATAATTTTAGATGGTTTTATATTTAAAATAATTTTAATACAATTCTATATTACATTATAATCATGTTTGACATCTATTTTTACGACAAGAACGTAAAAAAATATTTTAGTAATAGGTATAACAAAAAATAAAGAAGAAAATTCCACAAAAAAAAACACCTCATTCGTTTTGCTACTCAATTTTCAAGAGCGGTGTCTATCCCATGCGGCGGGTTTTACCTTTACCCCTAGGCGGCGTTCTCTTGCAAGAAGACGCTGCAAATGGTCCACCAAATCCATTTGAAATACTTCCTGACTGACAGCCATCGCTACCATTTGCATTTTGCGCTGAAATCGACCAATGGGTTGGTCTGCAACTTCCACTGCTGTACTGCAATCTAATGTCGACAGTGATTGGCAAATTCGTACCTCTTTCTAATCGCCTCTGGATCCATTTTTCACACTCGTACCATCCGACTAAGATGCTATTTTTTTTCAAAATTCTCTTGTTGACATTGTTTGCTTGTGGGGCTAAATTCCATATTTCGGCTGGTCCACCAAATACCGATGCCAAAATGTGGCCCTTTTCATCTCCACTTTGTTTATTCAACAGATCCATACGAGTTGTAAAACGCGATGAAGAAAAATCTGTTCTTCTGGTGCTTTTGTCGTAAAGAACCGCTTGCACAGCACTTGTTACTTCAGTAGTTTGTCCGTTACAACATCTTTGTGATACTGTGGTTACAGTAGCTCGATTTCGGCCATTTAATTGGTATTGAGTCGTGGCCGTTTTAACAAAATTTGCTTGAATAGCAACAATCACTGTTACCAATAGTAATGCCAGATTTGAATTCATTGTTGCAATAAAATAACAGTTTAATGTTTGTTAAACTCTTCGAACGTTACAATTAAATGAACTGATGTCCTATTAAGTGACTGATTTTGCCATTTATATATACTTACCCTTCTTACAATGAACTTAAATATCAAAAAGGAAAAATTATCAGATTTTACCGCTGTGGATTCCCAGGATAAACAAAATATGACAAATGGAACTCTAGCGAGAATTGCAAAGTCAGGACCGGACTAGAGCGTTGATTATAAAATGCATTTCCTGTCCAAAATAGGTACATGCATCAGTGTTTTATTTTTCTGTTTCTTATCTGTCTATCGAAATAATCGGATTTTGTCAGATTGAGTCAGTTTAACGTAAATTGCTAAACATTGAAAAAATCCATTTTATAAGTCAAAAAAGTATACTCAACGCCAACGCTCAACAGAGGTTAAAGATTTTCTCAAACTTACACGGAACAGCGAAATCGGGAATAAATATGCTGCAGCGAGGTGAGAGTTTATAACGGGACATAGGTAACATAAAATTTGCAAGTTCGTTAATAACTTATAAACAAAGAGTAGGTAAGGTTTCTAAGAGGCAACGTTCAGAGTGGTTCCCTTGATGTTTAGCAAAGTTTCAATGACAGCGGCGTCCCTGACCTATTAAATTCGTGTGGCGCCCTCAAAACACATCCCAAATCTCAAGGTATCCAATTTGTTTATACTTACAGGTGGCACGTTCACCTGTATACTACCTACGCAGAAAAAATGATCTTACTATCTATTTATAAAATATAATCCAGTCAATACGGCTCGAAAGAAAGAATTCTAATTGGAAGTTGCCTTGGGGCTCTGACGCCCCTGGGAACCTAGCGCCCGGATGCGGTACACCCCTTGCACCCCCGGGTAGAGACACCACAGTTCAATAACCTTCAAACGTCCAAGCGCGGATCCACCGTTGTGGGCACGGTGGGCATGCCCACAACCCTAATTGAGGTCGATAGGCTGATGTTATATCTGCAATGCCTTAATAAAATTTAAAAAAAAACGAACCATGCGAATAAGAACGCGAGTGACTTTTTTATTTTGGCTACTAGTCTAGTAGTTTGTACTGTTTGACGTTTTGTGAGCGAGTCCGTAGTTCGACTCGCACTTGGTTATTTTCGGGTGGCCGTGACCAAAACCTTTTTTGAGGGCTGGATCAGTGCCTGCTGAAACGTCGTGTATTTTTACTTTGGTGAATTATTTTAAATTCACACCGTGAGAAAACCATTAGAACTGTTTCGGAATAAAGTATGTTATGATTTAATAAGGAAATTAATTAATCCGCAGACAATTCTCTCATAATTTGATTATATTATAATTTATTTACACTAGCATCTATTCCTGTTGCATGTAGTATTACTATTTATATGGTACTCTTTCTTCAGCCCTGCACAGCAGAGCCGTAGCTAGAGCTGAATTCAAGATAGGGCACTGAAAGTTTAAAGTAGGGCTGAAGCAAAATACTACAATTTTTTAATTGGATTGCCCACCTCATCTGGTGATATCAAATTACAAAAGCAAAAAAACGGTGAATGACAATTTAATCAAAAAAAAATACAGAACTTGCCATGTTATCAAATTTCCGAAGAACTTCATTTAGATTCAACGAATTTAATCTTGTTTTTCCAAATGCCAGATAGATCAAGTCTGTCATTCTGTCGTGACAGTCTTTGCGGCTTGTTTATAATTCCTTAAAGTAGGGCACTGGATGTTTTAAGGTAGGGCATTGCTCCTTAATGCCCCCCCTAGCTACGGCCCTGCTGCACAGTGAACAATTTATTACGAATCTACTACCAATTTGACAAGAGAACATTTTGGAAGTTGCCAGAATGTCGTAAGCAAATCCCCAACAATTTTTTTAGATAAAAATATATTCACGTCGTACTGAAAAATAGTTTATAATTGTGACATTAGTCCGGAACTTATTATACGCTGATAAAGATTTAACAACTATTATCAGAGTTACTCAGGTCATGATCTAATCGTGGTTTTTTAGATCAAATTAATAATAAAAACAAAAAACAATTATTTATATCTATAATGTACAGACATTTCTTGAAGTTTTAAAACCTTATTTTTGAGGAAAAGTTTTTGCTTAAACATCTTAACATTTTATTTCAATTTTTTGTATAACATAGAGTTAAGAATTGCCGAATCGTTGGAATTTCGTTCTTTAATTGTTATTATCAGTGCCGGATGTAGAATTGGACAGAGTGCGGCTGCCTATGAAGATCTTCCCAGGCTATTTGGTGCCTGTGGGCAGGACCGGCGTTAGGGAGGGGAAAGCGGGGTAAAGATATCCCGAGTCCGGCCCCCCGAAGGGGGCCGACGGCTCGGGGCTTACCTATTATAAGTATGTGACTACCATGTTTAAAACTGCGAGCAATAAAACATTTTCCCAACAAAAAAGGCGTTTTTTGCTTTTTTGCATTAAAAGTTTCTATTTCCAAAAAAAAACAAATTTTGGAGTAAAAATTTTTTTGGATGGGACAGGGGCCTGAGAACGCTTACCCGGGGCCCGAAAATCCTAGCGCCGGCCCTGCCTGTGGGCTACTAACAATAATGCGCCCCTCTTCATAAGAAAACACACGAGCCGTTATTTTCAAACTAATTTTAGTGCAAGCAAAATTACAGCCCCAATAGACTGGCGCCTCGGGGGCTATAACCCATTCAGACCTGGGGAGCTATTGTGTAACTTTTGTGAATGTGTTCATTTTCACATTTTCATGTCATGTGAAAATTTTCACTCAATTGTGTAACATATTGATTCACTCGTGAAATCACTAGGCCACAAAGTAGGGATTTTATTTTTTGTTGGATATTTTCACTTTAAAAATACAAATTAATGCGGATATGAGGTTATATTATGCGGTGTTTGACAGATAAATAACAATGAACGTAAAGAGAATCAAAAATTGATGAAGTATATAAATAAAGTGAACTTTGTAATTTAATTTATCGATCTTATATTATATATTCATAATGTGTTTTTGCGTATAATTATATTTAAAAAATTAAAGAGAAATTTATTTTCAAATTTATGTATTATAAATAAATACTTATATAAATTCATAATGTGTCTTTGCCTATATTATGTTTAAAAAATTAGGATATTTCAAATTTGTGTATTATCGTTTATTGCATTTCTTTTATTATCTATCTATAAGAACAAAGCTGTCATGTTAAGGTATTTTTATATGTGTCCTTTTTCAATTTATTCTGTCTCATTCTTATTTCACGTTTCACTGACAAATTCGATGGTGAATAATGTCACGTGAAAAAGTTCACTTTTCACTTGTGTGAAAATACACAATCGCGTGAGCAATCTCACATGAGTGAAATCACTAAAAACGAGTTACACAATAGGTACCCTGTAGTTAAGGTGGCTCTGGGGCTTCCACAACAATGTTAACATACGTATGACACGTAATTTACACATATCGTTTTTTATTTAAACAAGATAATGTATCGTGCAATACCTGACCGTTGATGTTACGTTTTATGCTTCTGAAAAGCATCCTTTCAGCATTGTAGCTAGGGCCAGGGTACCTATTGTGTAACTCGTTTTTAGTGATTTCACTCATGTGAATTTGCTCACGCGATTGTGTATTTTCCACACAAATGAAAAGTGAACTATTTCACGTGAAATTATTCGCCATCGAATTTGTCAGTGAAACGTGAAATAAGAGTGAGACAGGGAGTAAATTGAAAAAGGACACATATAAAAATACCTTAACATGGCAGCTTTGTTCTTATAGATAGATAATAAAAGAAATGCAATAAACGATAATACACAAATTTGAAATATCTTAATTTTTTAAACATAATATAGGCAAAGACACATTATGAATTTATATATTTATTTATAATACATAAATTTGAAAATAAATTTCTCTTTAATTTTTTAAATATAATTATACGCAAAAACACACATTATGAATATATAATATTATAATATAAGATCGATAGGTAAATTAAATTACAAAGTTCACTTTATTTATATACTTCATCAATTTTTGATTCTCTTTACGTTCATTGTTATTTATCTGTCAAATACCGCATAATATAACCTCATATCCGCATTAATTTGTAATTTTAAAGTGAAAATATCCAACAAAAAATAAAATCCCTACTTTGTGGCCTAATGATTTCACGAGTGAATCCATATGTTACACAATCGAGTGAAAATTTTCACATGAAATGAAAATGTGAAAATGAACAAATTCACAAAAGTTACACAATAGCTCCCCTGGTAACCGGGGCCCGCGCGCGTCGGGGCGCTAACCCCGAGAGAGCGCAATCAGCGAAATCACCGGTGCGAATATGATTATTTTCAAGTAAAGAGCGCAAAATCAGATTTTGTCAGGGGCGCCGATGATTCTACCTATACGACACTGCATCTATTAATGCGGAAATGGATTTTAAAAATCCCAAAATTGGATTTTTTTAGAATTACTTCAAACTCACAGGGGTCGAAAAAGACATGTTCATTTCATCTGTAGCTCTCAAAATTCGACAATTTTAGAGGTAAAACGGAACCTTTAATAATTCGATCACTCATTTGTCCATCCGTATGTCTGTCACAGTTGAATTTCCCTGTACGTGTCTGTACTTTAGTACAGACACGTACAGGGAAATTCAGCTATGCCAAATTTCAGTTTGATAATGATGAATGATACCTTTATTTATAAAGGTATCATTCATCATTATCAAACTGAAATTTGGCATAGCTGTAAAGTTTACTAACCCGCATATATTCCAAGAGTCAGAACCTAAAACACATTTTCCCGTAAATTTGGGGACACCAAAGTTTGGCAGGAAATTAAATCTTTGTGCGTAGTGAGTTTAGTACGCCTGAGGATATTATAGGGTTTTTTGGAAGTTTTTTGCAGCCAATTTATTTATATTGAAAGAGTTTTATTTATACTTCATCCTCTTACACTAAAAGAAAAAAAAATCTAATTAAAGAAAATAAAACAAATACACCCCTCATTAAAAAAAAAAAACTCCATCTATACAATAGTACCTCTAAAAATATTGTACATTACACCTCCTAAAGTTATTCCTTTATCTATACAATTGATACTCCTGAATACAAGTATACACACTTGCATACAAATACAACAATACACTTACAACAGCTTCCATAACTTTCTTTCATTTTAAAAATAGAAACAGTTGTCTAAAATCCATGCTAATAACAACATTGTTCAAAAAATGTTCATAAATCATAATTTCACTATAAAATGTACCTAAGTATTTTGAATCTAATTCATTCATTTATCTTTACTTTCAAATACTGTATTATAACTTGTTCATTTTAATGTATATATGTATAACATTTCAGAATATTACTGATGATGCCTAAAAAGGCAAAAAGTTTAGTATTAATAAAATTCTTTCAATATAAATTAATTGGCTGCAAAAAACTATCAAAAAACCCTATTAAATCTTTGTATTCGGTCATGTGGGGTAGCATTTGAAAGTGCTTTTCTGAAGAATCACAAAACTATTTTTTTTATAATTTTGTTATAGGTTTTCGAGATTTTTCTGAAAGCGCATCTCGAAAACTAACGGATCCCCAGCTCTATTCTATAAAATCGAGCATTCCCCCCTTTATCTCAAGTACTGAGCCTAAAATTTTGAAAAAAATAGGGAATATATAGGATCTCACTCATAGTTTACAGGAAAACAACGAAAATCTTAATTCTTTAAATTCCCACAGGAAACGGAATAGTACGGAACCCTCTCCACGCGAGTCTGACTCGCACTTGATCATTTTTTTAAAGAAGATAAAGTTACCAGGTGGCAAACACTATGATAAACAAAGATAAACATAAAATACAATATTACTTTACAATCATTTTATTAAAAAAAATGTACAAACATTTTTATTTCTAAAATTAACATACCTACATTTTATAATTATAGTTTTTCAATACGCAAAACACATATAACCGATGGAACACAAAATTATGTAAAACAAAAATGAAATAAATACGTTTCGACTTCAAATGACGAAACAGTGCAATCTCTTTCAAAATTTGCACAAACATAAATAAAATACTGTAAGCTCATTCCGCCGTGAAAGGTTCAGGTTAGAATCCTGACTGTGACTATGGTTGGTAAAATGATTTTTTCCAATATGTTTCGAATCAATTATATAATTGGTTGCTTTCCAACGAAAAATTTTCAATTGCAATTCAGCCGTATAAATCTTAATTTATCATAAATAAAATCTTTTTATTTCTTTTATTCTTTAGTCAGACAGAAATAGATAGTAGTATCATATTCATAGTTTAACATCAATTTTGAATTATTTATTTCACTCAGTAGGTATACAGAGTGTCCCATAATTCACTCCCCAGCGGATTTTAATAAATTCTACGAACAACAATAAAACAATCTAGAATAACGAAACTTCAAAGAAAAAATGTATTAAAAAATACAGTTAAGCAACTTTAAGTTTCTATAACCACTTAGAGATTTTGTTATTCGTAATACCTATTCACCCCACAGTCCGTGGGAAAGTGAATTTTGGGACATTTTGATATAATATTTTGTTCCACTAATAATATCACCTAAGAAAATATCCACACGACTAAATTGTTAGCTGTCACATATTTGCGTATTTCTGAAATGACATTAATTTATTATCCATGTTTCTTGCAAGCAAACGAACCGCCAAATCCATTAACGATACTTCCTGACTGACAACCGGGATCGTGAGCGTCTGAATTATGCGCCGTAATCGACCAATGAGTCGGTCTGCAATTATTACTGTACTCCAATCCAATGTTGACAGTGACTGGTAAATGCGCACCCGATTCTAGTTGGGCTTGAATCCATTTTTCACATTCATACCATCCAACTAATAGGCTATTTTTTTTCAAAAGTCTCTTGTTGACATTGTCTGCTTGCGGCGCCAAATTCCATATTTCAGCTGGTCCACCAAATACCGATGCCAAAATATGTCCTTTTTCGTCGCCTTGTTGTTTGTCTAACAACGTCATACGAGTGGTAAATCGCGATGAACCAAAATCTGTTCTAGTATGGCTTTTGTCGTAGAGAATTGCGTGAACATGGGTCGTTACTTCAGTAGTTTGTCCATTACAGCACTTATGATTTACCGTAGTTACAGTTGCTGAATTTCTGCCATTTAATTGATGTGTAGTCGTGGCCGCTTTAACGAAAACTGCTTGTATAGCAATAATTACTAATACCGACAACAACACGAGATTCAATTGTTTATTCATTGTTGAAACAAAATCAACGCAACAAAGTTTTATTTAATCTAACTGGTGACTTCGAACGTAAATGCTAAACTGTAGCAGCACTGATACATTTTACAGTTTTTATACATTTCCCGTCAAAAATATTTACTCTAATATTATTATTCCCTCTTGTTAGTTTTTTTTTCGAACAAAAGATTATCAAATTCGTGGATTCCCCACATAAACAAGACGTGTATACTTTAATAATTAATTACGAAGTTTCCGAACAAAAGCAGATCAGCACGAATAAAGATTGTACATTCTTTTATAAAAAATCACTAATTATTGATAACAATACTTGTAATGCATCATGCATTTTAAAATATTACCATTCAAACAAGTTGTTATCTAGTCACGTAATACACAATAACAATTTTTCAAAAAATGAACAACCAATGTGATCTCTAATTAGCGGATAGCAGATAGATCACTTATGTAGTTCAGTTACAATGCTTAAGTTCTTAGAATTTTATTTATTGTAAATTATACACGCGTCGACAACTTAGGTCATTAGCGTTTTGTTTACATCAAATAACAACTCACTTAAAACTAAATGACATCACAAAACATCCATGAGCGGAGGCGGGACTCGAACCCACGACAGTCTGATTCAGAGGCCGCGACGCTACCAACTGAGCCATACTGTCCTCAAGTTCTTAGAAGCATCAGCAGTCACAACTTGGGCAAATTAAAACGTACTGAGGTATATGGGGATTTTTGGGAGACAAAAATTATCGAAAGTATATTAGGTAAAGATACTCTGGATCAAAATTATCCAAAATTACTGAAATGAAATTACCAAAATGGCATTTTTAAGATGAGAAAATTCGTAAAAGGTGTATTTTCCCAGTTTTTGCTCAAATCGGTATGAAATACGACAAAATTGCATATCAACAATTTTGTATAGTAATCTGCCGAGGTCAAATTCTGTTTCTTAAAAGTTTGTTTATACAATTGTTAACAAACACAAAAGACATTGGCGAATAAGAAATTATTAAAATAAAAGTAATTTTCCCAGAATAGACTGGTTCATGAATCATGACTTAGTTTTTATTTTCAGTCAACTACCGAGTCACTCCACTGGTCATGTTAAGATTAAACTTTTGTTTTGACGTGAACAACGTCTATGTTTCATTACTGAGGTGGCATTTAAGAAATATTAGATGCAACGGAAATAGTCGAAAGCATGTATAACCTATGTGACATGACGTGTATAACTATGTTAAGGTCTCAAATACAGTAAGCCAGGTGGCCGTGTGGAAAAGTACGAGTCTACCGACAGGTACAAACGCCAAAAGTGGATGTATTTCTTACCATGACAATGGTCAATGAATACAATTATTTGAGATTTAATGGTATTCACGTCTTCTGCAGTCTGTACCCGCGGTACACTAGACTTTAGATGGCTTGCCAGGGTCTTCCGACTTAAATTTTGTTCTATACCTTTTTAAATGTACCTTAAAAAAGATGTCATTGACATTCTGTAAAAACCTCAGCTTTGTCAAAATGAGTTGAAGTTTTACACCCCCAAAGTGCATGTTAGGGTGGCACTGCCATCTCTTAGCGATTGAGCTGTATGCCACATATTGGTATAGACATAGCAGAAAAAAAATTAGCTTTGCCGCTATCAGCTTTTTTTATAATTTTTTTAACAACTTTAGGGGTTGATTAACCCCAAAACCGACTGAAGACGGTGAGGCAGAATTTCATTTTCGTTATATGGACTGTTTTTACTACATTATAATCAATAAAGTATTTCCATGCGAAAATCAGCTTCCGAAAAGTTCAATAGCTCTTGGACTAGGTATATCTCACGTTTGTAGGATGAGAAATCAGAAAGATTTTTACTTCTCACCTCTACTATGGTAGAGAAATATTGGAATCAGTCCAAAAATGTTTTTTCGGAATTTTAACAAACTTTCACGTCTTGATATATCATGGGAAACGTAATTGCGGTAACTGGAATTTGAAGCTGAGAGGGGCAGGGTTCCAGTCTGTCTGATCAGTTTTGGTTGAGAAAACGTATTATTTTTTATTAATCCCTATTTCTAGGGAGCGTTTTTAAAAATTTGATGTTTTGGGATTTTTTGAAGCTATGCTTCTATAGGCGCGTTAGACGATTTCTGGGAGGGAAAAAACTTATGGTTTCGCGTCACGTCACCGACATGCTCATGTTAAAAGTATATCTAAGTACTGTCCGATCCTTTTGAAAATTAATATTTGAGAGTTTTATAGGACACAAAAAAATAAAATGGCGTCAGATTTCAAAATTGCGGCCATATGTACTTTTGTAAAAATTATCAGATCTTTTTGAAAATTGATATTTAAGAGTTTTATAGGACACAAAAAAATAAAATTGCGTCAGATTTCAAAATGGCGGCCATATGTACTTTTGTAAAAAGTATCAGATCTTTTTGAAAATTGATATTTAAGAGTTTCATAGGACACAAAAAAATAAAATTGCATCAGATTTCAAAATGGTGGTCAAATAATAACTTTTCAATTGTATTGTCTATAGCTTTGATAAGCATAGCTTCTGTCGGGTGTCCCATGACACCTCTTGATTTTTTTTTATTTATATCAATTAGATATAAATTTCTAAAAAATATAATGAAAAAGTATTTTTCATATACTTAGTTCAAAAATGCACAGTCGGGATTTACGTATTTTTAATGAAAAAATCATTTTGTTTAAATTTAATTGTGAATTATGGAACTGTTTATATTAAAAATCTGATAACATTATTTTGTCTGTTATAAAAAAATGTTAAAACAGTTGTGGTTTGTTGTTTTATTCATCCGCTAAGGTTAAATATTATGATTAATTATGAAATAATTGCTATATGCGGATAATTGGCGATAAGGAAATAATAAGATAATGCATTTATAGCATTACATTTATGTACATAAATAACTGCTGTTAGAATAACATAATTGACTTCTACACACACAAGGAAAAACAGTTTTTAATATTGTATTTCCCATTGTTTGATAAAAATTCTGAGGTCGTTTTAAAAAAAAACTCGGGTTGCAGTGCAGAACGCTGCCGACAGGCGATAATAATATTATAGCGTATTTGCACATGCGTTGTGGCTTTATTCTGTAAACTTAAGTTTCTTTTTGGACAAAATAAAAAATTTAACCACTTAATACACCCTTAAAATAATGTTTTTCTTCATATTTGGCCTCCATTTTATCAAATTATATACACTCTTCAGTGAGTACACTTCCTGCAAACTAGTGTTGACTTAAAATGTGTAAGTTCGATCTTGTCGGGCATTTTGATAAAATTTTAGAGGCACATTTTTTCTTTACTAAAGGGTTAAATTTCAAACAATTCCGGTAATTTTTTCGGTTTTGGGTCCAAAATTTTGTCAACCCTTAAAATGGTCGGATTGGGCCCATTTTAAACAGGCTTCGTGCGGTGATGGATTCCAATGTGTATACCAAATTTAGTTAAAATCATTTTCAAAACTGGTGCCAAGTTGTTCAGAAGGGTATGAAGCGTCAATAAATTTTGGTCCGACCCCTAAGTCCCGCCATCCTAGTGTCGCCAATAGTGTATATGCCATATGGCAAATACACTAAAAAAATAATGTTTTCGATTAGGCTATTCTTTATGCTCTACAACAGAGGTCTGCGCCCCAAAAGTAGAGCATGGAAAATCTCAGATTTCACTGTTTATCGCTTTATCTGTTTTAATTAAATAATATTTTTATAATAGCTTGTATTTTGAATTTGAACAAAATTTGTTAGTTTTTCTTGCAAATGCTAAAATGTTTTCTTTTTTCAGACGAAGGTTTTCAAAGGCATGGACATTTAAAATAATTCTAAAAGGGGGTAAGAAAATTGAAGAAGCTATAAAGGTGGTCACGACTGAAAAAGTTTGCGCACCACTGCTCTTATAATATTATATTATAGTACTAGTTTTTGCCCGCGGGTTTGCTCGCATAAACGTTAATTTTGTCTGCAGAATCGCTCGCGTTAATGTTTGTTTAGGGTTTTTGAAAGATTTAGGACTTAATTAACGCAAGTTAAGATGCTTATACTTTAAGTGCCACTAATAGTGTCCCGACTTTCCCGAGGTTCATCAAAATTGGTCCAGCTATTTTCGAATGATACCCCGGTATGGATGGACGGGCAGACAAAAATTATGGAAACGCGTTGTCTCGTCCAGAATTACGTTCTTTTCGGTTTGAAATGATCCAAACAGTGTTGAACTGAACCACTCGCGCCTGCGTAAACGTATTTTCTATCTATAGAAAATAAAACGTATTTTCTATCTATAGAAAATATGTTTACGCAGGCGCGGCCGCGCGAGTTATAGAAAATTCGGCTAGGCGCAAATTGAGACACGTATAGCACTTGTGACGTGACGTGACGCGAGAGACACGACGCGTACGTACCACACGTGCTGTGCGGTGATGCGCAAATTGGGATTCAGTTATCACTTGCTACTGCCGCATGTTACACGAACAAAACAATTGTTTTTTTTATTATTCTACCGCCGCATAAAAATGTCCGATACACGTACAAATAAATTGTTATTATTAAATCTAAGTTCTGAATCGGAATCAGACGATGCTGAAGAGGAAATGTTGTTCTATTTCGTAATAAAAACTAAATTTAAATCACCTAATAAATACATTCTTTCAGAGAGAAAAAAAAGTGGACAGTTTAAAATTACAACTATTTTTCTTCTGTCATGATTTTTTTAAAAACAAATTAAGCAAGAAAACGAAAAACTAAAAAATCTACTATTGCACCACAAGTTGTTACACGTGTGACACGTAAAACTGTGTCTCGACCACTGCGCCGCACTTGCGCGTGTGGTACGACATCGTGTCATGTACACAATTTGCGCTGTTTCATTGAATCCTATAGGTTACAAAAATACGCGCTGTGCTGCGTCACGTCACACGTGTTATACGTGTCTCAATTTGCGCCTAGCCTACGCAGGCGCGAGTGGTTCAATTCAACACCGTTTGGATCACTTCAAACCGAAAAGAACGCAACTCAGGTGGCATCAAAATACTCGAAAAACCCGTTAGGAGGTTGTTGTGTTTAACACTCAAAACACTCGGTTTTCCCAAAATTATTTTGTTTTATATCACGAAAAAAGTTTATGTCGACATTTTGAGAGATTTAGGTCAATGAATGCCCAAACACGGCGAACAATCAACGACAACAATTAAAACAGTTTATGATTTTCTTTACTTTTTATTATTATTGCTAAATGTTCAGACATTTATTTTTTGAAAAATGTCACAGCAAAGTATCCGAAAGTCGAGAAGTGACCGAACATTTACAATATTCAGATAAATAATTATTTATTACGGTCTCACATAAATTATTTAAAAGAAATTACAAACTGCTTTTTTTTGTTTTGTTAATTACTATTACTCTTTCCATTTTGCTTTGCTCATAAATGATAAATCAAATTTATAGGTTATGTTTGCAGTTTGACACTATTGATAAGTTTTGGTAAAATTGGGCACTCAGATGACTGTCCGGAAACAGTATTTTTCGTAAATGATTTGGTTGATAATATAATCATGTTTAAGATGACGGCTTGTTTTGATTAACGTTTGAATAGGTTGACGGGAATGAAGCCAGTGTAATATTTTTTTTTTTTTTTTTAAATGTTCTTTATTAAAAAGTCGACAGTTTCGTAAGAATTTCTTACATCCTCAGGACCCTTAATGTGAACAGAATTACGATTATAAACAAATACTGTCGACTTAATAAAGAACATTTAAAAAAAAAATATTACACTGGCTTCATTCCCGTCAACCTATTCAAATGAAAATATAATGCTTATCACTAAGTCCAGTCAATAGGAACTTTTTCTTTGCAAAAATCCCGAAAGTTTATTTCTTTTTTTTATGTGTTGGGGGATGCCTTCTGACTATTTTTCTAGTTGGCGGGGTCGGAGGGGGCGTGCGTTAGCCGCTATTTTTGGGTAAAATTTAAATGCAAATATCTCGTGAACCTTTGGTGCTACAACAAAAATGACAAAGACCTTTTTTATTCAGCACTAAATTCTCTACAATAAAGCACAAACAATACTTACCTGTCTTAAACAACAGACAACTACGCGTATAGCCTAGTAGCTGCGCGTCATATTAAAAAAAAATTCTCACGGAGTCACTTTTGTATAACTAATCGTTTACGAGTCACAGCACGTCAAAGTTTGCAAAAAGTACTTTTGAAAACTATTTCATAAGCTGCTGACTGCACATCAGTGGCGTAACTTCAAAATTTTGGCCCGGGAGCAAAAATTCTTGAAGGGCCCTCTTTTTGGTCAATAAATAATAAAATATAGGTAGGTAGCAGGTTGGGTTGCCAGCTCCATATTATGGAGCTTAGGATAACGTACACCCCCTCCGTTCCTCAACTTGACAACATACTCAGAAGGCATCCCCTGACCGAAGCAGGACGTTTTGGTACCGGACGTTTTGGTCCCAGTTATTAGATTATGACAAATATCAATAACTCAATGATCATTAATAAATAAAATTATTAGCGACCAATTTTTCAGACAATATATTGACAGAAATTAAACAATATAATTTAAACAATTAACGTTTCGATTCGGATTTGGATCTTCTTCAGAATTGAGCTTAAAAATAAAAATATAAAAAATTAAGTAGTATTTAGTTTATATAATAAATGTTATAGCAGATATCTCTTCTGCGCATGCGCCGATTTTTCCTAAAATTTAAGAAGTTACCTGGAGACGAATCGAACAAAAAAATTTTTTTCAAAATCAGTTGAGCCGTTTGGGCTGCACGCATATTTCATATTGAAAAAATACACAGCATACATTTATTATTGTATAAACTAATTACTAATTTATTTTTTATACTTTTATTTTTAGCTCAATTCCGAAGAAATTCCAAATCCGGATCGAAACGTTAATTGTTTGAAATATATTATTTAATTTTTGTCAAAATTGGTAATTTTATTTGTCATAATCTAATAACTGGGACCAAAACGGCCGGGATCAAAACGTCCGGTACCAAAACGGCGGGACCAAAACGGCCGTACCAAAACGTCATGTACCGTCCCCTGACACATGAGACAAAAAAAAACTTACGTTATTTTAGCTTTACGAACCCACATTTTTGACCCATTGATTGGACTAAGGTATGAAAAAATTTTTTTCAATCATAATTAATTTATTTTGTTCGTAGAGGTACTATTGTTATAATATAATCGAATTTTCACAATAAAAAAATTTCCTTAAGTTTGCAATAAGAATTCTATCACTAAAATAAAAACTTTTAACAGCTAGCTTTTCGATGTTAGCGATTTACAAGATTTATAAAACCATTTGATTAGTGGAATCAAATATTATGTGTTAAAAGCGTTAACCTTAAAAACTTGAAACCTTTTTTTTTATTTTGACTTGTTTAAAATATAATTAAAGCATTCTTAAAATTTTTCAAAAAAAAAAAAGAAAGATTCAATTAAACTAATTTCACTTTATTTCTTTCGAAAGCAGTAAGAAATATGAAGTAGTCTAAACTGAAATAAAATTTCAATTTTAGGTTATGGAACATTTAAACCTCTGCATATCTCTTACCGTATTCAAAATACCACCAAAAACAAAATTAGATTGACTCAACCTTTAATAATATTAAATCATTTTTTTTTCTTTCGAGTTAAAAATTAATTCTTAAGTTTTGTTCGTTTTAAAAAGCTCGTTAAAAATCAAACGTGTTAATCTCATAAAGAAAGCAATCAACACAAAATATAAAGCCCGCTACAGACGCATCTATATCTTAAGTAAAGTGACCATCGATCCCAATTTAGGCGGGACAGTTCCGATTTTGAGCCACGTGTCCCGATTCAACAAGCGTCCCGCTTTCATTAAATCACGTGCACTAAGATGCAGGCGTGATTAAATATTTAACAGACCTCAAAGTATTTTATTTATCAATAATTATACAGATTGTCTCAAAATAAAGCTGTGCATAGGACGTTCTGTGTGTAAGACAGAGATCGATATATAAAGCAGTAAATAAGAACGAGATAAATGATCGCTAATAGGAAGTTTCTGTAGTTACTGTAAATAAATAATACCCATACTAACCCATACAACCTGATAGCGCCATCTTTGTTTTGTGATTTTATCAATAATTTCTTATTTCAGTAGTCAGTAACTATACAGAAACTTCCTATTAGCGATTATTTATCTCGTTCTTACTTATTGCTTTATATCGATCTCTATCTTACACACAGAACGCCCTATGACAGCTTTAATTTGATACAATCTGTATAATTAATACCTACCTTAAAAAATAAATAATATTTAAAATAAAAATATTAGCGTTTAAATTTATACATTTCTTTATTTTTACGTATTTTGGGTTATGAAAACGTAGAATTTCTAGGTTTTAATAACCCAAAACCAAAACAGGCTTTTTTGGGCGTGGAACCTGGCGGTTGACTGCAGCGGGTTTTAAGAGATCTTGTCCCGCTTTTTGATACTCAGGATCTGGTCACTTTAATCTTAAGACAAGTAGATACCTATCACAATAATTATTAGTAGAAAAAATTCTTTGTAGCATAGGATCAAAATTAAAAATAATACATAATTAAATGAATGCATAATGACTGCAAACATTATATGTAACACCTGTTGTAAGAACAATGACGTAACACAATGCTGTAATCAGGAAAAATTCATTAATTCAAACCTATGTCACCATAGGGATTCTAACCCTAAACTTTCCACTATCGCGGCGGACTGAGTTGACAATTACTCACACATTGACACATTTTCAAACGATCGACTTTCTCCCTTTAAGTCGATCGTTTGAAAATGTGTGAGTAATGTCAACTCAGTCCGGCGCGATAGTGGAAAATTTAGGGTTAGAATCCCTACGGTGACATAGATTTGAATTAATGAATTTTTCCTGATTACAGCATTGTGTTACGTCATTGTTCTTGAAGTCATTATGCATTCATTTAATTAAAAATAATGCAATACTGATCAAAAAGACTGTCGAAACGTCAGTACAATAAATGCCATTTTAACAATCAATATTGCTTTATTTTGATCCTATGCTGTGAAGAATTTTTTTTACTAATTGTTTTACATTCAAGGATCACAAATTTCTCTGCTCAACAAAAAAAAAACTGCAAGTAGGTATTTCATTTAAAATCACGCATTCATTATTGAAAACTACCAATTTTTTTATCCGTCAGATGGCGCTAGTAGCAAATAAGTATGTGTCAAACGTTTAAAAAGATTAACGGTTTGCGTTCAGTCATTCTTCGTTTATCCATTAAAGAATAAGTAAATAAATAAATACAAAACTGCTATTTTAGCCGTCAAATGATGTATATAAACAGTACTAACATTTGAATGACAGATCTCACTTGCTAGTGGCGACATCAAGTGGTAGAAAAAAGTTTGGTAACCCCATTCACGAAGCGTGTAAAAATTGTTCACACACAGAAATGATGATAAATGCGTGGTTTTGAATGAATTACTTAAGACCGGTATGTGTGGGCTTATGATTGTCAACAAATTAATAAGTTAAAAAAAAATTTATAATCTTCATTTTGTTGCTTTGAAACTCATTACTAAGTTGTATCAAAATATATACAATTTTTTTTTTATTTTACGATAAAAATAACATTTAAACTTCTAAAATATGCACATCCTTATTTCGCCATTTCGTAGTTTCAAATATTTTTTAACAATACGCAAAACAAAATCAACACATTGTTGCATTTGTTTTGTGTACTAAAAAAAATATTTTATACAGGTAATATAAAATGTTTAAATATACGCGATAATTTTTCCTTTACATTAGCATTTTTTAAACAGATTTCACTAATCAAACGATGTTTAAAAACATACTGCACTCGAAAATGTTCATCGATTCAACGAACTTAGCTACAGAAAAAGAAAAACTCCGAAAAAATCACAATTCACTTCGAAATTTAAAAGTTTGTAACATAAACGCGTTCATTTCGAGAGCATAGTTTTAATCCATCTGCCTAAGGCATTATAAATGATTCTGAAGGAACGATAATAACATAGTTTCGTAATGCTTACTGGCATCTAAATGTCTCAACGAATGCCTCTCGTTTGGATACACTTGTAGCTGATACGGTTTTCCAGCCTTGACTAATGCACTAACAAGTTGACTCGTATGAAAAAAATGCACGTTTTCATCTATGAGTCCGTGAATTATTAATAGACGATTTTCCCTGTAACACACAAAAATTAATACAACAAGCCGTGAGGTGGGTCGCTTATTAGGACTAAAGTGCGACCCTTGAGGTCCACACGACGAACTTCCCAGTTTGATAAATATTTAATAATAATAATTAAATTAGATATTACACAGAAAAGTAATCATTTTAATCATTAAAACATAATTGTTATTTATTTTTAACAATAATAAAAAAAAAAAAAAAACGGCTGAACCGATTTTTATAAAATTTATTTCGGATCAAAATGACGTTAACACGCCTCGATTGACACTCTTACGAAGTCGATATAATTTTTTATTCGCGAGATATTGTGTAAAATCTACTTTTTTGGAGTCTATTTGGTTAAGAAAAAAGAACGGCTGAACCGATTTTGAAAAAAATTCTTTCAGATCATATTTACGTTAATACGCGTCGATTGGCACCCTAACGTAGTCGATATCATTTTTCAACCTCGAGATTTCGTCTTAGAAAGAAATGGACACATACATACGTACGTACGTACGTACATACGTACACACACACGCACACACACAGACATATTTCTAAAAATAGTGTAGTGACCTTGAAACAAAAATTTGTTATACATTTTGATTTCAATTTTCGGACCCATTACAATAACTTCCAATAGGAAGTTAAAAACCCGTGCAAACTGCATTTTTATAGATTCTAGACGCCCGACAACTGAGACCATTAGCGCAATTTTAATACGTTAACTGCCGCAATGATCAGAAATATCTGGTCGCTTCTGGTCAGAACTGTTCTCTCCTTGAATAGGATAGCGATAATGTTCTTTAACATTAATGAAATTATTTTTCCCAAAAAATGTATTTTTTCGTTTTTTTTGAGCTGAGAAACACCAAATAATTCACGTGGCCCATATAGCTGAAGTTTGCAGTAATGGCCGTATGAATCATATGCTGTTTCATATGTAAACAAGTCTGCATACGCTTGAATCATATGAAAAAAAAATAGTTATTTTCTTATTTAGAAATGTAATTTAATGTTGGTTTTTGTTTGAATAAATATAAATAATATTTTATCTGAAGTTTCATTGCTTTTTAGTGAAATGTCAACTACAAACATTTCAAGCCTGAGAATCAACTATCGATTCACTCAGGTGCAGGCCACGCATAGATTCTAATGCTTACAGCCGTGTATATTGGGCTGCATAAAAGTTACATTGACCTGTGAATCGAATGATGCTTTCCTTGGCTATTATAACTTGCAGTGCTTGAGAATCAACTTGTGATACTCGCGGCTGTTATGGTCGATTCTTCGAGCATCAAGTTATGCTTCTTACGGCACAGCTATAGCTGTCCAATTTTATTTTTAATACTACGTTCACTGTCTCCAGGTGCAGGTGCGTGTGCGAAAAGGGTCTCTTATAACAGACCGAAACGTAGTATTAAAAATAAAATTGAACAGCTATAGCCAGTTTTGTGTTTTATTTATTAAAATATTACTAGAAAATTAAAAAATTTATACTTACTCTTCTGGAAATCTATGTATGTAACTAAGAACGGAGCCCGCCGAATAGCCTTGTTGATTTAATTCTGGTAAATCCATATACCGTTCCGTATAACCGGTATCATACAAAGACCAACTGGTGACTGGCGCACCGGCTATTGCTAATTTGAAGATGTGAGGATGTTGAATAAGTCCCATTAAACTTAAGTAACCACCTGAAAAGTATATTATTTAACAATAAATATTCACATATACCCAACCTGCACAGATCTGCACCAGCACGTAAAATAAAACAAGTTGTGTGTCGCTGCTAGCGTGGGCAGAGTGCACTAGGTGGGTCAAAAATATCAATTATTTTTTTTTTACAAGTGACACGGAAAAATAGGTTACTAGACACCTTAAAAAAGTTCTCACCAAATATGAGCTCTTAATTTTAATAGGAAGATCCTCTGCATCACAGTTTTTTATTTTTTTCTCAGTCCAATAGAAAAAAATTCATACCTCATCATTAATTGATTGTACAGAAAAATGTTTTAAGAGAATTTTGTAGGAAATTTAATGCTCTACCAAAAAGGTATCTTATATTTTTTCAGCAAACCTCACCATTTGAAAGATATTGAAGATTTAAGTTTGATTATTTTAAGACAAATTTCATTTTTGTTTATGAATTTTATAACTCGACAATAAATGACTTATAAATCTTCAATATCTTTCAAATGGTGAGGTTTGCGGAAAAAATATAAGATACCTTTTTTGTAGAGCATTAAATTTCCTACAAAATTCTCTTAAAACATTTTTCTGTACAATCAATTAATGATGAGGTATGAATTTTTTTCTATTGGACTGAGAAAAAAATAAAAAACTGTGATGCGGAGGATCTTTCTATTAAAATTAAGAGCTCATATTTGGTGAGAATTTTTTTAAGGTGTCTAGCAACCCATTTTTCCGTGTCACTTGTAAAAAAAAAATAATTGATTTTTTTGACCCACCCTAGAGTGCATACCTTACTTTCAGTTTACAATACAAGAATGTGAATGAATTCATGCAAAAAAATTCACATTTACTGTTATAAAATAGTAATAATAGTTTTTTTTTTTTATACGGCTGTATGCAATTGAAAGATTTTTTCGTTGGAGAGCAGCCAATTATATAATTGTTTCGAAACATATTGGAAAAAATCATTTTACTAACCAGTGGTCAGTCAGGATTCTAACCTGAACCTTTCCAATTTCGCGTCGGAATGAGCTTACAATACTCAACTGTGACATGATTGCTAAATTAATATAATAATATAAATATAATAATAATTAATATAATATAAATAAATTAATATATGGAGAATATTAATTTAGCAATCATGTCACAGTTGAGTATTGTAAGCTCATTCCGACGCGAAATTGGAAAGGTTCAGGTTAGAATCCTGACTGTGACCACTGGTTGGTAAATTGATTTTTTCCTATATGTTTCGAAACAATTATATAATTGGCTGCTCTCCAACGAAAAAATCTTTCATAAAATAGTAGATTGTATAACTAGTGTCGTAATGACGTATTTTACACACGAGTAAGTGATATTATGTTAAAACGAGCGATAGAACAGTCACACTAGTTATAAAATCATTACACGAGACATATTTGGAATTTTTTGTCATATCCCCCCAAACAATAGCTAATTAAAATGCTTTTATTTTCACTTCAATTTCAGTAGGTATTTTAAAAGTTATACAATCGAACTCCGATAACTCGAACTTCGATAGCTCGAATTCTTGATAACTCGAACAAAATTGGTTGGCAATAGCATCAAGAGTGAAAATTAATATTACTAATTCACAATCCACAACATAATAGACATGTGCTTAGCATCATAATATTATAACGTATTACGAATACTCAAATGTGCGTTTTATAATATAAAAAAAATTAACCACACCTGAAGATGGCAACTCGTTGCTGAAACGCGTCGTGTTAACAACACATAAAGTCACAAGGCGGACACCAAAATACAAGGTATTTCTAATACTTCTTATTATTATTTGATAACTCGAGACGCTAATGACCTCTGTTGTCGAGTGTCTATAACCTACAATTCAATTCGATAACTCGAATTATTTAGTGGCAAGTCATGGTTCGGGCTATCGAAGTTCGACTGTATTTTCATAGGTTAATATAGGCACGTATAAGTAGTCGTCGCTAGTTTGTAAAATGCATTGTATAGTGTAGATCTGCTAAGCTGTGTCATTCGAGTGGTTCACTGGCTGAGCGGTCTAAGGCGCGCGAATACAAGATTCGAGGTTCGAGTCCTAGCTTTGAATAATATGAAATATTTGAATTTTCTTTTATTATTAAACAATAAATTGAAAAACATTAAATTACTATTGAATTTTACTTTCCCACACTAATGCGAGAAAGACGTTCCCGCACACCAGCCTTTTAAGTGACCCATTACAGGCCGATATACATACATTAAATTAATTGTAAATTATAGACGCGTCGACAACTCAGGTCATTAGCGTTTTCAACACAACAAATAATCCATTTGTGTATTAGAATCCGCCAGCCGGCATACACAAACCGACTGGTACGAACTCGGGTCCCCGGGAGCGCTAATTCCCAAAGAACACTGGAATGGAATTAGCGATAGCAACCACATTCCAATGTCCCCCCTGGGGGGGTATACATACATGTAAAGTAGCTATTTTATAATGGATATGATAAAAAAAATTAAATAGGAGTGAAGCTGGTCGCAAAATTATTTCTAGTTCAGGTCTGTTTCGAGCTGTTAGATAACATTATTAAATACATACCATATGACCATCCATGGATGGCAACTCTATTCATATCGATATAGTTTAATGTTTCGGCAAGCCACTGTAATACTTCTACTTGATCATCCAATTCCACCGTTCCCATTTTACAACGTAAATGACTTTCAAAGTGCATCCCGCGATGCTGCGAGCCTCGAGAATCAATTGCCACAACACAATAGCCCTGTGCAGCTAGCATATGCATGCGTAATTGTCTCATACCCTAAAAATAATTTCAATTACAAACCGATCCGAATTTATTTTAATGGAGGCGTCCCGACAAATAAAAATTCCCCGCAATCAATTCGGATGCATTTGTTATGGTTATAGTCCAGCAGTCAGGTACTTTTTACCTGGAAAGTATTCCGAAGTTAATGATATTTTGGTGTGTTGTTTGTGGGTACTCTGTGGAGTAGAATCTGAGTTTTCGACCTCGAGGACCCTGTGCTAACGTGGGGGGAGGCGAAAAACAACGAAATTTTACCACCTTTTTTGCTTTTTTCGAAATCTCTCAGAAACGGTCGACTTAAGCAATTCTTTCATTATGTAATGTTTTAAAGAGGATTACATTTCCTACAATTTTCATTCCCACAACTTTTCTGTGGTACTAATGGTAAGCGCGCTGCAGCTTCTTGAAAATCACCCGCTCGGCTTTTTGTAACCTTGGTAACCAATGGTTAAAATGTAATGTTCTTTTCAATAGTTTTATTTATTTTGTTCTTCATCGAACTTTAAATTGAAAATACACATGTTACACATTGGTTACCAAGGTTACAAAAAGCCGAGCGGGTGATTTTCAAGAAGCTGCAGCGCGCTTACCATTAGTACCACAGAAAAGTTGTAGGAATGAAAATTGTAATCCTCTTTAAAACATTACATAATGAAAGAATTGCTCAAGTCGACCGTTTCTGAGAGATTTCGAAAAAAAGCAAAAAAGGTGGTAAAATTTCGTGGTTTTTCGGCTTCCCCCACGTTAGCACAGGGTCATCGAGGTCGAAAACTCAGATTCTACTCCACAGAGTACCCGCAAACAACACACCAAAATATCACTAACTTCGGAATACTTTCCAGGTAACCCCCTTCATTTATTACCTGCCGCTTGGACTATTATTGAATTTTATTATTCATGTCATTTACTGAACTAGAAAACAAGTCTGTTAGGTACCTTAAAAGTATTCGATACCAGCTGTACTTCTGGACCACCGTAAACGTTCAATACTGTTGGATATTTTTTTCCCGGCTGGAAATTGTGTGGTTTGAAGACCATTGCATACAGCAAATGACCGGATGAGATCTGATGTGTGTAAAGTTCTGGACAATAATACTCGTTCTCGGGCGATGAAGATTCCAATAAGAAACCGACCGGAGTGAGCGTCACACCATCGACCGTCCAATCGGTATGAGATATTCGAAATATTTGACATGCGGGAAGCTTCTGTATATTGCTGTACACTGTTACTAATGTTGTACAGTCCTTGAAAACAATAAGTTTGCAAATTAGCCAGTGGCGGCGCGTGAACATTTTAAATGGGTGTTTTGCAGAGTCAACCTGGAGATTGGAGTAGCCCCCCCCCCTAATGAGGGAACCTCGAAAAAAAAAAAATTCAAAAATACATTTGATGCAATTTTTAAATGTATTTTTGATCTGAATAATTTGTCTATACATTGATTTCGCTAGCGCTAAAATCGTAAATAAAGTGATTTTTATAGCAATATTTATTATTGTATTAAAAAAAAGAGTGTGTGTGTGTGTGTGTGTACTATGTACGCACGTCAGAAGCTATACTTTTTTTACGTAACAAAACAAAAATAACTCCAAAAATTTTATCCCGTGTGCTAGTACTAAACGTTTGTAAAAGACGATAAAATAATAAAATAAAGATATTAAATAAATTAATTTAATTTAATAAATTATTAATTTATTAAATATATTTATTTATGATATTTATATCTAATTATTTATTAAAAAAAAAAAAGTATGCTTGTCTTGAGAATTGAACCCGAAACCTGTTGGTTATAAAGCCACTACGTTATCCGTTAGCGGTTAGACTATGGATACATCTAATCCCATTGCTATTATAATACGGTTACCCTGTGTGCATATGCCAACAGACTAGTTATATTAAATAAGAGTTCGTACTGTACGTCCTGCGAACCTAAAAAGCTTGCTTACGCATACAAATCTGTCTCTTTTTGTATTTTCTTTACTCTCTTTAACGCATTGATTTTGGTGCAAAATATAATGCAGAACGCGTCACTTGCGTAGTGAAATTAGTACGGCTGCGGACGGTTTATAGAATATAGGCCCCGTGGCATGCCGTCATTTATAATAATGCTATGTGATGGCTTCATAATTATGAAATTAAAACATATATTATGCAGATTTATAATACAATTTTTTTAGATTTATAATACAATTTTTTTTTAATTGTGCGTTATTTTCTGGCAGTGCGGCAGCTCTCATAGAGGAGCCGCCAATGAAATTAGCTATAGGTGTAGTATGTATAATGTGTAACGTTTTTTGTGGCACTTAAAAAATAAATAAATACGAAATGTAAATCGATCAATATGAGTTTCAACATACCTTATCTAAATCGACCATATATGAGTATCCGGTCCGTGTCAACAGTCTGATTTCACCGGGCCTCCTTAACGAAACTACATATAAATGTTTTTCGAGTGGACTTTCTCTTAAACCAAGAAAATATACAAGTTGCCTATTTACATCGGCCCATATTTCCATACTGGCCACTTCCCATTCTCCCGAAGTCAGCGCGACTTTCTGTGTGATCCTTGGCTGTAAAAATACACAATCCATCGGTTCAAGAGCCTCGTCCACATCGTTGCTCAGTCCGGAAATTTGCGCCGTAATTAAATACAAGTGTCTGAATCCGGTTTCCTCACTCGCCCAAATGAACTTCACTTCGCACGGTTCATTCGACGGTAAGAAGTAAAGAAGATCGTGTACATTGATCCAAAGCGAAGACTGTTGTGTGTAAATGACTTGAACTATGGGCGCTGAGCCCGGAGAACAATGATTCTCGCCATCGTAAATGTTCGGAGGCGGATCGGTGAAATTGTCTACCGATATTAAAGCCAAATCTAAACGTTGCTGTCTTCTGTCCAATAACTGCACCCAAACACTGTTCAAATGATATAATGTTAGAATAATAATTATACTTTTCTTTGGTATCAGGCGTCTTGATCCCCGAACAAAATATCCCCGACAAAATATCCCTGACAAAATATTCCCGGACAAAATATCCTCATGATAAAATATCCCCGGACGAAATATCCTCGGACGAAATGTCCCCCATGACAAAATAAACCTGTATAAAATATCTATATGATAAAATATCCTCGTATTAAATGTATTCACAATAGATCGTTCTCTCCACTATTTTTACAATTTTACCACGATTTCCCTGAAAAACAAGTTCCCCAAATTAAATCATTCCCTCAATAATTTATTTTAATAGTTCCCTCAATTATTTAAATCGTTCCCTCAACTATTTAAAATTTCCACGATTTTCCTGAAAAACAAGCTCCCCCATTTAAATCGTTCCCTCAATTCAGCGTTATTTTTTCTATAAATAGATTTAATATCAAACGAATCAGATCGAATTTATTTTCCAAAAATTTCGCAAATTTGTACAAAGATCTTCTTACTTTTGGCATTTTTAAGAAAAATCAAAAATCTCTCAGATGCTGTTTATATTATTTGAAATTAAAAGTGCGGGGTGCTGGAGTCAATTCAGCGTTATTTTTTCTATAAATAGACTTAATATCAAACGAATCGGGTCGAATTTATTTTTCAATAAATATTCATTGTTAATAATTAACTTGTTCTTATTTAATTTGTTTTTTAATTGGAGATATTTTGTAGTTAGGATATTTCGTTCGGGGATATTTTATCATGGGGATATTTTGTCATGGGAATATTTTGTCCGGAGATATTTTGACGGGGATATTTTGTTCGGGGATCAAGACGCATGGAACCCTTTCCTTTACATGGGGTAAATCCTGCTCCCTTCAAAACCCCCATTACCGATCGAAACTGTAATGTGACATGCGGGCTAACTTATCATAAAACCAAACTATTGGGTACAAGAACGACATAATAGGAGGTTGGTCATTATAAACGGACTTCACTGTAATTAATGTAAAATCTTACTATTGTGCGTCTGGTGTCCAGCCAACTCGAACAAGATATTCCATCCATGGAAACAGCATTGCTAACGTAAATTGTAATTCCAAATTAAACACTTCGACAATTTGTAAACTTTCGTTCAATTTGAACTGGATCATTTTCAAATTTGATTTTGAATTCGACGAACCGGCTCTCGGAAATCTGAATTCTTCAACTTCACCGCAATTTGACTGAGACGACGGAAAACAATAGATTTTTACATCGCTTTCGTCAACTTCTTCATATACAATTCTATAAACACCATCTATAAATAAAAAATGTAATGTAAGCAAATATTCTTCAAATACATAATAAAGTCGAAGCTGTGAGTTTACACATTGTCGGATTAAATTGCAGTTTCATGCTTTCATGGCCAGTAGACATCTTGGTAACAATTAATGTTTCCGGGCTAGGTAGCCGTGGTCCAATGGATTTTACTCCGTACGTTTCGCCCAAAGCTCCGTTGGGCATCTTCAGCGGCGATTGGCAATACGATGTGATCTTCTTGCTGGTCGACTGGCAAGAAGAAAATCCATTGGACCACGGCTACCTAGCCCGGAAACATTTGCTACCAAGATTGTCAGATTACATAATGACTTCTGTACATCCACGTTGCTGTAATGAAATGGAATATGAAGAGATTTTTGTACGGCTAGATTTGTTGATTAAATAAATTTTGAAAAGAGCAGCCAAGATAAATAAAGTTTTATTCTTTTGACAGATTGTCGAAAGAAAAAAATGTTGTTTATCTTGGCTACAGTTTCCAAAATTTATGAAATGGCTTGTTTCATTTATTGTTAAAATTATGAACGTTTTGCTATTATTTTCATGAAAATACCACTTTTTCACACAACTGCTGAAATTCATTGTTTGTAGCGTAAGTTGGGTCAACAGAAATACAATTGTTAACTTCCCATTGGAAGTTATTGTAATGGGTCCGAAAATCGCAATCGAAATGTATAACAAATTTTTATGTTTCAAGGTCACTACACTATTTTTAGAAAGATGTATGTGTGTACGCATGTACATATGCGTCCATTTCTTTCTAAGACGAAATCTCGAGAATGAAAAATGATATCGACTACGTTAGGGTGCCAATCGACGCGTATTAACGTAAATATGATCTGAAAGAAATTTTTTCATAATCGGTTCAGCCGTTCTTTTTTCTTAACCAAATAGACTCCAAAAAAGCAGATTTTACACAATATCTCGCGAATAAAAAATTATATCGACTTCGTAAGGGTGTCAATCGAGGCGTGTTAACGTCATTTTGATCCTACATAAATTTTATAAAAATCGGTTCAGCCGTTTTTTTTTTTTAATTATTGTTAAAAATAAATAATAATTATGTTTTAATGATTAAAATGATTAATTTTCTGTGTAATATCTAATTTAATTATTATTATTAAATATTTATCAAACTGGGAAGTTCGTCGTGTGGACCTCAAGGGTCGCACTTTAGTCCTAATAAACGACCCACCTTACGGCTTGTTTTTTACCTCTTTTGATAAATATTATACAATGCTGTGCCCACATACTGCGTTATAAAAGTACACATTCAGTTCTGATTATGTGTAATCTGACAGTTTCGATTATAATAAAATCAAATACCTGTACAAATTGGCTGCCACCAATATCCTTGAAATCTACAGAATTCTTCTTGCATGACATATGAAGGAACACCAGCTGATAAAGGATCATCAGCTAAACTTCTGCCACCTTTATGAGCAAATGTCAAGCGTAAATTGCTTCCCGATACTGTATGACACACCCAAATGTCATTATTGCACACGTAGGCTACGAGATCTGGATTCGAAGGACATATTTGCGGGCTTAGCTTTGCGCCTGAACAGTTTAACCTCAATTCAGTCGGAAATAAAGGGCCAGTCTAAAAATATACAGTTTTCTTTCAAAAATTACGCCTTTCTTAATTCTATACTTTGCTCATAAAAACAATTTCTATGTGTACCTGTCGCGATGAGAAAAGATCAAACAAAATCATGCACACATAATTTATAAACCATACAGCTGGAATATTATAATATGCGTTTTTGAGGATACTAATCCTTTGCCAATCATTAGAGATAAGTTCCTGAAAAATGTTGCGATTAATAAATCCTCGATTGGCGAGACTGAAGTATTTTAAGATGACCAGGTTAATTCTAAATGTGAAGTAGGTATTGTTATGAAATTATTTTCTTTGCAAATCGCATGTTATTTAAAAAATTGCGTATAAAAAAATGTTGGCTAGAGAAAAAGGAACGCTTTATGTCCAGCGTACGTCTTTAATAAATGTTATGACGCAAATCCAACAACACAGTTGACGTCCCGCACATCAGGGTGGTGCAAAAAATATGATCACTGTATCACTCCACTCGTGGAAATGAGTGCTTTTGATCTTTTCTGGTCGTATGAGGCATAAATATTTGTTGAAACTAATATACTTGCACGCTATTGGCAACTGGCCAGTGCGTTAAAGGTGCATGACGCGCATTTACCAGTTTAGCGAGTCATTAATTAGATAGCAATTGTTTTTGCGAACATACTTCAATAATATTGTGACACATACCAAAAATCCCGTATCCACACACTGAAATAAACTACTGGCTGCTGGAAAAATGATTTTCCCCGATTCACTGTGAAGCTCGTAAGATGTAATGCCCCATGTTGCTAATCTCTGCCTTTCAAACAGTAATTGTTCTTCTCTTGAGTATCTATTTAAGGTAGACAAACTCGGAAAATTCGATTCAATGACAGATTGCCACTGTAACCGATGACTTGTTGCATGATCTGTATTTGATATATCGGTATAAAGAAGTGTAGTTTCTCTGCCGTTATGTGCAATACTTAAAAAATAGATTCGCATCCGTCCATCAGGTAAAGATCGAAAGGACACAGATGTCGGAACCATTGACGACAAACTGGATAGTTTTCTTCGCAAGTCATTTACAACAGATTTTAATTCTGACCAGCTAAGTTTGTTATTTTCTCCATTTGCCTTTATACAGTCATTGCAATTACTTATTCTAATTTCTTCATCCATTTTTTTAAATTAATTGAGTAAGAGTGCACATCTGTAGGAACAAAAAATATACAATATCAAGCCCTACTTTTTTCAATTAACCTCAACTAGAAGTTTCATATTACTGACTAAACATCACACGAAATGAATGTTTACGTACTTATTCATTGGAAGACTATTGGCAAAAGGCTTGTTTTTTGTAAAAATTTGTTGTTTTATATAAAATTTATTTTACTTTTTCCTAAACCGCTGTCGGCCAGCTGTCTTTGTTAACTTCACTTTGCTGACTGACAACTGCATTGCCAATGTAATAAAATATATCACCATATTGATTTTTATTTCTTTCATGCTAGGAGGATAGCGTAATTTATACATACTGGAGTAGGTTCACAAACATCACCACCTAGGTTCGAGTAATTTCTAAACAACGCGCATTCATCGTTCCCTGACGCGCATTAAGTAGACAAGCAATTTTAAAAACAAAAAAAGTCATTGTCAACATTAAATATGACCCCCTAAGTATTTAAAATCCTACTCAGCATAAGGCCGGCCGCACATTTCCTACTATCGGATGTGATTGTCTGAAACGATTTAAAAACGGACCACTGCCGACAAAATAGTATAGAAAATGGTCGACAGAGAGTTATTGGCAATTGCTTTTCTACTCTCACAACGAAAAAAATAAATAAAACGTCGCTATTGGATACATCCTTTGAATACAAAAAGAATTCAAGAAAGTCGGACGTCCGATCCGATATCGGATCGCAAGTGTGCGATATTGGTCATATAAACACATAGATATTTGAGCGTCAGACACCCGGATCCGACAATCGTTTCAGACAATCGGATCCGATAGTAGGAAATGTGCGACCGGCTTAAATAAATAATATGATCCTTACGTAATGTGTTCAAAGTAAAATGTCTTTTTCTTAAACAACAAGTATAAAATATAAAACTACTGATTGTTAATCTGGGTGCACGGCAGTGCACCCGCCAATTCGAGCACTGCGTAGCCTACCTTTTCTCGAAGCGATTCGGTGCATTTAATACTTACTATAATAACTGAAATATTTTGCAATTGATACAAAAACATAAAAATATATAAGTTCGGTAGTTTAATATTTCAAGCAATTTATCAATGAAATGAATTTTCACACTTTATTCCAGATTCAAGGGGGTGGGCAGCTGCAAAGTTGCATTTAAACATTATATCGTCCCAAGCGAGGTCCCAAGTTATTTTCACACTTTATTCCAGATTCCAGGAAATGGGCAGCTGCAAAGTTGCAATTAAACATTATAATATCTTGCTAAGTTGACGTAAAACACAAAAATCTTTTTCAATGACCATATATTTAATAATTTATTTAACAAAATTATATTATTAAAACTAAATTCTAAGAGAACACTTATACATTTTTTATTCTAAATAAAATACAATAATAGCTTAACAATTAACACAGGGAAAAAGTGAGAAAGTATGCTGCTGCTATATAGATGATTGTGCTTCGAAGAATTTTGTCTGGAACAAAAAACAAAACAAATAAGCTGCTAAATTAACGATGTTGTTATTTCATTTTTGCAGAGGTATTTTCGTCTACACAAAGAAGCAACGCCAACACAGACAACAATAAGACGACCAGAAATTATGAACTCGATATTAGTGAATTTCAAGCGATAATCACCTTTCTTGACGCATTCACTTTTTTGTACAGACGAAGCCATTTTCCAGTCTCTTTTAATTTTAATACTATTCTACCACAATTCAACAATTAATGGGTTGTGTTCGTTAGTCTCTTCTTTTTGATTATTTTCATCAAAATGACAGGGGCGCACGCGCGCTATCGCACGCGCATAGAAGTAGAGAACTGGACAGCGCTATCCGTATCTTAACAATGTAAGTATTAAAAAAGTGGCCATAAAAAATGGAAGCGAGATAGATCGTGTGACGCCAGTTAAGTAATTAACTGACCTGAGTTACATTTAAATCCATCTTCATCGATATATGGAGTCTCATCTTTACATTTACAGGTGTGCTGATGCTCGCAATATGCACCCTCAATACAGTGACTATCATATCTGCATTGTTCATTGACACCTGCAACAAAAAAAGTAGTTCCAGAGATAAGAATTTATGACTTAATACCCCCCCCGCGAGAAATTCTCCCCCTGCAAAGATACTTAGCGAAAGAATTTTTAGAATCGGTTCAGTAGTTCCAGAGATAAGAATTTATTATTTATTACCCCCCCCCGCGAGAAATTCTCCCCCTGCAAAGATACTTAGTGAAAGAATTTTTAGAATCGGTTCAGTAGTTCCAGAGATAAGAATTTATTATTTATTACCCCCCCCCCCGCGAGAAATTCTCCCCCTGCAAAGATACTTAGTGAAAGAATTTTTAGAATCGGTTCAGTAGTTCCAGAGATAAGAATTTATTATTTATTACCCCCCCCCCCGCGAGAAATTCTCCCCCTGCAAAGATACTTAGCGAAAGAATTTTTAGAATCGGTTCAGTAGTTCCAGAGATAAGAATTTATTATTTATTACCCCCCCCCCGCGAGAAATTCTCCCCCTGCAAAGATACTTAGCGAAAGAATTTTTAGAATCGGTTCAGTAGTTCCAGAGATAAGAATTTATTATTTATTACCCCCCCCCCCGCGAGAAATTCTCCCCCTGCAAAGATACTTAGTGAAAGAATTTTTAGAATCGGTTCAGTAGTTCCAGAGATAAGAATTTATTATTTATTCCCCCCCCGCGAGAAATTCTCCCCTGCAAAGATACTTAGTGAAAGAATTTTTAGAATCGGTTCAGTAGTTCCAGAGATAAGAATTTATTATTTATTACCCCCCCCGCGAGAAATTCTCCCCCTGCAAAGATACTTAGTGAAAGAATTTTTAGAATCGGTTCAGTAGTTCCAGAGATAAGAATTTATTATTTATTACCCCCCCCGCGAGAAATTCTCCCCCTGCAAAGATACTTAGTGAAAGAATTTTTAGAATCGGTTCAGTAGTTCCAGAGATAAGAATTTATTATTTATCCCCCCCCCCCCCGCGAGAAATTCTCCCCTGCAAAGATAATTAGTGAAAGAATTTTTAGAATCGGTTCAGTAGTTCCAGAGATAAGAATTTACTATTTATTACCCCCGCCCCGTACCCCGCGAAAAACTCATTCTCTGTGAAGGTATTAAAACAGCAATACACAGATATTTAACACACACACGTAACATAGCGACTGTGTAACAGTATAGTGCGGGAAGACGCGACGTAACTACGTGCGTTCTGAACGACGTTCCAATCAAACGATTTTACACCCGCGCCTAAAGATGTTTCTCATCAAAAATCAAAAAACTTACATTAAGTACGTTAAAAAATCAGTACATACAAATTACTAAATCTTTTGGCCGCTGCTTCGTTCGCGTGAACATCGATTTTGCTCTTGCTCGCAACTGTTAATGTCGGTTTTGACGAGAACTATATCTTAATCCGAACGTAGCCGGATAAAAAATATCCTATACTTTATTCAAGTCGCGACCTCGACCTCCACCGCGCTCATCGAGGTATTTTCAGTATGTTCGTACCCTAAGTTATAACGAAACTTCTGTCTGTAATTTCTTTCTCTTGTGGGTTTTTGGGTATTTTATATAATAACTAAATGAGAGAAAGTGTTTACAGAATGTTTTTCTGTCTGTTTAATTATATCGGCACCAATCGAAAACGGTTAGACCAATTTTGTTAATTAGTTGGTACCGATTACCAAAACTTAACGCCTGAACACATTAGCGCGGTGTCGGTGGCGTTTGAATGCAACACTAATAAACAAATGAACACGCGCATATATGTCGCTGCTTGTCAGCGGTACAGCGTTCTGGTGCTGCGTTCTATGGCGCGGTGGTGGTCAGACACAACTTGTTGAGTTTGACCGCGCGACGTATAGTAACGTTATTGTATCCATACAGAATTACAAAATTTATCTAGAAAGTTAAAAACTGCTCGAGGTCATCGCAAACGACACCGCAACAGTGTAGCCTATTCAAAAAACGCCACCGCCACCGCGATAATGTGTTCAGGCCTTTAACTGACCACGCTTAGGTTCAGACAGAGACAACGTTCAGATAAAGTTCCCGTTATAACCAACATTAATGCGATAAAATTTACTGGAAATATCGACGTTTATAGCAGAAGAAAAACTAAAGAGTGGACTAAAATTAGTAACGTAATAAAATGCATTGTTGTTTAATACTTACGCCCAACGCACATTGTTAATTCCTCGTTTTTTATGTAGTTTCGGGCACACTGACATGTAAAATTACTTCTGAAGCACAAGTAGGCATTCGGTCGACAATCCTGATCAGTATTGCAGTGCTGATTCAGTTCTGAAATATAAATAAATCGTCATTATTACTAAGCTATTTTAATTTTTATACGATTCAGTGTATTTTTTCTATAACATAAATTAATTGGAGTTTCTGAGATAATTTTTTCATATATCGTAATTCTTTTCATGTTTTCATGCGTTTAGCAAATGTGTGACTTTTTAAACGGTTTTATTTAGCTTGACCCCGTACTTATATTTGTTTGTTTGTTACTATCTTTGTTTCAAATCTTGCGACAACTTTTTCAACTACTTCTACTTAACCGATTCTTCTGAAACTTTGCATACACATTGAGTTCCCGTGACTATACAATATTATGATAATTTTAACTTGGTAACGAGGTATGATGGTGGAATCAGGAGGTGGACAGTTGAAAGGATGAGGAGTTATATTTAGGAGCATAATGATATACGGGCCAGAAATCAAACTAAAAACTAGAAAATAAAAATAGGTGAAAAAACTTTTAAGTTAAACGGTTTTATTTTAAATCATCAGCTTTACCAAAAACTAGAAAATAATTAGGACACAAATCAAGGGGCACTTTGTGTCGCTGCGTCAGCGGAATAAGTAATAAAAACGTGGGGCGCATAAAAATCTGTATAACAACTGTATAATTATTAAATATGAACGGCTTGTCTAGAAAAATGTGTTTCCAAGCCCACCAACAGAAATATTTAAAATGCGCCCAATGTTTTTATTACTTAGCCCGCTGACGCAGCGACACAAAGTGCCCCTTGGTTTGTGTTCTAATTATTTTTTAGTTTTTGATACAGCTGATGATTTAAAATAAAACCGTTTAACTTAAAAGTTTTTTTTACACTAAGTGCTTTCTGGTATGGTACATTTTATTTTAAATACTCTTCATAATAAATAAAACACCGCGCGTATTTTAGGATTTTTTAAGACAACCCCTAAGGCTATTCGTACGAAGGTCCACTAAGAAGGGGTGCAACGGGGTGTTGAAGTTTGTATAGGAAGGTATAAAAAAAAATCTAAATATACGTGAGCGGAGCCACAAGTAACCGCTAGTTAATAATATTATAGAAAAATATAATAGGTATCTCCTATATTCTGATCTGTTTTTCGTTGCCCTGATTAGCCTGTTTGCGTTAAATATTTAACGCAAACGTTAAACGGTCAGAACTCGCATACGAAATTACACTTAATAAAAAATCCAGGTCATACAAACAGAAAAACTGGCTTTTATTTAAACTTCCATTAAGCTTCTATATGAAGAAGTAAAATGATTTGCATTTACATGAGGTATGCGCAGTATTTATGTGTTGTGTGGGTTGTGGAACGTCAGGCGCCAACAATTCATTGTTGGTGTCAAACAGTACGTGCATTCAAAACATGTCTTCCCAAATCAATAGCTTTCATTTGTCTATCCCGTCGTAGTTCACATTTATTGGTAAATTGATAATTTTTACATGTATACGAGAATATTATTATTATAATATTATGTGTCCATAAATCAAAATCGCTTACGTCGATTTTTTATAATTTTTTCTATATTTTTAGGTGACTGTTTTGTATGCATAATTATTCATAAAACAGTAAAGGGACCTCTGCCTGTAATTTTATTTTTTAAGTGAAATTTTTGAAGTGAAAACTTCCTTAGGAACGTTAGGCATTTTTTGCCTGGGTACTGAAATAACGTGAAGCGTTCGCAAATAACCGTAAGAATTCGCAATCTGACTGTTCGCAATCTGACCGTTCGCAACCTGACCTTAAGAATTCGCAACATACTTATATCATAAAAACGGCCGTCTACACACTTCCATTCATAGCGCAGTTGGTTATGTCTTTGCGTTTTATGCATAAGAACCTGGGTTCGAGACCTGATAGCAGCGTAGAATTTTTGGCGTTTTTTTTTCTAAATTCTACTAATATTTATTTATATATTTTTTTATTTTTATTATACTTATTCTTTCTTTGACAATAATTATAATTTTTTTGAAACCAAGGTGGAATTAATTAAAAATACAATTTTAGTAATAAATTATTTTTATGCGCTATAATAGATGACACCAAAAATTAGAAAATCTGAAGTTTTCACTTCTGTCGTGTGGTCATAAGCACACACACCCATTTTTGTAGCCTTGTTTTTTTCCGTTCGGTTACGCATGTAACGCGCATATTCGGTCACGTCACGTCACGTCTAATCGAAAAATCGCGTATATATCGCAAAACTATTGCAGAACACTGCGTCATCCCAAACGGCCAACTTGGTAGGTACCTATGTATAATATCATAATATATTGCAGTGCACATAAGGGATGCGCGTGGCGTAGGGGTATCGTAGCTGCTATACGCAGTATGTCGCTGATTCGAACGGGGGCGGCACCATTAAATTTAGTTTTTTTTTTTAAATATTCCATATGCCACATGATATCTATTTATTTATATTTTTTTCTATTTTGATTATAAGTATTATATTTTCTCTGTTTATTTTTTATTTTAATTTTTTACTATCATATAGTGTCAAGCTTAGAGCGGTGTGTACTTTTAGCTTTGCAGAGTTTCAGCCACGTAAACAAAATTATATATTATAAGTTGTAACCTTTCTATTGCACGAGCGCTACGAACGTCAAATCGAACGAAATTCACTCACTATTAATGCGCGTTTGAAGTTTTCTAGTTGGGCCGCACTGTTTCATGTTAATTAATTTATTTAGATTTAAAATTTATGTTGAGGAACGAATTTCTCTCGACTCGTCGCTGTTTGGACGTTGCTGTCTCTTTTCACTGCAATAAAAAATGCTACTTATAAATCTGGGTGACTCACACATTTACTGGCTAATGAATCTTTTCTAAATGCAGTTTAAATTTAAAATATATGAACGGATAAAGCGTTTTTATACAATGTTATACAAAATAGACTTAAAATATCTATCTGAGGTTGCAGAAAATTTTACCAAACATTGACGCAGGTGGTTTTGTTTTGTGGTCAATGGTCACAATTATTATATTTATTGTAGAACGACGTGCTACGTGTGCAATGTGCATAGTCAAATAGATACAAAAAGTACCTACTACCTACATTAAAGTTTAATTATTTCAATAAAGAATAAGTACTAAGTTCCTTAATTTAATAAAAGATTCTTTTGTACATACATGGTAAATTGATGTCTTTATCTTTTCTCCCATTCTGTAAGAATTTCCAATTAAATAACTCGTAGGTCGAAACAAAATGGCCAGATGTAGTTGTAGGGTTCCGTACCTGATACCTCCGAACGGAACCCTATTACTGAGACAAGCGACTAGGCCCTGCAGTCAGGATTCATTCTGATTGGTCGAATACCCCATCTTGATGTTGTTTGACAAACACACACACCTAAACGAACGTAACAACTAACTAATGAACTCTGTATACTAATATGGATAGTTGATAGCGATTAAAAAATGGGTAAAATTGTATATGGAGAATCTTCAAATACGTATTATTTTTCAAAACAGGCATGTTAATGTTCACAAAATTAGAATGAAAACTTCAATCTTATTCTTTCTATAAAAGTCGATGAATTTTCTGACATTACAAAATAAAACTTAATTAAAATTTATTTTTCTATTCCAATTTCTCAAGAACACTGTTAGAGTATACATTTTGGGCATCCTATAATATCTCAAATAATAATAATAAATTAGGTTTTATTTTGAAATGTCAAAAGATTGATCGACTTTTATAGAAAGAATTAGATTACAAGCCTTATATGAAGTTTTCATTCTAATTTTGTGAACATTAATGCCTCGTCTTGAAGAATATGTGTTTGTTCCACACATATGGAACCCATTTTTTAATCGCTATCAACTATCCATATTAGTATACAGAGTTCACTAGTTAGTTGTTACGTTCGTTTAGGTGTGTGTGCGTGTGTGTCAAAAGACATCAAGATGGGGTATTCGACTAATTAGAATGGACCCTGACTGCAGGGCCTAGTCGATTGTATTACTGAACCTACGGTGTCTGTTCGTCTGTCTATCACAAGGCACGATCTCACAAACGGTAAGAAGCAGTTAGTTGAAATTTTCACAGATTGTGTGTTGTTAGCGCAAATAACTATTAGGATTAAATAACCAATTAATTTTAATAAATTAATGTTTTTATATTACTGACAAAAATTGCAATTCGTTTCTGTGGGTGTCACTTTTCTTTAGCCCTTATTCTAAAGAACATTGTCTGCTTTTGGTCCCAATGTTTCTCAGAGTAAACATATATAAGTGGGAAAGATCTTGTTATATAGGTGAGTTGTGAATAACTAACGGCCGTATTCATAGTTAACCCTTAAGTAGTAAGGGACACTTAACTCTTTCCTCAAATCGAATATGCGTTTCATAGTCAAAATTGACTTCTGTAAAGGCCCTTACATCACCCTCACCTTAAGGGTGGGTAGTATGTCCTTTAAGTGTCGAAAAAGTATGTGCGTCTTTATTTAGACAAAGAAGCAAATAGACGTAGGTAATAATTATTATTATTCTGCTAATCTAACCAGCATTCTCTGTGTAAACAGTGTAATATTACGTAAAATAAAGATTATAAAAATGGACGATTTTGACGAATTATTGTACGATAGTAGTGATAACGTTTAAAAAAGAGATATATACGCAATCTTGAAAATCCTTTTGAATTTTACGAAGAAAATGAATTTTCGAAAAGATATCGATTCAGCAAAGGAGTTGTAATAGATGTATTGTTAACCATTGGTATTCCATCGTTTGACGAAAAGTAATAATCGTGGTTAATAGTGGCTAAAAACACGCATTTATATCAAAAATTACAACTAAACACAATCAGTCTGCAGTATGATCAACTGTTCTAAAGGAAAAAATCATGGAGGTTTACTATAATTCTTCCCTCACTCAAGGAAATGACTATGAAATGCTCCTTTGAATAAGGTGCCCTCAGCACTCAAGCGACCCTCAGCGAAGGGACCCTTATCACTTACCTTAAGGGTTATCTATGAATATGGGCATAAGTCTAAATCCCCCCTAAAAATGGGTAAAATCCTTTCACGATCCCCCCCCCCACAAAAGGTGCGTCGTCTATTGCGGGTATACGTTATAGAAATAATTTAAATCTTACCCGAATACTTTTGCAGCCCAGCGTCACGGTTGACGATTCCTGCGTCGCGGTCGTGTTGCTGTTGAAGTTGTTCGGCATATTTTTCTTCAGGTGTTTTTGAACTACTGCCACCTCCGTACGGTCCTCTACGAAATGCCGACGTCACTGTTATACACAAAACAAAATAAACAATCAAATGAGCATCGACCATTTTTATAGCGCACTTGATCTTCATTTTTTATATACACAAATTGTTTTAATGTTCTTGTACTCTTGAAGTCTATTTCTGTATTAAAACAGATCCTCGTTCTTTTCAATTCCAACCTGTTTTTTTTTCTAAGCGCATTTAGTGTCTTATCAAAACTGGACAGTCTAAATTGGTTTCATTTAATTATAAACTTATATTTAAATCTGTTTAATACGTCAGAATATTCATTTTTTAAATAAAAATACTTAATTTGCACATATTTTTTAGTGTGAATTAAACTGCACATATATATGTTTTTGTCGTAAAGATTAATTTAAACACTTATTCCAAAACATTGTCAATGTTTAATTTTATTTCTTGATTTACCGTTGTAAATCCTACAAATAATCATTTTAAAAATGTTAGACTTTTATTATAATATCGATATTAAAATTTTCTTTACGAATTATGCGAGTATAAGCGACGTGGATAGTTTTAACAGTAACTTCAAACTAATCAAGCTCACGAAATATTCAAGTTAACATTTACAAAAGTGGACTTTGATTTGCATAATTAGTATATAAAAACTGAGCGGTCATTTTATACCATAATTTCGTTATAGTGAACACGATATTCCACTGCCAACTCTGACGTTGTACTTTTATAAATTAAAAACAGTTTCTTTGTTAAGTTTCGCCCGTCCATTTAATCGATGAAAAACGGAGTGTGCTGTAAACCGGGTTAAACGTGTTTAGTTTCTTATTCAAGCGTCGCTGGCTGTTTGATCGATAGTTGATTAAAAAGAACCGATGGACGAACGGGAAAGATGATCGAATTTCCCCCGCGGAGGTGCGAAAATAATATTACGGCCAACAGATGTGTCTGAACATCTATCGACTGCAACAAAATATCATGTCTGAAAACACTTCTGGAAAATACATTAAATGTACGTAGTGTTGCTGTCTAGATCTAGACTTTCTAGACTCTTGTCTTGTCTTGTCTAGATTTTCAAGACAAGACTTGCAAAAGTCTTGTCTAGAAATTTTCAAGACAAGACAAGAGTTTTTTGATCTAGACTGAGACTTAGTGAAGTCTTGATATTTCAAGACAAGACAATACTTTGACAGTCTTGTCTAGACGGCAACACTAATTTAGAAGGAAAATTACTTTTGCATTCTGAGAAAATGGCGTCTAGAGTCCGCCATATTGAATTTTCCGTGGCGTCATATACCTTATTTGTAATCTTCTCAAGAAAACCTTTCTTTTTATACCAATATCAATGTATTTTGATTATAGTGTTGCCGTCTAGATCTAGACTTTCTAGACTTCTGTCTTGTCTTGGCTAGATTTTCAAGACAAGACTTGCAAAAGTCTTGTCTAGAAATTGTCAAGACAAGACAAGAGTTTTTTGATCTAGACTGAGACTTAGTGAAGTCTTGATATTTCAAGACAAGACTTTAGTGAAGTCTTGTCTTGATATTTCAAGACAAGACAAGACTTTGAAAGTCTTGTCTTGTCTAGACGGCAAGGGGCAAGGGGATTTAAATCCGAGAGTATTTTCTTACATTTATAGATTACTACGAGTTAATTCGACCTGAAGATGTTGAAGAGGAAAACGACGCCTCTTTGGTAACTGGTAAGGATCTATTTGGACACATTGTTATTTATGTATGTATAAGAAATGCTCTTTGGAGCTGCAGAAAAAAATGTGTCTCTCCCCTATAATGAAATCCTGGACCCACCAGTGGACCTCCACACATCGCACTGACTTTTTTGATCAGCCCATGGTCCTGCATGGACGGATTATTGCTCGTTAGTCCCTTTCTGGATTTTTCCGAGATAATTAATGGTAACAGATTGTAGGGTCATCTATATGATCTATGACATCAATTTATGAAAGATAAACAAAACCGCTGGAACCGTTTTCAAAAAAATTCGACTGATGACCAGTCCTATACTTCCCACCTAGTAAATATTTGCAAAAAATAAACACTTTTTTTTTTATTCTTTGACTAGGCCCAAACAACCTTAGCTGTTGGTGGTCTTTAAAACACAATTTAATTTTTATTCTTTGAAAAAAGCATGGCCCTCTTTTTTGTTTGGTGATCTACTGATGGCTAGCTTAATATAGCAAAAATCATGGTTACCTTGATTTACGTACAATTTTTATTTTTTTTAGTAAAATATTTTTTTTCTCGAAAACTATACATTTTAGAGAAAAAAAATATTTACATTTTTTTCATATTATTACATCTAGAATTCATTTATATTTTTTTTACCTATGTTAATACGTGACATTGAGGACGTTTTTTTGAATATCTCAGGATCCAGTGAACCGATTTGACTCAAAATCTAATCAGATCTAAGTTAAAGGCTGATAAACACAATAGAACAATCGGCATGCCCGTATGTTGTTCCGTTCTTAAGATATCGAAGGCGAAAAATTGACCACATACACACACACATACACACATACACACACACACACACACACACACACATACATAGGGTCTCAAAACGTGAAGATCTGTTAAAATCTCGAAATATTTTTTTTGGACTGAATCCATTACTTCCCTACCATAGTAGAGGTGGGAAGTAAAAACCGAAATTTTTAATTTGACTTCATCATAGTAAACTATTCTCATTTGAGGGAGTGGGGAGGGGATAAAAAATTGTAGAATCCCATTAAAAACTCAAAGTTTAAAATTTTGTTTCGATCCGATGAACGATGTGTCATCCTGACCTCTGCATAGACGGACGGACGAATGAAGGGACGGACATCTAAAATTCGCTTTTTAGGTATGTAAGGACTATGAAATGTCGTGTCATACAAAACCCCGAATCAAGCGCGGATCCACCGTTGTGGGCACGGTGGGCATGGCCAGAACCCTAATTGAGGTTGATAGGCTGATGTTATATCTGCAATGCCTTAATAAAATTTAAAAAAAAACGAACCTTGCGGGTAAGAACGCGAGCGACTTTTTTATTTTGGCTACTAGTCTAGTAGTTTGTACTGTTTGACGTTTCGTTAGCGAGTCCATTGTCCGACTCGCACTTGGCGGATTTCGGGTGACCGTGATCCATATACTTTAATTATATACCGCGGATTGTCCATTTACTCAATGTGCGGTGAGTGAAGGCCACAAAGAGAGCAAAAATATATCTGTGTCTCTTTTGACGAAGTTATTCCGCATTAATTCCGATGATGTCATTGGTCGATGTACGGACGTTCCATCTGAACAAAATGTAAACAAAACGCTTGACAGCTGTTGTCATTATAACGTAACCTAGTTTAATTTTGTTAAAAACAGTTTTTTACTCATATTCCTTGAAATTCATAGTGATATAAGAAGTAAACACAGGTATTCCATGTACACAAGTATTCCATGAACTGAAATATAAACACCACTTGAAACGTAATATATAAAGACAAAGAAATATGTCATGGATGCCATTGACGTAAAACCTCACTGCCCCAGTGGTCAATAGTAACCTTCTCTCTTTTAAAAATTCTGTCTTTGTCTATGGAAGTAGCCAATCAGGAACCTGCCAGCTGGGTTCCCATAAAAAGACAGAAATATATACCCGCACGTATGTTGGCTTCACGATTTTTGATCTTTCAGCAGTATAGATTTCTTATGTACATGCCGTGATCACAACCTTTTTAGAGGGCTGTATCCGCGCCTGCCCCGAATAATTCGAGAGAGAAAAATATTATAGATAGAGATTCCGTTACTATATTTTATGTAGTAGTATATTGACAAGGGAACTATTAATAAAATGATGAATAACAAACCAAATATTACGTATTTCGATGATTTTGGTTCACTTTATATTTTTAACACGGAAATTACATTGACTACTTTTATACGTGAGCTTTGGATAAAGCCGCATTCACACAATGGCGTTGGGTCGCCAACCTCCATTTTATTGCGTGAGCAGCAAACTTAAAAAAGTGGGTTATCACAGATTAAAATCTATAGCGTGCCAGCTCTTAACATCGTATGACATATTATTTACAATAAAATTGCTTTTCTAATAAAGAAAATTTTCCGCCAGTCGGCTCTTTAGCCATTTGTCGTGGAATGTATTCACAAGCAACACAAATAATTTATCTGAAAAACGTGCTTTCTTGAACAATATTGGCAAAGTATGAAAGCACTCATAGACCGAGAGCTACTGACAATTTTTTGGTGTTATTTATTCAAGGCCTTATTTTTGTGAAGACGTTGAGGGAGGCATATTAATGTGCCCTGAGTAAGGGATTTTGCTAGATAGCGGTATGGGAGGGATGCAGACCGCCCCCAACATGTATCAAAAAAATGGTCACAATTATTATTGCTTCAAGGCTGAAATTGTTTGTGTAGCTTGTCGGTGACCCAATAATACCATTATAACATTTGCAGATCGATTATCGATTAGTCAGTATTAAAGGGGTGGCAGATCACCCTAAACGTGTCGACGAAATTTATATTATTAGTTCAAGGTTCAAGTTTTAATATGTTGTTATAGCGACTGTTTTTAACCCCCTCTCTTAGAGGGAATCTTGCTCGCCTTAGGAAAACTCACGTATATTTTGAAATTCTAAACCTGCTAAAAAGAAGCATACAATAAAGAACACAAATGTCCTGACAAAGTTCCGCCGACATCAAACCCGGGGAATTGATAACGAAGGGAACAGCAGCACTTTCGACAATACTGCAGCGAAGAACGGCATCAGCTGTAAGCAGCTTAACTATACGGCCCTCCGAGGAGTCAAAGGACGATAAATTGATTATTGAAGATAAAAACCCTTATTGCTACCGTATACTATGCCACCCACCATCGCAAAAAAAACACAGCACGCACACGAGACGAAATTCATTAAACAATTTTGAAGTGAAACTTTACACTTTTATCCCGAAATCACCGAAACTATGTAATTTTGTTTACGTGGTTTTGGTAATTAGTTCAGTCGAATTAGATTAAAGTGAAGCAAATAGAAAAACTAATCGGTAAAAAGCTATAAATTGCTGGAGACCTTTATTTTGGCATACTTTTGAACATACTAAAAGTCCTGACCTCTACCTCCAAGGCTCGATCCGCCATCTTGAAAAAAAGGTGCTCCAATCCAGGTTTTTCATCATATCTCGGTAATCGTTGGTCCGATCGGGATGAAGGTTATTATAAAAATTAAAGCTCATTAGATTCTCTATAAAAAAGGTAGAATTCATTTTTTCCATATCTTCAATAGTATCTCTGTAACACACCGGTAAATTTTTTACTCATACGCTGTGCTCTTGAATCTATGCTTCTACGCGTTTAAAATATCACCGAAAAACTATCAGCAACATTTTTAAATTTCTCATAATTAATTTGATACTAATGTCGATGAAATAGGGTCTTACAATAGTCCCTATTTTATTTATTGTAAATTATAGACGCGTCTTGATTACATTAAATAACTATTTACTTAAATAGTGATTTGAACCCTGACCAGTATAGAAGCGAACGTAATAATCCAGATTCTATCGCTGGTGGTCAATGGGTATTTAGAAAAGCACTAATACACCTAACAATACTAATTAATCATATAATAATGTTTGCCTACTTTCCATGCGCATGGAAACACGCAAAAGTCGTGCCGATATACAAACAAGGGAAAAATCCCAATGAACCTAGTAGTTATCGACCAATCAGCCTGCTAAATTGTGTTAGTAAAATCGTTGAACGAATTATAGCTAGAAGAATAACTAAATTTGCAAATAAAAACAATGTAATCCCAAACGAACAGTTTGGATTTAGAATCAATCATTCTACTGTGATGCAACTCGCCAGACTGACCGATTATATAACTGACGGATTTAACTTAAAAAAACATACGGGTATGCTGATCCTCGACATTGAAAAAGCGTTTGACACCGTCTGGATCAATGGTCTCCTGTACAAACTAATCAATCTCAACTTCCCAAAATATATTATATTCTTTATAAAATCATACTTATATCTTAGAACATTTATTGTCCATATAAATAACGCTAAATCAGACAAGAAAAATATTAATGCCGGTGTCCCTCAAGGAGCCGTGTTAGCTCCACTTCTTTTTAATATATACATGAGCGATTTGCCCAAATTATCAGGTGTAAATTTATCGCAGTACGCTGATGACACGGCCCTTTTTTGTCAATCCTGGCGAGTTGACACCATAGCAAATAAATTGAATAAATCCCTAATCCAATTGGTAAAATATTTTAGTAAATGGCGCATCAAAATTAACAGCCTTAAAACGGAAGCAATAATTTTTACAAGAAGGAGACCTACCGTGGCCCCAAACATTATATGCGACGGAAATATAATAAAATGGAACAAACAGGTGAAATATCTTGGAATATTATTAGACAGCAGACTTACCTTTACAAAGCATATAAAGAGCATATCAAACAAAGCCACTGGTCTCCTATGTCAATTATTTCCTCTATTTTCAAAAACTTCCAATATATCGCAAAAAAATAAATTAACAATCTACAAACTAATTATTCGCTCTCTCCTTACATATGCCGCTCCAGTGTGGAGCAACACATGCACATCAAATTATAAAACACTACAGATAGTACAGAACAAATGTATCAGGACTATTGGTAATTTCAAAAGAGCTACTAAAATTGCACATATACATAAAGAAAATAATATAGAACGTATAAATGATTTCATCAATAAAATCACGGTAAATTTTTTTAATAGGTGCGCACAAAGTACAAACCCAATAATCAAAAACATTGGCAATTACGATATCTCTCTATTGAAATCAAAATACAAAAAATATAGTCATAAAAGAACCAAGCACACTCTATTATAGTTCTCTATAATTTTTCTGTACTATAATGTGGTGTTTTTTTTTTTTCGTTTTTTTACACTACACTTACATACAGTGTATATAACATAGATAAAATTATGACGCATGTAGGTACTAGAATATTTTACAATTGGTGACAGGAACAATTATATATAAGCAAATTGTAAATAAAAATTGTAAATAATTTAAATCAATAAATATTTTTATATATATATATATATAATGGGTATTTGATGTGCTACTCGACTGAATATTCGTATTATTAGTTATGTATATACGTACAATATATTATAGTTATGAACATAACGTCGCTGCTTTTCGATGAGTTCTGGTCTGGAAAATCGCTTCGATTAGACGTGACGTAACGCTCGACATGCATAATAGAACGAAAAAATGAGACTAATAAAGATTCACTTTAGTTATCGAAAGGCCTTAAAACTTGACACTATCGTCATCGTAATTGGTCCGTTTCAAAAAAATCGGTAAAAGTATTACGCCTAGCAGCCTATGGGAAATTATAGGCAATTTATTTTCCATAATAAAAGTTCTATAGATTTCACACAAATGGTGTCTTAGACACTAGTGACTTTAGTTGTCGAGCGTTTATAATCAACAATAACCTAACCCACAATGACCACCATTCGCAATCATTAAATTGTGCGAAATCATAATCTATATCGGTCGAAAATATCTAGAGGTGATAATTAATTATTGTTAATTTATAGTAGTGATGCGCGATACGAGATGTTTTAGTCGATTGTCTCGATTGTTCAAACATCTCGATGACTCTCGATGGTTGTCACTTGGACTCGATTGTTGTTGTTTCATAGTTCACCGAGACCGAGTCGCATAGTACTGAATCGTACACTGTCGAGAGCCTCATAATATACAATCGTTTATCATTCAACAACAGTGGTCGAGTCGATGGTCGATTGTGCAGTAATCGCGTAATACAGAGATCACAGAGTAGTGAGCACCGACTGAATAGTGTGAACAGTGAACAATCAACGAGTCGTGTTCTCATTCGCTGCTATTGCTATAACCTATGTGGCAAATAATCGACTTGAACAATCGAACATTTCGATTGCATAAAAAACTTTTTAACAAAAAAAACCTCCTTCAAAAAGCCACTAAAAAGAGGAAAATAATGAAATTTTGAGGTCTGCGCCAATTTAATAAAATATGACCCCCGTTTTACCCCCTTTGGGATTGAATTTAAAAAAACTCGAATTGCCTAAAACCTTCCTAAATAAACGGGCTATCTAACAAAAAAAATTTTTTTTTAATCGGACTTGTATTTCCTGAGATTAGCGCATTCAAACAAAAAAAGAATTTATTTTTTTTTTGTTTGAACGCGCTAATCTCAGGAACTACCAGTCCGATTTGAAAAAATTTTTTTTGTTAGATAGCCCGTTTATTAAGGAAGGTTATAGGCTATTCGAGTTTTTCAATAGTTAAAAGCTTGAAAAAATGCTTTTTTTTCATTTTGGTAAATTTTGTCAATTTTCTAAGTTCTGTAGAGCCGGTAAAAATGGGAACATAAACATATTTGACTAATGCATTTTGAAGTAAATATTGTGCTCTTTAATTTTGAATAGGACCATTTTTTCGATAGAACCAGCCGTTTCCATATTATAAGCAAGAAATCGAAAAAAGTGCAAAAAAATCGTGGTTTTTAGCCCACCAAAACTCCCCCGCCCTGTTTTAGAGGTCGCAAACTTGGATTTGACATCTTCTAAACATGCTTGAGGACACAAAAAAATAAAATCATTTGCTGCACCAAACGCAAGGTGGACTTCCTCTCGTGACTGGACTAATAGGGCATCGAGAACAGGCCATATTTTGAGAACCGGTTCTTTCGGTTCTGAACTTACACCAGAACCGGGTACCCGGTTCTTTCGGTTTTATTGGTTCTTAGCTATAAAACAGTAAGCAGATTATTTTTAATATTATTTATTTTAGAGTTTTGTTCATTACGAACATGATACAAGGAAAAGATCGTAAATTAAACAATAAATTCCATATCAAAGAATTATTTATTTTAAGAACAATAGTCTTTTTAAGTATTTTAATTACATACTTATCAAATAATCAGTTTTTTGCAAGAACCGTAAGAACCGAATTACCCGGGCTTTTATATTTAGGAACCGGTTTTTATTTTGCTTCTCGGAACCGGGAAAAACCGGTTCGATGCCCTAATCGCCCATCACTAGTCCAAAATATTTACAGGTGAATATTTAATTACTGTTAATTTATAGTGTGAATACATTTGAACAGAGTACGTGCCCGTGAAGTCAGAGCATCATGCTACCGATATAGCACCACCGCTGTATGTACTAGTACTAAATGTAAACATGTTGCACTGTGTTTGGTTTATGTTAATTTTTAATAGGTTCAAACGTCGATGTTAAAGATCTATTACACAAAAAAAAATATTTATACGTTTATTAACTCATTTCCGTTGTTTCAACAAAAACACGTTTATATTATCTTCACTCAGTGCTGCCAATTTAACAGTTTTCTCACTAAAATTCAACAATTTAACGGATAAATATTTTTTTGTCCCACGTCCATTGAAATAAAAAAAAAAATTGTGTGTGATTTAAAGACCACCAACAGCTAAGATTATTTGGGCCTAGCACCAATTCATATTTTCAATTCATTATTTTTTTTTTAATAATAAATTGAAAATCCATTTGACACTTTTACCAGCTTTCGTGCTAGAACCCGGGAACTGGAGACTTGTAATAGAGGAACCATAGCAACGCCATGTAAACAACAGCATTGCTACACTCTCGGCTATATATCGTTTGTTAAACTGACTGCTGCCGGATAGGTTACAGAACACGGTATGCGTGCGCAACCATATTTTTTCTCTCTTTTTCTTGCAGAACAAGCAATGACGATCTCTCCCTCTTATTACAATAATATAGGTACATTAATTTATTCAGCTAAATAAACACGAACTGCACAACAATAAAACATAAATTAAAATATTCAAGCGGAAGTAAGTATAAATTATTTCTTAACTTGTATCTTTTCGAGGGAATTTATTTAATCAAGAGACCTATCAAGTTATTTACGCTATTATGAACAATGTCGTTTTAATTAGAACATTAAAAATAAATTATGAATAATTTAAGGGCGTAACCATTCTAAAGAAAACAAAAGCATTTTATTTAATATTTTTCTTTGTAATTAAAACAAAACACAAATTTAGTCATTTTTAAGCTAACATGATTCACATGTTAAACAAAAGACATAAATGTCAAATTATTTCTAGCCTTGACATTTTCAGGCGAGTAGATTCAGCTAAATGTTCGGTCCTAGAATATTAAAGTCTAAGCATAGCGAACAACGGAACACACGACGGCTATATAATTTCGCTTTCTTGCGATGTTTTTGTGACACATAAACCGGAAAACATGTTGCCCGATTTTTGTCTGCATGTCATGCAGTAATAGCATCACTATATAGAGAACGGTTGCACCGATTTTGATAGCGATAGTTGATAGCGATTAAAAAATTGATAGCGATTAAAAAATGTGTTTTGTATGTGGAGAATGTTCAAATACATATTCTTCAAGACAGGCATTAATGTTCACAAAATTAGAATGAAAACTTCAGGTAAGGCTTGTAATCTAATTCTTTCTATAAAAGTCGATCAATCTTTTGACATTTCAAAATAAAACCTAATTTATTATTATTATTTGAGATATACTAACAGTGTCCTTGAGAAATTGGAATAGAAAAATAAATTTTAATTAAGTTTTATTTTGTAATGTCAGAAAATTGATCGACTTTTACAGAAAGAATTAGATTACAAGCCTTGTCTGAAATTTTCATTCTAATTTTGTGAAAACCCATTTTTTAATCGCTATCAACTATATCCATATTAGTATACAGAGTTCATTAGTTAGTTGTTACGTTCGTTTAGGTGTGTTTGTGTCTATCAAACTACATCAAGATAGGGTATTCGACCAATCAAAATGGACCCTGACTGCACGGCCTAGTTGCTTGTGTTAACCGGTTGGTTGATTTAGTCTTTTGGACCCATACTCTGTCCGACATTAATGCAAGCAAAGCCGCGGGTAAAGGGTAATAATAAATATACGTAGAAGACAAAATCCTTAATGTCCCATATTCCTTCTACAATTGCCTAAAAAAAAAAGTTCAAATATATATTTGAATTTAGGTTTAATAATGGTTTATAAAATGTTTGGAACCATTAAATGCACGACGCTATAGATTCAAGATAGATATAGTAAATTATAGACGCTCGGCAACACAGGTTATAAACCCTTTTTCCCTTCTAGATTCAATGATTGTTGATGCCAAATTTCATTAAAATTGGTCCACATAATACGTATTTGGCTGTAATCGCCGGACAAACAGACAAATAGACGCTCGAGTTAAAGCGGAACTTTACTAGTCACGCGCGCTTTCTCGGTCAATTAAATTCTAAAATACATTTTTCGTAATGCAATATGAGTTTTTTTTTAATCGAATATCATATCTGTATATATTTTTTCGACAGAAACCAGACGTTGAATTTTTATAATGTGCTATTAATAATAAATTATTTATTTCAAATAGTTTGTCAAAATATTATGATTTATTTTATTCATTACAAAACTTAAAAGTTTAATGCACTGAAAAAACATTTTAAGACGATTTTTGTTCTGTTTTCGGTGGTGCAGACATAACCTATTTAACAAGTTAAAAAATATTATGTTTAATGATTTACGAATTTCCTCGATGATTTATTTACGTAAATCTCAGATGAGTTCATATAATAAAATAAAACTATGCAGTTATTTCTCTGAACTTTATACCGCATGTTCATTTGAAAAACTCCCATTAAGAATATTATCTTGAGAACTGAATGCCAGATGAAAAAATGTTTCGGGCAAAAGTTGTTTAATTTCGAGTGGGAAAATTCATTTTTTTATTAGGAGGTGTTTGCAAGGTAATCTTAAGGCCAACTTTGGTTATTTAAGAATTGAAAATATGAATTGGTGCTAGGCCCAAATAACCTTAGCTGTTGATGGTCTTTAAAACACAATTTTCAATTTTGGTTATAGGAGGCCATATTTTGTTTAACAAACTCAAATTCTTTATGAAAAAAGAAACATTAACTATTGTCCGACATTTTTACAAGCTTTTATTTAATTTGCAATGTTTGTATGTTATTTTGTTTGTTTCGGTCAAATCTTGCAAGTCAATTTAGAACAACTTCCACGTATCCGATCGATTTAAAACTTGGTACACATATGCATTCCCGATGAAAATACATGAATCAATCGTTTTTAGAATTAAATTCAATCCCTAAGGGGGTCAAATGAGCCAGTAGGGATTTTTGACTATTCAACGCCTAGGCCAAACCGCTAAAGCGCACACTATATGAAGGGATTTTTCGAAATTCAATCCCTAAGGGAGTCAAAAGGGGATAAACTAAAAGGAAGAAAATAAAATATTAGTAAAAAAACTTTTTAAAGACACGCTTTTATTTAAATGTACTTACTAAAAAGGAAAAAAATAAGTTTTAACAATTTAGTTTCATAATTATTATAAAAACGTGGGTCGTGACTAATAAATTACAACCCACGCTTTTATAATTATGAAACTAAATTATTAAAACTTATTTTTTTCCTTTTTAGTACATTTACATAAAAGCGAGTCTTTAAAAAGTTTTTTTTACTAATATTTTTTTTTCTGATCTACTTTTCGTGTAAGATGCAATGTAACAAAATAAAAAAAAATTGGCAAACTGCACATTTTTTACATTTTCCTTAAACAATTTTTTTTTTTGAATAACCAGCCTGCAGTTTGCAAAATGCTTTTATTTTGTTTCAGTACAAAAATGAATTATTCTGTTTTCTTCCCCCCCCCCATCTCGAAATTATACAACTTTTGTCCGAAACATTTTTTCAAACTCTTGATGGAAGTTTTCATTATTATTATTGTACGCGTCGACAACTCAGGTCATTAGCGTCTTCAACACAACAATTAATAATTCATTTGTGTATTTGAATCTGCCAGCCGGCATACACAAACCGACTGGTACGAGCTCGGGCTCCTGGAACGCCAATTCCTAAAGAACATTGGAATGCAATTGCGAGAACAACTACATTTCAAGGACGTTTTCAAATGAACACCTGGTATGTATTCGGATTTCGGATATTTATATTTTTTATTTTTACAAGTTATCATAGCGTAGCTATTTCAGCAAATTATCTTTATTTGTTTATTTTTATGTTCCTTTTGTTATTGCATTTTAATACTTTGGTCTCAATTCAATATTAAAAAAAATATATACTCTACGCCGTCAAAAACATCTGCCACCATTTCTAATTTAATTCTTGCATTATAACCTCAAAAGTCTTGTAAAATCAAAACAAAAACAATAACGAAAAAACAAAATCTGTCTGTAATTTCGTTTTTTTTTTTGTAGGAATTTTTGCGGGTATTCTCTAAAATACCTTGGTGGAAAGACGTATTTTCAAAATTTTTGTCTGTTTGTTTGTACCACTATAACTCGAGAACAGTTGAACCGATTTTGATGGATCATGGTAGTACTATTTACTTATGCATCTAGCAGCAATTAACTGAAGTAACTGCTATAACAAAAATTATATAGAAAATATTATAGGAAAACACTTGTGTTGTGAATTGTTTTTTATAATAAACTGCGATTTATTGGAAAATTTATCCGGAAGGAACGATAATTTCATTATTTTCACTTAGTAAAATAAATAAAGATTAATATTATATAATATTGTAGATGCTACAATGTATAGTCGTGCGTGAAAGCCATTGTGAAACAAAATTAAAAATACTTGAGTTGTCGACTCCGAACAGAATCTGTTGCAAAATAACAATTAGGATGAACATTATATATATCTCAAGTGCTTGTTCAAATGTTTGATCCATTAACTAAATTACGTATCTAATTAAAAAGCGTACACTCAAACTAATTAACGTAAAAAGAAAAGTTATGCCTTCATTTCATAACTCTTTTGTTTCTGCTGATTCTTTTGTAACATGATATTTTAAAGCCATGCCATTTTTCTTTATAATTTTTAACGCATGACGTCGTTAAATCTTTGCTGCGATAAAGACTTTTGATGTGAAACATCTTACGCCACGGGTTTGATTTCGTTTGAATGGAGCGTCGCGTCTTTACATATCTATATTGTTACCAAACTGTTTTCTGAGTTGGCGGAATAAATATTTATTTACAATAATTAAAAACACAATAATGATGAATGCAACAACGAAAAGTCAGCTCTAATAATCAACACAAGTAAACAATAACTAAACAGTAATTACAAAGCAAAACAAAACAACTATATATACAATAATTCGTAATTATTACCACTACACTAGTATTTATTTATCAATTTGGTTATTTATATCACGGCACTATTTGTATTACTGATCCAACGTAGACTAGAATGCGTGACTCATCGTTGACTGATTCCTTCACTCATTCCCACTGCTGTTTATATATGTTGCGTGGCATAAGCCTAGTGTGTTCTCGCTTTCTCTAGAACTTTCGTGCAGGTACCAGTTGTTACAGTAAGTGGACCCCGTTTCTCAGAACTCTTGCCTGTCGTTTATATACAGGGTGATCCGTAACAATATGCATACTTTTACACAGTTTACGTGTGTGTGTAGGTATTACGTGTATACATACGTAATACCTACCTAATTGATATCTAATATTTACTACATTGAGAAAAAAATTCACAGATTTCGCAATCCTTGCAACCATCGAGGACATTGGAAATGATAACAGCATATATGAAACATAATTAACTGTTTATTATACACACAATATTTATCAATGCACTGTTTAGTTTTGTCAGGAATAACCCTATTATTCTTCTGTTATATACGCGTGCACTTTTGCTTGATTACTTAACTTTTTAAATGGATTTTTCTATAGTATTTATTAACATTTGCTCAAAAATAACACCGCAGATCGTCGCAAATACCTCTCAATTAACTAGACATGATATAAAACACATTTCGAAAAAATTGCACTTGTTCAATTTTGCATGATTGCTCCTCACTTGATCGCGACACCGTTGTCTTTTGGCCTTGAACGAAAACTCGTAACTCTGCCCCCATAAAAGGAAAAAATAATTTTTATTAATAATTTACTAATATTTTAACATTGGAAATGTTTATGTTCGTATACGAACATAAACATTTCCAATGTTAAAATATTAGTAAATTATTAATAAAAATTATTTTTTCCTTTTTAGTGCATTTAAATAAAAGGAAAGGTGATTGTACAAAATTATTTTATTCTTTTCAGAAACATTTTTGAAGTCGTATCAATTTTTTAAAAATTATTTTTCATAAATTAAAAATATTAGTTTTTTACATCTTTTAAAATGCCCTGACGTCAGAGGTCTCGACCGCTGGCTGTCGTATATTTATTTACACCCTGTAAATACTAGCTAATCTCAAAATATTAGCCTTTACAAAAATCTTTCTATTTTTGGTCACGTGCTCTTGGACTATAAATTCATTTACCAATACGCGACAAGTATTTGCTACAAGGAATGGACTACACGGACGCTCGCAGATTTTGATTAGAATTTTCCATTCGGCTACACTTCAAAATTGAATTTATTGTAATAGTTCATCGATGTATAAACCATTAAGGGATCACAACTAATATTATGTAAATTACAAGCCCACATTATTATTTGCATTGAAGTGGTACATCCACTAACTACGACCCATTGTTAATCGGACACCTTTGTTGTTTTAATTTATAATTATTATTCCTATTAATTATTAAACCGTTACCAAACATTTTATTTGCATTTTATCAGTCAACAAACATATTTTATTCAACACATGCACGTTTTCACTATTTTTTCGTGTCTGTAAAGCGAAAACTGGCCGTTTATTGACTGGTAACGTCATGATCCATTATATTACATAACGCTTTTCAATGCTATAATCAAAAATTCGACTGATGACCAGTCCTATACTTCCCACCTAGTAAATATTTGCAAAAAATAAACACTCTTTTTTTATTCTTTGAAAAAAAGCATGGCCCTCTTTTTTGTTTGGCGATCTACTGATGGCTAGTAATATAGAAAAAATCATGCTTATCTTGATTTACGTACAATTTTCTTTTTTTGGTAAAATATTTTTTTTCACGAAAACTATACATTTTAGAGAAAAAAAATATTTACATTTTTTTCATATCATAACATCTAGAATTCATTTATATTTTTTTTACCTATGTTAATACGTGACATTGAGAACGTTTTTTTTAATATCTCAGGATACACTGAACCGATTTGACTCAAAATCTAATCAGATCTAAGTTAAAGGCTGATAAACACAATAGAATAATCGGCATGGCCGTATGTTGTTCCGTTTTTACGATATTGAAGGCGAAAAATTGACCACACACACACACACACACACATACACACACGCACGCACGCTCGCACGCACGCTCACGCACGCACGCACACACACACACACACACACACACACACACACACATACATACAGACATCAGTCAGAAAAGGATTCCATAATGAAATATGGTTACTATGGTAATGAAGTAATTAAATATTGTATCGAGGTCAAATATCTGAGGCCAATGTTGTTAGAATGAGATGTATTACTGTGAGAAAAAAAATTGTGTTCTAAAGACCACCAACAGCTAAGGTTATTTGGGCGTAGCACTAATTCATATTTTCAATTTATTATTTTTTTTTTTTAATAATAAATTGAAAATCCAATTGACACTTTTACCAGCTCTCGGGCTAGACCCCGGGAACTGGGGACTTGTAATAGAGGAACCATAGCAATTATTACAGTGAGTGAATATACGGTGCTTGAGCAACTATAGTGACCGATTATCTGACGGTCTGACCGTCGTGATTTTGCGATACGACTATACGAGCCTAAGGTTGCATTTATGCCAGAACGAGTGTGTGTTTACCGCGCGAGTTCTATATATTTTTTTCTTAAATCGGTTCAGCAGTTTTTTTTCTAGTAAAAAAAATAATTCTTTTTATGTTAATACCTATGTACTTATATTAACTCATATCTCCTGCATTTGTGAACCGATTACGATAATTCTGATTTTATTTAATAGGGAATTGTGTAAATTTTTAACCGACTTCAAAAAAAGGAGGTTTCTCAATTCGACCGTATATATTTTTTATGTATTATGTTTTATGTATGTTCGCGGATAACTTCGTCGCTTATGAACCGATTTTGAAAATTTTTTTTTTTGAAAGGATATACTTTCAGATTGGTCCCATAGAAATTTCATCAAAATCGGTTCAGTAGTTCGGCTGATTTTAATAAAAGTAAGTAACGGCGTGTGATTCTTTAAGGTAAATGTTACTTTTTGACACTAAAAAGTAAAAATTAAAAAAACTTTTTAACAAAAAAAAACCTCCTTCAAAAAGGCACTAAAAAGAGGAAAATAATGAAATTTTGAGGTCTGTGCCAATTAAAATATGAAGTCGGTTAAAAAGTATAGTATAGTGATCTTCTTTTTAACCAACTTCATATTTTAATTGGCACAGACCTCAAAATTTCATTATTTTCCTCTTTTTAGTGCCTTTTTGAAGGAGGTTTTTTTTTTTTGTAAAAAGTTTTTTATACTTAAAACGGTTCAGTATAGTTTTTTTTAAGTTTAGTAAACAAATATCAAGAAAGAAGTCGGTTAATAACGTACAAAATACGTGTTATAAAGCCACTAAAAAGTAAAAAATGAAAAACATTTTATTAAAAAAAACCTCCTTCAAAGAAAGCCATTGAAAAGACGAAAATAAACAATTTTGAGGTCAGTGCCAATTTAATAAAAGTAGGTATAAGTATAAAAAGTTTTAGTAATTAAATTGGCGCCTATTTTCAAAATTGTATTACTTATTTTCGTCTTTTTACTGGCTTTTTTTAGAGGGAGATTTAAAAAGATACTTTTTTTATTTTCTTCAATTATCTTCCGCAGATTTACTAAATAACGGTTACCGCTATTTCCATCACAATGACATATCCCAGGTGTCGGAAACCTGCGGCTCGCGAGCCGCATGGGGCTCTTATGATGTCAAGATGCGGCTCTCCAGTTCCATGCGCAAATATTAATAATTATATTATTTTATTTTCAAAACTCATAAAAAATATTATACTGCAAAAAAAACTTTAAACAGGATAAAAACACTCAATAGAGAACAGTGAGAGTAGGTGGAGTAGAGAGTACCTATACGGACAGCTGACATTTTTTAAATGTGGCAACACTGTTCTGTTTGTTTAGTTATTGGTGTCGTCAATGGTCGCAGTCAGAACTTTTTTCGATCAAAAAGTAAATATTTTCATAGTTATACTGTACGTTATATTCTGTTTGTGTCATTTTAAATCAAACATCAAATTTATATACCTAATCCTAATCAAATACCATAATATTGAAATAAAAATGTTAGTGGCTCTTTAAAAACTGGGAAATTTTGTAAATTGTAACTTTTGACTCTTCCGTCTTAAAAGGTTGCCGACCCATGACATATCTGATTTAGTCTTGTGGTTACAGAAAAAATAGATGAAAGATGATCTCAACAATTTGGTGTTGTAATGGAGAGAACGCAACCATCAGTCCCTCACGTTAGGTTTAGGTATAGTAGGGGTTGGTTGATGGCGTCGGCGCGGCGTACAAACGTTAGCCAACATTACATATTATAGTCCGACAGATAACGTACTCTATATTTGGCAGTTGTGCACTGCTATCAGTCGACTCTACTTGCTCTTTATCGTGATATAGTCGCGGTTTGATCAGCCGGTTACCCGTATCGTCGCGTTACCGGGCTTAAACAAGTGGTTAAGAACCGCGGACACGCTTTCTAGCACACGCTATTTGCATAATAGCTTTCGTCCGTGTGGTAATATTAAAATAAAGTTGCGTTATAACTACCACCGGAATTGTTTTACGTGGTGTTTAGTGTAGACAGCTACTTTAAATTCGAATCTCGACAAAGATAGAAATGTAGCATAGGATTTTTTTTAGCCAAGAAACGGTAATTTTTATTTAAAAAATTGAGCGAATAGCATGGTGGTGAGAGTACTAGATGCGTTATTGAAAGGTACTGAGTTTGAATATCGGCAGAGGCAGGAGTAACATAGGACTTTTTGCTCATAATTATTTTTGCCGATAGATGGTAATTTCTATTAAAAAAATGGGTAGGTACTTATGACCACACGACAGAAGGGAAAACTTCAGATTTTCTAATTTTAAAATATATCTATAATTTTTTAATCACACAGTTTAATCATAAATATATTAAAATCGGCCTATATAATTAAATTTAATGAATATAATACCTTAACGATAGTATTAAGTTTTGGTGTCATCTGTTAGCGCACTAGTGTGAACTACAAAATATATGTTTTAGTGTCATCTTGTGAACTACAATTAATGACTTTTTACTCGTATTAAGTTTTTAGTGTCATCTATAGCACACTTATGAACACACACTGTTACCAGCATATTGCAAATACGTATTCGTGTTTGAGCCGAGTAGCCCCGATTATCACCGTCGGGTGCGTTTCGAAAGTTAATGTAAATAGTGAACGTCTGTTTTTCACGTTTTTGCGTTACAAGCGACGCACAGTACTATTGTTTACAAGCTTTTATTTTACTTGCAATGTTTGTATGTTAGTTTGTGTGTTTAGGTCAAATCTTGCAAGTCAATTTTGAACGACTTCCACGTATCCGATCGATTTAAAATTTGGTACACATATGCATTCCCGATGACAATACATGAATCGATCGTTTTTAGAATTAAAATCAATCCCTAAGGGGGCCAAACGAGGGAGTAGGGTTTTTTGACTATTCAACGCCTAGGCCAAACCACTAAAGCTAGAAACTTGGAATTTGGACTGTAGGTTTCTTTTGTGACGTAAGCACCCATTATATGAAGGGATTTTTCGAAATTCAATCCCTAAGGGAGTCAAAAGGGGATAAACTTTTGATCGACTAAAAGGAACAAAATAAAATATTAGTAAAAAAAACTTTTTAAAGATACGCTTTTATTTAAATGTACTAAAAAGGAAAAAAAATAAGTTTTGATAATTTAGTTTCATAATTATAAAAGCGTGAATCGTGACTAATAAAATAACTTTGATTTTACAACCCACGCTTTTATAATTATGAAACTTAATTATTAAAACTTACTTTAATTCCTTTTTAGTACATTTAAATAAAAGCGTGTCTTTAAGAAGTTTTTTTTATTAATATTTTAAATTTTTATCCTTGTTGACTGCACTTAAACCCCATAAAGGTACGTGCGGTATGGAGCTGGGATTCTAGATGGTAGCGTAGATCATAGCAGGGCTTGCTTAAATTAATGCATTGTTATATATGCGAGCGTACACAACGAAGCAGTGAGTGTAGCAGATATAAGCGCTGTTATACAAGAGCTGCTAGATTCAAGAATGTATCTCACCATTCTTTCAGCGCGCTAACTACTACAATCAACGTGTGACAACTGTCAAATGGCCGTTACAAGTTTCGCAATGGATGTGACTAGTTTAATAAATGAAATTTTGCCAGTTTTTATTTAATTTGTTTTGAGTTTTTTCTAAGACGTATTTAAAAGTGTTAGGTTCCATACGTAAATATTCAAAAAACCGGTTTGGGTAAAGTTTTAATTCTTGGTATAAATGATGAAATTCGCCATGTTTAGATCGTTTTCTATTAATAGGGTGGACATGAGAGTTCCTACCCCAAATTTGTATTTAAAATATACCACCTTGTAGCAGAAGAACACAAATATTCGTCTTCGCTATCTGACATTTCAAACGCGATTTAAGCTTGTATCAATGCTAGTATCAAAGCTTCGTTGTGCAAACCTATAAGCGCGCTTATAATTTCAGCCACCATCTACCATACATGCTACCATCTAGAATCCCAGCTGCGTACTGCACGTACCTTTAGGTGTGTTTTATTATAGTCATTTTATTATCGGTATTTTGTGTGTAGTGTTAATCGGAAGGATGTATTTGGTCGTCAGTGATAGAGCTCTCTTAATAAAATAGCTAAGGTAAATTTTCATATTAATTTTGAAAGTAAAAAATTACGTGGTGTAAATGTTTAAAAATATTCAAAGTACCTAATTAGTTGGAAACCAATAATTTAGTTTATAAGTAAAGCGATAAGAGATTTCTTTGTATTATGTATTCAAACGCCACACGCAAACTATTAAAAAAATGTTTTAAACTCATAATGTAACAACTGAGGGAATACTCATATATCTATGTTTTCTTTATAAATAAAGAAAAGATTTGAATACAGGTGATTCAAAAATACAGACTGGAACATTTATGTTCCTTTGGTCCTTTGTATCAGGCCTGGCGCTAACCAACATTTTGAAGTTATACTAAGTAAAAGCAGGTGGATAGAGCGAATATAAACATAAATTAAAATAAATACACAAACACTTGAAAAATTCTACATAATATTTATTAATCTCAACGATCGTTTCGGGTTTCTATAGCCCCTCATCAGGAGAGTTCAAACTAAAACTAAAGTCTATATTAAAGTCTAACAACCAAATATATATCACTAGCGGCTCCGTCCGGCTTCGCCCGGGTGCTAAGAAAGCCCGGGTGCAATACACTACTCACTCGCTTCGCTCGTTCGCTTGAATGTTATAAATACACTACTCACTCGCTTCGCTCGTTCGCTTGAATATTATTATTACATTACTCACTCGCTTCGCTCGTTCGCTATATATATATAAAACTTCCGTGAAAAATTATCTAACTGATGGTGAAACCGCATCAAAATCTGTTGCGTGGCTTAGGAATTACATTACTCACTCGCTTCGCTCGTTCGCTATATATATACCTAAACCTTCCGGGAACAATTCCGTCATACATAATTTTTGCGTAACTTTAACCGTTTACGCAGCGCACGCAACGGAAGCTCTCAAAAGGAATAATTTTTCCCGTTTTTGCAACATTTTTCATTGATGCTCCGCTCCTATTGGTCGTAGCGTGATATTATATAGCCTATAGACTTCCTCAATAAATGGGCTATCTAACAAAAAAAAAATCAAATCGGACTGGTAGTTCCTGAGATTAGCGCGTTCAACCAAACAAACAAACAAACAAAGAAACAAACAAACTCTTCAACTTTATAATATTAGTAAAGATTTGATGCCCCCGATTTTACCTGGGTTAATTATATATTATATTTGTTTGTTAGACTTTATAGACTTTAGTTTTAGTTTAAACTCTCCTGATGATGGTCTAGAAACCCGAAACGATCGTTGAGATTAATAATAAATGTGTAGAATTTTTCAAGTGTTTGTGTATTTATTTTATTCAATCAATATGTTCTACTTGCAAGTGCCTAGCGATAATTCTATTGAAATCAAACATAAGTTAATATGGTAACCGTTTACTTACCTCACTAGTTATGTTATGAAAACGCTTTCAGCACGCCTGCCTGTTAAATGACCCAATACAGGCCGGTATACATGCATGGAAAGTAGCTAGTTGGTAGTGGGTATGGCAAAAAACCAATTAAAAATCACAGGTGAAAATAATACAAAATCATATGTACAAAAGTAGATCGAGACGGCACTGGAATGTCATTTTCCAAGTTTAATAATAGAATTTTCCATAATTTCATCACCAATTCCGTTTATTGATTTAAATTCACTTCTTCTTTTCCTATTTGTGTAGTATTGTAATTTTCTACAATGCTGTATTTAAAGTATTTTTTATAAAATTAACGGCTCAAAGCATTTGTACAAAAATGTTTCCCTCTTGCAATTTCAAGTTATATCAGTTTTATGTAATAGGGTCATCCCGCTCCGCATCAAAATTTGATAACTTTGAATAGTGTATGTTATTCCTCAGACATAAACAAATAATGTAAACCAACTTTTTGTGTTGTTATATCCTACTCCTTTCTTTTAATTGCAAACAAGAATTACAACAAATTTGTTTGTTTCAAACGACTGAGCTTTGCCGCCAAATGATGACGTAAAAGCTAAGTCATTGAAGCCAGACACACGTCCACGCATATACATAAAAAGAGGTATGGAAAGAGAGGAATATTTTCTCGTCAGTCGTAACTCGTGAAGAACCTAACCTAAGTTCTGACTGCCGGCCTCTGTCAATCTGTAGAATTTTTTTCTTGTCGAAAAATTCTCAAAAAAAAATGTTATATTATTATCAAGTATTTGTAACGTAGATTCGAATTCTAAAAAAAAAATGCGTAATGACTCCATTATGTAAGTGTTCGATTCGATTATAGAAACTGATATTTTATTTATTTATTGTAAATTATAGACGCGTCGACAACTTAGGTCATTAGCGTCTTGATTACATAAAATAACAACACACTTAAAACTAAATGACATCACAAAACATCCATGACCGGAGGCGAGATTCGAACTCACGACAGTCTGATCCAGAGGCCGCGACGCTAACCACTGGACCACGCTGTCCTCTAGAAACTGATACAGTACACATCTGTGATGATATGGAAAAAGCGTTTATGTCTTTGTGCTAAAATAAATAACAATTTAATTATCCAGTTCTGCATTTAATGATAGCTTCATGTTTTGCTTCAATGAAAAGATACAGCACCGTCGATCACATACCTCGAGGCACTTTCCTACCGCACAAACGAACGCCCAGTCGAATAAAATTCCATGTGTCAACCTATATTTTATTTTGAATATACTCGAAAAGATGAAACCCCTCAAGGGTTTACAAATTTACATATAGGTAATGAAAATACATTATAATAGTATCGACACGTACAAAATAACATTTTTTGCATTCATATTGATATGGTTTTATTTATTCATTGTAAATTATAGACGCGTCGACAACTTAGGTCAATAGCGTCTTAAATACATTAAATAACAATTCTCTTAAAACTAAATGACATCACAAAACATCCATGGGCGGAGGTGGGATTCGAACCCACGACAATGTGATCCAAAGGCCGCTACGCTAACCGTTACACTACACTGTCCTCATATTGATATGGTAACGCTTAGTATACTCGGTCCGACGAACAAATATATTTCATTTATTACACCATTTTGTGATAGAACCCCGGTATAGAAGTGCGCGATTACTAAACTAGAAAAAAACTACTGAACCAATTTAAGCAAAAAATATATAAGACCACCTCGACACCTTCCTAAACACATTTATAGAGTCGAAATCATTCAAATCGGTTAACCCCTCGAGAAGTTAAGATTGAACATCGATGGTCCATTTGTAGCCAGCGATTAATCTGGTAATAGGCACACAAATAGACAATGGCGTCGCAAACATGGTATCGCCACATCGCGTAAAAACACATCGCGCATGCGTGGTTACTAATTTTACATTAATTTGTTTTGTATTCATCCATTTTATATATGTAACTATACATTTTATTTTGTAATTTTTACACACTTTATTGGAATATTACACAAATTATGTAATATTAATTTGCTTTATGTAAAAATCACAAATTTGTTTAACTTTATAGTAAAAGTCCAAGCTTTTATGAAGTTTTCTGTGTAAAAATAAATAATAATGTAAAATCACTTAGAAAATCGAACGAATTCTACCTTAACTTTCAAAGTATTTTTACAACCAATTTTTACAGTTCATACAAAAATTATTAGTAAAGTATAAACTGCTGAGCCGCTTTAAGTAAAAATTATATGGAACCATTCATTCATCTTCCTGAACACAGCAGAGTCTGAAATTTTTCAAATCGGTTAACCTTTCGAGAAGTTACGGCTGGACAAAACAAAATTATAAATATACGCGTCGAATTCATAACCTCCTTTTTTGAAACCGGTTAATAAATTGAATTGTGTTTTAAAGACCACCAACAGCTAAGGTTATTTGGGCCCAGCATCAGTTCATATTTTCAATTCATTAATTTTTTTTAATAATAAATCGAACATCCAATTGACACTTTTACCAGCTCTCGGCGAACCCTGGACGGGACTTGTAATAGAGGAACCATAGCAAAGCCATGTAAACAACAGCATTGCTACACGCTCGGCCATTCTCAAGCCCCCGGTTAATAAAATATAAGTATAATATTGTTACGGATCACCCTGTATATAAACGGCAGGCAAGAGTTCTGAGAAACGGGGTCTGCTTACTGAACAACTGGTACCTGGGCGAAAGTTCTAGAGAAAGCGAGAACACACTAGGCTTACGCCACGCAGCATATATAAACAGCCAGTACAAGTGAGTGAGGAATCAGTCAACGGTGAGTCACGCATTCAAGTCTACGTTGGATCAGTAATATAAATAGTGTCGTAATATAAATAACCAAATTGATAAATAAATACTAGTGTAGTGGTAATAATTACGAATTATTGTATATAGTTGTTTTGTTTTGCTTTGTAATTACTGTTTAGTTATTATTTACTTATGTTGATTATTAGAACTGACTTTTCGTTGTTGCATTCATTATTATTGTGTTTTTAATTATTGTAAATAAATATTTATTCCGCCAACTCAGAAAACAGTTTTGTAACAATATCAAAATACACAACTGAAACAAAATACTTAGCGTGAAATTGACGGGATACTTAGCGTACGACTTTTCATCTGTGTTTTTAATTATTGTAAATAAATATTTATTCCGCCAACTCAGAAAACAGTTTTGTAACAATATCAAAATACACAACTGAAACAAAATACTTAGCGTGAAATTGACGGGATACTTAGCGTACGACTTTTCATCTGTGTTTTTAATTATTGTAAATAAATATTTATTCCGCCAACTCAGAAAACAGTTTTGTGACAATATCAAAATACACAACTGAAACAAAATACTTAGCGTGAAATTGACGGGATACTTAGCGTACGACTTTTCATCTGTGTTTTTAATTATTGTAAATAAATATTTATTCCGCCAACTCAGAAAACAGTTTTGTAACAATATCAAAATACACAACTGAAAACAAAATACTTAGCGTGAAAATTGACGGGATACTTAGCGTACGACTTTTCACAATATTGCGTGAAATTGACGGGATACTTAGCGTATACGACTTTTCATCTGTGTTTTTAATTATTGTAAATAAATATTTATTCCGCCAACTCAGAAAACAGTTTTGTAACAATATCAAAATACACAACTGAAACAAAATACTTAACGTGAAATTGACGGGATACTTAGCGTACGACTTTTCATCTGTGTTTTTAATTATTGTAAATAAATATTTATTCCGCCAACTCAGAAAACAGTTTTGTAACAATATCAAAATACACAACTGAAACAAAATACTTTGCGTGAAATTGACGGGATACTTAGCGTACGACTTTTCATCTGTGTTTTTAATTATTGTAAATAAATATTTATTCCGCCAACTCAGAAAACAGTTTTGTAACAATATCAAAATACACAACTGAAACAAAATACTTAGCGTGAAATTGACGGGATACTTAGTGTACGACTTTTCATCTTTGAAAAATTTCATTAATGCGACGCCGAGATTATTCAGTATTAATGAAACAAATTTCTTCACTTTTCAAACAAATACTCTGAATAAAACACGTTCTGAATATAAACACCACGTCACATTTCTGCTCGAGCTTTACATCAGTATTCACCGTCACAAAGGCCGCCTTTTCCTTTAAACGTTAGTGACGTCAGTACCGCTATATTACGGCCGATATATTATGGTACCGCATCTAAGGCTGAGGCTACATTGGCGCCGTTTCCGACCAGATCAGATCAGATCCGTATTGTCGGATGTGGACAAACACCAGTAACCTTATTAAAGTGGCTACAGTTATCACTTCAGACCGGGCCAGAAGATGTCAGATTGCAACAGACACGTTCCGACCGTCGGACGATATCAAACATGTTTGATATTTTCGTCAGACTACAGTTTTCAACAAACAGTGTTGTGTATCCTAAATTTATGCTAGCTATTATTACCAGATTGTCTTAAACCTATTTAAGACGTGTTTGAATATCAATAATATTGATATTTATACGTACCAATTATATCAATAATTATATTAATTTTAATAATGTATGCATCCAATAACGCTGCTTATTTTTTTGTATTTTATGGTAATATTTCACATGAGATATTCATCCAGAATCTAAAGAACTCATAGATTTCAATTTTAACTTGTCAGATATTATCCACCCTAAATGTAATAATGCCTTTGCCTTTATTGATAAAATAAAAATTTTTATCAAATGGTGTGGAAATCAGCTTAAAGCTGGTTTTCATTCCAAACCATCAAAAAAGAAAGATACAATCATATATGTGAGAGAAAAAGAATGATACAAATATACAATAATACTTCTAAATAAATTATAATTACAGAAACAATTCAGAGAAAAAACCAAAACAAAAAGATTCAACATATAAATTCAATATACCGGTTTATAAAGATGTTTAACTTTTTCATTAAATGAAGGTATACTTGAGTTTTTTATTACATCAGGTAAATTGTTATATAAGGATGGTGCTAAATAAGAAAAACTACATTCAAATTTGGACGTTTTATGCTCAGGAATGACCAAATAGTTCACAGAGCGCAAATTGACATCAGCTGTTATTGTATCGCACCGTCTAACAATTTTATTAAACAAGTAACTTGGTTTCCCAGTTAATATAATTTTATGCAAAAGACACAGATAATGAATCTCCATGTAATTCCTAATACTTAACATGTTGCACTGATCACGATACTTAGAGATTGATCATACTTCCTAATTCCGTACGAATGTAGCCACTAAGTCTGAACTGTCTGATTTGGTCTTGTCTGGAGTGGTCTGGTCTGATCGGATCTGGTCTGACACGGTTCTAGTGCAGCCTTGGACTTAGCCAGGTTCGCAGTATTGCACTACCTGACTTGACTCGACATGAAAAAGATTATTTATCAAATACCTACTATCTGTCCAGCCCGGCTTGATTTCGATTTGGAAACGAAACAAGCCGTGAGGTGGGTCGTTTATTAGGACTAAAGTGCGACCCATGAGGTCTACACGACGAACTTCCCAGTTTGATAAATATTTAATAATAATAATTAAATTAGATATTACACAGAAAAGTAATCATTTTAATCATTAAAACATAATTATTATTTATTTTTAACAATAATTAAAAAAAAAAAAAACGGCTAAACCGATTTTTATAAAATTTATGTCGGATCAAAATGACGTTAACACGCCTCGATCGACACCCTTACGAAGTTGATATAATTTTTTATTCGCGAGATATTGTGTAAAATCTACTTTTCTGGAATCTATTTGGTTAAGAAAAAAGAACGGCTGAACCGATTTTGAAAAAATTTCTTTCAGATCATATTTACGTTAATACGCGTCGATTGGCACCCTAACATAGTCGATATCATTTTTCATTCTCGAGATTTCGTCTTAGAAAGAAATGGACACATACGTACGTACACACACATACATACACACACACAGACATCTTTCTAAAAATAGTGTAAAAATAGTGTAGTGACCTTGAAACATAAAAATTTGTTATACATTTTGATTTCGATTTTCGGACCCATTACAATAACTTCCAATGGGAAGTTAATAATCACGAGCAACACATTTCTCACTCAAGTGTATCTGTTTTAGTTTAGCCAGGGTACTTACTCAAATTTAGCTCAAAAATCGCGTGCGGGATCCTCAACCTGATTTACATTTTTAGCTCACCGCTCATTTTATCTTAACGCTGGTCACTGTATAGACTTTTCCATTATCAATTTTTGAAGTGAAAACTTCCTTAGGCGCACTTTGCCTGAGTAGTGAACGAAAGTGAACCGTCACGCTTCGGGTCGGTGACGCTGAATCTAATTTACTCGACTCAAACACGAAAAGGTATTTATTGTACGCTGGTAATAAGTTTTTTGTAGTTCATAAGTGCGTTAATAGATGACACTAAAACTTAATTGAAAAGGTTTTTGTAGCGTGTTGGTAATAAGTTATTTGTAGTTCATAGGTGCTCTAGAGATGACACCTAAAACTTAATTGAAAAGGTATTTGTGGTATGTTGGTAATAAGTTATTTGTAGTTCATAGGTGAGCTAATAGATGACACTAATACATATATATATTTTAAAAATAGAAAATCAGAAGTTTTCACTTCTGTCGTGTGGTCATAAGCATCACACCCACTTTTTTGCGCATCTGCCCAATTCCTCCATGTTTTTCAGAGACTTGCACATATTGACAGATGGCAAGTGATTGATTTTGAAAAAAATAAGTAGTAATTAAATAAGAAATATTATTTAAAGAAGTTGTACAATACCCTAGAAAAATATTTGAGTACTTTTGAAGATAATTTTTTTACGATAAACAATTTATGACAGGTAGGATTCTAGCCTTTCAACCAATTTTCGTTTACTTTCACCAGTTTTCCGGCCATGGCACTTCAACCACCATCCCCATTTAGCACAAGTATAATGCTCTTCCAGTGTTTTGTGCACTAATTTAGCACCGTCAGTAACATTTTCATCTAAATTAACATTGAAAAACGTTTCTGACCTAGTCATTGAGTCAAAAAATGTACGAAATGTCTGAAAGCCGCGATCATAGCCATGGCAACGGCGCTTGAGCGTAACTAGTCGTGAAAAAGTCTATAGCTTATGTTGGTCGGGAAGAAGTAACTAGGTCTCTAAACAATGAAAGAATTTTTCAAATCGGATCAGTATGTTCTGATATTACCCGTGACAAACAAACATATACATTTTCCTTCTTTATAATATTTAGATATTCGACTCTTATAAAGGAAAATTCACAATTTTGAAAGTCAAGCGAATTGCGCTGAAACCTTTTTCAGAGTGTAATTTTTCACCCCTCACTATTCGACTGTATTCGAAAGTTCCAGTTATTTCGATATTATTCTTGTAGATCTAGAGCAGCTAACAAAAACGTTATTCGAGTGTTTTATTACTGGACCGGTACTTATCACACTCAAATGATTAAAAAACGTTAAACAGTGCTTTAAAATAAATGTGTTGAATTTAATTTAGAGACATTAATAACAAAGTGATATATATTTGTTCATAAACATTCTTCATTTCATAACAAGTTTTTAAGACAACAAAATGTAAGTAAAGTTTCCTTTTATTCTCATTATTGTTAAAATAACAATGGCATCAGTTTGCTTCTGGTAAACTCGTTAACTGCATTATTGTATTTTATTAAAAGTTTAACTAAGCTTGACGCTTTGTTTTCGAAGTATAGCAAAAAATACTTTTAATATATTTTTGTCTTATTCTGATTTATTTGTATCTAAGTTTTAATTTAATTTTATTTTTCAACACTATAGTTCATACTAAAATATAGTGTAGAGTAAGGAATCATTTTGGTTTAAAGTGTTTAACAGATTCTAGTAGTACCATAGAGTAGTATTCAAGCCTTCTTTTAAATAATTCCTAGATCCAGGTAAAGACTTAATAACCAAAAAATATTAATAGGATTGAATAAATCTCCGCACAACTTGCTTTCTCAAAGAAGTAATAGATGAGATCTATTGTAATTTATGTAAAATCTATATTTTTAATTATAACATTGCAGCTTATCTTCAACTTACATTTTCTTTTTTATATGCACGCAATGCTTTATATTCATATTTGATTATCTATTATGTTTTTAACCTAGTTTCTATCGAATATAAAACCAGCGAGGAAATTTTTCGCAGACTCCGTAATTTTCCTGAGAGTACTTCTTTCAATTTTCCACGAGAGGCAGCACTTGTGGTAGGTACAAACATTATTTATTCCCTATTAGTGTCGTGTCATTTTAGTGGTATAACTTAATTATTTAATTAATTTAATAATAATAATTATTTCATAATTATTTAATTAATTTAATAATAATAATAATTAAATAATTAAGTTATACCACTAAAATGACACGACACTATATGGGAAATAAATAATGTTTGTAGGTACCTACCACAAGTGCTGCCTCTCGTGGATAATTGAAAGAAGTACTCTCAGGAAAATAGCTCATTGATGTCAATTTAAAAGAATTACATCTCATAGACCGACGTTACATAATATACGGGTGGGTAAAATTAGAATCTGGAATATCTCCATTACTTCAAGTAATTGAAAAAAAGAGGAACGATTGGTTCGGGAAAGATACCTAAATACTATTTTTTAGTTTCTATATGAATTTAGCCATACATTTTTCAAAACGTTTTAAAGATTAAGAATCGCCTTTTCCGAACTATCACATCTTTAAAATTATTTTCTCACGATCATATTTTAATTTTAAGTAACCGACATTTTTGATGTGTTAACATCTTTACTACCACCCCTCCCCCAGATTTGGTGAAATATATTGAAATCTATACTAATATTATAAAGCTGAAGAGTTTGTTTGTTTGGTTTAACGCGATAATCTCAGGAACTACTGGTTCGAATTGAAAAATTATTTTTGTGTTGGATAGTCCATTTATCGAGGAAGGCTGTAGGCTATATAATATCACGCTACGACCAATAGGAGCGGAGCATCAATAAAAAATGTTGCAAAAACGGGAAAAATTATTCCTTTTGAGAATTTCCGTTGCGTGCGCTGCGTAAACGGTTAAAGTTACGCAAAAATCATGTATGACGGAATTGTTCCCGGAAGGTTTATATATATAGCGAACGAGCGAAGCGAGTGAGTAATGTAATTATAATATTCAAGCGAACGAGCGAAGCGAGTGAGTAGTGTATTTATAATATCCAAGCGAACGAGCGAAGCGAGTGAGTAGTGTATTGCACCCGGGCGAAGCCGGACGGGGCCGCTAGTATATTATAGAAATGTGTGAAAGCATATTGCGATAGTGCCGTTTATGGTGGACAGTCCTACTGAGGCCCTACCGTATCCGAAGCGTATGCTCTATCGTATGAAAACGCTCCTTGGTTAGCTGTCTAAATTTTTTTAAAGGTTATAATATATAGTTGTCATCGTATTTGAATCTATTTTTGCACATCTCTTATGAATAACAAGGCCATACTGTTATTAGTTTATTTAAATGAGACTAGACTATTTTAATGTCATAAATTAATGAAAAGAGAAGGAAGATATTTTAAGTTCTAAATTCTAATGTTGAGTAACTTACTTAAGTATACTGCAATTGTAATAGCAATTGCCCCCATTTCCCCCCTTGGATCCTCGCCTGAATGCTTCGATGTATAATTATAATTCTAAACATTGCCAAAAAATATTTTCATTTCAAGAAACTTTATATTGTCGTAAGAACAGAAACATATTGATGAGAAAGTCTGTGACGAAAAGCAGTGGCGGACTAAGAGGGGGGGCGGAGTGGGCGGTCCGCCCCGGGCCTCTGATCCTGGGAGCCCTCCAAATCTCGACAAGTCCTTCTTAATCAAATCCCAAACAAGACCAAAATATGTTTAGTAAGTAAGAGGCAGTTTGGAGTTGGAGGCCCCGTACGTATACAAAATATAAACGTAGGTAGGTCGTTTATTATAAATATTTGATTTTTTTTGTCAGCCATTACATCTATATTAGTCATTTTTTACGAAATTTACACTACAAATACACCAATTTCTAAGCAGACCGGGGTCTCATTTAGTTCTGCCGCCCCGGGCCTCCGACGGGCTTAGTCCGCCACTGACGAAAAGTTCGAACGAGTATTGAAGTGTGCTGTACAGTGTACCTACAATTTTCTCTTAAATAAATACGAATTGTTTCTATTTGATTCAACAAAAGATTATTTTCATTTTGTTTCGCGTCTTGTACTAAGGGCTGTGCATTTATTTGAAACTTTTATTTTAATTTTATGGTTGCGTTGATACAATTATTTTTTGATGTAGAACTACGTCTTTCCCAACGGTATATGAGGGAGTAAATTGAATACGACTAGACTTTTGTGTTGATGTGCCCCTTATAATTTTTTATCATGAACAAATGAACGACGTGGGAACTAGGCGTTCGTTTGTTCATCAGATTACGTTACGTTTAACGCACGTTTTAAGTGCGCTAATATTATTAACGACTATAAATTACGTTTTTTTTACAAAATATGAAAATTAGCTATGTTATAGTACTCCAGTAATTTTAGATATTAAAATAACCCAGCTGCAGAAAAATTCCCAGTTAGCTGATTTTTTTTATTTACCTTCGTTATGGTGTTTTAAAAAACGTGTAAAAAGTCCCCTTCGATATCGTGCCGGCGTTGCCAGATATTCAAGGTTCAAGCTCACGATAGACGGTTTTATGCGAATTTCTCGGTTCCGTTTCATTTTTTGTAAAAAATGGTTATTATCAATCTTGTAGAGAACGAAATTATCTACAACTTTTGTATAAACATTTTTTGTCTACGGTTTATAGTTTTTCTTATTTAAGAACCCGCGGCTTCCTCCCCCTCGATTTTACATAACGAGATTATATTGCTTCTCGAGGGCCTAACAAAATGATTTGTAGCTTTATTTTAAGTTGAACTTTAAGCTAACGATTAACTATAATTTTTATCGCAATTAATGCAATAAGTTCTCTAGTTATAAGCAACCAAACATACAAATCGACAGCGCTCAAACAGACAGACAGAAAGACAATTTTTTTTCGAAAATACGATATTTATACTTGACATCAACTATAGAGACCATTCGTAAAGTAATTTTGTAAAAAAAATTTACAAAGGCTGAGAGAGTGCGGATTAAGTACCAGTATGCATTTGCATTCCGTATAACGCACTCTAGTAATAGTAGCCACATTTTTAATTTTTTTTACAAAATTCGTTTACGAATTGTCTTTATGACAATTATAATGAGTATTCGTAAAGGAATTTTGAAAAAAAAATTAAAAGTATGGCTACTCCGGGCTATTCTTAGTAGAGTGCGTTTTAAGGTATGCGAATGCTTATATCCATACTTAAACCGCACTCTCTCAATCCTTGTAAATTTTTTTTACAAAATTACTTTACGAATGGCCTTTATAATTAATGTCAAGTATAAATATCGTATTTTCCAAAAAAAATTGTCTGTCTGTATATCTGTTTCACTGCTGTCGATTTGTATGTTTGGCTGCTTACAACTATAGAGCTATTATATTAATTTCGATAAAATTATATTTAATCGTTAGCTTTGAGTGCAACTTAAAATAATGGTACAAATTATTATGTTAGGCCCTCGGGAAGCAGAATAATACCGTTATGAAAAATCGAGGGGGAGGAAGCCACGGGTACTTAAATAAGTAAAACTATGAATCGTAGACCAAAAATGTTTATACGAAAGTTGTAGAGAATTTTATCCTCTACAAGATTGATAATAATCATTTTTTACAAAAAATGGGACGGAATCGAGAAATTCGCAAAAAACCGTCTATCGTGAACTTGAACCTCGAATATCTGGCAACGCCGGCACGATATCGATGGGGACTTTTTACACGTTTTTTAAAACACCATAACGAAGGTAAATAAAAAAAATCAGCTAACTGGGAATTATTCTGCAGTGAAAATCTAAAATTACTGGTCTATAGTGGTACCGACAAAAAAACATTTACGTCCCGTTTAAAACCAACACAACCTATTACTGGATTCTGTATATGAAAATTAAACAGTTGTTGGAAGTTTATGCATCCCTTAATTTAGTAGCGACAAGTAAAACTCAGACCGCACCACAAAGATTTCATGTTAATGTAATGACAAACGTTGAGGGTGCAGTTAAATGTGGTGGAAGCGCCAGTTCATACGGTGGAAAGACGGGTATACCTTAATATAAAGTAAGTGTTAGAACATTATTACTGTCAAAAATCAATAAGAAGTATTTGTATTCAACTGTTTCGAGTGTTTTAATTAAATCTGGAAATCTACAAAACGTTGAAGTTGTGTCAATTGACTGTTAGTTTGAATTTTGACAACAGGTTTTTTGTCTAGTGCTTTTAATCAAAAACTAATTAAAGCTATTAAATAAAAATCAATGTTCAAAAATTACAATGATGGTCGTGAAATATAAGTTTCGAAGTTAGTTCTTTAGCCATAATGAGAATATAGTAAGTAATTTCTTTTTAACACGCTTTTATTAGCTTCACTTGTATGTTTGCTTGTCAGTTTGTAACCGACTTCTTTGAACTTGATTTTGACCAACTTTGAACGGTCAGATTTAGTTTAAACGTTGTCGACTTATCAAGGACCGACGACAATACAATAATTCAATAAGTTTGTCCCATTATCCTGACCAGGATCTCCAGGACTAAAAAAAAAAGCAAAAAACTTCAGATTGAACTGAAACTTTGCACACTTATCAAGGACCGATGACAATACAATAATTCAATAAGTTTGTCCCATTATCCTGACCAGGATCTCCAGGACTAAAAAAAAAAAGCAAAAAACTTCAGATTGAACTGAAACTTTGCACACTTATCAAGGACCGATGACAATACACTAATTCCATAAGTTTGTCCCATTATCCTGACCAGGATCTCCAGGACTAAAAAAAAGCAAAAAGCTTCAGATTGAACTGAAACTTTGCACACTTATCAAGGACCGATGACAATTCACTAATTCCATAAGTTTGTCCCATTATCCTGACCAGGATCTCCAGAACTAAAAAGCAAAAATAAATTATAATTTAAAAAAACTAAAAAACACGCTTTAATGAACTAAAAAGTAAAATAAATAATTAATTTTATTGTAGAAAAGCGTGGAGTAGTATGAAAATATGATACAAAGCACCCCACGCTTTTTTACAATAAAATTAATTATTTATAATAATAATAATTTGTCTTTATTTCGCGAAGACACAGAAATGTGTATGAAACATGTCAAATAGAAATTACAATACAAGATATTACAAAAGATAAAATGAATTATATAAATTAAAAAATTACAAATAAAATTCACTCACACAGTAAAAACAGTTACTAATTAATAATTTCAGTAATCTCTTATTTGATTTGTAAAACGATTTCAAGCTTTCTTTTTGTATGAAAAAGTGAAAATACTTTTTCAGATTTTTCCGTATTTTAATTTATTTAACCACTAAACAAGTTCTTTCAAATTTAACATCCAAATGAGACATACCTTTAAACTTCATGAGCAAAATTTTTAGAAATATAATAAAATTAATTATACGCTTACTACTTTATTAGGTCCATTATTCACATTTAAAATCCTTTTTGTTAGAAAAATATGTATTAAATTCCGCCTTTACCGGAATAGTCATTTATTAGGAGCAACCAAATGTAGGTTATTAATATCCACAATTTTTTACTTTAATGTAATTCACATTAGAAACGAATCGTAAATTTATTAAAATATTTTCACATTAGTATGAAAGCACTTTAAAATTAAACACAAATGAAAAAAACTTTAAATTGATTTTTTATTTATTTATTGTGGATTATAGACGCGTCGACAACACTTTAAATTGAATTCTAACGGTTCAAAATAATTTTTTATAGTTATTTAAGACAATTTTTTATGACAAATACGCAGAGAAATAGAAACGTAACTAGCTTTGGCCAATGAAAGCTGCTGTGTCGCCTAGAAAAAAGGTTAGAGTAAAAGTTATGCTTTGAACTATAAGCGACACGTCATTCGTGGCATGTTAAGTTTACATGCGATAAGCGGCTTGCAGCTTTGAGCTAGCTATATTTTATACGACTTTTGCTTACACGAATAATAATAGAAGTTTAAAAGTATGTAGAAACTTTATCAAAAAATCGAACGCTGCTAAATATTTCACCAAGAAGTTTAATCGATATACAGTGCGGTTGATTTCAACAAACATATCGACTTTAGATGTAAAATATCTCCATTTGATTTACATTGGATTCAAGTTGTATCAAATCGTAGACTCAGCCCATAAAAACCGAGACAATGTTATTTTTAACAGTAATTAATACAGAAATAATTATTAACTTCCCATTGGAAGCTATTGTAATGGGTCCGAAAATCGAAATCAAAATGTATAACAAATGTTTATATTTCAAGATCACTACACTATTTTTACATTATTTTTAGAAAGATGTCTGTGTGTGTGTGTGTACGTATGTGTCTATTTCTTTCTAAGACGAAATCTCGAGAATGAAAAATGATATCGACTACGTTAGGATGCCAATCGACGCGTATTTACGTAAATATGATCTGAAAGAAATGTTTTCAAAATCGGTTCAGCCGTTCTTTTTTCTTAACCAAATAGACTCCAAAAAAGTAGATTTTACACAATATCTTCGCCTGACCTTCGCAGCACCACCTATGTTAAATCTGATATCACAGTCTTCTGTCCCCCTTGACACTCTATAACTTTTGTATAAAACATTTTTTTATGGTTTGTACCGTTTACGAGATATTTCACTGCATTGTTTAAGATGTGCCACCCAGTATAATCACGCTTTTACTAAGGGGGATTGAATAGCAGACAAAACACCTGAACTCGAACGAATCCGTGGATAAAGGTTACTGTTGAAATAAACTTCTTTATTATTATAATAATTATTAAAACATTTGAAAGCGTTAAACTCCCAAGGGACAGAAAATGTTAAAATTGAAGAGAGTTCAACGATTTTAAATATTTTATCCGTCTTTTCAAAATATGTGACTTCAATATAAAAAATAAATGTACGTGGATTAAAACCTCCGGGAGAAACGAATCAAGTTTTTTACTTTACATTTAAAATTTGAGTAAAGACTGTAGTGACTCATTATAAAGATAATCTAATCAGATATTTTTTTTTAATTAAAAAGTCGTATTTCATTTACATTTTATAGTCGTTTTTCTTTGATGTGAACTTTTGTTTCAACAAAAGAGATTTTTCTGTTTCTTTAAAAGTAAACATTAAAAATATTAAAATTAAAATAAAGGTGAACGGGTATGTGAAATTGTATTTTAAAGACCACCAACAGCTAAGGTTATTTGGGCCTAGCACCAATTCATATTTTCAATTCATTATTTTTTTTTTTTTTAATAATAAATTGAAAATCTAATTGACACTTTTACCAGCTCTCGGGCTAGAACTCGGGAACTGGGGACTTGTAATAGAGGAACCATAGCAACGCCATGTAAACAACAGCGCCGCTACACTCTCGGCTATTCTCAAGCCCAACGGGTATGTGGGCAACAAGACTGTTGTGTATTTTATTTAAATTTAAATAAGTAACACAATAATTTTGAAGAAATAAATTTTTATTTTAAATAATAACTTAAATTGATGAGTTACAATTTCTAACTGACTAAATATTTCAATATCTAAAATGATAAGAGAACAAATTACATAATCAAAGCTTACATTCTTTACACAACATTAAATTAAATGAATTGGTGAGATTAAGAAGGGAAAGATTCCATATTTTGTTAAAAATAAAGTGAGATAGCCATTTTATTTAAAAACTGAAGACGTATCTACTGATGCAAAGACGGGAAAGATTTCAACAATCATTATTAGTGATGGGCGATTGTAAGATGTTTTTACAATCGAAACAATTGCAATCGTTCATAATAACAATCGAGTCCACAATCGACTCGGAGTTTGATTTTACAATCGAAATGTTCGATTGTTCAAGTCGATTATTTGTCAGCGAATGAGAATACAATATATAATCGCAATTCAAGGTTATATGCTAGTCGATTGAAGTCTGACGTTCACGCTACTCGTTCATCGTTGATTCACTGTTCAGTCGGTCTTAGAGCACTCGATTACTGCACAATCGACCATCCATCGACTCGACCACAGTTGTTGAGTGATGAACGATTATATATTATGTGGCTCTCAACAGTGTACATCGTCTGTACGATTCAGTACTATGCGACTTGGTCGCGGTGAACTATGAAACAACAACAATCGAGTCCAAGTGAAACCATCGAGAGTCATCGAGATGTTTGAACAATCGAGACAATCGACTAAAATATCTCGTAATCGCCCATCACTAATCATAATGTATTGGTGAGCCGTTGTAGTTTTTACTGAGATATAGAACGAAAACATTCCTGGAATGTTTACCTTTTTGATCTCAGTTAAAACTACAACGGCTCACCCATACATTAGGATTGTTGGAATCTTTCCTGTCTTTGTTTTAAAAACAAATGTTGAATTACCTACTTATTTTTGAGGAAAACCGTTTTTTTAAATCTCAATTTTTTTTATAATTCTTCAGAAGGGACAAAAAATGCATTTTTTTGCATTTTTTTATTGTAATCATATTCTTTACGAATAAATGTTATTTTCGTGTTTGACAAATGGATTTTTATTATTTTCTAGTAATAGTGTTCTGAAATGAAATCAAAAAGGAAAAAAAGATTCCACTATCTTTTGCATATTATAAATAATATTTTATACAAATTAAATTTTAAAAATAAGGCCATAAGGGACAACTTTGTATTTATAAGTTCTTCTTTTGACTATTAGTTCTTTAGTAAAAATCTTTTTTTCAATTTCCCGAAAATAAGGTCAAATGGAATCTTTTCCTTTTTAATCTCACCAATTCTAAATTCTTATTTTAACAGAAAAATACATTAGAAAAACAATTAATTGTTTTGTTGTCCACATACCCGTTAACCTCTATTTTAATTATATTTATTGGACGTGAAAATTATGCCTAATTAAAAATATTATTAAATTTTCGAATAAAAAAATGATTCGCTTGAATCCAGTAAGTATTTTCATGTAGGCCCAGGTTTGTATTTATAACCAAAGTTACGTAGTCAAATAATAATTATAGAACAGTGACATATTTGATTCCGTTTTTGAAGTCGGTGCCATTTTTTATAATGATTTTTATTTTAAAATGTTAATGGGTCACTCTATCTTGGAAATGAATAGACGTAGCTGTAATAGATAAGGTTACTGATGAGTTAATCATTCAGTTCATTTGTCGAAATTGAAAAAAGACAGCACTGTGGATTGTATGTCTCGAGACAGCGAGCGTCACGAAAGTCAAGTATCACGAAATTCATTAACTAACTTTCCTATGAGAGCCGCACTGAATTCTCATAAGTTTAGATTTAAAATATGCGTACAGATGAATGAATTTCATTCAATTCGTCGTGGTAGAAAGGTATCTTCAGTCATGTGATCGACAGTTTTTTATCTTTCCATGTTATAAATTAAAAAAAAAACTCCGTCAGTTTTTTATTTTTTACTTTTTACTAAAAAAAGAAAATCGCTGAACCGATTTTAGTAAAATTTATGTAGAACCACCCTAAAGGTATACCTTATTAAATAAAATAAGAATAATCAAAATCTGTTCACAAATGCAGAAGAAATCGGTGTACATAATCTACATAAAGAAAAATACACGCCGAATTGAGAAAATCCTCCTTTTACTGAAGTCGATTAAAAAGCATATTACTCGGTGGTCCACACTCGGGTAAAGCCGTTTTGAAATACAATTTAAAGTTTGAATGTAGTATGTAGAGATAAAACGTGTTTACATAAAGATACATAAAATAGAATTAAAAAACTTATGTGAAGAAAAAATTACAAACAATTAAAAATAAGCGGTTTTGCTTTATGGTCACAGATTTGATTACGTCATGAATAAAGTGAGCAAGTTTTGTTAGGTAACAGTAAATATTACATCTGTGACCTTTGCTATTTTAATTTATTCAAATATAGCGTGCTCCACGGTCCTACCGAATACCTACACTATAGCAGGGCCGTTAAATCAAGGCAAGTATTTTACTCCCCCTTTTTTGCACGCCTTCAATTATAAATTACAGGGATGACAAAACTTGTAAGTATAACAATTTATTGTAATAGAGGAAATCGTCTTTTTATTTATTTTTTACTGTCATCTACTAATTGATTCTTCTATCCGCGGTTCCAACCACCGCTAATTCTGTCGCGCTTTTTCCATATTATTCGATCGGAGTCACACATGCCTACCGCGTCTAAAAAAGTTTCACTTAACAAGCCGTGAGGTGGGTCGTTTATTAGGACTAAAGTGCGACCCTTGAGGTCCACACGACGAACTTCCCAGTTTGATAAATATTTAATAATAATAATTAAATTAGATATTACACAGAAAAGTTATCATTTTAATCATTAAAACATAATTATTATTTATTTTTAACAATAATTAAAAAAAAAAACGGCTGAACCGATTTTTATAAAATTTATGTCGGATTAAAATGACGTTAACACGCCTCAACTGACACTCCTACGAAGTCGATATAATTTTTTATTCGCGAGATATTGTGTAAAATCTACTTTTTTGGAGTCTATTTGGTTAAGAAAAAAGAACGGCTGAACCGATTTTGAAAAAAATTCTTTCAGATCATATTTACGTTAATACGCGTTGATTGGCACCCTAACGTAGTCGATATCATTTTTCATTCTCGAGATTTCGTCTTAGAAAGAAATGGACACATACGTACGTACGTACATACGTACACACACACACAAACACACACACAGCATCTTTCTAAAAATAGTATAAAAATAGTGTGGTGACCTTCCAATGCGAAGTTAATAAGAAGGCAAGGGCGAGGCTGTGCAATGATAAGTATCATTAAATGTTTTGTCTTGTTTTGTTGACACTGCTGTATTATTTAGCTGCCCCACGATTGCTTTGTATGTACAATTATTTGTTTAAAACAAACAGCCCTTAGCATGTATCCTATTAAAGTCTAAATTCAAGTTGAGTAACACACAGGGCCAAGTGACTAATGTACGTATATTTTCAGAAGTTCAGAGTTCAGATAGTTTTTGAAGTGAAACTTATATTTACGCACGGTAGACAGCGAGACGGTAGAGTGAATTGGATTCATGCCGTGACATAACGGAAGTGTATAACAAGTCGTAATCACAGATAATATTTATTAATATTATATTATTATCTACATTTGAAAATTAGTTATTTGAATAACATTAGAGGGCTTGAGAATAGCCGATAGTGTAGCGACGCTGTTGTTTACATGGCGTTGCTATGGTTCCTCTATTACAAGTCCCCAGTTCCCGGGTTCTAGCCTGAGAGCTGGTAAAAGTGTCAATTTCAATTTATTATTAAAAAAAAAATAATGAATTGAAAATATGAATTGGTGCTAGGCACAAATAACCTTAGCTGTTGGTGGTTTTTAAAACACAATTAATAACATTAGACACCCAAGATAACCATTTTCATCAAAATCAATGATATTGACTATAGATTCAATTGTTTTTCCTTTAATTTTAACACCTGTAATCTGTTTGAAATTATATCTAGAAGTTTTACTTTTTAGTATGTAGTATAAACTGCACTATCCATTTTTTCCGTACCTCCGAACGGAATCCTATTACTGAGCTTATACGATGTCTGTACGTTCATCCGCCTGTCACAAGGCTCTATCTTACAAACGGAGATACCTAGCTAGTTGAAATTTTCACAGATTGTGTGTTTTATTAGTGTATTTGCCATATGGCACATACACTATAATTGGCGTCGGTCGGATGGCGGGACCTAGGGGTCGGACCAACATTTCTCGACGTTTCATAGCCTCCTGAACAATTTGGCACCATTTTAGGAAATGTTTATATATATATTATTATATATATATATATGTGTGTGTGGGTGTGTGTGTTTTCGCGGCATAACTCTCGAAAGACTTAATTGATTTGAACGAAATTTGGTAGACACGTTGGAATCCATCACCACACGGAACCTATTTAAAATGGGCCTGATCGGACCATTTTAAGGGTGGCTTTTAGGGGTTGAAAAAAGTTTTTGGGCCCAAAAATACCGAAAAAAATTTCGGAATTGTTTCAAAATTGAAATTTTATCTTTTAGTAAAGATCAAAATGTGCTACTAAAATTTTAATAAAATCGGGCCGATTTTATTAAAATTTTAGTAGCACATTTTGATCTTTACTAAAAGATTAAATTTCAATTTTGAAACAATTCCGAAATTTTTTTCGGTATTTTTGGGCCCAAAAACTTTTTTCAAGTCCGGTTCTGTCGGGCCGACAGAACCGGACTTACAAATTTTATGAAAACACTAGTTTGCGGATAGTGATTTACTTACTGAAGGGTGTATTTAATTTGGTAATAATTGATAATAATATGGAAATTAAGAAAAAAATATTATTTTAAGGGATGTATTAAGGGGTTAAATTTTTCATTTGGTCCAAAAACAAACTTAAGTTCACGTATTAACAAATACACTATATTGTCGGCAGGGTTTGGCACTGCGACCCGAGTTTTTTTTGTAATTTTTCTGTATCAAATTTTTTTTTTATTATTGACTCATAGAGCGTCTAACATGCTCTATGAGTCAATAATAAAAAAAAAATTGATACAGAAAAATTTTGAAACACTAAAAAGAACAAACTAAAATATACCTACTATAATAATAACGAGGAGTTAGGTAGGGGTAAAAAATTAACAGATTTATTTATTTAAGCTTGCTTTATAAAAAGATAGTGTAGCAACATTTTTGTTATAATTAAAATTTTTTCTCAATATTGATATCTGATTCATTGAAATCAAATTTTTTTATTGTTATCAACAGCCTTCATTTTTCTAGCGTTATAGCTAAGAAAAAGTAATTTGGAAAAAATCATATCGAGAATTAGATGTTTGTCCCTTCCGTACCACTAGCGCTGCTGGTGAGAAATGTTTCGTACTTCAGGAAAAAGGCAAACTGTTGTTTAGAAAACACAATTTTGTTTTATAAGCAGCCCAATTGAAAATTTTAAAATTAATTCTTAACAATGGCAGATAATAAAAAAAAAACATTACGAGCACTTTTCTCATTATTAAAAATATTTTGCATATAAAAATTAACAGCGTTTATTTTCGGACACGCTATCATAAAAATTTAATTAAACATAAATTTTTAAAACACGAAAAGTAAAAGTATGTCTGTACATTACATAATGAACACTAAAATACAAACCTCTATGGCGTATGCTAAACATATTTTGTAAGATTATACAAGATCTGCCAAAACCTTGTCGTTTTTCAGTTGCTTGCTTAATAATATAAATATCTGGATGATCGAGCTTTGCTCGGATGAGTTAAAAAAAAATAGTACTTAAAGTTCCCATTTCATCAAAACTTTGAAAGTCTTGTCTTGTCTTGTCTAGACGGCAACACTATAAATAGGAACGCAATTTTGACGAAACCTTTGTTATTTTCAGTGTTTATGACTCGTTTAATATACTTTATAATTATTATACAGTAGACCTCCTGCGACGCACACGAGCCATTTCGAAAATTTGAAATCGTTTGGACGCATGATATGCAATAAGTTATCATTATCAAATAAACCTCCATGTTTTGAACCAACATTAATTTAGGCGTTAACCATTAGGTGATTATCCCTAGAAGTTTCATCCTAATAATCCCTTATGCAAACCTTCTCATAATAAAACCAATGGTCGCAGTGCCAAACTCTATCGTGAAAACAATGTATTTGCAGCTAATACATTCATTATGACGTATTTTAATATAACGCAATTATCGTTATTATTGCCCATTGGAAGTTATTGTAATGGGTTCGAAAATCGAAATCAAAATGTATAACAAATTTTTGTTTCAAGGCCATTACACTATTTTTACACTATTTTTAGAAAGATGTCTGTGTGTGAGTGTGTGTGTGTGTACGTATGTGTCCATTTCTTTCTAAGACGAAATCTCGAGAATGAAAAATGATATCGGCTACTTTAGGGTGCCAATCGATGCGTATTAACGTAAATATGATCTGAAAGAAATTTTTTCAAAATCGGTTCAGCCGTTCTTTTTTCTTAACCAAATAACCTCCAAAAAGTAGATTTTACACAATATCTCGCGAATAAAAAATTATATCGACTTCGTAAGGGTGTCGATCGAGGCGTGTTAACGTCATTTTGATCCGACATAAATTTTATAAAAATCGGTTCAGCCTTTTTTTTAATTATTGTTAAAAATAAATGATAATTATGTTTTAATGATTAAAATGATTACTTTTCTGTATAATATCTAATTTAATTATTATTATTAAATATTTATCAAACTGGGAAGTTCGTCGTGTGGACCTCAAGGGTCGCACTTTAGTCCTAATAAACGACCCACCTCACGGCTTGTTTTAATTTTCCCCAGTTCGATCAAACAGCATGGATGTTATTAGTTTAACATAAAAAACAAATCACAAATATACGCGTACTACGTATGTGTGTAGTTCAATAGACGCAAAGTGTTTTCATAAATTTTATGCCAGACCGTGTCAAACCGATGTCGCTAAAATTAGTAAAGGTCCATAAAGCTAAATATTTTTTTTTATTCTGTACACGAACGTTGATGAATACGTGGGTTTGAATAATGTCCCTATATTTGTCTTACCACGTTAAAAGAATGCCAAACACAAGATGGACGCGTAAGTTTTTAAAATGGACACCACTGGAACGGACCACGGAATATGACGTATGGATTACAAGCCAAAGTCTCTGCTAACCAATATTTTCAGACAGAGTACCTACTCTGCAACTCAACATATAAGATTTTTTCTGCTACATCGCTATACCTGTTCATTTTTGTGAGAATTTGTGGCTTAAAAAAAGATCTACTGTAGCTAGACGTCAAAAAAATGCTACGACACGTACGTAATATGACATCGTAATATTATTACGCGTTGTCATAAAAAATGTAGAGAACCTATTATGCTGATAATGACAACAATCCTGTTGACGCAAATTCAACATAATAAGTTAATTATCACTCCCACTTAAAACATAAAAATGATTTTAATATAATGTTACACTTTGTTTCGTTATCTCGCATTTAAAAATTTTGCTGTATTCTTTGAAAGTAAAAATCTATATTAAATGTCATAAAACAGAGGCTTATTATTTTAACCGCACGTAATATTATAATGAATGAATTGTAAATTATAGACGCTCGACAACTGAGGTCATTAGCGTCCGTAATATTATAAGTATGCATATTATTTTGAAGTAGAATTTGTTATTAATTATATTTTCTTTTATTTCTGTTTGCATTTTTCTAACAATTTTATTATTCGATGACTTCATACAATAGGTAGCAATATTTTTAAAATAAAACATTTCACCTTGGTAAGTCGGACTGTAAGTTTTTAATACTATGATAAATCGAATTTTTATTTTTAAGTTTTCACTTTATTGACAGCATAGGTCATTTTTTTTTATAAAACGACTCTTGAAATATTTGCGAAACGCCCTATCCGCATGCCAAATTTAAACTTCTACGACCAGCTATCTAGATTAAATTACAGGCACGTGACAGACTAGACAGACAGACGGACCGAACGGACAGCGGTGTCTCACAATAAAGATTCGGCTTTTACCGTTTTAGAAATGAATTTACATAAAATTTTAGTGAACACAATTTAAAATGCATTTTAAAGAGAATAAATAATTATTTTCGAAGAATTCCTGATGAAAATCATCTGTATAAACGTTTTCTACTTATACTTTTATCTATAGAGGATTAAGCAAATCAAATATTTAAAAGTTTTTGCAAAAAGCTTATACAATTCTTAGAAAAAAGATGTTTTTACAATGTTGATAAATTTGTAATCTTATTTTAAAGTTTGTCATTTTCACATTTATATTTGAAGAGCAAAAGCTGAAGGTTTTAATATTATTTTAACGGATTTAAAGAAGAATTTTGGGAAACATTTTTTTAACCTTTTAGTTTATATTTACATACATAAAAAATAATAATATTTATTTTATTACTTTAGTTTTCGTTTTAGTATTTACTACATTGTCTTATACAAGGGCAGAAAGTTGGCGTTTGGGTTTGCGACGAGCGAAGCAAGGGTGGCAATCACACGAATCGCTAAATGTTTAATTTTTATCTCGTCATGCGAAATACAATATTTTCATGTTCCTGAAAAAAGACTTGTTTTCAATAAAAAAAACTCAAACAAAACTTATTTTTAATAAATTACTTCCGACGAACCTTTCAATTTTTAATCATTCTTAATGGAACTTCAGCTTGTAACAAAATTATCTTATCTCAGTGGCTAAGATCCTGTATAGTGTATATATTCAAACTCGGACAAGTTTCGGAAGATATAGGATCGTGTGTGTGTGTATATATATATATAATAATAAGAAGTATTAGAAACACCTTGTATTTTTGGTGTCCGTCTTGTGACTTCATGTGTTGTTAACACGATGCGTTTCAGCAACGAGTTGCCATCTTCAGGTGTGATTAATTTTTATATTATAAAACACACACACATTGAGTATTCGTAACACGTTATAATATTATGACGCTAATCACTTGTCTATTATGTTGTGGATTGTGAAGTACTGATTTAAATTTCGAGATTTTGGTAGATGAAATGGAAGTGTGAATGTGTATGTATGTGGACGATTAATGAGTATTGGATGTTTGATAACCACACCTGAAGATGGCAACTCGTTGCTGAAACGCGTCGTGTTAACAACACATGAAGTCACAAGACGGACACCAAAAATACAAGGTATTACTAATACTTCTTATTATTCATATAGTGACTTGGAGACCTAACACTCTAAAAATGTATCATCGTAATTAATGTTAATTAGCAATTTTCTATCGCAACGTTTCGTTGCAATTTAGCCTGAGGAAGTTGTAAATTACAACGAAACGTTGCGATCGAAAATTGCTATTTATTTATTTATTGTAAATTATAGACGCGTCGACAACTTAGGTCATTAGCGTCTTGTTTACATCAAATAACAACTCACTTAAAACTAAATGACATTACAAAACATCCATGAGCGGAGGCGGGATTCAAACCCACGACAGTGTGATCCAAAGGCCGCTACGTTAACCGTTACTCCACTCTGTCCTCTCGAAAATTGCTAATTAACATTATTTACGATCCTATATCCTCCGAACTTGTCCGAGTTAAAATTATATTATTCGGGGTTTCGCGTTAAAAGCGTACGAAAAACATAGATGTAAAAAAGTTTCACCCATTTTCTCTAAAAGTCATAAAAACGACGATTCACTTGTTTGCTTGAGACTTAGAACTGCGTTGTGTGGTGGAAGAGCAGATTTAACTGGTGGAAGTAAAGAGATGATACATAAAGATGGATAATATAACACGAATTAAGAATCGAAGAAAATACACACTATAATATTATTCAAAAGAAAAATGTTTCGTTATAACAATTCAAAATAGTTCTTCACAATACATTTATTTAAATAATAATAATAATAATAATATCTATTTATTCCATAAAAACTTTACAGTTTCAAACATATCAACTAATATTATGGTTTGTGAAATTAATCCACCCAACTTGGCGGAGCCAGTGCTAGGGTGGATGTATTAATAATTAAGTCTGTATAGTATATTTTCGTTGTGATATTATGTAATGTATATGTATTATATATATTTTATATGTGTGGGGATGTATTTATGTGTGTGTGTGTGTTTGTATATGTATGCGTGTGTGTGTGTGTGTGTGTGTGTGTGTGTGTGTATATGTGAGTTTAGTCGTATGTGCGCGCGGAGATGTATCACTGTATGGCTATGTGCGTGTAATTTAAATGAGAACAATAGTAACTCCTTGCGCTTCTTCTGTAACTAACCATTTACTTAGTCGCCTACAGAACGCTTTTTTGTTTTTAATGTTTTTAAGTTCTACAGGAATTCGGTTGTATATTTTAGGAGCAAGGTATAGCATATGTTTTTGGCCAAATGTCTTAGACATTCTCGGCGGTTGAACAGTATACTGGGCTTGGGATCTGGTTCCATGGTTATGTGAAAACAAGGTATGCGATGAAGGAGTATGATGATATATGGTGAGGATAGATTTTAAATATAACTGATGTATATTTAAAACCTGGAAATCTTGGAACAATTGGTTAGTCGGGAATAGGGGAGGTTTTTTAGTTATTACACGTATAAGTAGTTTTTGTGCATTCTTGATGGGGACAAGAGCAGACTCGGAAGCTCCACCCCAAGCAGCTATACCATAAGTAAGAAGTGACTGGCAAAGTGCATAATATACTGTTTTAATTAACGTCGGCGTTAGTACTTGTTGTAGAGTTATAAATATGTAAACTAATTTTCGTATCTTTTTTGTCAAGTCATTGATGTGTGTCTCCCATTTTAGATTGTTGTCAATTATGATTCCTAAGTATTTAATATTGTCAGTTTTAGTCAGTTGAGTGCAGTCACAAGTCATTTGTCTGTTATTGCATGTATGTAGTGTAAGAATCATATCGGCTGTTGGTTGTCCAGTAATTGTAGGACTGAAAGTCATATATTTGGTCTTCGTCTCGTTTAAAGTCAGTAGATTGTCATTAAGCCATTTGTGCACATTTGCCAGTCCTCTCTCAGCGTTTTTGTATGCAGTGTTCCAGTCCACACCTGTGAAATAGAGGACAGTATCGTCCGCAAATGAAAAAATGGACCCATCGGTATTATTATTGCATAGATCATTTATATAAATCAAAAACAGGATGGGTCCAAGGACAGTACCTTGTGGTATACCATAGCGAATTGTTTGCATGTCACTGAGTACTCCATTCACAGATGTGGTCTGTTTCCTGTTAGATAAATAGCTTCCAAACCAACTCAAAGCCACACCTCGAATGCCTACGTTAAATAACTTTTGTAATAGGATTTTGTGTGGGACAGTATCAAAGGCTTTGGCTAGGTCTAGAAAAATTGCCAGACATTTTAAGTCTTTGTCAACATCAGTTACAATTTTTGTCGTTAATCTAATAATAGCATCACTTGTCCCTAGTCCCTGTCTGAAACCAAACTGGTTTGCAGATAGTATTTTGTGTTTGTCTAAATAGTTTGTCAATCTTTTTTTAATCGTCTTTTCTAATATTTTACTTGTTGTATTTAAAAGTGATATAGGTCGATAATTTGTTAAGTCTGAGTTTTTTCCTGATTTAAATATAGGGCATATTGTTGATCTTTTAAAATGATCTGGTACCTCACCATTTCCTATACTTAGATTAATAACATGCATCAATGGACGGATTATATAATTTTTTATTTTTTTTATAAGGTCTACAGTCAACGTGTCTGGTCCAGGTGCACTGTTTGTCTGTAGGTCGTCAATAATACTGACAATTTCTCTGTCGGTAACAGGAGTTAAAAAGATAGTATAAGGAATGTTCGGATGGGATGTTCTAGATGCAAGTTCTTCCTCTGTAGTGTCCAATTTTTCCAATATTTGCGTCGCTAATTTATTCCCTACGTCAATAAAATGTTCATTGAAAGCATTTGCAGCAGCCTTAGGATCTGTGTGTATGTTTATTGTGGAATGAGGTGTGTGTATAAGTTGTATGTCTTGTGTTTTGTTAGTGTTTATATTTGTTATATTTTTAATAATTTTCCAAGTTTTCTGAGTGTTTAGTGTATGTTGTTCTATTTGGTTTTTATAATAATTATTTTTAGTTGTTTTTATTAGTTTGTTACATATATTTCTATAACGGTTGTAATAGTTTTTTAATTGTATATTAGTAGGAAATCTTTTCACTTGCTGATGAATCTTGTTTCTTCTATGGATGGAACGTAATATGCTCTCAGTTATCCATGGTTTCAAGCAACGTTGTCTGTGTGTTAATATTTGTGTTCGTGTAGAGGTATCGATGTGTTTTTGTAGTGTGCTTATAAAGTTGTTAGTTGCTATGTTAGTGTCATTCGAATTCATCGTCAGAGTCCAAGTCTCTTGTTTTAAAAGGTTGATTAGCTGTTCAAAATTTGTAATATATTTAAATTTATCTTTTTGTGGTGCACTGTTGTTGTATTTGTTACGAATGACAAGAATTGTGGAATAATGGTCTGTTAGTGTTGTTTCAAAGACTGCTGCATTTACTATACAATTTGTTTTGACCATAATATGATCAATGCAAGTTTGTCGTCCGTCCGATATTCTAGTTGGTTTATTGATTACTGTTTTGATATTGTATTCCGCAAGTAAGTTTAAATATAAGTCTGTCTGTGGATGTCTGTTTGTCGAGTCTAGTATATTTATGTTTAGGTCACCGGCGAGTATTATGTCATTTGTTTTGTTTATTTTATTAAGAGTCAGTCGAAGTTCATCTAGAAAAGGTATAATATTATGTTCGGAAGGTGATCTGTAGATTGATAATACAACCAAATTACCGTTTATACTTATCTGTAAGCAGTTGGCCCCATATAAGGCTGTTTCTGAAACTGTTGCAGTCAATGATTCCTTGATGTAGGCAACTACACCATCATTTTGATTGTTGTGTTGAATAGTTTCAAAATTATTGTAACCTGCTATTTTCTTTGGAGTATATTTCTCATTTATCCAGCATTCTGTAAGCACTATAATATCAAATTTAAATTTAAATGATTCTAATAATATAAGAAGTTCATCAAAGTTTTTATTCATGCTACGTATATTTAAATTTAACAATTTTAGGTTCTCTGTTTTTACGCATAGAGTGTTTATAGTAGTTACGTCATGAGTTACTATGTTCTCAATTGAGTGTACTGTGTTTATGTCTTGTAGAAGATGTTTCATGTAATGTAAATGTAAAGATATGAGAGAGATATAACAAAAATCAATAAAGAAAAAAGAAGAGAAAAACTAAAAATATAAAAAAAAAAAATTAAGAAAAACAAACAATTCAGAAATTTTTTTTGTGAGGTTAAAATTAATTTAAGCTTACCATATCAGCAGTCATATTAGACATGTAAATATTATCCGACTCATAAAAATCTATTCACATTCATATTCGTATGTGATGCATATCACATTTGATTCGTACAATACGAGTATGTATCCATAATTCCAGCTAGACCATATAGGTACGAATATATATGTCCAATAATTTAATAAAATAATTTTTGCTTTAAATTTACTATGATTATGGTATCTTATTTATTTGTTTTTCAATTTTAGTTATACTCGTAGTGTACATTTGACTTGTTTTGGAATTTCTATAATTAGATACATAGAGTACAGCTTATGACATGTTAGGTAAATTAATCTGCCTTATGCAGAGGTTCCAAACAACGTACTTCTATATTTTTAGTTAGTTATAAAAAAAATTAAATGAAACTTTATTTTCCTGTGTTATGATGATAATAATCAATTTGATTTTCTTGTGTTATAAAGCTTTTTGCAATCAGCGCTTTCAAACTTATCTATAAAAAAATGTTGTCAAATAATAAAAATAATCCGTACAAAAGAAAAAAAAATGAATTTTCTGATCAATAATACGCACAAAAGAAATAAAATTGGAGAAATTACTTTATTTTACTTCGTTTATTTTTATTAGATTTTCAGAATAATATTGAAAAAAGTAATTAATTAAGCATTTTGTTGTTTTTTAATTTTTTACATTCAAAAATAAAATTTCTTTTACAATTGTAAATTATAGACGCTCGACAACTATTTCTTTTACAAATAAAAGCAGACCACATAAACTAGAATAAGTTTTTTTCGTCTAAGAAAATAAATTTACAACGAAAAAGAAAAGTTCTGATTTATTATTTTTATTTTAGTCTATTACTTTTTTTATAACTAGGTTGTCACAGTTGGTAGCAGAACGTAGTTTGTTCTAAAACTGTAAAGTAACGTCAGAAGCTCAGTTTTATTTTATTTTTTGTTTCGTTTACAATTTTGTTTATTTGTGATGAAGGTTTGACATATCAATAACGATATTATTGAATATTTTATAGTTTCGATGCTCGGAGAAAAATAATTTAAACGTAACAAAATATTTTTTTCATAAGGACCGTTTAAAAGATTTTTTTGTAAAGCGAAAACACAATTAATGAAGAAATCTGTCTAAAACCGTGTTTCATACCGTTTATGTTAGATGAATGCGGCTTGAATCTGCATTATTTCGTCAATGTGTTGTATTTTAATTCAAAGCTGTACCTTCTTTCCTGTCATAAGCAGTCTAAAACACGGTTTTAAAGACAGTTTTTTTGTACGATGTCTTTTCGAGCTGTTATGAAAAGATATATTGCGGTTCGTTCATTGACAGAATATGATATCACAGCATTTTAGCATTTTTTACGCGTATTTCATTCATTAAAATAAATTGGTAAATCCTAAACTGTAAAAAATAGGTAAAAAAACTTTTAAGTTAAACGGTTTTATTTTAAATCATCAGCTGTACCATAAACTAGAAAATAATTAAGACACAAACCAAGGGGCACTTTGTGTTGCTGTGTCAGCGGAATAAGTAATAAAAACGTGGGGCGCATTTGAAATATTTCTGTTAGTGGGCTTGGAAACACATTTTTCTAGACAAGCCGTTCTTATTTAATAATTATACAGTCGTTATACAGATTTTTATGCGCCCCACGTTTTTATTACTTATTCCGCTGACGCAGCGACACAAAGTGCCCCTTGGTTTGTATCCTAATTATTTTCTAGTTCTTGGTACAGCTGATGATTTAAAATAAAACCGTTTAACTTAAAAGTTTTTTTACCTATTTTTATTTTCTAGTTTTTAGTTTGATTTCTGGCCCGTATCATTATGCAAACTCCTCATCCTTTCAACTGTCCATCTCCTGATTCCAACATCAGACCCTCGTTACCAAGTTGAAATTATCATAATATTGTATTGTCACGGGAACTCAATGTGTGTGCAAAGTTTCATAAGAATCGGTTAAGTAGAAGTAGTTAGTTGAAAAAGCTGTCGCAAGATTTAAAAGAAAGATAGTAACAAACAAATATACGGGGTCAAGCTAAATAAAACCGTTTAAAAATACAGTTAAGTGATATGTAAATGATAAATGTGTCGCTATTGATTATTTCGGTGCCAAACTAGAATATACCCGGGCAAATCCGGGCCGGAAAGCTAGTCTATACTAATATTACAAAGAGGTAAAGTTTGTTTGTTTGTATGTAGGGGATAATCTCTGGAACTACTGAACCGATTCTAAAAATTCTTTCACTAATAGAAAGCTACACTATCCCTGAGTGATATAGGTTTTATTTTATTTTAATAAATTTCTCTCGGGGGGGGAGAGATAATTCCTGTCGGATATAGTAACAAAACGTAACTCTGAAATTCTTTTGCATTTTAGCGTATTGGCGGAATCCTACTAATATTATAAACACCACCAGCCTGACTTCGCTTCGCAGGTTGAGAATTTCTCGCGGGGGGAAGTAATAAATAACAAGCCGTGAGGTGGGTCGTTTATTAGGACTAAAGTGCGACCCTTGAGATCCACACGACGAACTTCCCAGTTTGATAAATATTTAATAATAACAATTAAATTAGATATTACACAGAAAAGTAATCATTTTAATCATTAAAACATAATTATTATTTATTTTTAACAATAATTAAAAAAAAAAACGGCTGAACCGATTTTGAAAAAATTTCTTTCAGATCATATTTACGTTAATACGCGTCGATTAGCACCCTAACGTAGTCGATATCATTTTTCATTCTCGAGATTTCGTTTTAGAAAGAAATGTACACATACGTACACACACACATCTTTCTAAAAATAGTGTAAAAATAGTGTAGGGACCTTGAAACATAAAAATTTGTTATACATTTTGATTTCGATTTTCGGACCCATTACAATAACTTCCAATGGGAAGTTAATAAATTTTTAGCACCCGGGTGAAGCCGGACGGGACCGTTAGTATTTAATAAAACTTAATGTTGACGTTTAATTATGGTTTTGCCACCCACTCGCCCGTAATATACTCCATTACACATTTAGATATACAATCTACTATTGACTTGTAAATCAATTTAATGACTTTATTTTTATATGAAAAGTATATTAATCGAAGCATTTCTTAAGGGATATTGTCCAGTAGGAAATGTCATAACCTGATATAATTAATCGATGACCATGTTTTCAATAAAAAAAAACTGGTTAATGAAAGGTATTTTTGAGTAAGCTTCAGAATAGAATAGCTTTAAAACGTGAAAAACCCACAAGCTCGTTTATCTTCCATGACTGACACAAAAACATCAATGTAATAAAAAAGCTACATACATTATTTCTTATAGCAACAGTGTCTCTCTAATGATCCCTACCGCCTTTTGAATCTCTTGACGCATCTAAATTGAATTACTCTATTGACATTTTATAGACTTTTATTATTAACCCAATAAAAACAGAATTTGAATTTTATTCTTCGTAATAGATAGATAAATAGTTAGAAATTACAATTTGTACTCGACTGCCGAAGGAGGGTAATGTTTTTCGGGTGTATGTATGTATGTATCTTTTCATTTTCGTTGGCGCCTTCTGTAGCGTAAACGGCTTGACGAATTTTGAAAAATCAGATGACTATAGATTCGTCACAGTCTCACGAGTACTAGTGGGTATATGACTTCACGGAATATTCGATATGGCGGACGCTAGACGCCATTTTATCGAAATGCTAAACTAATTTTCCTTTTAAATACATATCTATATGGATATCAAAAGAAAGGTTTCGTTGAGAAGATTTCAAATAGGGTATATGGAGTGACGGAAAATTAAATAGAGCGAGCGCTAGACGCCATTTTGTCAATCCGCAAAAAATCAGTAAAACCTTTTGTGTGGGGTATCAAATGAAAAGGTTTGTCGCTTGATGACTAAATTCAAATAAAAGGAAGAAAATAAAAATAAATTATTTAAAAAAAACAAAATACCCAAAAAGAAAAAAAATCTTAAAACACTGCAAGGAAATGAAACTACAGACAGAGGCCCGCGTTACTATTTTTTAGTACTGATTGTAGGTATAGGTATACCTTTTCTGACAAATGTTAAAAAAAAATTTGTAAAATGCCCTAACATTTGTTTATGTTTCTTTGAAACAGAAATATTTTTATCCAAGTGTGCAAGCTTTCACGGCCGGCATTGTTCCAAATCTTCATGGTTTCCGGGCTTGTAGGCCGTGGTCCGGTGGTATTTCTACCTGACGTTTCGTCTACAACTGCGGTAGACATTCTCAAAGGCGATGTGGCAGCGGTCGAAGTGTCCTCCTTGGCGGCTCACAGATGAGTGAGCCGCCAAGGAGGACACTTCGACCGCTGCCACATCGCCTTTGAGAATGTCTACCGCAGTTGTAGACGAAACGTCAGGTAGAAATACCACCGGACCACGGCCTACAAGCCCGGAAACCATGAAGATTTGGAGAAATATTTTTAGTCGCAAATTTGATGGTAGGGATGACTTAAAATTGAAATTTTATCTAACTTAATAATTTCATAAGAAAAATATCGAAAAATTTCTTGAAACATAATAATTCACGAATAAATTTGAAATAAGTAGGTATTTGACAAATGTGCTTTTCAGACTGAAACAAGATGCTTTTATTGGAGAAGAAAATGTTCAAGATACTTTTCAGCAAAGTTCTTTGTTAAAACAAATGCTTCCACTTTGCTGTTAAATTATTTACTAGGTATTTGACAAATGCAGGAAATATATTTTATGGTATTTGTGCTACGTCATATCTACAGCGTTACAGGGGCGGAGTTAAATTTTTTAGAGATGCAGTTAAGAATTATTTACATAATAACTAAATTTAACAATATTACACAAAAAACACATTTATATTTCATATACTAAATCATAGCACCTTGAAGTCATCAATATCTCGTGGCGCCGTTTCTGGTATTATATGCATTATGCAAAGATTATCTATGGTAATAAGGAACAATGGCTTATATCGTTAATTTCATTCACGCTCGTATACAGAAAAACATAATATTCTCAAGTGTCATAAACACTAACAGACAAAATGTCTGCTGCTGCGTGTGACGGTGTGAGCGAGATAAAAAATAAAGTGACTGGCCCCTTGTTAAAATTTGAGACGTTATTTTATATATCACACAAACAGTGATATGTTGTTTATACTACACACTACAAAAGTGAAACTTACTTACGCAAAATCTAAATGTTATCAATTGGCATTTACTATTCAAAAAAATTAAATAAATAAATTAATCTTGATTTATATTAAAGGGAGTCCGCGACAGTTTTGCTAATCTTCCCATGGGATCCGTAGGCGAAAAAGTTTAGGAAATGCTGCTTTAAGGGTCCCTTTTTTCCTTTTGAGGTACGGAATCCTAAAGTAAAAATACATAGATGTATTTCAAGGTACAAAAAAATCAGCAAAAAATACCCATAAACCCCTTTGCCTTGTGGCGGCAGATTTTATATAAATATGGTGCACTTATGTAGTTCCGTGCATGAAAGTGTTATTTTTCAACAAGGCTTGTAAATAATGTTTTTCTTTGTGTTGTTCTATCTGTGTAATATTTTTATTTGCGTTGTGGAGAAAAAACAGCCAAGATAATGTTAGTAGATTTGTTATTAGAGTTTATGCTAAGAGTGCTCAACAACAAATAAATAAATTTATTTCTCAATGGCCTTTGTTAAATATTATCATATCCATCAATCACTTATGGTGAGTTACCTCCATGTCACCTTAACAAAGGTACTGAAATGGGGTTATATTCAAAAATGCCAACACATCCTGTCTTATTTTCTTGGTAGTTCAAAATATTTAGTGAATTTGGCTTCCATTTGCTATACACATAAACAAAGTTACCACGAAGTATTTCAGAATCAATAATATTAATGTATTTTTAAGTAGAAAAGTCGCGAAACTGGGTAAAGAAATTATACTGCTTGCCATTACCGCAATTGCATCGACCATAGATTATCGTTCATCAGTAAAAACTATCCTTTCTAGATTTTCCCAGGACAAATGAATGTTGGAATATTGTAAGGTCATCAATGACATATCGATTTATAAAACATGAATTTAATCGTTTGAACTGTTTTCGAGATAATCGCAATTTTTTCGTTTTCGTTCATCAGTAAACTGTCATTTTTTAAGGAGTAGGACCTTCTTGAAACCCTAAGTTTAAAATTTGGTTTCGGCAGGGACGGATGAAAAATCTTGTTTTTTTTTTGTATCTAGGGACCATAAAACGTCTAAATCCGTTGAATTCTCGAATCGATTTTTTGCCATTAACACTCTCACCGCCGATGTATCTTTTATGATACACTCTGTATTGGGACAATGGCGGACTACAGGATCAGCTATCTAGCTAGTAAGTTATTATTATTATTGTAGATTATAGACGCGTCGACAACTCAGGTCATTAGCGTCGACAACTCAGGTCATTAGCGTCTTCAACACAACAATTAATAATCCATTTGTGTATTAGAATCTGCCAGCCAGCATACACAAACCGACTGGTACGAGCTCGGGCTCCTGGGAACGCCAATTCCCAAAGAACATTGGAATGCAATTGCGAGAACAACTACATTCCAACGTTCCCCCTGGGGGAAGCTAGTAATTATATAGAGATCAGTGATATAGGTCAACGCACGTATAATGAACTCACATCAATCAGGTCTGCAAAATTGCAAAATGACGAGATTTTGAAAAAGAAGTACATTATTACTTCAAGAATATATTACATAAAATTATTATAGAAGGGTCTAAATATTCTCCTTTACTTTTGGCTGATTATTTAGTTTAACTGGGACAAATCCAAATTATCTTTTTTTAAATTTATTTCTGTATTCTGCCGTCTGCGCTATTTTCGTTCAACGCAATAATAGCTGAGTATCGGAAAACATTTTTATACAACTTTTATACTACTTTTAGTAACTAGGGCAAACTGATGTGTTCCCGATTAGAGCTTGACCGATAGTGTGAATACCACGGGATTGTGATCGACCCGAAAGTGGAGCATGACCCTTCATACAGTGTGAATCAAACCTTTCAAAAGTTAACCAAAACAACATAAATGAAGTTAATTTGAAAAAAGTCTACGCTCATTAGTAATGATTACAAAGATATTTTGTACGATAATATTTGAAATATTCAACTAAATTATTTTTATATAATTTGCTGTCAGTCAACCCATAATTAGTTTACCTACCATTATTTTTTTAAAGCAAACAAATAGATTCGTTTCATAACAACTTTGTTATATTGAAAAAAAATTAATAGAATAGGAAAGGAAGGCGTGGCGGAGTCGCAACTGTCTTCTTCTAACTAGAATCGCACGTTATGAATTGAATTTGAATCAGTCTTTCCCGTCGCCTTGGCAGAACATAACTGTCAAGTTTCATTCATTCTACTGACATAACCTCATTTTTAAACACGTTGTCATCGTTAATAATTAAAGCAATTTGTTATGGGGTGGTGTTTTGTACCTAACTGCAGTCATAATGAAAATTATGACTGCAAAAAGTTTACATTTCCGACTGAAGAAAAAGCTAAAATAATACCTAGATATCCAATTCCTAATCGGTGAAAATATTTTTTTTATACTTTTAGCATACCTTCACTTGATCTAGAGTAACTCAGACGACTTCAAAATATTTTTCCAACTCCAAATGGAAAGAACAAACTCAATATCTAATTATAATGGCTTAAATTATACCTCGACAATTAACGTCAACGAGGTTGTTAGGTTAGATTTTAGAATAAACGTCACTGGGTGACTGGATGAATCAAGTTACGACATCCGTTTTTCACAAATTTTCAATTTCAAATAAAAAATTATTTCGCTCGTGATAATTTGACTCACTCTTGAGAATTTGACCCTCTCGTGAGAATGTGATCCTCTCGTGAGAATTTGACCCTCTCGTGAGAATGTGATCCTCTCGTGAGAATTTGACCCTCTCGTGAGAATGTGATCCTCTCGTGAGAATTTGACCCTCTCGTGATAATTTGACCTACTCTTGAGAATTTAACCCACTCGTGAGAATTTGACCCTCTCGTGATAATTTGACCCACTCGTGAGCTAGTTTGACCAACTTGTGAGAAATTGACCAACTCGTGAGAATTTGACCCTGGCGTGAGAATTTGACCCTCTCGTGAGAATTTGACCCACTTGTGAGAGTTTGACTGACTCATGATAATTTGACCCACTTTTGAGAATTTGACCCACTCGTGTGAATTTGTAGTTACAGACAGACAGACAAAGACTTCAAATCGGCTTCAAACTTATAAAACCCCTCTTTTATCTTGGAGGGTTAAAAATACAAATGTTTAATTTTATTTTAACGAAAGTTTCCTTTATATTATTTTGTTTTGGATGCTTACTTAAATCACTAAATCAATTGTAAACTAAATCATATTTATGTAATTAGTTGTCATGTTCATCGTAACTATACAGGGTGAGTTCGACCACCCGTATCAGTCGTTTTTTTCGAAAACGGTTAGTCGTAGAGAGTTGTGTCAAAAATTTGTATTATAAAAGCCCTAATAAAGAATCGAATGGTGATAATTTTTTTTCCGGGAAGGTCGGCTTCCCTATTAGTTTGCTCCAGAATGTCCAGAACTCCGGAATTATAAATGTAACGATAGGTCGAAATTGGTATTGTTGAAAAGGTCTTTAAAAAATAAGCAAGTTTTGTAGGAAATTTTTTTTTTTAATGCCACCCCTGTAAATTTCTATAAGTATAAATATAAATTATTATATGTTCAAAACTCCGGAATTTTAGAAAGCACGATAGGTTAAAAGTGGTGCTGTTGAAAAGCTCTTTAAAAAATAGGCAAGTTTTGTAGGAAAAATTATTTAATTACTGCCACCCCTGTTAAGTAACAATCGTTTGAAATTATTAAATCTAAATTTCATAATAACGATCGAAGTCGGCATTAAAAATCTAGCAGCCTTAGACATTGTCACAAGTGTTCAAACTGTCTTCCATGTACTCTTTAATACATACTACTGAGCTCTTCTGGTTATACTGTGAGTGTACTTCTTCACTGTTTAATGATCGATAGATAGGTACCTAGATTTTAAATTCGGACTTTTAAAAAGATCGTTATTATGACATTTTAATTTAGTAATTTCAAACAAATATTACTTAACAGGGGTGGCAGTAATAAAAAAAAATCCGTACAAAACTTGCTAATTTTTTAAAGATTTTTTCAACAATATCACTTTCGACCTATCGTTACATTTATAATTCCGGAGTTCTGGACATTCTGGAGCAAACTAATAGGGAAGCCGACCTTCCCGGAAAAAAAAATTATCACCATTCGATTCTTTATTAGGGCTTTTATAATACAAATTTTTGACACAACTCTCTACGACTAACCGTTTTCGAAAAAAACGACTGATACGGGTGGTCGAACTCACCCTGTATATAAGAGATTAATGGGAACTTGGACCGTGGGTTGATTGAAACTCAGTTAAAGTTTTAATTCGCAACGTTTCGTCTATATTTTAGACTTCTTCAGGCTCTGTGAATAATAACCACATACATTACTGTACAACTCATACAAACTTATAATATATCTTATTACAAACCTTAAAACATAACACGAGTATGTCAGTAATAATCTGTAGTCATCATTCATTTACAGCGATAATATAATATTCAAAAATCCTTTTGAAATAATTGATCATAATAATTTCATTAAAATTCATTTGTTCAACAGACACAATTTTTTTCTTTTTTTAAAAACAACATGGCTATTTAATACAAAATCCAACTATTAAAATAATTAAGTGACATAATCACTAATTATGCGTAACATAATATAATCAGTGACTCTAAAAATCTTCTTTCATTACCGATAGTAAATGTAATCAAGTCACTTTACTTTCAATTCTGACAATATATTCATGTATAATTTACTCAGTCCCTGCGTATCCGATCGTGAATTAATAGTATCGTTTAGAAAGATATTAATCATTTCACTAATGTTCCGCTTCATCCAATGTACCTCTTTATCTAAAATTTCACAATTATTTAAATCAAAATTATGTCCTGTGTTATTATTCACAGAGCCTGAAGAAGTCTAAAATATAGACGAAACGTTGCGAATTAAAACTTTAACTGAGTTTTAATCAACCCACGGTCCAAGTTCCCATTAATCTCTTATATACTAAATCATATTATTTAGTAATTTGCTCGGTAATTTGTTTTAGTCGTCAATTCGCAATAACTGTGTACATTATAAAGGAGTTCCACTGTATAAAGTTTGCGAGCATGTTTGACCGTTGAGTTTCTTTCTATAGTTGTGAGTGATGATGCTGAAGATCTGCAGTCCTGGCCTCGATCTTTGGGCGATCGTGAGTTTGTGGTTGATGTCGGTGCATACGTGCCACTATGAGTATTCTAGAAGCGTTTTATAAATGACTACGTTTGCACATTTCAGTGTTTTTCTTCAAAGTCCATTTTTAACGGAGAGTCCTGCACCGTCAGATTTCCTATACAGTGTGTAAACGGTTAACCCGAACATAGGAAAAATAACATTGAGAACATTTACAATTTTGTAGTAGGCTATGGGCTACAAGATCCAATGTAGTAATTGTAATTGTATTTTAAAGACCACCAACAGCTAAGGTTATTTGGGCCTAGCACCAATTCATATTTTCAATTCATTATTATTTTTTTTTTTTTAATAATAAATTGAAAATATAATTGACACTTTTACCAGCTCTCGGGCTAGAACTCGGGAACTGGGGACTTGTAATAGAGGAACCATAGCAACGCCATGTAAACAACAGCGCCGCTACACTCTCGGCAAGATCCAATGTAAATATGTAGTATATTATATAGTGTGTTTCATAATATATGCGCAGGACTTCAGGATGTGATAGCTCGTCCAAAAATATGAAAAAAAGTTTCTATTAACTTACCCTCTAAAATGCACCATTTTAAAGATACAGGGTGTTGAAATTGAAAAAAAATTTCGTTTTTTGCGAAGTCCTGCGCATATATTATGAAACACCCTGTATAGACAAAAAGAAAGCCCGACTTTGGAAAAAATAGGGAAAAGCTGAATTTTGGTATGAACGTTGATATTGCGGTTTTAAAGAAAATATCAAAAGTCCCCATCGATCCGAGTGCAGCTAAACATTTTAGGGGTGGTCGAAAGTCACGAGAAACGGTTTTTTGCGAATGTCTCGGTTTCGTTCCATTTTTTAATAAAAAATGGTTATTAACAATCATGTAGAGAATAAAATTCTCTACAACTTTTGTATAAACATTTTTTTTCTACGATTCATAGTTTTATTTATTTAAGTACCCGCGGCTTCCTTCCCCTCGAATCATACCTAACGGAATTAACTACTTCCTAATGACCTAACATAATGATTTGTACTTTTATTTTTAAGTTGGACTTCAAGCTAACGATTAATAATAATTTTATCTAAATTTATGCAATAGTTATAAACAAACAAACATGCAAACAGACAGGCAGTCAAACAGACAGACAGACAATTTTTTTAATGCGATATTTCTACTTGACATTAATTATAAAAACTATTCGTAAAGAAATTTTGTAGAAAAAATTCACAGAGCTTAAAAGCGCGCGATGAAAGTGTGGGTATCCACTCCACAATTATTATAATATCTTTTCTACATAGTATAAATTGAAGTCGCTTTTCGCGTCTGTCTGTTTAACCGCTAACTCCTCCTAAACCACGCAACGGATTTTGATGCGGTTTTCACCATCAGTTAGATAATTTTTCACGGAAGGTTTATATATATATATAGCATAATTAATAAATAATAATAATTAATAATTAATTAATTAAATTCGTAACCCGACCGTAAGAATTCGCAACATACTTATATACGACCGTACTCAACTGTTCCACTCGTAGCGCAGAGGTTACATCGCAGCGCTCTATGCACAGGGACCCGGGTTCGGAAACTGATGGCATCGTAGAATTTTTGGCTTTTTTCTAAATTCTACATGATATTTATTTATATATTTTTATTTTTGTTATATTCTTTCTTTGACAATAATTATATTTTTTTTAGTTTAGTTTGCGCTCATAGTTTTACAGAATTCCGTCCGATGTCACTATCCCTGTAGCAATCCGTCTGTCTATCTTCTTTAACTTCTTTACATAGTATAACGAGCGAAGCGAGTGAGTAGTGTATTGCACTCGGGCTTTCTTAACACCCGGGCGAAGCCGGACGGGGCCGCTAGTATAATATATATCTATGAATAGCTCTACTTTCACCGTACGGCGTGCGCTCTCAACTCCTGTGCATTTTTTTACGAATAATCTTTATAATTGATGTCAAGTAGAAATATCGCATTTTCGAAAAAATTCTGTCTGTCTGTTTGACTGCCTGCTTGTTTGTATGTTTATAATAATATCTAATATGTTATTATTATTTTAGGATGCAAAAGCCTATGGCAATTCAAACAAGTTGTGAGAATAATAACAAAGCCCCGCAACACACTACAGCTTGTAGCTATGTTAAATTTCCCGATCACTTACCTGTCGTCGACATTGGCGGCGAAACAACTTTTTCTGGGGCGTCTGATAGTTTAAAATTTTGGGGGTCTTGACGCGATTTTGGTTTAGCCAACCCTCCTTCCGCCGTCAATGGTTGTCGATATATTTTATAACTGAGACAATAGATTATTACATGACATATTATTATGCAATAAAAAAAATTATAATGTTGTTTTAAATCTCTATAGACATTAGATAATATAGGTAGGTACTTTATCGGTGCGAGAGAAATTAGAAGATATTAATTTGCCAGTAAATTTCACATTAAGAAAAAAATTCGTAGCTAACTTGAAAATTAATATTTTCTCATTTTTCTTTGTATTCATAGAGTATATTATTTTTAGAAAAACTCAAAATTGCCAGCGAGAGATTAAAATAATATTGTTACAAAACTGTTTTCTGAGTTGGCGGAATAAATATTTATTTACAATCATTAATAACACAATAACAATAAATGCAACAACGAAAAGTCAATTTTAACAATAAAAAAAAAAACTTAAACGGTAATTATTGAACTAAACGAGCCACTTAAATAACACTTAACAAATAACTATATATACAAGGATTATTTATTTGTAATTATTTATGTCACTGTATTATCAGATTTATTTCTAACGTTTATTTATGTCGGTCATTTACTCCGTTACTTCAGTACTTGTAAACGCCCAGTACCTCACTGACTGACTGATCTCCGATGACTGATTAATATTTATATCACTGCTCCGCTTGATGGCACGACTCACTATTCACTGATTGATTCAACACGACACACTCGCTGTTTATATACCTGCGTGCGATGTACGCTCAGTGCGTCCTCGTATTCTCTAGCGTTGTCTAGAATCTTCCCGTAGGCACCAGTGTGTTCAACGTCAGACAACGCTTCTCAGAATTGTTGCCCGCCGTTCATATACAGGGTGATCCGTAACAATTTTTTTTACATATAATATGTTATGTAACAAGTTATTCTGTCAGCTACAAATATAAAAGTTGGTCAAAAACAGCTTAGTAATTAATTAAACGATGTTTTTTTGAAAGAAGTTTTTTTCAGAAAATTAATATTATTTTTACGATTCGTACATACAAGTTTTGTTCAGACTTTTCTTATTACAAATAGCAGAAGTCACAAGAGAATATTATAACTGTCATCTGATATTTCTTTATTTAGATAACATGAAACAAACAAATAAATATAATCAGTTCTGTAAGGTTCGTGCAATTGGATATTTTCGTATAGGCTGTAGGCCGTAGGCGTAAGAGTAATCAGTGGTATAGAGAACATACACACATGGGACAACCTCCTATCGCCACTTGTTCTGAAAAGGGCTGACAAATTAGATCTTGTAAATTATGTCAAAACCACAATCGTGTCAACTTAAACGCGACAGGGATGGGTAAACTGCAAACACAGATACTAAATGCGTCACAGTATAAGAAACTTTGACATTTTTCGAGCACCAACGACACATTTTTTGGGTTTTACAGCACTAACGATTAACGAAAAAAAAGGGTGTGGGTTTCGGGACCTCCGACAGATGTGAAACATCAAAAAAAACGTTACTGAACTCGGTGGTATTTGTAGTAGTATATATTTTTTTACCATAAATTTTTTTTTTACCATAAAATTTTAATTTATTCGTTATCATCGCATGCAACAATTGAAACTGTAGAATTTTCTGTTTCATTTTCTAGCATAGTAACAATTGGCACCCACTGTAAGAATAAGACAGAGCCTCGCCTCGTGTCATATTTATACGCACTCTCAAAAGCAGCAATTAATTGTTATGCTGGCGTAATCCTATATACCGCACTGTAACACCGCGTGTGCTACAGTGCATGCCTGAGCCAGTACCGCAGTGGTGGGGAGAACAGCAGCGAAGGAGCGAACCAAACATGTCGTTGCATATTTCCCCTCACGCTGCTGTTCACAGCCCGACATAAGATGTTTCACATCAAAAGTCAATTCACGTGCAGAGCAACCTAACTAAACGCCAAGTTAGATTGCTCACATAAAAATGGCTATTTGATATTTTAAGTATTTCAGTCAGTGAATGTGAGATGTCAGAGATTATTTAACACAGATGTTTATACCGAATATATACTTCAAAGCTCGTTTGCTAGATGTCATCGCTACGATCAGGTAATATAAAGGTTTTGTCAAAACCGACATTAACGCAAGCGAAGTCAAGGTTAGTTATATATTATAAAATTTGTAGGCACAGCGTGCATCCCCATGTCTATCTTCAATTAGTATCAACTGAAATACAGGCGCAGCTCCGGTGGAAAATACAATTATGTAAAATACGTTTTCTTTGTCAAGTTGTTGAATGTGCAAGGCCTGCTTACTTGCTGATTGTGCCTCTTTACCTCATTTTCATGACGTAATAACATTGTAATGTGTTAAATTGTGGGTTGTTAGAGAAACTGTCGACAGGGCTGTTCTTCGACTGTTTAGTTATGCAACAGCTACTAGATTATGAACTATTAAACATTCATATTGGGGAAACATTTCATATCCGGAATTTAAAAAAAAGGTTTTAGCTGCGCACAATAGGTAAAAGTTGGAAACTCCGACAATAACGGACAGCTGTTTACAATTTGGCAGAGTAGATATTCTACAAGAGGCGACATTCAAATAGGGAAGGTGATTTTCGACATAGAAAGATGTTCACAACTTATTCAACGTAACCTGGTGCCTTTTTATTGGACAGGATCGACGTTTCTTTCTCAAAATTTTTACAGAGAGAGAAAATTAAACGATAGTCAGTGATCCCCTACTTTTAACATAATATATAAATAATTATTAATTATAATAGATTAGGAAAAGAAGGCGTGGCGAAGTCGCAACTGTCTCCTTCTAACTAGAATCTGCGTTAAACGTACGTTGTGATTTGAATCAGACTTTTCCTTCCCCTTCACCCTTTGGCACGACACAACTGTCAAATTTCATTCATTCTACAGACATAACCTCGTTTTTTTAAACACGTCATCGTTAATAATTAAAACAATTTCTTATGGGATGGTGTCTTGTACCTGACTGCAGTTATAATGAAAATTATGACTGCAAAAAGTTTAAATTTCCGACTGAGGAAAAAGCTAAAATAATACCTAGATATCCAATACCTAATTGATGAAAACATTTTTTTATCCTTTTAGCTTATCCTCTCTTGATCCAGCGTAGCTCAGACGACTTCAGAACACTTTTTCAACTCAATTTCTAGTCACGGTTGAGTAAATGTAAGCTAATTCCGCCGCGAAAGTGGAAAGGTTCAGGTTAGAATCCTGACTGTGACTATGGTTGGTAAAATGATTTTTTCCAATATGTTTCGAATCAATTATATAATTGACTGCTTTCCAACAAAAAATTTTCACTCGTATATTATGTTCGATTTTAACATTAGTTTGTCATTATAAGAATGTTGGTATTGTCGAATTTTGTGGCTTTATATATTTCATATTCTTCGAGGGTGTCCATGTATTTACCTTTACTGCAAATATGTAGTGGAATTAAATTTGTTTCAAAATCGTGATATTCATGATTTTGTGAAATTATATGTTGGGCGTAATTTGATTTAGCATTAATACAATGTATTTCTAATACTTCATAATATTCATTTAGTGACTTGAAGACCCAACACTCTAAAAATGTATCATATTTACTGTCTGATTTTTGCGAATTATATTTATTATTTTAATGAAACCAATTTCATTGTAAGTATAAATACTAACGTATCTTTATTGTTTAGACTTGAATGAATGAATTGTGAATTATAGACGCTCGACAACAGAGGTCATTAGCGTCCCTATTGTTTAGACTTGCCTTAAAAAATAGATTACTAGATGATCCACCCGGTCACTGGAGGATTAAAATTATGTGCACAAAAATTCACTTAAAAGTTTTCGACGCAGAAAATTTCTATTCAAATCAAATTTTACACGAACTCTTTTAAACTTAAGTTGCAGTGGGAGTAGATTTATAATTATTGTACTTTTGTTTTACAAGAGCTTTTGTCAGATGATTGGTTTTTTATGTGTTTAAACTTTAACAGGAACTTTTTTCATGAATATTTAATTGGATTAGCGTTGCATCTTATTCTTAAAGCTTGAAATGCAAAAATAATATTTTGTTATCGATGTTGCTGTGATTTTTTTACATTTGTACACGCACTAACATTATAAGAGAAAACTTTTATAAATATATAGAACAATAAAAATCGGTATGGAGAACTATATATTTTAGGAAAAATATCTTCAAATAAAAGTTTTAGAACATAAAATTCTGTATCTAAATCATTAAACAAAATTTATTTTGCATGCTTTGTAACGGCAGAAATTTGATATGAAAATGTCAAAATTACCTCAAAAACAGATAGCGATAGCCATTGGAACTTGAACAAAATAATGACGTTTTAACTGTCAGAATAATTTCTAATCATTTTGTTTAAGGTTATGTTCCGATATGTACTGGGACCACTGTACAGTATGACGTCAATTCAGTATACTGTGAAGCCGTTCCTTTATAGCCAGTAATACTGAGTAATACTGGTTACTATTTAAAACGGAACGCACTCCAGTATACTGTCAGCATCGTTTTTTGACGCAGTTTTCAAATGAGCGTATTAAAGATTTATAATAACAAAATCTATTGCTGGAGTATTGTCAAATTGAAAACATTTATATTAATAACTATGAGTCAACTGTTTAGCACTCAAGCGGCTTTGACTGATCACGTGATCAAAGTACTGGCGAGTACCTTACCTCGAAAACGCCAGTGCTCGCAGTAAGAATATATGGTTATTTATGACGTCATATATTTCCCTAGGGTACTGCGGCAGTATACTGGCGTTCATAACGGAACGGATTTTTCTACAGTAAGAGCACTGGGCAGTGCTCCCAGTGTATATCGGAACATACCCCAAGTTCCATGGCTATCGCTATCTGTTGAGGTAATTTTGACATTTTAATATCAAATTTCTGCCGTTACAAAGCACGCAAAATTAATTTTGCTTAATGATTTAGATGCAGAATTTTATGTTCTAAAACTTTTTTTCGAAGATATTTTTCCTAAAATAATTTTGGAAGCAAGAAATCGCGAAAGTTTGATTTTACGGGTTAAATCCCTATGTGCAGCAGTCACGGTCACCACCCTGTATATGAATTCCGTGTTTTAAAATAATTTTTAATATGAAAAATTTCAATAAACTCTACCAGAAAGCCCTTGTAGCATAATTAAATGATCTATTTGTTATCCTAATTACTATATAATATAATAAATGTTTGTTCAGCTTTTCACGCCTTAACTACTCTGTGAAATTTTGCTCACGGGTAGTTTCCGCAATAAAGATGAACATAATATTATAGGCTATAATAACATAAAGCCGGGGTGAAAATCAGGAATAATCTCTGCAGAAGACCGATTTCTCCATAACTACTGAACGAATTTTATTCCGGTTTTCACAGTTAGATAGATTGATTCAAAAGGAAGGAAGATAATTTAAACTGGCCGGCTCGGCTCCGCCCAGATAAAAATCGGAGGTAATAACAGAAGACCGATTTCAAATTTTTTTTCACTGTTCGATAGGTGATACTCGAGGTGATACTTTACTGACATAGGCTATAATAATTGGAGCGAACGAGCGAAGCGAGTGAGTAATGTAATAATAAATCATACACTCATAGCACCCGGACGAAGCCGGACCGGGCTGGTATTAAGTATAGGTATAAATTATAAGTATAAAGGTTTGAAATATACGTACATTTTTGAAGTTATACTTCTTTTGGCGCGTTAAGGAAAAATGATGAGAGTGAATTTTTACGATGCGCGCGCATCGCGTCACGCCACGCCACAAAAATTTATCACCATGAAGTTAGTCGTTAGTAATAACTAGTTGTTACACCAGTCTTAATGTGACAAGAGCGTTTTCGGTTTTGAATAACATTAATAAAAGCTTTTGCCATACAATTGCTCGTGTGTGCCGCTTTCATTACATATGAGTTCGTACTCCAAACCGTACTGATTTCACAGTATTATTTTTCTTGATTATAATATCCTATTATATAGCACTGCTATAAGACGTCTCTGTGGTGTAACGGTAACGTCGTGGCTTCATACGCAATAGGTTTCGGGTTCAAACCTCAACACAAACATGCATTTTTTTTAATAAATAATTAGATATAAATATAATAAATAAATATATTTAATAAATTAATAGATAGATAGATAGATATAAACTTTATTCTGTTAATACTGTATATACAGTGTAGAATGTGTCAGTATAAAAGTATACAAATTAAAACTTATGATTAAAAAATTCCTCGACAGAGTAAAAAGTTTTCTGTAATAATATAAATTTTAATTTCTGTTTAAATTTGGTGACTGGTAAATTTTTGATCTCTTGGGGCAACTTATTAAACACTTTCAACATTGCATTGACAGGACCTTTGTTGACCGTAGTCAACGACGTGTAATCAAGTCTATAGTTAGTACCTGTTCGAGTGCTGTATGTATGATTTGGAATATTTCCTGAGAAGAGATTAAAATTAAATTTAACAAAGCTGGCACATTCTAGCACATAAAGATCGTGAATTGTTAAGATATTAAGTTTTTTAAAGAGTGGGCGACAGTGTGTTCTAGGAGGAACTTTACAGATTGCTCTAATACAGCGCTTTTGTACAATAAAAAGTTGAGAAGTATTTACGGAGTTGCCCCAAAAGACAATTCCATATAAAAATATACTTTGCACAAAGGCATTATAAACAGTGACGAGAACTGATTCTGGAATAAATTTACCCAGACATTTTAATAGATACACATATTTACTGGTTTTTTTAATTATTTTGTCAACTTGATCTTTCCAGTTCAAATGCTTATCAATGGTTAGACCCAGAAAATTTACCGAACTAGAGAAAGAGATTTCACCTACATTTGGTACAATAAAACTATTTGGGCAGTTCCCATACTCACCAAATTTTATAAATTTTGTTTTTTCCAAATTTAGTCGAAGACTATTATCAGAGAACCATTTTTCTAAAAGAACTATGGAATCCTCAAGTGAATTCTTCAAATTCGAGAGTGAACACGACTCATAGATGATTGCAGTATCATCTGCATAAAGAATGAGATTATTTTGAACAGTATTTGGGAGATCATTTATATAAGCAATAAATAATAGTGGCCCAAGAATCGAGCCTTGAGGCACACCCCTCGAAATTAAAGATTCACTTGAAGAAACCATTGACATAACATTGTTTTCGACTTTTGATTGTTGGACTATTTGTATGCGATCTGATAGATAAGACCTAATTAAATCTAATGCTAAACCTCGCACCCCATAATTATAAAGTTTAGAGCATAGCAGTTCAAAGTGGACACAATCGAATGCTTTTGAAAGGTCAAAGAGAGCAGTTACGCAGAGCGATTTGTTATTCCAGGCATTAATTATTGATGATATTGCTGTAAATATAGCATGGCTTGTAGAATGCCCAGCTCTAAAACCGTGCTGGGAACTTGTTAAAATGTCAAAAACACTGAAGAATTCATTAAGACGATTATAAATAATTCTTTCAAAAACTTTTGAGATATTCGTTAACAGTGAAATAGGTCTATAGTTGTTTAGATTTTTAGTATCCCCTTTTTTGTGCAAAGGTTTAACAATAGAAATTTTTAATAAATCTGGGAACTGCCCACTTAAAAAGCTCTCATTTATTATATGACTGAGTGGATAAGCTATTTTGTTTGCACACGATTTTAGGACAATAATTGGAATATTATCCCATCCAACAGATTTTTTATTTTTTAATTTTAATATAATATTTGAGATCTCAATACTATTCGATGGGTAGAAGAAAAATATACTATTTTCATCCCTCACTCGTGTGAAACTATGGTCTATCGTTGGTTCCTTTAAATTTAGGGTAGATGTTATATTAGTGAAAAAATTATTAAGTTCGTTGCAAATTTGATAAGGGTCAGTGATTGTATAGCCATTGACATCAATGCTAGTTACTGTGTTGGGCATATTTTTGTTAGTGCCTTTTGCATGCTGATTAACAATATCCCAAATAATTTTAGATTTTTTCGAGGAATTTTTAATTAAACTATCAAAGTAATCTCGTTTTGAATTGTTTACAAGAGATTTCAGTTTTTTTCTAACCTCGTCATATTCGGACTGTATAATGTTTGAATGCATATTGTTTTTGTTTAGTTCATTCAGAAAGATAAATAACTTTTGTTTTTTTTGAGACAAAACTTTAATTTCAGGCGAAACCCATTTTTTTACGTTATTAATATTATTTTTGTTTTTTTCAATATTAACTAATCTATTTGGAAACGCAAGATTAAAATAGTATGTAATTATATTGTGGAATGCTAAATATTTATCATTTACATTCATATTATTATAAACTAAGTCCCAGTTTTCATTTTCAAGTAAATTACAAAAATACTCAATGTTTTCATCATTAAAAGTTCTGATATTTTTAAAAAGCTTATTAAATTTATTACACTGATTTATACGTATCGAAATTTCGATTGGGTAGTGATCAGATATTATATAATTTATGATTCTAGCTGTATAATTTTTATCAGATATATCAGTAATGATTTGATCAATCAGTGTAGCTGATGTTTTAGTTATTCTAGTCGGTTGGTCAATTGTACATTTTAAATTATAAGCAAGGAGTAACATATTCAACTGTTTATATTTAAAGTCAGTGGCATTCAAAAAGTTAATATTGAAGTCACCACAGCAAATTATTTGACACTTTTGGGATGAAATTTCTGCAAGTAATTGTTCAAACTTTTCAAGAAAAATATTTAAGTCACCCAGTGGACTTCTGTATATACAAATGATAATTAATTTTAAGTCCACAGATTTAATAACACTACACTCAAATTGTTTTTCTATGTTCCATTTGTCTATTTGTATTTTCTCCACTGATTTTAAGTTATTTTTACTATAGATTGCTACGCCACCATGGCAAAAATTGGATCTTGAAAAATAAGCCGTTAGATTGTAACCACTGATTTGTGTAAATTTAATTTCCTCCTCACAAAGCCAGTGTTCTGAAACGCATAGAAAATCTGGAGTTTCACTTTTACACATTAACTCAAGTTCTGGGACCTTATTCCTAATGCACTGTATATTAAGATGAACAATTTTTATTTGATTTGCAGTGTGTAAGGTTTTACGATCAATTGTTTTCTTTCCTTTGCTCAAACGTTGCTGATTTGTTCCGAAAAAGAAATCTTTTGACCATACAATTTGTTGGCCACGTATTTTCTTCATACATTTCTTTTTCAAGAATAGCTTCAGCACCTATTTTGAAGCTGGCGGTTCTTCCTATATTTGATAGTAATTCGCATTCAAATGTATTTTGTGGAAATAATTTTTCAAGATAGTTTAATACTGTCGTAGTGGTAGTATCTTTACGTACTCGACCCAGGTAGATCCAGATTCTCTTTTCAGCAGCCTGTAGTTCATCCGTTGTATCTGATTTTCCACGTATAATTTTAGTTCTGCGAGTTTTCCTTCGAACTTGTTGAAAATCCTCTTCATTATCAGTATCCTCATTATTGTTTTTGTTAGCTGTAGAGTTTTCATTAATTTTTTCACTTTGGACATTTAAATCTTCCACCTTTTTGGAATCACTGCTTGCTACAGGATCTTGAGAACCAGTTGCTACAGAAGTACAGTTTGTATTTTTTCGTGATCTCAAAATACGATCGTTTTGATCACTTTTATTAGAAATATTTAATTGTTTTTTAATATTTGAAATATCTTTCTGTAATTCACTAATTACTGTCTTTTGTTGATTAAAAAAACTTTCCATATAGTTGCTAACACAATCAGTTACACTTTTAATAAACACAGTTTTAAAATCTTCTGAAATCAACACTTCACTCATGGCTCGATTTATTAATGATGCTAAATCCTCAGGATTAAAATTTATCACATCACCATTATCTTTTTTCCCTGTTTTGGGCGGGTTTCCCATATTTAAAATCTTAAATATTCACTAAAATTTAAAAATTTTGCGATAACGCAATCAAAACACGTCCGATCTGCACAACAGTGTTAGATACAACTATGTTAATAATTTATTAAATTAAATTAATTAATTTAATATCTTTATTTTATTATTTTGTCGTCTTTTTTACAAACGTTTAGTACTGGCACGCGGGTTAAATATTCTGGAGTTATTTTTGTTTTGTTACGTAAAAGAAGTATAACTTCTGACGTGCGTACATAAGTACACACATACTCTTTTTTATTGATAAAAAATCTGATTTATTCACCGCATTATTATAACTGGCATATGTCAAGTTTATTCCATATTTTTTAAATCAAATATTAAAGCTCCTGTAATGTGTGTGATACATCTTTTGTCCGCGACTTTTTTCAGCTCAAATAGCGTAGATCCTTTCACAGCGGCGTCAATAGCCAGGAAGGTATTCTCAATAACGTCACGGAAAAGATAAAACGTAGAGACATGGAATGTTATAAGTATTTATAAGAGGTCACGATTCACGAATCGTCGATCAAGAAACAAATCGATGTAACTCAAAAAAATAAAAAATGGATGTATGTACTTATGTAGGTACACGCGTTAGAAGTTATACTTCTTTGTCGTGATAAAAAACTAATTTTTAATTTGCATGTAAATAATTAATTGAATAAAATATTAGCAAAAAAAAACTTTTTAGAGAGAAGCTTTTATTTAAATGCAGTAAAAAGGAAAAAATAATTTTTAATAATTTAGGTTCATAATTAATAAAAGCGTGGGTCGTGAACTCTATGATAGTTTATTAGTCACAACCCACGCTTTTATAATTATATGAACCTAATTTATTAAAAATTATTTTTTCCTTTTTAGTGCATTTAAATACAAACTTGTCTCTAAATAGGGGTTGAATTTCGAGAAATCCTTTCTTAGTGCATGCTTACGTCAGAAAAGGAACCAACTGTCCAGATTTCAAGTTTCTAGCTTCAGCGATTTGGCCTGGGCGTTGATTAGTCAAAAAAACCCTACATCCCCGTTTAAGCCCCTTAGGGTTTGAATTTATTTCTAAAAAAGATTTATTCATGTATTGTCATCGGGAATACATATGTGTACAAAATTTCAAATCGATCGGATACGTGGAAGTCGTTCAAAATTGACTTGCAAGATTTGACCTAAACAAACACACAAACTAACTAACATACATTGCAAGTTAAATAAAAGCTTGTAAAAAATCAATCCCTTTTAATTTTTATGTCACAGTTTTTGAAAAATTCTCCCCCATCATTTTTTATAGCGCCTTCATAACTTCAAAAAAATGACAAGGGGCACAGTAATTACGATTGTGCCGCAACAGAAGATGTAGAACTACTTCAATAGTTTTATCTTAAAAAACTATGGCGTAACTATGGTAGTTCACGTCACACGTTTTGTATTACACGTTTCGCGTTGCACATTTTTAATGCATTTTTCGTCTCCCATTATTTTACCCCCCTATATACCGCCAGGAGAGACGCAGTTCTACGTAAAAAAAAGAAGTGAGTGACGCAGTACTCACGGGAGTTGATGTGTAAACACTAAACATGTGAGCTCATACATTGGTTTCATTTGGAAAAATTATGGACGTACACAGAAATTAGGAAAAATAGAGGAAAAACGTATTAACATAAAGTTGATTTTAAGGAAAATTGTCGAGAGTGGAGGATGGGATTTTTGATATGTTGTCAAGAGAGACTTGGCCTTATTTTTACAAGAATTGTTTTTGATGTGATTTCAATTATTTTTGTAGGATTAGTAGAAAGAAAAACATATGCCTTGTCCAATGAAATTGTGCATCAGATAAATTTTTAACATACCGGTCCGAATGTTACCGATAATCTATGACGGGGCATTTATATTAGTAGCATCGTTTATCTTGGTTGCAAGTGGTTCCGGGCTAGGTAGCCGTGGTCTAATGGATTTTACTCCGTACGTTTCGCCCAAAGCTCCGTTGGGCATCTTCAGGGGCGATTGGCAATACGATTAGATCTTCTTGCCGGTCGACTGGTGACTGAGGCACTGTTTGCGGTGTCTGTATTTATAAGGGGTCGCTGGTAGGTATGCGGCATCTGGTTGGTCGCCGCTGAAGATGCCCAACGGAGCTTTGGGCGAAACGTACGGAGTAAAATCCATTAGATCACGGCTACCTAGCCCGGAAACACTTGCTACCAAGATGTCTACCGGCCGTGAAAGCATGAAACTCCAATTTAGCATCGTTTATCTTTGTCGAAAATCAACTTCGTATTGTCGCGTCTTACAGGGATACCTATATAGTCTTTGATGATACAAAAGACAAAGCAATGGAACAGTCTGTTAACAGCATGTAGAGAATATGACAGGCTGCTGTATTTATGAGAGGCTGTCAGCAGGTGCCAGGATATGTATAATAAGTAATAACGCCAACTCCTTACCCGTCGTTGCGGTAGCTCAGCAGTTTGATCATAAATAACGCAAGATGCTTACACCAGTTACCTATATAGAATACACAGTTATATAGAATGTTCCACGCAGCAATAAGAGTTTTAAACTATCATTTTCCTTGTGAAATTTCCAGTCGATTTATTTATTTATTGTAAATTATAGACGCGTCAACAACTTAGGTCATTAGCGTCTTGATTACATTAAATAGCAACTCACTTAAAACTAAATGACATCACAAAACATCCATGAGCGGAGGCGGGATTCGATTTCCAGTCGAAAAACACTTTACCGTTTGTATCTCTGATGTGCAACAACCATGTCTAATCTTATTTGTTCCATTACTTAACAGGGACTTTTCCCAACTTATTCCACTTTTCCCTGAAGTTTTCGTGGCAAATTTCGCTTCCAGTTTCATTTTTGTTATTGTAGATATTTTCTGATCCCATTAATCTTCCATAAGCAATGATTAATGAATGTTTTAAAATTACTATGTTATTATTATTTAATTAAATGAATGCATAATGACTGCAAACAGTATATGAAATACCTGAATAAGGACAATGACGTAACACAATGCTGTAATCAGGAAAAATTCATTAATTCAAACCTATGTCACCGTAGAGATTTTAACTCTGAACTTTCCACTATCGTGACACATTTTCAAACGATCGAATTTCTCCCTTTAAAGCATTCTGTCACTGAAAAACCACTACAAGCGAGAGTCAATATTCCAACACCAGTGCTAGACTACAGACAACTCAACATGTAAAGTAAACATAACAGGTTTTTAATTATGTATTTGTTCACGTCCGTGTTAAAATTTGTATTTGTTATTATTATTATTGTTATATTATTTTCAAGTTAAATGATTTATTGTAAATTATAACAAATACATACCTACCTTCTTTAACTGCGTGTCTTCCACGACAAAAAATATTTTCTGACCAGTGGCGTAACTATGAGAACCGCAATAAGGTATTTGCCAGTGATCAAAATAAAATATAAAACTTTGTTATTATGAAAGTTATTATAGTCTATACTCACAAAATGAATCGATTATTGACTTTATAATTATTTAAAATGAAGTGCAAAGAGTAACTTAATTCAGGTTATAGTTAATATTAATTATGATTGTTATTTTATGTTTAATCTTAACATTTTCAACTATAAAAACGATATTTGAAATACCTTATATATGAAATATTTTTATAGTCAGCTTAACGAAATCAAAAGGTGGCCAAAATACTCGTCTCGTTACAGGTGTAGCAGGAGGTACATAATACACTATATTAACATGCTTTTATTAGCTTCACCTGTATGTTTGCTTGCTTGCTTGTTTGTCAGTTTGTAACCGACTTCTTTGAACTTGATTTTGACCAACTTTGAACGGTCAGATTTAGTTTAAACTTTGCACACTTATCAAGGACCGACGACAATATAATAATTCAATAAGTTTGTCCCATTATCCTGACCAGGATCTCCAGGACTAAAAAAAAAAGCAAAAAACTTCAGATTGAACTGAAACTTTGCACACTTATCAAGGACCGATTACAATACAATAATTCAATAAGTTTGTCCCATTATCCTGACCAGGATCTCCAGGACTAAAAAAAAAGCAAAAAACTTCAGATCGAACTGAAACTTTGCACACTTATCAAGGACCGATGACAATACAATAATTCCATAAGTTTGTCCCATTATCCTGACCAGGATCTCCAGGACTAAAAAAAAAAGCAAAAAACTTCAGATTGAACTGAAACTTTGCACACTTATCAAGGACCGATGACAATACAATAATTCAATAAGTTTGTCCCATTATCCTGACCAGGATCTCCAGAACTAAAAAAAAGCAAAAAACTTCAGATTGAACTGAAACTTTGCACACTTATCAAGGACCGATTACAATACAATAATTTCATAAGTTTGTCCCATTATCCTGACCAGGATCTCCAGGACTAAAAAGCAAAAATAAATTATAATTTAAAAAAACTAAAAAACACGCTTTAATGAACTAAAAAGTAAAAAATAATTAATTTTATTGTAAAAAAGCGTGGGGTGCTTTGTATCATATTTTCATACCACCCCACGCTTTTTTACAATAAAATTAATTATTTTTTACTTTTTAGTTCATTAAAGCGTGTTTTTTAGTTTTTTTAAATGATAATTTATTTTAATCTATAGTGACTCTATAATGAATGGACAATATAAAAACTATAAATAACATAACTTAATCATGCGCATAAATATATATGTTTTGACTATTGACGTTTCTGTGAGTCCTCTTCCAAGGTATGGTCGAAAGTTATTTTTTATTGTCGTTAACTGAATATGGCTTCTGCGCATGACAGATGAATAGACAACAATACCCGCTATTTTAACACACAGATATGATAGTATGCGGTCACGTATAGGCAACCGCATGACATGTAATTATATACTGATTAAATGCTCTGGTGACCATAAAACACTGCCGTCAAAAACACAGATTCCTTACGGTTGCACATAAAATACAATCGGCTCTCTATAGCAACGGTGTTGCTTTCAGTTTTTATCCAACTGCGCGAAAGAAGCAGTTTATGATACCAGTCAACTTAAAAACGCAGCAGGTGGGCAAGGTTAGTAAAGCATAGGTTGCCTCATTACGATAGATAGTAGTGGGGGGATGACGTCACTCAGAATATACCATGCTTGCTCACTTCAATAGAAAAGATCAGACCATGGACGCTGCTAATTTTTGGAAATAAAAATCACAGTAACCATGGTAGTGTGATATGTTTTTTCAATACCTAATAGAAACATGATTCTTCTGTTAGTGAAAAAAATATGATAAGTTGTCAATTTTGCGATAGTTGTTAAGTGTTATGGTGTTTTGTGGTTATTTTTAATATTTTGTGAATATAAAAGATAAAATAATTAATTATCAATTTGTTAGTTAATTCTATTCGTTTCTTAAATTTAAAAGAATAGGTAATTAACAAGATCTGCCATTTCTCGAGCATTATTTAATTTTTTGTTTGTTTATATTATAGATATTAAAACCTAAATTTTGTAATAAAAATAAAAATTATCCTATTTTTTAACATCTATTCTTCTATTTATTGTCTCCTGCCAATTTTAAGAAAAAATCTGCACGAAGCACCTAATATAAATAAGCACAATCTTCAACAATTTTTGTACTTGATTTAAACTAAATTCTAGCTGACGTCATTCCCGCGCTTATGTTGATTGGTCAGATGGAATGAGGCAACCTGTACTCTAATAACCTTGGCAGGTGGGGACCTAATTTGCCTCTTTCTTTTGTTTATTTTTGAATAAGTCCCCCGCCTGCTGCGTCTTGAAGTTGACTGATATCATAATAATGCTAGGTCCAAACGATTAGAGCAAAGTGTCGACATTATTGCCCATATTCATAGTTAACCCTTAAGATAAGTGATAAGAGTCTCTTCGCTGAGGGTCACTTAAGTGCTGAGGGCACCTTATTCAAAGGAGCGTTTCATAGTCATTTCCTTGAGTGAGGGAAGAATCATAGTAAACCTCCATGATTTTTTTCCTTTAGAACAGTTGATCATACTGCAGACCGATTGTGTTTAATTGTCATTTTTGATATAAATGCGTGTTTTTCATGTGTTTTACTGTTTTTACTTTTTCGACACTTAAGGGACATACTATCCACCTTTAAGGTGAGGGTGATGTAAGGGCCCTTACAGACGTCAATTTTGACTATGAAATGCATATTCGATTTGAGGGTATGAGTAAGTGTCCCTTACTACTTAAGGGTTAACTATGAATACGGCCGTTGGTCTAGAATCTATACACTCTGGTTTAGTCATTTTCATACAGCTGCCAGTGTCATAGATAATATATATAGTAGTATTGCTAGTCAGAACATTTGCTCTAGAGTCTAGACACATAGTTCTAGCTACTGTACACACAACGAGATTTTATCTATAAACTCAAACTAGACACAAAAGTGTCATACAAGAGTCTGGGGATCAAACCAAGTGAAGCCCCAAACAAGCACGAAGAACCTTTTGCAAATAGCTTGTAGACATCATCGTTAAACAATTTATTATGAAGTGGAAACAAACTTTACTTTGTATACTAGTTTAATGGCCAGGTACTAAATCTAGCTGTAGACGAATCGGTTAGAGCGATGACTATAATACCAACAGTTAATTCGCCTGTATCTAGCATAACTATTTTATGTAATATATAACCACATAATATGAGGAAGGTGTTGACAAGGTTTTCCGACTTGTTTTCTTCCTTTTAATTAATGTCATTTTTGAACAGTCTGGTTTTTAACATTGGAAATGTTTATGTTCGTATATGGAGGCAGAGTTACGAGTGTTTTCGTTCAAGGCCAAAAGACAACGGTGTCGCGATCAAGTGAGGAGCAATCATGCAAAATTGAACAAGTGCAATTTTTTCGAAATGTGTTTTATATCATGTCTAGTTAATTGAGAGGTATTTGCGACGATCTGCGGTGTTATTTTTGAGCAAATGTTAAAAAATACTGTAGAAAAATCCATTTAAAAGTTAAGTAATCAAGCAAAAGTGAACACATATATAACAGAAGAATAAATAGGGTTATTCCTGACAAAACTAAACAGTGCATTGATAAATATTGTGTATATAATAAACAGTTAATTATGTTTCATATATGCTGTTATCATTTCCAATGTCCTCGATGGTTGCAAGGATTGCGAAATCTGTGAATTTTTGTTTTCTTTAAATAATTTTTCGTTATTTCTCTAGAGTCTAGAGTGAAGAGTTTGTGTATTTTTCTTTCGTTCACAATACTTTTGCAAAAGTGCATCGATATGATTTTTAACTTCCCGCTAAGAAAATTGAAAATTTTCAAAAATAGGGAAGTTACTGATTTCACCCTGATTTTCAAAAGTCGAGTTTTCATCAGATCTCGACGTTTTGTGGTCCTAGGAAGCTATTCTGACTATTTTTACGATGATGTCAGTATCTCTCTCTCTCTCTCTCTCTCTCTCTCTGTGTGTGTGTGTGTGTGTGCACGCGCGCGCGGGCATGTGTGTGTGTGTGTGTGTAAACCTCTCATAGCTTTTGAACGGCTTGACCGATCGAATCACGATTTGCGGCATTCGAAAGGGTTCCACTGAACTTAGATTCCCTGAAAATTTGAACCGATAAATTTAGAGAAATTCCAAAAAAACCGAAAAAAAAAGTTGTTAAAACGATGTTTTTTCAAAATAACTTCTAGAATATTGTACCGATTGATTTCATAATCTAATCAGCTCTTCTCCTCAGAAAACTGCGTCAAATGCCGCAAAGCGGATCAAAATCGGTTAATTCGTTCGAGAGATATCGTAGTCAACAGATTTCGAAAAAATTGTTCTCTCAAAATAACTTCGAGATTTCTCAACCAATCGATTTTGTACCTCTTACAATATTTTTAGAGCTTAAAAAACTGCATCGAATGCCGTTTTAAAGATCAAAATCGAACAACGCGTTCAAAAGTTATAGCTTTTAAAATTTAAAATAGTGTTATCAGCAATTTTCAGATTTTTGAGCTCGATAATATAGGTACCCAAAAGTAGATTTTTGAGCTCTTCTCGCATGTAGTGAAAATCAATTGATTCTGAAGCATATAAGGGAAATGTTAGATTAGTAATCTTGTCACGGTTGAGTAAGTGTAAGCTCATTCCACCGCGAAAGTGGAAAGGTTCCGGTTAGAATCCTGACTGTGACTATGGTTGGTAAAATGATTTTTTCCTATATGTTTTGAATCAATTATATAATTGGCTGCTTTCCAACGAAAAATGTTCAGTATAGTTAGTCTTTCTGGCAAATTCCACTGAATTTTTTCATATTAAAATTATTTTGAAAAATGATTTACAAACATGAAAGTCATGCATTGTTCTCCATACCAATATTTTTTATTTTTTCTTACTCAATAAAATAATGTGTTCACAATCAAATCTATTAAAGTAAAGTTTATAGCTATTAAAAAATGAGGTTTTATAACATAGCATTACTGTGTTTCCTACGGCCTTTTTAAATGATTTATGACCATAGCTACCTACGTTACGTGCTTTCCTTTAACTCAACGAGTCCACATACTCATGTGTAAAATACAGAACCGCATTTATAGACTATAGTTCCAAGGATTGTAATAGAGAAGTTGAGTATACTTTCACAATAATTCTGTGGAAAATATGACCGGCTAAAAGATATTCCTATATTATTACACGAGCAAATCTTGTATATATGTACCTATGTACCTATATAAATATTTTCTCGAAAATGACCCTAACGATTTGGATGAAATTTACTGAAAAGCGGTTTCGGGGGACAAAAAATCGATCTAGCTAGGTCTCATCCCTGGAAAAATTCGTTTTCTTATCGATTTTATCATTTTAAAAAACAGTTTTTTTTACGTTATAAAACAGTGTCCTATGGTGAGTAGGCTTTGGAAAAAACAAACTATTTTCATTATTTATGTCAAATTACTCTGACAGTCAATCTTTAACTTATTAAAATAATCAGTAATTATTTGAAAATATGTAGGTACATACGTTATGTAGTATGACGTATACTGACGTATAATAATTTATCTACTTATAGGTATGTAATTTTTTTTCTTAAAAACGACTAACGATTTTGATTAAATGGGAACTTTAAGTACTATTTTTTTGAACTCATCCGAGCAAAGCTCGGTCATCCAGATATTTATTTTAAACTGAGTTGTAACAACTAAAAATTACCAGTCCTATTACATTTTTGTATCACAATAATAAATTTGAGAAGCGGATTTAGATTCAGTGACGTTCTAGCAATTCCTCCTCTGCAGCAGGAACGAATTTGACTCAGGTTCCCCTTTAAGCCTCAGAGCTACAAAAATACAATCAAGTGCCTTATTATCCCAAAATATGTGCTATTTAAAAAAGCTATTTTTTTAACATTTAAAAGACTTTATAAATCAGTAGGGGTCTTTAACTAAAATAATTTATTGCTATGAAAGAATAATTTTGGTCCGTCGACCGTCATTATTATAACCCGGGAGTTTGCGTTGCATTTTAGGTAATGTTTTTGCGCCGATCGATTGTTATCTTTTTCGATAAATCTGGTATGACTAATAAGTAAACCAAACGCCAGCTGACGCACCCGCGGTGGGTGTGGGTGGGAGAGGCTGCGAAAGTGGTAAATAACATTTTTTTAAGTAATATAGTACGCCCGCTGAAACTTTTTTTTATAAATAGTTGACATCATAGTGAGTTGAAAAAAAATTGTCAGCTGCATCGTGGAGGGGGGATTGTGCGTCAGCTGCTCGCATGAACTTGTAAAATATTACGCATTTCATTTTTTTGCACTGACAGCAGCTGAGACAATTACGTTACCTAGGATTATGATAGCGTTATGATCATAATCCTAGGTAACGTAATTGTCTCAGCTTAGCTGTCAGTGCAAAAAAGTGAAATGCGCAATATTTTACGTGTTTTTTTACAAATTCATGCGAGCAGCTGACGCACAATCTCCCCTCCACGATGCAGCTGACAATTTTTTTCAACTCTATGATGTCAACTATTTATAAAAAAGTTTCAGCCGGCGTACTATTACTCAAAATTTTTTTTTACCACTTTCGCAGCCTCCCACATCCAGACCCACCGCTACTTGAGCAGCTGACGGTTGGTTCACTAATTCGTAGTACGAGATCAACTATCGATATCAAAATCAACCTGCTTACTATGACTTTTTCATTTGCAACACTGCCTCACGGACTATTAGAGAGAGATGACTGATTATTGGCTGTTTATCGACATGAAGCTATGAACTACCAAAATGTGATCCTTTCTCGGGGCGTCAATTCGCCTAGCTCGGGTCCTGGTGAAAGCTACACCATTATTTACTCCATCGAGCATAATATTTAATGTTCTCTACAGTTGTATTGAACAACCATACCACTTGTGTAATGTGACGTTAGTTGATTGTAAAATCGTTATCTTGTTAAAAACACAATATACGAAGGGTTGATTTATCTCTAAATATAGGTGTGCTACACAACTCAACTCGGTAATAAAATAACACAATAGTACTCATTAAGTCGTTGCCCGTTATAAGTCATAGCACTTCTAGCCTTTCCCCTCGTGCGCCTTACTGTTTTCGACTGGTAGTAACTCTAGTCCCAACTACGACACGCTGTATGAGACTACGGTATGTTTGATCTTTCAGCATGTTTGCCTTGGACTAAGAAGAAATAAAGATAAAAGACTCCCGTAAAGTCAGCGTTTTCTTCCTCAACAATTCAGCAGGACTTAAATAAAGTCTACTTCTAATACAAAATATTATACTTTTAATTATCAATGGAAATTTACAAAAAATTGAATTAAATGATGTAAAAAATTATTGGTCCTCCAAAGTATCAATTTAAAGTTTACAAAAAAAATTGTTTTATGTTTTGATTAGCTCAAATTAGGGAGATATCTAACCAGAGACACATCGCCCACAGCTTCAGAATTAGTTTTCCGCGATATCTGAAAAATTACACATATAGGTACCTAGGGTTGCCACCTGCCGCTAGTTGATTAAAGGGTTACCAGTATAAGAAATACGGGTCTTAGATATTTTTACGGGAGACAATTAAAACAGCAATGTTTAATGAAGATAATCTATTTTTTAAATTTATATTTATGGTTAGAAGAAACAGCTTTTAAAAGTTCTTCATTTTGACAAGCAAATATATAAAAATCTTTGCAAGATAACTTAAAATTACATTTGACTTGTAACTTGGAGCTTTATTTACCCCGTATTTTATTTTCGAAATTATGGGTTTTTGTATTATCTTAGCTTGAAAAACGGGGTAACCCGTAAAATACGGGGTATCTGGCAACCCTATAGGTACCTACCTAGATAATAAATAGACTGCAAAAGTAGTTTTTTTTGTGTCCAGATGGTGTCCTCCTGAGCAATTTTAAAATTATGGTCACCTTAATACCGGCTCCAGATTTCTAGTTATTATTTTTATTAATAATAAAAAATGGTGGAACCTTTGGTGTAAAGATACGAAATGTTACAATTACCACAAAACACCAAACCATAACAAACACTCTCGACGTACGTTTCGCCAACCAAGTTGGCATCATCAGGAGATGATTAAAACTAAGTTTTAATCATCTCCTGATGATGCCAACTTGGTTGGCGAAACGTACGTCGAGAGTGTTTGTTATGGTTTGGTGTTTTGTGGTAATTGTAACATTTCGTATTATTTTTATTAATAAACTGAAAATTCAACAAGTACTATATCTGTTCTGAGATTAAAAACCTTCAGGGAGCTAGGGATTGTATGTTGCGCTTGTTGATAAATACCTATGCATGTATGTGTCAACTTCAGCGACCCAACCTAACCTTTCTTTATGCATGTAAATCTATAGTACGGTCATGTCTGGAATTTAAAAAAGGACGTCTTTCAGTCACCTTCAGTAAACACTAAACACCTCAAGGGGCTGTCTATTCTAAACATACGTTTTATATTGAAGATCTAAAAATGTTTGTGCAATGAGGTAGCCTCACTGTACAAACATTTTTAAATACTCAGTTGATGAATCAAATTCTTCATAAGCCAATAAGTGGTGTAAATGCCATGTTTATATTTAAAAAAATTTATAGAATAAAATCCGTAAAGTCTATTCTTAACCCACTGTTTCTAAGGTAGCTTCATCTGTAAAGTTGTAAAGTAGATTTGTTTGAGACGAAATGGTTTACCAGTTTACTATTTTATGTTTGCCAGCGTCAAATAGTTAACACAGAGAAATGTGTGTGCAGTAAAATAGTTTACACGGTAAAAAATAAAATATAGTTCCGTTTGTCGTTCACAATATTGAAACAATCCTTGATATAGTCTGAACATATAAGAATATTAGATATAGTAAGTATATCTGTGATTAAAATAATTAAGTACTGTAATTCTCTTTCGTCAATTTTGTGTCGTTGTTTAACCCTAGAGATCTAACCCTGTTTCCAGATACATGGAGACTAACCATTCGTAAATTTTACGATTATAAAAAAAATTGTAAAAAAAGTTTTGTTCTATATTTAACGAAAACAAATACACAGTCAGTCAAAATTAACTTTCTTGAAGTGATTTAGCAAATAATATAATATTTTTTTAATTATTAAAGGGACACTCAATGCAAATACATGCTCGATGTTCTGCGCAAAATGGGCGCTTGCAGATGACACAATAGTTTGTTGTCATACGTCCTTTTTTGATTCGCAGATTTGGACCGGGATGAGGCGGGGTATGGTTGTGAGGGGCGGGGGTCTAGCTGAAGTGGGTCGGGGAGGAGGGGGCAGTCCCTGAATAGGCACCGCAGACAAACATTTTTTTGGGTTACAAGGTCAAATACTTTAAAAAAAATATGTTATACAAAAGCTAAACATATTTTTTAACGATTCATCTAGGAAACCAAGCTCCTTGTTTTTGGATCTGGTGCATAAGACGACAACCGATTTTTAGATGTAATTTGTGGTTTTTAAAAGCTGTATTCACCGATATATACGGTACTTCCGAATCACATTTATATGACAAAGTTAAATTAAATTATAGCCCACCCAAGTGATACTATTTACCCTCGAACTGGTGTTAAATTAAATTTAGCAAAGGCAAATAAACCTTTTTTGCTACATAAGGTACGATATATCCAGATGATGGAATATTCTTTAATGTAAAAGTGCATTAGCATAAACAAAACATAAAAACGTGGTGAGACTACTGTATTTTAAAGGATATCGTCTTGTCTTCTACATAGAATCGTTTACTCCTTTCACTGAAAACTGAACAGTGAACAGAAACGTATTTATTTATATTGTTTTCTTCTTTCAGAATATTAATTCCATATTTGTTTAACACAGTCAGTAATAAATAATAATACCAGCGATAACTTAGGGCCCAGCCTTTCCAGGGTCCTTTAAATTAAGGGGGATTATTAAAAACCCAAAAATCGAAAAAATGGATATTTTCAGATTTTTCCAAATTTACCATACTTATAGTTAAAGACACGTTGATTCCTATAAAGTAAAATAAAACTTATGTAGGAATCGCTTTTATAAGTATAGAGATTATGGGCGCTTGAAGATTTTTTTATTTTTGAGAATCTTGTGCATTCGATTCAACATCTCTTTTACCACAAGCATGATTACCTACTTAAAAAATATATGAAAAATTTTAATATCATAAAAGTCGCATTGAACATATCTTCTAAACCAAAAGAAATACATAAATGCGCGTGTGCCCAAGGGAATCTTTTTAGAAGCAAGACTAATTTGAAAAATACCTGCGAAAATTTAAATTTCGTCACAAATTTTTTCAAAGAAGTAGGTACCTATCTTTAAATTTCGTCACAAATTTTTTCAAAAAATTTTTTTTTAAAATCGCAAATGAGACATGTTTTAATTTTTTCAAATTTACCCTACTTATATAAAAATATCTACAATAACCAAAAGTAAGCTTGCGTATTTTTAGAAGTTATGGAAAATCATATCAGTCAGACAAAGTAATACAACCAAAATAATATCTTTTTCTTTCGTTACAGATTTTTCCATCAAAAACAACATCAATTCAATGCCACACCACCATAAAATCTCAAGAAAAAGAAAATGGACGAATCAAAATTCAACTACATTATGATTGAAGAAGAATTATCTACATCACATTTTTATTCATCCAATACGAGCATAATAATCGAACATTTCAACCATTCTCTCAATTCGACTAATTATAACGCAAGTCAATCTTTTACTGATCCCAACTTTAACGATCCAATTATAATCTTTGAAATAATAATCCTTAGTTTAATTATAATCTTCACCATAGCCGGTAACTTACTGGTAATAGTTGCCATAGTTCCAAGTCGAACATTAAGAAACCCTACACACTCTCTGATCGCAAATCTGGCAGTCGCAGACTTCTTGATCGGATTAACCGTTCTTCCACTATCAGCTACCAAAGAAATCTATGATGGACGTTGGTTATTTGGTCAGTTTCTATGTTCCGTGTGGAAGACTTTCGATGTCCTTTGGTGCACAGCTTCAATATTATCATTATGTGGGATATCCGTTGATCGATATATTGGAGTATCACGACCTTTGGTTTATTCGAGAATATTGACCAAGACACGGGTCAGATTGTTGATGGCCAGCATTTGGGCGTTGGCTATTGCCATAAGTGTAGCTGGAATTGGCTGGAGAGACAAAGAAGACAATGGATACTGTGAAGTGAATACGGAACTAGGCTATGTTATTTTTTCTGCTACCGGTTCTTTCTATTTGCCCACGCTAGTGATCTTGGTTCTGTACTTCTTGGTGTACAGAGCGGCGACTAAATACTCGAAGTTTCTGACAGCGGGCACGAGAACGACTAGGGGTGATGTGACATTGAGAGTTCATATGGGAAGCAGTTCGAGAGCCAATTCGTGTGCAAGAACGAGTATATGTGACGCAACAAATTCCTTACATAAGGTAAGAATGCCAAAGTTAATTTTAAATTAAAAACATTATTATAAAGGGTGTCTCAGCAAGAACTTGAATTTCGAATTGTGCGCCATTTTCGACTGTCAATTGTTAAGTCAGCCATATTTGGTGTTTGTTTAATTAAAACATTGACATTTACGAAAATGGTGCGTTATAGCTTGGAAGAACGTTTGTTAATAGTGAATAGTTACAAACCAAGTTTTCAGGTCGTGTCATCTCTCGTTTTGGAGACCAAAACTGGCCATCAAGAAGTTGCGATTTAACTTGTTTGGACTATTTTCTCTGGGGTTCTTTGAAAAGTAAGATCTATGCGAATCATCCTGAGACAACTGAGGAACTCAAAGAAGAAATTTCACGTCAAATTCGTCAAATCCCGCAGCCCTTACTGCAAAATATACTGCAAAATTTTGTCAAAAGAGTGCATACCTGCCAACAGACCAACGGTGGCCATTTAACCGATATTTTGTTTCATGTGTAAATGTCATCACTACCTCCTGCTGGATTTCACGAATTTGGCGTGCAATTTCTTTGTAATAGGTTTTCACTATTAACAAACGTTCTTCTAACCTGTAACGCACCATTTTCGTAAATGTTAATGTTTTAATTAAACAAATACCAAATATGGCTAACTCAACAATTAACAGTCGAAAATGGCGCGCGATTCAAAATTCAAGTTCTTGCTGAGACACCCTTTATAATAAAAATTCTTGTCAAATGTCACATGTGACGTGTTTACCAACGTCTGCCAACGAATCTATCAATTTTTACATTGCCAAATCTACCAACCGTGTAAACTGCCAATTCTCATCTGCCAACGTTGGTAGAAAAGATTATTGGTAGACAGCCGAAATTGGAAGATTTTGTGACAAAATCTACCAACCGTGTGAACTGCCAATTTATTGTTGGTAGGCTGTTTGCCGTTTGCAGTTCATTGGCAGCTGATTGGCAGACCTGCCAATATTGGTAGATCTACCAATCGTCTGTACTAGGCTTAAAGAATATCAATGACAATTATTTATATTTACTAAACAGTATCTGAGTATGGTGTTTATATCTGTCCATTGTTTCGTACTTTACATTTCCTATTATAGTTATCGAACCTACTTGGAATAATTAAAATGTTTTGCCATCTGGTTTTTAAATAAGTTACAAAAATAACATTGACTAAGAACATATTATTATGTTCTTACATAATATCTGATGCGATAAATGATTATATTTGATCAAGATCTATTTACACATAGCGAAATCTAAAGTCACGTTCTCAGTGGCTAAAGCTTCAGTTCCCTTAGTAGCTTGAACAGAATTATATGGGTTAATATGGGATTATATGGGTATATTCAACAGTCTTTTTAGACTGTATAGCAGATAGGATAAACCCATTGTAGCTATATTATATTCGTACAGATTGTATCAAATTAAAGCTGTGCATAGGGCGTTCTGTGTGTAAGATAGAGATCGATATAAAGCAATAAGTAAGAACGAGATAAATGATCGCTAAATTAAATAATACCCATGCAACCTGATAGCGTCACCTTTGTTTTGTGATTTTATCAATAATTTCAGTAGTCTTAAGTAACCACAGTAAACGACTAATGATTACGTCAAAATTTGCAGAAACTTATTAGCGATCATTTATCTCATTCTTACTTACTGCTTTATATATCGATCTCTATCTTACACACAGAACACCCTATGCACAGCTTTGATTTGATACAATCTGTATACTGGAATGTCACGAGCAAAACCGCTTTATAGGCGGCTTACATTTGAAAAATTATTTTTGCACTTATTTGAAATCAGAATGAAGTGACTTAAATATCATTTTGTTCAGAATTTATTGCTGTATTAATATATTTAGTCCAAAAAAATGTCATGCAAATAATTGGATATACCTAAGAAACAGAACATTAGAAGTCTTGTAGGTGGTCCGGTGGTATTTCTACCTGACGTTTCGTCTACAACTGTGGTAGACATTCTCAAAGGCGATGTGGCAGCGGTCGAAGTGTCCTTGGCGGCTCACAGGTCAGTGTGAGCCGCCAAGGAGGACACTTCGACCGCTGCCACATCGCCTTTGAGAATGTCTACCACAGTTGTAGACGAAACGTCAGGTAGAAATACCACCGGACCACGGCCTACAAGCCCGGAAACCATAAAGACTTGGAACAATGTCGGCCGTGAAAGCTTGCACATCTGGATAGAACATTAGAAGTTATTGCTTATAATAGGTGAAGTGGAAATGCTATATTTGTATCGAACTCCAATTAGAACACAAATTTATTGGGAACATTGTTTCTCGTTTCTCCATCACATATTATGTGTTTGCTCGTTATTCAATGTACATCAATGGTCAAAACTATATCCTATGTAGACGCATAATAATCACATTTTGGTAACCTGTTCTGATATATCTATCACTATGTATTTAATTAATTATATATGCATAAACAGACGATATTAATTGCAATTTATAGTCAACATATATTCCAAATATGTCTTCGTATCAAACACACAAGTGAGAAATTTCAAATACGGTATATTAACAATGAGATAAACAATCAATATGATTAATTCCCTAGACCGTAACTAAATACATCAGACGACATTATCGTCATGATATTTATATAGAAGGCTGTATAGGAAAAATGTAAATGCACCGCCGGGATTCGAACCCAGCCATTTGAGAAAGCCAGCATTCATTGTAATGTTGTTATAAAATTAATAGCTCTCGCACTTAGTGGATTTGCGGTACATCGTGCTATATATAGGAAAGATTAAAATGTTCACTGTCGAGTACTGTGTAGTAAGTGGAAACTTTCCCGACGCGAAATCGGGAGTTCTGGGTTCGAATCCCGGCGTTGCATTTACATTTTTCCTATACAGCCTTGTATATAAATATCATGGCGATAATGTCGTCTGATATTCTTATGTATTTAGTAAAGGTCTAGGGAATTAATCATATTGATTGTTTATCTCAATGTCGTCGTATGTTAAATAGATTATTAATTATCCGATTATATCGTGATCAATCCCTAAGCGTCAAAGATACAAATCTACTGTATAGGAACTGTCTAAATGAAGGGATCTTATCACTGATCTCTATATTAACTGGATTGACGGTCCTTATATGGGCTGAAATGAATATGGCGAAAGTGTTCTGAATAAGCCATTTTCCTGAGAGTAAGTTCTTTCAATTATCCACGAGAGGCAGCACTTGTGGTAGGGACAAACATTATTTATTCCCCATTAGTGTCGTGTCATTTTAGTGGTATAACTTAATTATTTAATTAATTTAATAATAATAAATAAATAATTAAATTATACCACTAAAATGACACGACACTAATGGGGAAAAAATAATGTTTGTGCCTACCACAAGTACTGCCTCTCGTGGATAAATGAAAGAAATACTCTTAGGAAAATGGCTCATTGAAAGCTCATCGAGTGCGCCTCAAAGGCCATTGTTAATGCGTTTGCGCTGCCATAATGGTGAGTAGTGTGCGTTGACATGGTATTAGAAACTTTTTCATCATTTCGAGGCGCTAGATGAGTTTTAAATTCTTCAAAATGGAGTCTCCCAAAATCGTCAATCCATTTATAGTATCTAGATATCAATGGTCTATACTCTATTATCCTCGACAATTTTTCATTTTGGGATTTTATAACCCAAGTCTCAATTATGGTAAAGATGGAACTGACCAAAATAAGAATTGACATTTTCTTTTATAAGTAAGGTTCCCGATGCAATAAAACCAAACCTACCTAATTTTGAAGGATCATAAATAAAAAACATGTATATAAAATTTCATCAAAATCGATCCAGTAGATTTCAAGATTACCGTGCACACACAAATCTTACGCCTTTGTAGTAATAATTAGTACAAATTATGTAGTTCGAAAGATACAGGCCTAAGCAGAGTTCGAATACTTCTGACACATACTGTATAGGTAATACCTATTAAACCGAAACACAATGGAAAAAAAACAAGCTCGGCCCTAGGGTATTGGGATAAATAAACCAAACAATATATTGTACTAATAACAGAAGGATTATTTCAATAATAATAACTTGGAAAACAGTTTTGTACAACTGTTAATTGAACCGTGTAGGAGTGAATTGAACTAACTCACAAAATTATCAAAAATAATATTCCAAATTTAAATTATATTTCAGACATTTTAACTTGTTACAACCACAATTATTTTTCAGTAGATATTTTAGTACATATTTTTAACAGACTTCAAAATAGGAGGACACTTTTACCAGAACTGGGGCTTGTATAATAGAGGACCCATGGCAACACCGCATAAAAACAACGACTTTGCTACACTCTGGGCTATTCTTAAGCCCATATAATTATTGTTAATAAAAATAAAATCTAATATACAGTAATTACGACTAGGTGTTAGTACTCCTATTATTACAATATCTTTTATGCTGGTTTTCTGGTACGACTTTCAGCTTTAAATCTAGATTTAAGATGATGTTTGCCTAGTTCCCGGGTTCTAGCCCGAGAGTTGGTAAAAGTGTCAATTGGATTTTCAATTTATTATTAAAAAAAATGATGAATTGAAAATATGAATTGGTGCTAGGTCCAAATAACCTTAGCTGTTGGTGGTCTTTAAAACACAATTTCAGTTTCAAGATGGCATTTGTTTTCAATTAAATGGAGAATTAATAGTTAACAACGAATGACATCCATAAATCCAGAAAACCAGCATTAAGAAACTCATGATTGATGTACATTTTTTTCGTGTTAAAAATATCTTTTATTCAACACATGCACGCTTTTAGTGTTTTTTCGTATCTGTTTTGCGAACCTTCAATGGCCGTTTATTGACTAGTGATCATTATGTAACGCTTTTCAGTGCTATAATGAAAAACAGTTACATAATGAACCATTATATGTAACTAGTTCCATAATGCTTCATTGTGTATAACAGTTTTTAATTGAATTAATATGTAGATATCATTTCAATTAAAGTCTAAAACCATGCATATGTTGAATAAAATATAGTGTGCAACGCGTGTACTAAATCTTTATGCGTCAGGCGCGATGTTTTCAGCACTCGTATACGCTCGCCTACTAATTGTGCTGAAAACATCGCGCCTGACGTATAAAGATGTATTTAGCACACTATAGTTGCATAATACAGGGTGAGTTTTAAGTTGATGCTTTTTTTTACAGCGTGTAAAAATCAAATAGACGAGCAAATATTTCAAATAGTTTTTTTATCAAAACTCAAAAATAAGAGAGAAACAGCCTTTCGAAGTTTAAATAAATTTTATTAAATTTTCTTTAATTTTGAGGTCGGTCCTGGGGTTATATTATGTCACTATGGAAATATGTTATTATTATCAAGTATTCACAGAAATTGTTCGAAGTTGTCCCCGTTTTGTTGGACACAAAGATGCGTGCGCCGTAGCCATGCTTCTGTACATGCTTGTAGTAGCGATAATACTTGATAATAACAACTTATTTCCATAGTGACATAATATAACCCCAGGACCGACCTCAAAATTAAAGAAAATTTAATAAAATTTATTTAAACTTCGAAAGGCTGTTTCTCTCTTATTTTTGAGTTTTGATAAAAAAACTATTTGAAATATTTGCTCGTCTATTTGATTTTTACACGCTGTAAAAAAAAAAGCATCAACTTAAAACTCACCCTGTATATCGACAATATATACAACTTAGGCCTGTATTCACCAAACACTATTAAAGATAGAAGTTACTGATCTTAGAATAAATTTATTCCTTGGAATAAAATTAACTTTCAATTCACCAAGCAATTCATTCGATAGAATAGTAACTTCAGGTACAAATTTACTTTATACCATACACCTTGGACATTTTGTCAAATGTTTTGATTCTAACGCACGTTTACCAAAGATCCGACCGATGGCGCATCGATCGAAAATGTAAATTTATTTTATTTTACTACAAAAGCCTTTACCTGTAAAATATGGAATTAATATTTACCTGAAAAGGTCGCCAGGTCATAAAGTAATTTGTGCATTTCGTGCCCATCCTATTTTACTAGGCGAATAAATATTTATACCCTTGAAATTGAATAGAATAGTTTTTCTTACGATTTATACCTGCAGTAAACTTAACTACGTTTGGTGAATTGAATTATCGCTATTTACTCCGAGTAATAGTTACCAGGGGAATAAATCAACGGAATAAATAACTAACTGGGCTTGGTGAATACGGGCCTTAAAAAAGTAAAATATATTACTCATGTAACAGATTCGCTCGTTACGTGATGTAAATTAATGTTAAATTTAATAAAACACAGCGTTTTATTTATTTACACTTATTTGATATTTCCGTAAATAAATAAATAAAACGCGTGTTTTATGAAATTTAAAATGTATAAATATTACTCGTATGATAAATTCCTCGAAAATTAAACCAAAATTAAATGTAATAAAACATTTGATGAAAGTTTTTTTTAAATTATATTTAATATCTTATTTCCGAATGATATATCAGTCGATGCCTTGCCACGTGGCTTTAATCATATCGGAAGCTTTTTCACCAATCATAAAAACAATTGCATTTGGATGACCAGCCGGTAATACAGGCATTATTGACGCATCCACAACACGCAATCCTTTCACTCCATAGACCCGCAACTCGGGATCAACCACGGCGTCTGGATCCGACGCTGGACCCATTTTGCACGTTCCAGCCTATAAAATAGAAACAAGCCCGTTATTAATACTTTTTTCTCCTACCTAGGCCGAAAGTTCGTACTTTCGTCTCTGCCAAGCGGGAACAAAGTCGCTCTTTATTCCCGTGGTACGGACAAGTGCGCGTGCGCAATAGTACTTATGCCGGCTCTCACGCACCTACTTCTGTCTCCTACACATTAAAATTATTTCCTTTAAAATTATTTTATAATAATTTTAATAATTTTGATAATAAAATAAAATAAAAATAATAATTTTGTTTTTCAATTTTGCGAACTTTCGGCCTGGCAGGAGAAAAAATAGTTTGCGCAACACGGGAGGAGATGTAGTAATTTCCTCCCGTGTTGCGCTAACTATTTTTTACTATTTTATACGCGGGAGGAAATGTAACACTTTCCTCCCTTGTGGCACAATGTACTATTTATCACTGTTGGATGAATTGGATAAATAAAATCGTGATCTTGTAATTGTACGATTTTAACAAAATTTCGACTAAGATGTTTGGGATACCTAGACCAAATAATCCAATATTAGGATTTTTGTCTGTTTGTCTGTTTGTTAATCAGTTTGTTTGGTCAGAGCTGACTCAAAAACTATAATCTCGAGTCATGTTTAATCGCGCATCTATTAAAGGAAGATGAGCAGTATCCGAAAAACGGCATAAAAACCAGCGCGCACTTTTCAGAAACCAATCAAATTTATGGATTTCTTTCCCTTATTTAAACGTCTATAGCTCGGCAATCATGGCGAATTGGACATTAAATTATTATTCATAGGACATTTTTTGAAGTCGCAACTGCATAAACTACAAGTTCTACAAAATAAAGTAGCACGAATAATTGTTGATGCACCCTGGTTTATCCGTAACAACCAGATACACGAAGAATTAGGAATTATGTCAGTTGAACAGTTTATCAAAAAAAGTGCAACAAAGTTATTCAATAACTTCAACGAATGCCCTGGTGCAGTGCACTTTAATCTCGGAAGTAGACCTGGTGAGCGACGACTCAAACGGAAATGGTCAATCGACCTAATAAACTAATAATTTAGTGCTAACAAAGTCAAAACTAAATTATCTCTAAAATAGTGTAGTGCAGGGCATTGACCCTTAATGTGATTCTATTATTAAACGTTTTCATAATCAGTCAACAATACCATGAAATAGCCCCTGTGTGCTGAACTGGTAACACCCCTTAAAAAAATAAAAAAAAGGACATTTTTTGGTTGAATTGACCTCAACAATACGCTCTTTAAGTTTGTACAGTACGTCATATAATTTATTTATTTATTGTAGATTATAGACGCGTCGACATCTCAGGTCATTAGCGTCTTTCAACTACACTAAATAACAACTATCTTAAAACTAAATAACATCACAAAACATCCATGAGCGCAGGTGGGATTCGAACCCACGGCAGTCCAGTCCAGAGGCTGCGGCACTAAGCACGCTAACCACTAGACTATCTGTCCTCCTACGTCATACAACATCCTGTATAACAGATAAAGCACGATATACAACAGAAAGTAAGAAAAGTATGTATTTGAAATATTACAAACCTGGTGATACAATGATACTGTAACTGATCGAATACAGCATTCCCAGTAAGGGTCACTACCGAATTCTAAATGTTCACAACCAGGATATGGCACTGTATGGAATGTGGAGTTGAATTTTTCAAAACTTGGAGCTGTACCTGCTTTGATCGCCTGAAAAAAAGAAATATAAAGATGAGTTAAAAAAGGTTCAATAATTTTAGACATGCGTTAAAAAATAGTGTTACATTATTACATGAAAAATATGTTTAATTTCTACCTTCCACCTAAAACGCAAGGGAGAAAGGCTGTCAGACTTAAAGATTCTTAAACACTTATATAAGGATTTTGTTGAGATTATTTTGCCTTACGTAGACACTTGAGAAAATCCTTCACTGCCGCTTAGCTAATATTAAAATTTTGTTTGTATTCAATTTCTTCTGTTTATCTCTGTCTCATCAGACGTCAAGGTCCTTAAAAAATGTGTCTCAGATCCGGATGTGGACCGCGGTCCAACAGTTGGTGACCCCTGACTAACATTTAAAATATGCGGAAAATAATAACACTAGATTACTGTTTCCTTGAATCCTTGTATTTTAAAATCATCTATTAATATTCTTGTATTTCTCTTCTTTTTCCTGATATCCTTGTACACAAAATTTTAATAATGAATTACTGCACCGAATTATGACATCATTGGACAATTTCGCAGATCAGATTGATAAAACCTATTACACCGTTATAAGTACTAATCAATAATAAAGAGGAAAAGTTAATGTATTATGTTTGTTTGAACTGAACTACTGATAGTCTATACAGGGTGTTTCATAATATATGCGTAGGACTTCAGGATGTGATAGCTCGTCCAAAAATATGAAAAAAAGTTTCTATTAAGTTACCCTCTAAAATGCACCATTTTAGAGATACAGGGTGTTGAAATTGAAAAAAAAATTTCGTTTTTTGCGAATATCTCCGGAACCGTTTATCGTACAGAAAACAGCTTTTGTAAGCATTTTCTACTTATAATAAGCTATGTTTTGGGCGAAAAAATGTTTCTTTTAAGTCATAATTGGTGAAAGTTTAGAAGGGGTAATGGGTGTTTTTCTCCCCAACTTCTACGCTACTGGAAAAAGTACGGTTTTGAGACATCTATTTGAACCACCAATGTTTTCTACACAAAAAAGGTACTCTTGGTCATAAGCTCTAAAGTCGATCGTTTTCGAGAAAAATCAACTTTTATGTTGAAAAACATGGGCAATTTTTTTAAATAAAATTTTTTTCTTACTAATTAAACAAAATTTATTTAAACGTTAGAACAAGTAACAAAACCAAACGTTAACTTCATAATTGCAAAATTAAAAAAAAATGAAAAAATGATACAAAAGTTGTCTTTTTAAAATTCCCCAAACACCCTGTATCAACACCCTGTATCTCTAAAATGGTGCATTTTAGAGGGTAAGTTAATAGAAACTTTTTTTCATATTTTTGGACGAGCTATCACATCCTGAAGTTCTGCGCATATATTATGAAACACCCTGTATATTATTACGCCACGACAAAAGGGGGATGAGTAGTGAGCGAAAGCTGGTGTACAACGAGTAAAGAATTTTAAAATAAATAATAAAAAGCGTTATTTTAACTTTGCCGCCAAATGGTTAATAATATGATAGAACATTTGAATAGGTATGTCAAGCACAGAATTTTTGAGGGCGCGAAATCAGAATCTTTCCCTGGGCGCCGATGATCCTATAGTTACGATAATGATGATTCCGTTTTGTTTACATTTCCGGTTAAAATTTTAATGTCACTTTAAGAATTTCGCGAATAATACCTAACCTATTTTCCATTCATTACACTAATTGCAGCCGACCGAACTTGACCCCTTCACGCAAACTTACGTAGGTACCAGATTTGAAACTACATATTATGATAATATTATCACGGACTACAATCACTAATTTTAGTTATTTTTTGTTAGCAAAATATCTTGAACTTAATCTTAAGATAATAATTATTTTGGAAAATAATAGCAGTATCTATGATTATTCAATTTAAATTAAATTTCAATGTCATAAATTATTATCTCAATTAATAGTTAAAGTCGTAAAATTACTTAATGATAATTGCATTAAAAAACAATAAAATAAGAAATTATCTCATTATATAAATTATAAAACAAGTTTTCACATTAAACAAATCTCTTTTAATACGTTTAGAAGATAAATGAGGAAAACTCCAAACGAGTCCAGGGGTAATTTTCCATGTAGAATCACACCCTTAAATATTCGCACATCATTAAAGAACATTTTCTATGGTTCCTCTATTACAAGTCCCCAGTTCCCGGGTTCTAACCCGAGAGCTGGTAAAAGTGTCAATTGGAATTTCAATTTATTATTAAAAAAAAAAATAATGAATTGAAAATATGAATTGGTGCTAGGCCTAAATAACCTTAGTTGTTGGATGGTCTTTAAAAACACACAATTAAGGAACGTTATAAGGTCTATACGAGAAATAAACTTTTTTGCATCCTTCCGTTTTTTCAGGTTAATAAAAAATCTGCTGTCGCTATGACGATTCGATCCCATTGGCGGCAGAACGACTCTTAGGGGGGAGGGGGGTACCAACACTTTTGGAAACTTACATTGTTAAGAGTATTAAAAATGCTAGTTTAAAATAATTTGTTAATGATCGCGGCCGATATATTATACTAGTGCCATACAAATACCTAATTTATTTCCTGATTCTCGATGATAAATACAGAAAATTATACTTGGCAATATTCGAATTTATTTTAGCATTTTTCTTTATCTGCATGTAATTTGTTATTGATAACTTTGTTTTTTTATTTACCATTCATGAAACAATATAGCGTATACCGCGGTGTACAATGATTGAATCTTCCATTATGATAATTATTCATCAATTGTCAGGAATAATTAATAGGTATTTGCTGACAAGGACGATTTGACGCAGTGCCAGGGGTCCACTAGCCTGCCGCAGGCCCGTGAAAAAATACATACAATTGCATGGCGTACAGTATAATTGATAAAACTACAAATAAATAAATTTTCAAAGTGAAACTTGTAGAGTTCTTTAGTTCTATTTCTATATATATATATATATGTTAAATTCCTTTGGTTCCTTTAGGAACATAGGGCTTCTACAAATGCGCTCTGAAACGAGGTCTATCGAGAGCGAGTCTCTTAACTTCTCGCCAGGTGACGCCATATTCTCTCATTTCGGCCTCCATAGTGCGTCTCCAAGTATTTTTTGGACGTCCTTGTTGTCTGCTTCCTTGCGGGTTCCACTCTAGTGCGCTACGAGTAATATCAGTTTCTTCTTTTCTAAGGGAATGTCCTATCCACTTCCATTTTCTTGATTTTATTGTTCTCCCTACTGGTATTTGTTCTGATCTAACTAGTAACTCGGCATTTGAAACCCGAGTATCCGTCTCAGACAACTATTTACAAAGACTTGACAAGCGTTCGTGTTCTTTTCAGAGGCTTTCCATGTTTCGCATGCGTATAATAATACCGACTTTACATTTGTATCAAAAAGACGAAGTTTATTTTTCACAGACAACTTTGGGCTATTCCATATATTTTTTAACATTCCAAAAGCCTGCTGTGCTCTATTTCTAAACAGCATTAATTAAACGCAAATTTGTAAACGCCAAATAAAGACCTTCTGATGAAGATGCTAATAATATGGTCATGGCTATTGAATAGCTATCAGGTAACTGGTCATTATCGGGTATAATTTGTGAGTCAATAATCGATTAACAGGTAAGCTAACAGCTATACTAATCGGTTTACAGGTAAAAACTTGATTTTCAATTAAAAAGTATCTAAAGTTAACTAAAAGTTAACAGGTTTCGTTATATCATTACAAAAATCCACAATTGAAATTTAACGAAATTCTGCTATTGTAGCGGAACATGAATTACATAACACCGGATTAATAAAATAGATAGGTATTTAATTTTTGTTTCTCATTAATTAGTTTTCTAATGTTACAATTTATTATAGTCAGGCACCATGTAGTTAATATGATATTCTCAATCATCCGTAGTCAATAAAACTCTACAGTTTACTCATTTACAGCATGTCGTTAAATATTTGCGACATGGGGAATTAGCAAGTTAAATTAAACATTTGCAAATATTTGCTCTTCTATATATATTTTAGAGAAAAACTGTAAAGATATAATTTGTTCAGGAATTTGAAATTCATTTAATGCTGTTTTTAGATTTCTATTTTCATAACCTTCTCTTTCAAAAAAAATTAAATTAAAAATTTAAAAAACCCTCGACGCAAAAAAGTAAACCTTTAAAAAGTGAGAAATAATTAATATCTACTATATCTGGCCCGATGCACCGTCTATATTTCTTCGTTCAGATGAAATATTTTATCCGTAAATGCGTCGGGGACCGCTGAGACATTGGTATTTTTGTCATTTTACAATCGTGGTCCCCGACGCATTTACGAATAAAATATTTCATCTAAACGAAGAAATATAGACGGTGCGTCGGGCCAGATATAGTAGATATTAATTAATTGGTATATGATAAAATCAATCGATTTAAAACCTCTTATATCCACACCATATTATTCACATAACAATTAGAGGTGAAAATAATAAATATCTCAGACAGCTAGGCTGCCATGATTTTTGAGCTATATCTAAGAAAAAATCAAATGACCACTGTCGGGACTTGAACCCGAAACCCCCAGTTTCCGGCTAGGTGAGTTACCGATTTCTCCACAGTGCCCGAGAGTGGAAACCGATCCCTTCTTATATATAGCAATTTCACGTTGAAAACACACTACATGCGAGAGTCGACTATTTAAATAAACTGCAAAGCATAGTACAGCTATTAAACAGTCGAATCATTAAACATGCGAGAGTTAACATTTTATAAGTTTTATCAACTTAATAAACTCGTTAGGCCGGGAAGCCTTAGGTTTTACCTATAGATAAACAACGTTTTGAGTTTCTGTGGACAGTAATTAATTGGTATATGATAAAATCAATCGATTTAAAACCTCTTATATCCACACCATATTATTCACATAACAATTAGAGGTGAAAATAATAAATATCTCAGACAGCTAGGCTGCCATGATTTTTGAGCTATATCTAAGAAAAAATCAAATGACCACTGTCGGGACTTGAACCCGAAATCCCCAGTTTCCGGCTAGGTGAGTTACCGATTTCTCCACAGTGCCCGAGAGTGGAAACCGATCCCTTCTTATATATAGCAATTTCACGTTGAAAACACACTACATGCGAGAGTCGACTATTTAAATAAACTGCAAATATATTAATTATTTCTCACTTTTTAAAGGTTTACTTTTTTGCGTCAGAGGTTTTTTAAATTTTTAATTTAATTTTATTTCATACTTTTTAAACTAACTAATCAAAAACTGATTATTTGAGCTCAAACTCGAAATTTCTAGCTGTAAAACTGTGATGAGAGCTGAAGATCTTGGAAACGGCTGAACCGATTTCAATCAAACATAACTAAGACCCATCTCGGAAATACCATCTTTCAAACAAAGAAAACCGCTTTTAAATCGGTTGATCCGTTTGGGAGCTACGATGCCACAGACAGACACACAGATACACACGTTAAACTTATAACACCCGTTTTTTGTCGGAGGTTAATAATAAAAATCGTTAGGAAAGTCGGGACATTTGTTTACAGAACTTTGACGTTTGAATTTGGCATGTAAAAATTTTATTTCACGAATATTTTCTTTACGTCAATTTTAAGTATAGAGATGCAAAAACAAACACCTCGTTTTCAGGTTTTATGATCTTCCTTCGAAAAATAAATCTGTGGTAAAGTTTTTTATTATTTTGAAAAAAAAATTCGAAAATGTAAATACGATATCAAATACGTTTTAAAATTCTGAACAAATTATTTCTTAAACGTTTTGCTCTGAAATATACAGGCGAGCCAATGTTTGCAAATGTTTAATTCAAAATGCTAATTCCCCATGTCCCAAATATCAAGCAACACAGTGTATTAATTATGGTGATTACCAATCATTAACAAAATAATGTAATAACTATAACAGGTACATCGATTTTATTTGTTTCGCAACTGTTCGTGATTTAACATTTAATTGGTAATTTAAAATGGGTGCTGTATAGTAACAGATAATGAGGTCAACGCGAGTTAAAAAATTCGACTGATGACCAGTCCTATACTTCCCACCTAGTAAATATTTTCAAAAAATAAACACTCGTTTTTTTATTCTTTGACTAGGCCCAAATAACCCTAGCTGTTGGTGGTCTTTAAAACACAATTAGGAAGTTTCCCTTTTTTATTTTTTTGGTCTAAATCATAGTTCAAAAAATTATAAAATTATTGGCGGAAGAATTTTTGAAATATCTTTAAAAACAACAAAGTTATGCTACTTCAAAGTTTGAATTGACAATTCTCCAAGAAATTTCGTTTTCAGTCCGGGTGACGTCACGCGGCACGATATTTTTAAAAGTTATTTTCAGTTTGTATGTGTGGTAATTTAACATGGTAACTTCCGATAAATCTCTTTCTATAAACTCGTAAATTGTTATGGAAACACTAAAAACAAACCAGTTGATGACGGAAAATATTGACATATTTAAATTTTTGACAGTAATTTTAATTTAATATAAATAGAAAAGTCTGTATTACAACAAAATAGTTACTAAGTAACTTAGGTTCTAATTACTCACAAAGCTAAAAAACAGCAAACTTGTACCGCGTGACGTCATATTCAAAAATCAATTTCGTTTGCGACCCCACGTACAAGAAATTGAATATCTCCGTTGAAATTAAAGAAATCAAAATAATTCTTTCAGAATTTTTAAAGTTATCTTTATTATAATGATGTGACAGTATCATAATTAGTATTTTCGTCCAATGGAAACTTCCTAATTTAATTTTTATTCTTTGAAAAAAGCATGGCCCTCTTTTTTGTTTGGTGATCTACTGATGGCTAGCTTAATATAGCAAAAATCATGGTTACCTTGATTTACATACAATTTTCTTTTTTTAGTAAAATATTTTTTTTCTCGAAAACTATACATTTTAGAGAAAAAAAATATCTACATTTTTTTCATATTATAACATCTAGAATTCATTTATATATTTTTTTACCTATGTTAATACGTGACATTGAGAACGTTTTTTTGAATATCTCAGGATCCACTGAACCGATTTGACTCAAAATCTAATCAGATCTAAGTTAAAGACTGATAAACACAATAGAACAATCGGCATGCCCGTATGTTGTTCCGTTCTTGAGATATCGAAGGCGAAAAATTGACCACATACACACACACATACACACATACACACACACACACACACACACACACACACACACACACACACACACACACACATACAGACATCAGTCTGAAAATGATCTTAAACGATTGCTAGGGTCTCAAAACGTGAAGATTTGTTAAAATCTCGAAATATTTTTTTCGGACTAAATCCATTACTTCCCTACCATAGTAGAGGTGGGAAGTAAAAATAATCCGGCCGTGGTCTTATATAGGAACGATTCCAGAATTTGCCTGGTATTATTGAAAAGAAAAATACATTACAATGACCGCAGTATATAAAATTCAATATTTCAATGGGAAGCAGTAAAAAAGTCCTACGTCACATCTATATAAATTATAGTGAAAACACACTCAATTTCCATAAAGTATTCGCAAAATCAAAAAATATAATATGACCTTGTTAAGAATGTACCTATTTAAATATTTAAATATCATTATTTGTTGATTATTTTTAAGTATATAATTATTATAGGTACATTCCAAAAAAAAAGTGAAAGGTTAGTCGTTTATTTTAATCATAGACGGAACCGTTATTTTGGAGACCTTGTACGATTTTCTTCTTTTTTTTTTGGTGAGGCCACAAACAATCTTATTAAGGTTAAATGTGCCTTCTGGTGCTAAATTTGAGGAAATATGGAATACTTTTTTGAAGATTTTTATCGACCGTTTGGCATTTTGTTCTATTTATTTGTCTGCAATCTATTTGTTTTGTGGTTACGGCCAAAGGATCAGTTTTAAAGACATTCTTTGAATCTAGGTTCAACAACATCTATATAAAAACACCTGGGTTCAAATATTCACATAAATGCAATTTTGGTTTAACAATAGGGTACTTGCATGAATTTTTTTATTATGCAGAACGAAAATATACGTTAAATTGAACGAAATTCTAAAATCTGAGATACAATGAACGAATTCGTATTGTCACTATGCTATTTAAAAAACGCGTGACTTTGGCAAAACTTAGGTTTCTTAGTTATGTACTTTAAAATACCTACATCAAAGTGATCCTCACAAAAATATGACTTTACCAAAACACGTTTGACGTTATCGCGATTAAATGACGTCAAATGATGTTTAAATAACATGTTTAATAAAGTATTCAACGAATCGTTCAATGTTTCCCAGATTTTAGAGTTTTGTTCAAATTGACGTATAGTTTCGTTCTAAATAATAATAAAAATGCGTTAAAAAAATGTATGCGAGTACTACGTATATTAAACTAATAAGCTGATAAATGACTAAAATCGGATTCAAGTTTGTGTGACATATTGGTAAGTAGGTTTACGAAATCCCGTTGACATAACAACATAGAAGAAGCGAGGACAGAACTATAAGTATATCTAATAAAATTAAAACTGAAAAATTTCCTAGAAAAAAAAATATTCCTTGTTATCGAATCTCTAACAGACAGTATTTTCTTTTCAATCCATTTTAATGTAATAAAAAATAATATCGTTTGAATTGATTAGTCATAAAAGAAAGTAAGTTTAGTAATTCATGAAAGATTTTTTTTAATAATTCATGTAATATTTTTGAAAGAATATATTTTTAATAATTCATGAATGTTTATGACAGAATATTTGTTATTCTTTCAATAAATAATAACACAATTACAATCAAATTTTATGCTGCAACATTACCGCATTCTATGCATTTTCTTTATAGAACATTATATAGTAGAACACCATTTATCCAAGGTCCAAATACACGTGGAATGGATTATTATCCGTGATGTGGGAAAATGGTTTTTTGAAAAATATCTCACTCTTATTTTATTTGGATTGTTAAAGTGGCTTTATTTGTCGATTGGCATCTTAATGGCTTTATTTATTTATTGTAAATTATAGACGCGTCGACAACTTAAGTCATTAGCGTCTTGATTACATTAAATAACAACACACTTAAAACTAAATGACATCACAAAACACCCACGAGCGGAGGCGGGATTGGAACCCACGACAGTCTGATCCAGAGGCCGCGACGCTAACCACTGAACCACACTGTTCTCTGATAATGTAGTTCAATACATTAAACAGACAAACAAATAGCGTCTTAAAGGCGTTAAGTTCCCCAAATAAGATTTGGGACAACGGTTTTCAATAACAGGAAAAACGGAGTATGGAGATTTAAAAAAAATATTTAGAATTTAGATTGACTATTGTAAATGCTTTTTATAATGCAAATCATTCATACAAACTCATTTATTTACCAAATATTGAATGCTTATGTTTTGCTGTATTAATAATAAGAAGTATTAGAAATACCTTGTATTTTGGTGTCCGTCTTGTAACTTCATGTGTTGCTAACACGACGCGTTTCAGCAACGAGTTGCCATCTTCAGGTGTGGTTAATTTTTTATATTATAAAACACACATTGAGTATTCGTAACACGTTATAATATTATGATACTAAGCACATGTCTATTATGTTGTGGATTGTGAAGTAATGATTTAAATTTCGTTTTTTTATTGTGAAAAAAAAATAACCACACCTGAAGATGGCAACTCGTTGCTGAAACGCGTCGTGTTAGCAACACATGAAGTCACAAGACGGACACCAAAATACAAGGTATTTATAAAACTTCTTATTATTCATATAGTGACTTGGAGACTTAACACTCTAAAAATGACGTATCATTGCTGTATTAGACCAATATAACTTCTTATTTAACGCGACCCATTAATTTTTCACCAAGAATTTAAAAAAAATGGAACCTACTATAGGTAGCATGAATATTAAAAAAATACACTTACATCGCTAAGAAAAATTAACTTCTACAATAGTTACTCTGTTTATTTAGGATAGCTTAAATCTTCACTGTGTTGTGTCTTTTTGAGTCAACATTAATACTCTACATTGTCGACCACAACATTGTTTTGTTTTGGAGTTTCTATGAGCTACGCTTTTGAAACAAACAAGTTATTCAAAATTATAATCTCGTTGTGATCAGACGTATTTTAGACTCATCTTGATTAAATCAAATTTTATTTATTTATTATTAATTTTATATAAAGATCTACATATATTAAATCACGTCAAAAAGATCTTTATAACTGCTTGATGGCTTATCCAGATTTTCAGTAGCTTGTTTCTCTGTCACTCGAAGTAGTTTTTTATTAGCCCTCAAATATCTATAACGTGAAGCCTTATTGTATAAAAAAAGTTTGATCGAAAAACATTGCATTATATTCGGGCCAATACGGTAATATAAAGCAATAAGTACTATTTCAATTTTATGATTGACCAAGCAAAATTAAATCGTCATTTAAATTGATCCCAACTACCTGAAAACTCTATTCGCAACATGGTCTAAACCTGCACAACATCGGTAACTCGAATTAATTAAAACTATGTTTTTCGATATAATAACGGATAATCGGCTCTCGACTGTATAAACATAATCTGTCAAAACTGGATTCCGTGAAATACGCATTCTCTGTAACTTTCCCTTCGATGGCACACCGCTGCTTCCAAACAAATAATGTGTAGTAACAAGTTGCGCAACACTGAATTTAAGGTCGCTCAATGAATACTGGGTCAACCTGTTTAAAGCACAACCTATACCTACTATACCTTTCAATGGACTTCAACCAAATTACAATGCATTTCTAAGTAAACTCTATATAATATTATTTTTGCAACACTTGCATCAAAAGTACAATTTTAGATGACTGTGTACCATTTGAAAAGTGATTCTTTATGGAAGTTTCTGATGCGTTTGAACGGTATTGTTTAAAGTAAATTTTAACGCACTCCGTTCTATAAAGTAATACTGTTTTGTTTTACTTCATAACACACGTGCGTAGTAAAGTACTTTATATAGATTACTTTGCTATAATGTCACTAATAAAATATTTATCCAAATTGTGTTTTATTTGCTTAAAATTGTACTTGTGAAGCAGTTGTTGCAAAAAGTATTGTATGTAACGCGTGTCTAAAGTGACGGATCTGACAGCCGCGATTTTACAATACTCTCTTAAGGTTATGTTGCATTAATACCAGAACTCGTGAGATTACAGCACTCGCTTTCGGCTCGCGCGGTAAACACACACTCATTCTGGTATAAATGCAATTTAACCTTAGGTTCGTATCGCAAAATCGCGACTGTGATAATAATATAATCCGTCACTTAAGCCACTAGTTGCATAAATTACTATTATTGCATTTATTGTTAGTACAAGAGCCGCCGCCCGGCCGCCGCGTCGTTCAGTTATCGTGTTATATTTTTAAAGACCACCAACAGCTAAGGTTATTTGGGCCTAACACCAATTCATATTTTCAATTTATTATTTTTTTTTAATAATAAATTGAAAATCCAATTGACACTTTTACCAGCTCTCGGGCTAGAATCCGGGAACTGGGCAAATGCCATCTTAAACGGGTCAACCGCTTGTGCTCACAATGTAAAGGCACCGAAAGTGATCGAAGCTTGGGGAATACCGTTTTAGTTTAACTTTAAAGCATGAAATAGGAAAATAGTTAAATTTTAACACTTCTTAAAACAATAATATGTACCTACGTATGTTTTGTACCATGTAAATAGTTAATTACCGGAGGCAACGAAGCAGGGTTACACTTTGTCTGATATAATGAAACGTCTGCACAATTATATCTATTATTAATGTAAGTATTCTTATTCATATCATGATGCGTATTGACATTTGAAGTAGTTACTATATTTGTTACGTAATTCACACTGAGGTCAATATCAATAAATATGCACTTGTACATGATCATAATTTATTCTTAACCACAGCGATTCTAGAGATAATAATCAACGCTCTCAGAATAATGCAAATAACATTTCCGCTAACTGTTAAGTAAATAATCTGTTCTGTAAATAATTAGTTAGGTTATTCAATTTTTATCAAAACTTGTTTGTTGTTTTTAGAAAATGTGTGGGATTCTAGGTGTTTACCTCTTATTTTGTTTTATATACATTTTATGAATGAATTGTAAATTATAGACGCTCGACACATATATACATTTTATTTTATATATTAGGTATAGAGAAATCAAATAAAGAACATTAAGGAAAAACCGAAGCAGGACGTTTTAGTACGGCCGTTTTGGTCCCGCCGTTTTGGTACCGGACGTTTTGGTCCCGGCCGTTTTGGTCCCAGTTATTAGATTATGACAAATATGAATAACTCAATGATCATTAATAAATAAAATTATTAGCGACCAATTTTTCAGACAATATATTGACAGAAATTAAATAATATAATTTAAACAATTAACGTTTCGATTCGGATTTGGATCTTCTTCAGAATTGAGCTAACGCATATTTCATATTGAAAAAATACACAGCATACATTTATTATTGTATAAACTAATTACTAATTTATTTTTTATACTTTTATTTTTAGCTCAATTCCGAAGAAATTCCAAATCCGGATCGAAACGTTAATTGTTTGAAATATATTATTTAATTTTTGTCAATATATTATCTGAAAAATTGGTAATTTTATTTGTCATAATCTAATAACTGGGACCAAAACGGCCGGGACCAAAACGTCCGGTACCAAAACGGCGGGACCAAAACGGCGGGACCAAAACGGCCGTACCAAAACGTCATGTACCGACTACCGAGGAAAAACAGAGTGGGCGACGGTCAATTAGAAAAGTGTACAAAAAATATAAAAAAACAGAAACAATTGACACAGTTCTACATTTTTTAAATTCACTCAACAATCGGTTCGAGTTATTTACCCGGAATTACAGGAGCACAAATACTTGAACTGATCGTTGAGTGAATTTAAAAAAGAAGTGCGTGTCGGACCACGCACAGTGAAGAGTTCCGTAGTCGGGAAGAGCGTATCCGCCATGTTGAATTTTTAATGATTTTTGATTTTTCTCGTAATTATCACCTTAAATCTATGTTACAAATTTCAATGTTCTATAGTTCGATTAGAAGTACCCTAGGTTTTATTTCGTGTCAGAATCTGCCATGTTAGATTTTTAGTCCGCCATGTTGAATTATCATTGATTTTTGATTTTTCTCGTAATTATCAGCTTAAACACTCTATGTTCCAAATTTCAAAGCTCTATAACTCAATTAGAAGTACCCTAGGTTTTATTTCGTGTCAGAATCTGCCATGTTAGATTTTTAGTCCGCCATGTTGAATTATCATTGATTTTTGATTTTTCTCGTAATTATTAGCTTAAACACTCTATGTTCCAAATTTCAAAGCTCTATAACTCAATTAGAAGTACCCTAGGTTTTATTTCGTGTCAGAATCCGCCACGCGCGCGCTCGAGTCGACACGGATGCACCCGCGCTGCGCCGCGCCTTTGACGGTACCGACTTCGAGCGGATCGGACGCGCTAGCCCGCGTCGCCTCGCCTTCACACGGCGCGTAGGCGCGAACTGGCGCGGCGCGACCTGCGATAAAACGCGCCGTGAGAAGCCGGCATAGATCTTAGAGTAAAGAAAAGGAAGTGATTCCTGTTAAGTTAGCGTTTTCTTCCCCAGCCAGCTTCATAATCGCTAACAAAAATCTATTTTACTTACATTGCGTTTTAGTAACCGAATTCTTATGTAAGTACGGACCTGGTTTCTATTTTTTCGCAATGTAAAAGTAAAACTCTCCGATAATAATATATTCTCTACTTTAATGGTATATTTTTTCTCAAACCAGTTTCTTTGCATCACAATCTTGTAAACGCCGTATAATTAATTGTAATGTACGCATGTTTTAAAGGACCGGGCTGAGAGAAAACACACTTTTAACTTTTCCAAGCATTGAGTACCTTGCCTCTCCCACGGGCCTCTATTTATTTTATTTTATTGTAAATTATAGACGCGTCGATATCTCAGGTCATTAGCGTCTTTCAACTACACTAAAAAACAACTTTCTTAAAACTAAATGACATCACAAAACATCCATAAGCGCAGGTGGGATTCGAACCTACGACCGTCTGATCTAGAGAACGACACGCTAACCTTTAGAACACACTGTCCCCCTCGGGCATCTCTGAAAAAATATAGCCAGTCCGCTCCTGAGTACTTGGTGAATTTACATTTTTTTAAGTCCCCTTAACCCAAAAAAGTGGTTTTTAAAAATGTCTGTATCTCGTCTGTCCGTTGTTTGTTTGTCTGTGATCGCACCTAGATCCAAAACTGATGCGTACTCTGGACAGTCATACCTCGAAGCAAAATTTCAAAGTCGGTCGTTACTCAAATTTGGCAAAAGCGGCCCCCTAAAAACCGATAAAAACCGGTTACAAAATTGTAAAATAAATTGTCTCCCGAAAACGGCTTTAACCATTTTGATCAAATTTTACCAGTATGAAATGGCTTGACTATAGTTACTCCTAGAAAATGCAGAGATGCTGTGGGGGTAACGATGTATGTCCTATAATATTCCAGTAATAATATAATATTCCAGTAAACACAAAATATTATGGAAATTTTTTTGAATTTTTTTTTTATTACAGCATTGTGTTACGTCATTGTTCTTACAATAAATCTATTAATTTAACAAAATATAATATTACACATATTTTTTTTAATGTATAAATACGTACGTTGATATAAAATAGTTTTTTGTTTGTATTTTTAACCCCCAACGGAAAACAAGGGGTGTTATACATTTGGCGCTATATGGGATGTGTTGGGTAATTTGAGCTCAGAAATTTCAAAAACAATTCACCTTAGATAGTATAGATACTTTTTTATACAAAAAATGCTCAAAATGAATTTCTTTTTCTGAAACTGTCGACAAAATACAGGGTGCTACTTAAAATAGCAAAACTGTGTGTGTTTTTATAACCTGCGAAAGATTCAATTTTTAACCAAAAAAACAAAATAATAAAATGTGGGAAAAGTTTTCGTGTGAACACCCGGTATAATACCTAATATATAAGTACCTACATCTAAATTAATTATTTTATTCACACGTAAAAAAAACTAATCAAAATATTTTAATGTAATCTCTATATAGAGAATTTTCGAATAATATTGTGTCTCTATGAAAAACCAATGATTTAGGTTCAAATTTTAAGCATAAATAGTTCGTAATTTTATATTAGTCATTTTTAAAATCATTATGTTTACTTTAGCAAAAAAAACTAGTTAAATTTATATTAGTGTTGAAAAAATTCACAGATTTCGCAATCCTTCCAACCATCGAGGACATTGGAAATGATAACAGCATATATGAAACATAATTAACTGTTTATTATACACACAATATTTATCAATGCACTGTTTAGTTTTGTCAGGAATAACCCTATTATTCTTCTGTTATATACGCGTTCACTTTTGCTTGATTACTTAACTTTTAAATGGATTTTTCTACAGTATTTATTAACATTTGCTCAAAAATAACACCGCAGATCGTCGCAAATACCTCTCAATTAACTAGACATGATATAAAACACATTTCGAAAAAATTGCACTTGTTCAATTTTGCATGATTGCTCCTCACTTGATCGCGACACCGTTGTCTTTTGGCCTTGAACGAAAACTCGTAATCTGCCCCCATATACGAACATAAACATTTCCAATATTAAAATATTGAATCTAAATCCGGCACTGGTGTTAATTTACAGACGCTTTATCCAATATTTTGGCTGTGATGAATCACAATAACTGGCATTTTCTAGTTGACCATGACTTAAAAAGAAATAACACTATTTTGTAGTTTAGTAATTTCATATTTGACATTAATCAATGGTCAATTTTGATAAAAAAAGTTCTTACTAAAGCACCCTGTATCTCCTTAAGGAGTAACATTTTACCAATAAGGCATCTTTCGCTACGTTTTTTCTGTGCCCCATTAACTATTGAACACCCTGTATAACATTTCGTTTTCTTTGAGACTGCTTTGAGCTTTAGACATCTATATAGACGGAAGAAGGTATTTTCAGAATTTTTGTCTGTTTGAATCGGCATCACTTAATAACTACCGGGTCAATTTTGATAAAACTTGGTACAGTACTAACAGATACCCAAACTTCAAGTATAATATAAGTTTTTTTCGGCTACGGTTGGATTAAAATAGATTTTCCGTTAAAACCGCGTACAACACAATCAAATCTGCGAGAGCAAAATTGATGTTCACGCGAGCGAAACCGCGGACAATAAGCAGCAGTTGAAAATTGTTTTCAAGTTTTTTAATTCGCTTACATATAGCTATAAATTGAACAAAAGACTTAAAATATTCATTTATGGGTGCAGTGAGCATTTTGTGTCACCACTATTTCGTAATAAAAGTTAGGTATTTGTGCATTATTGAAAATAATAGCGTTAAAATTATTTCAAAACTTAATATCAATTTCTTAAAGTTAGATTATTTCCAAATCTCTGCAACACGTCATATTATAGATTTGTAATTTTCGATATGAACAATGACCTACTGACCCACCGTAAGCAGTCACAAATAAACAAGTTTATTGATTTTAAATTATCGGAATCGCTTATTACGCTGAATAGCATTATGCAACTGGTATGTAAATGGTAAAGTTATTAGCTTATTATTAAATTATTAGTCAAACTAATTAGATTTATACACAATAATGTGTAATTAACTGAGTCTTATTATCATTAAAGTGAATCATAAACACCATACAACATTAACACACACACACAATCAAAACACTCTATCACAATTTGTCAGGAACTTGAACAAAATGATGACGTTTTAGCTGTCAGAATAATTTCTAATCATTTTGTTCAAGTTCCATACCTATCGCTATCTGTTTTCGAGGTAATTTGGACATTTTCATATCAAATTTCTGCCGTTATAAAGAATGCAAAATTAATTTTGTTTAATGATTTAGATGTAGAATTTTATGTTCTAAAACTTTTATTCGAAGATATTTTTCCTAAAATAATTAGGGAAGCAGGAAATCGCAAAAGTTTGATTTTACGGGTTAAATCCCTATTACCCGCAAAGCAATTCAGCACCCTGTATATAGTGTCTTTATTAGTTCGCAATTTAGGTAGAAACATATTATAATTGACTATCTAATAATATTGGAAAGATATCTAAGGAACTTACCAACTTAACACCTTCAATTAAAACTTTCACGTCACGTTCGTCCGATAAATAATTAGGATAAAATAGTGGCCAATGAAAAGGATTTGTACTCTTCAACATAACTCTTCCTCGACTCCAAGACCTCATTAAAACCGGAACAATACCAAATACGTCCTTATCAAAAATTGTTCCGTATAACTTATTAACAAATTCGTCGCTAATACCCAACAATTGTCTTAAAACTCCATTAGTATCACCACTTAAACTACCACCACTCATAACTAATTCCACGTCAGGATATTCAGGATGTTCTGCATATTTTGTGGTCAAAAAGGCTATTCCTTCCGCTCCTCCCGGCAATGTGAAAGGTCCTTTACCAAATCGTATATAATCAAAAATGTTCCTTAAATTCGTTAATCGCCTATCAGTAATTGTTACGGGCTGATTGACTAGAAAAACTAATCCTGAAAGAGATACGTGGTCCTGCAAATTGTATCCCACTTTTAAATCCTGTATGACAGGTATTCCCAATTGTTTTAAATGCTCCTCAGGTCCAATTCCGGAAAGCATTAATAACTGTGGAGAATTTAACGTTCCGGCAGCTAAAATCACTTCTTTTTTGGCACGAATCACATGGCGAATTCTATTTTTCACGAACTCCACGCCGTAAGCTATTTTTGTCTCTGGATCTATTAAAATTTTTAACACTCTCGCCTCTTTTGCAATGTGCAAATTTGGTCTATTACGAGCCGGTCTCAGAAAAGCCTTTGATGCGCTGCAACGTTGTCCTCTTCTGATAGTTCCTTGGGCAAACGAAAACCCAGTTTGTTGTTCCCCGTTTGGATCGGTAATGTTATAACCCAAATATTTCGCGGAACTTACAAAGGAATGCACTAAAGGTGTTCTAAAATCGGATTCTTCTATAGTCAAAGGTCCACCGGTAGAACGATACGGCGAGTTGACCAATTCGGGAATTCTGACATCTTCACTTTTTTTAAAGTATGGTAAAATTTCATTGTAACTCCAACCATAATTACCCAAATTTGCCCATTTGTCAAAATCGCGTCTGTTTCCTCTTGAATATAACAAGAAATTGATGATGCTTGTACCTCCAAGACCTTTTCCCCTAGGCCAATTACAACGTCCTTTAACAAGTCCCGTACAGAAATTAGGACTCGGTTCAGTTTTGTAGCCCCAATTGTAAGATGTCACTTCAAGAAATGCAGCACCTATCGGCACGTCTGTGAAAAATGATTCATCTCCTCCAGCTTCAAGGATAAGAACATCCCAGTTAGGAATTTCCGATAACCGACCGGCGACCGTGGAGCCACCCGAACCGGCACCGATCACAATGAAGTCATATTCGTCCTTGAATACAACAGTATCCTGCGGAAGTTGTTCGTTCGGAGGTCGAGTCAATCCAAAAAATGTAAGAATATAATCGAAAAAATTCATTTGTGGATTCACATACTGATTTTGTACTCTTATAACACTAATTATTAGAAAAAATATTATAAGAAAATTTTCTTTGGTTATAAATTTCATTTTGATCTTTTAATATTAAATTGTCATTATTATGTCCTAGAAAATGTAATAATTATTATCAAACAACTGAACATATACGCATTTTATAACCAGAAGACGTGTACTTGTGCAACCAACATTATTCTCACAAAATTTGAATAAATTAAAACAATAATTTCACACTTTTGAACAAAATTTAAAAAAAAACTGTTTTACATATCTTTTTAATATTTAACTTAAATAAAAGACTGCCGCACAATTAGTAGATTATTTAAAAAGGCATCAAATATTTTAAAATTTAAAACACGGAACATTTCAAGCACGTGGCCGAAAAAAAAACTCCGTTTAAAACAATGATCGCGACAATGAAATCTAAGTTCAGAATGTGAACAGCAGTTCAAATAATCCGCCAATAGCCGGTGTTAAGATATTGAGGTAGATAATTACCTATCTGTACCTTACTATTAAACGGAGTGGGTTTTCATAGGTATGACATAAGTTTTTTTATAACAAGATGTAATTGAAAGCATATAGTCGATTCCCATTTATATAAAATGCGCAAAGTGTATAGTGAAATATATTTAAAATGATAAAGTAAGAAGATATAATAATAAAATAAAAAAAAAACTCGGGTCGCAGTGCCAAAACCATGCCGACAATATAGTGTATTTGCTAATACAGGCCTTGTGGCTTTATTATGTGAACTTAAGTTTGTTTTTGGACAAAATGAAAAATTTAACCCCTTAATACATCCCTTAAAATAATATTTTTTTCCTAATTTCAATATTATTGTCAATGCAACCTCTGTACCAAATTAAATACACCCGTCAGCAAATAAATCACTATCCGTAAACTAGTGTTTTCATAAAATTTATAAGTCCGGTCCTGTCGTGCCGATTTTGTTAAAATTTTAGCAACACATTTTAATCTCTTGTAAAGAGTTAAATTCTAATTTCCAAACAATTCTGAGATTTTTTTCGGTGTGTTTGGGTCCAAAAACTTTTTTCAACCCCTAAAATTACCCTTAAAATGGTCCGATTGGGCCCATTTTAAATAGGTTCTGTGCGGTGATGGATTCCAACGTGTTTACCAAATTTCGTCCAAATCAATTAAGTCTTTCGAGAGTTATGCCGCGAACACACACACACACATATATATATATAAACATTTCCAAAAATGGTGCCAAATTGTTCAGGAGGCTATGAAACGTCGAGAAATTTTGGTCCGACCCCTAGGTCCCGCCATCCGACTGACGCCAATAGTGTATGTGCCATATGGCAAATACACTAATAAATTAATATTTACGAAGAATTAATGTCGTTTGAATGGAGAAGGATGAAAGAAGAATGTTTGATCGTTTATAAACTTTTAGTAGAATAATTAGAATAATGATTTATGAATAATGATGAATAATAATATAGAAGGATGTGGCTGATTACGTAAGTAAGCGTAGAAGCCCGACATATGTAAAACATCAAAGAAAACGTTATTGAGCTCGGTGGTATTCTCTATGTAGTAGTATATATTGTTTCAAAAGCAGCAACTAACTGTTATGCTGACGTAATCTTATATACTGCACTGTAACACGCGGTTGCGGCGTTTGAGCACGCCTGAGCCAGAAACGCAACTAAATACACAGCGAAGTATCTATATTACATGCCTACACGTGTATACATATACTTTTGCTTTACAGTATTTACAGTACGTTCGTATGTATACTCTCTCTCTTCTCGTGCCCGAGCGCGCGGAAGCCGAGAGAGAGAGAGAGAGAGAGAGAGTGTCGCAGTGGTGGGGAGAACAGCAGCGAAGGAGCGGACCAGAAATTTCGTTGCATATTTCCCCTCACGCGGCTGTTCACTGCCCGACATAAGATGTTTCACATCAAAAATTATGTTTTTTCTGCAGATCTTTTTCGTTATTCACTTGAATGTAAAACCACTATACCGTAAATATAAGCATGCAATATGTCTACTGTCTAGACCCCCCTCTAAAATAGCCTACGTGCCACACTGCACCGCACATGTGGCCAAAAAGCAAGGTCAGTGATATTTTACACACCGTTATGTTAATTTTTTATATTTAACACTTAACTAACTGATCACAGATAACAATAGCACCTGTATTACTCGTATGTAGAACACCGATAATTTCTTCATAAAATTTGTTTAATATCACTTTCTGAACACCAAATATTATGTATTAAAAAGTTTTGCCATAATTATATGAACCGAAAAAGTTGTAAATTTGGTTAGTAAAATATAATTTTTCGAGTTGGACGTCCAATTTATTGAAAACTGAAAACGATTTAACTCAATATTTCTAAAATACTTATAATACACCTATGGTAGTCGGATTCTCTCTATACAAAATTTAAATTAAATTTTTTTTGACTCCTGAATTATTATCTCAAGAAGTGAAAAAAGATATTGAAATTGAACAAATTAAATTGATTTGGTTTAAAAGGAATTAATTATGATTCATAATTAAATATTAAATTATTAGAATATCTAAGAAACTTGCAGCCGGATTCTCTCTACAAAATTTAAATTAAATTTTTTTTGACTCCTGAATTATTATCTCAAGAAGTGAAAAAAGATATTGAAATTGAACAAATTAAATTGGTTTGGTTTAAAAGGAATTAATTATGATTCATAATTAAATATTAAATTATTAGAATATCAAAAAAACTTACCAATTTAGCTCCTTCAGTTAAAACTTTGATATCACGTTCGTCGGATAAATAATTAGGATAAAACAGTGGCCATTCAAAAGGATTTCCGCTCTTCAGCATAACTCTTCCTCGACTTTTGGCCTGTATCAAAACCGGCACAATGCCAAATGCGTCTTTATCAAATATTGACCCATAAACTTTCTTAATATGCTCGTCTTTGACACCCACTAAGCGTCTCAAAGCGCCGCTAGTATCACCTATTAAACTACCACCACTCATAACTAATTCCATATCGGGATGTTCAGGATGTTCGGCATATTTTGTAGTTAAAAAGGCAATACCTTCTGCTCCTCCAGGCAAAGTGAAAGGCCCTTTACCGAATCGTAAATAGTTAAATACGTTCCTTAAATTCATTAATCGCCTATCAGTAATAGTTACGGGCTGATTGACTAGAAAAACTAATCCTGAGAGGGATATGTGATCCTGCAAATTGTATCCCACTTTTAATTCATGGATCACAGGGATTCCTAATTGTTTTAAATGTTCTTCAGGACCGATTCCGGAAAGCATTAATAACTGTGGAGAATTTAGCGTTCCGGCAGCTAAAATTACTTCTTTTTTGGCATGAACAACGTGACGAATTCTGTTTTTTACAAATTCCACACCGTAAGCAATTTTAGTTTCGGGATCTATAAGAATTTTTAATACTCTTGCAAATTTTGCAATATGCAAATTTGGTCTGTTACGGACCGGTCTCAGAAAAGCCTTTGATGCGCTGCAACGTTGCCCTCTTCTGATAGTCCCTTGGGCAAACGAGAACCCGGTTTGTTGTTCCCCGTTCGGATCAGTAATGTTATAACCCAAATATTTCGCGGCACCTACAAAGGAATACACTAAAGGAGTTCTAAAATCTGATTCTTCTATAGTCAAAGGTCCACCGGTAGAATGATATGGCGAGTTGACCAGTTCAGGAATTCTGACATCTTCACTTTTTCTAAAGTATGGTAAAATTTCATTATAACTCCAACCATAATTGCCCAAACCTGACCATTTGTCAAAATCACGTCTGTTTCCTCTTGAATATAACAAGAAATTGATGATGCTTGTACCTCCAAGGCCTTTGCCCCTAGGCCAGTTACAACGTCCTTTAATAAGTCCCGTACAAAAGTTTGGATTCGGTTCTGTTTTGTAGCCCCAATTGTAAGAAGTGCCTTCGAGAAATGCAGCGCCTATAGGAACGTCTGTGAAGAATGATTCATCTCCTCCTGCTTCAAGGATAAGAACGTCCCAGTTAGGAATTTCCGATAACCGACCAGCAACCACGGAACCGCCCGAACCGGCGCCAATTACAACAAAATCATATTCGTTCTTGAACACTACTGTATCCTGCGGAAACTGTTCATTCGGAGGTCGAATAAAACCAAAAAATGTAAGAATATAATCGAAGAAATTCATTTGTGGATTAACATATTGATTTTGTACTTTTATAACACTAATTAATAGGAAAAATATTATAATGAAATTTTCTTTGGTTATTAATTTCATTTTGACTTTTAATATCTATCAAATTGTCAGCATCGTGCACGAAAAAGAAAATAATAATAATAATAATGAGTCAAAACAACTGAACATACACACATTTTACAATTAAAATTCACGAATACATTTGAATATTTAAAAATTTTACAAGCACCATTTTTCTCACAAAATTTAAATAAATTAAAACAATCTCTTAGTTTTCACACACTTTTGAGTAAAGTTTAGTAAACGACTTAAAGAATTGTGTTTCTTAAAATATAGATAATAGATAAAATCACTAAAATAATGCAGATTATTCTAAACAAAAATAATAAAAATATTTTAAAATTTTAAACACGGAACACTTCGTGGTCAAACAAAAAAACGCTGTTTAAAAAATGATCGCGACAATGAAATCTTAATTCGGAATGTCAACAACATTAGAAGTACTCCGCTAGTAGCTGGTGTAAAGACTTTAAAGGAAATAATTACGTGTAAACTGTATTAAAAATGGAGTGAGGGTTTCATGGTTATGATATAATGCATTTTATAATAAAAATCTGTAATTGAAAGCATATCGTCGATTTCATATATGACACAATGTGTATAGTGAAATATATTAAAAGTGCAAAATGTTATAATTACCACAAAACACCAAACCAAAATAAAAACTCTCGACGTACGTTTCGCCAACCAAGTTGGCATCATCAGGAGATGATTAAAACAGAGAGTTTTTATATTGGTTTAGTGTTTTGTGGTAATTATAACATTTTGTATCGTTACACCAAGGGTTCCACCACTTTTTATTGATATTAAAAGTAAACTAACATTTCCGTGGCTTGCTAGGGGAATTGGGGATTTCGCCATTATTAATTATTGATATCCCGTACAAAACAGTCGATATAATACATACTGAATAATTATGTGTATTGTGTATGTTTTATAATTATTGGCATGTCCATCATTACGTTATAATATGATTTTATTTTCTCAATAGAGGGATGTAACACGTCAAAAAATAACAAAAGTGGCTTCATCATTTAAATTTTTGAATGAATTTATTAATGTAGGTACTATAAAATACAATCACTTGTAAAAATTGTAAATTCTTTTTAAAAACTCTAAAATTGCCATTTCTACTTTCGAGGACCATAGGAGAAGAAAGTCTTGTAATGACGAAAAATCGAATTCAATAGGTACAATATTTTCAATATTTAGTAGATTTCGTGTCTGTTTTATTATTTACTGTCCACATACCTGCGAATTTACTTCAATGTCTTCAGTATATAGTAGTGTTGATCCAATGAATGTTAATAATTGAAGGAAGGTTTGGTTGAGGGTCAAAATACTATTTACCCATCAGTATCTATCTACTAGTTTTATACTGACTGAATTGTTCTAATTTTGGATACACAATATGTTCATAGGCCCTGAAGATGAAATTAAATATTTCGAAACGTTGGCCACAAGCGATATTTTGGTAAAGCTTCATTATTTTGACCCTCAACCAAACCTTCCTTCAATTATTAATATTTTCAATGTCTCCAAAAGCTTGTTTAAAAAAATCATATACATATTACCCTATACTGCTGATAGATCAAAAATCGTGAAGCCAACATACGTGCGGGTATATATTTCAGTCTTTTTTTATGGGGGCTCAGCTGGCAGGTTCCTGATTGGCTACTTCCATAGACAAAGACAGAATTTTTAAAAGAGAGCAGGTATACTATTGACCACTGGGTCACTGAGGTTTTACGTCAATGGCATCCATGACATATTTCTTTGTCTTTATATATTACGTTTCAAGTGTTGTTTATACTTCAGTTCATGGAATACTTCAGTTGATAGTGATATTATTATGCCCAAAAAGATCCGAAACCTGTGTTTACTTCTTATATCACTATGAATTTCAAGGAATATGAGTAAAAAAACTGTTTTTAACAAAATTAATCTAGGTTACGTTATAATGACAACAGCTGTCAAACGTTTTGTTTACATTTTGTTCGAAATGAAAGATATCTTTATTTCAACATTTTGTTCAGATGGAACGTCCGTACATCGACCAATGACATCATTGGAATAAATGCGGAATTACTTCGTCAAAAGAGACACAGATATATTTTTGCTCTCTTTGTGGACTTCACTCACTGAGTAAATGGACAATGCGTGGTATATAATTTAAAGTATATGAAAAAAATAAACCAAAAATGTATCCTTTAGTTCTAGTTTTGTTCAGTTGAGTATAAACCCACTATAAAATTATAATATCATAAATATATTATTTAGACCCCCTCTAAAATAGGTATCGTCACTGTATCGTACACGCGTAACGAGCCTACAAGGAAGGTCAGTGATACTTTACACAAGGCGATGTTCTTTTTTTTACTTAACACTTAACTGAGTTAGATTATAGATAACAATGATATACAGCATTTCGTCAAAAAGTTATTAATTTTCACTTTTTGAACATAAAATATATAAAGAAGGTTTGTCGTAATTTTTATTTTAATTTATTTACCAGATTTATTTACTCGGCGCCGCCGGAAATGACGGTTCCCTCTTATGATAGATAACGTAATGAAATGTAGTCTAAAACATATTTTATCTAAGTATTCGTGAAACGCCATGCAAATAATAATAATAATAATAAGATCTTTATTTAGGAACAGACAAAAGCCTTTAGCAGGCTGTCTAACGTCTGCCCTTTTCAATTTCAAATACGTACATACGGTATAACAAAATAATAAAAATGTAACAGCGAAGCAAAACAACAAAACAAAACAAATACACATTAAAAATATACTTAGTATTTAACTAATTCAACAAATAATCCGTTATTTTTTTTAGAGTTTTCATATTACACAGTCGGTTGAATAGTTTTCGAGTTTATCGCGTTTAGGCAGACAAGCAGCAAACAGACGTTGCCTTTTATAGGTGTGCCCGCTTGAACAACTGGAGTGCCTTAAAAATTTCTTTGTACTATTTATTATAATATTTTCTGATAAATTTTACTTTTCGATCGTGTTATGTTTTCATTGTGCTATGCATCGGCCATTTTTTTAAATGGCAATCCCAACTTTTTACTACTGATTCGGAAACGTAAAATATTTTTCTGAGTATGGCAATGTCAAAAAAGTGACATCTTGCGAAGGGAATTTTTTGAGATAATTGATTAAAAAAATAGAAAATCGAGTCGGCTATTGTATTAAAGAGCATGGCCTTTTAGGAAAATACAATCAAAGAGATGCTCAATTTGGCTTTTATTGGCTTTCCGGCAAAATTCATAACCAATTCTTTTTTTTTTTATCTTTGAGATCAAAACTATCTCAAAACTTTCAGCTGTTCAACATGGCACTTTTTTGACATTGCCATATTCAAAAAATTATTCTCTTTCCGAAACAGGCCAAAAAAGTTTAAGTTGCCAATTAAAAAAATGACCGATGAGTGATGACTTCATAGCTCAAAAACAAAACACGGCCGAAATGTGAAATTTATCAGAAAATACCTATGCCTTTCTAAAAAAACAAACTCGACGTCTCAGAAAATTTCAGCAAAAATTTAAATTCCTTAGTGCAAGATTCCTAGTTTAAGATTCAACCACTGTCACTTTATTTAGACAATGGTCATTTTATAATGGGATTATGGGAATAACGTCAAGTCATGAGAAACACGGTTGTGCCATTTCGGGCGTTTATATATTTCCACTTCGGGCGTCGTCCAAATAGTTTACCTGTTACTAGTGCCCGAAGTGGAAAAGCACGAAATGGGAAAAGACCAGAAACACGGGCAACGCCGGGCTTAACAGCTAGTTAAGTATATAGAAGACACACGTAATTATATGTTTGAATAAGCGACTAATGACTGTTAATTTTAATAATGATAATTATTATTAAATTCATTATTACAACTACTCAATTTGTTAGGTGCTAGCGTAAGCATGTATATGTATATAATTTGTAATTATCAAAAAAAAAAAAAAATAGCTGTCAATGTTTCATGAAGGTTGCAAAAAAAATCAAATAACTTTCCCTGCCTATTTTTCACACGAAATTTCAAGGCTGTTTTAAGTTGCATTGCAATTAATTAAAATCTTTTGTTCACGTGGATTTACGTAACTAATTAATTATTTAACGAATTAATGTACCCAAATGTTTGCGAAATATGTAATTATTAAAAGTGTATGATATTTTTTAGGGTAATTAGAAAAAAATATTATTTCTTTTTAAACAAGTTTTCTTTATTAAAAATATATTGCATTTGTGTTACATGTTATGTAGTTATTTTAAATTTAATTAGTGATACAGTTTTAAGACTTTCTTTAAATATAAATACATCCTGAAAACCTGTCCATAATGACTGAAGAAATTCAGTGTCACAACTAGCGGAGTCACTGATTCTGCAAAAATTACATTAGATGCCAGAATGTGGTACTCATATTTTGCATACGAACATCCCTTGGGCGCCTGGTCGTAATTAAAGAAAAAATTTTCAGAAGAAAATCAGAACATTTTCAATATTTTCTTAATTACCAATTAACGATTATGGTTGATTTTATCGAAACAGTGTATATGACAAAGTTTGTAGCGCACATCTAGAGCTTTGGTTTAAAAAAAATAATGAAATCGGATGAATAGTTCCAGAGATATAGTTGGTTTTTTATAACTCAACATCCGCCATCTTGGATTGGCCGCCATTTCTATTAGGTACCACTTTGAGATGACAATTATGGTTTTTTGACATCCTAACAAACCTGTCTAACTATGGTGAAAATGGAAAATTATTACCCCCAAATTTTACCGTTTCCTTAAATTTGGCTAGCTGGACTAATAATACCTACATATTATAAAAATTAGGTTTATGAAATTTTAAATTATCTTTTACATTAAATTTTTATTATATCTATTTGTTATTTTTTTTCGACGCCTGTTTGGCGCTCTTTTCTATTAGCGCTTGTGTGCGCCGCCTCCCTTGCACATCTGGCACGGAACGGCCCTGTTTACTTAGGAATAAAGAGTTTCAGCACACACACACACTGTAATTTGCCGTGATATTTCTTGATTTAATAAAAAATACACTAATTTGAATTACTGATTTATTTTATAATTTTTTACTATCTATATTAGATTATTTAAGTTTTTTAAATTTCCAAGCAATTACTTATAGCCGTGATATACAATTTGTCTAGCGGCTGTATATTTTATTTAGACATGTTTTCAATTATGACCTTTTGTTATATAAATGTTTGATGTTAAGTAATTGCTTGGAATTATTATATTGACACGCCCCACACACACACACACACACACAACGCAACTACTAAGTCATATTTATAACACAGACTGTATTGGAGATAATACCAATTACCACATAATTTTTAACTTATCCTACACTTAAAAATCAGCCGAACTACTGAACCGATTTTGATAAAATTTCTATGGGACCAATCTGAAAGTATATGCTTTCAAATAAAAAAAAAAATTTCAAATCGGTTTATAAATGACAGAGTTCTGAGGTAACAAACATAAAAAAAATACAACCGAATTGAGAACCACCTACTTTTTTTGAAGTCGGTTAAAAATTAATATTAAATATGAGATTAATACGGTTGTGTAGATACGTTTTAGTACAACTAAATATAAATACAATTTATCTAATTTATTATGAATTATTTTAATAGTTTAATAGAACACAAGATTACCGATAAAGTAAACCATATAAACGGAACCATAATTCCGTCAGCCACATGTAGATTAGTAATTGACCACCCCTTCTCTGTAACATTCTTTACAGATCTTATAGGAGTGGCAAAAAAACTACATTTGGCAATTATTTCAAGATAGTACGGCATTCCTTCCAAAGGCCATAGTAAACCTACAAAATAAAAATTACAAATTAAAAACAAAAAAAGCAAAAAAAATAGTATCCTCTCAATTACGCTAGCGGCTAGACGATAAGTCAGCGCTTCCGTTACTGTCCTTTTTAAGAGCTCTGAAAACCGAAGCGGCTGCGATGGCGGCTGCGGTGGCAACTGTGGCTACGGTCGTGTTTAGTGTTGCCGTCTAGATCTAGACTTTCTAGACTCTTGTCTTGTCTTGTCTAGATTTTCAAGACAAGACTTGCAAAAGTCTTGTCTAGAAATTTTCAAAACAAGGCAAGAGTTTTTTAATCTAGACTTAGACTTAGTGAAGTCTTGATATTTCAAGACAAGACAATACTTTGAAAAGACTTTGAAAATAGAATTCGCGACGTTTTCTAAGAAATGCCATTTCGCCTACTTTGGTACGTCAACAGTGAGGGAATTCATTGTTTCGCCCACCCTCAGTAGGGCTACGAAATTACTAATTTCTTGCGAGTGTTCAACAAAATATGTTTAAGACATAAATAATAAAAAATGGTGGAACCTTTGGTGTAAAGATACGAAATGTTACAATTACCACAAAACACCAAACCATAACAAACACTCTCGACGTACGTTTCGCCAACCAAGTTGGCATCATCAGGAGATGATTAAAACTCCTGATGATGCCAACTTGGTTGGCGAAACGTACGTCGAGAGTGTTTGTTATGGTTTGGTGTTTTGTGGTAATTGTAACATTTCGAAGACATAAATAGCCATAATCAATTAATTATGTTTACGAAATGTTATACTTTAAAAATTAAGTTCTACGTACCACTTAACAAAATAACTGGGTAGAAACTTCCCAAAGTCCAAAGAACACAGACTACACTTGATGTGCTGAACACCGAAATTAAAAAACCTGCAAAATAAAAAATATAAATAAAAATCATTTTAAAAAACTGATACAACTTCAAAAAATGTCTCAGAAAAGAATAAAATATTTTTTTACAACAGTTTCCCTAGCCTATATTTAATTACATAGGATGACATCGAGATTTGGGTATTGAAAATACATCTTGTTTGTATTTCCAGAGCGTATATAGGCCTTGAAACCAAAACAAAACAATGTGGTGTCAACTGTTGAAATAAGAGGCATAGCAACAGGAAATGTTTTTGAATTATAATTTTTGTAGTGAGAATTAGTTAAAAACTTGGAATACCAACCGTACGCCATGCCATTCAAACCCTGCATCAAAAGTAGAAGGGCAATGTATACAATATTTCCAACGCAGTCATCACCAATTATTGAAAAAACTATTATTAAAGTTTCAATTATTTCCAATAACGTAACTATAAAATTCGTAATTGCATGAGCCAAAAACATTTCAAAATATGTAGCTCCAGCTACCAATGTACGATTCCATACACCATTTAAACGGTCATCTATTAATAGAGTGGACGTTAACATTGTAGACATAAAAAAGGCACATCTGTAAAAAACACATTTATTCATAAATATTTCTATACGACTCCTTGATAGTAAGGAATGTTGAGACCCTAAGGCTCATTTCGCACCAAACCAATCCAGTCCAGTCAAGTCGGACGCTACTGGATTGGACATATTAACTTATCGTTGAAATAAAGGCAATGTGTAAATCTGGTTTCATACTAAGCGCGTCACGTCCAGTTCGATCGCGTCAAGACTTATCAAGACTGATTGCGACTCAGCCGGTTGAATTTTTAATGCCAGTCAACCCAGTCTTGACACTCAGAATGGATGTAGAAACCTTAATTTTATTATAAAATTAAGTAAAATCGCAGGATAGTGGACAAAATAATTTGATTTATTAAATTAAATGTACGACGTTTCGTCTTAATTTTATTAGTGCAAGCAAAAGAGGCAATCTACGATCCCGCGAACCACAGAGATCGGAATTTCATTGCTGCCGCCTGGAGAGGGAGGTATAGCCAGAGAAATAAGTGGTTAAAGAACGGAACTCTGGTCTCCTGGTATATATGGGATGAACCCAAAACAGATGTTGTCGTTTCTTCATCCTTCTTCTTCTGTGTAGCCGACGTAAAATTATGCTTTGGAGAAGTACGTCCATTTTGACACAAAATTCTTAACAAAACTGTCGCGAACTTTGATCGGAGTGGGACGGCTGACGCGACGTAGTCAGTGCGTAAGGAAATATTGACGTGACTGGACTGGACTGGTTTGGTGCGAAATGAGCCTTACACAGGATCCACAGAAGTTAGTTTTAGAAATCAGAGCTCAGCGACAGCTGATAGCATGAAATGGTGATTGCTGAAGGAATTTGGAGTAACAGGCGCTCTACCAGCTATGCAATCGTTGTGAGGAAGTACGCTGAACGGAGAACCTGAACGATGACAAAGGTATCGAGTTTATACGAGTACAAATTTTCGTTGTCCAAAACCATCTGACCAAAGCAGTTTAAAGATATCTTCACGCTATACCGTGCGGGGGCCGGGCCGTGTCACGGACGGGACACGGTCAAAGATTATTAGTATACTTTTGTATGAACTCATTCATGGTCGACCGGACCGAGTCCGTGCCCCGGCCGGCTTGACAACACTAATTGGTATCACACGCATGACGCAGACAATAATTACTTCTTATCCGCCCGGTGTAGCATGAATTACTAGCTCGTCTGGCGCCCGATGGAAACGGCACGACACGGGCCGGGACCGGCCCCGGCACGGTATAGCGTGAAGAATCCTTAAAGGTAGCCTTTCGAAACTTGTGACCGTGACGGGGAAACAACGACATAATGTCACGCGTTGCATTCGACATATGCGCAAACATTGATGTGTCACGCCACATCTCGAACTTAATCATATTCGATTTCATATTTAATCGGTATTTTTAAGACCTGTTGTTGTCGAATGTCTGTCACGTGTCGTTGTCTTTCGAAAACGTTTATTCGAATAATTCTGTGTGATAAATATAATGTAAAAAAGGGTGTGGGTCTCGGGACCCCCGACAGATGTGAAACATCAAAGAAAACGTTATTAAACTCGGTGGTATTCTCTATGTAGTAATATATATTTTTTCAAAAGCAGCAAATAACTGTTATGCTGACGTAATCCTATATACTGCACTGTAACACACGCGGTTGCCCGAGCGCGCGGAAGCCGAGAGAGAGGAGTGCCGCAGTGGTGGGGAGAACAGCAGCGAAGGAGCGGACCAAACATTTCGTTGTATATTTCCCCTCACGCGGCTGTTCACTGCCCGACATAAGATGTTTCACATCAATAATTAACTTATATCTGGTAAAGTAGGTTGGACAACACTTCTTCAAAATAGCGAGAAACACAAACTGAAGCACTCGCGGTGGACCTTAGTAAGGCATTCGACTGCGTGTCACATGAGATTCTCTTAATAAAGCTGAACTACTATGGTTTCCGAGGCAAATCTCTAGACTTAATGTCATCATATTTAACCAATCGATGTCAGTATGTGGAAATCAATGGCAAAAAATCCGACGCCAATCTAGTCAAACATGGAGTACCCCAAGGATCTGTCCTTGGTCCGATCTTTTTTATCATTTATATCAATGATATTGTTTCCAACATAAGTCCAGGATCAACTTTCCTTCATGCTGACGACGCCACCTTTATTATGAGCGCTAAGGACGCCAACGAACTAACTGACAAAACGTTAGCTACTCAAAGTCAAGCAGAGCATTGGTTTACCGCCAATAGATTATCCATGAACAGGAATAAAAATCAAAATATCCGTTTTTTCAGCAATGAGACAGACGACAACATTAAAAGCATTCAGCTGTTAGGACTGACCATAGACACAAAGTGCTTATGGAAGGAACACGTCGAAAATTTAATGCATACGTTAGCTAAATCATTATATCTGCTCCGAAAATTATCAAATAACGTTAATCAGCAAGTATTAAAAATGGCTTATCACTCATGTTTCCATGCTAAAATGCTTTACGGTATAATCATCTGGGGTAACGCCGCCGCTGCACATAAAATATTTCAATTACAAAAAAAAGCTATTAGAACAATAAGTAATGCTAAATTTAATGATAGTTGTAGACCTTTATTCATCAAACATAACATATTTACATTTGCATGTCAATACATATATTGTTGTTTAATATATGTTAAGAAAAATCAAAAGAAATATAGTAAGCATTTGTCAATTCATGAACATGGCACCCGAAACAAAGAAAAATTATGTTTACCGCTGCACAGAACAAAGAACACTACATTTGGAGCCAATTATTTAGGAATTAAATTTTTTAACAAACTACCGTCTGAAATTAAAAACTTAAGTCTGGTAGCTTTTAGAGGAAAAGTCAGAGAATTGCTGCTAAATAGGTGTTTTTATTCTTACGATGAATTTTTATCTTATTAATGGAAATAACTGTATATTATGTATGACGCTATTATGGCCTTTCTAGGGTCAGTAAATAAAGAATATTATTATTATTATTATTATTATTATTATTATTATAAATATATCACCAAACACTAAATGCATGTCCTAATGTCATTTAAAATTCAGATTTCACCAAGTGCACGTCATAATCATATCTTACCGCCATCTATAAGGTTTTCCATACTTTCTTACAACGATTAGCGCAAGAAACTGTACAGTTTGGGGCAAGGTATAAATTTCTGTCACCATTTCATTCCATCAATTGCAGCTACGTTCTAAAAACCTTGAAGACTATCCTGCGGGACGTTGTGGGCAATGTCCAATAATATTTTCTAGAGAGAATGATCTACTTAACGTATATTTAAAATAATTAACGTACGATATCATAATTCCTGGAGTCAGTTCATGCCTGAGAGTTATCGATTCTGGAAATTTTCCATATACAGGCCGTTCAAAACGTATCGGGATTTGACTAAGTCGCGGTTCCCTGTTACAATCTTTCATCAGGTTTTCAGAAAATGTGTTGTATTTGTCATACATTTGACGTTGGAAGTATTCTGCAAATCCAGCTAAGTAAAAAAGAAAAACGTCAAATTTGCCCAATTTGTATCAGTTTACTTTATAATAATGCGTAAAAAAATCTAATCATTAATAAGTATATACATTTAAAAAAAATCTAGACGCTGATTGCACAAAAGATGCAATAATAATAATTTTATTATTAATTAGCTAAACAGAAATTTTCAATATATCTAAGTCTGCAAGCTTTGATAAAAACTGTTTAAGCAAAATCCCTGTGATTTTTTAAAGTTATGCTTCTTAACGCACGTTTGACATAGGAGACCTAACACAGAAAAGTGAAACGTCACGAAAAAAGTGTAACGCACGAACGATGCAACGCACTTTATTGACTGGGCAGCGCGTATTGTTGATATAGTTCTATAGCTTTTATTATATATGTAAATAAATTCAATTTTATATACAATGCGTAAGAAGCATAGCTTCTATCTGATGTCCCACGACACCTCGTGACTTTTTGAAACTATGCTTCTATAGGCGCGTTAGACGATTTCTGGCAGGGGGAAAACTTATAGGTTCGCGTCACGGTAAAACCGTCACGCTCATGTTATTAAAAGCATATCTCTATAGCTATGGCCAGTGGTGAAATTAATACACTAGCGCACGCGCACTGCCCTATGTAAAATTAATATCTGAGAGTTTTATAGGACACAAAAAAATAAAATGGCGTCAGATTTCAAAATGGCGGCCATATGTACTTTTGTAAAAATTATCCGTTCTTTTTGAAAATTGATATTTAAGGGTTTCATAGGACATAAAAAAATAAAATGGCGTCAGATTTCAAAATGGCGGCCATATGTACTTTTGTAAAAATTATCCGATCTTTTTGAAAATTGATATTTAAGAGTTTTATAGGACACAAAAAAATAAAATTGCATCAGATTTCAAAATTGCGGTCAAATAATAACTTTTCAATTAAATTGTCTATAGCTTTGAGAAATTCGGTTTTATATACAATGCGTAAAAACCAGAGCTTCTGTCAGGTGTCCCACGGCACCTCATGACTTTTTTTTCTTGCTTTGTTTAAATATTGATTACGTACATGTCATATCCATCCAGATATTAATTTGTGCATTGTCATCAACAATAAATCCGTCATCGTTAAATTTCTTATTAAATGCATCGGTATAATTATTTTTAAAATATACAACTGCTGTTAGCCTTCCTTTTCGAACAGCTTGTAGAGCTGATTCTATATTTGGATAAAATTCCTGTAATAGATTCGTTTTTAATAATATACGGCTGCACATACAACTATTATGTTGGTCGGATGACGGGACCTCGGGATGTGTGTGTTGGCGCGATAACTTTCGAAAGAGATAATCGATTTAAACACAATTAGAAATCGATCACCGCACGAAGCTCATTAAAAATGGACGCAATCGAACCATTTGAAGAGTTGTATTTAGGGGTTTAAAAATTGAGTCCGAAAATACTGAAAAAATTCTCGAAAGTTTAAAAGTTTATTTCTTAATTTTATTATTATTAGCCAACACATTGGCCGAAACGTCGAATAATTTTAATTACATCCATAATATCTGTCTAATTGGTCGTTAATCAATAATAGTTAGGTATATTAAAAATGGGTTTTAAAAGTTTTTCAAGAATAATTTTGTTTTGACCTACTTTACTATGACTTAAGAAAATACTGCGTTTTGAAGGTAAAGAAACTTTTCCATTCTAGTAAGTGATAGGGTAAAGACGCCAATTCCCGTCACCCATCTGTGTGTTAATTATACACTTGACAAAATAGATTTAAGCTTAACTCACACGTACCACAATACAACGACATTCTGTGGTTGCCCTGTCGCAGCAATGAACCACTTTTCAACCACATTTTAGTTGGCGTGCAGACGCACGTGTGAGTAGATCGCTTTGTCGACAATACACACCAAACTTGCAGAGCAGCAGTCAGTCTGCGTTGACACAACACAGACTGCCAGCCTGTTGTTGGTGTGTCGCTGGAAAGTCGCACGTGTGAGTTGTGTTGGTCTGCCGACTGCGACAATTTTGTGGATGATACCGTCAACACTTTGCGACTGTCGTCGCATTGTCGGGCAATGTGTCGGACGTGTGAGTACTGCGACCCAGTTTCCATACTTTTAGGTTACATTTTAGCTACTCTCCACAGACGACGACTTTATTGTGGTTCTGATGTCGTCGGGAAGTGGTACGTGTGAGTTAAGCCTAAAGGTACGTGCAGTATGGAGCTGGGATTCTAGATGGTAGCGTAGATCATAGCAGGGCTTGCTTAAATTAATGCATTGTTATTAGTGATGTGCCGGATATCCGTATCCATATCCGTATCCGCGGATATCCGAGGGAAAAGAAAGATCCGTATCCGTATCCGTTAGTTTTTGGCGGATCTTTTACCTTATCAATTTTCAATTCATAGATAAAATTTTATATATATAGGTGATTAGGTAATAATGCAAACAGTTAAATTCCATTCAGATTATTTTTTATTTTTTAATATCGTGGTCAATAACTTTTTCCCATAACAGATAGTCTCTTTCCAAAGGTCGATGTGCAATATTTAGTATTTACCGCCGCGTACTCTAAGAAAGTTAAGATCCGTATCCGTATCCGTATTCGCGGATCTTGAGACCAAATATCCGTATTCAGATCCGTACCCGCGGATATACATTTTTAACGATCCGGCACATCACTAATTGTTATATATGCGAGCGTACACAACGAAGCAGTGCGTGTAGCAGGTATAAGCGCTGTTACAAGAGCTGCTAGATACAAGAATGTATCTCACCATTCTTTCAGCGCGCTGACTACTACAATCAACGTGTGACAACTGTCAAATGGCCGTTACAAGTTTCGCAATGGATGTGACTAGTTTAATAAGTGAAATTTTGCCAGTTTTTATTTAATTTGTTTTGAGTTTTTTCTAAGACGTATTCAAAAGTGTTAGATTCCATACGTAAATATTCAAAAAACCGGTTTGGGTAAAATTTTAATTCTTGCTATTAATGATGAAATTCGCCATGTTTAGATCGTTTTCTATTAAAAGGGCGGACATGATAGCTCCTACCCAAATTTTGTATTTAAAATATATCACTTTGTAGCAGAAGAAGACAAATATTCGTCTTCGCTATCTGACATTTCAAACGCGACTTAAGTTTGTATCAATGCTAGTATCAAAGCTTTGTTGTGCAAACCTATAAGCTCTTGTAATTTCAACCACCATCTATCATACATGCTACCATCTAGAATCCCAACTGCGTACTGCATGTACCTTAAGATAAATAACATACCTTTCGTATTAAAGAATCATTCAAGGCATTAATAAATTTACAACTGAGTATACCAAATTCACAACTATTGCTCTTCTCATTGTAAAATGTAAGCTGTGTAAAGTTGGTACAGTCAGTCCAGTTTGCCTCTTCGTTTACAAAGCCTACTTTTATGTCCATGGGATCGCTACTAAACGCCACATAGACTGAAAATAGCGTAAAGAATGGAAATAATAATGACACTCCTATTCCACTAAAAAAATAACACACTTATATAACAAAGATTAAAAAATGATAAAATTATCTTAAAAAAATAAAACAACAAAAAGTTGATTTACATCATAGTCCAAACGGCAGGTAATAAATGAAGGGGGTTACCTGGAAAGTATTCCGAAGTTAGTGATATTTTAGTGTGTTGTTTGCGGGTACTCTGTGGAGTAGAATCTGAGTTTTCGACCTCGAGGACCCTGTGCTAACGTAGGGGGAGCCGAAAAACCACGAAATTTTACCACCTTTTTTGCTTTTTTCGAAATCTCTCAGAAACAGTCGATTTAAGCAATTCTTTCATTATGTAATGTTTTAAAGAGGATTACATTTCCTACAATTTTCATTCCCACAACTTTTCTGTGGTACTAATGGTAAGCGCGCTGCAGCTTCTTGAAAATCACCCCCTCCGCTTTTTGTAACCTTGGTAACCAATGGTTAAAATGTAATGTTCTTTTCAATTTATATTAGAAATCGTGTCCATCGTGATTATAATAAAATTAAGAAAAATCGCAGGATAGTGGACAATATAATTTGATTTATTAAATTAAATGTACGACGTTTCGTCTATAGATTTAGACTTTTTCAAGTACATACATAAAAATAACAATATTTATGAAAATATTATCTTATGTTAATTGCTATGGTTAGTAATTAATATTAATTTTCATAAATATTGTTATTTTTATGTATGTACTTGAAAAAGTCTAAATCTATAGACGAAACGTCGTACATTTAATTTAATAAATTAAATTATATTGTCCACTATCCTGCGATTTTGCTTAATTTTATTGTTCTTTTCAATAGTTTTATTTATTTTCTTCTTCATCGAACTTTAAATTGAAAATACACATGCTTTACACATTGGTTACCAAGGTTACAAAAAGCGGAGCGGGTGATTTTCAAAAAGCTGCAGCGCGCTTACCATTAGTACCACAGAAAAGTTGTGAGAATGAAAATTGTAGGAAATGTAATCCTCTTTATTAAAACATTACGTAATGAAAGAATTGCTTAAGTCGACCGTTTCTGAGAGATTTCGAAAAAAGCCAAAAAGGTGGTAAAATTTCGTGGTTTTTCGGCTCTCCCCACGTTAGCACAGGGTCCTCGAGGTCGAAAACTCAGATTCTACTCGACAGAGTACCCACAAACAACATACCAAGATATTATTAACTTCGGAATACTTTCCAGGTAAAAAGTACCTGACTGCTGAACTAAGATTAAAAAATGATAAAATTATCTTAAAAAAATAAAACAAAAAAAATTAATTTGCATCATATCACAACGAAATTTGAATATTAATAGCTTAATTGTACATGAAAATATAATAAATTAATAATTCCACGTTTTATTTTATGGTGGCCTACATAATTGCATACAGGAGATATAAATGATTTTTTTGGACTTTTTTACAGTCATTTTTCGATAACAGTCAGAAATCAAATCGCATAAAAGTCAATAAAGTGTCGTCGCACATTTTTTCTTCCTTTTGAGGATTAGAATCTTCATCATAATTAATAGGGTATAAAACAATTTTTGGAAGCTTATTGTGTAAAAAAAATTCCCAAAAGTGTGTTTTTTAATGTAATTTTAAACAGACATAACGCCGCTACAGAAGTTATAGCTTATAATGGTTGATTATATTCCGTCATTGAAAGCAACCGTTTTTCCCTCTTGCTATTTTACATGGTTGATATAGAGGATGCCTAACGGCTGCAGCTTCTAGCAGTAGCGTACCGAATTACAAACTAGCTAGGTTTGTATAGCCCGATTACTCGAATAGCGGCAAACAGGCCCCTCTTTCCCACTGGGCACTCTGGGCACGTGCCCAAGGCCCCGCGATCGATGGGGGCCCCCTTGTTCCCGCGAGATCACCAAACGATAACCGATATTTATTACCGAAAAACATATTTACTTCGAAAAAATCAAAAGATAATGACTGACTACTCTGTCAAGGTCATAGGGGCCCCAATATCCTAATGTGCCCAGGGCCTCCAACAGGTTAACGACGACCCTGGCGGCAAACCACCACCCTCACTAGCAACCTCTAGCAACGAACTGTCTGCTTGACAACCGTTACCATCTCGGCTGCTCTCTAATGGTTTTTAGCATAGACGGCGTGTAGAGCTCAAGTAGGCGGACTCAAGAACAATAACCGTTATCGAGTGATGATGTTTCGGTGTCATTCTTATAGTATTGTGTCTACACCTTAAACAGGAATCTAGAGACGAAGTACAAGAGAGTGGAGTGGTTGCTGTTCCGGTCTCCACCCATACTCAAGGGTGGAGACCGGAACAATAGCCGTTGTCGACTGATGACGTCTCGGTGTCATTCTTATAGTATTGTGTCTACACCTTAGACCGGAATCTAAAGACGAAGTACAAGTGAGTGGAATGGTTGCTGTTCCGGTCTCCACCCATACTCAAGGGTGGAGACCGGAACAATAGCCGTTGTCAAGTGATGACGTCTCGGTGTCATTCTTATAGTATTATGTCTCTATACGTTTGTGTTAGGTTAAATTAAACATGGAAGTGTCAAAACAGTAGCTGTTATAATGCGTACATGAGGACGATCATTCTCCACGTCATCATAGGCGGTTTAAACGAAAGTGTTTAAAATGTATTCAATTTTTAAATTCTTGTTTGCAATTAAGAGGAAGGATATAAGAATGAACATATTGGTTTAGGAATAAGAAATAATAACGTAAACTGTACAAAATTATCAGACTTTCAGAGAAATTTAGATATGTGGGACGAGACTCCATTGACTATATAATTAATAAAAAAATTTACCATGGGTGCCTTAACGTCTGAATGAAACTCTTGTATACCAACGATTTTAAATGATGAACTTCAACCCATTGCTTTTTGTTTTTATCCATTTTAATAGAATTCTGAAATTCAAATAATAAGTAAACTACCCCTTATAGACAGAGAGCTTGTGACAATTTTTTGGTGTTAGTTATTCAAGGCCTTATTTTTGTGAAGATGTTGAGAGAGACATATTAAAATGCCCTGAGTAAGGGATTTTGCTTGATAGCGGTATGGGAGGGCTGCAGACCGCCCCCAACACGTAACAAAAAAAATGGTCACAATTATTATTGCTTCAAGGCTGAAATTAATTGTATACCTTGTCGGTGACCCAATAATGCCATTATAATATTTGCAGATCGATTGGTCAGTATTAAAAGGGTGGCATATCACCCTAAACGTGTCATGTACCCGACGAAATTTATATTATTAGTTCAAGGTTCAGATTTTAATATGTTGTTACGGCGACTGTTTTAAGCATATATTTTAATTTGCAAAACAAAATGTCGGTATTAACCTCCTTGCAGAACGATATAAACACCTAGGCGAGCAAGTTTCCCTCTAAGAGAGGGGGTTAATACCGACATTTTGCTTTGCAAATTGAAATATATGCTTGAAACAGTCGCCGTAACAGCATAATAAAATTTGAACCTTGAACTAATAATATAAATTTCGTCGGGTACATGACACGTTTAAGGTGATATGCCACCCTTTTAATACTGACCAATTGATCTGCAAATACTATAATAGCATTATTGGGTCACCGACAAGCTATACAATTAATTTTAGCCTTGAAGCAATAATAACTGTGACAATTTTTTTTGTTACATGTTGGGGTTAGTCTACATCCCTCCCATACCATTATCTAGCAAAATTCCTTACTCAAGGCACTTTAATATGCCTCCCTCAACATTTTCACAAAAATAAGGCCTTGAATAAATAACACTAGCTCTCGGTCTATTACTGTCTATAATTTTCTTCAACTCGAATAACAGGCAGCTATGGTAACATAAATACAAATAGATTAATTTACCTCGATCGCAAAGGTGTTCGATTCGAGTCTTCGTTTTCGTTCCCTGTACTCCTCGCTCTGGAATTCTTCGACGAGCTCGCCTCTCGTCTGCTTTTCGCTGAGATGAACGAAAACGTCGTCCAATCGTTCCATTGAGAACAATTGCAATAAATATTGTGGATCATCTTCTGCTAACAACGAACCGTTTCTCATTAATCCGACCTTTAAATGAAATTACACACACACAGTATTATCGAGTACGGCGACAATATAAAAACGATATTAAGACTATTTTTACTTCCCACCTCTATTATGGTAGGGAAGTAATGGATTTAGTCCGAAAAAAATATTTCGAGATTTTAACAGATTTTCACGTTTTGAGACCCTAGCAATCGTTTAAGATCATTTTCTGACTGATGTTTGTATGTGTGTGTGTGTGTGTGTGTATGTGTGTGTGTGTGTATGTGTGTGTGTGTGTGGTCAATTTTTCGCCTTCGATATCTTAAGAACGGAACAACATACGGGCATGCCGATTGTTCTATTGTGTTTATCAGCCTTTAACTTAGATCTGATTAGATTTTGAGTCAAATCGGTTCAGTGGATCCTGAGATATTCAAAAAAACGTTCTCAATGTCACGTATTAACATAGGTAAAAAAAAATATAAATGAATTCTAGATGTTATAATATGAAAAAAATGTAAATATTTTTTTTTCTGAAATGTATAGTTTTCGAGAAAAAAAATATTTTACTAAAAAAAAATAAAAATTGTACGTAAATCAAGGTACCTAACCATGATTTTTGCTATATTAAGCTAGCCATCAGTAGATCACCAAACAAAAAAGAGGGCCAATAAAAATTAAATTGTGTTTTAAAGACCACCAACAGCTAAGGTTATTTGGGCCTAGTCAAAGAATAAAAAAAAAAAGAGTGTTTATTTTTTGCAAATATTTACTAGGTGGGAAGTATAGGACTGGTCATCAGTCGAATTTTTTATATACCTACATATATTTTTTCACCAAAACAAAGACGGCAAGTTTTTTCAATTTATTATTTTTGTTCAACACCCGCAAGAAATATGTAATTTCGTGGCTCTACTGAGAGTGGGCGAAATAATGAATTCTCTGACTGTAGACGTAGAGAGTGGGCGAAATGCCATTTCGCCCACGCTCATTATGGGGAACGTTTACGCAAGTGTTGATAGTTTCGTCAATCAATCAGGTCACTCATTATTTCGCCCACGCTCAGCAGAGCCACGAAATGACATATTTCTTGCGGTAGTTGAACAAAATATTGTGTGCGACTATTGGTCGAAAAAGGAGATTCCACTCGTGGGATCTCATCTTTCTCCCACTAGTCGGACCATATACTATTAATAATAAATAAAAAAACAATAAACTCAATATTTCATAAGATAAATTAATAGATTTATACGGCTGATATGCAACTGAACATTTTTGTTGGAAAGCAGCCAATTATATAATTGATTCCAAACATACCGGAAAAAATCATTTTACCAACCATAGTCACAGTCAGGATTCTAACCTGAACCTTTCCACTTTCGCGGCAGAATGAGCTTACAATTACTCAACCGTGACATGATTATTAATCTAACATTCTCCTTATAAGCTTCGGAATCAATAGTTCACTACGTGTGAGTGTTAATTCATTATAGCTAGGTTGTAAGGAGAATGTTACATTAGTAATCATGTCACGGTTGAGTAATTGTAAGCTCATTCTGCCGCGGGAGTGGAATTCTGACTGTGACTATGATTGGTAAAATGATTTTTTCCGATATATTTGGAATCAATTATATAATCGGCTGCTTTCCAACAAAAAATTTTAATATTTCATGTGTCGAGGTCAATTCGATTCACTAGTCTTGCTAAAGAAGTTTCACTTCAAAAAGATTGTATAATATGCGAAAATTGATACTTACTACATCACACTGTGAGGCTTCCGCCAAATAATGCGTTGTGATTATTACCGAAGTATCACAATTGGCAGACATTTCTTTCAAATAATTCCATATCCTAAAATAATAATAAATAAATATTAGAAAAAAAAACTTTTTAGAGACAAGCTTTTATTTAAATGCACTAAAAAGGAAAAAATAATTTTTAATAATTTAGGTTCAGAATTATTAAAAATTATTTTTTCCTTTTTAGTGCATTTAAATAAAACCTTGTCTCTAAAAAGTTTTTTTTACTAATATTTATTTTGTTCATTTTAGTCTTTCAAAATTTTACCCCCCTTTGACACCCGTAGGGGTTGAATTTCAAAAAATCCTTTCTCAGTGGATTCTTACGTCAGAAAAGGAACCAACTGTCCAAATTTCAAGTTTCTAGCTTCGGTGATTTGGCCTGGGCGTTGATTAGTCAAAAAAACCCTTCATCCCCGTTTGAATCCCTTAGGAGTTGAATTTATTTCTAAAATCGATTTATTCATGTATTGTCATCGGAAATACATATGTGTACAAAATTTCAAATCGATCAGATACGTGGAAGTCGTTCAAAATTGACTTGCAAGTTTTGAAATAAACAAACACACAAACTAACTAACTAAAAAATTTCTTTTGCAAGTCTTGTCTTGAAAATCTAGATAAGACAAGACAAGAGTCTAGAAAGTCTAGATCTAGACGGCAACACTACTTATAATAGAATATATAGTTCTAGGCTCAGATAGACCTGACAGTCGGTGGCCCTTAAAAATTAAATTAATATAAACAGCTTACTTCTCCCTTAACATCGGATCCAATCCCACAGTCGGTTCGTCGAGAATCAGGAGTTCTGGTTCATGCACAAGAGCGAGTGAGAAAGATATTCTTCGCTGTTCACCTCCACTACAGTTCCTAATATAACGACCATCAGGTGGAAAATTCAACGATCTTGACAGAAATGTAAACCTTTCCCCTATTTTTTTCTCGGGCATTCCATATAAACGGCCGAAATAGTAAATAGATTCTTTGGCTGTAAACTCTCCGATCAGAGCTGTTTCCTAAAAAAATATTTCAAATAAATAGACCGATAGATAGTCTTTTAAACCTATTAATATAATCGATTGTCTTTATTCTATTAATACTACATGGATACAATAATAAATGAAGGGGGTTACCTGGAAAGTAATCCGAAGTTAATGATATTTTGGTATGTTGTTTGTGGGTACTCTGTGGAGTAGAATATGAGTTTTTGACCTCGAGGACCCTGTGTTAACGTGGGAGGAGCCGAAAAACCACGAAATTTTACCACCTTTTTTGCTTTTTTCGAAATCTCTCAGAAACAGTCGACTTAAGCAATTCTTTCATTATGTAATGTTTTAAAGAGGATTACATTTCCTACCATTTTTATTCCCACAACTTTTCTGTGGTACTAATGGTAAGCGCGCTGCAGCTTCTTGAAAATCACCCGCTCGGCTTTTTGTAACCTTGGTAACCAATGTGTAAAATGTGTATTTTCAATTTAAAGTTCGATGAAGAACAAAATAAATAAAACTATTGAAAAGAACAATACATTTTAACCATTGGTTACCAAGGTTACAAAAAGCCGAGCGGGTGATTTTCAAGAAACTGCAGCGCGCTTACCATTAGTAGTACCACAGAAAAATTGTGGGAATGAAAATTGTAGGAAATGTAATCCTCTTTAAAATATTACATAATGAAAGAATTGCTTAAGTCGACCGTTTCTGAAAGATTTCGAAAAAAGCAAAAAAGGTGGTAAAATACCAAAATATCATTAACTTCGGAATACTTTCCAGGTAAAAAGTACCTGACTGCTGGACTATTACGGCACACAATACACATTGTACATTATCACATATACACTTTTCTTATATACATTGTGATAATAAGTGCATGACTCATTCTCTATTATTTCCGAACCGTGATATAGGTAACAATAAAAAAAAAAAAAAATTTAATCATCTCCTGATGATGCCAACTTGGTTGTCGAAACGTACGTCGAGAGTGTTTGTTATGGTTTGGTGTTTTGTGGTAATTATAACATTTCGTGATATAGGTAGTATTATTTACCTGAGGCATGTAGCCAATCCGTGGTCCAGGAACGCCACTGTCAACCGATCCTGGCGTTCCACCCAACACGCAGATATCTCCGGAATCAATTTTGTGCAGTCCAACAATGCAATTTAGGAGCGTTGTCTTACCACATCCACTAGCGCCCAATAAACTATAACTGGTAATAAAGAATTTATAAAAAAAAAAAATTTGTGTTAATTAATAGAGCAGTGAATTCTAAACAAAATGCAACATAAATCACTTCATTCTGATTTCAAATCCGCTCAAAAATAATTTTTGAAATATTTATGTAAGCCCCGCTTGCTAAAAATCGTGACGTCATAATTGTATGAACGTGCGTTTATATAATCTTATTTTTAAGTTTATCTAATTTTTTAAAGACAGAGTTCACAATACTATTTAAAAATGATGATATTACTTACATAGTTTTTTTTCTAACAGTCATATCCAAATTTACAAGAACATCTTTACGTTTAGGGCCATCTAAAGGGCCAAAATGTTTGCGCGCGGACCTTACACATACCGTTTCGTCCATGACTAAAACGCGATTAACAACATTTCAACAGTGAACTTAACAAGTGATATATATGGAAAGGTTCAAAATAATTTATTTCAGGGCTTGACAAACTGTTTTTGTTTAACTGTCAAATAAATAATTAGGAACTATTAAGTAAACTCTTTGTTTTTAGAATTTCCTCAAACCGTATAATATATTGTCACAAAACTGATTTCTGAGTTGGCGGAATAAATATTTATTTACAATAATTAAAAACACAATAATAATGAATACAACAACGAAAAGTCAGTTCTAACAATCAACACAAGTAAACAATAACTAAACAGTAATTCTTAAACAAAGCAAAACAAAATAATAAATAGCACTTAACTAATAACTCGTAATTACTCGTAATTATTACCACATCATTTTTCCGTAACGCGACAAAAGAAGTATAACTTCAAAAAACTGATCTGTTGAAAAGTTACACAAAAGTTCTCTAATTAAATATCTACATATTACCTTATTTGGATTTTTTATTTTAAACAACAACCTGCCTATGCAAATCCAAAAGTTCACGCGAATGAAGTTGCGGGTACAAGCAGTATTCAGTAGTATTCAGAAAAAATTACACAAAACAAATAGGCTTAAATAGCCACTATCCTAAAATACGAAAGAATTCGGCAGGTTCATTTTCGAGAAAAAAAATGATAAATTTTATTGAAAAAATTATACTAGCCACTGGCGAATTAAATTTCATAGTATGTACTTGTTTTAAGGACTGACAATACAAACCTTTCTCGCTGATTATGTAACTTATAAAATTTTGATAAAATGCATATAATTTTTTAATCAGTTATTACCGATCGCTCTGGGGCTTGAGAATAGCCGAGAGTGTAGCAATGCTGTTGTTTACATGGCATTGCTATGGTTCCTCTATTACAAGTCCCCAGTTCCCGGGTTCTAGCCCGAGAGCCGGTAAAAGAGTCATTTGGATTTTCAATTTATTATTAAAAAAAAAATAATGAATTGAAAATATGAATTGGTGCTAGACCCAAATAACCTTAGCTGTTGGTGGTCTTTAAACAACACAACACACACCGATCGCTCTGCCGAGATGCCACATTTAACGAATATTGAAAAAACAGACATAGTTTTATTATATGGCGGAAATTCTATAAAAGCACGCAGGCGGCCGTATAAGGAGAGTAATTCAATAACTGTGAGCATGTTTTCTTCTTAATACAATAATTAACGGAGTATAAAATTTAATCAGTAGGTTTACATCGCATTAACTATGGACATTAACAAAAAACATCACAAAAAACCATATATGTAATACTCCTATATTGCTTGCGCCCGTAAGTGGAAGTATCAGACCGCAAGTGAATGACTGTTTCTATCTTTGTCGAGAAATCCATCTCGCTGTGCGCAAACGTAGCGACATTCGATTCACATTGTTTCCATAGCAATTTCGGAAATATTATTATCACTACTAACCTTGTTATTATCATAGATCAATTAATATTATCAATTGTTCATGCGCATAAGAGTCGACGTCTTGCGAGAGAGACAAACATTTGACAAATTCTACACATTTATTCAACGATCGTTTCGGGCTTCTAACCCATCATCAGGAGTTTACTTTAAAACTCAGTTTTAAAGTAAACTCCTAATGATGGGTTAGAAGCCCGAAACGATCGTTGAGATGAATAAATGTGTAGAATTTTTCAAGTGTTTGTTTACTAATTTTTATTCAATCATGTTATACCAAGTGCCTAGCGATAATTATATAGAATTTAGACATATATATGTCTGCACCGTAGTCTTTACGCCCGACTCCAGACCCCGGCTAGCAATATAGAAGTATTACATATATGCAAAAAAAACCATCAAAAAAACATCAATAAATGCTTTTGTTTTTATTATATGCATCGACTACTTTGTACCTTGAATTTATGAAACAGAAGTAACACAATTGGCACATAAAAGCGTATTTTAGACAAGAATATTTCCCTCCATTAAAATATTTTACTTTGTGAAAATTAGTTGCGAGTTTTTTCATCCTTTGCATATTTTAATAGGTACTATTATATTTCATAACCGAATATAGACGATTTATCAGGTTTTTTTCAAGGTTTTTTTTTATAACTGATCACAGATCGACACACATAAAAAATGTGAGCAATGCTAAAAACGTAAGATATGTATAATGTAATAGTAAATAGAGAATTTAAAAAAACGGAACCCTTTTACTATTAGTCAACGGCCTAGGCGACTTAGGAAAAATAAAGGAAAAACATATTAACAAAGGGATTTTGCGGAAAATTGCTAAGGGTGGTCCCCTTACTAACATAGTAAAAATCCCACCCTTCACATTGTTTTTTTGTTTTAAAGCCACCAACGTGGCTTTAAAACAAAAAATAATAAATTGAAAATAACCCTAGCTGTTGAGCTAGGGTTATTTTCAATTTATTATTTTTCAATAATAAATTGAAAAAATCCAATTGACCCTTTTACCAGTTTTCGGATAAAATCCGAAAACTGGAGGTTTGTAAAATTTATAAACATTTTTGTCGATAAAACAGTCCTACTAGGACGGATTATAGACAAGTAACATTTTTCCAATTCCAAGGACATTATTTTATTGTTATTGAGACATGAAAAAATGCAAATATATTTATATTCTATAACTGGTTACAAAATTACAAAAATGCACGTTGTAAAACGCATCGTCAGAAAATCCGGTTTGAAACCAAATGACCTTAGATTGTGACCACACATATTATGATTTTCTGCATAAGAAAACCATTGTAAACGGTTGCCATAGTAACTTACATATATTATGACGCGAGTCGTGCCACGCTGCGCTGTGCTGCCAATTTGCGCTGACCTGTTCAATCCTGTAGTTTACAAAAGAACGCGCTGTGCTGCGTCACCTCACACGCGCTATACGTGTCTCAATTTGCGCCTTGCAAAGGTTCGTGATAGCTTTGCGTGCGACGGTGTATAAGGCTCCGAGCCTCTTGCATTGTTGCACCCTTCTACGACTGCATACGTCAGTCTCCCTGATTCTATGAACGAATCGTTTGTTTTTTAATTCCGTTTATTTCTACTTTGCCAAAAAAAGGAATATTCAAATCAACCGGTTGCCCACTCTACTTGGGATCTCATAACTTCGGCAAGTCTAGCCCTCTACCGTCGCGCCGAAAGAGGAACCCATATTTTCCTCACTTTTTAAACAACAGCGAATGCACGGAGATTAGTCTCCTTTCTCTCTATCGTCCATGTCCCATTTATCCAAAAATTGGTAAAATTTTCAATTAGATTTTCAATGTATTATTACTAGGTAATAGATTAAAAATATGTATTGGTGCTAGGTCCAAATAGTTTTAGCTTTTGGCGACCTTATAAAAACAGCAAACATTGTTTAATTAGGATGCATCATTAAATACAATGCTGTTTTCAGCTTTCATCTTCCGGCTGCGGCAGCACCGCGACGCTCCTGCTGACGCCCAATGGTGTGAACGACACTACAATCGGTGGAAGTAACCACCAACTGTCGCACTGTCAGCAACACCAGCTTCAGCAGCAACGCAATTCGCTAGCTGTACCGACAACTGAATACCCTAGCAGATCGGGCAGCACATCGCCAGATACTTGGAGTATGTCTGACCTGCAGCAAACTGGCCGGAGACTGACAGCGGCTGGCGTCTGCGGTAGAGCAGCCAAATTCAAGCGACAGAAACGTGCGGCCAAAACGCTCGGTATTGTCGTCGGAGGATTTTTATTATGCTGGTTTCCGTTCTTCTTGCTGCTGCCTATAGGTTTGTACTTTGAAATTTGTACTACTTTAATTTAATTAATCCTGCTATGCTGAGTTCCTGCTGGTTTCAGTGGCGAACTAAGTGGGGGGGGGGGTGACTGGCCCGGGCCTCTGATCCTGGGGGGCCTCCGAATTTCGAGAAGTCCTTCTTAATCAAATCCCAAACAAGGCCAAAATATGTTTAGTAAGTAAGAGGCAGTTTGGAGTTGGAGGCTCCGTACGTATATAAAATATAAACGTAGGTTTTTTTGTCAGCCATTACATCTATATTATTCCTTTTTTACGAAATTTACACTACAAATACATCAATTTCTAAGCAGACCTGGGGCCTTATTTAGTTCTGCCGCCCCGGGCCTCCGACCGGCTTAGTCCGCCACTGGCTGGTTTTAATATAGGTCCTAGATTCCTACCGTTCTGACTTTTGTTCTTCCTACTATTACCACGTACCCACCAACTGAAAATTAATCCTACTATTTTTTAAATCTTTCTATTGGTTTATACATAAAAAGACCTCCTGTTGCAATAATTAGTTCAATTACCAACTACATATAATATTTGTTTTAAAATTAATCCTGCTGTGTTGATTTGCGTTTTTTCTGCAGGAACTTATAGATATATACACTGATTTCAGATTAATCGTGCTGTTGTTATCTGAGTGCCTGCAATAATAATATTATCTACAGTTTTGTAAATCGCTCTTAGATGTACGATGTACCGCAGATTTCTCTACTTCCTTGTTTTATCAGTAGGTTTCTACACTAGCTTAAAATTAATCCCTGCGGTACTGACACTTCTCCTGACATAATTCCGTGTCGCCTTAGAAAATACGAGCTGAAGTTTGAGAACCATCGAAATAATAATACATACATTATATTTTCATAACCTTTTTATGTATGCAATCATTATTGCAGTTCAGTATGGAAGTTTGCTTAACAACTGGAAATTTTGTATCTGTAAAAGTTTTTTTGGAATTAAATGAATTTTTATCTAACTAAACATTATTGATATATACAACCTCGTTTTTTAACTTCCCATTGGAAGTTATTGTAATGGGTCCGAAAATCGAAATCAAAAAGGAAAAAAAATTTTTATGTTTCAAGGTCGCTACACTATTTTTACACTACTTTTAGAAAGATGTCTGTGTGTGTGTGTGTGTGTACGTATGTACGTACGTACGTACGTACGTACGTACGTATGTATGTGTCAATTTCTTTCTAAGACGAAATCTCGAGAACGAAAAATGATATCGACTACGTTGGGGTGCCAATCGACGCGTATTAACGTAAATATGATCTGAAAGGAATTTTTTTAAAATCGGTTCAGCCGTTCTTTTTTCTTAACCAAATAACCTCCAAAAAAGTAGATTTTACACAATATCTCGCGAATAAAAAATTATATCGACTTCGTAAGGGTGTCAATCGAGGCGTGTTAACGTCATTTTGATCCGACATAAATTTTATAAAAATCGGTTCAGCCGTTTTTTTTTTTTTTTTTAATTATTGATGTTTTAATGATTGAAATGATTACTTTTCTGTGTAATATCTAATTTAATTATTGTTATTAAATATTTATCAAACTGGGAAGTTCGTCGTGTGGACCTCAAGGGTCGCACTTTAGTCCTAATAAACGACCCACCTCACGGCTTGTTATGTATGCAATCGTTCTTGCAGTTCAGTATGGAAGTTTGCTTAACAACTGGAAATTTTGTATCTGTAAAAGTTTTTTTGGAATTAAATGAATTTTTATCTAACTAAACATTATTGATATATACAACCTCGTTTTTTTATTTTGATTTTATTAACATTAGAGAACATTATAAGTGGCAAAAATGTCATTTGTTGATCCTTATTGTATATTCTACTAAAATCAAACGAACATGATAGTTAAATTGTGTAGACTTTCACGGCCGGTTTCCATTGTCAAACAAGGTGAAAAATTCTTCCGGGATGATGAGCCGTGGTCAACTAGAGTTTTTCCAAATGTTTCGTCTCTAACTGTGATACGGGGTTTACATGCAGCCACTGCCGCTGCTACTCGCGCTGCCCGCTGTCCTGCCCTGTATAATTCCACGGCAGCCTTTGAGGCAAGTGACTGTTTACATACAGCTACTGCGCCTACCGCATTATTCTCCAGCAATAATGGAGGACGTAGAAATTGCCGCGGCCACAGTACTCTGTTTTTTGAGTTTGCAAAATTATATAAATGTTTTAAATAGACATGTGATAGAAAAAAAACGTCGACGTCGCAAAAGACGATGGTGGATGACAGCGATTCATCGCAACAGAACCTTGTTAGTATTTTTTATGAGAAGGATCCCATAATAATCTCTCAGTTGCATATAGCTCTAAAAACTTTAGCACTTGATCATTGGTCCACTCAATCATGGGCATAACGCGAATAAACAAATAAGTTTCGGATCGTGCACTTGGTTAAGCAAAAAGAATAGACAAAACAGCGGGCAGCATGTAAACGGTCACTGCCGCTCGCGCTGCCAGTCCTTTGACTTCCGTTCAAAATACCGCCACTGAAGGGAGCGTACGGCAGCGGCAGTGGCATGAGCAATGGCAGCGCGAGCGACGTGTTTACATACTCGCGCTGCCCAATTTCATGCCCAATTCCCTGCTCACTGCCGCGGAAGTGAGCTGCATGTAAACCCGGTATGAGAGACATCTTCAGTGGCACAGTTACGGCGACGTGAGCTTCGACGTAGACACAAAGAAGAGACTTCTTTGTGTCAACGTCGAAGCTCACGTCGCCGTAACTATGCCACTGAAGATGTGTCTCACAGTTAGAGACGAAACGTTTGGAAAAACTCCAGTTGACCACGGCTCATCATCCCGGAAGAATTTTTCACCTTGTTTGACAAACGAACATGATAGTGTTCGCCCACTTCCTATTTTTACCAAAGACGTAAAAATATAATTAACGTCTTTGGTCTCTACAGTTTCGTACTTGTAAATTTTTAATGATTTTTTTTAAATTTCAGTGGCCATTAGAGAAAGCAATCATCGTGCCGATATTGCACCTGAGAAGTTCATACCATTCGAATTGGCTTTCTGGTTGGGTTACTTCAACAGCTGTATAAATCCAATAATTTATGCATGTTCATCACGGGAACTCCGTCGTGCATTCAGAAGCATACTGTGTCGACGCTGCAACCGACGTCGATATCGTATGCCGGCAATGACAGCAAGTGTCAGAAAACACGCGTCAATCGATGCCAGTGGCACCATCTACTCCGGACATCATCTGTGCATCCAGCAGGCCAAGTATATCGGAGAACATGGCAGGCCATCTGCTGTTAGCATTTCGCTTTAAGAGAATGCATTGTACTCTTCAACGGCTTTTTGTAAATTTTCAATTTCAAAACGAAACAACAAATTAAATTAAAAACTTAATGCGTGTTTCGATCAGCTTTCTCAAACCTAGAGAATTGAATAATGAATATAATAATTCGAAAAGATGTGCGTTTTGATAGTGAAATTAGTATCAGCAAGAGGATGTTACAACTTACAAGTAACATAATATAAACAACGATATTTGTTGAGTATTTTCAAGCTCGGGGCAAAATTTAATAATGCTAATAATTCTAGGAAACGCGTATTTTGCTAACCGGATTATCACTATCTAGATTCTAGAAGATATAACGTCTATAAACAACGACCACGGCGTCTCAATGATCTCGACTCAGTCCAGGAACACAATTTTAAATAAATAAATGGTACGCGTCCGTCGCACTGACCTTCTCGCTGAACTGCATCGACTGTGAATTTTAGTTCATCAGTAATAGTAGATTGAATGCCTAGATACGTAATGGGGCATATCACGGCGAGTGATGACAGTATGTAAAAACGAGCTATAGCGAGTTTTTACAGTCACACGAGCCGTAATACCATTACATCCGAGACATATATGGTATTTTTTGCCATACCCACTACAAATTACCTACTTTTCACGTCATTTTCTGACAGTTCATTTGCGTCGCCATCTTTCCTTCTAGTGTACCGCGAAGTTCGTGCAAGTAAGTAATGACAGGCGCACGCAGGCGTATAGAGCGAATAAACAGAAGTTGCTATGGCAACCGTTATTTTCTGCGCTAGTGCAGAAAGTAAACCATTTTCCGCACACCTGCCTGTTAAAAGGGTCATAAATGGCCGATATACATACATCGAAAGTAGCTATTTTGTAGTGGGTATGGCAAAAATAGCCTTTCTGGATTTTTTCGAGACAAGTGAATGGTGGCATAATGTAGGGTATTTTCTAATTTTGTCTATTAGGATTTTTTCCCCCCTAAATAGGGATCATTTAATGGTCCCTATTTAGAGGAAAAGAAATAGAAAAATCCTAATTCTTAAGTTTAAAATGTTGTTTCGATCCGTTAAACAGTGTATCAGATAGATTTCTGCACATACGGACGGACCGGCATCCAAAACTTGTTTTTAGGTCATCTTTTATGTGTAAATTGAAAGTTGATAAAGTTTTTTTTTTTTATTATATTAATTATTGTTTCTTTCTACTAAAATAGAACGAATTTAAAAAATTGTAGCAAATGCAGCATTATCAATTAATCAATTATTAATTATAATAAATGTTTTATAAGATAGAGAAAAAAATTTGTTCTTGTTTGAAATAATCGTGTTTTGTTGTTTAAAATAAATATTCTTTATTTTCACAAATTATATGTGTCTAAAAATGATTGATCTTTAGGAAATTTGTTATAAAATTTCCTAGTTGCAACGGGGGGGGGGGGGGCACCATCAATATCCGCACCGGGTGCCACCCATACTAGCTACGCCACTGCTGGTATTGAGTCCTATTCTTGAAATACTCAAATTAGGAACCTATTTATAACAAGCAAATATGGAAGTACCTGAATAATGTTTGTAATGAACATTTTCTAAAAAAATGTGAGATGTTTCGTGATCGAGCCGTATAAATAATACGTCCAGGGTACCTATTGTGTAACTCGTTTTTAGTGATTTCACTCATGTGAGTTTGCTCATGCGATTGTGTATTTTCACACAAGTGAAAAGTGAACTTTTTCACGTGACATTATTCACCATCGAATTTGTCAGTGAAACGTGAAATAAGAGTGAGACAGAGAATAAATTGAAAAAGGACACATATAAAAATACCTTAACATGACAGCTTTGTTCTTATAGATACCTAGATAATAAAAGAAATGCAATAAACGATAATACACAAATTTGAAATATCTTAATTTTTTAAACATAATTATAGGCAAAGACACATTATGAATTTATATATTTATTTATAATAAGTACATAAATTTGAAAATAAATTTCTCTTTAATTTTTTGAACATAATTATACGCAAAGACACATTATGAATATATAATATAAGATCGATAAATTAAATTACAAAGTTCACTTTATTTATATACTTCATCAATTTTTGATTCTCTTTACGTTCATTGTTATTTATCTGTCAAACACCGCATAATATAACCTCATATCCGCATTAATTTGTATTTTTAAAGTGAAAATATCCAACAAAAAATAAAATCCCTACTTTGTGGCCTAGTGATTTCACGAGTGAATCCATATGTTACACAATTGAGTGAAAATTTTCACATGACATGAAAATGTGAAAATGAACACATTCACAAAAGTTACACAATAGCTCCCCTGGTTGTAAAATGTATACACAATATTATTTAAATATTAATTTTTTTATTCGATGATATTATACACAAATTTGACGCCCGAAACGTATCTGCATGGCACGGACACGAAACGGCTGTGTATAAATTAGACTTTTATCAAGTCAACATTGAAAACAAAAATTAAAAGCTGTGTTTTAACTGTACCTATTTAATGTTATGTTTTTGGTGCGTTTGGTATCAAGGTGTAGTGTAAAAAGTGTAAGCACTTTTGACACTATTACGTTTGTTATACAAAAGTGTAAAATAACTGATCTGTTTGTTATTTCAGTGTGGGACTAAAAGTGTAACAACTATTAGTCCTGACTTTTGAGCAGGTGCACGTAGTGTAGTGTAGGTCACGTGATATATGTCTGAATTGACAATCGCTTTGACAGATTTGATACTTTTTTCGTACTCAATTTTTTACATTTTTTGTCTCTTAAAAATGAATGAGTTTCAAAATGTAATGGTACAAGATAAATATGGCAGCGCAATGGGAAACCCAGCAAGTCCAGTTTTAGCTAACATTGTGATGGATTACGTTGTTTCCAAAGTACTAAAAACTTTACCATATAAAATTCCGATACTAAAAGTTTACGTGGATGACACTTTCATTGCAGTTCCCGAAAATAAAATTGATGATTTATTACAAAGATTCAACCAGTTTAATGAAAAGATTCAATTCACTATGGAGAAAGAAGTTGATAAATCAATTCCATTTTTGGACACCTTAGTAACACGCTCAGCTTCGGGAGAATTAAAAACGAATTGGTATATGAAACCTTCCCATTCAGGCAGGCTTCTGAATTTTCGATCTAACCATCCAGTGCAGCAGAAAATTAGTGTTATAAAAAGCTTGTTACACAGGGTAACAAAATTAAGTCACCAAGACTACCATAAGGACAATTTTAAGAAAGTTGAAAATATCTTAAAAGCTAATAATTACCCTGTCAACTTTATACATCAATGCGTTAATAGGTTTATAGAGGACCAAAATCACCTAAATAACACGTTGGATACTGTGGATGAAAGAACTAAGTCTACCAAGATTTATGTTAGATTTCCATTTGTGAAGAACTTGTCTTATAAGATCAACAGATTATTTTCGAACACAAATATTAAGTTGGTGTTTTATAACTTAAATAAATTGGATAGGTTATTCACAAGACTTAAAGATAAGACGCCTATCTCACATCAATCTAATATTATTTATAAAATACCTTGTGAATGTAATAAGTGTTATGTGGGACAAACTAAACAGTTATTAAAAAATAGAATTTATCAGCACAAAATGGACTGTAGAAACATAAACTTATTAAGTGATAATAAAACGGCGTTGTCATCTCATCATTTCGACACTGGGCATAAATTTCTTTTCAATGAAGTTCAAATATTAGATAAAGAGTCAAATTGGAAGAAACGCAATATCAGTGAAATGTGTTTTATTAGAAAAAACAATTCAATCAATTATAGAACAGACACTCAAAATTTAAGTAGTCAGTACAATTATATTATGAAATTATACTAATTTTTGTATTATTATTATTATTGATTGTTAAAATTTATAGTCAACATAATTTGTTACCATGTTACCATGTTTTTGTCTTATGTACCCTGTCTTATGTTAATTGCTATGGTTAGTAATTAATATTAATTTTCATAAATATTGTTATTTTTATGATTGTACTTGAAAAAGTCTAAATCTATAGACGAAACGTCGTACATTTAATTTAATAAATCAAATTATTTTGTCCACTATCCTGCGATTTTGCTTAATTTTATTATAAATATGGCAGTGAGTTTAAAATTTTTATGACCAAAAAAAACTGTAAAAACTAGAAATAATGAACTCAGCCAATCTGTCATTAATTTATTTTGTAATGCGCATGTACACTAGCCCGTTTGTTACAAGTGTACATTTAGTTGTGTACATTTAGTTTACACTTTTGGTGAACTTTTTACACTTTTCAGTGAAAAATTTACTACACTACACTACACTACACCTTGATACCAAACGCACCTTTTTATAAATGTTAACTTTTAACGGGTGGAGCAAAATAAGCTGACCAATGTGAATCGAAGATAACTGTTGCAAAGACATAAAATATCGTTTGTTTTTTGACGTCTCTTTACAACAGAAATTGTATTTTTTTATTTATTTAAATATTTATTTTACATTGTTAAAATTTTTACAAAAGGAACTCGTCGGTAGTGCAGCGAAAATTTCTCGTTCTGGCGATATAGCATGACCTGTGAAGTCACTTGATTTGACGGTACCTAATTTATTTTTGTAGGATTATTTAAAAGAAATTGTGTAGGGTCAACAATCTTCAAACTCTAGGAGAATATCCGCCACAAAATCAACAACCCAACGCGAACGCACAGCGGCCCGGAGTGTTAAAGAAAATTATGTTGAATAAAAAAAATTTCTGCATTGCTGAAAATGATCGCCCTATTCTGCTCCACCCGTTATTATTCGAATCTTTAATAATTAATTTTGTAAGAAAGATATTGTATAAGAAAGATTGCAAATAATTAAACCAGTTTAGAAAATTAAAAGTGTTGTTTCTTTCTTTATTTTGACTTTGATTATACACGGTGTCCCAACGAAAACTTGTACCCCCGTAAAACTCGACAAAATGAACGTTTTGACAAAAATCCAAAAACACGTCGATTTGTATATCAAAAGGGACCAATTTGTATGCAAAAATCATTCTTGCAACTCTAGCTCTGCGGGGGGGTAGCGACTCCTCCCAAAATTTTTAATGGAATGGGGGTCAAATGATCCCTAATTTGGAAGAGTTTTTCATTACTTACACAACCGTATTTGTTTTTTTCGAATGAATTGTAGATTATAGACGCTCGACAACAGAGGTCATTAGCGTCTGAATTTGTTTTTTTCAATTCGATCGATTTGTTACCAAGAAAGTTTCCAAGTTAAAAAAACTAATAAAAGCACAAAAAGGTTTGAACTATCGAATGTATTGCTCGAAATGACCTCCACCAATTGCCATACAATAATAACTTGGAAACTTCAAGAAGCAATTTCTAGGTAACAAATCGATCGAATTGAAAAAAACAAATACGGTTGTGTAAGTAAAGAAAAACTCTTCCAAATTAGGGATATTTGACCCCCCATTCCATTTAAAAATTTGGGGGGAGTCGCTACCCCCCGCACAGGGCTAGAGTTGCAAGAATGATTTTTGAATAAGAAATAAAAATTGATCCCCTTTGATACAAATCGACGTGTTTTTGGATTTTTGTCAAAACTTTCATTTTGCCGAGTTTTACGGGGGTACAAGTTTTCGTTGGGACACCGTGTATATTCACTAGATTAATAAGAAAAAAACTTATAAAAGTAGGTATGTACCTACTGAAATATCAACATAATCCTCTTTGCCTTGTGAGTTGTGGTTATACAATAAATTGTGTTTATTGTCACCCTTTGTCTGTGAAACAATAACAAAAAAAAACTCTCCAAATTCTAAATTTGTCATGCGTACGAGGAACACGATTTCATAACATTAATGCAAACATAACAACCGATCACGTTAATACGCGAGAGAAATGTTAAATTTGTTATTGGTGAAAGTGTTTTGTTTAATACTGACTAACCGATTATTCAATGCGTTTGCGTACAGTCCTAGTATTATTACAATTCTGTGATCTCATACCACTATGACTAGAGGATTACATTTACATAATGTTTCATTTTTTCGAATTTCAGTTTTCGCTGAAACGTGTATTATGTTTTAAAAACAATGAACATATTCGTGCAGTATTCGGTCAAAGTATCCTTATACTTAGGTTTTTTAGGATAGATGGCGATCGCCAGAGGCACCACCTCCCTGGATCCGCCTCTGAGTTACGCGATCTTTGTCGATCCTACCTATATCATGTATCTTCGGGATATTACTATATTTAGGAAAATTCACTAGGTAGTAGGTACTCGCATATTCCTAGTAGTACAGACCTGTACTTTTCACAAAATTCACGAGTGATTCTAGAGTGTCATATGATGTCACATCTTGTTTATGTATCCAGCGTGCAGGTCAGTAAACCTCCAACTGCAACTGGAAGTAAGTATGTGTTACGTCTTTACATAATGTGCCTACTACTTACTATACCACATCAAGTAGGAGTAATCAGTAGTAAACGCAACTGCATCGAAGGTTGTTAGTACCTACTTCGCAAATCGGAATGTAACAGTGTTTTATTGAACGCTCTTCTAAAATTACGAATAGCTTTCTTTGTTTTCCGTTTAGTTGGTACCGGTAAGCACAATAATATTATAAAATAACAAGCCGTGAGGTGGGTCGTTTATTAGGACTAAAGTGCGACCCTTGAGGTCCACACGACGAACTTCCCAGTTTGATAAATATTTAATAATAATAATTAAATTAGATATTACACAGAAATATAATCATTTTAATCATTAAAACATAATTATTAATTATTTTTAACAATAATTAAAAAAAAAAAAAAACGGCTGAACCGATTTTTATAAAATTTATGTCGGATCAAAATGACGTTAACACGCCTCGATTGACACCCTTATGAAGTCGATATAATTTTTTATTCGCGAGATATTGTGTAAAATCTACTTTTCTGGAGGTTATTTGGTTAAGAAAAAAGAACGGCTGAACCGATTTTGAAAAAATTTCTTTCAGATCATATTTACGTTAATACGCGTCGATTGGCACCCTAACGTAGTCGATATCATTTTTCATTCTCGAGATTTCGTCTTAGAAAGAAATGGACACATACATACGTACGTACACACACACACACAGACAGACATCTTTCTAAAAGTAGTGTAAAAATAGTGTAGTGACCTTGAAATATAAAAATTTTTTTTTCCTTTTTGATTTCGATTTTCGGACCCATTACAATAACTTCCAATGGGAAGTTAATAATAACAGGAGTAATTTCGTTTTCTTGCGGGTTTTTCGGGTTTTTTTTGTGACGTACCTAGACGGCAAAACATGTTTCCAAAATTTTTGTCTGTTTGTACCAACAATCAACATCAGTTGAAAATGGCTCGAGCAATTTTATTGTAACTTGTTACACTATCAATTGTTACTTATCCAAACTTTTTATCCGGCTATGATCGAGTTAAGATAAGGTTTCTGTCAAAACGAATCCAAGGGTCAAGGCTAATCTATATTAATATATAAATAGGTTCTGTCTGTACATATAAATTATTTTTTTGTCAAATTTCGTGATGAATATTTGTTTTATGATGCACTTAATTGATATTTACCATTTTTGAAATTTTTGTCTGTCTCTGTCTGTCTGTTTATGTATGTCCGCTTATAACTAAGCAACGGCTTGACCAATCTTAATGAAATTTGGGATACAGTAAGATCATGAGGTTGCGCACATGATAGGTCCGAGTGAAAAAAGTGATCTCAGAAACTACTCAACCGGTTGAGATGAAACTTTGGTGAGTTGTTGTGCGCAAATCCGCGAAGCTTTCTGAATTATATTATATGGCCGGTTCGGCTTCGCCCGGGTGAAAAAAGTGAACTCAGAAACTACTGAACCGATTTCAAATTTTTTTTCACTGGTATAGGTGATACTTTGCTTTAGGGCATAGGCTATAATAATAATTGGTCGAACCGGTTTCGCCAGAGTAATCGAGCGAACGAGCGCCGCGAGTGAGTATTGTATTAATAAAATTCGAGCGAACGAACGAAGCGAGAAAGTAATGCATTAATAAAATTCGAGCGAACGAGCGAAGCGAGTGAGTAATGTATTAATAAAATTCGAGCAAACGAGCGAAGCGAGAAAGTAATGCATTAATAAAATTCGAGCGAACGAGCGAAGCGAGTGAGTAATGTAATAATAAAATTCGAGCAAACGAGCGAAGCGAGAAAGTAATGCATTAATAAAATTCGAGCGAACGAGCGAAGCGAGTGAGTATTGTATTAATAAAATTCGAGCGAACGAGCGAAGCGAGAAAGTAATGCATTAATAAAATTCGAGCGAACGAGCGCCGCGAGTGAGTATTGTATTAAAAAAATTCGAGCGAACGAGCGAAGCGAGAAAGTAATGCATTAATAAAATTCGAGCAAACGAGCGAAGCGAGTGAGTAATGTATTAATAAAACTCGAGCGAACGAGCGAAGCGAGTGAGTAATGTATTAATAAAATTCGAGCGAACGAGCGAAGCGAGTGAGTAATGTATTAATAAAATTCGAGCGAACGAGCGAAGCGAGTGAGTAATGTATTAAGATTTAAGAAGCTAATGTATAAAGAAAAGTAATATAATATAAAGAAGAGTAATCTATACTAATATATAACATTTTTTGTATGTTTGTATGTTGGAAATGATTTAACTTAAAATTTATTTGACGGATTCAACGAATCCAAGGGTCAAGGCTAATCTATATTAATATATAAATAGGTTCTGTCTGTACATATAAATTATTTTTTTGTCAAATTTCGTGATGAATATTTGTTTTATGATGCACTTAATTGATATTTACCATTTTTGAAATTTTTGTCTGTCTCTGTCTGTCTGTTTATGTATGTCCGCTTATAACTAAGCAACGGCTTGACCAATCTTAATGAAATTTGGGATACAGTAAGATCATGAGGTTGCGCACATGATAGGTCCGAGTGAAAAAAGTGATCTCAGAAACTACTCAACCGGTTGAGATGAAACTTTGGTGAGTTGTTGTGCGCAAATCCGCGAAGCTTTCTGAATTATATTATATGGCCGGTTCGGCTTCGCCCGGGTGAAAAAAGTGAACTCAGAAACTACTGAACCGATTTCAAATTTTTTTTCACTGGTATAGGTGATACTTTGCTTTAGGGCATAGGCTATAATAATAATTGGTCGAACCGGTTTCGCCAGAGTAATCGAGCGAACGAGCGCCGCGAGTGAGTATTGTATTAATAAAATTCGAGCGAACGAACGAAGCGAGAAAGTAATGCATTAATAAAATTCGAGCGAACGAGCGAAGCGAGTGAGTAATGTATTAATAAAATTCGAGCAAACGAGCGAAGCGAGAAAGTAATGCATTAATAAAATTCGAGCGAACGAGCGAAGCGAGTGAGTAATGTAATAATAAAATTCGAGCAAACGAGCGAAGCGAGAAAGTAATGCATTAATAAAATTCGAGCGAACGAGCGAAGCGAGTGAGTATTGTATTAATAAAATTCGAGCGAACGAGCGAAGCGAGAAAGTAATGCATTAATAAAATTCGAGCGAACGAGCGCCGCGAGTGAGTATTGTATTAAAAAAATTCGAGCGAACGAGCGAAGCGAGAAAGTAATGCATTAATAAAATTCGAGCAAACGAGCGAAGCGAGTGAGTAATGTATTAATAAAACTCGAGCGAACGAGCGAAGCGAGTGAGTAATGTATTAATAAAATTCGAGCGAACGAGCGAAGCGAGTGAGTAATGTATTAAGATTTAAGAAGCTAATGTATAAAGAAAAGTAATATAATATAAAGAAGAGTAATCTATACTAATATATAACATTTTTTGTATGTTTGTATGTTGGAAATGATTTAACTTAAAATTTATTTGACGGATTTTGATGAATTTTTTTTAAATGTTCTTTATGATCCCAGAAGTGCTATAGGCTATGTTTTTCAACTTCTTAAATAAATTTTTGAGTTAATTAATAAATTAGATTTTTATTGGTTCTCTACTACTAACAAAACGTGAAATTGTTTTGAATTTTAGCGTATTGGCGGAGTCCTACTAACACCAGCCCGACTTCGCTTCGCAGAACGAGAGATTCTAGCAGGGGAGGAAATAATAAATCATAAATTATCTCTGAAACTGCTGAACCGATTCTAAAAATTCTTTCACTAATAGAAAGCTACACTTCCAGAGTGATATAAAGTATATTTTATTTTGATAAATTTCTCGCGGGGGGGATAATAAATCATAAATCGAAATATACCTACGTAAGCGAAGCCACGGGTAACGGCTAGTATAACAATAAAACTTAGTTTTTGGTTCGCGTAACGATCATAGTAGGTGCAATTTGAAAGGTCATGCTTTTAAAACGTAGTAAGTACCCATGGGCGTACTCAAGCTGCGCCTCTGGGATCTAGAAAAATTGAATTTCCCGCTATTGAACTAATTCACCGAATTGCATATTTTAATGATTTAGAACTATTGGACTATCGTTTACAACCTAATTAGGTATTTAAGTTTGAAAAAATATTAATTTTTTAATTTTTTCTAATAATTTAACATAAATAATATTGAAAATCGAAAAGAAAATTTTTTTTAAAGCTATAGATAAATTACTAAAAATTAATTAAAATGTATAAAAATTTAAAAAATATCACGTGACTTCAAAACGCGCCAGGAATGTTTGTGACGTCGTTATGTTAAAATGTGTCTGCATTTGTTGGTATTTGTGTATATGTATTACACATACTATCAAAAATAATAAATTTTTAACTTGGTAACCAAAGACCATAGATAACATAATGACGTCACACGCGTTCGGATTCTTTCGGCGCGTTATCGGAACTGAGTTTAAAAATTAATTTTTATTTAAATATAACTTTTTAATTAGTAAGCAAAAAAATTAAATAAAAACAGTTTTGCTATAAAACTTGATGTGGTCCTTCCATTTAAGTAAAAAAAAAAAAATTCGTTTAATAACCCAATTGCCGTATGATAATCAGATATCTCATAACTCTTGACCCCCCTCCGAACAAAATTCTGCATACGCCCTTGACAGTACCTACCTACTCTGTTTTGTTTTCAAATTTTTCAAAAACTGACTCAGCACATTCCTACTTTTATTTTATTTTAGCTGCTTCAAGATACAATGATAGACTGTTTATTATAAATCAAATTGGAAATAAGAAGGTCAAAATTTTCGCAGCGAAAACTGCATTTAGGTCAGTCATGCTCAGAGCAAAGCATCAAAACAACCGCAGCGGTTCAACAAAAGCTCTGCTGAACTTACAACTTAAGTTGTACTACACCGGAAATGACGATTGCACAAGCCACAGCGTATTTCATTATCACTGTCGTTTCCGTTTACATCCTAACGGCCGCAGAACAGACGCCATCTTTGAAAATGCGTTACAACTTCACTAACTTCATCGAATCGATTCCACGACCGCGATATATTGTAACAGGTAATAATCAATGTGCATTTGTTATTTATACCAACATTTAAACAAAAATGAACAATAGTTAGGGGAGAGTTGGATAAAACAGGATGGTCTGGTAAAACGGGATACCACGTTTTATTTCAAAACAAGTAGTACGATTTATCGGGTAGGGGCGGAACTAATAACTCTCGATGTCTACCTATGCCCGGCAAGTGATGTATCTACTTTAGTTTCACTGTGGATGACGTAACAGGTGAAAGTGTCAAAAAGTTAGGTTAAAAAAAAACCTATTTTTATTATCATGATTGGGGACCTTATAATATATTATGATAAGCGGCATAATATGCCGTAAATATTTCTAGTGTTGGTAATTAAGTCAAATTTTTCTCTTGATAACTTATTTGAAAGTCTGTATATTATGGTCTCCAAATTTAACACCCTGTATTTACAAAAACATTTATTATTATGTAGGTTTGTGATGTTAGTAGTTATTAATAAATTATCAAGATCAGCTGATTAACACTTGAGTCTGTAATGTTTGTGGGTAGGTAAGTCACGCTACAGCTCCATGGTCACCTACTTTCTTTAGGCCATCTGTTCTACATTCACTAGCAACTATCACTAACAGATTATAAAATTAAATGTTGCTAATATTATGCTGTTATCAAAATCTCAATCAAATCTTTCTAATTACGGAACTCAAATGTCACCATGACCTGATTATCTTATAATATTATTTTCGATAAATGATTACCAGATATTTATACCTAGGTATACGTAGGTACTAACCGGTACCCGTTTAACGTTTACAGTGAATGATCTGATTAGACGTTGGGCGCCATTAGTCTGGTTAGCACCAGGTGAACGTTTTTTCCCGGGTTCAACTAACGACTTCCTGGAAAATACAACGCCAGTATTCGTCATCTTGAAGCGTAACAAAACCTCTGTAGATGCAAACATACCGGCACCGAAAACATCAGGTTCTTGGTTTCTGGTTTCACGAGAGAATCCTGGTAAGCATGTATAATATTATTATTAAATAATCATTCGAATTAAATTTTTGGATACTTCAGTAGAAATCAATTATTATACAGTGTCCGCCAAAAAGTTCGCACCATATGGGAAAATTTTTTGTTTTTGATTTTTTTTGAAATTTGTAAGATTCCTTCCAATTCAAATTGCCAATCACAATGTAACTTATTCTATTTTCAGATGTCCTCCTTAAGAACAGTACATCATTTCTTTACGGCAATAATCCTCAAATTAAACCGGTACCAGTCTACGCTCTATTCACCCTGTGCTCACCATTTGCTCGTAAAAACATTTTGCCTAGCTATCAAGAAAATGCAGCATCTGATAACACTATTCCGTTATCGGAAAACCATGATAGCGTCTTGCAACAATCGCATCTGTTCTTCCACGTGACTTATTGGATGTTTTATCCATATAACGAAGGGAAAGCTGTTTGTACAATCAATAAAAAGTTTCCATTTCCAATACCTTTACTTTTCAATAAATGCTACGGACAATATAAAGACTATGGCAACCATATTGGCGACTGGGAGCATATCAGTATGTTATTTGAAGGTTATGAGCATCCAAAATCGATTTATATATCAGTTCATGACGCAGGCGCATATTATTTATATGATAGAATAAATGACGTCTTCAGATACGAACGGCAAGAAACGCGAAGTGGTATAATTCAAAAACCATCGTTTCCTAAATTAATTCGACTGTATGGTGAACATCCAATTTTGTTTGCTGCGAAAGGCTCACATGGTTTTTGGCCGGAACCGGGTAAGCATAAATATGTAAGAATGTCTAGCGTGTATGATAGCACAGGATTCGGTGTACCTTGGAATACGTGGCAGCGGTTGGAAATTTATGCGGCTGGAGAAAATGATCCTGATTGGATGAGATTCAAAGGTAGATGGGGAAATCCCAGAAGCGAGTGTCATCCACTTAGTAAATTAGGTGTAAATGTTTGTAAACAAGTTGACGGTCCTACTGGAATACCAATGAAAAAAACAAATTTCTATTGCCAGGCATAAAAACATTTTATAAAAACTATGTTATCTAACAAAAAATACACAAAAACATTTACCTCCAAATTTTTGGTAGGTATCTACAGATACGATACCTACTCTTGGTATCTACCTACAGTAAAAATGTTATTGTAGAAACTAAAAACTGATGTAACTAAGTTTATAAATTGCAAAAAAAATATTGGTGCATTTTGCCACTTACAAAGTAGGTAAAATTATCAAAAATTGTTTTTTACATCTTTTGAAATTGATTGTTGAGTTTTATTTTGTTTAGTACTTTTGTGAAATTAAAAACGAATTGTACAAGTGTTATTTTATTGCATTGTTATTGTAATAAATTGTTAATAAAATAATGTTATTATAATTGTTATTAATTATATTAGATCGTTTATAATTTATAAAGTAGGTAAGTACCTATCGCTAATTTAGGTATACTTAAACAACAAGTACATAAAAATGTTTGTCTATTTGTCGGAGATAGAATAATTAGGTATTCCTGTGGGAATTTAGAGAATTCTCAAGGATACTTTATTTATAGTTCTGAAAACTCAAATAATCAAATTGTATTTTCTTACATGAGCTGATAATGACTGTATGTTCAGTTTCATTTTACTTAAATTGTTTTATTACGGTAAGATTGGGCTGGGGGTAACATATTTTACCGTACGCAGTTATGGGAAAATACAACTTGCTTTATGAATTTTAAGAAGAAAGGACATAATTATTGGAAAATAGAATATGGAAAAAGGTGATTTTACGCTGAAGACAATCGAGTGAAGACCTGGTAACTGTGAATTCGTATCTCAGTGTAATATTACCGTTAAGCGAGTATATAAATCAAATTGTTTATTAATCAGATCGTAGTGTGAGTGTTATTATTATTGTATCCGAACCTGTGAATTATAACGCTTTGTCTACGTATTATTAATAAAAATGAGTGCTAACCAAAAGAATCGTGACGCAAATAATCCTGACACTCTGACATCAGAAGTGGAATGTATTCCAACGATATCTATGCAGGAATGTATTATGGCTATTATGCGAGAGTTAATCCAGTCGCTCACGCAGAGACAATATTCTGAATCGAGGAATATATCAATACCGAGGACCGAGGTTCAATCCTGAAGTCGCAGGCTCTGATGCAGCTGTGTGGTGTTCATCTGTTGATCTCGCAGTGGATAAAAATCCATTTCCGCGTTAAGTCGTGCTCTGGATGACTCTGCAGCACAATGGTTATCCCAGGTCGTCGTTCCTGGAATTACTTGGCTGCGGCTCAAAGAGTTTCCACTGCACGTTTTGGTGGCAAGGAAACAGCGGCATCGGCGCTGTTTAAAATTTTTAATGAACAAATACAATATATTTTCACTGACAAATCTAATCAAACCTATTTATAATAATATTTACATATACATAGACACGTTCTACTCAAATTTTAAATGTACGAAAATGTTATGCTTGTCTTTAATAGTCAATAGGTGAAAATATCAAATAGATTTTCAATATAATATCAATTAATAAACATAAAGACTAATTTATAAATCGATATTGCTCAAATCATCCCGCTGACCAAAAATCGTTGTATATTTACCCTAGGTAAAAAACGCTAGTTAGTTTTTGAACGCACTCAACAGATGTACTGTTTACTATCCTCCTGGTAGCGTTTTCTTTCATGTCGTTTTGTTTCATTACAGGGATGCTCAAAAATATATTGTGACAAATATCTATAAATGAAAAAAACAGTGATTAATTAATTAAAAAGTAAAAACCGATAATCTACTAGTTTTAAAGTGATTCTTTTGAAGTATTCGCCATAAGTTGTATATTAAATAATTTTATTTCTCAATCTCAAAACCAAAAACTCCAAAATGAATTGTAAGTAGGCATACAGTGTGTCAAAAATCTATACTAAAATAGGTTATACTAAATTAATTAGTAATGTATTACTATTCACTTATAGCTCAAGACAGCGGTATTGATATGAACAGTCAGAACAGTACAACAACATTATCCAGTAGTATGGAGGTAATAACCTATTTATTATGTATTTATCTACTATAATATATTGGCGTTGGTCGAATGTCGGGATCTAGTGGTCATTCCCTAAAATCTCTACGTTTGAGTTTCACATCATTGTGAAGAGTTTGGCGTTTTTTGAAATGTCTAACATTAATTACAAATAAAAGTAATGCACCTGCGCTCTTTGGTTATCAAAATAGATATGCATTCGGTTTACCATCAAGTCCATGCTCGTTGACACAGTTCTGTAGGTATAGAGTGGATAACGTATGTTATGCGTTCTATAAGACCATTGATATAGCGAGGTTTCGTAGCATACACGCGTTCCTTGACCATTCCCCATAACCAAAAGTCGCAGGGACTTTGGTAACCTTGCTGGTCAAGGAAAAGGTCCACCTCTTCCGATCCATCGTCTGCCAAATGCCTCGTCCGAGTATTTTCGGACTTGAAGAGCGTGATCGGTGATACGCGGGTGCACCATCTTGTTAGAAGTAATAATTCCTTAAGATAATTAGCTACCGATTGTCTTCCAAAAAAATTCTTCAACATATTGAAGCATGAAGTACCAGTTACAATCGGTTCATTAAAAAAATACTGATCGATTATCGGACTATTCCAAACATACCAATAGCACACAATGCGTTGAGAATCCCAAATGTGCTCTCTGCGTTCATCCGGATTCTCTGTTTAGTCCAAATGATACAGTTATGCGTATTTACTTTTCGACTAACACGATGTGGCTTCATCCGAGGAAAGGAACAAAACAAAAGAGTATTTGCGTCATATCCAAGAAAATTTGTACAGTTTGTATGTGATTTTGTCAGTATCAGAAAGTACTTGTACAATTTGAATGTGATATGGCTTTATTGTCAAATTAAAATTAAGAATTCTGTGAAGACTCAGCTTAAAAATCCTGGTTTCCGATGATAATTTGCAAGTTGATTCGCTTTTTGAACGCGTATGTTGAGTGAAAGTGTGAGTTGTGTTGAGCTTGTTGTTCCGGTTTTTTCTACTGTTTTGAAAGAAAGTGTGAAGGTTTTTAACAGGAATTGTGTGTTATTGCTGCATAAGGTGTCCACTAATGCATTGAAACATAAATTGTATGGAAAACAATTGAAAACTAATAGTGAAAATAAAAAACTACAGTACCTATACAGTGATTGAGGTTAACTGTCGTGTCAGAATTTGATTCCAAAGTCCAAACTTAGCTTCTCTTCCCCCCGCCTCCTAGAGAAGTAGTATAGTATAGTTAGGTTGAAGGACGTTGTTGTCATCATGTCAAAATTTCAAGGTACCTTACTGGGACTGCTGAAGGAAATAAACGTAAAATTAACTACGATGAAGAAATCATTAGAAAAGGTGCATAAGATAACAGAGGTCCATAGCCGACTACAAAATTGTAAATGTTCTCGAAGCTATTTTCCCTATGTTACTTTTTTTAAGCGGGCTTGAGAATAGCCGAGCGTGTAGCAATGCTGTTGTTTATATGGCGTTGCTATGGTTCCTCTATTACAAGTCCCCAGTTCCCGGGTTCTAGCCCGAGAACTGGTAAAAGTGTCAATTGGATTTTCAATTTATTATTAAAAAAAAAAAATAATGAATTGAAAATATGAATTAGTGCTAGGCCCAAATAACCTTAGCTGTTGGTGGTTTTTAAAACACAATTTTAACCTTTTTTAAGCCACAGCCTGTATTTTTGCTACTGGATAGTCAAAAAAATAAAACATTAGGACATAATATACGGGTAGGTACTATGGCTATTATATGCCTATATAATAACAAATTGATTTTAGATTCTTTAGTAGTCTGTTCTGAACAACTAATCGATCGATTTTCTCGTATTCGTAACATCGATTTTCACGTCAAATTTTAACCGGTCGATCGGTTAACCGGTTTTTAATCAATCGATCAATTTTCATATAAAATTTTAACCGATCAATCGGTTAACCAGTTTTCGTGCCCGGCCGTAGTATTCAGTATTGCGTTAACAACTTAACTTATACATTGTGTAAGTATCGACAACTAATGTTCAAAAAATTGTGTTTTAAAGACCACCAACAGCTAAGGTTATTTGGGCCTAGCACCAATTCATATTTTCAATTCATTATTATTTTTTTTTTAATAATAAATTGAAGATCCAATTGACACTTTTACCAGCTCTCGGGTTAGAACCCGGGAACTGGAGGCTTATAATAGAGGAGCCATAGCAACGCCATGTAAACAACAGCATTGCTACACGCTCGGCCATGCTCAAGCCCTAACTAATGTTCAAATATATGCGATAGCAACCCGTACTTTGAAGTGAGCTGTAATATAAGATTATAAAGGCTCGTGTAAACAATGTTAAGGAATAAGGAAATATTTTAGGTAACAATTAAAACAAATAAATTTTTTATTTATAATGTACTGCACGCTTTTTCAGCGAGCCCTAGGCTGTGGCCTTGTCGGCCTATTGGATAATTAGACCCTGATAATGTTAATGCGTTTAACGTCCGTTTCTCGACAATATGTCATAACAGACGACCTTCGCACCATTACTATTTTTCATTTTTGTCACTTCCCGTTGTTTTTTACATTTTTTAAACTTCAACCTTTTTTTATTAATAGCAATGTGCGAATGGAGGAATTACAGAAAATTAGGATAAGGTAGGCAACTTTGGATGCATAGGAGTGTGACAGGTAATCAGCCATGGCCTTGAATATGGCCGGTACAGGAATTACAGGGCCGGACTTACAAATTTTATAAAAATACTATTTTGCGAATAGTGATCTACTTACTGAAGGGTGTATTTAATTTGGTACAGAGGTTGCACTGATAATAATATTGAAATTAAGAGAAAAAATTTCTTTAAGGGATGTATTATTGGTTTATTTTTTTTTTTATTTTGTCCAAAAACAAATTTAAGTTCACATAATAACGCCACAATGCCTATATTAGCAAATACACTATATTATCGGCAGGGTTTGCCACTGCGACCCGAGTTTTTTTATAAATTAAGATTTCAAAATATGTAGTTAAGCGTCTGCGCACATAATATATTGACATCACTGAGGTAAAATCTATAGAGGACGCATACCGTATACAACTGCTTATACAAAATTGAAGCCAGGTTTGACGTCACATGTCACAACAAACATGGCGGCAACACACGGGATGGATTGGGAATATTATTCTCTTCTTCTTCTCACATATAAAATGAAGGCCTAATTGCAATGGCGACTGGCTTCACTTTTAAATGTTTATACTCCCATCTATAGCTTTAACGTCAACTGGTTGCTTTCCAATTGAGCACACAGCCACGGAGTGTGACACAGTGTGCGAGTCTTGAGTGTTCCATTAACAACTTCGCGTGACACCGTGTGGACACAGCGACACACAAGAAAAACTTGTGTGTTGGGCTTGTGTAAGCAGCAATGTTACCAATAATTTTCAAAAATTTAAAATTTTAACTGATGGTACACCTGTTTATAAATGTCAACTTTAAATGTAAGGTTTTTTGTGAGGTATTTCCTTTTAAACAGGTTATGATTTTTTTTCCCAATTGATGTTTAGTTTTATGAACTGATTTATGAACACGAGCACCATCTGTAGTTTATTTGAAGAAGTAAATCACGTTCCATTTATCGCATTTTACTCAAACACAGTGTGTTTTGCTGTGTTCACACTGTGTCACGCAGTGCTACGTAATTGGAAAGGACCCATAGATTGACATGAAGATTACACGCACATAGGACTCCTGGTTACATGCGTCACGCTTGGCGGTTGAACCAGAGAGAATTTAAGCATGCTTCTTTCTGGCTTGAGCAGTCCATGTACAATAAAGTATTTCCTATGCCATACATTATCAGAGCTCCCAGACGGTCACTTTTTAAGGGTTTAGTCCTTTTTTTAAAGCTTGATCCCTTTTATTTCCTTTTTTTGTAAAATGTCCCTTTTACTCCCTTTTTTCGTTGTTTACAATTTGATGTGCATTGAATATTGAATTTTATAAATACACTACTCACTCGCTTCGCTCGTTCGCTTGAATATTATAATTACGAACAAATTTGATTACCATAAAAAAAGTTATAGTGAGTCAACCTTAAAAGATAGACATATGCTGTCGTGGACTTTTTTTTAAAACTTTTAAAGGGGAACAATTCCGTCATACATGATTTTTGCGTAACTTTAACCGTTTACGCAGCGGAAGCTCTCAAAAGGAATAATTTTTCCCGTTTTTGCAACATTTTTTATTGATGCTCCGCTCCTATTGATCGTAGCGTGATATTATATAGCCTTCCTCAATAAATGGGCTATCTAACAAAAAAAATTTTTCAAATCGGACTGATAGTTCCTGAGATTAGCGCGTTCAACCAAACAAACAAACTTTTCAGTTTTATAATATTAGTATAGATGTAGGTACATAATACATTTCGAGAGCAAATACTTTAGTACTTTAGTTTAGTATTTGCTGAAGATGGGAGCATAGCTCTCGAAATCTACATACATAAATAAAATTATTGTGGTTAGACGTGACTAAACTCTTTGTTATTAAAAAAATTGGTTAATAAAAACATTATTTATAACAATCTGCGACAATAAACAACATCAACAAAGCAAAAATATTTTTTTGCTTTTATTTTGGATTTCTTTTTCTTATACTTACTAATTTTTAAAATTTAACACTAAATAACATATGCGACACACGTTCAATAAATAATAATATAAACTCTATAGTCTATAAACAATATAATAATTATCTTTCATTGTTGGTATAATATTTAAAGTGATTTTTGTTGTTTTTTTTCTGTTAAATTTTCGTCCTAAACCAAATAATGCGTGTCAATGACTGTTTTTATGGTTAGTTTTGTTCCCTTTTTGGTCCCTTTTTTTTGGACTGACAAGTCCCTTTTTCCCTTTTTTTGAGGTAGTAAGTCGCTGGGAGCCCTGCATTATTAATTGTTGTGTAAATGTGAATGATTGCACTAGACTTGTGTAGTTCACGAACGAACTAATTCGGCTGGGCGATCCTATGTGCGAACTGTAAGAACTAGTTCGCAGCCAATCAAGAAATCAGTTCGTTAGTTCAGTTATCCACCACGCAGTGAAGATGGCGGAAGAGAACTCACGACATACCTATAACCTGAAACAACGAAAATTTATTGGCAGTATTGGTTGTTTTACCGACTGTCAATTCTTTTTGAAATGTATTTTGGCGCTTTGGGAATCTTGGAACAGCAATAAGATTTCTACGAAAATTTGATGTGATGTAAATCAATATCTGATAATTTCATAGTTCAAATTTAATGTCTTTAACAGCGAACTAACGAACTATAAGAGCGAACTAGTTCGCGGAAGAATGATGAACTAAATTGAGCGCGCTTGTTAAAAGGGCACTGCACAAAAAGTTGCCGATAATAAACCGTTAGAGGCGCTGTCGTCGCTGTAATTGTAATATTTTTCAAAATATTGTGAGTATTTCGTCTACTAGCGTATAGAGGACACTAATATAACAATAATTTTTATAATTGATCTATGATGACAGCAAAGTTAGTAATGATATATTTCTGAAATTGCCATGGAAACAATGTGAATAAAAAATTTAAATATTTGAGAAATGTTGACACAAGTGGACACAAGTCGTGTCATAAATAGTTAATAATGTTGAGTTGAAAGTTGAAAAATTATAATTTCAGAGCAGAAAATTAATAAATAAGGACATTTATGAAATCTTATAGAACATGTGCGAAAAAATGTATAAATAAAATCTATTAAAACGCTTGAATCAATCAAAAAGAAATAAAATCTGAGTCAAGAAGAAAGCATTTATGAAATTTCTCCTATTAGAAAAAAATAACTCTATGACAGATCTTGGAATTAGGCAATACGTCTGAAAAGCCCAAAAGAAGAATAATTGAAGTGTAATAAAGATTTAAAAGTGCCAAGTGAATTTATAATTTTTTATAATAATGTGAATGTAATGTCACTTTTTATTACCTATATAAATTTACTTTGTGCTTTTTTATTTTACATAAAATTTCTGTGGTGTCATTTTTGTAATAAGCGATATGAAAAGTTTCATTAGTTAATTAGTTCATTTCACTATTCTTACTTGTAAAATGAATAAAATAAATAACAAATCGAAGAAAATTCATGCATAACAGTCTATAAAATGATACTAATATTTTTAAAAATTTACGTCGTTTTGGATTTCGATTATTTCTTCCCATTTCCCTGGTTACTGAACTATTTTTTTTCAGAAAAACCTGGAAAATATAAAAAATCTAATCTCAATTTGAAAATTGTGTACGTGGTACCAACTTTACACAATCAAATAAATTTCTCAAGAGGAAAATTTGATAATTTAAGTTGTCATATTTAGAACATCTTTGAATTCGATACTTTTTATGTTTTCATGTTAATTGAAAATTGATTATTCATATTCATAGCAACCCGTTTCCTTGAAGAAAAAATCTATTTAGAAAACAAAATCAATCTCAAAATCTTTGAAAAACACGAACTGAACAAGAAATCGAAAACTGACATTTATACCATAAATCAAGATGTAAACAAAACGTACGTAGCGTCATTTCTTAGACAATAGCTACACTTTTTTAGTTATTGATAACACCGCGGTTGCATTATCTGTCATTAGTGACTTTTTACTAAACGATTTGCTGTTATTATTAACAGTTTCGTATTGAAATTTAGCATATCCATTTTTTGTCCTTCAAAGTATGTTTTAAATGTCTAAAAATCCTTTTTCATTGAAAAAAATATTTCAAGTTCAATCTGAATTCCTACTTTTATTAATTTCAATACATGACCCCAAATATGTTTAATACAAAGAATATCATCTATAGAATCTTACAGATCTCACAAATTGACTGTATTGTTTATATAAAAGCTGATTCTTTGAGTAAAAAATTGGGAAAAATGACATATGGTAGCGCTATCTTTTGAAATTGGTGCCAGGCAGATTCCTATTAATGAACTAAAATGCTCAAGTCTAGATTGCACCACCGACCGGCAGGCGGCGCTGCGGCGACCACCCTGCGTGGCGCATGTCATGATCATGTGACGTCACACGTGGTCGACTTTCGGTCGAAAAATTTACACAAACAATCTTTATGTCGAATATTAGAGGCATGCAGTGCCATCTATCAGATACATTACTATACTAATTTTTACCCACTGAACTATAATAATTTTAAAGAAAATATCGTTAACATAAAAAATTTATTATTTAATAATGACATTTTTTTCTTATAAATGATCGTTGCAAGTTCGTTCCATTTTTCATTTGTAAATATTAAGTATTTAATATTTTAGTTTGAACGCTACAAGTAAATCATTAATCTAGGTTAAATGAAATCAACTTCAGCGTTTTAACAGGCGCTAATGACCTTTGTTGTCGAACGTCTATAATTCACAATTCAATTCAATTCAGCGTTTTAGTACAGTATATGTCACCTACCCCGTAGGATGTACTGTGGTTTTTGGCTAGTTACTAGATTAGGAAAACTTGGTTTCGGAACGAATTCTCAAAATTGCGGGTTTCCAGCTGGACACATAAATAGTTGTACTCAATTTAAATATAATTTACTAGAGAAGGAAATTGTAGATTATAGATGCTCGACAGCTGAAGTCATTTGCGTCCATATAATAAAAATACATAAAAAGGGTTAAAATATAATTTACTATTAGCCGCCTTCTCACATAGGTAGTATACTGTAAAATGTAAGATGACACCCATCGTGTGTAACAATGATCAAATATCGTTAATTTATTTCAAATCTATGAAGTGTTTATGAACCAAAAGAACCTGCGAAGATCAAAAAATAACCATTACACTAGTTTACCATTTTACGTCGATGTAAACTAGATTTATAAATTATAATAGTATTATTTATTATAGTTCAGTGGTTTAATCTTGTAGAACGGGAGTCGGGACAGTCCCGCATATTACAGAAAGCTAAACTGAATATAAACGATAAGTTCTGATAAATTTGCTTTATCATTAGTTTTGTGTTGATTGATCAATCTGTGCATTTTAATCAATTATTGTTTTTTAAAATAATGCCTACGTTTTCAAAATATAATAATATGAAATAAATAAACGTATGAGAATTAAAAAGAAATCTTACTTATCAGCTGAATGTTCTACTTTCAAAGTGTTCTAAAAACATGGCATTTATGAACGGTGGTTGTTTTGCTATTACAAATCAATTTTTGGAACAAGAAAATTTCATAATTATTAAACTCACAGACCGGGCAGTATTCTGTTTCAAGGTAAAGTAGCAGGATATGCCTTTTTTGTTGTTTTTTATGTGTAGCGAATGTATACAATACTTGCTATGAAGATTGTTTAAATTTCGTAGTAGTAGTTTTTAGAAAAGAAATTTATTAAAATAGCCAAAAGTGACATCCAAAGGTGCGCACATACTATGTTTATTATAACAAATGAAGTATAAAACAAGACGTAAAACTATACAATAGCGTTTCTCAATCTTTGGGTCGCGTTATTCTTAGTGGGTCGCGAAGGAACTTAAAATACCGAAATAAGAATATAATTATCTTGTGTGAAAAGAAATCACTTCGGAAATTAACAAAAGAGGCGCAGGGGGAGAGTAGAATATCGTATGTGTCCATTTTGTATAAATGTATAATGTTTCCATACAAAATTCGAAATTCTAGGAAATGAACTCTATCTAAAAATATTATATTCTAAGAATTTAACAACTAAAAATATCCTTCAAAATAAAGGATACTAAAATTTCTTTAGTACTAAGTGCATAGATGAAATATCGCTTTTTAAACAATTTTCGTTTTTTTTTGTTTTTAGCTCAGTCAAGAAAATGGAAAACAAGCCAAGCGCCCACTTGAAGAAGACCCGTCAGGTATTTTATATAAGAAATGTTCAGTATTCACAATCTACTAAAATAAAAGTTAAAATTTTTTCGTTGGAAGGCAGCCAATTATACAATTGATTCGAAACATATTGGAAAAAATCATTTTACCAACCATAGTCACAGTCAGGATTCTAACCTGAACCTTTCCACTTTCGCGGCGGAATGAGCGTACATCTACACCGTGACAAGATTACTAATTAAACATTCTCCTTATATGCTTCAGAATCAATTGATTTTCACTACATGCGAGAGTAGTAGTAGATTATCTTACGATGTCTACAAGATATAATTATTTCTAGAATATTATGTAGTAATACCAATCTACTCTGTACATACTTACCTATTTTATTATATAATTACATCCCCACACACACGCATATAGCCATTGCAGCTGAGCGTGTTATTATATTAAAAAAAATTCGACTGATGACCAGTCCTATACTTCCCACCTAGTAAATATTTGCAAAAAATAAACACTCTTTTTTTTTATTCTTTGACTAGGCCCAATTAACCTTAGCTGTTGGTGGTCTTTAAAACACAATTTAATTTTTATTCTTTGAAGAAAGCATGGCCCTCTTTTTTGTTTGGTGATCTACTGATGGCTAACTTAATATAGCAAAAATCATGGTTACCTTGATTTACGTACAATTTTTATTTTTTTTAGTAAAATATTTTTTTTCTCGAAAACTACATTTTAGAGAAAAAAAATATTTACATTTTTTTCATATTATAACATCTATAATTCATTTATATTTTTTTTTACCTATGTTAATACGTGACATTGAGGTCGTTTTTTTTGAATATATCAGGATCCACTGAACCGATTTGACTCAAAATCTAATCAGATCTAAGTTAAAGGCTGATAAACACAATAGAACAATCGGCATGCCCGTATGTTGTTCCGTTCTTAAGATATCAAAGGCGAAAAATTGACCACATACACACACACACACACACATACAGACATCAGTCGGAAAATGATTTTAAACGATTGCTAGGGTCTCAAAACGTGAAAATCTGTTAAAATCTCGAAATATTGTTTTCGGACTGAATCCATTACTTCCCTACCATAGTAGAGGTGGGAAGTAAAAATACCAATCTTTGGTTATTTATAGCATTGATATATCATATATCTAGGTACTTATGTATTTAATTCGAAGTTGATATATTTAAATAGAGCAATTTGATCCTTGAAAACAGTTTTAAGAATTCTTAAAACTGTTTTCAAGGATCAAATTGCTCTATTTAAAAATATTTATTTAATATATCCCATTTAAGGGTGTTTGAAATAATTTTCACTTTCATGATGAGCTCTCGCTAGAACGAAGATTCACACCTACTACCTAGCTATAATAAATTAACTCTCGCATGTAGTGAAAATCAATTGATTCTGAAGCATATAAGGAGAATGTTTAATTAGTAATCTTGTCACGGTTGAGTAAATGTAAGCTCATTCCGCCGCGAAAGTGGAAAGGTTCAGGTTAGAATCCTGACTGTGACTATGGTTGGTAAAATGATTTTTTCCAATATGTTTCGAATCAATTATATAATTGGCTGCCTTCCAACGAAAAAATTTTCAATTGCAATTTATCATATAAGTTAAACATTTAGTATTTTTACATAGTATGTATATCAATTTTTTTTTTTTCGAAATTACCAACATAGTCGTTTACATGTTGACAAAAAAAAAAAAAAGAAAAATGTCGGGTATGTACACTTTGTATGGAGATTAAAATTGTAACTAATCCTGTATTTTCTTTAATTTATAAACATAATTGTGTTTTATTAGCGCGGGATTACTAATTAATTAAAGGTATTATTTATTCATTAATATTTTTTAAACTACGTACTGAGCATTTCCACAGTTGCTTGTCTGTTTTATCCGGACCTGATCTAATTAATTGTTACATAGGAGTAGAGTTCGATCGAATAATCGACCAAGTCCACCTTCAACTAAAAGTCGAACCTTTGTCAAAATAATCGGCTTCGGCCAAAAACAAACCAAAGAAACTGTCTTGAATTAAAAATGTTTTTTTCCAATTTTTTTTTATATAGAATTGATTTGACTTCGACTTAAGGTGAAAAAAAAAATGAAGTTCGGCTTGAACTGAAAAAATCACCTTTGGTAGATCTTAGCATAACAGTACAAGGGAATGCAATCTCGAGATCTCGCGAGATCAGTCTGGGTTCGAGATTGGCAATTCGAGATCTCGCGGGATTGACTCGCGAGATCTCGAGAAATCTCGACAATATCGAGATTTCGCTTACTTTTAAAAAGAACGTATTATTTTGTATCTAAAACTTAATCAAAACTACTTACTTGGGACAGTGTGACTGTCACTGTGTACGTGTGTGATTTATTGTGTAGTGCACTGTGCAGATGATTACTGTTCATTACTTTCCTTAAATAAACGTTGTTTTTTTTGTTCCAAGATTCAATTAATGTTTTGTTTTATTTTCAAAATATAACAGCAATACCCCAACTCACACAGCACGCTATATGCCAATTAATTATTTTGGAAATAACTTCTTAGGAGTTATGAAGCATAGGGTAAGTTACTAATAGTAACGTTCACGAACATTTGGTTTGAATTGTTCTTAGACATATTCAATATTCACTTAACTTTGTAATTTGTTAGGCATCTAATGCTTGTTATAAGTTAAATAACTGTCCATTTTACTCAAGGAAATAATAATTAAAACAATATATGCAGAGAAACAAACAGAATCAATTAGCGCGACTGTCAAAAACTATTACGTATAAGTTATAAGTTTTTTTTTCAAGCGCGTTCGTTCTTGAAATCTCGTTCGAGATCTCGACTATATCGGGTCGAGATCTCGAACGAGATTGCCTGACCACGAGATTAAATCTCGAAAAATGGCTCGAGATCTCGCGAGATCGAGATTGCATTCCCTAAACAGTACAATATAATAACACAATATTATAAATAAATTATTAATGAACATAATATGTATTATGATATCTTGAAATCAATTTTAAATTGATAAAATTTGTTTACATTAACGTTTGAAAATATTGCTAGCATTAAATTCAAGAGGTATGAATAATTTTTTTATTATAGACAGTCCAGAAAAACCGGCAAAAAAGCAAAAGAAGTTACCGACAAAAGTGAGTTTAATAGGTAAAAGTCCTATATCGATATTAAATGAACTAAAGAAAAACGTCAAATACGAAATGCTAGAGCAAAAGGGACCCGTGCACGCACCTACTTTTGTATTCCGAGTTGAAATGGAGGGCAATTTTTTTACCGGAGAAGGCCGGACAAAAAAACTAGCCAAGGCGAATGCAGCAGAAAATGCGTTAAAGTCTTTTATACAATTTCCTGATCCGAACAGTATTATTTCTTCAAAAGCAAACGAGCAGATTGATTTCACAAGCGATGATATAATCGAAGCATCAGCTAAAAATGGAACTTCAGATTCGTCACCATCTTTAACCCCACCTTCAAAGCTTGGAGCTATACCGAAAGGGCCTGTCATGATGCTCAATGAATTGTTCCCGGGTCTTAATTACATGTGCGAAAGTCTGAATGACCCAATTGCTAAATTTAAAGTTGTAGTTGAAATAAAAGGGGAACAGTTTTTCGGCACAGGTAAAGAAAATCAGAGTTACATTTTCGAGTAGATATCTTTGCATGTACATTCGGTGTGTCGAATATTAATGAAGTTAGAGCACACACACTTAAAATAAACAGTCGGACACAAAACTAACTTTCCCATATAGACGTAGGCTTATACAGTGCATACTATAAGTCTGTCGATTATCCAATGGACCAACAGCAACAAAATAGCATAATCAGCATCTGATTGGTCGCTTGAAACTCAACACAGCAGAACAACCAATCAGATACATTGTGCATCCTAGTCAAGCATGTGTTGTTCAAAGGATAAGTTCATCTATTGTTGGAAAAGGCTACTTTGAACTAATATAGCAATTAAACTACATTATCAGTATCTGATTAGTTGGTTGAAACTCAACACAGCGGAACAACCAATCATACTTGTGCATTCTAGCCAAGCATGTGCTGTTTATGTGATATTTGTTGGTGGGAAAGACTATAGGGGAGTAGCCATGTGTAAAATTTTATCACAGTTGTTAAAATCGTTTTTGAGTTTTCAGTTTTTATTTAAGTTGTTTTTATCGGTTTTTGGAAGGCCACTTCTTCCAAATTTGAGCCAAGATCGATTTTGCGATCTCACTTTTAGGCATGACTGTCCTAAACATGCATGCTAAATTTGAGCAAAATCGATGAAGTGGTTTGGGCTTTAAAGGACCAACAACCGATAGACATTTTTGAAAATCGTTACTTTGGGGTTCAGGCGACTTGAAAAAGTGTTAATTCACCAAAAACCTAAAATTTGCACAATCACTTCGCCTTCCGTACCTATATGGGAAAGTAAAAAACAATCACTTTGAAATAACAACATTTAATTGTTATATTGTGCCTAACTTTGTCAAAAGATTAGTTTTCTAGGTTATGTTGAATCCAATAGATTTGACGGTACTATTTTTGAAATACACCAAAATGTAACAACTAAAATACAAATGAATTTGTTTCTTCACTGTCAAAAAGATTAGTTTTCTAGGTTATGTTGAATCCAATAGATTTGACCGTACTATTTTAGAAATAAGCTAAAATGTAACAACTAAATTAGAAATGATTTTTTTTTTTAGGCGGAAGTAAAAAAAATGCTAAAGCTGCTGCTGCTCGAGCGGCTCTTAGCAAATTGTTTAATATGTCTCCGACTAGTTTTCTGACACCAACAAGTCCTTTTGCGGCAGTCGCATCATTTGAATCAAAAATACCTCAAGCTTTAGCTGATCATATTGGACGGTAATAACAGAACATTATACTTTTATTTAGGTATTCCATAACGCAAGCATCACTGGCGGGCTAAGCCCGTCAGAGGCCCGGGGCGGCAGAATTAAATGAGGCCCCTGGTCTGCTTAGAAATTGGTGTGTTTGTAGTGTAAATTTCGTAAAAAATAATAATATAGATGTAATGGCTGACAAAAAAAATCAAATATTTATAATAAACGACCTACCTACGTTTATATTTTGTATACGTACGGGGCCTCGAACTCCTCTTACTTACTAAACATATTTTGGCCTTGTTTGGGATTTGATTAAGAAGGACTTCTCGCGATTTGGAGACCCCCCAGGATCAGAGGTCCGGGACTTAACTCAGTGCGCCACGATACTGTAGATGTCAGTAAAACCCATATCAGTAACATCCCTGGTTTAAAATCAGATTACGTCAAGTTTAGCGTACGTTTTTTCAAGGTGCTCTATTATTATTGACGACTTCGTTTTCTCAATAAGAATTCTGCGAGCATCTAACTTTTACATATATTATGCTAGATTAAGCTCTCTCATGATGCGTTATTCTTTTTATAAGAATGCTAAAATTGAAAAAGACCGAGAGATATCAAATCTAACATAAGCCAGTTTGTGTTGTAACCATAGATAGTTTTTATACATGTAACTTTCCATTTGTAATTGTTAGAGTCGTTTTGACGAAATTTGAAGAATTGACAGCCGATGATCCCGTTCATTGGAGGCGCAAAGTGATAGCTGGCATTGTGATGACGTATGATTACAAAACCGACAACGCTCAACTGATCTCCGTCGCGACGGGCACCAAATGCATATCGGGCGAGCACATGAGCGTTAACGGAGAAGCATTGAATGACTCTCATGCTGAAATCATAGCCAGGCGTTGTTTAATGGATTATTTGTATTCGCAATTAGAGGCGCTAACATCATTAGGTTTGTGATTGATTTTTTTCCATTGTTGCTTTTCAAATAGTTTAAATACTTTTAAATCATACTAAAAACTAGATTAATTATTCAGTATTTTTAAAAGAGAACTGAGATAGTTCCAGATTTTAATTTTGTTTGAGTATATTATTCATAGAGATATCATAAATAGAGTAGGGGAGCCATAGGCGCAACTGTACGTGACAGTGTCACCTTGGAAAAGAGAGATAGAAAACGAATAAGAGTTGTCTTTTCCCTGTTACTATAGGTACCACCAAATCGTGATAGAAAAAGATAGAACAACACCTATATTCTCTCTATCTCTATCTTTTGCATCCACACTTTTTTGGGTGGCTTCCCTACTCTATTTATGGTATCTTTATGATATTACAGAACCACTTGCTGCTGTTTGAAATTCAATTGTTTTATAACAGATGGCACTACCATATTGATATTGTAGGTCTTATTAACATTATCAAAATAAAAAAAGGGTGTGGGTCTCGGGACCCCCGACAGATGTGTAACATCAAAGAAAACGTTATTGAACTCGGTGGTATTCTCTATGTAGTAGTATGTATTTTTTCAAAAGCAGCAACTAACTGTTATGCTGACGTAATCCTATATACTGCACTGTAACACACGCGGTTGTCTTCCCGTGCCTGAGCGCGCGGAAGCCGAGAGAAAGAGAGAGAATGCCGCAGTGGTGGGGAGAACAGCAGAGAAGGAGCGGACCATAAATTTCGTTGCATATTTCCCCTCACGCGGCTGTTCACAGCTAGTATGTATTTTTTCAAAAGCAGCAACTAACTGTTATGCTGACGTAATCCTATATACTGCACTGTAACACACGCGGTTGTCTTCCCGTGTCTGAGCGCGCGGAAGCCGAGAGAAAGAGAGAGAATGCCGCAGTGGTGGGGAGAACAGCAGAGAAGGAGCGGACCATAAATTTCGTTGCATATTTCCCCTCACGCGGCTGTTCACAGCCCGACATAAGGGGTAAGTTCGGTTTTACGCTCGATTGATCGAGCTGAGCGAACAGATTTTTGGTCACGTGACAACCGAGTAAATCGAGCCATCTAAACAATTCCGAACGTAATAGATTTTTCCAAACGTCAGAAAAAAATGGCGCCAATAATTTAAATTCTTATTACTAAAGCCGAAATATATTCTTTATTGCTCCTCATTTTGATTTAATTCAACATTGTTATAATAATAAATCATGAATCACAATTTTTTTCGTTTTGCTCCTTTATTTTAAAATTAATAGTAGTACTGGTTGTTGATTTTTTCGACCCATAGATATAATAAATATTTTATTTAATCATTCTGTGCGATATAGACTTATTGATTATTACTATTCTTTGAATAAATATTATTCGTGTGTTTTTACCTATTGAAAAATTACCTCATATAAATAAACTTCGAAATTTATCCATTCTCACAACAAGGGTTTCCGCTCATTTTTAAAATGAATGCTCTGAAGTTGGTTAAATCTGCTTGCTCGCTCGCTTTCCTCGGAGCAAATCGAGCGCGCTCGATCTGCTCCAGATCTTAAAACCGAACGCAGGATAGAGATCTTTCAGAGCATATAAATGTTAAATTCGAACGTATTAGAGCACTCCGATCAATCTGAGCGTAAAACCGAACTTACCCAAGATGTTTCACATCAAAAATTAACAAAAGATACTTCACCGCTAGTTTTCTCTTTCTTTTGTTAAGGAAGTTTTATTATCAGCTGATTATGAATTGCTGTATTTGGCTATGAAAGGCAGAGAGAATATACACGTACAATGTGCACAGTGCGTGTTATACAGAAATATGTAGGTAAAGAAGATTCAGGACCAAATGTAAATTCTGAACCAACAAATTAAATAAAAAACAGACAGCGGAATCCACTTGAATCACAAAATTGCCTTACTTCAACTTGATGTGTAGTATTTTAATTTTTGAAATATTCGATTGTAAAATTTTTTTGAACAGTGACTGATGCGAGTTAGCCGTTTAACGCGATAATTTTATCAGCAAGTGGTTTTGTCTGTTAATGAAAAAGTGCTAAGATTATAATATGTTGCAGTAATATTTTTAGCAAAGTTGCATGAACTTCTGCTATGAAAATTTTTAAATTTGATCATTTTAGAAAGGCTTTTTTCGGCTAAACAATAATGATTTATTTACGTAGTTTCAGAAATTTTTAAACTATGGATATGAATATCGTTATCTTTTTATATTTTGCATGTTAATAGGTTAATCATCTTTGATTCAATTCGAAACTTTTTTTTTTTTTTTTGTATTATATCGATCATAAATTATATCCGACAAAGATGCTATATTTTGGACTGTGTAAGAAATTTTTTTTAAAAAGTTTTAACAGAAAACGTAGATTTTTAGAAAAATTTGAATAGGGACAAATGAGTAATTTTTTTCCTCTAATAGAAATTGAATTACACACAAATTTACACGTCGACACTAAATGACATCACTTACTGGCGCTCATGCGCAAAAATATCATTTGCGTTTCAATGCATACAAGCAAACACACAGATCGTGTTTCAGTACAGAATTGTACAACATTAGTATCGCCATGTAAATTTGCTTTTTTTTTATTGGGATCCGTCAAATGGGTGGAGCATAAAAAACAAGGCGCAAAGGGGGGGAAATTTTATATACGGGGTATACTTTTGCGTGTAATTTTGTGATTTGCAAAGTGATAAGAAATATAAATATAAGTGCAATTTGCAATTGGGCCGGTACGAATCCTAAACAAAGGAATTTCGTTGAAGGAGAACGGATTCTCAAAGCCGGACATATTATCAAATATGTGAAAAAAACAAGATAACTGAGCTGTCAAAAGTAGTAATCTTTACGGCATATTGCTTAAAAACATCAAAATTAAAAGAAAACCTCCACGAAATTAATCATCCGTTCAATGCTTCTTTAAGGCAGGGTTAGGTGAATAATGTAAACACATAACTGCAACATAAATCATAATATGTTATATTGTAATAAGGAGGTAAGTTACTAACCTCAAAATATTTGTATACAAAGTTAGTCCTATAAATTTGTTAATCATCAAATGATTTTACTATGATAATAAGTACCTACATCTTATTATTAATATAAAATAGTTTTTTAATTCATAAATACAGTTTTTCCACATTTCATTAGAAAATAATTCGCTGTCAAGTAAGTTTTACAAGGCAATAACTGACAGTGTTTAATGCCATGATATTAGAAAACGTCGCGAATTCCATTTTCGATAAACTTTTTGTTTATTTTACTTGTTTTATATTTGTAATAAACAATTTCATGATAAATTTGCACTGTTAGCATGTAAAATTTTCCCTCGTTTTGAGTACAATTTTGTGCCACCAGATGTCATATGCTCATTTGACGGGTCCCAATAATTGAGCATAAATTATAACAACGGAACATGCGGTTCATGTTAAAATTTAAAAAAATCGCGTCTGTGTAATTTTCGCAATATTGTATATTTGCAAAATCAAACTTCGTCATTCAAGTACAAAGACAGCACTCAATAACTGTAGCTCTATTCGTGTAGTGCAGTTCAGTGTAGAAATAGTGTTTAATGGACTGGTTATCTGACATAATTTGCTGTAATAATTCCAAGCCATTGGTCCATTTCTGCACTACACTGACAATACTAATAAAACGTGATTAATTGAGGTTATAAAATGTTGACATGCAAAATGGCCGTTACTTATTGGCCATTCAGTGTGCAAATTGAATGCGCAGTCGTATAATTTTTTACTGATGTTTGAATACACTTGTGTAGCAGTTATGTCACATCCTGAAATCACTAATTTTACAGGCAAATATTTATTGATAAAGAAATTTTACAGAACGCGATGTTCTTTGAACAAGATTATTAATTTCTATACTACATAATTTATAGAGTTGTATGTAATAATTGATAAATCAGTAAATCATGATGAACTTTAAGATATCGTGACTTTAAGAATAATGTTCAGTAAATGGCGAATAAGAAGTTTAGAAATTTAGAAATTATGTGGTATTATTATGCCAGTTAAGGTTGTGTGAACACATTAAAATCCAAGACCTTGCGGTATTTCTGTTTTGTGACATTACGCTAAACTTATGTATTCTCATCGGTGTATTCCATGCAAGGCTATATTTTCACCTTTGACTATAGATTTATGGACTTTCAATGCTAACTTCACTCTTGTAATCAAGATCTTAACAACACGAAGTCTCAATTTCAGCCAAACTAAAAACTAAGCGTTATAATATTGTATAAGCAACAACATCGCACTTTTGCAATCGTGTTCACGAGTGTTTATTTTTAATCATTTTTCAATAACTTGCTTTTGAGCATCTGTGGGATTGCCTTCGGTTTCGAATTGAAATAAAATGTTGCGGTATTGTTTTATTGAAAAAACGCAAAACATCGAGATTTTACTTTAAAATGTGAAATTTGTGGCTATTTACACGACGTATAAGTTACTTCCCACTTTTTGAGACTTCTGGCGTGGCTTAGGCAGCAGTCCCATCTACACGGAAGACGCACGGAAGACGGAACTCGGAAATGCAAATGGCCGAGATTGACCAATCAGATTCTTTCCGTAATATTCAAACTTTACGGAAAGAATCTGATTGGTCAACCTCCGCCATTTGTATTTCCGTGTTCCGTGCGTTTTCCGTGTACATGGGACTGCTGCCTGAAGCTGGATTCTGAAAGATGTTGATTTTAATCGTTAAACATTGCTTCGATTGAAAAAGTGAGGATAACTAGCAGTCCATAAATATATAGTCAATGAGTTTCACCGAAAATGTATTGAGCACTGTGAAATTATCCATCAAAATATCAGTAATGTTTCTCAGTATATGTATATTTTTTATGTAATTTCATCAAGTTGTTCGAGTTCCGTTTTTCGGTAAGGTAGGTTTGTTTATTTATTGGTTTTTGTTTTTTATTTATTTTCAAGAAAGCTCCTTCTAACAGAAGTCTATTTAAAATTGTCACCAATTTGGACAGGTTGGTGCGTAGCCCGTAGCCGCTGTAATTTAGAAGTTCCGTTACGGACAAAATTTACCTATTTCGAAAGGTTTTCTTTTTTGTTTTGTTTTTTCTCATCTTATATCTTCTGTAAATTATTAAATTGCAGATTTTGGTGTCAGACTAACACTATTCTTTTCTATTTCACTCCATCGTTATTTTAATGGGTTACGTTTTTCATGTTTATTAAAGTTTTGCGAATACAAATATTTTCAAGACAGACAATTTATTGACGATATTATTCTAATTTTTAAACATTAGGAATAAAACTCGGGTCATAGTGCCAAACCCTGCCGACAATATAGTGTATTTGCTAATACAGGCCTTGCGGCTTTATCATGTGAACTTAAGTTTGTTTTTGGACATCCCTTTTTTCTTAATTTCAATATTATTATCAACGCAACATCTGTACCGAATTATATACACCCTTCAGTAAATAAATCACTATCCGCAAACTATAAGTGTTTTCATAAAATCTGTAAGTCCGGTCCTGTCGTGCCGATTTTGTTAGAATTTTAGCAACGCATTTTAATCTCTACTAAAGGGTTTAAATTCCAATTTTGAAACAATTCTCGAATTTTTTTCGATATTTTTGGGCCCAAAACGTTTCTCAACTCCTGAAAACTACCCTTAAAATGGTCCGATCAGGCCCATTTTAAATAGGCTTCATGCGGGGATGGGTTCCAATGTGTGTACCAAATTTCGTTTAAGTCGATTAAGTCTGTCGAGAGTTATCGTGTACACTAATCCAACAAAACCTCATTTGTTGAAATCGGTTCAGTATTTTAGTCTGTACGAGGTAACAAACTATTGATTATTTATTTATAACTCTCCTTTTGACTTTGTCATAGTCGAGTAATAAAAAAAGAAAGTTTTGCGTTCTTCTCTCAAAAAAACGCTCGCACAAACATTCGCTGTTCCCATCACCGAATTGAATGTCGACAAATAGAGCAATGTGTCTAGATATTTGAGCTCGTGATTCGGTTGAGCAGTTTGGCAAATAGTTCGCCTAAAGACAAATATCCGTCGCTCAGCGAATGCCGCATGTGTAACTCCGACATTTATTCATAAATGTTACAAAATTTGAACACGTCCCAATGAAAAATGTATTCGCAGAACTTTAGTGTCCACATTTTTAAAATCAAATTCGTCTCTCATCAAAGTTGTTCACTATTTTATAAAGGTATGTTATTTTATTATTTTAACTTATAAGCATGCGCGTCAAATGATTTTGAAACATTTAACATTATATGTTTACTTTTGAAAAGTCTTGCCATGCTTATAAGTTTTATAATTTTTTTTACAATGAGGATGGCGGTTTAAAAATCTTTTCTGAGAGGGCAGCAGTGAGATATACATTATACACCTAATCTGAGCTGTTTATAGCCCGACTAGAGTGCCCGCGGTGAGAGATGAAGCCAGGCACGTCATCAATAATATGCTAGTGAACGACTGCTTGCCCGCAGACAGTGCCGTGTACACAAAACTGCACACTGGGTTTTATGACGTTAGGTACAATTTTGGCAAACTGCTATTCATGACAATAAACAACCAATAGCAAACTAGAAGGCGGGCGCAATGCATTCACGTTACTATGACGCGGTGGCTTCATCTTTCGCCGCGCGAGGTCTACCAAATTATTTGTAGCAGAATTTATTATTCGATATTGTAATAAGCTACTTAATTTATAATATCAAGTAAATCTTTTGTTACATAAATAATGAAATGTTTATCCCACTAGCGCCTCTGGTGGACAAGTTTAGCGGCCGCCAGCCCCATTTTTGTATCATACTTTTTCATAGCTAAAATAATTATAAGGATTTTTTGATGAGCTTGATTGTGAGGAATTTTTCTATTATACACACTTAATAATATGACATCCCTTGAACTTGAAATTTTCGGAAAAAAACTTAATCGTCCATTTTCTACTCGTTAACAATGAAGTGTGTATGATAGCTAAAAATTTTTTAACGTTTATATCAATGCTTTTATTTTTAAATTTCAAAATCGTTGGTACAAAGCACATCTGCACCTTGTATTGCTGGACTGTGATGTAATTCTACAAGTTACAGACGTACAACATTTTGTATTGTACCGATTTTGGGATAGGAGCAATGATATAATACCTGGATGAACTGCACCTTGAATTTTAGCTCATCACGCTAGGTAAATAGTTCCACGAAAATTATTTTGGTAGATATTTTTTTAATATATATATTTTTAAATATTAGTTGTGAAAAAAATACCGACCAGTTTAAGAATCGAACCCAGAACCTCGTTCAATCCGATCATACGCTTTACCTCATAACGGCGACGCCTCAATCTCTGTAAATAGATATTTTCAGTGTTTTATCTAGTCGAATATTTATTAATTTATTTAAAGTCGAGTACTTATTGAATAGTATTTTCTGTTTATTATTATTTTTAATAATGAGTAAAAAATACAATTGATACTTAGGTACACCAGTTGTCAGATTTGAACCTGCGAACTATGCTATGTACCAAATAGATGAACCTTAGAAACAACAGCACCCCTACGATATCAATGAGCAGTGGCGGACTAAGCCCGTTGGAGGCCTGGGCCGGCAGAACAAAATGAGGCCCTCGGTCTGCTTAGAAATTGATGTATTTGTAGTGTAAATTTCGTAAAAAATTAATAATATAGATGTAATGGCTGACAAAAAAATCAAATATGTATAATAAACGACCTACCTACGTTTATATTTTGTATACGTACAGGGCCTACAACTCCAAACTGCCTCTTACTTACTAAACATATTTTGGCCTTGTTTGGGATTTGAATAAGGACTTCTCGAGATTTGGAGGGCCCCTTTAGTCCGCCACTGTCAATGAGCCATTTTCCTGAGAGTAGTTCTTTCAATTATCCACGAAAGGCAGCACTTGTGGTAGGTACAAACATTATTTATTCCCCATTAGTATCGTGTAATTTCAGTGGTATAACTTAATTATTAAATTAATTAAGTTACGACACGACACTAATGGGGAATAAATAATGTTTGTACCTACCATGAGTGCTGCCTCTCGTGGATAATTGAAAATGGCTCATTTAGAGTAGGCTTAGCTTTTTTTGTTCCCATTACTTATTTCTCTAAGGGTGAAATATATTTATTTATGCCTGGCTAATATAAAAAATGTATGTTCATTTTAAAGAAATAAAAAGTAATAGACGTGTGCCTTGCCAAAGCGCATGTCCGGAATGAACAATAGTTTGTGTAAATTGTATAACTATCCTATAAACAGTAGCAACGATGTGATATCGTTGTAATTGTTCACAGTATTTTTATATTTTTTTTCAGTATAATATGTTAGTGTATAATCCAATACAAAAATAACCAGTAATTCTAAATTTATCCTGAAAATTCTTTATAAAAGTGTAAACAACTCAGTAGATAGTTAAGTGGTCATTATTTCAAGGTTAACTTGAATGCAAGACGCAAAATTTTTAATTGGACCCTCAACAATTTGTTCTTAGTCTTGTAGAAGTTCAGAGCTTTGTAATATCGTGTAAGATTTTTTTATGAAACATCTTTTTGATTTTGTATTTCAATTTAATTGTCAATACAGTAAAAAAATTTAAGTTACTTTTTATTGACAGGTTCACTATCAAGCTGTCGAATGCATTCATGTTAGTCCAATAATTATGATAAATCTAAGTATTTAATGAATTAAAATTATTTATTATGGGAATAAATTAAAACAAAACACTATCAATTCATGTTTTCCAGAAAGTTAATACTTTATTTAATAACTTACGTAGGTACTAAAAAATCATCAATATTTGAACAGTCTTCTGTCGGCGGTTACAAATTGAAAGATGGAATCAAATTTCATCTTTATATAAATACGGCTCCGTGTGGAGATGCTAGAATCTTCAGTCCGCACGATAAGAATACAAACGCAGAAAAGGATAAGCATCCCAATCGCAAGGCGCGTGGCCAGCTGAGAACGAAAATAGAATCGGGCGAAGGTACTATACCGGTTACATCAAGCGATGGCATACAAACATGGGATGGAGTTTTGCAGGTACACACGTATGACCTCAAAAATAATCGCAAACTTGATTACAAATCGTTATTTAGTTTTCATTCAGTTTGGATTTTTTAAGTTTCGTTTTAAGATATGAAAATTGCTCCGCATCGTAATGTGAAGAATTTAAATGTTTAGTGTAGTTCTGACAGTTCTTAAAAAGCATTTTTTGGAAATACTAATAGTCTAGTTGTTCGGATCAACCGAAGAGTTCTATAGAACTGTTGACTCGCCAACAAACACACCTGTTAATTTGATACATTTTTAGAGTGTTAGGTCTCCAAGTTACTATATGAATAATAAGAAGTATTAGAAATACCTTGTATTTGTTGTCCGTCTTGTGACTTCATGTGTTGTTAACATGACACGTTTCAGCAACGAGTTGCTATCTTCAGGTGTGGTTAATTAACCACACCTGAAGATAGCAACTCGTTGCTGAAACGCGTCGTGTTAACAACACATGAAGTCACAAGACGGACAACAAATACAAGGTATTTCTAATACTTTTTATTAGTGTATTTGCCATATGGCACATACACTATTGGCGTCGGTCGGATGGCGGGACCTAGGGGTCGGACCAAAATTTCTCGACGTTTCATAGCCTCCTGAACACTTTGGCATCATTTTTGGAAATGTTTATATATATATATGTATATATATATATATATATTTATATATTTATTTATTTATATATATATATATGTGTTCGCGGCATAACTCTCGAAAGACTTAATTGATTTGAACGAAATTTGGTACACACGTTGGAATCCATCACCGCACGGAACCTATTTAAAATGGGCCCAATCGGAGTATTTTAAGGGTAGTTTTTAGGGGTTGAAAAAAGTTTTTGCGCCCGAAAATACCGAAAAAAATTTCAGAATTGTTTCAAAATTGAAATTTAACCTTTTAGTAAATATCAAAATGTGCTGCTAAAATTTTAATAAAATCGGCCCGATAGGACCGGACTTACAAATTTTATGAAAACACTAGTTTTGCGGATAGTGATTTACTTACTGAAGGGTGTATTTAATTTGGTACAGAGGTTGCAATGATAATAATATTGAAATTAAGAAAAAAATATTATTTTAAGGGATGTATTAAGGGGTTGAATTTTTTATTTTGTCCAAAAACAAACTTAAGTTCACGTATTAAAGCCACAAGGCCTGTAATAGCAAATACACTATATTGTCGGCAGGGTTTGGCACTGCGACCCGAGTTTTTATTCTGTTAATATTGGTGAATAATTTTTTATGAACTTTTAGGTCAGCCTTACTATTTGTTGTACTGTCCCAACTTTACGGTGAATAATTTCACCATTAAAAAGCGGTGTATTTAAAATGTTCTTAAAGAAAATTCTTACTGAATTTTAAAAATATTGCTAAAGCATGAAAAAAATTATCAATATATTTTTATGAAAAAGTATCATTAAAAATATGTATATCACTTCATTTATTTTCTTTTTTATAGGGTGAACGTTTGCTGACGATGTCATGTTCTGATAAAATCTGCCGTTGGAATGTGTTAGGAGTTCAGGGAGCACTACTGTCGAACTTTATCGAGCCGATATATTTGGACAGCATCGTTCTTGGTAGTCTATTGCATCCGGATCACATGTGCAGGTCTGTTTTTTTTGTTTCTATTTCTTCATGCTTGGATAAACGTTACTACTCTTAAGGATAAATATATTTAAAAATAAACTACATAAAACTAAGTTCTAAGAACTGTGCCGAATCTGGAATGTTTATTAATTTATCATGTCGATAAATGGCTTGTTTTAGCCTGGTTTTTGTAAGGACGCAACATGTCGGCCGATTCGTTTGTTCTTATTTAAACAAAATATATTTCATGTCGGGGCAGTAGGACGACATGTCGATGTCCGATGCAAAATTCATCCTGACATGTCGAGTCGCCATTGGTTTGTCACTACGTAAATACTCGATATATTTATTTCTGGCAGTTTTATTAACCAGTTCTAAGCTGTACCGTGTTATGATTGTGACGCATTTTATAGTTTTACCAAAAAAGATAATTTAACGCAGAAAGTCTTTTACAAGCTTTCAGATCGTTCTCTCAACATATTCGATTCAGACAAGCGGTAATATAAACACCCATCAATTTTACCAACTTGTCGGTCAGCAAACTTGTCGGGTCAACATGTCGCCCAGGTTTGTCTTTACATCAAAAACCTACCTAATAGCTTGTCACCTTCAAAATATAGGTTATGTATAATTATTGAGTGCATAAATTAATAACACTTTCAACTCTGAATTTCTTCAAAATACTCTCAATTCTCAGTTCTCCGATGATTATGAATAGAATCAATACACAAAAATACAGAATATAAAAATAGTTTTATTTCAGTAATTATCACATATAAATAAAAAATAAGTATAAAAAATTTGTATTGATACTATTTGCAATTTTTTTTTCATTTTTGCCAGTTTCTTTTCATAAAATATATTCCTTTTACCATATCAACAACATGCTTGCATAATCTTCGCTCTTGACCATACCTTTTATAAATGGTTATAGGATGCTGAATCTATATAATTAGTTTCTGAGAAAGGTGGACTAGGATTTGTACTCAAGTAGAAATTTCCTCTTGCGCTAAAAGCAACATTTAATATTATTGAATTCGAAGTTGCTATAATCAAATAGAACAATTTGATCCTTGAAAACAGTGTAGAAACTTGTAGGAAGTGAGCATTCCATTGGCACGTAGGATCAATAAAAGCAGTACTGATTAATTCAAAATTTGAATTAATCAGTATTGCTTTTATTGATCCTACGTGCCAAGGGAGTGCTCACTTCCGACAAGTTTCTACATTTAATATTATTATTAACTCTCGTAAAAGTTTGCATTTCATTATTTCTAAAATTACGCAAATAATTCTTCAGCCAAATGCGAGCCAAATAGTTTTCGTATTATACTTATAACCAAGTCTTTACTCGTAGATTTGCGTGTGTTAATTTCGGATTTGACAAAAACCTTATGTTAACCCGATCATACTCGGATAAAAAAGACCACTTGAAGTTGTGGTATACGTTGGAATTGTACCAATCTCATACAAATTGGTCCACCTGTTTTTGAGTGATGCTGGTACAGACAGACACAAATTCCGGGAACTCATTATCCCGGCTAGATCTATACAAAATATAAAAAAAAAAAACTGCAGGAAAACAAAATTACAAGCAGACGTCTCATTTTTATTGTATATATTAGTATTGATCTGAAAAATGTTGTTAAGTGCGGGTAGGGTTACCATCTGACAGGCGTTTGCCGCATTTGACAGGCATTTTAAGATCTAGACAGGCGTGCGGCCGGCGCTGGTCAGAGACAGGCATTTTAAAATGTCGCACCCTTTCGTGACTTCGTCATTACCTACCTACAGCTTTTTTATTTTAAACAGGCATTTTTCTGAAAAATCAGGCATTCCAGGCACCCTAGACAGGCATCTCTCCGCTTATGTATGGTAACCCTAAGTGCGGTGATACGAAAATAGATTTACAGGTGGAGCAAGCAAAAAAATAATCCCCACAGTGGAAAACAGTAAATCCTTCATTCAAACTTACTGTTTCGATACTTTGAAACCCATGTGTGTTCTTTCCGAATCGGTACATTTTCCGTCTTTGTAGTCATTCCAAGAGGAACATTTCACTGCCATGAAAGCGCCTTCGTTCAGTAGACTTTCGGCGAAAAGTTGATAGGCGCGCCAATGGCTACAAAACACTGAAAATTCGAAAATATTAAAACGTACAGATAAAAAAATTACGTTTTGCCATACCCACTATAAAGTAACTGCTTTACATGTATGTAAAGTGACTTGACAGACTGGTGTGCGAGAACGTATCTTTCCCACACTAGTGTGGAAAAGCAAAGCATATTCCTAGTGATATATGTTTAATACCTACTGACAGCTACTCTCGGCTTACTATAGAAGTGAAGTTGATGACGCAAATGAAATGTCAAAAAAGTAGCTATTTTATAGCGACTATCTCGTGCATAATGATATTATGTCTCGCTGTGCTCGTTTTAACACAGTGTCACTAACTCGTCAGTAATATGCCTCATTACGCAACTAGATATACAAACTACTATTCTTTAGTGACAAACAAATTTACATCATAAATCAATGAGCCATTTTCCTTGTATTTCCTTCAGTTATCCACGAGAGGCAGCACTTGTGGTAGGTACAAACATTATTTATTGCCCATTAGTGTCGTGTCATTTTAGTGGTATAATTTAATTATTTAATTAATTTAATAATAATAATTTAATAATTAAGTTGTACCACTAAAATGACACGACACTAATGGGGAATAAATAATGTTTGTACCTAGTCTTAATGGTTTCCGGGCTTGTAGGCCGTGGTCCGGTGGTATTTCTACCTGACGTTTCGTCTACAACTGCGGTAGACATTCTCAAAGGCGATGAGGAGGACACTTAGACCGCTGCCACATCGCCTTTGAGAATGTCTACCGCAGTTGTAGACGAAACGTCAGGTAGAAATACCACCGGACCACGACCTACAAGCCCGGAAATCATGAAGACTTGGAACAATGCCGGCCGTGAAAGCTTGCACACCTGGATACTGTTTGTACCTACCACAAGTGCTGCTTCTCGTGGATAATTGAAGGAACTACTCTCAGGAATATGGCTCTGTGACTATGTTTACATCACACTGGAATGACACAATGTTTATATTTCGTAACAGTGGCCAGGATGACTACAAATTGAAATAATCGCCCGAGGTCAGCGCGGTATTTTAAGATGTTAGTTGTTACTGTTATAGAAAAATAAGAGTTATTTTGGAACAGTTTTGTTCCTGTAACCATACTACAATAATGATAATGCTGCATTGGCAGCTTCGATTAATAATATGACTGCCAGTCGGCGCGTCCTTACACACAACAAATAAAATGGTTACCATTCTGAACCCGTTACTGGTTCCTAAATCTCTAGGGCTTGAGAATAGACGAGCGTGTAGCAATGTTGTTGTTTAGATGGCGTTGCTATGGTTCCTCTATTGCAAGTCCCCAGTTCCCGGGTTCTAGCCCGAGAGCTGGTAAAAGTGTCAGTTGGATTTTCAATTTATTATTAAAAAAAATATTGAATTGTAAATATGAATTGGTGCTAGACCCAAATAACCTTAGCTGTTGGTGGTCTTTAAAACACAATTTCCTAAATCTCTACTCCTTAAACTTGTATGCGTGATTGTGACTATGCAACTGGTGTTGGCAAGTGGCATTAACAACTGTGCTATCTTGAGGGTAAAATCGGAATTAATCGAAGTAGATCAGAAAGACATTTCACCCATTATTGGACCTTTCATACAGGTCTGCTCCTTAGAAATATAATTAGATTCTGCCCGGTGAGTTTTGTTTATCTTATTTACATTATTTGTTTATTTCTTCCATTGACAATTTTTATAACCGTAAAATACACAATTATTTCATAAATGTAACAGCTAACTTTACTGCGTTAGTTCCCCAAACTATGATGGTGCGTTTCAGTTCGTTTAATTAAAAAAAGTGACCTTTGAACTCAATCATAAATAAAATTGTACATAATTACATGGTTCCATAATGGATCCAGGATTCCTCTTTTTAACGCTCTCAAGTGTGCAACCTGGCTGTGGATTCACGCCGCCATTTGGCCAGAAATCGACGTGCCCTATGGGCGAATTATATCCAAACACCCCGGCATCCGTATGGATTACGTCAACAAACTCGGCATCTGATTTATCCAGTCGTAGGCTCAGTGGTATGTTTATGAATGCAGGTCTTGCTGGATCCAAACCTAGAATATTTATATAAATGTAACTTTATAGGTCCATGTAAAGTACTAAATTTTTTGGTGCCTCCACACAATCGGCCATGATGGGCGATTACAGGCCATCACGATTGTGTGGAGGGCATGATCGCCCATGATGGAGCGTGATCGCCTCTGTATGGGTTTTTCGGCCATGATTGCGCGCGTTTCCACACGTTCGTCGATCACTCAGTTCATATTTGTTTCAATATCCATGTCGGACAGATGACAATTCACAAATGGCACGATTGTGTGGACAGACGCGCAATGATGGTGACAAGCATGGCCCATTCTGTGATCGTCCATCATGGCCGATTGTGTGGAGGAGGCATTTCAGTGTAAAAATAAACCAATGAGCAAAAATTTTGTATGTAAAGTAGGCTCATCATCAAATATACAAAACACTTTGTTTTGGTACTAAGTCGATTTAATAACTAAATCTAGAAGTTGACATTTAAATAAAAAAAGCATCTAAAAAAAATCAAATATTTCATATTCTCCTAACTGTGGACGCGAACCCTGATACCTTTCACAATTCATATGGCTTAACGCCTTCAACAGCCGCACGTGACTGTCTTGTTACAAACGGCTTACCAGTGACTATACATGACTAATGCTAGCGACGGCTATATCTTATTATAAGTGTGACACCAAGTGGGAAGGACAAAATTCCAATTTCAGTAAAAAGAATCTAAAAAGAGTTACCTGTAATTCGTTGTATACGACCGCTTCTAACGTTGTGTCCAACAACAGCCGCTATTTGAGCACCGAGACTGAACCCCACTAGATGTAAACTATTCATTTGTAGACCTCGGCTCACGAGATAGTCCACGAATATCGCTGAGTATTGGCCTATGACTCTAGTATTTCTTGCTGATGTTAAGTACCATGGCCCGGGCTCTAACCGCTCAGCATCAACTAAGATGACGTTGTGATCGCCTTGTGTGTATGCTGGTAACATTTGGAATATATTAGATACTAGCTGCTACCCGCAGCATTGCACGCGTTAACAGAAAACATTTTATTTATTATATTATGTTAACGGGAGGGAAGCCAAATATAAAGTAGCCTATCCTTTGAATTGAGGATACCTGTTTATGTACGTGTTACTGTGTTCATTGAAATCAGATTAGGGGCTTAAGGCCAGCCGCACATTTGCTACTTTCGGATCCGATTGTCTGAAATGATTTAAATCGGACCACTACCGCACACTGCTGACAAAATATTTCTGATTTAATTTGATTTTCGTTTACACAAAAACAGTCGTATGTTTGCGGTATACTATGCAAAGACAATGCACGGCGCGCCTTCCGGTAGTCGGATCAGACTTTTTATCGGGCAGATAGTAGGAAGCTCTGCGCTTGCATCGGAGTTGGAGGTTCGATCCGATATCGGATCATAGGTGTGCGATATGATCGTATAAACTTATAGATATTTGAGCGTCAGGCGCCCGGATCCGACAATCGTTTCAGACAATAGGTTCTGACAGTAGCAAATGTGCGGCCGGCCTAAGAGTTATGACGGAACAGACACACAGGCAGAAATAAATCGATTATGACTTAGTCTCATGAAGAAAAATTAAACTTAAAAAAAAAACCTTCAAAAAAGCCACTAAAAAGAGGAAAATAATAAAATTTTGAGGACGGCGCCAATTTAATGAAATATGAAGCCGGTTAAAAAGTGCCGATTTAATTAATACCTACTTTTTAACCGACTTCATATTTTATTAATTTGGCGCCGTCCTAAAAATTTTATTATTTTCCGTTTTTAGTGGATTTTTTGAAGGTTTTTTTTTTTTTTTTTTGTTAAAAAGTTTTTTATTTTTTACTTTTTAGTGGCTTTACAATACGTAGTTCGCGCGTTATTAACCGACTTCTGTTTTGATATTTGACATTTACCTTAACGGTGGTACATCCCGTTACTATTTTTTTTTTTTAATCACTGGAACTACTGAACCGATTTAAGTAAAATTTATATGGGACTACCCCGGAGGTATGCCCTATTAAACAAAACAATAATCATCAAAATCAGTTCACAGACGCAGGAGAAATCGCGTAACATATACAAAAAAAAAAACAGTCGAACTGAGAACCTCATAGCGTCATTTCTGCGCACAAACGAGTTTTGGGTTGGACGGGTCTATGTTTTCTAACAAGGGGTGGTCATTGGTGCGTCTCGACTGGCGGTGAACAATTAAATGACCGTATTCATAGAACCACGCCTTGCTAGAAAACAGACGCGTCCTATCCGAAACTCGTTTATAACCTTACCTGACCGTACTGCAGAGGCACTTGTAGAATTCGAATCTTCAAAAAACCCGTGGAAGAACATTATAGTCGGCTTACTGAAATCCATGTATGATTTTGAAAGCGCTTCGTCATCACCGATCCCCAACGTTTGAGGAAACAATAGGTTGTGCCTACGAAGCACAAAAAACAGATGAATTACGGCATTAAACGTGGTTTATATTTTGTTTGGTATTTTTTTTTACCTTGTGTAAAGAATAAATCTGATATCCAGTTGAAGATTAACTTCGGGACATTTTGTTCTATCCACTGGCAGTGATTGAAGATTAGCATCTTCAAATTTTATTCTTAAAGGACCTGTAAATGTCTATAATTATTTGAGGAAAATCTTAATATAAATAAAAGGGATAAATTATTAATAGTTAAAATAATCGTACGATCAAAGTATGGCAACTTATTAAATACAAATAAATGCTTAAGCTGGCATTACTTATAGGAACACACATCAAATGACGAAACGTCACAATGCAACACTAGAAAAATTCATTTTAAACCTGTGTCACCCGCTGGGACTCAAACACGGCAGCAGCTGAGTTATCATTAGAGCTCGACGTCAAATATTTCTTCTCTTTGGTATAAATAAAAACAGTAAATAAAGACTAAGTCTGAACGCGCTTTAAGGTTAGGCTCAACTTCTATTTTCCCCCAGGAAATTCTCTAGGGATAGTAAATCACAATTTTTTCAGTCAATTTTTTATTATTTCTCAACCCTCCGTAATACTATAGACCAAGCGCGACTGATTTCTTTAGCTGTGCTTTCAATAGACCTTTTCACGAGTAGTTACGCGCAAGCGCCGTCGCCATGGTTACGATGGCGACTTTCAGAAGTTTCGTACTCTTTTTGACGCAATGACTAGATCAGAAATGTTTTTCAATGTTAATTTAGATGAAAATGCTACTGACGGTGCTAAATTAGTGCACAAAACAGTGGAAGAACATACTTGTGCTAAATTGGGACGGTGGGTGAAGTGCCATGGCCGGAAAACCGGTGGAAAATTAGTTGAAAGGTTAGAATCCTACCTGTCATAAATTGTTTATCGTAAAAAGTTTATTTTCAAAAGTACTCAAATATTTTTCTAGGGTGTTGTACCACTTTTTTAAATAATATTTCTTACTTAATTATTATTTACTTTTTTTCAAAATCAATCATTTGCCATCTGTCAAGATGACAAGTCTCTGAAAAACATGGCGGAATTGGGTACATGCGCAGGAAAAAAAAATTAATAATGAAAAGGTCTATAGAAAGAGCAGCCTGACAAAAAATATAGATTATTCGCGTCACAGCAGCCCCAAAGAAAAGTTCTTAAATAAATAAGAATAAGTTTAAATAAATAAATAAACATGTGACGAAACGCTGTTGGTGGGGGCAGCCAGATGTAAATAGCCCGGGGCGACACTGACCCTAAGTACGCCGCGGGGTCGCTCGAAAATCACCGGAGTAAATTTATAATAGCGCGCTTTGATAGTTAATTTGAAAAATAATACTATGAAGTATTAGAAATACCTTGTATTATGTCCGTCTTGTGACTTCTTGTGATTTAACATTACGCGTTTCAGCAACGAGTTGCCATCTTCAGGTGTGATTAATTATTTTTTTAAAACACACATTGAGTATTCGTAACACTGTGTATTATGTCGTGGTTTGTGAAGTACTTCACAAACCACGACATAAACAGTGCTTAGCATCATAATATTATATAGTGTTACGAATACTCAATGTGTGTTTTTTAAAAAATAATTAACCACACCTGAAGATGGCAACTCGCTGCTGAAACGCGTAGTGTGAAATCACAAGAAGTAACAAGACGGACATAATACAAGGTATTTCTAATACTTCATAATATTCATATAGTGACTTGGAGACCCAACACTCTAAAAATGTATCATGAAAAATAATGTAAACGACGGAAACAGGTAACACAATATTTACAATACGTTGTTGGGAAAAACTGTGGAGAAAAATGTCCTCGAGTCCCTACGATTCCCAACGACGTATCATAAATTATGATCACGATTATTCCACAATTTTTATAATTTAATCCTGTTGCATTTTCACGTGAACACACTTGACACAACTAAAATATAGTAAAAACGCACACACACACACCTGGCAGAAAAGTAAATAAGCAAGTCAATAAAAATTCTGACGTTTTTGCCATGTTAAAAAAAAAGTTTTAAAACTGAACCCGTAAATTTTTAGTTTACTAATTTTTTTAAATTAGTGTTAGTAATACTGTTATTTTTCAGTGCATTCTTAACAACGCACAAGACACAACTAATGCAGTTGATCCAATTTTAAATATTAATATATACCTAAATGTTATATAAAAAAGTAATTTACTTATTTATATTATTCATACAGGCTGTAACAAAACTGAACAGGCAAGTTTCCAATATAGGCGGTCCGGTTTTACATATTTTATGGGGATTTGATATGGAGGCGTGACTTAATCACGAAACCACATTTTCATTTAATTTTGCTCCCACCAGATATAGCTGAATTGAAATGTAATAAATAAAATTAAGCGTAATTTGTTAAATGAGGTAGTTAAGTAGTTAAAAATTCGACTGATGACCAGTCCTATACTTCCCACCTAGTAAATATTTGCAAAAAATAAACACTCTTTTTTTATTCTTTGAAAAAAGCATGGCCCTCTTTTTTGTTTGGTGATCTACTGATGGCTAGCTTAATATAGCAAAAATCATTGTTACCTTGATTTACGTACAATTTTTATTTTTTTTCGTAAAATATTTTTTTTCTCGAAAACTGTTTATTTTAGAGAAAAAAATATTTATATTTTTTTCATATTGTAACTTCTAGAATTCATTTATATTTTTTTTTTGCTATGTTAATACGTGACATTGAGAACGTTTTTTTTAATATCTCAGGATCCACTGAACCGATTTGACTCAAAATCTAATCAGATCTAAGTTAAAGGCTGATAAACACAATAGAACAATCGGCATGGCCGTATGTTGTTCCGTTTTTACGATATCGAAGGCGAAAAATTGACCACATATACACACACATACATACATACATACAGACAGACATCAGTCAGAAAATGATCTTAAACGATTGCTAGGGTCTCAAAACGTGAAGATCTGTTAAAATCTCGAAATATTTTTTTTTCGGACTAAATCCATTACTTCCCTACCATAGTAGAGGTGGGAAGTAAAAAGAGAAAGGTAAATTAGTGCAAAGTTTTACTTTCAAATTTCCCCTTTATAAACATAATATATCAGTATTAATTATTATCTTTGATAGCTATTAGCTGACAACGTTTTGTTCATTTTTAAAATTCTATTTATCACATTTGAGTGCATTTGTAAAATTAAGTAGATACCTACTTAAAAAAAATCCCCAAATTTATTTCATTGTTGTTACTTCATTGTTGTAGCACACTGTATATTGTATAATATGAATTTCTACCTTATGGTTCAGCAATTCATAAACTATATATAATTTTATTACATATTTTATTTTGACATTAATCTACGTACAAACATATTAATTTACATACAAACAAACATCGTGTGAGTTTGTGTTGTAATAGTTCACAAATATGTAATTATGTACTTTTATTTCTGATATTGAATCATTTTGTTTTGAAACGCTATACACCAAAATACGGAAATTGAATTTTTCCCATAGCAGTTAGCTAAATGAAACACCGACGCAGAGTCTGAAGTGTTTTTTTTTTTGACGTGAATTACGTTTATCTCATACTGGGGTGCAATTTTTTCAAATATTAGATGAAACGGAAATAGTCGGAAGTGGAAACAAAACACAGCATAAGGTCTCAAACAAAATTACGGTAGAAAAAAAAAATAACCGCAAAGTGCCTAAAACCGTATACCCCGTGTCCAGTCTCAAAGGTGAACTTAGGGATTTAACATTTTTGCTGATTCGTGTTCGCCAATTCAACGCACAAGAACGGTAATGGTACCTATCGAAAGATAAAATTATTGCGCATTAAATGATTCTAAAAATAAGACCAAAAATGAAATTTTTACTTTAAAATACCAATTTGAAATTTACCGATTTTGCAATAATGATTTCAAATCAAGTAGGCGAAAAACAAAACACTGAAAAAAGTGTGCTGTAAAAATCGGTGCGTTTGGTATCACTAGGTGTAGTGTAAAAAGTGTAAACACTTTTGACACTATTACGTTTGTTATACAAAAGTGTAAAATAACTGATCTGTTTGTTATTTCAGTGTGGGACCAAAAGTGTAACAACTATTGTCCCGACTCTTGAGCAGGTGCACGTAGTGTAGTGTAGGTTACGTGATATATGTCTGAATTGACAATCGCTTTGACAGATTTGATACTTTTTTCATTCTCTGTTTCCTACATTTTTTGTCTCTTAAAAATGAATGAGCTTCAAAATGTAATGGTACAAGATAAATATGGTAGTGAGTTTAACATTTTTACGACCAAAGAATCAGTAAAAACTAGAAATAATGAACTCAGTCAATCTGTCATTGATTTATTTTGTAATGCGCATGTACAATCTACTCAGTATGTACACTAGCCCGTTTGTTACAAATATACATTTAGTTTACACTTTTGGTGAACTTGTTACACTTTTTAGTGAAAAATTATCTACACTACACTACACTACACCTTGATACCAAACGCACCAATATTGTTAAAAAACTTTTGTACTGGTACCTAATCGGTGCACGTAAGCATTTTTACAATAATTAAAGTAAAAATGAATAATTACTCCAATGAAGAAAGAGTTTTTATGGTAAAAACGTTTTACAGCGGTGTTAGTTTGCGGAGAGTTTAGAGATTTGTTTTCTATTAAGTTTAATGGCACACAACGTTAATTTCCTATGTTCGACTTTAAGACCGGACACCCGGTATAATAAGTATTTAAATAGAAAAAATTCGATGTCTTTGAGGCACCAGTTAGAATTATTGAGATAGGGACCTGAAATTTCGGCTACATCTTTTTTCTTTTTGTTTATTTAGTAACATTTTAGCCCATGAGAGCATTAATATTCGGAAATGACCATTTTGGGGACCAACTTAACATAACCTTCCTTCAGCAATCGGGTAAAAAGTGAAATGTTCTATTACCTATTCTGTAACGAAATTGCACAATATAAATGGCCGTTTATTGTGTGCGTCTTCAAATACAGCAAAATATACCTTTTTTATATCGGTTTTAATATGTGAATGTCGACACATACTGTAAAGGTGACATAAGCCCATTTGGCGCGAGCGAAGAGCGCGAAAAATGTACCACATTTCAGCCAGTATTGCCTAACTGCACCCGTGTTCGGTTACAACCAATCAGAGAGCGACAAAATCTTCAATTGACCGAAATGTGGTGCATTCTGCCTAAATTCTGCCCGATAAATAAAACTAGCCTATGTTGCGTCTTTAATTCACTGTATATATTTCCCAATTGTGCGCGTCAGATATTTTGTAAGAAGTAGTTCGTATGGCATTTTGAGTGATTAGTCGTTTCAATATCCTGAGAAACTTATAAATAATTAGTTCTTATTACTACTATCACACAGTGCGTATAGTATTAATTTTCTCACGTCTGTTACGCCAAGAAGACAGTTGAGTAAAAATACAATATTAATTATTGTTGTACTTATTGCTTATTGTTATTATATATAATTTTTATTAAAGAGATAATAAAAATACCTACGAAACTTTTTTAAACAAACATTTCGATACAAAGAGAACCAATTCAAAAATAAAGCATTATAATATTATGTAACAACTGAACTGATATTAACTTTTTAATATGTTGTGGCCGCAAGGCAAAACTGTTCATATCGAATTTTGGTAACTTTGGATAGTTTTTTAACTATATTTTATGTAACATTGCGTATAAAGTAGGTGGGTTTGTCTTACCCACAATTACGGTCAAACTTAAACTATAGGATACTTTTTGTCCGCCTGCTATCGGGTTAAGATAGAATTTCACTTAAAACCGACGTTAAGAGCTTCCGATACCTACAAATACCCCCTGCACTCTTCATATCAAATCCTTTACCCTCGCCTAAAAGCGGTTATGGCTTTTCCGACGCTATTTTTAACGCTAAAAGGTTCGGGTAAACGCCAAATGAAGGACCAAGAATCACACCACATCTTACAGGCGAATTTTTTGAAAAAAGTTTTAACTACGTATGAAAGATTACGTAATTTTTTTTTAAGTTATAAGTTTTTCCAGGAAAATATTTTTTAATTTTTCGCCTGAAGGATCTGTAGTGTGATTCTTGGTCCTTCATTTGGCATTTTCCCGAATCCTTAATCTTTAAAAATAGCGTCGGGAGAGCCATAACCATTCTTAGGCTAGTGGAAAGGATTTGAGATGAAGAGTGCAGGGGGTATTTATAACTATCGAAGGCTCCTAACATGAGGGATACATCGAATAAAGACTATTTTTTCACCAACTTCAAAAAAGGAGGAGGTTCTCAGTTCGACTTTTTTGTATGTATGTTACGCGATTTCTCCTGCATTTGTGAACCGATTTTGATGATTATTGTTTTATTTAATAGGGCATACCTCCGGGGTGGCCCCATATAAATTTTACTTAAATCAGTTTATTTTAATAAAAAAAGTGAGTAACGGGATGTAACACCGTTAAGGTAAATGTCAATTATCAAGACAGAAGTCGGTTAATAACGTGCAAAGTACGTATTGTAAAGCCACTAAAAAGTAAAAAATAGATAACTAACAAAAAAAAAACTTTCAAAAAAGCCACCAAAAAGAGGAAAATAATAAAATTTTGAAGTTCACGCCAATTTAATAAAATGTGAAGTCTGTTGAAAAGTGCCAATTTAATTAATATCTACTTTTTAACCGACTTCATATTTTATTAAATTGGCGCCGACCTCAAAATTTTATTATTTTCCTGTTTTTAGTGGCTTTTTTGAAGGTTTTTTTTTTTGTTGAAAAGTTTTTTATTATTTTCTATACCTTAATATTATAGATTTTTAAAACTATATTTTATGTAACAATGCTTAAAAATGTTTTATCTTTACATACATTCTAAATTTAAACAGCTATATTTCAAATTGACGTTTATGTTGTGGAAAGGTGCCTCGAGACATGTTACTTTTCATTGCAACGAAATGGAGACATTCATCAGTCATTGAACTGGGTAATTAAATCGTAGTCTATAGGTTGTGTGCACGAAGCCAACTAGCGCCGCTAGCGGGCAATAGTGTACGATTGAACTATTTTTATTGTTGTCTTATATCGGGAATTTTTTTAATAAACGATTACCATTTTATCTAGCTGTGTGTAAATAGTATAAATAGCATAGCATAAAAGGGTACGTAAAAATTATTGATTTTAAGTTTTTTTCTTCTTCAATTTTGACGTATAATAAAAAATAACTGATTAATTTATATCAGACATGGAGGTGTGCCTACACCTATGTCTATGGTTTATATTGACAGACGGAAATATAACCTAAAACCATGGCGCATATAATCTTGCGGACCGAGTTTAAAAGTGTAAAATTTATCAGATTTATAGTAATAATTTCCAAATAAGTTAGAAGTAAAATCATGGTTTTATTTACTTGACTTTTTGAACAATAATGCTCACTGACAGTTACGGAAAATTGCAGTTCAGAGTTTACAACGGATGCCACAACAAGCGCTCGCGTCGATATTATTATAACTCCGCCCCCCCTGCACACAGTCTATACAGGATGATTAACAGTTAGGTCCTGTCCAATGAAAATATTTTTAAAAAGTGGTATTTTCCAACGTTACCCATTTAAAATAATTCATAATATATCATTGTTTATATCTTTGTTTTAGAAATGACTTTATATTATATCGTTAAATGATAGTTTGATCATTGTTTTTGATCATTAAATTACGCACCCCTCTACTACTTAATCTTATTTAAAAGAACATTTAACATAAGCGGTTTTAGCTCGTGGTCACATACTTGCCCTGAGACTGTCAGTGTAATTTTCAACTGTTGATGATGTAATGATGCCACCGAGATACAAATCCATTCTTAAAGAATGCTAGACTACACTGTATAACAAATGGACCAATCACTTTTACATAATACGCCAATTTAAACATGGCATCATGTTGAAGACAGTGGCGTATTTAATACCGCCCCCAGGTTACTCGAAAATGGCCGCCCTCCACCGGCAATATTTAAACGAAAAAAATGTTCTTATATGACGCGTGGCATTTTGACACTTCTTATTTATATATTACTAGCGGCCCCGTCCGGCTTTGCCCGGGTGTTAAGAAAGCCCGGGTGCAATACACTACTCACTCGCTTCGCTCGTTCGCTATATATAAAAAACCTTCCGTGAAAAATTATTTAACTGATGGTGAAAACCGCATCAAAATCTGTTGCGTGGTTTAGGAATTACATTACTCACTCGCTTCGCTCGTTCGCTATATATATAAACCTTCCGTGAAAAATTATCTAACTGATGGTGAAAACTGCATCAAAATCCGTTGCGTGGTTTAGGAATTACATTACTCACTCGCTTCGCTCGTTCGCTATATATATAAACCTTCCATGAAAAATTATCTAACTGATAGTGAAAACCGCATCAAAATCCATTGCGTGGTTTAGGAGGAGTTAGCGGTTAAACAGACAGACAGACATACGCGGAAAGCGACTACATTTTATACTATGTAAAGATTGTTTTCTATCAATGGCAGTAGTGTATTTGTTGATGAAAGTCGTGCTTGAATTTTTCAGCTCTGGGCTATAACTCCATCAACAGTCAGCCCATACATTAATATATGTCTGGTTAACTATGAAGATTGAAGAGTTACTAATTAACAAATAATATTCATCAGGCATTTTATTATATGAATAGGTTTATGGTTTCACATTTTAGAGCAATTTACGGTCGAATTGAAAACACGATTCAAGCTTTGCCACCACCGTTTCGACTCAATAAGCCTAACGCGGCTTTATTGACATCATCCGAGACACGTCATGCCGCGAAGGCGCCCAACTTCAGCGTGAATTGGACGACCGGTTTGAAGGAAGCCGAGATAATCAACAGCATCACTGGAAGGACTGAACATGGCGGAATGTCGCGACTTTGCAAATACATGTTCCTCAGACGATACTTGAACTTGATCGAAAATCTGACCACGATTAACAATCTTACAGCCCCGCCTTCTCCGACGTCTTATAACTATGTCAAGGACACTGCTGCTGATTATATGGTAAGAATTTCACGAAATTTATATTGATCATATATCGAGAACTGCTTTATCGTTGCCACTTCTGTCTTCTCAAGTATCTTTTAATTTTTCGATGCTAATACAGAACGCATTGCCAAAGAATTTGGGTTGATAATGACCTTAGATTATGACCTTCTCAAAAAAGAAATCAAATTCAGATAGAGAATATTTTGAGTTATCGCAAAATTAAAATTAGTGGATATTAATAGGTCCTGGGGCACATGGAATGGTTACTACTGATTTTTTTGTTTTGTTTTTAAACGGTTTTATTTAGCTTGACCCCGATATTTGTTTGATTGTTTGTTTGTTACTATCTTTGTTTCAAATCTTGCGACAGCTTTTTCAACTACTTCTACACTTAACTGATTCTTATAAAACTTTGCACACACATTCAGTTCCCGTGACAGTACAATATTATGATAATTTCAATTTGGTAACGAGGCTCTGATGATGGAATCAGGAGGTGGACAGTTGAAAGGATGAGGAGTTTGCATAATGATACGGGCCAGAAATCAAATTAAAAACTAGAAAATAAAAATAGGTAAAAAAACTTCTAAGTTAAAAGGTTTTATTTTAAACCATCAGCTGTACCATAAACTAGAAAATAATTAGGACACAAACCAAGGGACACTTTGTGTTGCTACGTCAGCGGAATAAGTAATAAAAACGTGCGGCGTATAAAAATCTGTATAACGATTGTATAATTATTAAATAAGAACGGCTTGTCTAGAAAAATGTGTTTCCAAGCCCACCAACAGAAATATTTCAAATGCACCCCACGTTTTTATTACTTATTCCGCTGACGCAGCGACACAAAGTGCCCCTTGGTTTGTGTCCTAATTATTTTCTAGTTTTTGGTACAGCTGATGATTTAAAATAAAACCGTTTAACTTAAAAGTTTTTTTTACCTATTTTTATATATAAAAGTTTCTATCCTCACAAGTCGCAATACTCCCATTGTTTTCGCTGTAAAGATATCACAAATAAACAACAGAGTGAGCAGTAATATTGATGTTCTTATGTTTCACAGTCTGCGAAGAAGCAATTGTTCACAGCGTTCCAAAAAGCAGGGCTTGGCTCATGGCTTAAAAAGCCAATCGAACAGGATCAGTTTGAAATTTGAGCGTCGGAAAAAACAACCCTGACTGCAAAACATATCCTGTGAACTAAGGAGGAAGTTCTCTCCTGAAGATAATAATTTTAATTTTTAGTTTCGTTTTATTTTACTTACAGGTAGTATTGTCATTAAGATGGCGACTGGCGACATTGACTTATGATTGCTTTGTACAGAATATTATATGAATGAATGTTGGTAACAATGATATTGTTATCGCTATAATACTTTACACCGAGTTCATTATAAATTATACTCTTTAAAAGTTTAAATAATTATAGATAGATAGTTTTTCGGACATTTCTGTTAGTGCAGTCCAGAAACAAGTGCTGCATTGATTAGTATTTGTTTTTATTTGCGCACAAGGAACTCTGTTCATGGCATTTATGATTTATTTATTAATAATATTAATATGTTTAAAGTTGATATTATATTCCGTGAGGGAAATTACAGAAATGCAGTGTTGCATTGAACTTTCTATTTAGGTATACCATTTTATTTTTGATGAAATAAAATGTCAGTTTATTGATAACAGAGTGCTTGATGCTTCATTCATTAATAAATATTGAAATTTTTGTTAATTTTCCAATGATGTATTGAGATCTGACATATGGGCAGGATTTAATCGTTACATAAGAATATGGCGTCTTCAAACTTCAAAGGTATACTTTTTTTACGTTTTTAACGTTCAATGCTATTGAAAATAAAAAAATATGTCAATGGACAAAAATACCCCAATTTTTCCTACGATCTGGAACCGATATGCGAACAACAAATTTAGAAAGGGTTTAACAAAAACTAAAAGGAATTTTCTTAATTTTTTTCGTCATTTTTAAAACCTTTATCATTTCTTTCCATATTGTCAATAATGGAGACGAGCACTTTATGTGTAAAAGTGCAGGCACACTTTTTTTTTTTTTTTGAGAAATCGGAATATATGAAGTTTTAAATGTATTACTGTTATCATAATATTACATTGATAAGGATCGTTCAAAGAAAATCTTGCTTCTGCCTTTGGAGAACATTCCAAATGTTTTTTAAGATTTCACTTGTTATAAAGTAGTCACAGAATGTATTACTTAGTTAGTTTTATAAGTCAAATTCTGTCTTCATAAAATATTTAATATTTTCAGACCTAATTACATTCTCCTAATTTGAGAATTTAATGTAATCAACATTAATAATTTTTATATAAGATACCGACTCAAATGTTTCCTCATTTTATTTTATACGTACTTCTCTTACGTCTTGTTTCAGTACTTGCGTTTCTCCTTCATGTTAAATGATTCTAACAGATAAATTACGATCGAACACCAGTATCCGCGATTTTATGTTTTGACTGAGTTGCAACCATATACTTTAATTATATACCGCGGATTGTCCATTTATTCAATGTGCGGTGAGTGAAGTCCACAAAGAGAGCAAAAATATATCTGTGTCTCTTTTGACGAAGTTATTCCGCATTTATTCCGATGATGTCATTGGTCGATGTACGAACGTTCCATCTGAACAAAATGTTGAAATAAAGATATCTTTCATTTCAAACAAAATGTAAACAAAACGCTTGACAGCTGTTGTCATTATAACGTAACCTAGTTTAATTTTGTTAAAAACAGTTTTTTTACTCATATTCCTTGAAATTCATAGTGATAAACACAGGTTTCGGATCTTTTTGGGCATAATAATATTAAAAATATAAAGACAAAGAAATATGTCATGGATGCCATTGACGTAAAACCTCAGTGCCCCAGTGGTCAATACTCCAATAGTATACCTGCTCTCTTTTAAAAATTCTGTCTTTGTCTATGGAAGTAGCCAATCAGGAACCTGCCAGCTGGGTTCCCATAAAAAAAGACAGAAATATATACCCGCACGTATGTTGGCTTCACGATTTTTGATCTATCAGCAGTACAGATTTCTTATGTACATGGTTGCAACCAATTTTGTGCGACTATCCGGCAACACTTTTACTCTTAGATCGAATCCCAAGTATTTTTCCACTATTTGACCGAATAGTGGAAACATGTTTCTCTATAGTTGAAGTAGTGGAAGTTCGCTTAGTATAGTGTAAAATTAACCAGATTTAGAAATTACTTTTAATTTCTTCAAATTCGAATTAATTTCTAATTTTTCTACGGTGGAACTAGTGGAAGTTCCACTATAGAAAAACTAGAAATTAATCCGAATTTAAGAGATTGAAAGTAATTTCTAAATTTTCTATAGTTAATTATAAACTATAGTAAGTGAGCGAACCTGTCACTACTCACTATACGTGCAAAGGAATGCGCCCCCGCAACAATGTTTTCTTTCTTTCCACTAGCGCCAAAAGCGAATATTCGGTTATTCGGCATGCCGAATGTATTCATTACAACTCTAGTTTTGACATATTATAGTTGTGATTTGTAAGGTCATGTGCAATCAGTAATCAAAATTTAAGGTTATGTACATTAATATTATTTTTATTACCTATATAATTTAGAAAATGTGTCTTGAAACCGCGTTATACAACATTTAAATTAAACCGCTCAGGGTCGGAATAACCCATTGTAGCGCCCTTAGGCACAACTCTAACCCCCCCCCCAATTAATACTAAAAATATTTATAATTTGTTTTCTAATTTCCAAAATGGTCGCTTTGAAATTTAGATTTTTTTACTTTTTATTTCGATTTGGGGCGCCCCTTGCGTTAACGCTCTTAAGTACGTGCCTAATGGATAATTTGGCTCTGATCAGGATTTAAAACGAACATTTTGTGACGGTTATAACGCAAGCTTGGAAACAAGGCATAGCAGCATGTTTTGAAAGTGCTGATTGTTACTCTCTAGTCATCGACTTGAAGTAAAAAGTATCCAAGACAATTCCGTTGTCTAATTTTTAGAAACCGATCTCGATTTTCACAAAACGGAAAGTTTATTTTGAATTGCATCGAGAAAACTTTGAACTCGACAACTTTAAGTTGTTTGTAAATATTTTTTTTAAACGACAGTCAATAATGTTGTACAAGAGAAGCTTAAGGACCACACGTGTCTCATCTTACCGATTTCAATTCGCTCGTATTAATTATGATCGCGTGTAACGTTCATTGATTTCCATGCATTTCATTTCAAACATTTCGTAGTAAAAAGTACTAGGTATGTAAGCACAAATAAAAATAAACATTTGGATACTTATGCTTTGTCGATTTTTTTTTTATAACCTGTCTTCATATGAATTTTTATCTTTTAACCCTTTGACTGCTCCAGACGTATATATACGATTACCTGGGTTACTGCTCCAGCCGTATATTTACGTTCGGGCTGGAAAAAATACTTACAGCGATAAACTGCTACCGTCGTATATATACGAGCAACGCCTACCAGATCATACTGGCCAATCCGGAAGTTTTTTTGCGATTTACCGCAATATTTTTTTACAGCGATAAACTGCTACCGCCGTATATATACACACAACGCCTATTAGAACACCAATTCTGAATTTTGTTGTGGTTTTTTTTTTTAAGTCAATGTGTATGTACACGTGTTTTACACGTGTATACATGCACTGACTGTTCTGTTTTTGATAAAAATATATGTTTTAAACAAAAAAGGCAAAAAAAACAATTTGATATGATTTGACGGGATTTAGCTTCATTATTTTACCCCACTGATAACAACAGTGGACTGCTCCAGACGTATCTATACGGAACGGTCGAAAAAATTGCGCACACAGCATGCACTCTCGTAAAATAAATGCGCAGTGAAAAGGTTAAATTAAGAACTTACAGTTAAATCAACAAAATTTATTTTAGAATAAAAACTGCCAACACAATAACCTCATATTTTTTAATGACATTTAAATTAATGTCTCAACAAGCGGTGAAATAGTTATTTCTTGTTTTTCTATGTAGCATCTGCTGTTGGCTTCAGTGTTGTCAAGGAAGTATCTATAATTGACCATGATGCCGCACGAGTTGGTCAAACCTCGAGGCGTCAAATCTGCCAGCCAATTAATTCTCCACATTACAGCGCCGTTCCGTAAATGGAAATTTGCTAGAAATTAAAATAGAAAATAGAGTACATTAGCAGATCGATCAAGTACACTGATAGAGTTGGAGTAATAATAAATAAGCAGAAATAACATAGAACAGCCAGAATAAAACGCAGGTCACGTGTAAGTAGAAGGAGAGTAATCAATTCGTTAAGCCTTCCTGAAATTGGGTTTTTGAATGATTTTTTTTTTTACTTAAATGGAAAGACCACATACAAGTTTTATAGCAAAACTGTTTTTATTTAATTTGTTTGCTTACTAATTAAATATAAAAATTAATTTTTAAACTCAGTTCCGATGATACGCCGAAAAAATCCGAACGCGTGTGACGTCATTATGTTATCTATGGTCTTTGTATCCATGGTACCAAGTAAAAAATTTATTATTTTTGATAGTATGTGTAATACATATACACCACAAACGTCAAGCACTAAAATATTCCTAAAGGTGAAGATAATGCAGTTTTCTGCAAGACAAAAATAGACAAAAACTATTCGACGCGACATCTCTTGACCGGAAGGTAGAGTTAAGTACTGAAACAAACTGCTTCCATTTAGGAGAAACGTCTATATATATACTAAGTGATTTGTGATATACACAAATACCAACAAATGCACACAAATTTTAACATAACGACGTCACAAACATTCCTGGCGCGTTTTGAAGTCACGTGATATTTTTTAAATTTTTATACATTTTAATTAATTTTTAGTAATTTATCTGTCTTTAAAAAAAATTTCTTTTCGTTTTTCAATATTATTTATGTTAAATTATTAGAAAAAATTAATAATTTTTTTTAAATTCAAATACCTAATTGGAAATAGTTTAATACGTGTAACAAATTGCATTTTTTGTGAGCGATATTTCAAGATATCCTCATAAGGAAGAGTCACTCAATAATTCTGAAGAACCATTTCCAATTAGGAAATACAGGATTATGCCAACTATTGATGTTGGACCAGTCACTTTCTTATTTAACAATAGTTCTTACAGAGGCCCCCTGCTTATTTACAAATCAATTGTCGACGCGTCTATAATCTACAATTAATTAATTAATTACAAATCAATTACACGAAGGAGAAAATGATCTGAAGAAGTGTGAAGCAGGGATCCTGTATTCCTAGTGAACATATAGTTGAGGAAAGCTGAATATATTTGTGGGAAGAGTGCCAAGAAGTAGAAGAAAGTGAAGAGTGTCACACGCAACACTCAAGCAATTTGTATTTATTTTTATTGTATCAACACATACCCACAGCGTCGAAGGCGTATCCCCTCCTCTTTTCTTTATACAAATATTGAGCACATAGTTTCATAAGCGGAGACTCCAATGTTTCCACTAATTCAGTAAACTCCAACCATCCATTATTGTTCAAACGTTTTCTTAAATCTAAATACACATTATCTGTTTTGAGTAAGCTTTTCAAGCGATCTAGTACATCGGCAGTGAATATTTCTCCAATACTCGCATTTGTTTTTTCGCACGATTTGAACTTGTCGAAAAGCCAACTTCTAAAACCGGGTATCGGAGATAAACTCGAAAACTTATTGATTTGCGGATATTCCGATACGACCTCAGTAATTACTCGTTTGATAAGATAGTTCCCTAGTTCAATTCCTTGTAATCCTTGCTGTGTAGACGTGATGGAATAAAATATGGCCGCTTTCAATTTTTTGGGATTTTCCGGTATATCGGCTATATCTACAGCAGCGCTGTTTTTGCCTGGAACAAGCGACAGACGACGAGCATTTGACATTATCGCATCAACGTTACTGCATATCACATCGCTTAAAGCTGTGTGAAGAACAACTAATGGTTCATCCGGCATGCTACTGTGCGTGTAAACAAAACAACGTCTGTATGGTCCGACTCGTCTTTTCAAATCTGTCCAACTGCGTACGGGATGAACAGCTTCGTATTCTGAAATCTGTTACCGAATTTTCTTCAGTCAGTCAGGAAAACATACATGGTTCAAACCATTGAAAACATTTTGCTAGGTGGGTGGAGACAGTGTAATATTTTAGTGGGCAATAGTACATTGTGCCACAAGGGAGGAGATGTAGTAATTTCCTCCCGTATTGCGCATACTATTTTTTCTCCTGCCAGGCCGAAATTTCGCAAAATTGAAAAAAAAAAATATTAAAATTATTATTTTTATTTTATTATTAAAAAATAATTTTAATGTGTAGGAGACAGAAGTAGGTGCGTGAGAGCCGGCATAAGTACTATTGCGCACGCGCACTTGTCCATACCACGGCAATAAAGAGCGACTTTGTTCCCGCTTGGCAGGGACGAAAATACGAACTTTCGGCCTAGGTAGGAGAAAAAGGTACAGTATTGCGCCCATGGAGGATAGAAAGAAAGAAGACTGATCTCGGCAGGCCGCAATGCAAAGCACGTGTCCCGAAAATTGATGACGGTATGGGTTTGTAAAAGCTTGACGCGCGGCGCTGTAGCTATAAGGCCCCGAGTATCGTCCATTGTTGCACCTTTCTACATGGAGCCAGTCTCCATGACTACGAACGAATCCATGGAAACGTGATATTGTTGTGAGTTAACCTGATAGATTATTTTTTAATTCAGTTTATATTTTGCAAAAAAAAGCAATATTCAAATAGCCCGGTCATCCACTCTACTTACGGCCATATTCATAGTTAACCCTTAAGTAGTAAGAGACACTTACTCATACCCTCAAATTGAATATGCGTTTCATAGTCAAAATTGACGTCTGTAAGGGCCCTTACATCACCCTCACCTTAAGGGTGGATAGTATGTCCCATAAGTGTCGAAAAAGTAAAGACAGTAAAACACATGAAAAACACGCATTTATATCAAAAATGACAACTAAACACAATCGGTCTGCAGTATGACCAACTGTTCTAAAGGAAAAAACTATGAAACGCTCCTTTGAATAAGGTGCCCTTAGCACTTCAGTGACCCTCAGCGAAGGGACCCTTATCACTTACCTTAAGGGTTAACTATGAATATGGGCATCGGTGTCTTCCGTGTTGCCCTATTAACTGTAGGGGTCTTATAGCTTCATCACCTCTACCGCCAGAATGGGAACCCTTATATTCCACACTTTTTAGACAACGGCAAATGCATGGAGAGTATCTTTTCTCTCTTTCCTCCATGATTATGCCAATCGTTTTTTGTAAGCTGAGCCATCAGTAAAATCAGCTAAGCGGAGCGCCTTAATTAATACGTCTTGTGGAGAACATTTTTTAATCGTAGCAAAATAGCATAGAAAATTTATTTTTGTAACGTTTTGGTCTATAAAAGTACTATAAAAAAGGCGGATAATATTGTCACCTTCTGTAACATTTCGCATGATGATTTCCATGTAATACGTTCCAGTTTAAGAAAGCCGACTGAGAACCATAGAGACAATAAATCCCGCAGCGTTGAATTTAATTGTTGCAAGTTCAACATAGCATCATTTGTTGCATCCATTTCTTTCATATTGTCCTGAAAACATGATACAGTTGTTTTACCACTACAAAGTTTCTGCACACTACTGCAGTAACGAAAACAAAAAATAGGTAAGTACTATAATATGTACTTACTTATTATGAAGAGAAAAGATCAAAATGCAAATAAAATTACGCACGTCACACAAAATATTATGTAAACGCACAGGTTGTAGAACGAAAGTTGGAGAAATGAAATGAACATTATGAGCGTCAAAAGTTATTTTCATTTGTTACTTTTTAATATGATAGCAAATTATATAAACAAACTTATCTGTCCTTGATGCATGCGGGGCTTGAGAATGGTCGACAGTGTAGCAATGCTGTTGTTTAAGTACACTGCGTTGCTATGGTTCCTCTATTACAAGTCTCGGGTTCTAGCCCGAGAGCTGGTAAAAGTGTCAATTGGATTTTTAATTTATTATTAAAAAAAAATAATGAATTGGTGCTAGGCCCAAATAATCTTAGCTGTTGGTGGGCTTTAAAACACAATTTTTTTTTTTGATGCATGCGATACAGAATTCACTACACTAAAAGTCTGTTCGTTCGTGTATACAACATGTAAGAACGTCTCAACTAATTTTTGCAAAGCTTACAAAATATTTTAAAGCCGATACAACAGAAATACATACCAAAAGATCGGTTCGCATGTCGACTAAAAATTTTATTCCGTTTTCAAGTTTTCCGATATGCATAAAAAGCCACTGATACGGAGGCGTTAGAATACTCTTCAATTTCTCTTCTATTTTTATTATTTGACGATCCTGTTCCGCGCAGTTACAAAGCACTTCAGCGGCTTTATGAACGTCCGTATGATTCACGGCATACTCCGATGCTAGTGTTATCAGGAAAGCCTTACGATGTTCACCCGACAAGCACTTGTAGTCTCCACATAGCGTTTTAAGACGTGTCTGAAATACTTAAAGAATTGTAGGTAGGTAAATTGAAATTTCAATTGTCGTGGGTTCGAATCCCACAACCGTTCATGGATATTTTGTGATGTTATTTAGTTTTAAGAGAATTGCTATTTAATGTATTTAAGACGCTAATGACCTAAGTTGTCGACGCGTCTATAATCTACAATAAATAAATGAAATTTTAATTTAAAGCCTTTAAATTATTTACAAAATGTTCATAAGTTATATCTAGTATTAAATGCTTGCTTTTTATTTGATTAATGTCTTTCTAGAATATCTGAGAATCTATAAATAGAATTCAGGTAATACCTCAATAATCCAGCTACTTATATTTGTTTCCCTTAATTCCAGAGCTTCTTTCAACTGTTTTATAATTAATTTTTCATAATTATCATCGTTGCAGTTAGTTTTATTATTAAAAAATTCATTTCCTGTTATTTCACCCGAAAAAAAATAATTTTCTTTACTGTAATCAGAGGAAAATTCTTTCTTACTGACATTTTCACCAGTTGATTCATTCATTTTGGAAAAAAATAATCTTTTTTCTGTTAACTTTAAAAACTTAACATTGAACAATCCAGGCAGTTGACTGCAAGAATGAAACTTGCTAATCAATAGAATGGGTCCCCTAATTGTTCCCATTTTAACAAGGATAAAAATAAAAACAACTTGATTTTTCCTTTGAAAAAACAATTATGTTTCCTTATAAAATGACGGCTAAATACATTTTCCAACAAATGACAACTAAATCTAGCTTATCAGCGGAATGATATTTACTAAAAGTAAAATGCATAAACATATGAGTTTCCCGATTATCAACAAATTAATTCAATTTAAAATTGCTCTTTTTCTTTTTATCACATTAGAAGAGTGAATACTTCATCTCTATTTCTTGTGTATTTCATCGATAGCAACAACATTTAGGCTACGTTCAAAATAAAGTCGTCCATTCATTCTTGGTATAAAATACAGAAACCAACATCCGTTTGATAGACCCTCGTACGAATAGCCGACATAAATTTTGAAAATTAAGATTGTTAACTTTTCGCGAATGCCAATCGTTTGTGATTGGTTTGTGAATATTAGTGACACTTTATATTTCGTTTGTGACTCATTAGTTATAGAGTAATTCAATGGTTAATTAAGAGTGTACGATTACCCGACATTTTTTAAAAATTGATTATAATATAGGCATCTGGGTACTTATTCGATCGGAAATCTTTGTGAATCTCGAATATGTACACAAAAACGTTTGTGACAGTTTAGTTTTTGAGAAAAAATCAAAAATAAATTCAATTAATTTTTGTAATAGTGAGCTTATTTTTTTGGCCACTCGATGACGCTCCTGCACTTAAATGCTGTCGCCAGTCGCCTATCTTATGTGATAATAACCACAAAACACGTGGGTGTTTTGTGATAATAACCAATTATGTAGTGAAAATGACAGCAGTAAGAATTGACCTCGATCATTAAGAATCGACCTCGATCATATATTTATTTATATTTTTTTTATTTGATTAGTATAGTTATATTCTTAGTCAACACGTGAAATGGTAAAAATAATGTTTTAAATCAAGTAGGGTTCATCAGATAATTCAAATGACAACCCCCATATTTATTAAGTTTGATGAATGATGACCCCTGCAATAGACTTGAAAATTGAAATGAAACATTTGACAGAAGCTGTCAAAGGCAAGTGACTAGCAATTTAGTGTTATCAATGGTGTTTAGATAAAAGTTCTGCACAATATTAATCAGTTTGCTCATTTTACTTAATTTCCGCACAAATGTCAAACAATCAAATTGAGGTTAAGTTTTAGATAGTATGGTGAATCCATATACATATTACCCTATACTGCTGATAGATCAAAAATCGTAAAGCCAACATACGTGCGGCTATATATATTTCTGTCTTTTTTATGGGGGCTCAGCTGGCAGGTTCCTGATTGGCTACTTCCATAGACAAAGACAGAATTTTTAAAAGAGAGCAGGTATACTATTGACCACTGGGGCACTGCAGTTTTACGTCAATGGCGTCCATGACATATTTCTTTGTCTTTATACAGGTGTCCTCAAAGACACTAAACACACGCCTACCACATGTTCCTGAGACCAAAATAAGCCGATTTAAGCAAACTTACCTTCTTACAAATTTTTGATTTATTTGGGCGCTATACGGCCCGGAAGTTACAATTTTGAAATCGTTTTTTTGTTATAAATTTAAAACGACTTGTGCGATTTTGCTAAAATTTGGCACGTTGACATAGTTTTATGAAACAAAAAAAAACAATGTTAAAATTATGATTAATATTAATCCATAGGCGTAGAAATCGGGTTTTTTAATATTTGAACGTTTCAAATTTCTACGCCAATGGAAGAAAAGGGGTTTAAGTATAAAATTTAGAATCAGTAACTTATTTGCTTCAAAAAAGTTACTCTTAATAAGACTCGATTACGCTCATGGTTTTTGAGAAATTTGTATTTTAATAATTCGCAGTAATTTTTACAAAATGAAGTAAAGTTACTAAAACATGAATAGAAATAAATAAATATGTCATAAAAAGTGGTCAAAGTGTCCACCATTTTTATGCATACAAAGATTTATACGACGAAGAAAATTAATTTACTCTTTGCATAACTTCTTCATTATCTCCAGTTTTATACTTAGAAAAAAGCATGGCCATCTTATTTGTTTACTGATCAACTTATTATAATCAACGTATTATTATTGATTAGCTTATTATTAAAATACAAATTTCTCAAAAACCATGAGAGTAATCGAGTCTTATTAAGAGTAGCTTTTTTATAGCAAATAAGTTACTGATTCTAAATTTTATACTTAAACCCCTTTTCTTCCATTGGCGTAGAAATTTGAAACGTTCAAATATTAAAAAACCCGATTTCTACGCCTATGGATTAATATTAATCGTAATTTTAACATGGGTTTTTTTGTTTCATAAAACTATGTCAACGTGCCAAATTTTAGCAAAATCGCACAAGTCGTTTTAAATTTATAACAAAAAAACGATTTCAAAATTGTAACTTCAGGACCGTATAGCGCCCAAACTAAGCAATTTTGTAAGAAGATAAGTTTGCTTAAATCGGCTTATTTTGGTCTCAGGAACATGTGGTAAGCGTGTGTTTAGTGTCTTTGAGGACACTCTGTATATTACGTTTCAAGTGTTGTTTATACTTCAGTTCATGGAATACTTCAGTTGATAGTGATATTATTATGCCCAAAAAGATCCGAAACCTGTGTTTACTTCTTGTATCACTATGAATTTCAAGGAATATGAGTAAAAAAACTGTTTTTAACAAAATTAAACTATAGGTTACGTTATAATGACAACAGTTGTCAAGCGTTTTGTTTACATTTTGTTCGAAATGAAAGATATCTTTATTTCAACATTTTGTTCAGATGGAACGTCCATACATCGACCAATGACATCATCGGAATAAATGCGGAATTACTTCGTCAAAAGAGAGACCGATATATTTTTGCTCTCTTTGTGGACTTCACTCACCGCACATTGAGTAAATGGACAATGCGTGGTATATAATTTTAAAGTATATGGGTGAATCATTGCGGCATACACGTAGAACACTACTGGGCAGTGCATCTCATTTTAAAAACATTGGCCTTTATACAATGATATACAACAGTTCGTTGCCATAGCAACCATATTTCATTATAACACCTAAACCACTGAAAAGAGGTACATAATGGTTCATTATGAAACGAGTTTTTCAATTGCTTTTCATTATAACATCGAAAAGCGTTTCATAATGGATCATGACGTCACTCGTCAATAAACTGTCATTTAAGGTCCGCAAAACTGATACGAAAAAACACTAAAAGCGTGCATGTGTTACCTATATAAAGTTTTTTTTTAACTAATATTTTTAGGTTTTTTTACCCAAACGGTAACTAGAGACTAAACTGAGTGTAGACTCTAGAGAGTAGATTGTTGTGCATGTACACTGAAAACGCTGGGCTAATGCCCAAATACATGGTCACAGGATAGGGACAGTTCAGGTGTGTTGCTACCAAAGAACTTTAAAAACATTAATTTAAAATAATATGCTATAGATTCGTACCTACCTGTATAGTTTGAAAATCCCCAAAAACTGATAGGATTATGAATTAGGGGAACAGAATGGATTTTTAGGTTGCGGCGTCTTCCTTTGGGCCTCTATTATTTAAATAAATAAAAATATATGAGTTAAGTAATTGTGGACAACAATATAATAATTATTAATTAATTCAACAATGAATTTTTAATCCACAAGGCAGTGAATAGTCTTAACATATCAGTCAGCATATTATGCCATCATGATTGTTAAACGTCAAACGATTGTTATAAGATATATAAGGAAAAAATCAGACAGTGGCTTCTGATTTTTTCCTTATATATCTTTAACAATCGTTTGACGTTTAACAATCATGATGGCATAATATGCTGACTGATATGTTAAGAAATACTATTCACTACCTGTACCTAGTGGATGCCTTGTGGATTAAATTCATTGTTGAATTAATTAATAATTACTCTATTATTTAACTCAAACTCTCTATCACACAGACTGCTAAAAACTTTTCATCAGTTGGCGTGCCGCAGTTGGCAAAAAAATAATCAAAAAATAAATTTAAAAAGTCGATATTTTATTTAAAATTCATTGCGATTTCAACACAGATTTGTTCAAATAAACAATAATATTTATATAGAAGTATAACAATGCTTAATTACAATATAACTATTACTTACATTATTACTGTAATGTTAAGAAGAATTTTACAATAATTAACTAATAAGTAATGATAAAAATGCTACACGAGTCGAGAGTCTTTTTAATAAAAATAGTTCTTGCGGTTTTAACGAAGTGATCCTTGTGGATGTTACCAATATGAAATAATTTTTTTTTTATTTTTGACTTAGTTGTTTTCATTGATAAAAATAACTATTTATAATAGATATTTATTTAAAAATACAAGTAAATAACAGTTTGGTTTTTGATACCACAGAACAAATTACAAACTAACGTATTTTTTTTTAATTATGACTAGGTATAGTTCACGCTAATTCACAGTGTAGACTGCATTTTAAAGTTTAAAAGTATCTGTGGTCAATTCGAATTAACGGAATGAGCATTACAACTGCAAACCGTAAATGGATACCTAGACAGTTCAAAATGGCCGACAACACAAAAAAGATATCCTCAAATCTTGCTTTTAGTCGCATATTTAACAAAAACAATACATTAAATCCTCAAGGATCAGCATTCGATTAATGAATGCATTTTACAAAGAAATAATTATTATGTACTAAAATATTGCTAGGTACATAAATCATTGCGAATTAGTGAGCTGTTGCCAGAATTTTTCACAACAATCTTCCAAAGACTTGCACTTCTATTTTCGATACAATAATTATATTGGTAGATTTAAAAACGAGACTACAAGAACGTTAAAACTAAGAAAAGTGACTTCCTGCGTCGCATTTCTGCACAGTAAAAAAATTATAAAAAAATTGAAGTTATGTTTCAATTTATACCGTCAAATTTCGTATTATAATTAATTTTTAACGTTCTTGTTGGTATTTTTCCATGTTCTATGTTGTTATACCAAGTACCTATAAATATAGGAAATATTATTAACATTATTAACATCACAAAACATCCATGAGCGCAGGTGGGATTCGAACCCACGGCAGTCCAGTCTAGAGGTTGCGGCGCCAAGCACGCTAACATCTAGGCTATACTGCCCTCGCAACTCAAGGAGCCCAGCCTAGCTGTACTAGAGAAGTTTTTTTTTGAGTTTCAGTAAGTTTCGGGCTTACTTCATTGGCATTTTCAAGTCCAGCCCTATATATTTCGTATATAAATTCGGGTGAGTTTCGGTGTTATTCCAACGAAAACTAAAACAAAACTTTACCCCACAAGGCTACAACTTACTCAACTTATTGTCTTTCTCTCAGAAACATATACCCAGCGCCGATAGCCATACGAGCACCCTGGGCGAGATATTCTTTAGCGTCCTTTATTTCTTATTATTAACTGGCGGCAAAATCAGTGTTCTCCGTCAAAAAATTGCGCCTATCGTATCAGCCCCTCCCCTTGGTCCTGGCGTTCCGGGGTGACCCCCCAGATTACCCCTCCCTCCCCTAACCTACCGGCTACCGTCCTGTTTTTTCATATTATATTATTTGTGAAGCATCGATATTGCATTCAAAAATTCTACAGCGTTTCTCGTATACAAAAATTAAACTCTTGCATTGAGTTTACCATTCCTGTTCTGCAATTTTTAAAACGAAAACAATTTCAACAACTGCAGTTAAGATGTCTAAATTTAAATATGGCAATTTTTCCAAAGGAATCTTCTGTTATTCAGGTCCCGAGAGAAATCTGGCAAACTTTAGAAATATGTTTCTTACCTAATTTTAAGTAAAAAAAGTTATATCAACATAAAGCCCAAATTGGCGGCGGCAGGGTGGTAATTCTCCCCAAACTGTAAACTAGAATGTTTAATACACCTTACAATGTAAGCTGTAGAGCCTCCCCATAGACGCTGATGACCTCAGCCGTATATATATCTATCTATCTATCTATCTATAACCCCTCCCTCCAAAGTCGTTCCGCCGCCAATAATAGAGCCGGCTTGCAAAAAAGTTACCGAATTATGACTTGTTGAAGCAAAAGACAAGACATTTCATAAATAACGTTTTTATAAAAGAATGTATAGGCTTTCACGGCTGGCGTTAATAGAATTAAGATAAGAATCTTTCGGGCTTATGAGCCGTGGTCTTCTTCTTCTTCCAGACGTTTCGCTTGCAACTGCGGCAAGCATCTTCAGTGTGTGTTGGACGTGGTCGTAGTGTTCTTCTCGGTGTCCTGCTGTCCACTGAAGATGCTTGCCGCAGTTGCAAGCGAAACGTCTAGAAGAAGAAGAAGATGACATTCCAGTAGACCACGGCTCATAAGCCCGAAAGATTCTTATCTTAATTCTAATAACGTTTTTATTTAAAAACAATCGAAAATTTAAAGAAGCTATAACGGTTCAAAATGACCACCCGCGACTTGAAAACACATTTGAGCTATTTCTTCCAAACTCACTCCTCAAAATTTTAACAGGAAATTTTCTACTTAATGTAGGTAGGGGAAGTCCGGGAGACTTGCTCAGATGGGAGAGTTGAACCACCTTTTAAAACTCAACTTAAATTTCGCGCTAGTGAAACGTCAAGACGGTCATTGGTAGATGGCGGGAGGCCAATAACCAGCACGCCGCCATTTTTTACAATTGCCAGTGTGTTTGGCTCTCAGGTTCGGAAATGTGTTTTTGTTACGGCGGAGTAAATTTTATTAATTTATGTAGTTTTGAGACTGCGGTCGTATTTATAGAGGTACGTATTGTGTGTTATTATTATTGTACTGCCTGATTATTGTAGTTTGACGTGTGCTAAGTGTTTTTTCGCTAAAATTGATAATTTTTTCTGTGAGTAAAATTTAATGTCAAAGTAGTATATGCGGGAGACTTGCACCATGGCGGGTGAGGGAGATATGCTCAGTGGTTCATGTCTCCCTCTATAATGTTTGTATGAGGATATTTGGAGTTTTATTTTATAGATGTAGAAATTTAAAACTTTTTGACTAAATTTAAAAACAATTCGGACACCTTAATACGCGAGTCCTATTTCTATTTTGTTTGTTTTTTATAATGTTTAATCTTATTTTCTTTCATTCATGCTAGTTCTGAGTCATTAAAGATCAACAGATTCCAAGTAGCTATATCACCTTTACCAGAACATTTCATGGGTAAGCGACCATCTTCTGCCCCGCCAGGTGGATATTTATCTCACGAACCATCTAATGCTGAGTCACCGATTCGGAACAAATCAGCTATTGATTTACAATGCTCTTCTTTAGCTCCTATGGAATCAAGAGACCAAGCTATACTTAATCTGTGCACTAATTCATCACCAATACCATCTTCTTCAAATGTTGAAGTAGTGACTCCAGAGATGGTGCGACCATTTCCAAAAGCATCTCCGAGAAAGATGGCTCGACGAGGCCGTCAGCCTGGCAAGACCAAAATATTGACAATGACCCCCGAGAAGGGAAATAACAATGAATGTCTGTCAGAAACTTTAAACAACATATTATTTGATGACACTAAACGACCAAAAATGAAGCTAAAAGAAATTCAATCCAATGTTACGAAGAATGATGAAATAAAAAAACGAAAGATGAATATTGAGAAAAGAGTTTTTGAGAATAGCGACACTGAATCAGAAAATAAAAAAATAATTAATAATAATAAAACTAATAAGAAGGTTCAAGAAGACACTAATAAGAAAGGAAAGAAAATAATAAAAACCAAACAAAATCCTAAACTCAAAGATGACAAAAAAGAGAACGTTCCAGGAAAAACTAAAGGAAAGAAAACATTGAAAACTAAACAAGGTTCAAAACAAAAAGTCCAGAGAAAGAAAACTGGAAAAGGCAAAAAAAAAAAAAATTATGTTGATTGTTGAATGTTAAAGAATATGTTGAAGTTTTGTTTTTTTTCTTTATAAGAAGAGCAATAACTGTGTTTCTTTATAATTTAATTTTATTTTGTGATGTTTTGTTTAATAAATCTGTTATTTAAACAGAAAAATGTTTTTATTTTCCCCTTTAAAAAGCAATGTTCAACTCTCCCCAGACCCCGGTTCAAGTGTCCCTAAGGGTGGGGAGAGTTGACTCATATCCCATTTTTCATTCAAATATATATAACATATTTCAGTACAATAATATCGAAAAAGTAATTATGCATATGTAAACCAAAATAAATAAGCTACTGTTTATTATTATAATTAAATCACAAAGTCTCATTTATAAGAAAATTCGATACTTTAAACAAAAAGCGGTTCAACTGTCCCGGACTTCCCCTACTTTTTCTATTTTAGACAACATAGAATATGGGAAAATTATTCTCATTATGGACGAAACAATTAATAACAGATCATCGTGCCATGAAATTTTTCACTGTCAACGAATGAAACTTTAATTATTGAAATATTTTACCTGAGCAAATATTTTAATGCTGAATTGACAAAAAATGCAATTATCGTTTCTTTCTGAGCATAGTTTGTAAAATAAAAGTTTTTCTGATATGCAACAGTAATAAAATTATTATTGTATTACCTATATGCAAAAAACCTAAACCAGGACTTCTCAGACGCGAGAAAGTTTGTACTTTGTATTTCAATTTTCATTTCATTCCCATTCTAGTACCTTAATTCTGTAAAGGTGTCGGCGCGGCGTGTCGCATAAGGTCTATTTATATTATCCGGTCAGACACGACGCGGGAACGTAGCGTTTCCGGCAAGACAAACATTTTTACATGCATTTCAAATACGAGTATTGATACGTGTCTGAACGGACGGAATCCGCTAAAGTATAAATATTCGTATTTGAATAATGCATGCAAAAATGTTTGTCTTGTCGGAAACGCTACGTTCCCGCGCCGTGTCTGACCGGATAATATAAATCGACCTTAATATGTGGTTGTGGATGCAATCTGTCGCGGCAGAAAAAAAACTGAGAAAAACTTCCATAACTTTAAAGAAAAATGAGAGAAGTCGGAAATTTGTAAATACAGAACAAAAATCCGACCTTGATTTAGTTTGCTTTATTTGAAAGTAAAATAAAATTATTACAACTGAAATACACTTTACTATCTATAACGACCAAAATAGCTCTTTCTTCAAATTCTTACAAAGAGGTTCCCGCTTATTTACATAGGTAGGTACTTCACTCTTTGACATTTAGTGGAGTCACTTTAGGTTTTTATTTAGAAACTCGAAAAAACTTGTCCGATTTGAATTTTTTTTTTGAAATGTAAATACAAAATATAAAAACCTTTATAGGTTAAAAATTAACGCTCACCACCCCCTGATTTGGGGGTGGGATGGGTAACAACCCCGGTTGTGTTTCTGAAAAAATCTCATAAAGTATTATATAAAAAAAAGTTTCAAGCAAAAATTGTTCCATAGTTAGATATCTAAAAATTTGGTTCTTGCACATTTTCGTGTAGATGGAAAAGTATGGCCAGAACAAGGGCCCGAAAGTCGCGTGCTTTTGTCGCCTTTGAAACCAATCGCTAAAACGCAGTATCCTTTTAAACAGATTTATTTATTATGTTCTTTATCGAAGGAAAATATAGGTCGGCGTCGACGGTCGGAGAACGCACATTGCGTAGTTCTTAGATAGAGAAATGAGAGCAACCTTGTTCCCAACTTAAAAAATGATTAGATATATAAAAACAAACCTCGATTTTTAATTTCTAATTAAGTGATAAAAGTTCTAAGCGAAAAAGGTTAATCGACGGATTATTGGTATTATATTTAAATCTAATCGACATTAATTATTTTTAAGTTTTCGGGATTTGTACATAAATTTCCTACAATAATTAATTATATAGATTATAATTACTTCGCAAACAGTGAAATTTTTCAATAGCACAGATAGGTAATTGTCAAAAGCAATATTCATTTTCATAAAATTTTCGACGAAAATACGGATTTTAATTTTGTTCGAAATAATACATAATTATTTATATTGCTTTTTCCTGAAAAAATATGTTTTATTAGTTACATTTTAGTTTCAGTTCAAAGTTATCATTTAGTTGTTTAAAATAGAAACATTATATTAAAAATATCGTTATAAATATTAAAAATTCGAAAAATTTATTAGATATTTATTTAAATTTAAAATCTGTACTTTTTCCATTTAAAAATTAAACAGGTACGACTCTTAATTTTACATCTTCAATAAAAAAGCTCGTACAATTTCATATTCAGACCATCTGAAATGTTCGAAATGTTTAATAAAAAATTATATCGCACAATATTTAATATCATGTGTTGTAGGAACATAAAAACGACAAATCTGTGGTCACAAGGTGTAGTGGTTTACGTCAGATTTTTTTATTTAAACATCTTGCCAATAAAATTACTAGTTAGTGATACATAATAACCATTCAATTACAAGATAAAAATGTGACCAATTATTGACAACTGAATATGTTATTGTTTAGGAAAATATAAATGTGTTAAAAAACAGCTGAACTATATTTTGTTATAAATATTTTATCAAACATTTGTAACATTTCGAGTACTTTTTAAAAGTTACATTTTTGGTGTAATATTTTGGGTATATTTAAAATTAAAAACAGTAATATTTCAATTTAAAAAGCATACTGTTTAAATGCTGGGAAATACAAAGGTATTGGCAGTTTGTTAGGCGAAGCCCTTTTGTTTGTAGATGTGGTGGGGGTGTAAATTGACAAAAAACAAAAACATACTTAATTAAAACATTTGTTACTATTGCCTTCCCAAATTGTGTCTACTTTGAATAATTCCGTAATGTCATCACCTAAAATATATGTTATATACTTAACCTGATCTATTTAATTACATAATTATACTAATTTCAGTGGAGTTTGGTTCTAGATAATATTATAGTTGAATATATTTATAATATATTATATTATGCATTTATACATTATGTATAATTAATTAATTAGATTTATAATACAATGTGGCAACACTGCGCTCGAGGGGTGCTTTCCACTGTTACAATAACATAACCTAGTTTATCTTTATACATATAAATAATTCATATTTAGTACTGTAGATGCCATCTTTCACGAAAAATTGAAAGAAGAAAGATACCTCAACAATGTTCAGAACTGTATTTAGTTATACTGTATTGCAAATTTTGCATAAGCATGCTTGACTGTCATTTTTCATAAAATGCAAGCCTTTTAGTGTCCGACCGAAACCGAAGCTAAATTTTAACTTTTGTCCTATAGTTTCGACCGAAACCAAAACTTTTGTTTAGGATAATTTTATTACCTATTAATATTTTTTGCATATTAAAATAATGTTAAAAAAACACCTTGATTTAATGAAAACTAATTTTATTTACTTGCTTGATTAAGAATAAATCACAGAATTTTAACAAACTAGTCACTCAAACTACTATCAAATTTCAAATTAATGCGCGGACATGACCTTGACCCGTAGTAGTCACTGCTGTGGCGAGCACCGCCGAAGACTAGGCGAAACATCACGACCTTAGTTTTGGTTTAGTCTGCAGTTTCGGCAAATTTTTGATCGAAACCAGAACTTCAGCCAAAACTTGCATTTTAGCCTTTAGGCCAGATTGGCCGAAACCGAACCTTCGGTGGGACACTGAAGTCTTTTGCGTAAGTTTCATTTCGTCTTGGTGACTTGGAGGGGCATGGCTGAAGCTGATTGAATAAAAAAAAATCTGAAGCAAATAATGACTTGAAGAACCTTCTACAATTACAGTAATAAGAATTATTTTATTTCTTTTTCTTTGTCTGCTCTGTTTCGAAAGAAAGAGCGATCACTAGAATTGTTGGATCTCCGATGCGCTCACCATAGCAGCAAATGCCCGTCTTCTGAAAGAACAGTACGTATGTATAAGTTGTGTGCATGAAGCCTACTAGCGCCGCTAGCGGGCAATAGTGCACGATTGAACTCATTTTTTTATTGTTGTTTTAGACCGCGAAATTTTTTAATAAACGAATACCATTTAATTTCGCTGCGTGCATATAGTATAAATAGTATAGCATAAAAGGTACATGAAAATTATTTATTTTAAGTTTTTTTCTTTTTCAATTTTGACGTATAATAAAAAATAACTAATTAATTTATATCAGACATGGAGGTGTATCTACATCTATGTCTATGGTTTATATTGGCAGACGACAACATAACCTAAAACCATGGCGCCTGTAATCTTGCGAACCGGGTTTAAAAGTGTCAAATTTATCAGATTTATAGTAATAATTTCCAAATAAGTTAGAAGTAAAATCATGGTTTTACTTACTTGACTTTTTAAACAACAATGCTCACTGACAATTACGGTAAATTAGAGTTGCGAGTTTACAATGGATCTCACAACGAGCGCTCGCGTCGATAGTCCCTCTGCACACAGTCTATAGCTTCGCGACAATACCGATGCTGTTACCATAGTTTTTTTAATGGTAACTATGTTAACAGTACTGGTGCCATCGTTGAAGTTATGTACCCATCCTTTCAGAAGACGAACATTTCACGATTTCCAACGCTAATATACTCGATTTCTGGTAAGACTGAATATAGATTTAAAAAAAAAACGTACCTTTAGCACTTAATTTTTTCTTGATTTCCATTGTAAATTAGTGTTAAAAGTACTTTGAAAGTTGATTTGGCGTTAAAACTCTTAGAAACCGAGCATAAAGTTACTTTCAAATTATTTTTGACACTAAATTATCATAGTAAAATTCAGTATGAAACTAAACTTTTCAAAATTCACAAAGTTAGTTGTTGACACATTGAGATACCTTTGTACAATTACGTAATTTTATTTTTTAACAGTCGAACAATTTTTTGGTACCTATTCATAAAAACAACCATGCAAAATTTTTGATTTATAATTTACTTGATAAATACAGAATGATCATAATTCATAAATGAATTAAAACAATGATAGGTAAAATTTCGCAATTAATTGACTGAGTTTACAGAGAGAGCATAAAAACACAGGCAATCACGAATGTGAAGGGTAATTTCGTAGTTCTATTAATAGATCTCTGAAATTTCACTTAGTTCTTTCTGTGTACTTTATAACAAATTGAATCAAAATTCTAGGCAAACAAATAATTGTGATTTCCACTAATTTTACTTTTCCACACATGACAGACTGTTTCTTCATCTTTTATTATGAAGTGATAATAAAAAAAGATAGAGGTGCATTCAAGGTAGAGAAGTACAATGAGTGGAAAACTCTGTATTAGTGACTTTAACAAATTAATCAATTTGGCTATGACAAAGCAAAACTTACAGGGTACATAGCGTAGGGTTCCTTACTGAAAGCTGAAAGTTTCAAAATTGAAAAAAAATTTCAGAAGATTGTGAAACTGCATTAAAATTGATGGTAAATAGAGATATAAAATTATATATTTTTTAATAGCATATACCAGGGGTCGGCAACCTGCGGCTCGCGAACCACATGCGGCTCTTATGATGTCAAGATGCGGCTCTCCAGTTCTATGCGCAAATATTAATAATTATACTATTTTATTTTCAAAACTCATAAAAAACATTATACCTACTGCAAAAAAAACTTTAAACAGGATAAAAACACTCAACAGAGAACAGTGAGAATAGGTGGAGTAGAGAGTATACGGACAGCTGACATTTTTTAAATGTGGCAACACTGTTCTGTTTGTTTAGTTATTGATGCACTGTGTCGTCAACGGTCGCAGTCAGAACTTTTTTTTTATATACCTAATCCTAATCAAATACCATAATATTGAAATAAAAATGTTAGTGGCTCTTTAAAAACTGGGAAATTTTGTAAATTGTAACTTTTGGCTCTTCCGTCTCAAAAGGTTGCCGACCCCTGGCATATACAGTGTTTAAAATTGAAGACTTAAAGGTTGTCATTACGTGAGAAAATTTGATAAAATGAAACATTTACTTAATACTTTTTATGTTACAGACTACAGTTAATTAACAACAATTTTCCGGGATGAAAAGTAGCCTATGTCCTTTGTTAGGCTTCAAGGAATCTCTTTGTCAATTTTCGTCAAAATCGGTTCAGTGGTTAAACCGTGAAGAAGTAACAAACACACAAACACGTTTTCGCATATTTTGTAATATTAGTTTGGATTTGACGCTCGGAACGTACACGACACGGACGCGGAACGGTCGTGTATAAATGAACCTTTATTTTTCAATCTACACTTTTATTACGATTTTGTAACCATCATCAGCATTGTAGCTAGGGTCATCGGGGCCCAGGGCAAGATTCTGATTTCGCGCTCTTTGTTTGAATTTAATCATATATTAGCATCGCTGATTGCGCCCTCTCCGGGGTTAGCACCCTAGCTACGACGCTGACCATCATCTTCCAGTTGTGAACCCTGTATAAAGTATCTTGAAAATAAACAAAATGTCATTTTAGCACTGATATATCAAACATAGCTGACGTATTTTAAGTTTTACATATAGGTATAGGTATATAGGAAGCACATCAATTCTAAAAATGCGTGAATAGTTGCAGCCGAAAGTTTAGTGAACTATTTATATATTATAATGTCAGACTAGATACCTCTTTGAGCCTCTGGCAATCAGGCCGGCGAGGGGGGCTCTTTATTAATTTAAATTAGCAAAGACAGACTTTTTTAAGCCGAGAGAGTAGCGTAACAACACAAGACTCAAACGTCCTGGGTTTGAATCTCAGCGGAGACAGGCGTGGCCTAAAACTTCTTCCTAGTATCTCTTGCAGTAAAGTGGTAATTGCTGTAGTGACCATCTTGTTGAGGTATTCCATGCTCTCGCCTTAAATAGTTCCAGATACACGTTGAAATTGACTCTTTACTCTGTTTTGGGAACCGGATGTTAAACGGATTGATTTTTTCTTTTTAAAACTTGGTTAATTATGAATATTATTTTAAATAATATAATTGTATTAATTAATAAAAAAATGTTTTTTTGTTTTTAAAGGCAATCAACTGCCAATATTTTCACGTACGTGCGTTTATTTTTCACGTCCCTGTGCGTTTTTCACGTCCGTGTATTTATTTAAAAAACGAACACGAATGTGCCAAATCCCTGCTAAAAACACGTACGTGAAAAACGCACCCGGACGTGAAAAATAAATGCAACTCCGCCATTTTACAAAATGAACGCTGAAATAAAGATAAGGTTATAAGAATGAGAAATCATGTTTGATCATAAATAATCATTTCTGTGGCGCAGAGTCCCTCTCCGTAATGTACTAGGATCATTTGGGTCTAGCACCAATTCATATTTACAAATAATAATTATTTTTTTAATAATAAATTGAAAATCTAATCGATAAACGCAAGAATCAAATATATAAATAGTTCATTCTGCAAGTAAATACGACTGTAGGATTAGGTATCTATCACTGTTGTTTAACTGGATAAAATGACATAGAATTAACGAAACACGTAAAGCTCCTTTCGTTCTCTACGAATTAAGCTATGCTGTATTGTTAGCGGAGTCAGTAAATTGCCTACATAACCGTATCTGTACAATCACAATGTATTGCAATCTTGCAGATAATTTACTGGCTAACTTAATGGCAATAAAGTACAACTTCGTTCGTAGTCGAGACAGCAAGCTTAAATTATTCTGAATAGCGACTTATCATTACGATGTTTACGTATTATAGAATATAGATCAACTATAAAGGTACGGGCATACAATCGACGCGGAACATTTGTTTTTTTCATAAATATCCGCACTGGTCAAATTGTGCATTCAGTTGTTTCAAAATGTTTGAAAGTCAGTATAAGTCATATAACCTCAAAAATATCGACTGTGATGATTAGTACTTACACGCAATACAAAACTGCTTCATTGCAACATCGCAAATCATTTAAAAGTCCGTTGTTCCATTCCGATTTTAATAGCTGGTGACCAAGTCAAAAGTATAGCCGTACCTTTAAATTACAGTCTACTGAAAATAGTATGTAGGTATTTTATTTATATAACTAGATAAAATATATATACATACATTATATTAATAATAAAAATACGAAACCAATGTTTATTAACTATTGACAGTCGTTCTAATCACACATTTCAGTTCCTTAATAATTTTATTGAGTAATCATAAGAAGATAGGGTTGTCCAAACCGGTCCCAACTCGAGCGCGAGGACGTAAAAGAGGAGGCCTGGAGAAAAAATAATAATGTACTGCACCATCAATTAGGTATTGTCGTATTGTGGTATTTTATGTTCAAACTTAACGTGGAATTTATAATCTCCTGTTATTACTATCTATAACAAATAATTCTCATTTGCATAGCGTCGCGTATTCCACTGGTAGGGGAGCATTCTAAGAACGTGTTGTTAAAATTATTAATTAAAAACAATTAGTTGGCAAACACTAAGACAACAAACCACGCGACTTTGCTTGCATCTGCCAGTATTTTATTACTTCCCACCTCTACTATGGTAGGGAAGTAATGGATTTAGTCCGAAAAAAATATTTCGAGATTTTAACAGATTTTCACGTTTTGAGACCCTAGCAATCGTTTAAGATCATTTTCTGACTGATGTCTGATGTGTGTGTGTGTGTGTGTGTGTGGTCAATTTTTCGCCTTCGATATCTTAAGAACGGAACAACATACGGGCATGCCGATTGTTCTATTGTGTTTATCAGCCTTTAACTTAGATCTGATTAGATTTTGAGTCAAATCGGTTCAGTGGATACTGAGATATTCAAAAAAACGTTCTCAATGTCACGTATTAACATAGGTAAAAAAAATATAAATGAATTCTAGATGTTATAATATGAAAAAAATGTAAATATTTTTTTTCTCTAAAATGTATAGTTTTCGAGAAAAAAAATATTTTACTAAAAAAAAAAATAAAAATTGTACGTAAATCAAGGTAACCATGATTTTTGCTATATTAAGCTAGCCATCAGTAGATCACCAAACAAAAAAGAGGGCCATGCTTTTTTCAAAGAATAAAAATTAAATTGTGTTTTAAAGACCACCAACAGCTAAGGTTATTTGGGCCTAGTCAAAGAATAAAAAAAAAGAGTGTTTATTTTTTGCAAATATTTACTAGGTGGGAAGTATAGGACTGGTCATCAGTCGAATTTTTTTTTAAATGTAACATGTTTTACAGCATAAAAAACCACAATAATTATTACCTTTCCGATATGTCGCAGTAAATTATATTATAGAGTTGCATGTCGCAAATGGCATATTCGAATCATCGATTTTTACAGCGAATTATAGCTTTTGAATGTTTTTCTTTATAAAATAGAGTTCGTTTTTTAAATATTATCTAGTATTTCATCAAATATCTCGATGTTTCCTGAAATGCAATTACATAATCTGGCTACGTTTCATGAACTGTCTACATATTTCATAAAATCTCCAGTTACAGTCCACTAAATAACCCAGACTCAATGTTTATATTAAAAAACTCAGGTCGCAGTGCCAAACCCTGCCGACAATATAGTGTATTTGCTAATACAGGCATTGTGGCATTATTATGTGAACTTAAGTTTGTTTTTTGACAAAATAAAAAATTTAACCCCTTAATACATCCCTTAAAATAATTAATTTTTTCTAAATTTCAATATTAGACATGGATTTTATCAGTACACCCAATTAAATACACCCTTCCATAAGTAAATCCGAATCAACAAACTAGTGTTTTCATAAAATTTGAAAGTCCGGTCCTGTCGGGCCGATTTTATTAAAATTTTAGCAGCACATTTTAATCTTTACAAAAGAGTTAAATTTCAATTTTGAAACGATTCTGACAAATTTTTCGGTATTTTTGGGCCCAAAAACTTTTTGGAACCCCTAAATACAACCCTGAAAATGGTCCGATCGGGCCCATTTTAAATAGGCTTCTTGCGGTGATGGGTTCCAATGTGTGTACCAAATTTCGTTTCAATCGATTAAGTCTGTCGAGAGTTATCGTGTACACACATATATATATAAATATATATATAAATATATATATATATAAATATATATATATATATATATAATATATATATACATACATATATATATAAACATTTTCAAAAATGATGCCAAAGTGTTCAGGAGGCTATGAAACGTCGAGAAATTTTGGTCCGACCCCTAGGTCCCGCCATCCGACCGACGCCAATAGTGTATGTGCCATATTATGGCAAATACACTAATAATTCAAACTAAAATAAAATCATTAGCCATAGCACCAATGAAGTCATAACATTACCGATACAATATTTACGTTTTTTCTAATAAAACATTTATGTTTAGGTAATAGGTATACCTACTTTAACACGTTGACTGCCGTAAGAAGCATAACTTGATGCTCGAAGAATCGACCATAACAGCCGCGAGTAGGGGAGAGTTGGATAATACCGCGCGGTTGATAATTCCGCGCGTCAGCGTAATTCAAAAACTATCCACTAGTTCTGCGATACAGTGCGTATACATCGAAGCCGGACATTCCTACACCCTTCCCCGCGCACCGCGGTTACGGTCCGCGCGACGACGGAGATAGCACGCGTTGTAGATGTTTTTTTCATCACTCCTTATAATTTTTCGTGTACTTTCGGAAAGAGGTGTAATACTGTATTTATATTGTAATACTTTGATACTATACATTTTTAATGCTTGTATACTGTAGAATTAATGTCAGAATACGTTTTTACGTACTATATTTTCCATATAATTTTGAGGTTAAAAAATAAAATGATCAAGTTTGATAATTCCGCGCCGGGGGCGCGGTATTATCAGTCGAGGGTATTAATATAACTTGCGGTCTGATATTTAATTGATATTAGGTATTTTTGAGACTGACTAGTCCATATATAATTCAAAGATGTACTAAGACTTCTAGTTATAAAAAAATATTTACGTTTAGTTGTCATGAAGAATTTAAGTTTTTGTTAATACTTATTGCGTGATACTTAATATACTGATTTAATTTCTAGAAAAAGATTTGGGTCTCCATATCTTCACGCAAGAAAATTACTTAGAATGGTACTCATTTTTTTTATTTTTACTTTTATTACTTATCCATTTGTGTGCAATTAATGCAGGCACGATTTTGTCAACCCTGGGCACGATATTATCAGACCAGTTTGACAATACCGCGTTTTTATTTTTTTTTGTAAATTGACAATAATTACTTTTTGTTTAAATTTTGGAAGTTTTTGTAATACGGTATGCGTACCTGAATAAATGTCCTACTAATTACTCAATTTTGTTTCTTTTAATATCAAACAGTTTCCTAATTATAGGTCCAAGTCCTTAGGGGCTCGGTATTATCCAACTCTCGCCTATCACAAGTTGATTCTCAAGCACTGCAAGTTATAATAGCCAAGAAATGCATCATTCGATTCACCGGTCAATGTAACTTTTATGCAGCCCAATATACACGGCTGTAAGCATTAGAAACTATGCGTGGCCTGCACCTGAGTGAATCGATAGTTGATTCTCAGGTTTGAAATGTTTGTAGTTGACATTTCACTAAAAAGCAATGAAACTTCAGATAAAATATTATTTTTATAATTATTCAAACAAAAACCAACATTTAATTACATTTCTAAATAAGAAAATAACTATTTTTTTTCATATGATTCAAACGTATGCAGAGTTGTTTACATATGAACGGCATATGATTCATACGGCCATTACTGCAAACTTCAACTATATGGGTCACGTGAACATTTGGTGTCTCTTGGCTCAAAAAACAAAAAAATACATTTTTTAGGGAAAAATAAATTCATTAATGTTAAAGAACATTATCGCTATCCTATTCAAGGACAAAACTGTTCTGACCAGAAGGAACCAGATATTTCTGATTATTGCGGCAGTCAACGTGTTAACTTGGTCTAATACTTGACGTCAATAAACAATGCTCGTTCTAAAGTAATAAAATAATTGTTGAGATGATTGACATTTATTCTCAACGAGGTTAGATGATGAACAAAGTTCATACAAGAATGACAAAATACTAGTGTTGCCGTCTAGACAAGACAAGACAAGACTTTCAAAGTCTTGTCTTGTCTTGAAATATCAAGACAAGACTTCACTTAAGTCTCGTCTTGAAATATCAAAACTTCACTAAGTCTAAGTCTAGATTAATAAACTCTTGTCTTGTCTAATATCAAGACTTTAGATTATTTTCAAGAGTCTAGATTAGTAGTAGTAGGTAAAGTAAACCTTTACATATACTACTACTTAGTTTATCCAGACTTTTGAAAATTGTCTAGAGTTTTGGCAAGAGTCTTGATCTAGATAAAGCAAGTCTTGTCTTGTCTTGAAAATCTAGACAAGACAAGACACGAGTCTAGAAAGTCTAGATCTAGACGGCAACACTACAAAATACACATTGATCTAATGTACTATGACCATAAGCGGACAACAAAATGGACGTCGAGATGATTCGAAGATGCCTGCACACGATGTGAACCCTTCGAACCTACTTAAAAAATCTGCACACTTACAACAGGACTATTTTGTGTTATTCATAATATCATATAGTAGCTGATATAACGTGTTAATGATGATAATATCAGACAAGGACAACGCTAGTAGTAAGTAACGACGAGGAGGACGTAGTGATGATGATTGAGGAGGTGGTAGCGAATGACGTCGGCGATGCTATCATAGCACCGCATCGAACATCTGCAGCGACCTGGTTATCACGTCGTCCTTCAAACACGATTCCATAAACTCTTCAATGGTTATGACGCCGTCCTGATTGAGGTCTAGCTTGCGGAAGACTCTGTCGATTTGATCGCGCGCTTTGCGATCATCCTCGACCTGGTGTGGCCGTCGACCCATCAACTCGTGAATGGCCAACACAACTTCGCCGAGTTCGCCACGGCTGATGCAGCCGTCGCCATTTATATCGTAGAGTTTGAACGTCCATCGCAGTCGCTCATAGACCGAACCCCGTAGCAACGTTGATAGTGTCACCAGCAAATCCTGCAATCGCATAAGAAATCTATATTAATAAAATTAAAATGTAGGTATGTCTGTGTGGCAGATAAGCGCAAGATACAACTCATAAACGACTGGGTCAATATTGATAAAACACGCACAGTTTATTACATTACTGCAGGTACCAATTTAGTTTTTATTTAATTTTAAAATCTTTTTTGTTATAATAAAAAAAAATCTTAAAATGTTCAGAAGTTATTACAAGATAAAACTTCTCGACAACAACGAAATTAAACTAAATTATTTTTTTGCCCTAACCCCTACCTATTGGGATCCGTTCGATGGGTGGAGCTTAAAAAACATGGCGCAGAGGGGGGGAAATTTCATATACGGGCCCTTTTGCGTGTAATTATGTGATTTTCAAAGTGATAAGAAATGATAAAATATATAAGTGAAATTTGTGATTGCGTCGGTACGAATCCTAAACAAAGGCATTTCGTTGAAGGAGAATGGATTCTCAAAGGCGAACATATTATCAAATGTCGGAAATATAACGAGAAAAATGCATGAAAGGTGAACTGTCAAAAGTAGTAATCTTTACTTTATTGCTTAAAAACATCAAAATTAAAAGAAAATGTCCACGAAATTAATCATCCGTTCAATGGTCCTTTAAGGCTGTGAATAATGTAAACAGATAACTGCAACATAATATGTTATATTGTAATAAGTAGGTAAGTTACTAACCTCAAAATATTTGTATATACCTACACATAATTAGTCCTAATTTTGGTAATCATCAGTAATTTAACTATTGTAGTACAGTATGATAATGAGTACATCTTATTATTAATATAAAATATTTTTATAAATCATAAATACACATTTCATTAGAAAATAATTCGCTGTAAAGTAAGTTTTACAACGCAATAACTGATAGTGTTTATTGTAATGATATTAGAAAACGTCGCGAATTCCATTTTCGATAAACTTTTTGTTTATTTTACTTGTTTTATTTTTGTAATAAACAATTACACGATAAATTTGCACTGTTAGCATGTAAAATTTTTCCCTCGTTTTCAGTACAATTTTCTGCCACCAGATGTCATATGCTCATTTGACGGATCCCAATATTAGCTGCTTTTCGTGCATGTAAGCCGCTCGTAAAATGACCGATTTTAGGCCAGTAAGGATGCGGGCGTTAAAGTAATTTTGGCGCCTGCTTAAAATTGATGAAAAAGTAAAATTCAATAATTTTAATATAATTTTGTATTACTCTAGTTGGGATTCGAGTCTGCAAAGTTGTGAACAGTACACACAGCGCGGCGCGTTAATCAACTGAGCTACGCATACTGTATTATATATCTGTGATGGTTTATAGAGGTTACCTATATTTAAATATAATGTCTGCAGTAACATATCACTCATTGAAGTTAAGTTTGCTATACAAGTGAAATGTAAAATAATCGTGAACAATTAAAAAATGAGTGCTGAAAATACTGAAAATGAAGACAAAAGCCACTATTTTATAAGGTGTCGGATAAAAAATACAGTGTGTATCTAAAGCGTTACGCGATTTTGACTGATATGTTGATAATCGACTTCATTACGCCCTTAATACACAATCTACAATTACGTTATTATCTATATAATTGGTTAATTGCATCCGGTCTACAAAAAACGTCCTATTTTTGATGTTTCACTTCGTATAAAGACACCATTTGTAAAATACATCAACTCTTTATATACTGCCTATGTATAAGTGTAATGAAATTAGTGTGACACGCTTTTATAAAAAGGGCACGAAGCAGACAATAAAATATCATGTCATTTACTAAACGACTATACATCTGTGCCTCTGTTTCTGTTTGAACGCGGGGGAAGGGGGTTAAAGGTCACTATTGCGGAGCATAATTACCATATTTCCCAATTACCTGCATATTATATACAATACGCGAAATACATCCAAATGCAGTGTCGTGCACTATTCTTTATTTTTAAGAATTATTGGCTTTAACCTTAAAAAAGTCTTAAAAATTCGGAAAAATGGGTGAAAGTCTTATTTTTGCAAGCGGTTTTGAAATATAATACTAGAAGTCCCTACAGAATATAGTTCATATCATTTCATTATAGCTTCTATTAGGAGTAATAAATATTAGTAAAAAAAACTTTTGACAAGCTTTTATTTAAATGCAATAAAAAGGAAAAAATAATTTTTAATAAATTAGGTTCATAATTATAAAAGCGTGGATCGTGAACTCTATGATAGTTTATTAGTCACGATCCACGCTTTTATAATTCTGAACCTAATTTATTAAAAATTATTTTTTCCTTTTTAGTGAATTTAAATAAAAGCTTGTCTCTAAAAAGTTTTTTTTACTAATAGGTATTTATTTTGTTCATTTTAGTCTTTCAAAATTTTACCCCCCTTTGACACCGTAGGGGTTGAATTTCGAAAAATTCTTTATTAGTTGATGCTTACGTCAGAAAAGGAACCAACTGTCCAAATTTCAAGTTTCTAGCTTCAGCGATTTGGCCTGGGCGTTGAATAGTCAAAAAAACCCTACATCCCCGTTTAAACTCCTTGGGAGTTGAATTTATTTCTAAAAACCATTTATTCATGTAGGTATTGTCATCGGGAATACATGTACAAAATTTCAAATCGATTGGATTCGTTCAAAATTGACTTGCAAGGTTTGTCCTAAACAAACACACAAACCAACACACATTGCAAGTTAAATAAAAGCTTGTAAAAAAGCATATTTGTTGCAACACCTCTTAATTCCTCAACAAACATGTCTAAATACACTATCTGAAATATTCGTACTTTACATGGGGTGGGTTCCATAGTCTCACCTAACTTTCTAAATTAATAACGTGAACCCTAAGTTTTAAGTTGGGTCGACCTTAACATATTCAGCAAGTTTCATGAAAATCGATCTAGACGTTTTCGAGTGAACAAACAGAAAGACAAGAATACCTAAAAAACAGTTCAATGTCTGCAGTAAAATCTAGACTCGAAACCTGACAGTGTTAATAATGACATAATTGACCCAAAAATCGTAACTGTACGCCATCATTAATAAAAAAATGTTGATTTATTTCTGACCGTTCGTTACATTTTTATGGTGGAAGCTGCGGGTAACTAAAATAAATTAGTAAATTACTTTATATTATAACACATGCACGCTTTTAGTGTTTTTTCGTATCAGTTTTGTGGACCTTAAATGACCGTTTATTGACGAGTGACGTCATGATCCATTATGAAACGCTTTTCGATAATATATTGAAAAACATTTGAAAAACCCGTTATCTAATGAACATTATGTACCTCTTTTCGGTGTTATAAATGAAATATGGTTCTTTGGTAACAAAGTGAATAAATATTGTATCGAGCCCAATGTTTTTATTATGAGATGTACTTCTGTCAGTGACATTAAATTATTCAATTAAAGTCTAAAACCATGCATGTGTTATATAAAGTGCAGTGTGCAACACGTGTGCTAAATATTTATGCGTCAACGCATAAAGATGTATTTAGCACACTAGTCACACAATATACTATTATTTACCTTTATCTGATACCTCGATACCTGAGTGGATGAAAAATAAAGAGCAAACAAAACTGTGTAATAACCGTTATTATTAGAGAAATTCACTCTCACTTGTAAATAATAACAAGCCGTGAGGTGGGTCGTTTATTAGGACTAAAGTGCGACCCTTGAGGTCCACACGACGAACTTCCCGGTTTGATAAATATTTAATAATAATAATTAAATTAGATATTACACAGAAAAGTAAACATTTTAATCATTAAAACATAATTATTATTATAATTATTCTTTATTTTTAACAATAATAAAAAAAAAACGGCTGAACCGATTTTTATAAAATTAATGTCGGATCAAAATGACGTTAACACGCCTCGATTGACACCCTTACGAAGTCGATATAATTTTTTATTCGCGAGATATTGTGTAAAATCTTCTTTTTTGGAGTCTATTTGGTTAAGAAAAAAGAACGGCTGAACCGATTTTTAAAAAATTTCTTTCAGATCATATTTACGTTAATACGCGTCGATTGGCGCCCTAACGTAGTCGATATCATTTTTCACTCTCGAGATTTCGTTTTAGAAAGAAATGGACACATACGTACGTACATACGTACACACACACACACAGACATCTTTCAAAAAATAGTGTTTAAAAAGTGTGGTGACCTTGAAACATAAAAATTTGTTATACATTTTGATTTCGATTTTCGGACCCATTACAATAACTTCCAATGGGAAGTTAAAAATATTTGAATTACATAAATAACAATTTATAATTTTCTTTAATACGTATAATAGGTACTACAATGATTATTAGAGTAATACGAAACCAATATATAGAGAATTGGTACTAGGCTCAGACAATCTTAACACTTAATGCTCTAAAAAATAAAATTTAAATGTATTCTACTATGCGTAAAACAAACATCGGCGGGTTAGTCTTTATGTGTTTTCTTTATAAACAATTTATCATGCATGGTGGAAGCAAAGGGTATTCAAATCCATGCTATTATAATAATAATAATATTATTATGACGTCATTAGTCGTTCGTCAGTGTTGTCAACCATACGGATTTCTCATCAAACCTGACGAATTTAGATGAGGTGAAATAGAAAGAATTTCCGTCTAACGCATAACAGATTTTTTAGCGGGAAAGTATGAAGTATAAACATTAACATTTTATAAAACTTCAGTTAATTTGTATTACAATTTTATAAAAATTCTGAAAATATGGGAAGAATAAAGCAAAAAAATTGACGTAAATTAAATTTTATTTCCTCGTTATTGACGTTTCAATCTCTAGTTCAATGTTGACGTGTAGTGGTGTGGTGGGTGGCGTAATCTGTGGGTGTTGCTGGAAAATTTTCCCTGTTTAATGATAAAATGCAAATTTGACGGATTTTTGAAACCAAACATTTTTGGGATTCCTTGTCCAATAAATAACGATTAGAATATTTCATCAAATGTAACTCAAGAATTAAATAATTGACTAGTATATAGTTATTGATTATTATTTGAATTCTTGGTTTGACATGCTATATTATACGAGTATTGTCGCATGTTTTTTGTCATGAGTCGATATCGTACGATATTTTTACACAAAAAAAAACTTAGACAAAAAATCTATTAATGAATTGTGAATTATAGACGCTCGACAACAGAGGTTATTAGCGTCTGTAAAAAAAATCTATTGCCACCATTTTTAGGTCACCAAGTCAAGTCTAAGCCTAGAACTAATTCATTTTTTTTTCTTTCAATTTTTTTTTATTTTAAATAATAAATTTAAAATTCAATTGATACTTTCACCGATTTTCGAATTACGATCTGAGGATTTAAGGTTTGTAATAAACGATTTATGGAAGTTTCGTATATAAACTGCGGCTTCCCTACGAGCTCGGCTATTCTAATGCTCTGCGTATTATGATTTAACTTTTAAATATTGTATAGGTCCAAAAATAGTCGAAAACTATTTTTAGATCCAGAAAATATAAATGTTTAAATTTTATCTAACGTCGGAAAATGTCGATCGTAGGTATTATGATAGTAGTTCGTTTTAGAGTGAAGGTCAAAGTGCTTAATTTGTGTTGGCGTGATATTTTTACGTGCCGGTAACTAATAGTCACCGTGAGCCACTGACTCCCAGCTCCTTTAAATCTAAATGACGCAGAGAAGGTGTCGAAGTTGATTCTGTATACAGTGTGTTCACCGATAGTGGCAACAGTGAATAATTCTTGTACCTCCTACCCTGGAACTGGCTTTGCCAAGTTGGGTAGGAAAACTTAATATTTAAGTAAATAAATAAAATAAAAAGTTTGAACAGTTTTTTATTCAACTCGAAATTTACTATAGGAAACTGCTGAGGTATATTTTTTTGTACTTCAAACTCAACCGGAAGTGTACAATACATACATACATACATACATATTACATACATTCGAAAAACATTACCCTCCTTCTGGGGTAGTTGGGTAAAAATTAACTCAGACTCATTCTGTACTATATAAATATGTATTGTACAAAGCTATCTAGATTTACGTAATTAGGTTAAGTAATAACGGTGTCGTTAGAAATGCTTAGATATGCAAAGTCAGAACATAATTAATAAACAAATACTTAAAACTGTTCTAGTTCGACAACGCGAGGTAAGCAATTCTATTGATATATAGGTATATATATATAGTAATAGAATTTGGTCATAAAGAGAGTACCTATGTAGTGTATCGCAGGGACGTTACTATAATATGTCAGTTGATATGTGTACCAAACATTGAAATTATAATTTATACAATTATTAAATATAATTAAAATGTATAAATTTACTAATTATTAAGTTATTAAAGAACATTTAAATAAACTATTACAATTCTGTGTGATCAAAGCCAAAAACAAGTTAACTTAATTTTACAAAACGACTCACATATCCAGGAAGTATACACGATGACCGTCTGATTTACTTGTTTATTGAGCTTTTTTCATCAAAAAGTAGAAGACTGTACAATAGCCTTCTCGCTCGTTAAATCACCTCTTATAACCTTCCCCCTCTTTTTTATTTATTTATTGTGGATTATAGACGCGTCGACAACTTAGGTCATTAGCGTCTTAAATACAACAAATATCATAACATATCACTTTAAACTAAATAACATCACAAAACATCCATGAGCAGAGGTGGGATTCGAACCCACGACAGTCTGATTCAGAGGCTGCGACGCTACCAACTGAGCCATACTGTCCTCCTTCCCCCTCTTGCGCCTTGCGGTTTTCAACCGTTACGAATCCTTACTCTCGCATGCCTTGCTCTCACTACAGTAGAAGCCCCCTATAAGGGTATTACACCATAATCTTACAGTATATGTTTAGTTTGGGCCACGGTCTTACATAGACACGTCGTGATACTGCTCGAGAGTGGGGGTAACCCTTATTGAAGACAGTTTTGTTACCCTATACCTACTTTCTTTGTCATACTAATGGGCTTTCAAGCCAGTTTTGTTTTGCTTTCCTATATGATATCTTTGTCTTACTGCCTTCAGTAAGCGACCTGCCTCCACCAATGACAACCATATTACAGTGTCTAGAGTCTAGACCTGTATACGATCGTGATTTGGACTAAGAAGAAATAGAGGGCAGTATAGCCTAGTGGTTAGCGTGCTTAGTGCCGCAGCCTCTGGACTGGACTGCCGTGGAATCGAATCCCACCTGCGCTCATGGTTGTTATGTGATGTTATTTAGTTTTAAGATAGTTGTTATTTAGTGTAGTTGAAAGACGCTAATGACCTGAGATGTCGACGCGTCTATAATCTACAATAAATAAATAAAAAGAAGAAATAAAGCCGAGGGACTCCTGTTAAGCTAGCGTTTTCTTCTCCAACAGTCCGATAAGCGTTAACTTAAGGGAAGTGTACTGTATATAGGTACGTTCATTTGAATATAATTATGGTACATAACATAAACAATGAAAATATATAAAAATACATAAACAGTGCAACATACTTTTTATTTTTTTATATTATTTACATAGGTATGTTATACGTATGTTGCCTCGTTAGACGAGTTGAGACATTGTGCCTATTAACAAGTCGGAAATTTTAACAACCATTTAAATAAGAGCACAGTATAAAGTTTATTTACTGCATTATAATTAGCAACTAATTAAAAACGCACATTTTCTTTGATATAACGTTCTGTCGTAAAAATACTAAATGAGTTCGTTAATTTACTAATGATTATGTAACACTGCATTATACATAAATAATATTGTATCCTGTTTATATTTTTTTTACAATTATTATTAGGTAAATGATAAAATCAAACGATTTTTTAACCCCTTATATCCACAACAATATTATTCACATAACAATTAGAGGTGAAAATAATATATATCAGACAGCCAAGCTGCCATGATTTGTATAAGCTATGTCTAAGAAAAAATCAAATGACCACTGTCGGGACTTGAACCCGAAACTCCCAGTTTCCGGCTAGGTGAGTTACCAATTTCTCCACAGTGCCCGAGAGTGGTAACTGATCCCCTCTTATATATAACAATTTCAGATATGAAAACTTGCACTACATATCTGAAATTGCTATATATAAGAGGGGATCAGTTACCACTCTTGGGCACTGTAGAGAAATTGGTAACTCACCTAGCCGGAAACTGGGAGTTTCGGGTTCAAGTCCCGACAGTGGTCATTTGATTTTTTCTTAGATATAGCTTATTTATTTATTTATATAAATAACCTACAAACAGGCCAAGGCCTAATTATATAAATCATGGCAGCTTGGCTGTCTGATATATATTATTTTCACCTCTAATTGTTATGTGAATAATATTGTTGTGGATATAAGGGGTTAAAAAATCCTTTGATTTTATCATTTACCTAATATTACTGTCCACAAGAACTCAAACCTTTGTTTATTTACAATTATTATTGTTTAATTTTATTAGTGCAGTAGCTTTTGCACATGTTTGTTGAGATAAGATTTAAATACAGTAGATTTTTATTAGGTCTGGGGTACTGGGCTATTGATAGGGAAGTATTTATCTAACGACGAAAAGGACACTTGTTCGGGGTGGCAGACTTAAGAGGGCGGTACAATTTAACAAACTGTATACCAACATGTTAAATCATATTTTAGGGAAAAGTACATAAAAAAGAAATAAACAAAAAAAAAATTAAGCATTATTTTTGTCTGTTAGTGTATAATGTAATTTTAATCCTGCTCACTGCTGTATTGCACAATAAATTAATTCTATTCTGTTTTATTTACCTATTCTATAAATTATAATTCATACAAGACAAACGTGTGAAAAGCATCTTTCGAGGACTTAGACGGTACTTACCTAAAACATGTTGCTAACAGCACTGTTATGTTCATTGCGGCAAAAAGTAGATCGCCCGCACTCACTGGGGCGTTAAAAGATACTTTTTACTAACGTCATTTCTAGCGGATAAATACTTATATAGGTCACGGCTCTACCTTTTCAAAGCACGTACTGCATTCTATTATTTATAATATCGAAGGAAAGGAAAACATATTTTCAAAAAAAAATATCAGTTTCTCGATTATTTATAGACAACAATGTCGAACGCACCTTAAATTCTAAAGTAACAGTGCATCGAATTCAACTTAAATCTGAAACTGAAACAAAAATATTTTTAAAAAAATGTGAGCCGTCGCGGGACGCCTGGCAGATGTGAAACATTTTTATAGCTTGAATCTCTTATTTATTGAACTTGATAAATTTATCAAAATAAAATCTAGTCTCTATCACATAGGGATACTGTAGCTGTCTATTAGTAAAAGAATTTTTTAAATCGGTTCAATAGTTCCAGATATAATAATTTATGATTTATTACAACGCCGCGAGACATTCTCCCCCTGCGAAGATAATAAGTGAAAGAATTTTTAGAATCGGTTCAGTAGTTCGAGAGATAAGAATTTACAATTTAACACAATTTACCCTAATTTTCCCTCGTTTACCCAAATTTACCTTAGTATACCCTAATTTCTTGAATTTACCTTAGTTTTCCCTAAATACCCTAATTTACTCTTATTTAGCCCCCTTTGCCTTAATGTTACCCCAATTTACCCTAATTTACTCTAATTTGCCATAATTTACTCTAATTTACCCTAAATACCCTAATTTACCCAAATTTTCGTTTTTTTTTTTAAAAACAAAAAAATTAATTTTTGGTGTCATGAAATTTCAAAAAATTATAATTATTGTCAAAGAAAGAATATAACAAAAATAAAAAATTTTATAAATAAATATCATGTAGAATTTAGAAAAAAAACGTAAAAAATTGTACGATGCCATGAGTTTCCGAACCCAAGTCCCCATGCATAGAAGGCTAAAGTCGCACCACTACTCTACGGATGAACTTGTCTAGGCAGCCGTTGTTACTGATATATGTATAACTTAATATACCCGGACAATTAATTTATATATTATTTATCCAGTACAATATAAGTGCCGCAGTGGTGGGGAGAACAGCAGCGAAGGAGAACATTTTGTTGCATTATTTCGTTGCATATTTCCCCTCACGCGGCTGTTCAGAGTCCGACATAAGATATTTCACATCAAAAAGTTAAAGCCTCTGAAACGGAAAGATTATTATTTTGCCCTTCGTTTTACACTCACCTTGCCTACGAGGTCGGCGCAATTCAAAATTTATTTATTTCTTGAAACTCCAATGGAGTATGAAATATGTCAATACAAAAATATATATAAACAATGAACAGACAAATAATTTGTGAGTTAAAATTTTTAAAAGATTTTTAAAAGATATCTATAATGTCTACTGTTGCTTAAAATTAACATACACTTTTTTACAAAAAAAAATCCTCAATTTTATAATAGCACTTGTCTATAAGAAAATTTTTGCAAGCCATCTTAAAACGTTTGGGGTTAGATATGTTTTTTATGTTGTCATTTAGGTGATTGTACAGTTTTTGACCCATATAATTTGGACCTCTCTTACTCAATTCCAATCTATGTTTAGGCAACCTTATGTCATTACCACGTCTTGTTGGATAATTGTGAACATTTTTATTACAACAGATATTATTAAGATTCTTTTTTGTAGCAATAAGACTTTCCAAAACATAGATTGAGGGCAAAGTAAGTAGCCGGTAGCTTAAAAAAATGGGTCTACATGAATCTATTTGCCTGATTCCAAATATAATTCTCAGAATTCTCTTCTGCCAGATAAAAACATCTTTAGCAAAAGGCGAATTGCCCCAAAATATGACACTATACCTCAGTCTAGAATAGACGTGAGCATAGTATACATCCAATAGAGTGTCAATACTAAGCACAGTTTTTAGATTTCTAAACAAGAAACATAAGGATTTTAATTTTTTTATTACTTCATCACACTGAACGTTCCAAGTGAGAGTATCAGCAAGAAATATACCTAGAAATTTTGTGTCTGATAGACAATTTAAAGTATTATTATCATACATTATGTTTAGTTGAGAATTATCTTTATTTCGGTTTGTTTTAAAATTTAAATATCCAGTTTTATCGAAATTTAGGTATAGGTAGTTAGAATTAAACCACTGTACAATATTTCCAATCATTGAATTTGCATACCGCTCAAGCTCCTCATATGTATCTGCTGTAACTGTAACTGATATGTCATCTGCATACATTACAAGATTATTACACTGCAAGTAATCTGGTAAGTCATTTATAAAGAGTATAAAAAGGAGCGGTCCCAGGACACTTCCTTGTGGCACACCCATAGTTACAGTAGCTATATCGGAAATATAATTTTGGTTATGGTTTGAAATGGCACAACACTGTTTTCGTTCAGACAAATAAGAAGAAAATAACTGAAGTACAACACCTCTAAATCCCAAACGTTCAAGTTTCATTAACAAAATATCATATTGTATTACATCAAATGCTTTACTTAAGTCTGTAAAGATTCCAAGAGTACATAATTTTTTATCAACTGCTGTTAATAACTGATTATAAAAGGAAGAAATTGCAGATGTTGTAGATCTATTTTTAACAAAACCATGTTGTAGATCAGAGATTATATTAAATTTATCACAAAATGATACTGTACGTTTATAGATAGCCAGTTCTATAAGTTTAGAAAGACTAGACAATATAGAAATTGGTCTATAATTGGCAGCATTGTCCATATCACCTTTACCCTTGTATACAGGTTTGACCATTGCTAATTTCAGTATATTTGGGAAATATCCGTTTTGTAGACATATATTTATTAAATAAGTTAGAGGCTGCAATAAATTGTTTTTATATTCTTTTAAGATATTATTGGTTATTTTATCAAATCCAGCAGAGGATGATTTTTTTAAATTGTTAATTAAACAAGAGACCTCATGTTCATCATACGGAATTAAAAACATAGAATTAGGATTTGTGTTTGATATGTCAATAGGGTGTGAATGATCTATTTTACTTAAGATATCTTGTGGTTGTTGTATAAAAAATTCATTAAAATGATTTGATATCCTATTAGGATCGCTTACATTACAATCATTTATACACAAATCAAATTCTTTATTTACATTAGAGCTTTGTTTGGATAAATTATTAACAACTTTCCAGGACGTTTTAATTTTATTCTGCGAGTTCATAATTATATTGTTATAGTAATTTTGCTTTGTTAATTTTACTAGATTAACGTGTTTTCTTTTTTGCGATAGATAATGTTCAGTGAAATCATTGCTATTTATAATTTTTGAAATTGAATAAATGTTTTTTAATTGAGCACTAGACTCGATTACATCTACAGTAATCCACTTTTTGGTTTTTACTAAGTTATTATATTGACATTTTTTAAGAGGAAAACATAAATCAATATAGTAAGTAAGCGTTGATATGAAATAGTCAAATTTCTCATCATTTGTGTTATTCAAATTATAAATTTCACACCATGTTTCTTTCGATAAACAGTATGTGAAGTAATCTTTGCTAAATGTAGAAAAAGATCGTTTGTATATATATTCTTTGGTTACACGTTTATCAGGAAGATGTATACAGAGCGTCTGAATATGATGATCAGAGAAGTAAATATCGTCAACTTTAGCATCATAATTTACACATAAATTAGTACATATGTTATCAATAGTAGATGACGAGGTCGATGTGACCCTCGTTGGGCTATTAATTGTGGGACTAATGTTATAAGAGCCTAGAAGGTTCAAAAGCATTTTCTTACTCTGAGTGTCACTTTGAAAGTTTACATTAAAATCTCCCGCTAAAATGATAAACTTGCTAGCGTCATATATTGAATCAAGAACCAAATTTAATTTTATTAGAAAGTTATCAAAACTTGAGGATGGCGATCGATATACTGCCAAAATTATTTCTGAATTATAATCATATAGTCACATAGTGGTTTATTTCCGCCTACTAATTCTGATTGAATGGAGGTGGGGAAGGTGACTGTAAAACGAAGAGAAAAATTACTTCATCTTTTTAGAGGCATTTTAATTCATTTTTTTTTAGATAATTTTTTTTTTATTACCTTCCCATTGGAAGTTATTGTAATGGGTCCGAAAATCGAAATCAAAATGTATAACAAATTTTTATGTTTCAAGGTCACTACACTATTTTTACACTATTTTTAGAAAGATGTCTGTGTGTGTGTACGTGTGTATGTACGTACGTACGTGTCCATTTCTTTCTAAGACGAAATCTCGAAAATGAAAAATGATATCGACTACGTTAGGGTGCCAATCGACGCGTATTAACGTAAATATGATCTGAAAGAAATTTTTTCAAAATCGGTTCAGCCGTTCTTTTTCCTTAATCAAATGGACTCCAAAAAAGTAGATTTTACACAATATCTCGCGTATAAAAAATTATATCGACTTCGTAAGGATGTCGATCGAGGCGTGTTAACGTCATTTTGATCCGACATAAATTTTATAAAAATCGGTTCAGCCGTTTTTTTTTAAATTATTGTTAATAATAAAAATAATTATGTTTTAATGATTAAAATGATTACTTTTCTGTGTAATATCTAATTTAATTATTGTTATTAAATATTTATCAAACTGGGAAGTTCGTCGTGTGGACCTCAAGGATCGCACTTTAGTCCTAATAAACGACCCACCTCACGGCTTGTTATTTTTATTTTTATTTCACACCTTTTTTGTGTCTTTCTATTTTTGGATCACCCGAATAAAGCCGATGAGATTAGTTAAAGATCTTTCCTCGTACAATCTCAAACAATATGATAGAAGTTTCATCAAAATCGGTTCAGTAGTTGCTGAGATAATCACGGCCATACATACCTACACAATATACACAACAAATTGATAACGCCTTTTTTAAGTCGATTAAGCGCCTTAGATTTAGCAAAGGCAAGGTTTGATGGTTGTGTGCGGCCTGCATGAGATACAACAATACGGGAAATGGTCCGCAGCTCAAATAATATGCGGAGGGCAGTATAGCCTAGTGGTTAGCATGCTTGGTGCCGCAACCTCTAGACTAGACTGCCGTGGGTTCGAATCCCGCCTGCGCTCATGGATGTTTTGTGGTGTTATTTGGTTTTAAGTTAGTTGTTATTTAGTGTAGTTGAAAGACGCTAATGACCTGATATGTCGACGCGTCTATAATCTACAATAAATAAATCAAATAATATGCAGCGTACATGTGATAAATTCTATATAGGACAAACTGGAAGACCTTTTGAAGAACGTTTCAAAGAACATTTCCCTAAAAGAAACTTGTTAAATGCTAAATCAAATTACGCCCAACATATAATTTCACAAAATCATGAATATCACGATTTTGAAACAAATTTTATTCCACTACATATTTGCAGTAAAGGTAAACACATGGACACCCTGGAAGAATATAAAATATATAAAGTCACAAAATTCGACAATACCAACATTCTTAATGACAAACTAACACTAAAATCGAACATAATATACGACACAATAATTAACAACACACAAACACCCAATACTCAGTAATCGTCTACACATATACACACACATACTAACATTTCCATTTCATCTACCTACTATAGAAATCATAAAATCTCGAAATTTAAATCAGTACTTCACGAACTACGACAAAATACACAGTGCTTAGCATCATAATATTATATAATGTTACGAATACTCAATGTGTGTTTTTTAAAAATAAAAAAAAATAATTAACCACACCTGAAGATGGCAACTCGTTGCTAAAACGCGTAGTGTTAAATCACAAGAAGTCACAAGACGGACATAATATAAGGTATTTCTAATACTTCAAAATATTCAAATAACACCTCTGTTCTAAGGATATGGGTAAAAAGGTTTGAAGCCCTGTAGCGAAAGGTGAGAAGAGGCGAAGAATGAACGGAGACGCCTCTGCTATATAATCGGCTGGGCGTCAACTAGAGGAAACAGAAAGGTTAATTGATAGATAACAGTAAAGGCCAATGCGGCAAGGAGATCTTCTTCGCAAAGAATAAAGAAGATATTACGCATTGATGTGATACTTTCATTACATACCGAACTGTTTTCCCGTAAAGGGATACTTCTTGCTAGACTAAAATGATCTAGTTTTAATTTCAACTCAGTATCGCATCATCATTCATGCGAGACATTTTTGTCTAACAAAATGTCCTGGGAAGAATCTATCTTTCAGGGATGTGTTCCTTATAGGGCCACCGCACACACGCTTCTTTTCGTATCGAAAACACCCGATTTATGATATCTCGATTCGAAGATTTCTCAGTGACTCGAAATTTGCGCGATACATCAGGTGTGTTTATTTTATTTATTGTATTTATTATAGACGCGTCGACATCTAAGGTCATTAGCGTCTTTCAACTACACTAAATAACAACTAACTTAAAACTAAATAACATTACAAAACATCCATGAGCGCAGGTGGAATTCGAACCCACGGCAGTCCAGTCTAAAGGCTTGCGGCGCCAAGAATGCTAACCACTAGGCTATACTGCCCTCTACATCAGGTGTGTATTTCAGCGAAAAATGTGCGGCGTTACGCTATTAGTAGCCACATATTCTGAAGATCTTCAAACGAATTAATCGCAAAATCGCGCGAAAAAAGTAGCATGTGTGCGCTGACCCTTGCAATTTTAAACAAAAAACACTACATCAGCATTCAACAGATCCAATTCTAAAAAGTTAATGAGTTGGCTTTCAGAAGAAAAAAAAAGTTAAAAATTAAAGGAAATGGTGCAAATTTTCGATTGTTTTAAAAGAAAAAGCGTTAGACGTATTTTATAAGAGACAATTAGGTACCTACTTAATATATTAAGTATTTCTATTTCTATATAACTTGGTTTTTAGAATCAGGTTAATATTGATTTAATCTAGCGGCCCGGACCGACTTCGCCCGGATGCTATAAATTTATGACTTATTAACCCCCCTCCTCCGCGATAAATTCTCCTCGTGCGAAGCGAAGTCGGGCTGGTGGTGTTTATTCGTCCGAATTTTATTAATACATTACTCACTCGCTTCGCTCGTTCGTTCTAATATCATTAATACATTACTCACTCGTTTCACTCGTTCGCTTGAATATTATTAATACATTACTCGTCGCTTCGCTCGTTCGCTCAAGTTTTATTAATGCATTACTCACTCGTTTCGCTCGTTCGCTCAAATTTTATTAATACATTACTAACTCGCTTCGCTCGTTGGCTCGAATGCCGCTAAACTATATGAAATACACTTAGATGTTTGTTAGTTGTACTAATTCAGAAACCTTCGTGGGCATGCGTACAACAACTCACCAAAGTTTCGTAGCAATCGGATGTGTAGTTTCTGAGATTACTTTTTCACTCGGGCGAAGTCGGGCCGGGCAATTATTATAATTCATTAGCCTTCGCAGTCGTGCGCACAACAACTCACCAAAGTTTCATCGCAATCGGATGAGTAGTTTCTGAGATCACTTTTCAATAGCGGGATATTAAAAATATTGTAAAATTGCGAAAAGTGAATTTTGACCGAAATTTTACTATTCCCCACTCGTGGAGTTGGTATGGAAAATTTTACGTTATTTACTTTAAATAAGTTTTCGTACTGTTTTTGAGAGAATTGGGATTTTTTCTTAGTTTAATTTTGGCGCCATTTTTTTCAAAATAACGATTAACCTACGGGTCAGAGAGTATAGAACACTTTAGAATCTATACTAATTTCTTTTTTCATTTAGGGAACGTTGATTTCGTTTGTGTTGCAATTTTATTTCTTTAGGGCATCATAACTTTCCAAGTCTATAAAACAAACTTTGCCAACTACACTTTGTCAGTGTTGTTCAGAGTTCTCCGGAACACAGTGACAGCACACTCACAGAGAATTGTTTAGCGATGTCTTAACATTTAGTTACATATGAATGGTGTTCCGTTCTTGCCGTTTGCTTTTTTTTTTGTTTTGAATTGGCGTAGAAATAAAGAAAAACCTACTTTGTTTATAGTTACACGTTTTGTTTTTGTAGTAAGTAATAGATTTCAATTTTCTATTGATTAATTATTTTATCATAATAATAATAATAATTGTATTTTAAAGACCACCAACAGCTAAGGTTATTTGGGCCTAGCACCAATTCATATTTTCAATTCATTATTATTATTATTTATTTTTTTTTAATAATAAATTGAAAATCCAATTGACACTTTTACCAGCTCTCGGGCTAGAACCCGAGAACTGGAGACTTGTAATAGAGGAACCATAGCAACGCCATGTAAACAACAGCGCCGCTACACTCTCGGCTATTCTCAAGCCCTAATTATTTTATCTATATTTATAATAGTCTAATGCAACGCTGACCAAACTGTGGTTCACGAAACGCATGCGGCTCTTTAAGAGTTTTATTGTGGCTCAACTGATTTGTTATTTCTTAAAATGTCTTAATCGAGCCACAGGAAGATGATTCGTTCGGTCAATGGTTTTACATTATTAAAATGTTTTCTTCCTGAAATGATCCCAGGATAATTAGAATTAATTTAGATGCAAGAACATCAAGGACTCCAAATGTTACATAAATCGGCAAAATCAATCAATGAATTTTGAAAATGTGTACCAACATTATTAATATACAAAAAATGTTAGGTGCGGCTCCCAATATTTTCAGGTAACTATACTTAGGACTCTCGCTGCAAAAAGTCTGGCCACCCCTGTCATAATGTGTAAAATAAGTTTGTATTTATGTTATCTCAAAATTCGATAACCATTGAACCGATTAAAACACATTTTTCAATATTTAAAAGCCCAATTCTTGACGAGTAATTCAAAATATATATGATTACTCTACGACAAAAGGAGGATGATCAGTAAGCGACGCCGCACCAGGCAGCTACCTGCAGTGTGTATATGTTTAATTTTTTATTTAATCATGTTCTACCAAGCGCCTAGCGAAAAATCTATAGAATTTAAATAATTAAATTATACCACTAAAATGACACGACACAAATGGGGAATAAATAATGTTTGTACCTACCACAAGTGCTGCCTCTCGTGGATAACTGAAGGAACTGCTTTCGCCTTTCAGGAAAATGGCTCATTAATTCTATTTGACATATACAGTTTTGTCTTGTGGTCAGAAATAATATTATGTAAATAGGTTTCACGGAACGTTGTGTCCTTGCTGAAGACAACTCGACAAGTAAATGACTTGCGTCGAGGAGCAAAACGCAAGTTTCCGTGTCATGAAACGGAACTGTTTCAAAGTCTGAAACATTATCCATGTGTCCCTGCTGTTACTGCAGTGCAATGTCACCGGTTGTCATTCTGTTCGATTCTATTTATTACAATGCTAACGCTACATTTAGAGTTTATAGGTTAGACAGAAGTTATCTATGCATTAGCTATAAATTTTTCAATGCTTTGCCCCTGGACACTAGAGAACTAATAGACGCTGATGACCTCAGCTGTTGAGCGTCTATAATCTACAATCTATTAGAGAACTAAATTTCAGATCTTTGAAAAAAACGATAAAAAAAATTGTACCAGTTTATATTCCATCAGTGAATTTTTTAATATTAATTTTAATTTGTATAAATCTTAAATTGTAATGGTTGATGCAATCTACAGATTATATCAAATTAAAGCTGTGCATAGGGCGTTCTGTGTGTAAGATAGAAATCGATATAAAGCAATAAGTAAGAACGAGATAAATGATCGCTAATAGGAAGTTTCTATAGTTACTGACTACTGAAATAAGAAATTATCGATAAAATCACAAAACAAAGATGACGCTATCAGGTTGTATGGGTCAGTATGGGTATTATTTATTTACAGTAGGTAACTACAGAAACTTCCTATTAGCGATCATTTATCTCATTCTTATTTACTGCTTTATATATCGATCTCTGACTTACACACAGAACTCCCTATGCACAGCTTTAATTTGATACAATCTTATATATAAAATTCTCGTGTCGCGGTGTACGTTATTGAACTCCTCCGAAACGGCTGGACCGATTGTGATGAAATTTTGTGTGCTTATCGGGTAGGGTGGAGAATCGGACAACATCTATTTTTCATCCCCCTAAATGTTAAGGGTGGTCCACCCCAAAAAAATTTTTTTTATTTTTTTGACAAAATTTTTTGTTTTAATTTTTTCATGATTCAGCATTGAAAAATACATACAACTCTAAATTTTCACCCTTATACGATCAACCCCTGATTTTTAATCGCGATTTTTATATTAAGCTTTAAAAAATACATATATGACGATGAGCGAAGCGAGTGAGTAGTGTATTTATAATATTCAAGCGAACGAACGAAGCGAGTGAGTAGGCGAAAATATTCAAGCGAACGAGCGAAGCGAGTGAGTAGTGTATTAATAAAATTCAAACGAACGAGCGAAGCGAGTGAGTAATGTAATTATAATATTCAAGCGAACGAGCGAAGCGAGTGAGTAGTGTATTTATAATATTCAAGCGAATGAGCGAAGCGAGTGAGTACTGTATTAATAAAATTCAAACGAACGAGCGAAGCGAGTGAGTAATGTAATTATTCCTAGAAATTATTAACAACGTTTGCCGGATCAGCTATACTAAATATACGTGAGCAGAGTAATGGGTGACCGCTATTAAATCATAATTTCATACCACCCGAGCGAAGCCGGGACGGGTCCGCTAGTCTGTATATATGGGCTTGCCCATCTTCTATTTTATTTTATTTATTTTTATAACGCTCTTATAACATTTTTAATGTTCTAAATAAAGAAATATATCTGTCTATCTATCTATTTGACCAAAAAGTATTTAACGGTGGTCAGTTTTTATGTTATTTGACAAAAAAGTAATTAGCGGTGGGAAGTTTATATGTTATTTGACAAAAAAGTAATAACCGCCGGGGAGTTTACAGGTTATTTGACAAAAAAATAATAACCGGTGGGGAGTTTATAGGTTATTTGACAAAAAAGTTATAACCGGTGGGAAGCTTATAGATTAATTGACATAACCGATGGGGAGTTTATTAGTTATTTAACAAAAAAGTAATAACCGTTGGGAAGTTTATAGGTTGTTTGACAAAAAATTAATTACCGGTGGGAAATTTATAGGTTATTTGACAAAAAAGTAATTATTTATAGTTTTTATTTTAAATATACTGAAGCACAGTTTAGAAAACGTCGGTTAATTTATAAATTCCATTATAGAAGATTGTACATCTTTTAAACATATGTCGTATACGACATATGCTTAAAAGATGTCGCGACGTTAGTTCTCATAACTTTCAAAAATGAAAACTCTCGCATGTAGTGCGTTTCGTTGTTAGAAGGAAACAAATTCCACTATCGTGGTACTGTGGACTGTGGAGTAATTGGAAAACTCAACCAGCCAGACACTGAGTGTTACGGGTTCAAGCCTCGACGGTGGCATATTTTGATTTTTTCGTATGTAGCAGTTAACAATCAAGCAGATAAAGAATCTGCCTGATATATAATTTCAACAGCTACAGGCCGTTAAAATCTCTATTAGTTATTAATACAGTTTCTGTTGGTATCGACAAAATCACTAAAAAATATTCTTCTATAAGGCATTATTCAATTTACGACAAAAAGTATCTCTAGTAAAGTTATAGAGAATTCAATTCTAAACAAGAAACTTCTCTACAAATTTTCTGTAAGGTGTACTGTTACGGAGATACAGTGCAAAACCTGTTAGCACCCCTTTTTTAAGATGGGGCCAACTGGGGTGGCCGACGACCCCGAAAACTCAATTTTAAACTTACATTCCCCCCTATGCAACGAAAAAAAAATCTTGTCCTACCCAAAATGCAAACCTAACGTAACATTTCAATGGACTAATAACTATCTTATAAAAACGTAAAACACAATTAATGAAAATAAGTGTCATAGTAATTAATAATCTGTAACATATGGCTGTTGCCTTTCATGTTTTCTCATAAAATCCAAAAGTAGTTCTTCACACACAGTTCTATATAATATATGGCGACATTAATGGGCACTAAATATTATTTAAGTTATTTTGTAAGTTAATAAACTTATTCATTTACAAAATATACGCTGAGTACACGATGCCAATCATTCTTTGTATAGTTATATTTAACTTGATAAACTGCCTTTTTGTGAAGTAACAGACCAGCGCCAGTTATTTTATATCGGGAATAATTTTCAGAAAGCTGTTTTGATCAATTTATTTTTGCGGTTTAACATAATCAATTTTCCCTTTCATGCTAGGTCTCCGTTCTACTCTATTGGGAAAAAGCTATAAGTTAACAAAAGTTTAGTATTCTATAGCTTTAACAGCGATGGAAACAAGCGGAGTTAGAAAAATAACCCATCATTTATTCCCAATTTTACATCGATGACCTTCTAAGTTTATTATAGATACCTATACTAGTTGTTAAGCTCGGCGTTACCCGTTCCCACTATGACTTAGCGTGATGATAAATACTCTGCTGCACTACGAGAATAATGGTCTATACTCCATTAGACCGAGAGCAAGTGACAATTTTTTTGTGTTATTTATTCAAGACCTTATTTTTGTGAAGATGTTGAGGGAGGCATATTAAAGTGCCCTGAGTAAGGGATTTTGCTAGATAGCGGTATGGGAGGGATGCAGACCGTGACTGCTGCACATAGGGATTTAACCCGTAAAATCAAACTTTCGCGATTTCCTGCTTCCCTAATTATTTTAGGAAAAATATCTTCAAATAAAAGTTTTGGAACATAAAATTCTGCATCTAAATCATTAAACAAAATTAATTTTGCATGCTTTGTAACGGCAGAAATTTGATATGAAAATGTCAAAATTATCTCGAAAACAGATAGCGATAGCCATGGAACTTGAACAAAATGATTAGAAATTATTCTGACAGCTAAAACGTCTTCATTTTGTTCAAGTTCCATGGCTATCGCTATCTGTTTTTGAAATAATTTTGACATTTTCATATCAAATTTCTGCTATTACAAAGCATGCAAAATTAATTTTGTTTATTGATTAACATGCAGAATTTTATGAACATAAAAAATTTTATTTGAAGGTATTTTTCCTAAAATAATTAGGGAAGCAGGAAATCGCGGAAGGGCTTGAGAATAGCCGAGAGTGTAGCGGCGCTGTTGTTTACATGGCGTTGCTATGGTTCCTCTATTACAAGTCCCCAGTTCTCGGGTTCTAGCCCGAGAGCTGGTAAAAGTGTCAATTGGATTTTCAATTTATTATTAAAAAAAAAAAATAATAATAATGAATTGAAAATATGAATTGGTGCTAGGCCCAAATAACCTTAGCTGTTGGTGGTCTTTAAAATACAATTACAATTAGGAAATCGCGAAAGTTTGATTTTACGGGTTAAATCCCTATGTGCAGCATAGTCACGGTCACCACCCTGTATAAATTTTATGGCTAATAATAATTATGATACAGCCTATATATTCTGGGTGTAAAATAGGAGGATAAGTTTACCAACAGTTTAAACCAGTAAACAACAACGTAAAACAGACAATTTCAGAAAACAATAGATATGCGTTCACTATTCATACATATATTTGCTGTGAAAGAATCGCTGCATAGTATGCCCACTAGGCCTATCGTAGCACTGGTGCGGTGGTGTAATGGATAGATATCACATCCAGCGCGAAAGTGGACAAGTCGGGTTCTAATCCTGACTGTGAAGTCATGAAAAAATATAATTTTTTCTTTCAATTTTAACAGAAAAACAAAAAATATTCTATTTCTATAAGGCATATCTTTTTACCCGACTGCGCGACGCAAAGGAGTGGTAATGTGTTTATCAGCCCATGTATGTATGTATGTATGTATGTATGTATGTTTGTATGTTCCTTTGAAGCACTATACAGACCAAACGCTTGGGCCGATTTTTATGATTCACACGTCAATCGATTCCCCTTAGTCCGGCGAGTGTCACTAAAGACATGACGTTAGTGAAAATTCAATATGGCGACTACAGGACGCCATATTGTGAAAATGAAAAAAATGAAAGTCAACAAACTATGTCAAGTGGGGTATCGTTGAATAGGTATTTAAAAATCATTTTTAGTTTTCCCTCAACATTTTTCGATTCGACTGACCGTTTAGGATCTATATCGATTTATTTTTAATTAAAAACATTTGAAAAAATCACATAATTTAAACTTAATTCCAGTGCAATTGTGATGTAGTACTGATGCTGATAGGAAATCCAGTCTGGTGAATAGCTAGCTAGGTACTCATAACTAATAAAATGTATAAAATAAAAAAAAATAATTTAAAAAATCAAAAAACCCGACTGCGTAACTGAAAAGAAAAAAACAAGCACTTAGATGTCCGGTGGTCTAGAATTCTATAATATATTATTGAATGAATACTATTGAAGAAAATAAAATATATTCTAATAGTGGAACATAACAACTGAACAGTCGGGATCCATTATTCGACAGTCAATCAAATTTTTCAATGGATGCGAATGTTCAGTTATGTTCCACTATTAGAATATATTTTATTTTCTTCAATAGTATTCATTCAATAATATATTATAGAATTCTAGACCACCGGACATCTAAGTGCTTGTTTTTTTCTTTTCAGTTACGCAGTCGGGTTTTTTGATTTTTTAAATTATTTTTTTTTTAAATATTCAATTTACGACAAAAAGTATCATAAGTAAAGTTGTAGACAATTCGATTCTAAATAAAAAATCTTTCTACAAATTTTCTGTAAGATGTACCGTTACGGAGATACAGTGCAAAACCTGTTAGCACCCCTTTTTCAAGATGACGGCCAAAGGGGTGATCGCCGACCCCAAAAACTCGATTTTAAACTAACACCGGCCCCCTTCGCAACGAAAAAAAAACCTTGTCCTACCCAAAATGCAAACCTAATGTAACATTTTAATGGACTATCCAGAGAAAGACGACTGTGACAGACATACGGACGGACAATTCAAGTGATTCTATAAGGATTCCGTTTTCTTCTTTTGATGCATGGAACCTTAAAATTGGGTGGTGACCACACTGAAAAAATATGCGAGAACAAGTAGCCTAGGTACACTATGTAGCGGTTAGTAAAGAACACAATATGATATCAACACGATATAATGTATTATGTACAATGTATAATAGAAGTATAAAATAGAAGCTGGCGGGTAGATACATAGCAACTATTTGCGTTAGTGAAAAGCTGTAGTCTATACATGCAATTGTTAAGTTGCTTATAGTTACTATTTATACAGTAGTAATAAAGTAGATACCACATATATACAGGTGTCCGGATTTCAAGTGTACATAGGACATTTACATAGGAAAATGGTTTTCTCAATTTCCTGCTGTCCTATACATTTTACAGAAAAAATGAAAGGAATTCATGTGTAGAATAAGATTGTATTTTTTTTATTTATTTTTTTTTTTTTTGATCCATCGTAATTAATACCTTAAATATCCTGACTAATACTCATAACAACTTTTTTGTCAATTTTATCCATAGATTACGTTAGTAAAGTAAGAAAACAAAATAAAAAAAAAACTATTTTTTTTTCAAATTTTTTAACTTTGATTTATTTTACCCAAAAATGTTATTATGAATATGAGTCAGAATATGCTTCCTTACTAGCTTGCTGATTATTATCACTAGTAAGGAAGCGTATTCTAATAAATATTCATAATAATTCTTAGGTAAATTTTAGCTACAGCTTACGTTGGTAATAAAAAAAATTCCAAAAAGTTTAATAAAAAATAGAACGAAAATTTTCAATTGCAATTCAGCCGTATAAATCTATTAATTATTTATAATAAAAAAATAGGTTTTTCAGTTTTTTAAATTTTTTTAAAATTTGTATTCTGTTTTTATCAACGTCATCTATTAATAAAATTGACAAAAAAGATATTATGAGTATTAGTCAGGATATTTAAGGTATCTATTAATTACGATGGTAGTAATTAAACAAATTAAAAAAAAAAACAAAATAAAAAAATCTTAAAAAAAATACTATCTTATTCTACACATGAATTCCTTTCATTTTTGCCAAGTATGTTTTTTCTGTAAAATGTATAGGAAAGCAGTAAATTGAGGAAAACCTTTTTCCCATGTAAATATCCTATGTACACTTGAAATCCGGACACCTGTATAATGATAGTAATATAACACAGGTATAGTAATAGTGTAGGACGTAAATTATATGAGCTTACCCTAAAACTGATAGCGCCATTGCAATTTACGTCAAAGGCTTTGAACACGTAATGGGCGTACAAACTCGAGTCTGCAATAATAAAACCAACAATAAATAAAACATATATAATTCACTTTAAAAGTAACGTAATTATTTATTATACCAAAAACTTCTTTTAAAGTTCTGTCAAGTGGAGACTGGAGTAACGCTAGCTTTACACGATTCCTCTTTTCATGCATCTTGATGCAAGCGCTTAAGTAATGATGCGCGATACGAAATGTTTCAGTCGATTGTTTCGATTGTTCAAACATTTCGATGACTTTCGATGGTTGTCACTTGGACTCGATTGTTGTTGTTTCATAGTTCATCGAGACCGAGTCCCATAGTACTGAATAGTACACTGTCGAGAGCCACATAATATATACAATCATTCATCACTCAACAACTGTAATCGAGTCAATGGTCGACTGTGCAGTAATCGTGTAATACGAATTCAATAGTGAAGAGATCATAGAGTAGTGAGTACCGACTGAACAGTGTGAACAGTGAACAATCAACGAGTCGCGTGAACGTCAGTCGACTAGCATATAACCTTGAATCGCGATTATATGTATTCTCATTTGCTGCTATTGCTAGAACCTATGTAGCAAATAATCGACTTGAACAATCGAACATTTCGATTGTAAAATCAAACTCCGAGTCGATTGTGGACTCGATTGTTATTATGAACGATTACAATTGTTTCGATTGTAAAAACATCTCGTATTCGTCCATCACTACGCTTAAGCGCTGTGAAAGGCATGCCTGTCTACATGCGTCAACTTAAACGCACGATACAGTTTACAGAGAGGCAAGACGACGCAATTGTGTCCCGAGTCAGTCGGAATTTTCTTGCATCATTCATGCGTCTTGTCGCGTCTTTGTTTAGTAAAATGGAGTCGAATAATGAGAACTCTTGAATTTATTTATTCATATAAACAATTTTCATGTGTAATGAACTTTACGTGTAATTACTATGACATTAACGAAAACAGACGCGTTTTTTGCCTCATATCGCATGCGCAAATTCATGCAATGGCGTATGATTTGCCACACGAGAAAGATGAATCGTGTAAAGGTACCTTAAGGGTTTCAGTTAACCATCCACCCGTAACTAACCTTAGCATATTATTACACAGGGTGTAAATGATTTTACCGAACATAGGGCCAACAACATTGAGAATATTTACAATTTTTGTAGTAGGCTATGAACTATAAGATCGAATGTAAATATGTAGTAGATGCTTTGTTTTTTTTATTTAGCAAGTTCCGAGTTACTCTTTCTTTCAGTCCACATTTGATAATGGAAGATACATCAAGTTTAAAGCAAGAAGTTTACAAGCCTCATAACTCAAAAACGGTTAAGAATATAAAAAAAATTATACATTACTCCAAAAAATTAACGCACCACTAAAAAGTAAGCAAAAGTTTTAAGTAGTTTTTCGTCAAAACTACTGGTTCGATTTGGTCGATTTTTTTTTGAACGACAGGTTGTCTCTTCCAGAAAGTTAGTGTACTACTGTATTCGCATAGAAACCTATTTTTTATAAATAACGGGTGTAGGTATCAATCATGACGTGTTTTTTTTCATAAAATTCGTAACAACCTGTGGAGTTCAACAGTTACAATATCAAATAAAAATTGAAATCAAACTGTAGCCTTATCTTTTCATAACTTTTTGTTTTTTGATTTACTCTATTATCTTTGCTATTACAGGAGAAAAACAATTTTATAGCATTTTCGAAAAATTTCGCATGAACTAAATTGATGTTATATAATTATAATGTCTTTTTCGCTAAAAATAAAAAATAATAGTAATTTACTATCAACTGGTTAACTGTTAATTTTTTGCCATAGTAAATGTTACCATGATTCAATTTATTCTTGATTTATGTTACAGTTGAATTCATATTAAATGACAAACGTTTTAATCAAACTTAAAACAACTATAAATATAACAAATTTTCGACAAGTCGAAAGTCAAAGAGCATTTAATTTTTAACACGTTTTATTAATAATAATAATAATAATAATAGAATTTTATTTGCAGCGACCAACCGGTATACAAAACGTCAAAATACAGAATTCTTTACAATAGATCATTGAAATGATATGGAACTTTAGAAATTAAGTATATTTTTAATTCATTTTTGAATTTTTTTGTGTTCTTTATCTTTTTCAAATTTTCATGTAACTTTAGGTACATTTTATGACCAGTGTACACAGAACTTTTTTCAAAAAATGTTGTTTTGTGTTTAATTGAAAATTCATTTTTTCTGGTGTGATAATATCTTAGTTTTGACTGCACCAACTCAAAGAACAGCGTATCATGAAAATTGAAAATGTATTTTGAATTTTGGGCCAACCTTTATATAAAATTTATAGATAAAATATCTCGACCCAGATATTCAATTCATTGTACGCAAATCGACAAGGCTGGCAGAAAAGTTTCATTGGTATAATATTTCGCAAAAACTATAAATAATATTTCAACTGAAAATGTGTGCACAAATAAAAATTCATAGAATAAATTATGCGAGTAGAGATTCACGAATTCATAAATATGAACGTAGACCTGAATATTTCACTTGTCTGGTTACCAAACTGCTGATAATGAAAAGAACAGAAACCTTAGAAGGTAAAGAACTACTACAAAGAATCAATTCTTTTAGATTGAGAAACCTATGGCCCCCACAACGGCTCTATCCTTGGGGCCCTGCGTGACGAGGAGAATCGGTCGAACTCCCAACTGAACCTTAGGCGTACCCCAAGCTTTAGGCTCCCAGATGCGCGCGCGCATAGTGGGGTGAACGACTGTCATTTGAAATAATATCTCGGTTGTTGAGACGGTAGCAGTAATTACACAAAAAAATAGTTGGAACAACAATTTTTTTTGAATAGGCGCAAAGAAATAATTTCATTGTTTCAATAATTCATTATTCAAATAAAACATTGTATGATGATATGATCAGCAAAAATATATTCTTGATTTCGATGAAAACGCGTACAGACCTTTTCTTATTCAACTAATAATTAGTTAAAATAAAAAAAGATCTCTCATAGGCGTACACCACACCCTTATTAGTAATTTTAATTTAGTCAATGGGAGGGCTTCAGGATGTGGGGGCCATGGAGAAACTAGTAGATCTATGAACAGAGGACCTCGATCCCTTTAGGTTTTTAAGTTAAATTTTAGCGTAACGGAATTTCATATAGACCTACTCACCAATATCAGCGGCAATATGTTGCAAACTTTTGTAATAAGTATATCAACATAATTTTGATCATTCATCATTTTTTAACAACCCTCAACCCACGAGTGATGTTTTCATCGCAATCCCATTTATGTTCGGTCTAGGTTCAAAGAATATCCCTCCAAATTTAGTTAAAAACCGTCTACTCATTGGACTGTAATCACGTAATAAACGGACGGGCAGATAAGCAAACATAGGTTAAAATTTTTCAACGGGGGTTGATACACCCATTTGAACCGTTTTTACTTTCTAATTGATCAATTCAAGTGAAGGCAATGTGCACACGAGATTTTCGCCATTCAAAAGTTAAAATCGGTGATTGAACGAAGTCGTAATGGAGGGTTAGGTACACGAAACTCTACCAAAACATGTTAGCGTACATCTGATATGAAAATAACGCGGCATTGTAATATTGTTTGCTCTCGACTGATGAATATTCAAACACGTTGAAGTGAAACAGAACGAACAAAAGAGAAAGATGGCGGTGTTTAGAATTGTTGTACGCAATCAACGTTAACAGCTTCCTCTCTGTGGAAATTATGTACAGCACACCTAAAGGAGTATTCGCGTTTTATAATATATTAGACCCTTATCAAAATCCCTACACGTTTTACTTCCAAAAACAATATTTACCGTAATGGTAACGTACGTTAAATCCCCAGTGGGTGCGTGACCCATAGTCTATTTTTCATTGCACTTGAAAAGAAACAGTACTGCAGTCGGGTTTGGATCACTGTTTGCCGGATGGCCTCGATACAGATGGTAACGTACGTTAAATCCCCAGTGGGTGCGTGACCCATAGTCTATTTTTCATTGCACTTGAAAAGAAACAGTACTGCAGTCGGGTTTGGATCACTGTTTGCCGGATGACCTCAATACAGTACAGTTGTCATGGACGAAACTTGATTTTCTTTGTAGTAGATCCTGATTATATTAAAAACTTTCAGTTCCAAATGACCATAGTCCTTTGAAACACAGAAATATTTTGTGTTAAGTATTTAAAAGCCTGCCTTCGTCAGGGAGCTAGTACTTTTGAAATTATAAAATAGCCTCATTATTTAATAAAAAGTTATTTTGAACTTAGAAAAACCATTGCAATTGCAATAGCAGAATTGTGTTTACCGATTTTAGAAACTCCCAGATATACAGGATGTTCCGTAAAGAATGCGCCAAAAAGTAATCCTATATTCTAGACATAAAAATAGTGGGATTTAACCCAATTTGCCTTATAAAAATGTTGTTCGTTATTTTTTCGCGGAAAGCAAGCTAGAGAACGCAACTGAATGACATTGAAAAAAACCAAATGCCTATACTGTCATAATTATATAATATCTCAACAGCTAAGGTTATTTGGTCCTAACAGCAATTCATATTTTTGTGTTTTAAAGACCACCAACTGCTAAGGTTATCTGGGCCTAGCACCAATTCATTTTTATTTTTTTTAATAATAAATTGAAAATCCAATTGACACTTTTACCAGCTCTCGGACTAGAACCCGGGAACTGGGGACTTGTAATAGAGGAACCATAGCAACGCCATGTAAACAACAGCATTGCTACACTCTCGGCCATTCTCAAGCCCAGTTTATATTTTTAAATTATTATTTTTTAATTGTAACTTGAAAATCCAATTGATACTTTTATCAACTCTCTGACTAGAATCTGGGAACTGGGGGCTTATAGCACATCCGGCGCGAAACCGGTGGATACGGGTTCAAATCCTGGCAACGAGTTGTAATTTTTACCTTTAAATAAATCCTTGTGGAAAGCTAAAGTGTTTACAAACACTAAGTTATTGCTACGGATCACCCTGTATATAAGCGGCAGGCAAGAATTCTGAGAAACGGGAGTCTGCTTGCTGAACACACTGGTGCCTACGCGAAGATTCTAGACAACGCTAGAGAATACGCGGACGCACTGAGCGTACACCGCGCGCCCTATATAAGCAGCGAGTCGACGGAAATCGAGGCAGTCAATGGTGAGTCGTGCAACCAAACGGATCAGTGATATAAATATTAGTCAATCAACGGTCGAATCAGTCAGTACACTGATATAAATAGTGGAGTGGATATAAATAAATAGTACTGAAGTAACTGAGTAAATGACCGACATAAATAAACGTTAGAAATAAATCTGATATAAATACAGTGATATAAATAGTTCCGTGATATAAATTCACCTGATAAAATAAATATTAATGTAGTCAATTGTATATAGGTAGTTAAGTGTTAATTACTTTTGTTGATTGTTAGAACTGACTTTTGGTTGTTGTATTTATTATTGTTGTGTTTTTAATTATTGTAAATAAATATTTATTCCGCCAACTCAGAAAACAGTTTTGAAACATTATGTAAAATAATTTGTAATATGAACACACTATAGTCTATAGGTACTATTTTGCAATCCGTGCAGTACGTTGTGTTGTGTTACTGTGTACAATTCCCATAACACTAAAATTAATGTCGTCAAACATCACTGTGGGATGATTGCCGATGCAGTCAACACGAAAACCAAAAACACCGATGTTCACTGTCGATTAATTTCAGAGAAACAAAGACATACAATATTATGTATACCGAGTGTGACTCAGAAAAGGAAAAATAGTACAGGGAATTTTCGGCAAAATCCGATAATGCTATGAACCTAGTTTAGGTAATCGTTGTGGTAAACATTTCAAAAGTCACAATAAAAATTCAAATAGTTATCTATATATATAAAACAGTTCCGTTACTGACTGATTGATTGACTGACAGACAACGCCCAGGTCAAACCGCTGAAGATATAAACTTGAAATTTGGACAGTAGGTTCCTTTTGTGACGTAGGCACCCACTAAGAAAGGATTTTTCGAAATTCAACTCGTAAGGGGGTTAAATCGGGGATGAAAGTTTGTATGGAAGTTCGTCATTTTTGAAGTTAGAAGCAAGAAATTTTGCACAGGAGTTTCTTATATAACGGAGGTGGGCACTAAGAAATGTTTTTTGGAAAATTTAACCCCTAAGGGGACTAAAAAGGGAATGAAAGTTAGAATGGAAGTTAGTCATTTTTGAAGTTAGAAGCATAACATTTTGCACAGGAGTTCCTTATATTACGTAGGTGAGCAATAAGAAAGGATTTTTGAAAATTCATCCTCTAAGGGGGTTAAATAGGGGATGAAAATTTGTATGGAAGTTCGTAATTTTTAAAGTTAGAAGCATGAAATTTTGCACAGGAGTTCCTTATTTAACTTAGATGAGTAATAAGAAAGGATTTTTGAAAATTCATCCCTTAAAGGGGTTAAATAGGGGATGAAAGTTCATCATTTTTTAAGTTAGAAGCATGAAATTTTGCACAGGAGTTCCTTATATAACGTAGGTGAGCAATCATATGTATTAATAAAATTCGAACGAACGAGCGAAGTGAGTGAGTATTGTATTAATAAAATTCGAGCGAACGAGCGAAGTGAGTGAGTATTGTATTATTAATATTCAAACGAACGAGCGAAGCGAGTGAGTAATGTATAATTAATATTCAAACGAACGATCGAAGCGACTGTGTAATGTACAAATAAAATTCGAGCGAATGATCGAAGCGAGTGAGTAATGTATTAATAAAATTCGAGCGAACGAGCGAAGCGAGTGAGTAATGTATTAATAAAATTCGAGCGAACGAGCGAAGCGAGCGAGTAATATATTAATAAAATTCAAGCGAACGAGCGAAGCGAGTGAGTAATGTATTAATAAAATCCGAGCGAACGAGCGAAACGGGTGTTATATATTATAAAATTCGCAGGAGAATTTCTCGCGGGAGATAATAAATCATAAATCGAAAAATACGTGGGCGAAGCCACGGGTAACGGCTAGTATAATATATATACTTAGAAAATATATACCAAGCTTTGCCTATTTACTCAATGTGCGGTGAGTGAATCCAACAAAGAGAGCAAAAATATATCTGCGTCTCTTTTGACGAAGTAATTGATCATTTATTCCGATGATGTCATTGGTTAATGTATGGGCATTCCATCTGAACAAAATGTTGAAATTAAAAATATCTCTCTATTTCATTCGGACAAAATGTCTTTATCTATGACAGTAGCCTAAACCAAATATTTTAATACGAAAATATTAGGTTTAGGTATGGACAACCCTTAATAAAAGTGTTAGTAAATATCCTAAAGAATACAATTCCAGCAAAAAAATAACCTCGTTGTATTTAAAAATCAAAAGTTACACGTGATTGAAGTTAGGTAAAAGAAGTACATTATTTTGAACACCCTGTTTAATAAATTCATTTTTTTACGACAGACATTGATTTGTTCGTCTATTATTTAGTGATCCTTAAAATTTCAGTTTTATAAAGGTTTCAGTTTTGGCTATGTCGAATTTTAGATAAAGGTCTGCATGTGTAAAAAATTTCTGAAAAACTTGAATAACTCCAAAATTACTGAATTTTCGAGCATGGCTTCCCTTACAATTTCTATTCACATAGAATTGGAAAAACAAATAAAAACAGGGTGCTAGGTTAAAAAAAACATAGTTTTGATCTTCCACGCTTAAATGGGACAGGCTGTATAATTGAAAATATTTTTAGGTTATACAGCATTAAAATTTATACAACTTTTGTATTTAAACTTTTTTTCTATCTTCACCCAAAATCAATATATCGGCCGACAACGCAAGTCTTGGACACCCTGTATATGATCTATATTTACAATCTAAGCAAAATACCTACGTTCTTCGGAAATGATGATTTTTATACACATCTTGTAGAAGTTGGATTGTTTTTTCCATACTTTGTTTTTATACAAATCTTCGAAAAAAATACAAGAGTACGACCCGATAGACGATATTTATTTGGCTGTATATAATACCTGCACACCATTTATCTCATGTTGGAAATATGCCCACTTTATTCACTACATAAAGTTTTACTTCCTTATTTGACGCAGATAAATATATTTGTCGTACATATTTGTAATGGGTTTATACAGACGCAGATCTACACAATTATTTTCTTGTGAGGTTGAATTTTTGAAGTTATACTACTTTTGGCGCGTTATGAAAAAATAATGAGAGTGAATTTTTACGATGCGCGCGCATCGCATCACGAAAATTTAACACCATGAAGTTAGTCGGAAGTTCATGATTACAATACCCTATTATATAGCACTGCTATGTAAGATGTACGTAGCGTAACTGATAGCACGGCCGCATCATACGCAACAGGTCTCGGGTTCGAATCTGAACACAAACATGCTTTTTTTTAAATAAATAATTAGATATAAATATAATAAATAAATATATTTACCTAATAAATTAATAATTTATTAAATTAAATTAATTAATTAAACCTTCATCTATTGTATTTAATATCTTTATTTTATTATTTTTCATGATTATAATATCCTATTATATAGCACTGCTATGTAAGATGTGCGTGGTGTAACAGATAGCACCGCCGCGTCGTACGCAATAGGTCTCGGGTTCGAATCTCAACACAAACATGCTTTTTTCTAATAAATAATTAGATATAAATATAATAAATATATTTAATAAATTAATAATTTATTAAAATAAATTAATTTATTTAATATCTTTATTTTATTATTTTACCGTCTTTTTTGCAAACGTTTAGTACTGGCACGCGGGATAAAATTTTTGGAGTTATTTTTGTTTTGTTACGTCAAAGAAGTATAACTTCTGACGTGCGTACATAAGTAACAACACACTCTTTTTTTTGTGTGGTTAGAAATGAAACTTAGTTTTTCAGAACTAATTTCGATATAATTTTATGAGGAAACACTTTTTCATACGTCCTTATTTTTAAAGACCGAATAAGTTAAAAATCATATCTTCCATTTCTCAAATGTGGATAAAAGTTAATATTATATAAAAAAAGTTCTTTAAGAATGACGGAGGATCTCGAATTAATTAAGAATTTTCGTATGCAATATAATACTTACTGCCGTGTGGGAAGAACTTGGCGTAAATGTCCTTGAAGGAGTCTTCGTGGACCACTCCGTCAGGGCATTCCTGTAACAAAAAGTATACCTAGTTAATTTAGTAAAACCGTTTATATATTTTTCAAATTGTAGAAATAAAGCATCTTATATGTCTATAGTACTAGACTCTATATTCTATAGTTTATATTATACTCGTAGTCTTATACAAATTTGTAAAGTTCTTACGAGTGGTGTATGTTTGAACGTGATTTTAATAAAGTCTGAACCAATTTGTTTCTCGAAATATCAGTAGTGCTGTAGGGTGCACATTATCATTACGCTGTGACTCGAGAAAGCTGAGCATTAAAACAAAATGTGTACAATCCATGACGCCATAGGCTGCTGATAATAAATAAAAAAAAAATTGTAAAATAAATATTTTTATTTTTTTTTAATTTTTATTTTAAAAAAAGTTCATTTTTAACACGTTTATATTTGCTTCACTTGTACCTATGTTGTATTTTGTTGTAATTATGTTGTATGTATGTAGAGGACAGTGTGGTTCAGTGGTTAGCGTCGCGGCCTCTGGATCAGACTGTCGACGCGTCTATAATTTACTATAAATAAATAAAATTGTTTGTATGTAAGTAGATAAAAAAATCTTGCAACTCGAATTTCACTCTCATCCAAATGTCCAATTGACGTGAAACTCTGCAATCGTATGTAGTTTTGATGACAAAAAAAAATAGAAATAAAAACATGTGGCGGAAGTAACGGTGTTGATGGTGGGAAAATTTGTCTCAAGTCGTTTAAATTTTATATAGTATACCTAATATGACTAAAAATTTGAAAATAAAAATATATAGGTACCTATCTATTTAAAAGAAATAAAAATAACGCTTATACTACCAAGGCACCAAAAAGTAGAAAGTAAATTTTTTTCTCTTCTAGAACGTTTAAAATCGTGTGACACTTACTGTACCATTTCATTTAATAAATCGAGTGCCCCACACTTTTAAACGTTATAGAAGAGAAAGAAATTTATTTTCTACTAGTTGGTGCGTTGAATTAAGCATGTTTTTTTTCTTTAATACCTACCTATACTTATAATTACTTTAATTTATGAAAGTACGAAACACTTATTGAGCGGTATTTGTATGTACAAATTCAGAAACAGTTTTTTTTCAACTAAGAAAATATAACTGCTGGTCTAAAAAATAACGATTTGCGGCCAAAAAACGGAACTATATTTTACTAACAGGAAATAAAAAAAAAACTAGGTACTATGGCGAAATTCTTAATTCAAGGTCACATATTTCCACGTTGTTATTTATATTGTTTACACCTCTTAAATTTCACAACAATTTAAAATTTATTAAGCGGAAATTGTGTGGGTAACGTTTATACATTGTGGCCGTCAAACAGATAATTTCTATTTAATGTTTTAATTTTGCGTGACATGAAACAATAAATATTTAAAAAGCTTGTATGCTATCTATTCTCCAACAACTGAACAAGAGAAACGGTGTTCGGATTTAAATAAAAAATTATGTTGTTACCATTAATATCTTTGTGAAATAACAAACTGCATCTTTTATATGAGCAGTAAAACCAACATCACTATACTTACTTACTTAGCCTTTATTAAAAGATATGTCACATTGTGACTTATCACTTTTTCTTTACAATAATAATATATTGTTACGGTAATTAATTATACTGTTTTATTATGTCCGTAAAAATACACTTTTATTAGCTACGTAGTTGTACACGTGTGGAACGCGCGTCGCCGTTCGCCGGGATGCCCCAATCCAATCCCCTCCATTTCCGCCTGGAGACCATTCACCGTGTGCCGTGTTGGCACAATTAGTTCTCGCTAGTGCCGCTAGGCTAATACATACGCCTTGTTGTTATTGTCTATGGTTGTGGTAATTGTCTATGGTTATACGCCAGTGAACCTAAATCGGTAGTACAATAGCCATCAGCCGAACTGAAGCGCCACCGCTCTTGATGCGTGTAACAATATAATTACATTCTATTTTTACTTCCCACCTCTACTATGGTAGGGAAGTAATGGATTCAGTCCGAAAACAATATTTCGAGATTTTAACAGATTTTCACGTTTTGAGACCCTAGCAATCGTTTAAGATCATTTTCTGACTGATGTCTGTATGTGTGTGTGTATGTGTGTATGTGTGTGTGTGTGTATGTGGTCAATTTTTCGCCTTCGATATCTTAAGAACGGAACAACATACGGGCATGCCGATTGTTCTATTGTGTTTATCAGCCTTTAACTTAGATCTGATTAGATTTTGAGTCAAATCGGTTCAGTGGATCCTGAGATATTCAAAAAAACGTCCTCAATGTCACGTATTAACATAGGTAAAAAAAAATATAAATGAATTCTAGATGTTATAATATGAAAAAAATGTAAATATTTTTTTTCTCTAAAATGTATAGTTTTCGAGAAAAAAAATATTTTACTAAAAAAAATAAAAATTGTACGTAAATCAAGGTAACCATGATTTTTGCTATATTAAGCTAGCCATCAATAGATCACCAAACAAAAAAGAGGGCCATGCTTTTTTCAAAGAATAAAAATTAAATTGTGTTTTAAAGACCACCAACAGCTAAGGTTATTTGGGCCTAGTCAAAGAATAAAAAAAAGAGTGTTTATTTTTTGCAAATATTTACTAGGTGGGAAGTATAGGACTGGTCATCAGTCGAATTTTTTTAATAGGTATACAATGTTTTTAAACATATTATATCATAATAAAAACAAACTTTAACCCAATTTATTTTTAAATTTTACTATAATATCTTTAATTATGTGGTATATGTATCTTCGATATCTTTATCTTCTTCCCCATTCATGATGTCAGTGATGCTTCTATTTCTGCTTAGTTCTAAACAATTTCTCATTTCTTCTAACCCTTTACAATCTCTTATCAAATGTAAGTTTGAAATTGTTTTGTTTCCACATAGTATGCATTTTTTTTCATCATCTTTCTTTTTTCTGAATTCCCAAAACCATGCCCCTAATTTAAAGTTTGCTATTACCCTGCTCTTAAATTTTGGCAATTTTACTATGTATTTTGCTCCTTCTTTTCTGTGAAATAATATTTTGAATAACTACGATGGAGCGAAGCCGTGGGTACCAGCTAGTATAATAATAAATTGAAAAACAAACTGATACATCGACCAATTTTCAAATTAAAATCTAGGGATTTTTTGTACCATATAACGCCATTATAACGCCATAATGGACAACAACGTCTCAATGATCTGGCGATAATATTATCAAATCACTATAATAATTAATAATTATCTGAAAATAGAAAATCATTACTACTGGGTAAATTAAAAACAAACATTAATTTAACCGTGGTTAATTTTTTAAAATGTGTTACAATCAATTGTGCAGTATGTTTGTTTTAGTTTAATTTCTTTGCTTTTGTCAAAAACTTTGCATTTTAAGATTGAAACAAGTGAAGAAATAAGCAAGCTTTTGTCTCACAACAAAGCAACGGTACATCGATTACAAGTACAAAGTCATAATTATTTTAAAATGAAAATACTGATTGAAAAACTAATTTAATCAGTCAATTTCATTCAAAAATTTAATTAATAACTTCACTTTCTATATAAATCTAACGTACCTATATTATATATATTAGGTAGGACCTACAGCATAATGACAAACAATAAATATTAGTAAAAAAAACTTTTTAGAGTCAAGCTTTAATTTAAATGTACTAAAAAGAAAAGAATAATTTTTAATAATTTAAGTTCATAATTATAAAAGCGTGGGTCGTGAACTCTATGATAGTTTATTAGTCACGACCCACGCTTTTATAATTATGAACCTAAATTATTAAAAATTATTTTTTTCTTTTTAGTGATTTTTTCTTGATTACTGTTTTTAAGTTCTTCGATTTTCGAACTCTTTTTTATTTAATCATTGTAAACTTAGCAGTAATAAGTTTATAACCAAATAAAACCCCTCCAATAATTCAAGATGGTAGATGAGAGTATGTACCGATTGACTAAAAAAAGGCAAGTGTAGACACACTGACACAAATACTAAAATACAAAAATTAAGTACCAACCACGCGCCACAAAAGATTCCCAGTCGTATAGAATATAAAATAGTCGTAACTCGGCAGCTAGATACGTAATCGGGGACGAGAGACTCGCGGCGATGACGTCACGGGAATGTGGAGTAAGCGAGAAAACGTGAGACAAAGAGAACACGAAAAGGATCGATAGAGCGAACGCTTTATATAGTAGAAGCTCAGACTAAAGCTTCAGACAACTATGTATATGACGTCTATACGTATATAACGCCAAGGAACTATCAAGAATACATAAGGGCCGGTCTGTCCGATTACGTCATAATGTGTACTGTGTGACGTATTTGTATCCTTAAAATGCTTAAAATGGTTGCATTAAAGACGATAGATCGTATAGTTTTAGATTGGTCGTGTGTTCAGACACAAAGTACACAGTGGTACTTTTGTAAATATACGAGTTTGAATATTATCAGTGGCGGATTAAGCAAATGGAGGCCTCCAAGCGGAACCTGATTTGGACGGCCCACCCCAAAAAATAAAAAATATTTCTCAATTAACAAAATGTTAAAAATCTGATTTTTTTAGTGCCCTAGGGCAGCGGTTCCTAACCTTTTTCAGCTGCGGACCCCCAACAAAATCAAGCATAATGCCAAGGACCCCTGAGTGAAAAAAAGGTGCAATTTTCGGACAATATTATATTTTAGTATTCCTTCATTAAATTAAAAAACAAAAAACAAACTTTTTCGTAGAAAAACATTAATGAGAAGGTTGGTGCTGCTTTTTTGCAACTAATAATTACGAGATGTTTGGCGTAGGTAATTTATTTATTTTTGTTAATGCTCTAAGTAAGATAGATGCGTATGGGACCGCGGACCACCAAATATATGCTCGCGGACCCCCAGGGGTCCGCGGACCACAGATTAGGAAACAATGCCCTAGGGGATACTGAGGCTATTGGGATCCGTCAAATGGGTGGAGCTAAAAAAACATGGCGCAAAGGGGGGAAAATTTTATATACAGGGTATACTTTGCGTGTAATTTTGTGATTTTCAAAGTGATATGAAATAATAAATATAAGTGCAATTTGCAATTGGGCCGGTCCGAATCCTAAACAAAGGAATTTCGTTGAAGGAGACCGGATTCTCAAAGCCGGACATATTACCAAATGTGTGAAAAAAACAACATAACTAAGCTGTCAAAAGTAGTAATCTTTACGGCATATTGCTTAAAAACATCAAAATTAAAAGAAAATCTCCACTAAATTAATCATCCGTTCAATGCTTCTTTAAGGCAGGGTTAGGTGAATAATGTAAACACATAACTGCAACATAATATGTTATATTGTAATAAGTAGGTAAGTTACTAACCTCAAAATATTTGTATACAAAGTTAGTTCTATAAATTTGTCAATCATCAAATGATTTTACTATTGTAGTACAGTAAATAAGTACATCTTATTATTAATATAAAATATTTTTTTAATTCATAAATACAGTTTTTCCACATTTTATTAGAAAATAATTCGCTGTAAAGTAAGTTTTACAAGGTAATAACTGACAGTGTTTAATGCCATGATATTAGAAAACGTCGCGAATTCCATTTTCGATAAACTTTTTGCTTATTTTACTTGTTTTATATTAATTGTATTAAACAATTTCACGATAAATTTGCACTGTTAGCATGTAAAATTTTCCCCCGTTTTGAGTACAATTTTGTGCCACCAGATGTCATATGCTCATTTGACGGATCCCAATAAGCGCGTGATTCCTGCACATAAATATGCAGCGATTCAATTCAATACGAGTAGGTATTACAGTATGCGTCAAAAGTGACACAAACAGTTACAGTAGAACGTATCGCATCGCACCAGGGTACCTAGTTTCTAGTGATTTCACTGAAAGTGAACGGCTCACGCGATTGTGTATTTTTCACACTAGTGACAAGTGAGCCATCTCACGTGAATTTCTTCGCCATCGAATTTGTCGCTGAAACGTGAAATACGAATGAGACAGAAAGTGAATTGAAAAAGGACACGCATATATATAAATATGAACATAACCTACAATTCGTGCAGAAAACGGTCAACTTTGTTCTTATAATGATTAGACAATTAAAGAAATGCAATAAACGATAATACATAGATTTGAAAATAAATTTCAATTTAATTTTTTTAAAGATAATTATAGGCAAAGACACATGAATATTGATGAGATCGATAATTTAAATTACAAAGTTAACTTTATTACCCGACTGCGAAGCAAAGGAGTGGTAATGTGTTTAACAGTCTATGTATGTAGGTATGTATGTATGTATGTATGTATGTTCCTTTGAAGCACTACACAGACCAAACGCCTGGGCCGATTTTTATGATTCACACGTCAATCGATTCCCCTTAGTCCGGCGAGTGTCACTAAAGACATGATGTTAGTGAAAATTCAATATGGCGACTACAGGACGCCATATTGTGAAAATGAAAAAATGAAAGTCAACAAACTATGTCAAGTGGGGTATCGTTGAATAGGTATTTAAAAATCATTTTTAGTTTTCCCTCAACATTTTTCGGTTCGATTGACCATTTAGGATCTATATCGATTTATTTTTAACTAAAAACATTTTAAATAAAAAATTTATTAAAAAAAAAACAAAAAACCCGACTGCGTAAAAATCGAACTTAAAAGATGGAAACAAGATCAAATGATAACATGCAGTCGGAGGCATAGTAGTAACAAATTGAACAGAAATACCTCCGACTGCATGTTATCATTTGATCTTGTTTCCATCTTTTAAGTTCGATTTTTACGCAGTCGGGTTTTTTGTTTTTTTTTAATAAATTTTTTATTTATATACTTTATCTATAACTGTTTTGGTTCTCCGTTACGTTCAATGTTATTTATCTGGAAAACATCGCATATAACCTCACATCCGCATTAATTTGTGTTTTTAAAGTGAAAATATACACCAAGAAATAAAATCCCTACTTTGTCGTCCTGGTATCCGTATGTTACACAATCAAGTGAGCTCCCTCACGTGAGATGAAAGTGAAAAAAACTCGGGTCGCAGTGCCAAACCCTGTCGACAATATTGTGTATTTGCTAATAAACAGGCCTTGTGGCTTTAATACGTGAAATTAAGTTTGTTTTTGGACAAAATAAAACATGTAACCCCTTAATACAATATTTTTTTTCTTAATTTCAATATTATTATCAATGCAACCTCTGTACCAAATTAAATAGGTACACCCTTTAGTAAGTAAATCACTATTCGCAAACAAGACGTGTTTTCATAAAATTTAAAGTCCGGTCCTGTCTGGCCGATTTCATTAAAATTTTAGCAGCACATTTCGATCTTTACTAAAAGGTTAAATTTCAATTTTGAAACAATTCTGAGAATTTTTTTGGTATTTTTGGGCCCAAAAACATTTTTAACCTCTAAAAACCAGTCTAAAATGGTCCGATAGGTTTAAATAGGCTTCGTGCGGTGATGGATTCCAACGTGCATACCAAATTTCGTTAAAATGAATTAACTCTTTCTATTATAATATAATATATATATCTATATAATTTATAAACATTTTCAAAAATGGTGCCAAGTTGTTGATATGTGAAACGTCGAGAAATTTCGGTCCGATCCCTAGGTTCCGCCATCCGACCGACGCCAATAGTGTATGTGCCATATGGCAAATACACTAATGAGAAAACTCACCGAAATTACACAATAGCTCCCCTGATGTGTAACTTTGGAGCACCCACGTCATGTAAACGAACCCCTCCACCGATTTTTTGTATGTTTTTGAGAGTCAGTGGATTATTGTATACAGCAATTATTACTGTTACGTTATATTTTTTTTCATACCAAATTCTGGTAAATAACGTCCGTACCAGTTTTTGGAATAGATATATGTGAAACTAGTCGTATTTACCCAGCGTTGTCCGGGAATGACAGCTCCCAGCTGTTATGATAGCATAATGAAATATAATCTAAAACCTTCCCACATTTTTCATACCTGACTGTGACTTACTGACTGTAATATATTTATTTATACCCTAAATATAAGCTAATATTAAAAAACATTCGTTTTTCCAAAACTCATGCACTTTTACCTACATAACAATGCACAGTACATATTCAGTGTGTGTAGTTACGTAATTATTAGTAGGTAGTAATTTTGTTATTTACAAAAATAATTTTTATAATAAATAGAGCAAACCGAAAACAGAAAATCTCCTTTGTAAATCCTATATTATTAAACGAGCTAATCTTGTATCTATACAGGGTGTATCTCAGGAAACCGAACATAGGGAAAAGTACACAGTACAAATTAGTTAAGATCAGAGATTGCTTTGCCCTCTATTCATGTAAAAAAACTGCATGATAATAATAATTTAGTTAAGTTAGCCATGTGTATTCTATCTTTGTCACGCTACTCATTTTGCTTATGTTTTCCTTGTTGCACTCATTACTTTTCTATGTATTCAATCCTGTGATACACCCTGTATATGTATATATGTAAATTTTTTCTCGAAAACGGCTCTAACGATTTTGATCAAATTTACCGAAAAGGGATTTCGGCGGGCAAAAAATCGATCTAGCTAGGTCTCATCCCTGGAAAAATTCGTTTTAAACGACTACCGATTTTGATGAAATTTACAGAATGGGGACTTAAAGTACTATTTTTATTGAACTCATCCGAGCGAAGCTCGGTCACCCAGATATTTATTTTTATACGACTTAAAAAAACTCGTATATGTGTTTCTAATTTTATATCTTGTATACCCCCACAGCTATTTTTCTATGCAACGTAGAACAACACAACAGACCAAAATTTACTATATACAATCAAATCCTCAACAGAATTAGGAGATCAACTATCACGAAGTCAAGTCTATCCACAACTAACAAATCTGATTTGGTTCTATAATAATCTAGTCCGAATTGTTTAGAGTTTTAGAACTGCTCCGTTTATGGTAACACTAATGATCTCTGCAGAGACTCAGTTGTTGAGCTTCTATAATCTACTATCTCTCCATCCCCCTCCCTCTTTGTCTCACCCATCTTCCCCCTGTCTCTATCTCCCATTTTCTCACTCTCTCTCTCCGTTTAGATAGATATAGAAAATTACAGACGCTCGACAGCACAGGTCATAGACGTCTTATATCTTTGTTTATGGTGAACGGATATTACATATCCGATTAGGATTTGGAGGGATGGATCAGTAAGATGTGGACAATGCTTTATAATTTTTTTATTTTCTTTCTTTTAAACAATAAAACAAGTAGAAAAGGAAGCACCACGACACACAATGCTAGAGTCGCCGTTCCTCAAAGCGTCTGACGAGATGACAAGGAATTTGGAGGTCAACAAGGCAAGTCAGGCAAAGAGCTTTTAAGCTTCGTCTTTACGTGTAACTTAAGAGATCCGTGCGTGCCGAATGATGCATACTTTATATCACTCCGCCATATCTACTCATATCGCTTCTGTGGATCCACTTTGCAAGGTAAGCGATAACCGTCAACGTGCCTTCACTCTCCCCCCACCTGCCCTTTTTCTTACACGGAATAGCTTGAGAATTTAATGTAAGCAAAACAAAGCTTCTACACTGTCATCATTCTTATATTTCAGGACAATATAAAAAGGATTTAAGTTCGGGAACGAACAAATCGAAATGAATATTTTACTGAATACAGTCGAATGCCGCATAAGTTATACCCTCATAGACCCAACATAAGCTATACCCTCGTAAACACCGCATAAAGGTATAGTTTCTGTCCCTATAAAGTTATATTTTTCTTTTTCATTGATCGTCACTGAGATATTTTACATCAAACTGGTCGGTCTATTTTTTCTGTACTTTAACTGCCATAAAAATTACATTGGATTGTCGACACAGCATTATTTTTTTTTGAATTTCAATTAATTATGCTTAAGTAACAATGTATTAATAAAATTCGAGCGAACGAGCGAAGCGAGTCAGCAATGTATTATTAATATTCGAGCGAACGAGCGAAGCGAGTGAGTAATGTATTAACGAAATTCGAGCGAACGAGCGAAGCGAGTGAGTAATGTATTAATAAAATTCGAGCGAACGAGCGAAGCGAGTGAGTAATATATTAATAATATTCAAGCGAACGAGCGAAGCGAGTGAGTTATGTATTAATAAAATTCGAGCGAATAAACACCACCAGCCCGGCTTCACTTCCCAGGAGGAGAATTTCTCGAGGGGGGTATAATAAATCAAATCGAAATATACGTGGGCGAAGCCACGGGTGACGGCTAGTAACATATAAGAACATAAATTTGTTCTTACAATGTAATTAAGACACTAATGACCTTAGTTATCGAGCGTATATAATCTTCAATAAATAAAGCAATAAATAAAATAAAAAATTATATAGTATTTACTATTTACTGTTGAAAATAGTAATTAATATATAGTACGTAAAAATACTATAATATGTAGTTAGTATATTGATAGCACGGTTTATGCCAGATGTATCAATACAACTTGTATTGATAGATTACACGGTAATTTAGACTCCAAACACCGTATTTTTTATCTCGCAACTAGTTCATAATATTTTCTTATGTACGCACTACTTCACAGTGCCGTAAGGGAACAATATTATTATTTCTCTCCTAAATATAGCGAGCTGCACTTGTAATAATATATTGCATTACAAGGGACGAAACACAGCGTTTGTAATTAGTGTGAAGTTTGCTGAACGAGGCAGCAATTCACACGCGTTGCATTCGCTGTTTCGTTCCGAGTAAATGCATATTATTTTTAACTCTGTTTCAACCCGCTGAACAGGTACCGAAAATCGAAATTTCAATAGCGGCGTTGTGAAAATATTTTTTCAACTACATAATATATGAGAGGTATTTAAAAATTGCAATGTTGCGGAAGAAGCCACATTTTTTAATACTCTTAAATATTTATACTTCCAAATATGATTAATTTTGGTAAAAGTGGTCAAATTGTAGAAATCCATCTATGGAAAACAATGGACATATTTTGTTAATGGATTTTAGTACAGAAGAAATAACACAGCTTAATAATTTTTGTCGACGTTTCGGCTCAATTTATAGCCATAATCATGGCATGAGTAAAGAAAAAAACACAAACTAACAAAATATATATTAAGAACTGTTGCCATCTGGCATCTATGTGGATTATTAATAATATGTATTCCTGTAATTCTAAGAAAAATACAGAAAATAGAAATTCGATTCTTCATAGTTAAAGAGCTAGAAAATTTCAAAGATATTTGAATGAAAAATCGCGATAGGAATAATAAAATAAAAATATCAAGTTTCTATCGATGAAACGAAAATTGTTTATGACGCAGATATACGAGGTGTGACATTAAAGTATAATGAGATAAAAGGTAATGAGATTATTTTTTAACTTCCCAACGTACAAGTTGCAGCACTATTATTAAGAATGGCATCATTGTCGATTGGTAACATCATCCTTTTCCAACACACAGTTTGGGTTTAAAGTAGGTAGATGCTGTCAGCATTCGTGATTTTATTTTTACAAGCTTTTATTTAACTGGCAATGTTTGTATGTTAGTTAGTTTGTTTAGGTCAAATCTTGCAAGTCAATTTTGAACGATTTCCACGTATCCGATCGATTTAAAATTTGGTACACATATAGATATGCATTCCCGATGACAATACATGAATCAATCGTTTTTAGAATTAAATTCAATCCCTAAGGAGGTCAAACGAGGGAGTAGGGTTTTTTGACTATTCAACGCCTAGGCCAAACCACTAAAGTTAGAAACTTGGAATTTAGACGTTAGGTTTTTTTAGTGACACCCACTATACGAAGGGATTTTCGAAATTCAGCCCCTAAGAGAATCAAAAGGGGATGAACTTTTGAACGACTATAAAGGAACAAAATAAAATATTAAAAAACAAAACTTTTTAAAGACACGCTTTTATTTAAATGTACTTAAAAGCGTGTCTTTAAAAAGTTTTTTTTACTAATATTTTATTTGTAATAAACTATCCTGTTTGGTAAAAACAATCAGGGCGTACGAAGAATTTAGTTCAGGGAGGCAAACAAAAGTTATGAGAGTAAACATGGACATCCGGTTATCATTAACTCATAAACGATAGCCCAAACATTCTGATGTCGAGAAATTTTCAGGCATCCAAGTTCAATAATGGGAAGTAAAAGGGATTAGTATGAAGCAAAGTTCATGAATTTTCACACTTTATTCTAAAACTCCAGATCCCAGGCGGAGAAGCATCTTCCTTGCCCCCTTGGGGGCGCCCATGCAATTTAGAATTATTGTTCGCGCGTGTGCTGTTTGTCATACAAAGTCCAAGCTTATGCACAAAAAATGTTAATTCCGACTATTAAATGTAAAGCATGGAGTCCATAAGCGTAACTAGAGGGGAATAAGGACGCCCCGGCTTACCACAGAGTAACGTTTAACCTATGAGGTTTAATAAAAAATTAAACGTTTTTTATTGAATTCTCAACAGAAACTGATCAGACAGACAGACAGATAGACTGGGATCCAGTCCACCTTAGCTTCAAATCCTAGTTACGCCAATGATAGAGTCTGAAGCGAACTGATGTGGAAGCCGATTGATTGATTCAGTCAAGGTGGAGTGCTCAAAGTGAAAACTACTAAGAAATGTGAATGTGAAAAAAGTGTAAAAAATTGAGGCAGCTGACAAAAGGTAGAACCACCTAAATTTATTTAGTTGTAAATCATTGGTATAAAAATCAAATAAAGAAAGTCTAATTTATGTTAAATTGTTTTTTTCCCTGATGAGATGAACCTTAACTAATCCTATCAACATCCGTTCGGGAGTGATTCCGAACGGCGGTCTCAGACAAATAACCATGTTGGAGGAATGCACTTCGGTGATGGCATGCTACCCCTTTCCCTGTAGGGGACGTTAAAATAAATACAATGAACCCAACTCCTGAACTGCAAAGGGGTAGGGGCTTTAGAGTTTCATCTACTATATAACTCTGCATTATGACTGTGTGTTACGAAATTTTCCGAAAAATCGAAGAAGGCTCGCATGAACAAATCGAAAACCAAGAGGATAAAAATCATTATGTCCGGGGAATATAGAGTCTGAGGAGCAACTAGGATAACTTTTGTATTCTAGGTAAGAATGAACAATAAATGAAAATTATTGCCTTGTTCTTATGCGAGACTTTCTTCGATTTTGGAAACATTTCACAACATACGGTCCGTATAACAATAAAATCACGCATGTTCAAATTGTTACGTCGAAACGCATACTATATTGGAAAGGGATAACGCTACCAACCGGAAATGATGTCGTTCTTTTGTTTCCAGTTGGTGAGTTAAAAAATTTGTCAAATTATTAGGTAAAAAATGCACCATTGCAGTAGAGCGGAACATGCACGATCTAATTTAGTGAAACATGCAGAACTAGTAGAGCTATTCTAGTTTATGACCTACACGGTGTCCAAGACATTTAATTAAATTCCTTATTGTTGAAAATATTCATTGTTATAACATTTTTGTGTTTTGGAAATGAACACGAAGTACTCTAGTAAGAAGGGTGTTCAAGAAATATATGAAATCCCCATACAAGGGTTGAGAGCTATCTAACTGTGTCGAAAAATTTGGAAAATCTGCAAGGAGCCACCCTACGGAAGCAATTTTTCCAAGATCTTACTTTTTTACCTCAAATGTTATGTTATAGGCCTCGTATGTATAATATTGTAGAATCATCAGCAATATATAGGGTCTCTATCTGCAAATAAGTTTTCTTGAGAGTAGTTTGGTATTTTGCATGAGATACGGGAAAAAGTTGCTTCCAGAACTTTTGTCCGTCCGTATCAACATCACTTAAAACAACTGGACAAAGTCGATACACTATTAATTGGTATCCAAGTTCCAAACTTAAAGTACAGGGTACTTTTTATCCATTCACGCTCGGTTTAAAATAAATTTCCTTTAATTCAAAACCAGTATATTTACGCGGAAGAAGCAGCGGAAATAAGCCAGTTGTGTTTTGCACACATTATTTATAATTAGTAGTGTTTTGAAGTTATTGTTTTCTTTAATGAACCGCCGCGTCTACATTCCAAGTGTTATGTCGTCAAATCATTGAGCGAGACGGCGTGGCTACACGGGCGTCGCGACGCTCTCTTGCAAGCTAAATCGACGACACGGTGTACGGACACACACCATGAGACGCGTCGCATTGTGCCATAACTCCGTTCCTAAGCTGTTTTCACAGGCACAATATAAATCACATGCTCCAAGCTCTTATCTTAAACGAGTCGAATTACTATATCGTTAACGGACCGGCATTCCCTTTACATTTGGTCTGATGAAACCCAAGTAAAACTGGCTATCATAATGTCTTGACGTTGATTTTAGAAAAAAAAATAATAGTAAAAAAAACTTTTTAGAGAAAAGCTTTTATTTAAATGCATCAAAAAGGAAAAAATAATTTTTAATAATTTAGGTTCATAATTAATAAAGGCGTGGGTCGTGACTAATAAACTATCATAGAGTTCACGACCCACGCTTTTATTAATTATGAATTAGTAAAAAAATTTTTTTAGAGAAAAGCTTTTATTTAAATGCATTGAAAAGGAAAAAATAATTTTTAATAATTCATAATTAATAAAAGCGTGGGTCGTGAACTCTATGATAGTTTATTAGTCACGACCCACGCTTTTATTAATTATGAACCTAAATTATTAAAAATTATTCTTTCCTCTTTCTCAGCAAGGCGTTCGATTGTGTAATTAATATCGACAAGCTGCTCAATAAATTAAATCTGTATGGAATACGCGGAATTCCGTTAAAATGGCTGGAAGAATTTTAAAAAACCGCCATCAATGTGTTGAGCCGTGAGGTGGGTCGTTTATTAGAACTAAAGTGCGACCCTTGACGAACTTCCCAGTTTGATAAATATTTAATAATAATAATTAAATTAGATATTACACAGAAAAGTAATCATTTTAATCATTAAAACATAATTATTATTATTTATTTTTAACAATAATTAAAAAAAAAAAACGACTGAACCGATTTTTATAAAATTTATGTCGGATTAAAATGACGTTAACACGCCTCGATTGACAGCCTTACGAAGTCGATATAATTTTTTATTCGCGAGATATTGTGTAAAATCTACTTTTTGGAGTCTATTTGGTTAAGAAAAAAGAATGGCTGAACCGATTTTGAAAAAATTTCTTTCAGATCATATTTACGTTAATACGCGTCGATTGGCACCCTAACATAGTCGATATCATTTTTCATTCTCGAGATTTCGTCTTAGAAAGAAATGGACGCATACGTACGTACGTACACACACACAGATATCTTTCTAAAAATAGTGTAAAAATAGTGTAGTGAGCTTGAAACAAAAATTTGTTATACATTTTGATTTCGATTTTCGGACCCATTACAATAACTTCCAATGGGAAGTTAAAAATAATAACGTCGCTGCTTTTCGATGAGTATTGGTCTGGTTGACTACCATCACACTTGCTCGGAAAAAGTATGAGTATGCATTCGCATCTACTGCCAATAGCCATACTTTCTCCGCGCTCTCTCAACCCCTGTAATTTTTTTTTACAAAATTCCTTTACGAATAATCTTTATAAATGATCTCAAGTAGAAATATCGCATTTTCGAAAAAAAATTGTCTGTCTGTCTGTTTGACTGCTGTCTGTTTACATGTTTGATTGTTTGTAACTAGAGAACTACTGCATTAATTTCGATAAAATTATTATTAATCGTTAGCTTAAAATTCAACTTAAAATTAAAGGTACAAATCATTGTTAGGTCATCGAAAAGCAGCATAAATCCGATATGTACGAATCGAGGGGGAGGAAGTCGCGGGTACTTAAATAATTAGAACAATGAATTGTATAGGGAAAAAAATGTTTATACAAAAGTTGTAGATAATTTTGTTCTCTACAAGATTGATAATAACCATTTTTTACTAAAAATGAAACTGAACCGAGAAATTCGCAAAAAATCGTTTTTCGTGACCTTGAACCTCGAATATCTGGCAACTCCGGCACGATATCGATGGGGACTTTTTACACGTTTTTTAAAACACCATAACGAAGGTGTAAACAAATACTGAGCTAACTATGAATTATTTCGCAGATTGGTCGTTTTTATGTTTAAAATGACTGAACTATTTGTCTGTTTGTACTACTACTCGAGAATGCTGGACTGATTATGATGAAACTTGGCACACTATTATTAGTGTATTTGCCATAATATGGCACATACACTATTGGCGTCGGTCGGATGGCGGGACCTAGGGGTCGGACCAAAATTTCTCGACGTTTCATAGCCTCCTGAACAATTTGGCACCATTTTTGGAAATGTTTATATATATATGTATATATATATATATATATATATATATATATATATTTATATATATATTTATATATATATGTGTGTACACGATAACTCTCGACAGACTTAATCGATTGAAACGAAATTTGGTACACACATTGGAACCCATCACCGCAAGAAGCCTATTTAAAATGGGCCCGATCGGACCATTTTCAGGGTTGTATTTAGGGGTTCCAAAAAGTTTTTGGGCCCAAAAATACCGAAAAATTTGTCAGAATCGTTTCAAAATTGAAATTTAACTCTTTAGTAAAGATTAAAATGTGCTGCTAAAATTTTAATAAAATCGGCCCGACAGGACCGGACTTTAACATTTTATGAAAACACTAGTTTGTTGATACGGATTTACTTATGGAAGGGTGTATTTAATTTGGTGCAGATGTAGTACTGATAAAATCCATGTCTAATATTGAAATTTAGAAAAATTTAATTATTTTAAGGGATGTATTAAGGGGTTACATTTTTTATTTTGTCAAAAAACAAACTTAAGTTTACATAATAATGCCACAATGCCTGTATTAGCAAATACACTATATTGTCGGCAGGGTTTGGCACTGCGACCCGAGTTTTTTTGGTACTTAAACTTTAAATGTCAGGTGTTTTTTACCCGGCTATAATCGGAATAAGATAATTTTCAAAACCTACTTTAACACGAGCGAATCCGCAGTAGGCAAAGTCGACCTTCACGCGGACGAAGCCGGAAAAAGTGTGTAATGGTATTATGAAATATTATAAATTAATAGATTTATACGGCTGAATTGCAACAGAAAATTTTTCGTTGGAAAGCAGCCAATTATATAACTGATTTCAAACATACTGGAAAAAATCATTTTACCAACCATAGTCACAGTCAGGATTCTAGCCTGAAACTTTCCACTTTCGCGGCGGAATGAGCTTACATTTACTCAACCGTGACATGATTACTAATCTAACATTCAACTTATACGTTTAGGAATCAATAGATTTTCACCACATGCGAGTGTTAATTAACTGTATACTAAAATCATTACCATTCATAATTTTTACTATAATTTCCATTAACTTAGTCAAATAATCACACGAGCAATCGATCCCCCCCAAATGAATTAATATAATAATAATAATGCGTTTAACGTCCGTTTCTCGACATTATGTCATAACAGACGCCATTCGCATCATTACTATTTTTTCCATTTTTAGGCGCGATCTTAGCGAAGCTAGAAGCGCCTATATACACTCGCTTTGTCTGTGAATCTGTGATTCTGTGAATCTGTGAATCTGTGAATCTGTGAATCTGTAACGGATTTTTTGTATCAGTCGTACAGCCCAAACGGATTAACCGATTTTAAAAAACTTTTTTTTGTTCGATTCCTCTCGGGGTCTATTTGATCCTAACGTCGCCCGATTTTTGAATTTTGGCCCCAGAGGGGAGCAAATCAGAAAAAACGGTGTTTTTTGCTTATAGTTTGCTCAATTTAAGTCAGATCGATTCGAAACCTGTCTTAAACGAAAGAGCAGAAAATTTTAGATAGATTTCATGTATAATATTGTGTCAAAACAGTTTTTTTATACAGATTTATATGATTATTAAACGAAATAAATGCGACTTTATCTAATAAATCGCGAACTTGTTTCGGTTGTCCTTGTCTGTTGCACAGTGTGATATGGATATTGGAAGATAGCGTATGCCCTGTCTTATATTGCATTATTTTAATATAGTTATTCAATTTTTTGACTGCTGATGTTTGAATTTAAGTTTAAAAACCCTGGCCTACTGAGTTAAAATGACGTGTAACTAATTATTGACGTCGATCGGATGGCGAGACCTAGGGATCGGACCAAAATTTCTCGACGTTCATACCTTCCCGAACAATTTGACTTTCTCTGTCTGTATGTCTCTTTGTACGCTTATAACTCGAGAACCACTGATCCAATTTACATGATTTTTTTTTCAAGTAAATAACTTCTTATGCGACTGCGAGTTTTAAAATATTTTGGCATCACGCAAAAGTAAGTAGGTAGTAGATGCTTTGTTTTTTAAACGGTGGTTTTATTTAGCTTGATCCCGTATATTTGTTACAAATCTTGCGACCGACTGAGTTAAAATTTTGCACACATGTGTAGCTCCGGTGACAAAACAATATTATGGTAACTAACTGACCGGCCCGGTTCGTCCGGGCGTAAATCGTACTTTGGAACTTTCACCCACTTCCTATGATCCGATTGAGTTGAAATTTTGCACACATCTGTAGCTCCGGTGACAATACAATATTATGGTAACTAGCTGACCGGCCCGGTTTTGTCCGGGTGTAAATCGTACTTTTGAATTTTCACCCACTTCCCGTGATCCGATTGAGTTGAAATTTTGCACACATGTGTAGCTCCGGTGACAATACAATATTATGATAACTAGCTGACCGGCCCGGCTTTCGTCCGGGTGCAAATCGTACTTTTGAATTTTCACCCACTTCCTATGATCCGATTGAGTTGAAATTTTGCACACATGTGTAGCTCCGGTGTCAATACAATTTATGGTAACTAGCTGACCGGCCCGGCTTCGTCCCGGTGTAAATCGTACTTTTGAATTTTCACCCACTTCCCGTGATCCGATTGAGTTGAAATTTTGCACACATGTGTAACTCCGGTGACAATACAATATTATGATAACTAGCTGACCGACCCCGGCTTTCGTCCGGGTGCAAATCGTACTTTTGAATTTTCACAGGCAAAAGGTCTTTCTGCGGTAACGTTTCAGTGGATCGGATAAATGTTATAAAATCAGACTAAGGAAATAAAGCACACTAAAAAATTAAAAATAAAAATAGATAAAAAACTTTTAATTTAAACGGTTTTATAAATATACTAAAAAGAAAAAAATAAAATTTAATTTAGGTTCATAAGTATAAAAGCGTGGGTCGTGACTGTAATAAATTATCATAGAGTTTACGACCCACGCTTTTATACTTATGAACCTAAATTAAATATTATTTTTTTCTTTTTAAAACTTTTTTTAAAACAGTTTTTTTACCTATTTTTTATGAAGCTATGCTTCTTAACGCACGTTTCAGAATAATAAAAAGTGAAACGTCACGTCACGAAGTAGTGTAACGTCACTTTTGTAAAAATTATCCGATCCTTTTGAAAATTAATATTTGAGAGTTTTATAGGACACAAAAAAATAAAATGGCGTCAGATTTCAAAATGGCGGCCATATGTACTTTTTTGTAAAAATTATCCGATTCTTTTGAAAATTAATATTTGAGAGTTTTATAGGACACAAAAAAATAAAATGACGTCAGATTTTTCAAAATGGCGGCCATATGAACTGTTTTGTAAAAATTATCCGATCCTTTTGAAAATTGATATTTGAGAGTTTCATAGGATATCAAAAAATAAAATGACGACAGATTTTTCAAAATCGCGGCCACATGTACTCTGTTGTAAAAATCATCCGATCGTTTTGAAAATTGATATTTGAGAGTTTCATAGGACACAAAAAAATAAAATGATGTCAGATTTTTCAAAATGGCGGCCATATGTACTTTTTTGTAAGAATTATCAGATCCTTTTGAAAATTGATATTTGAGAGTTTCATAGGACACAAAAAAATAAAATGACGTCAGATTTCAAAATGGCGGCCATTATATATACTTTTTTGTAAAAATTATCCGATCTTTTTGAAAATAGATATTTGCGAGTTTTATGGGACACAAAAAAATAAAATAACGTCAGATTTCAAAATGGCGGAAATATGTAGTACTCCTTTCTAAAAATTATACGATCCTTTTGAAAATTGATATTTTAGAGTTTCATAAGACACAAAAAAATAAAATTACGTCAGATTTCAAAATGGCGGCCGTATGTACATTTTTGTAAAAATTATCCGATCCTTTTGAAAATTGATATTTGAGGGTTTCATAGAACACAAAAAAATGAAATGACGTCAGATTTAAAAATGGCGGCCAAATGTACTTTTTTGTAAAAATTATCCGATTGTTTTGAAAATCGGTATTTGAGAGTTTCATATAGGACATAAAAAAATAAAATGACATCAGATTTAAAAATGGCGGCCGTATGTACTTTTTTGTAAAAATTATCCGATTCTTTTGATAATCGGTATTTGAGAGTTTCATAGGACACAAAAAAATAAAATGACGTCAGATTTCAAAATGGCGGCAATATGTACTTTTTGTGTAAAAATTATCCGATCTTTTTGAAAATAGATATTGACGAGTTTTATAAAACGCAAAAAAATAAAATGACGTCATATTTTAAAATGGCGGCCATAGGTATATACTTCTTTGTAAAAATTATCCGATCCTTTTGAAAATTGATATTTGAGAGTTTAATAAGACACAAAAAAATAAAATGGCGTCAGATTTCAAAATGGCAGTCAAATAATAACTTTTTAATTGTATTGTTTATATCTTTGATAAATTCGGTTTTATATACGATGCGTAAGAAACATAGCTTCTGTCGGGTATCTTACGACACCTCATGACTTTTTTTATTTAGCAGGTTCCGAGTTTCGCTTAATAGTCAACCGTTGCTATGGAAAATTGTTTAAAAAATTCACTGCACTATTTTTTCTATGTAATCCAATACCTAATAATTTACATTTGGTCTTATGGCCATAGCCTACTACAAAGTTGATCTTCTTAGTGTTATTTTCCCTATGTTCGGTAAAACCGTTTACACACAATACCTACATGAATATCGCGCCTTGTAATTCTTGAATTACTTGTATGCTCCAAAATTTTTACCACTTTTCCCGTTGTTTTCTACATTTTCTAAACTTCACCTTATTTTTTACTTCCCACCTCTACTATGGTAGGGAAGTAATGGATTTAGTCCGAAAAAAATATTTCGAGATTTTAACAGATTTTCACGTTTTGAGACCCTAGCAATCGTTTAAGATCATTTTCTGACTGATGTCTGTATGTGTGTGTGTGTGGTCAATTTTTCGCCTTCGATATCTTAAGAACGGAACAACATACGGGCATGCCGATTGTTCTATTGTGTTTATCAGCCTTTAACTTAGATCTGATTAGATTTTGAGTCAAATCGGTTCAGTGGATCCTGAGATATTCAAAAAAACGTCCTCAATGTCACGTATTAACATAGGTAAAAAAAAATATAAATGAATTCTAGATGTTATAATATGAAAAAAATGTAAATATTTTTTTTCTCTAAAATGTATAGTTTTCGAGAAAAAAAATATTTTACTAAAAAAAATAAAAATTGTACGTAAATCAAGGTAACCATGATTTTTGCTATATTAAGTTAGCCATCAGTAGATCACCAAACAAAAAAGAGGGCCATGCTTTTTTCCATGAATAAAAATTAAATTGTGTTTTAAAGACCACCAACAGCTAAGGTTATTTGGGCCTAGTCAAAGAATAAAAAAAAAGAGTGTTTATTTTTTGCAAATATTTACTAGGTGGGAAGTATAGGACTGGTCATCAGTCGAATTTTTTTTAATAGCAATGTACGAGTGGAGGAATTATAGGAAATTAGGATAAGGTAGGCAACTTGGGATCATAGGAGTTTGACGGGTAATCGGCCATGGCCTTGAATAAGGAACCATCTCGATATTTATCTGGAATTATTGAGGGAAACCATGGAAAACCTCAAACAAGATGGCCGGTACAGGAATTACCGTTTCTCGGCGTGAGGCAGTAGGAAAAAGTCCTAGCCACATCTGCCCCCGCCGAGATTCGAACCCAGTACCTTCCCAATGCGAGTCTAGTGCTGTACCACTAAGCTACATCGCTGGGTCCCCAAATGAATTAAAACCCAATTAGTTATGTCCACAGTTGATTAGTTACAATTTTCTGTTTTGATACGATCGATCCGTCATAAAATATCCGTAGTTCGTGTTTTTCAATATAGGAGGTAGTTTGAATTCATAATATTAAGGCACATCATATACTCGATATGAACATTCTTAAACTATTGTTGGGTATAAGCTATGGCTCATCCCATTCCTGCACAAAATTCAGGGAGTACATCAAGGCCCGGCTCACAATGAACTAAAAAATATCAATCAACAAAAAAAATCGTACTTTTTTAGCCAATAACTGACAGTAACATTTTCTTATGAAAACAAACTTTTACTTTCAATGAATTTCTCAGTAATACAGTGCATTCTTTCAATTAACGTTTTTTTCCTGAATATTTTAGGGTAAAATTTCACAGCCAACACTACTACAATTTTGTTAGTGAATTTTAAATTTAACAGATACATCTAATATGATGGGACTCTTGAAATCGATGGTAGACTTAGTCGATTTTTTAATCATTTTTTATTGTCAGTATCTCCTATACAGGGCCCTCGTAAGGCCTCACGCCGCCCGCGTGCGGATTCAAATTGAAAAACGTTAAAAATCCCAAATAACTAATACTGTAAGCTTGCAATTAATAGAAACTTTATTCCTTATAAATTTAAATAAACTGTAAAAAACATTATTTAAACATTGTTATGTAAAATAATTCATACATTTACACAAATAAAAGAAACTTCAAGTTTTAACAAAATTATAAAATTGTTTTCACTTAAAATTATAAAAGTAATTCAATCTGATTTGCACTTAAATTATAAACGCAATGAACTCAGCATTTATTGATTGAAACATACTTTACTTCACTTGCACTCTTGCAGGAATCGACAGGAAAATTCAAGATATAAACATACGCGGGAGTCTCTCGATAGGGGCGCCCTGTCTACGCGCTGATGTGAATTAACGATCGAATCGAAAACTGCGCGCGAAATATTTCGAATTCGAATTTGAATTTTATTAAAAAAGAAATAACTACCTACTCATAAGAGTTTTCACGTAGGCTTGAGTATACAAATAAAATTGATATAATATCAGTTGTATATTTCTTCTAGGCAGTACAAAAAACATAACTCAACTAGGCCATTTGCCGCCCCTTGGATGTGCCGCCAGCGTGCATCGCACACATCGCACTCAGGGGCGCGAGGGCCCTGCTCCTATATTACTCAACACTATATGATGGAATTTATGAAGATTATAGAGAAATATCAATTATTTACAATTATCATTGTCTGCCTCGCAATTTTTTTTACATACCTGTCAGACCTTTCCAAAAATGGATAAAATTTCAGTCTGTCGACTACCAGATATACAAAAAAAATTGCCAGACAAACAATGATAATTATAAAGAATTGATATTTCTCTATAATCTGTATAAATTTCATCAAGAAGTGTTGAGTAGTATAGGAGATACTGACAAATGATTTAAACAAATCGAATTAGTCTGTCACCGATTTCATGTTAAATTCTCTAACAAAATTTTATTCAGTAGACTTTTGTACGATGAGAGATCGAATTATAAGGTAACATATTTAGTGCTATTGATTTAGTATTTATTTGTAGAAATAAAGCGTCATGGTGCTCACCGCGTCTTATGGTGTCATCATTCAGTGCTTATTTTATTATTTTTTTTAAACCCCCCATGGCTTCAAGAAATTAATCCCATGTGCCAGACACAAAATGATAAGAACTTAATAATTAAGGAATAAAGGAACCAACACCTTTTCTCGTCACAGATTTTTTATTCTTGAAATTTTGTATTAAAACTTGTATTCTGAATATAAAAATAATAAAATTATTTATTTTGAAGAAGTCCTACAATTATATTATTTTTTTGGTGAAGTAAGTTCAGTTAGGTAAAATAAAAATAGGTAAAAAAACTTTTTAGTTAAACGGTTTTATAAATGTACTAAAAAGAAAAAAATAATATTTAATTTAGGTTCATAAGTATAAAAGCGTGGGTCGTAAACTCTATGATAATTTATTACAGTCACAACCCACGCTTTTATACTTATGAACCTAAATTAAATATTATTTTTTTCTTTTTAGTATAGGTACCTATTTTATAAAACCGTTTAACTTAAAAGTATTTTTACCTATTTTTATTTTTAATTTTTTAGTGTGCTTTATTTGCTTAGTCTGATTTTATTACATTTATCCAATCCACTGAAACGTAACCGGAGCAAAACCTTTTGCCTGCGAAAATTCAAAAATGCGATTTGCACCCGGACGGGAACCGGGTCGGTCAGCTAGTTACCATAATATTGTATTATCACCGAAGCTACACATGTGTGCAAAATTTCAACTCAATCGGATCACGGGAAGTGAGTTAAAATTCAAAAGTACCATAATATTGTATTGTCACTGGAGCTACACATGTGTGCAAAATTTCAACTCAATCGGATAACGAGAACTGGGTGAAAAATCGGTCGCAAGATTTGAAACAAATATATAAACAAGCATACAAACATACGGGTCAAGCTAAATAAAACCGTTTAATAACAATAAATTTTGTCTCATCTCAATTCGTCTGAAATAGACAAACTTTAGAGCTTATTTCTAAAAAAATGCACGACCCCTTCCCAAGACCCAAGACTTTTGAAGTTACTGTCACTTTCTTACACACACGTATACACACACTTTAAACTCCTAAAGCCGGACCTGGGTACATACATCAGTTTTGCGTGATTTATCGTTTCTTCGGATATTTTTTGCAACGCCTACTATGGCTTCTTTAAGTACTTATTTACTACTTAGCTTTCCGCTGATGCTATTATCCTCTTGAATCCTTAATAAGGCATGTCGCATCCTCAAATCAGAAACAAACATGTTAAAGGGTGCGACAATTTGTTTAATGAAATTTGTTGTCTCTTACCATTTAATTATACTAATAAATTGTGTTTTTTCTCGAAGTTTAAAATTCCAACATTCGAGTAAGTGTGACGAAAATTTGTTGAAATTCTAAGCTGGATTGACTTTAGACATTTTTATACACAGACAGAATTCCAGTTTTTTAAATAGATAGGTAGTTCAGTGGTGCGTGACCAAAATACAAATATTTATAAAAATATAAATTAACTAGCGGCCCCGTCCGGCTACGCCCGGGTGTTAAGAAAGCCCAAATGCAATACACTACTCACTCGCTTCACTCGTTCGCTATATATATATATATATAAACCTTCCGTGAAAAATTATCTAACTGATGGTGAAAACCGCATCAAAATCCGTTGCGTGGTTTAGGAGGAGTTAACGGTTAAACAGACAGACAGACAGACGCGGAAAGCGACTTCATTTTATACTATGTAAAGATGATATAATATAAAGTATAAATGTGATAAACAATGAAAGTTTAATAACTTTTAGTGAGAAGAAGATCGTTTTCCACCCGCCCTGAGAACTTTACCCCCCCCCCCCTCTTTTGAGACGTACCCTCCAGCTACACTGGTGATAGATTTTCGAAATGTGTCAGTTTTCTTTGAAACTCTTATTTCAAACTAGCGGCCCTGTTCGGCTTCGCCCGGGTGCTAAGAAAGCCCGGGTGCAATACACTACTCACTCGCTTCGCTCGTTCGCTTGAATATTATAATTACATTACTCACTCGCTTCGCTCGTTCGCTATATAATATCTATATAAACCTTCCGTGAAAAATTATCTAACTGATGGTGAAAACTGCATCAAAATCCGTTGCGTGGTTTAGGAGGAGTTAGCGGTTATACAGACAGACAGACAGACGCGGAAAGCGACTTCATTTTATACTAAGTAGAGATGATATAAACAAAGCTGCTACAGCCCACTGGTAAAACCTTTATAATAAATTATTAAAAATATCGGTATTTAAATTCTGATATGAACGGAAATCAAAACTGTTCGCGTGATATTTTAGTCGCGTGGGATCAATACAACCCCGTTCATAATTTTATTTTTATTAGAAATAAATCCAGTTGACGCTTACAAAGTCATCTACCTCTGAGTCTCTGAGATGCACGATTGTTGATAATAGAAAAATAGATAAAAAAACTTTTAAGTTAAACGGTTTTATTTTAAATCATCAGCTGATATTAAGAACATTTTTACTTCCCACCTCTACTATGGTAGGGAAGTAATGGATTTAGTCCGAAAAAAATATTTCGAGATTTTAACAGATCTTCACCAAACAAAAAAGAGGGCCATGCTTTTTTTCAAAGAATAAAAAAAGAGTGTTTATTTTTTTAAATAGGACAGGTCATTAGTCGAATTTTTTTTAATATCTCTGCAGGAACCACTAAACCGATTTGGCTCAAAATCTAATCAGATCTAAGTTAGGCGCTGTCAAAAACGGTCTCAAATGATTCCCAGGATGTCAAAACGTGAAGATCTATTAATATCCCGAAAAAAATTTTTCGGACTGAATCCAACACTTCCCTATACCATAGCAAGTGCAAAGTAAAAAGCATGCACGACACTCCTAGATTCACCTATGGCATAGCAGATAGAAACATCAGCAGATTCACTCGACTGTCAGCACTTTGATGTTCATCACCGAATTTATCAGCTGCATTAAGCGTGGGCTAACTTAGCTCCTAATTTTACTAAACGACTGACACAACATTTTTAAGTCAGAACTGGCTGATGTGCCTGCTAAGAACATGGCGCGTACTTACGCAGCATTTACATGCGAATTAGGTTTTACACTTCGAGTGGTTCAGTTAATATTTCTTTAAACAGTGTCCATGGAATAAAAGAGTAGACTGTATATTATAAGAAAATATAAATGACATCAAGCATCACACAAAAAAACGGATCGATTCTTACGAAATGTGCACCATACGAGGTCGTGGCCTTGTCTACTAAAAAAAATTCACAGATTTCGCAATCCTTGCAACCATCGAGGACATTGGAAATGATAACAGCATATATGAAACATAATTAACTGTTTATTATACACACAATATTTATCAATGCACTGTTTAGTTTTGTCAGGAATAACCCTATTATTCTTCTGTTCGCGTTCACTTTTGCTTGATTACTTAACTTTTAAATGAATTTTTCTACAGTATTTATTAACATTTGCTCAAAAATAACACCGCAGATCGTCGCAAATACCTGTCAATTAACTAGACATGATATAAAACACATTTCGAAAAAATTGCACTTGTTCAATTTTGCATGATTGCTCCTCACTTGATCGCGACACCGTTGTCTTTTGGCCTTGAACGAAAACTCGTAACTCTGCCCCCATATACGAACATAAACATTTCCAATGTTAAAAACGAATGTAATGAAATAAAAAAACTAGGGTGCTGTTTTATGAAACCCCGGTGCAAGTAAAACTTTATTCAAGAGTAATAAAAATCACCGCAAGAATGTGATATTTTTGTTTACGTGGTTTTGGTAATGATAATAATAATAATAATAAAAAATCTTTATTTGATTAACCATAAAGTATAAATAGCGTCATAATCATTGCATTACAGAATTTCTTTTAACGAATAGCTACAAAGTCCCAACAGGAATGTTTTTAAGTCATTTTTGAATTTATTTTTATTTGGTTCATCTTTCAAATGATTTGGCATTTTATTATAAATCCGAATCATGGCATTTCTGACACCCCTATACGTAACTGTCAGTGCCGAGAAATCTGTTTTCAAACTATTTTTGTCACGAGTAGTATATGCATGAGTTCTATGGTTTCTATGAAATAAATCTGGATGATATTTTACAAATTTGCTGCATTCAAAAATATATAAATCATACACAGTGAGAATTGACAATTTAATAAATAATCCACGACAACTAGTGCGGGGTGTCACATTTGCCATGATTCTGATGCATTTTTTTTGTAGTTTAAAAATCTTTACGGTGTGAACTGAACTGCCCCAAAAGATGATACCAAACTGTATTATGGAATGAAAATATGCATAATATACATTAATCAACATTTGATCGTTGACATATTTTTTCAAGATTCGTAATATATACATCGCTTTATTCAATTTAGGCATTATGCATCTATGTGGAATTTCCAATCCAAGTTTTTATCGATATTAAGGCCAAGGAACCTGACAGTGTCCCCCAACATTACATCCGTTCCCAATAAGTTTATAGGGTTAGCTAATTCAAAATAGTTTCCAAACTTTATAAGAGTGGTTTTATCTTTATTTATTTTAATACTATTTTTTGTAAACCATTCTTCAAGAGCATATGTGGTTTTTTTCATAGTAGTGGTTAAAGACTCTCGATCTTCAGCCTCGCATATCACTGCAGTATCATCCGCAAATAGAAATAAGTTTTCTGTTACGGATGCTGGCAGATCATTGATAAAAAGCAAAAAGAGTGTTGGTGCTAATATGCTACCTTGGGGGATACCCCTAATATTTTTTTGCCATTCCGAAAAAAAATCTTTATTGATATTATTTTCAAATATGTTTACTTTGACGGATTGTATTCTGTTTGTCATATACGTAATAATAATACGTTTGTCATATATGTAATTTGAACCCTGATCAGTATGTAGACGAACATAAGAATCCAGATTCTATCGTTGGTGGTCAATGGGTATTTGATGTGCTGCTCGACTGTACGATATTAGTTATGTAGACGTACAATATAGTTATGAATATAAACGTCGCTGCTTTTCGATGAGTACTGGTCTGGTCGATGGCTCCGACTGAACGTGACATGACCTCGACATGCGTAATCGAACGGAAAAAAACGGGGCTAAAAATGTCACTTAAGAAGGGTGAATATTGCTTGAAAGGCAGTTCGCACAAAAAGTAGGTTAAATTTAATTTACAAAACGTTTCTAGAAAAAGGGAACACTTTCTTTTACAATAAAAATGTCTAAAATTTATACTGGAAAAACGTCTTTTTTACAAATTAGGTTTCATCTGTTATACATAAATATAGCGAATATAGAGATAGTATGTTATTTCCCAGTAGGTCACCAATATATAAAAACATGGTGGCAAGGATAAATGGGTGGCGTACGTGTGAAGGTTAAATGAAGATCACAAAAGAGGTAATCTGTGTTAAAAGCTTGGGAGAAATTGATTCGGGAAGAAACTTCTATACAGATAACGTTTTCGCTGAGGTAGACAGTAATATTATATGAAATAAAATAATGCTGAGTTGCAGAAAGCATCGTCAGAAAATCTGATTTTATTATGGCCGTTGATTGTGACCCACCCATATTTTTCCATAAAAAAAGCAATGTAGAATTTTAAACCGATTCTGCTCCAAAAATAATTGATCGATTGAAACGATATTTTTTTACACTATTGGGATCCGTCAAATGAGCATATGACATCTGATGGCAGAAAACTGTAATCAAAACGAGGGAAAATTTTACATGCTAACAGTGGAAATTTATCGTGAAATTGTTTATTACAAAATAATATAAAACAAGTAAAATAAACAAAAAGTTTATTGAAAATGGAATTCGACACGTTTTCTAATATCATGGCATTAAACACTATCAGTTATTGCCTTGTAAAACTTACTTTACAGCGAATTATTTTCTAATGAAATGTAGAAAAACTGTATTTATGAATTAAAAAAATATTTTATATTAATAATAAGATGTACTCATTATCATACTGTACTACAATAGTTAAATCACTGATGCTTGACAAAATTAGGACTAATTACCTATGTGTATACAAATATTTTGAGGTTAGTAACTTACCTACTTATTACAATATAACATATTATGTTGCAGTTATGTGTTTACATTATTCACCCCAGCCTTAAAGGAGCATTGAACGGATGATTAATTTCGTGGAGATTTTCTTTTAATTTTGTTGTGATTAAGCAATATGCCGTAAAGATTACTACTTTTGACAGTTCATTTTTCTCCTTATATTTCTGACATTTGATAGTATGTCCGGCCTTGAGAATCCGTTCTCCTTCAACGAAATTCCTTTGTTTAGAATTCGTACAAGCACAAATTGCACTTAAGTATATATTTTATCATTTCTCATCACTTTGAAAATCACAAAATTACACACAAAAGTACACCCCGTATATGAAATTTCCCCCCTCTGCGTCATGTTTTTTAAGCTCCACCCATCTGACGGGTCCCAATAGGTGTATACTACATCTGTTTAACATAGTTTTTTGTATACTATTTCCTCTTCGAAACAACATTTTTCTACGCATATTGATCAAAATTTAGCTTGAAAAGCCACCTTTTTTCACAATCTAACTTCTAAGGTTGTCAAATCAAATTTTTTGACAATGCTTTCTGCAATTCAGCATAAATGTACTACTGGTCGGACGACATCAATTGCAGATACAGAGATTTATTTTATTATACGCCACAAAGCAATCTGTTCGGATTACAAAGTTTAAAAATACAAAGTATTACACAATTGTCAATAAAGTCCTTATATATTTTTAGAATTTAATGGTCGTGAATCGTTGCAGAGACTCAGTGTCGGATCTAAGAAGGGGGGCAGTCGAGGCACAAGTCGCAGACGCCAGACTTGCTAGGGAGTAGGGGCGCTGAACACTAACTAAATACAGTAATACCCCGAAGTTACGCGGCAGATGAGTCCCGACAAAGATCGCGTAATTCGAATTTGCGTAATTCGCTTTACTGCGTACGGAATGCGCGTGGAGTCACGGAGTGCTTCGATCAGTGGGTGATGAGAGGCAAAGCAAGATTGTTAAATACAACGAGGTTATTTTTTTGCTGGAATTGTATTCTTTAGGATATTTACTAACACTTTTATTAAGGGTTGTCCATACATAAACCAAATATTTTAATACGAAAATATTAGGTTTAGGTATGGACAATACAATTCCAGCAAAAAAATAGCCTCGTTGTATTTAACAATCAAAAGTTACACGTGATTGAAGTTATGTAAAAGAAATACATTATTTTGAACACCCTGTATAATAAATTCATTTTTTTAGGACAGACATTGATTTGTCCGTCTACTATCTAGTGATCCTCAAAATTTTAGTTTGATAAAGGTTTCTGTTTTAGCTATGTCGAATTTTAGGTAAAGGCCTGCATGTGTCAAAAATTTCTAAAAAACTTGAATAACTCAAAAATTACTGAATTTTCGAGCATGGCTTCCCTTACAATTTCTATTCCCATTTAGGCGCAGAATTGAAAAAACAAATAAAAACAGGGTGATAGGTTAAAAAAAACATAACTTTGATCTGCCACGCTTAAATGGGACAGTATAATTGAAAATATTTTTAGGTTATACACCATTAAAATTTATACAACTTTTGTATTTAAACTTCTTTTCTATCTTCACCCAAAATCAATATATCGGCCGACAACGCAAGTCTTGGACACCCTGTATAGAAAATTCAGTGCTGGGTAAAAAATATTTACTGAACTACTTATCCTATTTGGTGTGGCTTAGAAGATATGCGTCAGCAAAGTTTGCCTTGTATTTAAGATGATTTGATAAAACGGATTAATTAATACAATCGTAATTACCACAAGACAAAATCTTCGAAGATTGTTTTATATTAGATCTGTATTAATCCAGTTCGTTCAAAAAGTTAAATCCATGGCATCCTTTGCTGACAAATATTTTCTAAACCACAGCAAATAGAATACTAGTTCATTAAGCATTTTTTACTCAGCTTTGAATTTTCTATCTATGGTCAATGTATGGCGATTTACTTTTAGGACACCGTGTATAAAGGAATTATTAATTATGGTATAATTGGCTTGTCTGATGGAAGGTGGTGGGGATGCAGTCGGCCATATTCCAGACACGTTAGCATTCAGTAGCAATGGAGCGGTGGAGTCATCAGCATCGTGCGTACGCTGTTTAAGCGTTTTATCAAAATGGCAGTCCTTACGTGCAAGCACGTCGTGCTTTTCGCACCCATTTTCAATTTTTTTGTGGGGTTACCTGACGAGCAAATTTTATCAGGATAATCCACCAAGAACAGTTGAAGCACTGAAAGAACGTATTCGACAGGAGGTGGTTCAAATCCCACTGGCAATGCTGTGGAATGTGATGAATAACTTCAAATAGCTCGTTTGGAAGAATGTCTACGACTGAACGGGCGTCATCTTACTGGAGTTATTTTTAAAACTTAGTTATATTCACTTAATTTTCTTGAATGCTTTTTTATGTACTTTAAGGTGGTAAAAATATAATTTTGAAAAATTGATGGCATTTATTTTTTTACAGCCTTTTCAAAATCGCTCTTTACTCTTCCCCACCCTGTATTATAAACCTCATGCTCCCAGGTTTCAATGTAAAAACTGGTAAAAGTATCAAAATAATAAATGAAAATATGAATGGGTCAATATACCAAATAATCTTAGTAGTTGCTGACCTTAAATAAATAATTAGATACCTATAGAAGAAAATATCAAAAATTCGACATAAGCATTTTTCACTTTTAGCCACAAAAACAAAATAGGTACTTATTTACAAATCCGGGATTTAAAAGAACTGACTGAATAAAAGCTAAGCTAACACACCATCGAAGTGTGTTATTAAAGAATCATCATTTGTGTGGCGTGCAAATAATATCAGTCAGACGTCGACAATTCTTCCTCCGTGAAGGCAACCGGAATCAGTAATTCAAATAATCGGAACGCCACCAGCAACTATGGGTAATTTTAAATTCTAATTTCCTTTATTTACACTTAGATCATGTAAGCTTAGACTGGATTCACACAAACGAGAAAATCAAAAGTACGATTCGAATTTTAGAATAAAAAAGGGATTGTTCCATATTTTCGCGAGGATGGAAAGTTGCTTAAAAAAATAAAGACAAAACATTTTAAAATTGATTTGCCTTCAAAAGTTTAGAGTGGATTTTATTTAACACCGGAAAATAAGTTACGTATTCTAAATAGGACAGCCGATAGGGAGATTTTCTCTATGATATTGTGACAAGATCATCTATCTCGCTGATTTTTTTAATACGTTTAAAGCCCCCCCCCCTTGAGTGTCATGAATGCAACCTTTTCTATATTTTTTAAATCCCGTAGGGCGGAGGGGAGGAGGCAAACAGGTGCAAAAATTGTTTCGATATTTTCACGGTCATGTTAAAGAAACGACAAAAACGACGGTGCGAGCGTAGAGGACGCTTCGAGCACTACAACTTTGCTCCTTATGATTTTTGTCGTAAATGCAAAGGTTAGCGATTGGGGGGTGGGGCAAACATTTTCGGAGCAAAATCTTTAACTTCCCGCTAAGAAAATTGAAAATTTTCAAAAATAGGGTGATTATTGATTTCACCCCGATTTTCGAAAATCGAGTTTTCATCAGATCTCGACGTTTTGTGATCCTAGGAAGCTATTCTAACTATTTTTACGATGATGTCAGTATGTCTGTGTGTGTGTGTGTGTGTATATGTATGTAAACATCTCATAACTTTTGAACGGCTTGACCGATCGAATCGCGATTTGCGGCATTCGAAAGGGTTCTACTGAACTTAGATTTCCTGAAAATTTGAACCGATTCGACCCAATAGATTTTGAGAAATTCCAAAAAAAACGAAAAAAAAGTTGTTAAAACGATGTTTTTTCAAAATAACTTCTAGAATATTGTACGGATTGATTTCATAATCTAATCAGCTCTTTTCCAGAAAACTGCGTCGAATGCCGTTTTAAAGATCAAAATCGAACAACACGTTTAAAAGTTATAGCTTTTCAAAAATTAAAATAGTGTTGTTATCAGAAATTTTCAGATTTTTGAGCTCGACTACATTTGGGTATATTATCAAATGCTTCGAACTCAAAGCGCTTAAAAATAGCGGGAAGTCCCAGAGATGGCCTGCAGGGTCAACCGATTTACAGATTTTTTTTAATTTACATATCTAACTCATTTGCATCGCGTTTTTACTGTTTCAACAATTATGTTGTAAACATTAATTGATAACTTTATGAAGTTAACAAAGTTCATGATTAATTGTTTACACTATCGTGACCTTGCACAATCACTTTCAACTAGTAACAAGTTGCAAGGTAATCACCCATGACATCTCGGTGTTAGAAGTGCAATCTATCTCTGTCCTACAAGGAACTATTCATTCAATCTTACACCTCCTACTAATTTCTAAATCCTAAAAAAAATGGCTGTCCTCTGGTTTAAATCAATTTATTCTGACTGAATATTAAAACTCAGATTGAAAATATTAAAGATGTGAAGAATCTGTTTTGATTAAAAACAGAAAAGTGGTGATCCTGATGATAATGGAAGGAAACGGCTTTAAAGTGACTTAAGGATCCAAATAAGAAGCAAATACTGTTTTATTGCATTTATTAGCTAACGTTTCGAAAATTATATTTTCATCATTTGAGCTCTGATGATGAAAATAACAGTATTTGCTTCTTATTTGGATCCTTAAGAAAATATTAAAGTTTTCAATTGGGGTCCGTCAAATGAGCATCTGACATCTGGTGGCAGAAAATTGTACTCAAACGAGGGAAAATTTTACATGCTAACAGTGCAAATTAATCATGAAATTGTTTATTACAAAAATAAAACAAGTAAAATAAACAAAAAATTTATCGAAAATGGAATTCGCGACGTTTTCTAATATCATGGCAATAAACACTGTCAGTTATTGCCTTGTAAAACTTACTTTACAGAGAATTATTTTCTAATGAAATGTGGAAAAACTGTATTTATGAATTAAAAAAATATTTTATAGTAATAATAAGATGTACTTGTTATCATACTGCAATAAAATAGTTGAATCCCTGATGATTAACAAATTTATAGGATTAACTTCGTATACAAATATTTTGAGGTTAGTAACTTAGCTACTTATTACAATATAACTTATTATGTTGCAGTTATGTGTTTACATTATTCACCTAACCCAGCCTTAAAAGCGCATTGAACGCGCATGATTAATTTCGTGGAGATTTTCTTTTAATTTTGATGTTTTTAAGCAATATGTCGTAAAGATTACTATTTTTGACAGTTCATTTTGCATGCATTTTTCTCGTTATATTTCCGACATTTGATAATATGCCCGGCTTTGAGAATCCGTTCTCCTTCAACGAAATTCCTTTGTTTAGGATTCGTACCGGCCCAATCACAAATTGCACTTATATTTATCATTTTTTATCACTTTGAAAATCATAAAATTACACGCAAAAGTATACCCCGTATATGAAATTTCCCTCCGTCTGCGCCATGTTTTTGAAGCTCCACCTATCTGACGGATCCCAATAGTGTGACACATTTAACGATTCTTGCTGTTCAAAAATTTCATTAGAAGACATTTGACAAAAAAATTAAAACATAAATAATTATATCATGTGAAGGCAGAAGTAAAGGCCTAATTAATCACAACGTGACATCTTTGCCACAAGAAGGTCCAATAGGAAATGTTGATATCGTCATTTATTATTTGCAATGTGGTAGGTACGGGGATCAAGTATTTATATATCCGATACCGTCGTCAACGTTCTATAACTGTCCACAAGAGGTGACTGCATACTGGGTGGCCCATAATTCGACCCACCCATGTAAATCAAGAAATGTAAAACCTTGTTCGAAGAATGTTGAGATTGTTTTGAGATTTCTATGAAATTGTTTTAAAGGTTTTGGAATTTTCGTTCCAGGGGTAGCAGATTATTATGTAGCAAAAAAAAACCCTGAGTTACGCCACTGGCGAAAATCGAAGCATCCAGAACAAGTAACAATGGTGAGGCGTGGCATTATATCGAAGACACAAGAATGTTCTAGAAAGCGAGCCATACGGAGATATAGAATTTTGACTACCCCACGGGAACTTTTTTTTTGCCGGGATAAAAAGTATCCTATATGTATAAATTCTATAGAATTATCACTAGGCACTTGGTAGAACATGATTGAATAAAAATTAATAAACAAACACTTGAAAAATTCTACACATTTATTTATCTCAACGATCGTTTCGGGTTTCTAACCCATCATCAGGAGTTAGAAACCCAAAACGATCGTTGAGATAAATAAATGTGTAGAATTTTTCAAGTGTTTGTTTATTAATTTTTATCCTATATGTTGACCCAGGACATAAGCTACCAACATGTCAAGTTTCATTTAAATCCGTTCTGTAGTTTCCGCGTGATGCGTGCAAAGACAGACAGACGAAAATTGTAAAAATTGCTGTTTTGACCTCCATGTCGATAATAATGTCCACCGCGATTGGGCTTGAGAATAGCCCAGCGTGTATAGCAGAGCTGTTGTTTACATGGCGTTGATATGGTTCCTCTATTCAAGTTCCCAGTTCCCGGGTTCTAGCCCGAGAGCAAAGTTGTGGTTGCGTAAGTGGAAAAGTAATGGGTCAGTTAAAAACAGAAAATCAATTGGCAGCAGGGGACCCCGAAAATGAAGGGCTGGTGAACAATCAGAATTTATTGTCTCACCAGCCCTTCATTTTCAGTGTTGAATTTGAAATATTTTTTTCAATGAAAAGGCATTTTTAGGCATTTAAAAAATAAATTGAAAGACAACAAATGAATATGCTGAAGTTCAACAGGAAATTGTTAATAATAACAGCAGAATGTTGAATAATAAGTCACTCATAACAGATACTGTAACATTGTGATTGCTATCAACAACTAAAAAGGGGTTCCATGACATATTTTGATCCCAGCAATTTTATACCACGACAAGTGATCCCACGACAACTGATCCCAACGACATTTGATCCCAACGACAATTGATCCCAACGACAATTGATCCCACGACATCCAAAAAATTGTCTGTAAACTAACAGAGCCTGATAAGTAATAAAGTTATTAAATTTTATTAATTTAATGAAATAATTTAATCGAGGGAAATTTGTTTGAATTAAATTTGTATAAGTTATGATATATTTGTAATTACATTGTTATTAGAATTCTAACGAATGTAATAGTAAATATATGTGTTTATGAGTTATAATTTATATATTTATATATAAATTATATTATATTATATTATAATTTATTATATTATATTATATTATATTATATTATATTATATTATATTATATTATATTATATTTATTATATAATTTATAATTTATAAGTTATATATTAATAATCCTTTAAAGATTATGTAAAGATCAAGTTGAATAATCCACTTTTATTTATCATTGCCCGGGATACGTCGTAATTTTGTCAAATATTGTATTTTATAAATTTTGTTGAAAAATTATTGTACATAGAAACTTCAAAACATCAGGTGTGCTCTCAATTTGATCTTTCGTGCTTTTCACATTATAACGAATTGTTAAATATGCCATTAAAGTTTATGAAAAGTCAGCGTGATAATTTGTTATTAATTCATAAAATACAATATTTGACAAAATTACGACGTATCCCGGGCAATGATAAATAAAAGTGAATTATTCAACTTGATCATTACATAATCTCTAAAGGACTATTAACTTATAAACACATTATACTATAACATTCGTTAGAATTCTAATAACAATGTAATTACAAATATATCATAACGTATACAAATTTAATTCAAAAAAATTTCCCGACAAAGGAAATAATCGATTAAATTATTTCATTAAATTAATAAAATTTAATAACTTTATTACTTATCAGACGCTATCAGTTTATAGACAATTTTTTGGGATCAAATGTCGTGGGATTGATTGTCGTTGGGATCAAATGTCGTTGGGATCAGTTGTCGTGGGATCACTAGTCGTGGTATAAAATTGCTGGGATCAATTAACGGTACACCCTAAAAAGGTAGGTAAGGGAATAAAATATTAGGCACCCTATGTATGAAAAATCAGACGAATTTTCTTCTTTATATTATATTCTCGATCAATAACAACAATTTCATAAAGTAAAACTACTTTATGTATCACAGTATCGGTGAAGACAACTTAACAATAGCTTACGTATCATAGGAAGTTTCTCTGTTATCCACCTTCTGTTTTCCCCCTCATTTCCCAACGTCCGTCTGACATATTGCCCACATGAACACATGAAAATACATTATTATTATTATTAACCGACTTCAAAAAAAACATGTAGGTATATTTATATTTTTATGTTTGTTCAGCCTTAACCTCTAAACTAAATTGTAATTTTAACTACCGTTAACACTAATAATATTTACAGTAAAAAATTCAATTTTGTTTTCAAATGCGATTTTACATCAAATAATTTACTATAATTCGCTCACCGGCTGCAACAATAGATCTTTTCACCAGAAGTTACGCGCAAAAGCGCCGTCGCCATGGTTATGATCGCGCCTTTCAAAAGTTGCGTACCTACTCTTTTTGACGCAATGACTAGGAATGAATGAATTGTGAATTATAGACGCTCGACAACAAAGGTCATTAGCGTCCGCAATGACTAGGTCAGAACCGTTTTTCAATATTGATTTAGACGAAAATGTTACTGAATTTTACTTAATATATTTTATTTTCTATTATTTGCGAGAAAATTACTTACAGTATCTTATTTAGTTAACAATTAGATTAACAATCAATATTGTTATTACTTCCTATACTGTACAAATTCACTATTTTAGTGAAATTAACATAAGGACATCAGACGATATTAATCGCCATAACATGCCCTTATTAATTATTGTAGAAAGGCTACATAAGAAAAATTTAAATGCACTAAATATACTAGGCATATACGGTCTATTTTGAGAAAAGCAACATTCATTGTAGTGTTGTTATAAAAATAAAAATAATATTAGCTCTCGCAGTTTGTGGATTTGCGGTGTATTTGTGCTATATATAAGAAAAGATTAAGTGTACGCCATGGGCACCGTGGAGTAACTGGAAAACTTGCCCGACGCGATATTGGGTGTTCCGGGTTCGATTCCCGGCGGTGCATTTAAATTTTTCTTATGTAGCCTTTCTACAATAATTAATAAGGGCATGTTATGGCGATTAATATCGTCTGATGTCCTTATGTTAATTTCACTAAAATAGTGAATTTGTACAGTATAGGAAGTAATAACAATATTGATTGTTAATCTAATTGTTAACTATATTTTATTTTGTCAAATTGTTTCCGTATCAAAAATTAAATTAATTTTTAAAGCAAAAAAAAATATTAACACAATGTTTGATGAATAAAAAAAAATATATTGCGATCCGAAACTCGGGCTCGAACTGGGTATCTTTGTTGATAGTGTTCCACTGAAAATCTAAAGAGATCTTCTCTACCAACTGAGCCAGTCGAACGATGTCTAACATTATCGCTCGACTGGCTCACTTGGTAGATCTCTATATCTATAATATAGTATAGAAATACGGGCTGAACAACACACAATTTGTGAAAATTTCAACTAGCCACCTCTTATCGTTTGTGACAGACGGACAGACATTGTTCGAAGGTACGAAACTCTGATAAAAAGTATCTGGTATCGTCATATTTTTCCGATATTTATATTCGTCTAAGCAGTGCAGTTCAATTATTTAGAGTGCTGGTGCAGATTTTTTGAAACACGTATTATGTCTACTGTTACGTAGAAATACGTTCACATTACAGAATCGTATTATCAAGGCAGGGTGGCTACAGATAATATTTAGAAAAAATAATCCGTTATTAACTGACTTCAAAAAAAGGAGGTTTCTCAATTCGACCGTATATATTTTTTATGTTTTATGTATGTTCGCGGATAACTTCGTCGTTTATTGCGTATGACGCGACGGTGCTATTCATTACGCTACGTACATCTTACTTAGCATTACTATATAATAGGGTATTATAATCATGAACTTCCGACTAACTTCATGGTGTTAAATTTTTGTCACGCGTTGCGAGCGCATCGTAAAAATTCACTCTCATCATTTTTCCATAACGCGCCAAAAGAAGTATAACTTCAAAATTTATAATACTGCCTGTCCTTTCGCTTGAAATTAAATCTTAACCCAATAGAGACCTTGGAAATCAGCTAACGCGTAGAATGACGACGTGTGAATACAATATCACTATAAACGATTCTAATTTATATTATCCCTTATCCTAAACCGATCCTGTGTGCTTACATAAAATATATTAAATATAGCTTTTTCCGTGTTAGCTTTTTATAGCGTTTTCTCAACCAACAAACCGTTTTAGGTAGCAACATCTATTTATATAAGTTATGGCAAAATGTCAAAGTAACAATATGTTTTTTAAAGTGATAAATATTATTAACCATATTTTATACGCTGATGATTTTTTTATACGGAAGTGAAACCTACAGATTATAAAATCAAAAGAAACAGTGAGTCCCCGATACTCCCAAAAAATGTGTAAACATTCAGATTTGAACTCAACATTTTTTGACATAGCTGACCAAGAAAGGTCAAATATAGCTGACAGTAGATCTTTGCGTTACTTCCGCGACGCGTCACTTTCGTGATATTTCATTGCATCACTCTAGCGCAAAATATGTTTATCCAACACATGCACACTTTTAGTGTTTTTTGTGTCTGTAAAGGGGATCTTAAATGGCCGTTTATCGACTAATGACGTCATGATCCATTATGAAACGCTTTTCAATGCTATAAAGAAAAACACTTGAAAAACGCGTGACATAATGAACCTTTATGTAAATAATATAATGGTTCATTATGTCACGGGTTTTTCAAGTGTTTTTCATTATATAGCTTTGAAATGTTTAACAGACACAAAAAACATTAAAAGCGTACATGTGTTGAATAAACAAATTTTGTGTTAGAGTGGTTCAGTGAAATGTCACGGAAGTGACGCGTCGCGTCAGCTATATTTGATCTTTCTTGGTCAGCTGTCACAAAATTTTGAGTTCAAATCTAAATGTTTACACATTTCTTGGGAGTACCGGGAACTCACTGTTTTTTTTGATTTTATAATCTGTAGGTTTCACTTCCGTATTAAAAAATCATCAAAGCATAAAATATGGTTAATAATATTTATTTATCACATTAAATGTAAGTATACAGCATGTAAAAACGAGCGATAGCGAGTTTTTACTGTCATACGAGTCATAATACCATTGCGGACGAGATTTATTGTATGGTATTTTTGCCATTCCCGCTACAAAATACCTACTTTTCACTTCATTTTCAAAAAATTTTGACAATTGATTTGCGTCGTCATCTTTACTTTTACAGTATGCCATGAAGGTCGTGAGTAAGTAATCGCAGGCGCACGCAGGCGGATAGAGCGAATAAACAGAAGTTGCTATGGCAATCGTTTACTTATCGCACTAGTGCAGTAAGCAAAACACTTTCTGCACGCCTGCCAGTTAAATGACAAATTACAGGCCGGTTTATACATGCATCTAAAGTAGCTATTTTGTAGTGGGTATGGCAAAAAGGCTAATACAGCATCAAAATAGTAATATTTCTACGGCTGATTTCTAGTATAAGGTACTGGTAGGTACTTAATAATAATACCTCATTATAATTAGTACAGGCGACAGGTTTTTTTTTATTTATTTTTATTTATTCAGGATTATAGACGCGTCGACATCTAAGGTCATCAGCGTCTTTCAACTACACTAAATAACAACTAACTTAAAACTAAATAACATCACAAAACATCCATAAGCGCAGGTGGGATTCGAACCCACAGCAGTCCAGTCTAGAGGTTACGGCGCCAAGCATGCTAACCACTAGGCTATATTGCCCCCACAGGCGACAGGTAAAATTATTGTGACAAGATCACCTACCTCGCTGATTGCATGCGTTTGAAGCCACCCCCTGAGTGTCATGAATGCACTTTTCTATATTTTTTAAGTTTCGGATGAGCGGGGAGAAGGCAAACAGGTGCCAAAATTGTTTTGCTATTTTCTCGGCGCCTGTTAAAGATACGACAAAAACGACGGTGCGAGCATAAAGGACGCTTCAAGCACTACAACTTTGCCCCTTATAGCTTTTGTCGTAATTGCAAGGGTTAGCGATTGGGGGGCTGGGGAAACATTTTAGTATCAAAATTTTTTTTTATCATTTGCAACTTGTTTGAATATTTTATGCATATAATATGTAATATTATTATTATATGTAAAGTGCTATGTGACCGAGATGTCATGCGAGATTAGCTTGCAACTTGTCACTAGTTGAAAGTGATTGTGCAGTTTTTTTCAAGGTCACGATAGTGTAAACAATTATTTATGACCTTTATAAACTTCATAAAGTTATCAAATGATTACAACATTGTTAAAACAGTAAAAAAACGTTGCAAATGAGTTATTTAAATTAAAAAAAATTTTGCTACGAAAATGTTTGCCGCACCTCCCAATCGCTAACCTTTGCATTTACGACAAAAGTCATGAGGGGCCAAGTTTTAGGGCTCGAAGCGCCCTCTACGCCCGCACCGTTGTTTTTGTCGTATCTTTAACAGGAGCCAAGAAAATAGCAAAACAATGTTTGCACCTGATTGTAAAATTAAACTCCGAGTCGATTGTGGACTCGATTGTTATCATGAACGATTGTAATTGTTTCGAATGTAAAAACATCTCGCATTCGTCTACATTAGTGTGAAACTAGCGTTAAGGTACCTAGGCTGTGAAAAAACGATCACTACTTTAAAGTTCGGTGAATTGAAGACACATTTATTTAACACCGCTCGTAAAACAGTCCATAAAACAGATGTCCAGCATAAAAATGCAGTTAAAATTCAAATTCGACTTGACCAAGTTTGTCTCGAGTCAATAACAGTTAAGGGCATATATATATTGCTATTTCTGCGTTAACTTAAAATAGCTATGCTTGCGTTTCTTTCCTATCGGCCAACAGATATTTTACATCGGTTAAAATAGGAATATTACTGTGTATCCATAGTTAATCTAATCGATAATAAGAATCGAAATGAGGATTTTTTTTCGAATATGGACATTAGGCCTGCAATTCAAAAGTGTTTTATAACAGCAAGCGCGAGATAACTCGTTCATTCGCAAAATTATTACCCAAAATTACTCAGCCGAAATCTACCCAAATAGCGTCCGGTGAAAAAATTCTTTAAAAATGTGTTTTGCAGCTAAGCGTTCACCTTAATCGGTGTGAGAACCATGTTAAATACGACAAAATTGCGTGTCAATAATTTTGTAAAATAGACATACGCGATTTTGCTTATAGGCCAAAGATATAGGTTTGTTGAAAGAACCTATAAATATATCCAGAACGTGTTACTTTAATATCGAGTTTAATATACTCGTGGGTATTTTATTTTTCTGTCTAGTATATTACTATTGTTTATACTCAGGAGATCTTGAAGAATACCAGATACCTGTAATATTATGTTACACTGAAGAACTGACGGGTTAGTGCCGCAATATTCGCATCGGTTCTGGAGTTTCGGAATCGGCAAGTATAGGAACAAGGAACAGAAATTTCTGGAAATTGGAAACGTGTATTCCAATTTCCAGAAATTTCTGTTCCTTAGGACTAAAGTGCGACCCTTGAGGTCCACACGGCGAACTTCTCAGTTTGATAAATATTTAATAATAATAATTAAATTAGATATTACACAAAAAAGTAATCATTTTAATCATTAAAACATAATTATTATTAGTGTATTTGCCATATGGCACATACACTATTGGCGTCGGTCAGATGGCGGACCTAGGGGTCGGACCAAAATTTCTCGACGTTTCATAGCCTGCTGAACACTTTGCCACCAATTTTGGAAATGTCTATTTACTATATATATATATATATATATATATATATATATATATATAGTGTGTGTGTGTGTGTGTGTGTGTGTGTGTGTGTGTGTGTGTGTGTGTGTGTGTGTGTGTGTGTGTACGGGCTATAACTTTCGAAAGAGTTAATTGATTTTGACGAAATTTGGTAGGCACGTTGGAATCCATCACCGCAAGAAACCTATTTAAAATGGGCCCGATTGGATAATTTTAAGGGTGGTTTTTAGAGGTTGAAAAATGTTTTTGGGCCCAAAAATACCGAAAAAATTGTCCGAATCGTTTCAAAATTGAAATTTAACCTTTTAGTAAAGATTAAAATGTGCTTCTAAAATTTAAAAAAAATCGGCCCTATAGGACCGGACTTACGATTTTTATGAAAACATTAGTTTGCGGATACGGATTTCCTTACTGAAGGGTGTATTTAATTTGGTGCAGATGCTGTATTGATAACAATATTGCAATTAAGAAAAAAATTTGTATTGTAAGGGATGTATTAAGGGGTTAAATTTTTTATTTTGTACAAAAACAAACTTAAGTTCACATAATAAAGCCACAATGCCTGTACTAGCAAATACACTATATTGTCGGCAGGGTTTGGCACTGCGACCCGAGTTTTTTATTTTTAACAATAACTAAAAAAAAAACAAAACACGGCTGAACCGATTTTTATAAAATTTATTTCGAATCAAAATGACGTTAACACGCCTCGATTGACACCCTTACGAAGTCGATATAATTTTTTATTCGCGAGATATTGTGTAAAATCTACTTTTTTGTAGTCTATTTGGTTAAGAAAAAAGAACGGCTGAACCGATTTTGAAAAAATTTCTTTCAGATCATATTTACGTTAATACGCGTCGATTGGAACCCTAACGTAGTCGATATCATTTTTCATTCTCGAGATTTCGTCTTAGAAAGAAATGGACACATACGTACGTACGTATACATACGTACACACACACACAGAGAGAGAAAGAGAGAGAGAGAGAAACATCTTTCTAAAAATAGTGTAGTGTCCTTGAAACATAAAAATTTGTTATACATTTTGATTTCGATTTTCGGACCCATTACAATAACTTCCAATGGGAAGTTAAAATTATATATATTTATATAATTTTAAAATGCATAGTTTAAAAGATATTAAAGAAAATATACGAATATCAAGCACCCCCCTCCCATATTTCCGAAACTATTGAGCCTAAAATTTTGAAATAAATAGGGAATATAGGGCCTTACTCATAGTTTACAGGAAAACCTAAACAAAAATCCTAAGTCTTTAAATTCCCACAGAAAACGGAATAGTACGGAACTCTCTCCAGGCGAGTCCGCTATTTTTTCCCTACTTAAAAACAGTTCTCAATATACTGCATTGAAACTAAACAATGATTTTCCTGATGACGTAGTCCTCTGGGCAAAGAACTCTAAAAATGTGGCGGGCAGTATAGCCCAGTGGTTAGCGTGTTTAGTGCCGCAACCTCTGGACTGGACTGCCGTGGGTTCGAATCCCACCTGCACTCATGGATGTTTTGTAATGTTATTTACTTTTAAGATAGTTGTTATTTAGAGTAGTTGAAAGACGCTAATGACCTGAGATGTCGACGCGTCTATAATCTACAATAAATAAATCTAAAAATGTGCATCCCCAATTTCAATATATTATAGCTACGCCACTGTCTTAGACTGCATACGAAATTATATGCACAATTATAACTTCCTTTTATAAAACCTGTTTGCAATTTTTCATTAAAAAATAATACGTGACGGTTTTTTTTATTAAAAAATCATTATGCAGCAGTAATTATATAGTGCAAAATATCGATAAAGGTAATTATCTACGTATTTAAATGAAAAATTTAACGCGGTGTTAAATTTATCTCACTTTAGTTTACGCAGTTAGAAAATGATAGCAGCGTGCTAGAAATTTTAGCATTTATTATACAGAATTAGCATTCTACGGATCATTTATGTAAATCTTCAGGAGATTTACATATAATCACATCGACTTTTACTAAAGTTGTTCCAATTTTTTTTTATTGCAAATTATAGACGCGTCGACAGCTTAGGTCATTAGCGTCTTGACTACATTAAATAACAAGCCGTGAGGTGGGTCATTTATTAAGACCAAAGTGCGACCCTTGAGGTCCACACGACGAACTTCCCAGTTTAATAAATATTTAATAATAATAATTAAATTAGATATTACACAGAAAAGTAATCATTTTAATCATTAAAACATAATTATTTATTTTTAACAATAATTAAAAAAAAAAACGGCTGAACCGATTTTTATAAAATTTATGTCGGATCAAAATGACGTTAACACGCCTCGATTGACACCCTTACGAAGTCGATATAATTTTTTATTCGCGAGATATTGCGTAAAATCTACTTTTTTGGAGTCTATTTGGTTAAGAAAAAAGAACGGCTGAACCGATTTTGAAAAAATTTCTTTCAGAACATATTTACGTTAATACGCGTCGATTGGCACCCTAACGTAGTCGATATCATTTTTCATTCTCGAGATTTCGTCTTAGAAAGAAATGGACACATACGTACGTACGTACACACACGCATACAGACATCTTTCTAAAAATAGTGTAGTGACATTGAAACAAAAAAATTTGTTATACATTTTGATTTTGATTTTGAGACCCATTACAATAACTTCCAATGGGAAGTTAACAATTAACTTAAAACTAAATGACATCATAAAACATCCATGAGCGGAGGCGGGATTCGAACCCACGACAATCTGATCCAGAGGCCGCGACGCTAACCACTGGACCACAATGTCCTCCAAGTTGTTCTAAAGTCTAAACTAAAGTCCAAACACTATAAGTTCAAGAGTCTGTGAAGATTTTTTGGGTTAAGGTCGTTAATAAAAGTTGAAACTTCGCATAGAATAATGTTTCTACCCTACTTGATGAAGGTATGGTTCAGTCAACGAAGGTATTGCCAGGACATTCGCACCAAAAGCTGTTAAAAGTTTTAAAAGCTGTCAGTTGACGACTACAGATGACAAATAATCATTAATAAGAATGTCGGGCTTACATTTGTTGGCATATACAGGTGGCACATCTTAAACAATGCAGTGAAATATCTCGTAAACGGTACAAACCATAAAAAAATATTTTATACAGAAGTTATAGAGTGTCAAGGGGGACAGAAGACTGTGAAATCAGATTTAACATAGGTGGTGCTGTGAAGGTCAGGCGAAGGTCAGCTTCGATTTTTTAATCGTAACAGTGCATTTTTATTCCAGAATACGATACAGTATTTAATAGTGAACAGTAAATTATTAAGGTACATATAAAGGTATTAAATATTGAGATATTTAGAAATTAAATAACAGCCAAAATGAACGACAATTAGATAAATTATGGCATAGCAGATAGCCATGATATTACGCACTGACCTTCTTGGCTTGCATTCAATTCATAAAAGAACCAAATTGACAAATAAAATTTGCTATTTAATTTGTAAATATCTCACTATTTATTAACTTTAGCTCATATGTACCTTAATAATTTACTGTTCATTATTAAATACTGTATCCTATTCTGGAATAAAAATGCACTGTTACAATTAAAAAATCGAAGCTGACCTTCGCCTGATCTTCACAGCACCACCTATGTTAAATCTGATATCACAGTCTTCTGTCCCCCTTGACGCTCTATAACTTTTGTATAAAACATTTTTTTATGGTTTGTACCGTTTACGAAATATTTCACTGCATTGTTTAAGATGTGCCACCCTGTATAAGCAAAGTGACCACGTTAGTTAATCTTTTAGAATGTGCGCAAAAAGTCGTAGCTCTCATTTTAAGCGTAAAAATGTACTCAGGGTTTTTAAGACATGAACAGTAATTATTATTAAAACCATTAATACAGGAAATAGAATTTTTTTATTCCTCTTTCTTTAATGCAATATTGTTTAAATAATTTTTTTAGCTAAAGTTGTTATAGAAAAACGATTTTATTAAAAACAATCTGCTGATTACATTGCGAAAAAACATGTAATTGCAGATTAATTTAATAATTCAGTTATAAGTGTTTTATTTATTTTAAGTAAGAACATAAACGTGTACTTAATGAAATTATAAAGACTATTTTGGTGATAACTAAATATTATCACTGATCTTTATAAACAGTGACAGAATTTTTCAAATCAGTTCAGAAGTTCCTGAGATTACCCGCTACATAACAAACAACAAAAAGACAAACTTTCCATCTGTATAATAGTAGGTATACAGGGGCTGAATTGCATTGCGGGTAATAGGGATTTAACCCGTAAAATGAATGTTGTGCGATTTCCTGCTTCTCTAATTATTTTAGGAAAAATATCTTTGAGTAAAAGTTTTAGAACATACAATTGTGCATCTAAATCATTAAACAAAATTAATTTTGCATGCTTTGTAACGGCAGAAATATGATATAAAAATATAAAAATTACCTCAAAAACAGATAGCGATAGCCATGGAACTTGAACAAAATGATGACGTTTTAGCTGTCAGAATAATTTCTAATCATTTTGTTCAAGTTCCATGGCTATCGCTATCTGTTTTTGAGGTAATTTTGACATTTTCATATCAACTTTCTGCCGTTACAAAGCATGCAAAATTAATTGTAACCCTGCGAATGTATTGAACAGTATAGTACGGGAAGATGCGTTCTGAACGACGTTCCATTTAAATGACGTTCCATTCAAACGATTTTACACCCGTGCCTAAAATGTTTCACATCAAAATTCTTATGGGAATGAAAAATGTTATTTAAAAAATGTTTGTCCATGATTTCAATAGGTAATAATAATAATGCACGGACCCCTACAGACGCTTGCACCAAAGGTCTAGAAGGCTTAAAAACGCGCCTGTGCATTAGTGTTTTGGAAAACATGCATTGACAATGCAAAGTACAAAAGCATTCATTTGCGACACTTTCGTATAAACAATTTATCTGTGCATTAATAGGTATACTAAAAAATGCTGGTATACAACCGTCCTACTAGGACGGTATACACTATACCAGAGGTTCCCTAACTGTGGGTCGCGGCGCTATCCTAGGGGAGTCCCCGATTTGAGAAGTTATGCTCAGAAAAGCAAGCTCATCCTTCTCATTACCTAATTGTATTATTTGTAGTTTTTTATGTTTTCTAATTATTAGAATTAGAATCTAATAAATAATAATTAACATTCTATATTCTTGGGAGTTTTATTTGAATAATAAAGTAATATTTTTATTGTCTGCTAGAGCTACACACAGGTATGTTCTTTTTGAAGAGCGTCGCAAAAAAATTGCAACCTGTAAAGAAATGGGTGTGTGCTTATGACTACACTACAGAAGTGAGAACTTCAGATTTTCTAATTTTTAGTGTCATCTATTATAGCGCATTTATGAACTAAAAATAATTTATTACTAAAATACTAAAATTGTATTTTTAATTAATTCCACCTTGCACTGTAAGAAATGAGAAGGCCGATTACATAAATTATTGATGGTCCATTTGTAGCCAGCGATTAATCTGGTAATAGGCACACAAAGAGACAATGGCGTCGCAAACAGGTATCGCCTGCACATCGCGTAGATTCCATAAAAACACATTGCGCATGCGTGGTTACTAATTTTACATTAATTTGTTTTGTATTCATCCATTTTATATATGTAACTATACATTTTATTTTGTAATTTTTACACACTTTATTGGAATATTATTCAAATTATGTAATTTTAATTTACTTTATGTAAAAATCACAAATTTGTTTAACCTTACAGTAAAAGTCTAAGTTTTTATGAAGTTTTCTATGTAAAAATAAATAATAATGTAAAATCACTTAGAAAATCAAGCGAATTCTACCTTAAATTTCAAAGTATTTTTACATTAATTTTTTACAGTGTGGACTCAAAAAAATTATAATTATTGTCAAAGAAAGAATATAACAAAAATTAAAAAATATATTAATAAATACGTCAAAAATTCTACGATGCCATCAGGTTTCGAATCGAGGTCCCTATGCATACAACGCAAAGACGCTGTTAACTTAGCTATTGATGCAACTGTGTAGCTAGCCGTTTTTGTGATATAAGTAAGTCAGCCGAGCACAGTTGTAAGAGAACGACCAGCCAGTACCGAAACGCGGCATACTCATGGAGGCTAGATAAGGAGTACAATCTCAAATAAGAAAATTTGACAAAATTTGTCTACAAATCATCTAAATTAACGTTTACATTTTGTACCACCAGATCGTCGCTGACGTGAATTTAGTATCATAAATATTCCCATCTGACAGCTGTATAAAGTGTAAATAAACAAGCTTCCAATTACATGGAATTTATATTCCTTGTGTAGATTCCATGGGCATACTGCTAATACGTGTTCGTGTTTGAGCCGAGTAACTCCGATTCAGCGAATTCTTACCGTCGGGTTGCGTACGCGTACGCGAACGGTTCACTTTATTTCACTACCCAGGCAAAGAGTACCTAACGCGCCTAAGGAAGTTTTCACAAATCGTCCAAATTAACGTTTACATTTTGTACCACCAGAGCGTCGCTGGATTCTTTCCCGTACTGACGTGAATTTAGTATCATAAATATTCCCATCTGACAGCTGTAAAGTGTAAATAAACAAGCTTCCAATTACATGAAATTTATATTCCTTGTGTAGATTCCATGGGCATACTGCTAATACGTGTTCGTGTTTGAGCCGAGTAACTCCGATTCAGCGAATTCTTACCGTCGAGTTGCGTACGCGTACGCGTACGGTTCACTTTATTTCACTACCCAGGCAAAGAGTGCCTAACGCGCCTAAGGAAGTTTTCACTTCAAAAAGTTTGGAAACCCCTGCACTATACACTATACAGTCTAGTTATGCAATTATAATTAGTTAATAAATAACAACATCAAAAAGAACCTGCACTTTACAATAGCATAGTGCAAGGTATTGTTGTCTTTGTCTCTTGTCTATTATAAATAATTACGATAGAATGAAACAGTGAACCAAACCGTTCAAAAACCTGTCAGAAATAGTTGTTCTTGTTGACTTTTTAATTCATTAATGATTTAACCAATCACGTTTTTACTGTAAATGTGCTGACTGCACGCCTGGAATTCCGACTGCATAATATTATGCGCGACGACATCATGTGAAAAGTTTTATTTATTTATTGTAGATTATAGACGCGTCGACATCTCGGGTCATTAGCATCTTTCAACTACGAAATGTTACAATCACCACAAAACACCAAACCATAACAAACACTCTCGACGTACGTTTCGCCAACCAAGTTGGCATCATCAGGAGATGATTAAAACTTAGTTTAATCATCTCCTGATGATGCCAACTTGGTTGGCGAAACGTACGTCGAGAGTGTTTGTTATGGTTTGGTGTTTTGTGGTGATTGTAACATTTCGTATCTTTACACCAAAGGTTCCACCATTTTTTATTTTTTTTTTAATCTTTCAACTACACTAAATAACAACTATCTTAAAACTAAATAACATCACAAAACATCCATGAGCGAAGGTGGGATTCGAACCCACCGGCAGTCCAGTCCAGAGGTTGCGGCACTAAGCACGCTAACCACTAGGCTATACTGCCCTCGTGAACAGTTTTAATGATGCATGATGATCCATCGTAAAAAAACGTTACGAACGAAATTCATCAGCTTTTGTTTTAAATTGAAATAAACTCTCTAAATGCACCTCTTTAGGAGGAACTACGCAATTTTTGAAGCTATGCTTCTATAGGCGCGTTAGACGATTTCTGGGAGGGGAAAAACTTATGGATTCGCGTCACCGTCACGCTCATGTTATTAAAAGTATATCTATAGCTATGGCCAACGGTGAAAGTAATATACTGGCGTACGCGCAGTGGCCTATGTAAAATTAATATCTGAGTTTTATAGGACAAAAAAATAAAATGGCGTCAGATTTCAAAATGGCGGCCATATGTACTTTTATAAAAATTATCCGATCTTTTTGTAAATTGATATTTGAGAGTTTTACAGGACACAAAAAAATAAAATTGCATCAGATTTCAAAATGGCGGTCAAATAATAACTTTTCAATTGTATTGTCTATACTCTATAGCTTTGATAAATTCGGTTTTATATACAATGCGTAAAAAGCAAAGCTTCTGTCGAATGTCCCATGACACCTCTCGACTTTTTTATTCGAAGTATAAACTGGTGAATGATGAAAGAAAGATTTCTATCCTGTGCTCAGATCGATCTGAGCGCGAAATGGAACTTATCCAACACAACGTACCTTTTTGGTTCTGTGTATCTAGATGGTAGCTCCACACGACCTTTGAGCGTGCAGTTAATACATCATATTATTATACAATTAAATACCTTATAGTTTATACTATAGTACGTACATTCTTCAAGTTGTTCGATTAAAATAACGCGTAACTTACATAATAAACTTGTTTAACGATGTTCCCGGTCAATAAGGGCCGGCTTCTTATGCTGGGTTTCTGGTACGACTTTCAGCCTTAAATCTAGATTTAAGAATGTGATTTATTTTCAACTAAACGAAGATCTCTATTTAGATGAAAACGAATGACATCTTAAATCTAGATTTAAGATATATAATATATTTTTAAATGTTAGTTAAAAGGTAATATAGAGGCGCTATACCGTATACAACTGCTTATACAATGTTGAAGCCAGATCTGACGTCACAGGGGATAACAAACATGGCGGCCAAACAGGGGATAGATATGAGAATATTATTATCTTCTTCTTCTTACATATAAAATGAATGAACTGAAAAAATATGGCGACTGGCATCACTCTTAAATGCTTGTAGCGTCTGCATAACCTCTTAACTCAGAGGTTTATAATAACCCCTTTCCACAACACGGAATCACTTTCATTAACGATTTACAGTTTTCACACAACATTGCAAGGTTTTGCAATAAATAAATAAAATATATAAAACAAAGTCACCTAAAAATAAACTTTTACTCACACCATAGACCTAGAAAACCCAGCTGATTCACACGACTGTCGGCACTCTGATGTTTGTCATCCGATTTCTAAAATCTTGAACACAGCTTTATTAATCAAGCGTTAACCCCGCCTCTAATTTTACTACACAACTCACACTGAGTCAGAACTATCAGCTGTGCATGCTAAGAACATGGCGGTCGCTTGCGCAGCATGTATGCGCAAATTAGGTTTTACACTTCGAGTGGTTCAGCTGATACAGTTCATTAAGCTGTGCTCTTACCTAAAATGGAAATATTTCTTACACGAATTGTTGACTCCAGAAGAGCAATATTTCAACATAATTCGAATTGACTCTGTTTTCTACACAGGTTAGTTAACCTTGTGGCATCACTAAAGACATGTAGTAAATACAAACACATATAAAATAGGTAAATGAGAAGAACATGGCGGTCGCTTGCGCAGCATGTATGCGCAAATTAGATTTTACACTTCGAGTGGTTCAGCTGATACTTTTCATTAAGCTGTGCTCTTACCTAAAATGGAAATATTTCTTACCCGAATTGTTGAGTCCAGAAGAGCAAATATTTCATCATAATTCGAATTGACTCTGTTTTCTACACAGGTTAGTTAACCTTGCTGCATCACTAAAGACATGTAGTAAATACAAACACATATAAAATAGGTAAATGAGTTTTTTTTATATTATTTGTTACATTCGAGAGTTAGTAACTCAGTACTGTTTGCATATGTCAACGGTTAACATGTGTAATATTATATATCTAGTGTCGATTACTGTTAAATAATCGGTAAGTGATTAGATTACCTAAAGTAAATAACACATTATTATATAAGTACGAAAAACATTAATTAAAAATGTTGTGTGAAAATATCAATTTACGCTTTTATTAGTGATTATATCTGCAATAATAAATACAGTAGTAGCCCGGTTTTCGGCATACCGGTTTTCAGTTATGTTTAACGGCCAGGGACGGATTAGAAATTTGGCAGCCTAAGCTATAAGAAACAAGTCGCCTTTTTTGGAAGTATCATTGAATATTCACTTAAAAATATCAAAATTGCGTATAAATAAATTCATAGCAAAGAAATGTATAACAATGGAACAAATTATTTTATATCTTCCACATTTAGTGGAGTAGTCCCCCAAATATGCCGCCCTGGGGCCGGGCCTACTCGGCCTATAAGTAAATCTGCTATATAGTTAGCGGTTGTTCTGTTTTTTCGGAATTTTTCAGTATCACGTGCTCAGCAGCTACTGACTTCGAGAAAGATTTTACCTACGTAATTTTTTTTAGATGTAGGTCTATTGTGCACTTAGTATAATTTTGATAGGTACTGTAAATAAATTTTTATACAGGGTCTTTTTTTCAATTAATATACACACATTCATTGTTAATACTTAACATAGAGGACAGTGTAGCCTAGTGGATAGCGTACTTGGTACCAGCCTTTAGACTAGGCTGTCGTGGGTTCGAATCCCACCTGCGCTCATGGATGTTTTGTGATGTTATTTAGTTTTAAGTTGGTTGTTATTTAATGTAATTTAAGACGCTAATGACCTGAGTTGTCCACGCGTCTATAATCTATAATAAATAAAATAAATACTTAACATAGAGTGAGGATTTCCCGTAAGATAAAATAAATATTAGTAAAAAAACTTTTTAGAGACAAGCTTTTATTTAAATGCACTGAAAAGGAAAAAATAATTTAGGTTCATAATTAGGAAGTTTCCATTGGACAAAAATACTAATTATGATACTGTCACATCATTATAATAAAGATAACTTTAAAAATTCTGAAAGAATTATTTTGATATCTTTAATTTCAACGGAGATATTCTATTTCTTGTACGTAGGGTCGCAAACGAAACTGATTTTTGAATATGACGTCACGCGGTACAAGTTTGCTGTTTTTTAGCTTTGTGAATAATTAGAACCTAAGTTACTTAGTAACTATTTTGTTGTGATACAGACTTTTCTAATTATATTAAATTAAAATTAACTGTCAAAAATTTAAATATGTCAATATTTTCCGTCATCAACTGGTTAGTTTTTAGTGTTTCCATAACAATTTACGAGTTTATAGAAAGAGATTTATCTGAAGTTACCATGTTAAATTACCACACATACAAATTGAAAATAACTTTTAAAAATATCGTGCCGCGTGACGTCACCCGGACTGAAAATGGAATTTCTTAGAGAATTGTCAATTCAAACTTTGAAGTAGCATAACTTTGTTGTTTTTAAAGATATTTCAAAAATTCTTCCGCCATTAATTTTATAATTTTTAGAACTATGATTTAGACCAAAAAAATAAAAAAGGGAAACTTCCTAATTATAAAAGTTTGGGTCGTGAACTCTATGATAGTTTATTAGTCACGACCCACGCTTTTATAATAATTATGAACCTAAATTATTTTTTCCTTCTTAGTGCATTTAAATAAAAGCTTGTCTCTAAAAAGTTTTTTTTACTAATATTTATTTTGTTCATTTTAGTCTTTCAAAATTGTACCCCCCTTTGACACCTGTAGGGGTTGAATTTCGAAAAATCCTTTCTTAGTGGATGCTTACGTTAGAAAAGGAACCAACTGTCCAAATATCAAGTTTCTAGCTTCAGCGATTTGGCCTAGGCGTTGATTAGTCAAAAAAACCCTACATCCCCGTTTGAACCCCTTAGGGGTTGAATTTATTTCTAAAAACAATTTATTCATGTATTGCCATCGGGAATACATATGTGTACAAAATTTCAAATCGATCGGATACGTGGAAGTCGTTCAAAATTGACTTGCAAGATTTGACCTAAACAAACACGCAAACATACATTGCAAGTTAAATAAAAGATTGTAAAAAAAGCAAAAATAAATTATAATTTAAAAAAACTAAAAAACACGCTTTGATGAACTAAAAAGTAGAAAATAATTAATTTTATTGTAAAAAAGCGTGGGGTGCTTTGTATCATATTTTCATACTACCCCACGCTTCTTTACAATAAAATTAATTATTTTCTACTTTTTAGTTCATCAAAGCGTGTTTTTTAGTTTTTTTAAATTATAATTTATTTTTGCTTTTTAGTCCTGGAGATCCTGGTCAGGATAATGGGACAAACTTATGGAATTATTGTATTGTAATCGGTCCTTGATAAGTGTGCAAAGTTTCAGTTCAATCTGAAGTTTTTTGCTTTTTTTTTTTTTAGTCCTGGAGATCCTGGTCAGGATAATGGGACAAACTTATGGAATTATTGTATTGTAATCGGTCCTTGATAAGTGTGCAAAGTTTCAGTTCAATCTGAAGTTTTTTGCTTTTTTTTTTTAGTCCTGGAGATCCTGATCAGGATAATGGGACAAACTTATTGAATTATTGTATTGTAGTGGGTCCTTGATAAGTGTGCAAAGTTTAAACTAAATCTGACCGTTCAAAGTTGGTCAAAATCAAGTTCAAAGAAGTCGGTTACAAACTGACAAGCCCACATACAAGTGAAGCTAATATAAGCGTGTTAAAAACAGGCCATACGACACAATTAACGTGAAAAAAATATTACGAATTACTAATTAAAATTATGGTAAAATTGATTGACGCTCAAACAAGGCGCTTGAATACTTTAGGCCAGGGATGGCGGACCAACGGCATGCATCGAAATAAGCAAAAATATGTTAGATTTTGTCGAAAAAAAATGAGTATCATTCAAATAACAAACATGAGATATATGAGTAGATAGGTAGATAGATATTGTAAATTATAGACGCTCGACAGCAAAGCTCATAAGGAGATATGAGTATATAAAGAATTTTAAAGCAATTTTGAATAATTTTTTTGCTCATTAAATTTCTTGGATGCCTGTTGGAACGTCATGGCTATTTTAAACATTTTTGAAAAAACTTGATACAGATATGAAAACGTTCGCCATCTCTGCTCTAGGCGACCATAAAATGCGTTAATTAACGTACCTACTGGTTTTTTTTATTAAGCGAAAATTTTTTCAACAAAAAAGACATTATTATTTAATGAAAATAAGTACATATACCTTATAAATAATGGTATATTATCAGCTATTAAATAAAAGGTTCAAATAAGTCGCCGTATCTTCCCAAACAAAATACCAGAAGACTAGAAATGTTGCCTTATTCTTAATAATTAATTTATACAAATGCGAAATACCATTCACTCACTCACTCACTCACTGACTCATTCATCACGAAATCTCAGGAACCATGAAACCTACAAGCATGAAATTTGGCAGGTAGGTTCCTTATAAGACCGTAGGCTTCCGCTAAGAAAGAATTTTTCGAAATTTAACCCCTAAGAGAGTCAAAAGGAATGTAGAGTTTTTTGACAAAATGTTCATATTTCACAAGTCGTTAAAGTAAGAGGTATTGAATGCAACAGTCTAACGTCTTTAAAAAAAAGCAAACATATATATTCGAGCATTTTTTTAAAATCAATCCTTAAGGGGGTAAAACGGGGGGGGGGTAGAGTTTTTGACTAATCAACGCTCAGGTCAAACCGCTGAAATTCGAAATCCGTATCCTAAGGGGTAAAAAACCTTCATGAAGGACACGCTGTATCTCTGAAATTGCTCAAGCTAAAAACGTGTAACTAATCATAAATTCATAGCACTTGGGCGAAGCCGGACGAAACCGCTAGTTCTTAACAATTGCACTGCTGGAGAAATTTGAAAACAAATTTGTAAAATTTTATCTTGTAAATGCTCTTTGATAGTATAGTTGACCTTATAAAAACTGGAATATGATATTATGAATGCGCATCAGCAGAGAAAAAAAGTCAATTGTGCTAGGTCAGGAGAAGCAAACATACTCTTCTGTGATTAGCATTAGGTACTTATATCGGGAAAAAGTTGTTTTGTACATAATGGTTCATTACATAACGGGTTGCTCAGATCTTTTTCATTATAGCATCGAAAAGCGTTTCATAATGTATCATGACTAGGGCATGCAAATATTCGGATGTTTCAGGTATTCGAATAATTTTAGCCAATATTCGAATATATTCGAATAATTGGTAAAAATAATAAAAACACTGGAACTTCAATAAATGACTTTTAATTATTTAAAATCAACACGCCTACTGCACGTCCATAAATCCAATCAATATTTTAACAACAAAAGCAGCTTACTTCTAATTAAAAAGAGATCAAATAATCATTTTTACTTTACTTAGTTACGTAAAAATTCAGATCAAATCAACTAAATATTAGAGCGCACATAGCTTCCGAGAACCATAGATCAAATGAACATATTTAAGTAATCAAAAAAATTCAAAATTCTTTCTTTCTGTTTTTCCTATTCAAACAAAAATATTAAATGAGCATCTAAGACGCATTTTTATTAATTAGTACCACAAAAGTATGGGATATTGCTCCCCTATAAAAAAAATACTTCACAAATAAATAATACGTCTATTAGCACGTGCGAAGAGCAAATCAAGCAATTAAGTACACGTACGTAACGTAACGTAAGTAAATAGTTATATCAAATAAACATGCAATAATTTACAAAAAAAAACTTTCCTCGCCCCGTTTCGATTCCCCTCCCACGCCCTAGTGCGAACTTAGAGCTAGTGTAGCGTTTGTAAGATGTTTTAGCGCCGCCGTAAACCGTTTTTAAACAATTTTAATTCTTAACAAATAATTCGAATATATTCGAATAATAGGAATTAATAGAATTATTCGAATAATAAATGCAGCCGAATATTCGCTATATTCTAATATTCGAATTGCATGCCCTAATCATGACGTCACCAGTCGATAAACGGTCATTTAAGATCCGCCTTACAGACACGAAAAACACTAAAATCGTGCATGTGTTGAATAATAGTATATTGTGTAACTAGTGTGCTAAATACATCTTTATACGTCAGGCGCGATATTTTCAGCACAAGTAGTAGGCGAGCACACACGAGCCTTGGCGAGTGTGCATCACGAGCCGAATACGAGTGCTGATGTTTTTAGCACGAGTAGTATCCGAGCGCACACGAGCCATGGCGAGTGTGCATCGCGAGCCGCATACGAGTGCTGAAAACATTGCGCCTGACGCATAAAGATTTAGCACACGCGTTGCACACTATACTTTATATAACACATGCATGGTTTTAGAATTTAATTGAATTAAAAAAACAGTTACATAATGAACCATTATAGCACTGAAAAGCGTTACATAATGGTCACTAGTCATTAAACGGCTATTTAAAGTTCGCAAAACAGATACGAAAAAACACTAAAAACGTGCATGTGTTGAATAAATATTTTTATATAACATATGCACGCTTTTAGTGTTTTTTCGTATCTGATTTGCGAACCTTAAATAGCCGTTTATTGGCTAGTGACCATTATGTAACGCTTTTCAGTGCTATAATGGTTCATTATGTAACTAGTTACATAATGATCCATTATGCAACGCTTTTCAGTGCTATAATGAAAAAACAGTTGCATAATGAACCATTATGTAACTAGTTACATAATGAACCATTATGCAACTGGTTACATAATGAACCATTATGTAACTGTTTTTTTTTTTTTTTTTTTTTTTTAAATTCATAAATTCTAAAACCATGCATGTGTTATATAAAGTATAGTGTGCAACGCGTGTGCTAAATCTTTATGCGTCAGGCGCGATATTTTCAGCACTCGTATGCGGCTCGCGATGCACACTCGCCAAGGCTCGTGTGCGCTCGCCTACTACTCGTGCCAAAAACATCAGCACTCGTATTCGGCTCGCGATGCTCACTCGCCAAGGCTCGTGAGCGCTCTCCTACTACTCGTGCTAAAAATATCGCGCCTGACGTATAAAGATGTATTTAGCACACTAGTTACACAATATACTATTAGTTTGTAGCTCACATGTTGAATATATTGTGTTTAAAACAATTTTATATCTACATCAGTTCCAGAGTTCTTCTAACATGAAAGTAATAATATTTTATTGAAACTTCCGACAACACGCAGTCACCAAGATAATTCTATATGCAAATAATTGTTGCCAATTGGCTGTACGCCTACAAACACTTCGACAAATCTTTTCCAACTTTCCAACGGCAAATGCTTTCGAAAGCTCTTGTCAGTTAAGTATATTGCACATGCAACATGTGCATTGCAATCTTAAACAACACACGTACGCTTAATAATATTCTGTTTTTCTAGTTTTTCACCGCTACTTACATGCATACAGTGCGCGACAAAAGTTTCTCCCTTTTTGCTATTTTTAATGACACCGTATTACATAGAATAACCGATATGGTTTCATGAGAGCAAATCAAAATGACAATTTTTATTAATTGTGTTAAAATTATACATAATACGGGGAGGTCCTAATAGAAAAAATCCAGCTGAATCTAATGGGACCACTGTATCTCTTTTAGTTTAGAAGATATTATATGGCCTTTTAAAAATATCTTTAAAAATATAACTAGAAAAATTTTAAAAACGCCATAACTTCTAAACTAAAAAGAGAATAAATTATAATTTAAAAAAACTAAAAAACACGCTTTAATGAACTAAAAAGTAAAAAATAATTAATTATTGTAAAAAAGCGTGGGGTGCTTTGTATCATATTTTCATACTACCCCACGCTTTTTTACAACAAAATTAATTATTTTTTACTTTTTAGTTCATTAAAGCGTGTTTTTTAGTTTTTTTAAATTATAATTTATTTTTGCTTTTTAGTCCTGGGGATCCTGGTCAGGATAATGGGACAAACTTATGGAATTATTGTATTGTAATCGGTCCTTGATAAGTCGACTACGTTTAAACTAAATCTGACCGTTCAAAGTTGGTCAAAATCAAGTTCAAAGAAGTCGGTTACAAACTGACAAACAAGCAAGCAAACATACAGGTGAAGCTAATAAAAGCGTGTTAAAATGTCCAATTAAAAATAGTATTGATGGTCACTTCAGAGCGGGGGACGGGGGTGTCAAATTGAGGTGGTTTTTTTGCGGCCCGTACCGCCTCCGTGAAAAACCAGTAAGAAAATAAAGAAATTGTCGAAATTTAATTTTTGATTTTACGTGAAAACTTTAGTACCTACCTAGATATTTCGAAATCAGGTCGATTGATTTCAACTGAACAATTAAAAATAAATATTAGTAAAAAAAACTTTTTAGAGGCAAGCTTTTATTTAAATGCACTAAAAGGAAAAAATAATTTTTAATAATTTAGGTTCATAATTATAAAAGCGTGGGTCGTGAACTCTATAATAGTTTATTAGTCACGACCCACGCTTTTATAATTATGGATTTTACTCCGAACGTTTCGCCCAAAGCTCCGTTGGGGGGAAGATGCCCAACGGAGCTTTGGGCGAAACGTTCAGAGTAAAATCCATTAGACCACGGCTACCTAGCCTGGAGGCTGGAAACACTTTTTACCAAGGTTTCTACCGGCCGTGAAAGCTTGAAACTCCACTTCTGTAGTCGTTCTATTAAATGAGTAAAAAGATTTTAAAATAGCGAGGTGGGGTCCGGGGACACTTTTGACGCGCACTGTATACCTTCACAATATTGTGTTGAATATGTCACGGACATCAGAAAATGGTAGTAAGCTTTAGTGTTCATCGCATTCCTACACATTTCTGTTGTGTGAATCACAAGACATGATTATATTCTAATGGTAATTATTATATCGAGTGTTGACGAGACCAACGACTAGTCAGAACACAAAATATGCACGCCGTATGGTAGAGATGCGCAAAAGAGCTCGGGCCCAGGGCGACAAATCCTGGGGAGGGGGCAAAGTTAAAAAAACTCGGGTCGCAGTGCCAAAACCCTGCCGACAATATAGTGTATTTGCTAATACAGGCATTGTGCTGTAATTATGTGAACATAAGTTTGTTTTTGGACAAAATAAAAAATTTAACCCCTTAATACATCCCTTAAAATAATATTTTTTTTCTTAATTTCAATATTATTATCAATGCAACCTCTGTACCAAATTAAATACACCCTTTAGTAAGGAAATTCGTATCCGCAAACTAATGTTTTCATAAAAATCGTAACTCCGGTAAATTACTATCCGCAAACTAGTGTTTTCATAAAATTTGTAATTCCGGTCCTGTCGGGCCGATTTCATTAAAATTTTAGAAGCACATTTTGATCTTTACTGAAAAGTTAAATTACAATTTTGAAACAATTCTGAGAATTTTTTCGGTGTTTTTGAGCCCAAAAACATTTTTCAACCCCTAAAAACCACCCTTAAAATAGTCCGATTAGGCCCATTTTAAATAGGTTCCGTGCGGTGATGGATTCCAACGTGTGTACCAAATTTCGTTCAAATCAATTAAGTCTTTCGAGAGTTATGCCGCGAACATATATATATATATATATATATATATATATATATATATATATATATATATATATATAAACATTTCCAAAAATGGTGCCAAATTGTTCAGGAGGCTATGAAACGTCGAGAAATTTTGGTCCGACCCCTAGGTCCCGCCATCCGACCGACGCCAATAGTGTATGTGCCATATGGCAAATACACTAAAAAACTTCTAAAAAGGATAAATGTACCTGTTTTTACCTGACGAATTACGAAATAAATTAAAACATAGTTTTAAAGTAAATCAGTTGTTAATGCTAGCCTATTATGAAGCTAATTTAGTGGGAAAAAAATATTATTAAAAAAAACTTTTTAGAGACAAGCTTTTATTGAAATGTACTAAAAAATATTTAATAATTATGAACCAAAATTATTAAATATTATTTTTTCCTTTTTAGTACATTTCAATAAAAGCTTGTCTCTAAAAAGTTTTTTTACTAATATTTTATTTTCTTCATTTTAGTCTTTCAAAATTTTACCGCCCTTTGTGATCCGTAGGGGTTGAATTTGGAGAAATCCTTTCTTAGTGGATGCTTACGTCTGAAAAGGAACCAACTGTCCAAATTTCAAGTTTCTAGTTTCAGCGATTTGGCCTGGGCGTTGATTAGTCAAAAAAAACCCTACATCTCCGTTTGAACCCCTTAGGGGTTGAATTTATTTCTAAAAACGTTATATTCATATGTGTACAAAATTTCAAATCGATCCGATACGTGGAAGTCGTTCAAAATTGACTTGCAAGTTTTGACCTAAACATACACACAAACCTACAAACAAACTAACTAACATACATTGCAAGTTAAATAAAAGTTTGTAAAAATGGTGTGGATTGATGGTCCGTGGGGAGGTGTCGTGGGGGGATGAGGAGGATGCGGCAAATTTGCTTGGGCCTATGGGCACAAAACATGCAAATCCGTCCCTGCATGGGTCGCATATGGACTGTCATATCACGGTATTTTATAAAAATCTCGACCCAATCATGACATTATTCTGCAATTCCGCGTAACTGCCTGAAGTAGCAAAATTAAGACAACCAGTTTTTTAGCTTAAGAATATGAAAAGGGAATTGTTTTCTGATTAACTTCCCAGTTCATTGGGAAGTTATTGTAATGGGACCGAAAATCGAAATCAAAATGTTTAACAAATTTTTATGTTTCAAGGTCACTACACTATTTTTGAAACGATGACGATGTCTCTCTCTCTCTCTCTGTGTGTGTGTGTAGGTACGTACGTATGTGGTCAATAACAATTCTTTCTAAGACGAAATCTCGAGAATGAAAAATAATATCGACTAGGTACGTTAGAGTACCATCCGACGCGTATTAACGTAAATATGATTTGAAAGAAATTTTTTCAAAATCGGTCCAGCCGTTCTTTTTTCTTAACCAAATAGACTCCAAAAAAGTAGATTTTACACAATATCTCGCGAATAAAAAATTATATCTACTTCGTAAGGTTGTCAATCGAAGTGTGTTAACGTCATTTTCACCCGAAAGAAATTTTATCAAAATCGACCCAACCGTTTTTTTGTTTAAAGAAACAGACTGCCAAAAGTTATTTTTACACGAAATCTCGCCAATAAAAAATGATATCGACTTTGTTAGGGTGCAAATATAAGCATGATATTAACATCAACAAGACCCGAAAGAAATTTTATCAAAATCGATCAAGCCGTTTCTTTTTTTGTTTAAATAAAACGACTGCAAAAAAGTAGATTTTATACGAAATCTCGGCCAAAAAAATGTTATCAACTTCGTAGAGGTGTCTATCAAAGCATGTTAACGTCACTATGATCCGACACAAATTTTATAAAACTCGGTCCAGCCGTTTTCTAAATTTATTGTTAAAAATAAATAATAATTATGTTTTAATGATATTACTTTTCTGTGTAATTTCTAATTTAATTATTAATATTCAATATTCATTAAACTGGGAAGTTCGTCGTGTGGACCTCAAGGGTCGCACTTGTGAGTTCCAATTAAAAGTAACATTAGTCCTAAAAAACGACTCGCCTCACGGCTTGTTTTTTCTTTGCATGCTACGAAGAAATTTTAGAAGACGATTATAGACGCTCGACAACTGAGGTTTAAGCGTCAAGAGGAAATTTTAGGATACACATTTGCAAAATAAGGTTTTGCTGGACAGCTAAAATAATTGTTTTAATTTCAGCAACACTGAAGCAACCAAGGAAACGTTTTAAACAGAAAAAAAAACATTCATATTTTAAATTATGGATGAAGAAACAATTACACAATCCAGAAATGGATACCGATCTACCTTAATGCAAGTAAGCAATGATAATGATTTTTTTTTATTCTTATTGCAAATTAATTATTTATACATAATAGCAGATTGAACTGATCTTAGTAAGCATTCACTGTCGTCATTTTGTAAAAACCCCGATACCAATATTGTAAACACCTTATAGTATTCCAGACTTATATATATTTCACTCGACGTTTTCTATCCACTATGTTTTGTAATTTGCAGGAATCTCTTTTCTTGAAATATAGATTTGATTGAAACCTATTTACAACTTTATTCAACCTACCCAGTGTATTCCAGTTTTTTTTTACTTGGATAAAATTTCTTAGGATTTTCTTTTGGTTTAGACGATTCTCCGTTTACGTAATAAGTATTTGGCACTAAACATTTCCTTTATACCTTTTTCATTTTCAGGTACTAATGGGTGTTATTATCAATATAACAGTAATACCATGTGGCATTAGTATGGCATTTTCAGCTATTGCCTTGCCACCATTAAAATCACCCAACAATCCAAATCAATTGACAGAAGATCAAGGTTCTTGGTTTGGTAAGATAACTCTGTTTTTTTATAGGTATTTCTTCTACGATTCCGTAAAATGATTAGACAAACAATTTATGAAAATAAAAGCATGTCCAAATAAATAACTAAAATCACTGTTTACCGGAATTATTTCACTTACAAACTTGCAGTCCAGATGCTACTAAATATAATATTATAAAATAAAAGATAACCAGAAACACTGTATTTACAAAATATGCAGTCACATGGATCACAATAATAGTCTGTTTTCAAGGAGCAATCAGCTTGTTTGGGTTTTTTTTTAACTTTTTCCCAAAATCTGAAGAAGGTTTACAATTAAATTTGTTATTTAATTTTCTTTTATAAGCAGCTGGCAAAACATGGAACGCTGCAACAGATTTTATTTGTACATAATAAATTGTAAATTTATTTCGAAATAAAACTTTTTATTTATTTATTTAAAGAATCAGCAAGTTTAGGAACCTTCACACTGCATTAGAGTTGCGAATGACACAACGAACTGAAATTATACATGAAGATCTATTTTAAATTAAAGAAATTCAAAAAACAGTGCGGCTCCTCAGGAACAACACCGTTTCAAATTTATATAAATTTTAATACCTATAGGTTGACAAATAAATTTTAATTGTCACTCTCGACTAGTGTTGCTAGGTGTTCCGATTTGCGCGGAACGTCCCGATTTTCAAGGATCTGTGGACACCCTTAATCGGGACGCCGAATGTCCCGATTTAGAGTCAATCAGTAATTATAAAAGATTCAAACTTCGCACGTATTGTTTTGTGACTGCGAATTAAGCGCCTTGTCCCGTTCTTTTCTGCCGCCGCGTAAGATCCAAAGATTATGATGCCATTATTTTCAACACTTAATAATAAAATTAAACGTTGATTTATAAAAATTTTGTTTTTTTAGTTGTCCCGATTTCAGAACCAAAATCCCGATTTTTTTAACCTTCTGTCCCGAAATTTGGCAAACTGGACCTACCAACACTACTCTCGACTCTGGTGCAGTGGGGACGTACCTAAACGCATGTGATCGAAATATCTGTCTCTGAGGTGGACACACTCAAAAAAAGGTGATTCTAGTTTTAAATTGCCATTATTAATTTTATTTAATTTTTTTCCAAAGCTTCGATTGCGTCATTAGCAATTCCAATCGGATGTTTAGTATCAGGACCAATTCTGGATAAATATGGACGGAAGAATTCAATGCACTGCGGAAATATTATCCAAATCATCGGATGGACAACATTAGCTTTCACAAGCGATAATCCTGATATACAGTATCCTCAACTTCTTCTCGGGAGATTATTTTCGTGTATGTTTTTATTTATTGAATTTTTTATACCCAATTCAAGCCAAAAATATAAAAGATGCCAACGCTTTTTTATCATTTTGTTGATTCGCGAACGCATTACAAGCGGTTTAGTTTAGAATACGGATTCGTATCTGAATTACATTTACTATAATCTATAATAATCCCAAACTAAAATTATACTTTTTATCCGGCTAAGATCAGGTTAAGATAGGCCGCGGGTGAAAATTAGTGTACTAGATATTCGAGGATCAGTGTTTATTATGTCAAAATCAAATTATAAACATTTTTCGTTCAGGTATGCCCACAGGTTTGTCCAGTTTATGTGCTGCTGTTTATTTATCAGAAATATCGGACCCAAAATGGAGAGGCATGTTGACTGCCTGGACTTCGATCGCATTCGGTATTGGAATTATGTCGGCGTACGCAATGGGTGCAATATGGAAGGTTAGTTAGCTCATTGATTGACAAATTCCGTGCAAACAAATACATATTCATTTAAAATTATTAGTTTATAAATGGTTTTATCGAAAAACCTCTATTTCACGCTTTCCATGCACTGTAAATGTGTACGATGGAATCACGAGGACTTTAAATAAAATATTTTAGAATCTCTAATAAAGATAAGGAAAAAAATCGGCTGCGATTGAATTTTTCCGAAGATTTAGATTAATTTGGTCTGTATTCTATGGGATAAAATTTGAAGTGTTGGCATCAAACTGATCACAGCCTACCTTAATCGTATTATTTTTCTTTAACAGGAAAACTGGAAAATATCAGCCGGAATATCTGCTGCCATTTCTGTCATTTCCGGATTATTGATATGCTATTTCATGTCTGAATCACCCACATGGCTTTTGAGCAAAAACCGCTTCAAAGAGGCAGAAAAATCAATGATAACATTGCGTGGATTTAGAAATAAAAACATTCCAACTGATATTCAAGACGAAATCAATACACTAATATGCAGCTCCAACGTAAAACCGCAAATAAAACCGTTAAACCAAATTTCTGACACCACAACCTCTGAACAACTGGAATCGTTTGTTGGTGATGACAAAAGACAACGCGTAGAAAACAAAAAACAATCTAAAGTACGCAGCTTTTTCGAACCGGAATGTTTAAAGCCATTTTTAATATTAACAGCGTTCTTTTTCTTCCAACAATTCGGAGGAACGTTTACGATAGTGTATTATGCAATAGACATCGTAGAAATGACTGGAGTTTTAATTGATCCATATATAGTAGCCGTGATGATGGGTTTCACTCGACTGATTGCTGCAGTGTTTGTGTCTTACATCTGCAATCGGTTCGGTCGAAGACCTCCGAGCATAATATCGGGTGTGGGAATGTTTGTGAGCATGCTCGCTCTCGCAGCGTATCTCTATTTGTGCGACTACAGCAATGTCAATAAACAACTGATGATCGATTTGAATTGGATACCAGTGTTGATGTTAATAATTTATTTCTTCACCAGCACAATAGGGTTCATTGCAATGCCGTTTGCAATGGTTGGTGAAGTGTTTCCGACTGAAATACGAGGTTTGGCAAGCGGAGTCACTTCTTGCCTTGCCTACACATTTAGCTTTGTGGTAATCAAAACTTACCCGCAAATGGTACACACTTTCGATAGGTTTGGAGTGTTTTTATTCTACGGAGTTGTCTCACTGATTGGTACCGTATTTGTAATTGTATTCTTACCTGAAACAAAAGGGAAAACGTTAAAGGAAATTGAAGATTATTTTAGAAATGGTAAAAAGACGAACCTTAATTCCCGTTCGAAGAAATCGAGTAATGGATCTATTCTGTAGAGAACCCAGAAAATGTTCTAGTATACAGGGTGTCCAAGACTTGCGTTGTCGGCCGATATATTGATTTTGGGTGAAGGTAGAAAAAAAGTTTTAATACAAAAGTTGTATAAATTTTAATGGTCTATAACCTAAAAATATTTTCAATTATACAGTCTGTCCCATTTAAGCGTGGCAGACCCAAGTTATGTTTTTTTTAACCTAGCACCCTGTTTTTATTTATTTTTTCAATTCTGCGCCTAAATGTGAATAGAAATTGTAAGGGAAGCCATGCTCGAAAATTCAGTAATTTTTGAGTTATTGAAGTTTTTTAGAAATGTTTGACACGTGCAGACCTTTACCTAAAATTTGACATAGCCAAAACAGAAACCTTTATCAAACTGAAATTTTGAGGATCACTAGATAATGGACGGACAAATCAATGTCTGTCCTAAAAAAATGAATTTATTATACAGGGTGTTCAAAATAATGTACTTCTTTTACCTAACTTCAATCACGTGTAACTTTTGATTGTTAAATACAACGAGGGTATTTTTTTGCTGGAATTGTATTCTTAAGGATTTTACTAACACTTTTATTAAGGGTTGTCCAAACCTAAACCAAATATTTTCGTATTAAAATAATAGGTTTAGGTTTGGACAACCCTTAATAAAAGTGTTAGTAAATATCCTAAAGAATACAATTCCAGCAAAAAAATACCCTCGTTGTATTTAACAATCAAAAGTTACACGTGATTGAAGTTAGGTAAAAGAAGTACATTATTTTGAACACCCTGTATAATAAATTCATTTTTTTAGGACAGACATTGATTTGTCCATCCATTATCTAGTGATCCTCAAAATTTCAGTTTGATAAAGGTTTCTGTTTTGGCTATGTCAAATTTTAGGTAAAGGTCTGCACGTGTCAAAAATTTCTAAAAAACTTCAATAACTCAAAAATTACTGAATTTTCGAGAATGGCTTTCCTTACAATTTCTATTCACATTTAGGCGCAGAATTGAAAAAATAAATAAAAACAGGGTGCTAGGTTAAAAAAAACATAACTTGGGTCTGCCACGCTTAAATGGGACAGACTGTATAATTGAAAATATTTTTAGGTTATAGACCATTAAAATTTATACAACTTTTGTATTAAAACTTTTTTTCTATCTTCACCCAAAATCAATATATCGGCCGACAACGCAAGTCTTGGACACCCTGTATAAAATTTTGCTCAAAGATTAATAGATCTCGAATAGTAAGATTCCCAGCTCTTCATTTTTAATATACGCGAGATGCAATTAAATTGCAGCTTATACTTGTGTGTTTTAAAGACCACCAACAGCTAAGGTTATTTGGACCTAGCACCAATTTATATTTTGAATTCATTATTTTTTTTGTAATAATAAATTGAAAATCCAATTGACACTTTTACCAGCTCTCGGGCTAGAACCCAGGAACTGGGGACTTGTATTAGAGGAACCATAGCAACGCCATGTAAACAACAGCATAGCTACACGCTCGGCCATTCTCAAGCCCTGCAGCTTATCTAAACGTACTGCGTACGGTTCTTATTATAAGTAAGGGGTTAGGGTCATTACTATTCGATAACTAAAAGTGAGTATAACTGTTAAGTAATCCTAAAAAGTTTTAAATTCCTGTTACTTATTTAGATATCTAAGTATTAATTTGTACCATAATTAGTGTATTTGCCATAATATGGCACATACACTATTGGCGTCGGTCGGATGGCGGGACCTAGGGGTCGGACCAAAATTTCTCGACGTTTCATAGCCTCCTGAACAATTTGGCACCATTTTTGAAAATGTTTATATATATATGTATGTATATATATATATATATATATATATATATATATATATATATATATTTATATATATATATATTTATATATATATGTGTGTACACGATAACTCTCGACAGACTTAATCGATTGAAACGAAATTTGGTACACACATTGGAACCCATCACCGCAAGAAGCCTATTTAAAATGGGCCCGATCAGACCATTTTCAGGGTTGTATTTAGGGGTTCCAAAAAGTTTTTGGGCCCAAAAATACCGAAAAAATTGTCAGAATCGTTTCAAAATTGAAATTTAACTCTTTAGTAAAGATTAAAACGTGCTGCTAAAATTTTACTAAAATCGGCCCGACAGGACCGGACTTTCAAATTTTATGAAAACACTAGTTTGTTGATACGGATTTACTTATGGAAGGGTGTATTTAATGTGGTACAGAGGTTGCATTGATAATAATATTGAAATTAAGAAAAAAATATTATTTTAAGGGATGTATTAAGGGGTTAAATTTTTTATTTTGTCCAAAAACAAACTTAAGTTCACGTATTAAAGCCACATGGCCTGTATTAGCAAATACACTATATTGTCGGCAGGGTTTGGCACTGCGACCCGAGTTTTTTTTATAATTTAAAGATATTATAATTATCAATAATTAAGCAAACTAACAATATTTCAAGCGTTAAAATAAAACACTAAAACGGTAGATACATGAAAAGTTTGCTTGGGAATCAAACTCAGGATCTTAAGCGTTCCAGACATATATTATTGTCTTTGATTGACATAACCAATGTTTCGACTATTAACTATTTTGACAAAGAAGTATTCAAGCCTTATACAGGCTGAATAATTTAAAACGAAACATGCAAGATCACAGATTAAAAACATTACATAATGAAAGAATTGCTTAAATCTACCGTTTCTGAGAGATTTCGAAGAAAGCAAAAAAGGTGGTAAAATTTCGTGGTTTTTCAGCTCCCCCCACGTTAGCATAGGGTCCTCGAGGTCGAAAACTCAGATTCTACTCCACAGAGTACCCGCAAACAACATACCAAAATATAATTAACTTCGGAATACTGTCCAGGTAACCCCCTCCATTTATTACCTGCCGCTTGGACTATAAGTATTTTCGTATTAAAAATAAATAAATTCGGCAATTATAATTCAATCAGCTGTTGTTAGCATTTCCAAATCTAGGTAATCTTGCTTACTGATAAAAAAAATAAAACTCGAGATAAAAGCGTGTTTTATTTCATACATATTATACATTATTATTAGATATTGAAATAATTTTAAATATGTATAACCATAACTTACTATTGAAAAACTAATATATTTTAACAGCAAATAAAATTCTCTTGCATACTTTCCATACAGCTGTCCCTGTCACACTAAAAAGGAGGGAAATGTGTCACGTGACGTGGAACAACCAATCAAACAGTTGACCCCGTTAGTAACTCTGAAAAGATTATAGTAACTCTAGGAAGAACTATATGTTATATTTTTAATTATTCGAATCTTTGATCTTGCATGTTTCGTTTTAAATTATTCACCTGTATACAAGACCTTCATAAAAGAAACTATTTTTCAAAAATATTAAAAATGTGCCATATTTTAAAAAACATATTTTATAATATTAACAATGAGATTAACAATCAATTATTAATTCCTCACTGTACCAATTCACAATTTTAGTGAAATTAACATAAGAACGTGATGGTACAGTAAGGAAATAATAATTGATTGTTAATCTCATTGTTAATAAATACTATATTGTAAGTAATTTTTCTCGAAAATAATTGAAAATTTATAATATTGTTTTTATATTAATTAACAATGTACATTGTACAATCAAGTATTTCTTATTATCTATAGCAGCGGTTCTTAATCTACGCACGTACCTCCCCAAGGGAAAGATAAAACAGGAGAAGTCTGAGATACTTCCCAGAAAATGTATGTCAATTACTTTCTCAGTGGATAAAATTCTGTAGTTTAAATCCGTAAATTTAAGAAAGGACGGAAATGGATAGGGGAAGTATGAGAGTAAAAAGGTTAAGAGTCCCTGATCTATAGTTAACAAGATAATTGATTAATACTATTGGTGATTATTTTGTGCCATATCTACAAAAATGTAGAACTTGTTATAATTTTTAATATATAATTTTGGTCGTATTGTCGTGGTCGTATTCATAACTGCCTATATAATGCTGCTAATTAAAGCTACGTTCAGGTGACAAGCGTTGAGTGCACGATTTTGAATCGTGCGTCTATAAACTACAACTATTCACATGAGGGCGTTGATGCCCGTTGTCGCGGCGTTCAGAAATAATATGTCGAGTAGTGTTGCCGTCTAGATCTAGACTTTCTAGACTCTTGTCTTGTCTTGTCTAGATTTTCAAGACACGACTTGTAAAAGTCTTGTCTAGAAATTTTCAAGACAAGACAAGAATTGCTTTATCTAGATCAAGACTCTTGCCAAAACTCTAGACAATTTTCAAGAGTCTAGATAAACTAAGTAGTAGTATGTAAAGGTTTACTTTACCTACTACTACTAATCTAGACTCTTGAAAATAATCTAGTCTTGATATTAGACAAGACAAGAGTTTGTTAATCTAGACTTAGACTTAGTGAAGTCTTGATATTTCAAGACAAGACTTTGAAAGTCTTGTCTTGTCTAGACGGCAGCACTAAGTCCCGTTTCACATGAGGCGTACGATGCGTCCTACGTCCTACGCTTGAGCCTCGGTTGGCACTGAACAAACGTAACCTTTCAGATGCGGGCGTGAAGCGGGATTCTCTCAGCGCGCGCAAAATTTACAGCGCGGGCTCACGCCTGGTCCGCGCGTCTGACGTAGGTACGCCAGGCGTCAGGGCATGGTGACAAAGTGTATCAATTCACATGAGACGTGGCTACGAGTACGGCAACAACACCCGAGGTACACACTTGCGCGTCCATTTTGTACTGCTTCACTTGTAAAGAAAGTCGACGTTCTACGTCCTACTTGCGGCGTGGGACGTAGGCGCGTGGTACGCCTCATGTAAAACGGGACTATTGTCGAGGCGGTTGTCATCTGAGCGTGGCCTTATAATATACCTAACAATTAATAATTGGATCATTATATAAAATACCCATGGGACAATTAAAACAGTCAATTAACAAGTTGTCACATACACATTACATATCTGGTCTAGAATGAACGTATTCTGATAGCTTCTACTGTAAGTGAAATTACAACTAAAAATGCGGACCATTTATTTACTATGTAAATTGTTTTTGTATTTAAATATATTCAAATGGTAGATAATTTTACTTTATAATTTTATTGTTGTTATAACAATGTACCAAGCGCTAATGACCCTAATGATCGATGTAAGCAGCATAATTTATTTTAAAAAAATAATGTAAAATATCTATTTCTTACTAATAAAAGAAGAAGTTTGTAACTATCTGTAATTCGAGAACCACTGCATCGATTTAAAAAATTCTTTCAATATTTAGAAGCTTACTTCTTGACGAGTAACAGATTATTATTACGCTACGATATAAAGGATAAATGGATAGTAGAGTGTAGACGTTCGACAGCTCAATATAAGGAAGGTGAGTAGTGAGCGAAAACAGAGATTTGCATGCAGGCGAAGCCAGACTTGGCTAGGAGTAACCTTTTTCAAGATATTTGCACTTAAAGTAATCGATGCAATGTGGTTTTAAATGGCAAATGTTGAAAATGAACATAGGTGGCTTTGAAAAATGTGTTGAAGTTCATGGTTGTCATTTTAAAAACCTTCTACAATAAAATAAATGTTTTTGATTCGCTATTTAAAATAAAATATTAATTAAAATAAGAAGTCTGAAGTATTATTATTTAACTAAAATTTGCCATTTAAAACCACATTGCATCGATTACTTTAAGTGCAAATATCTTGAAAAAGGTTACTCCTAGCCACTTTTACAAAGTATACCTTTTTTACGTAAAAATGACGGAAAAATCAATTTTTTGATTCAAAAAAATAGTACGAGTGCGTACAAAAAAGTTATGACTATTTGAATGAGTGAAAAGGTGTGTAAGTGGCGCCCCCTACAAGTAAGAGCCATACCAAGGTCAGATTTGAATTTCTCATGTCAAAAAATCCCCATATACCAAATTTCATTAAAATGCCTAAATTATTTTAAAAGTTATTTAAGAAAATCAAAAATAAAAATTAAACTTTGACACCCTGTATCTCTTTTAATATCAACTTTCGGAATAGACAAGTTGTGGTCTATCGCAATATTTTTTTGTAAGGAATCAGCTGTTACTCTATGTCCCATTCTTTTTGGGACACGCTGTATAGGTATGTAATTTTAATTGGTAAAATATGAAAGCATTTAATAATTAAAGTCAGTCTCTTTCCATAAACGAAACCACGGTCTACAAAAAATATTATATTATGGAACGTTATTAAAGCATCCATTTTAATTCCAACCTACGCCCTAGATTCTATAGAAAACTTTCTGCTACAATGTATTTATATAATACAGAGAAAGTTGAAAATGTTTTAATGCATATTAATGACTAAAGTTTAGCTGAACACAGATATACCTACTTCCGTATTACCGTCCTCTGTAGATAAAATTATCTACAACTGTTCATTTTTATCAATATGTATTAAATACTGTATTAGAATAGAATAGAATAGAAATTTATTAATCCATAATACAATTACACGAGGATTCGTCAAAACACCTAATACAAATCGGTCCACTATAAAATACATATTAAATATAGAAATCATCAATGTTATAAAGACATTGACTGACTAAAGCTGCCTTTATTACTTTTTTAAACTTATTAAAATTCAAAATTTTAATATCATGCGGCAACATATTAAACATTTTTAAGGCATGATATTCGGCGCTATTATTAAATAATGTCATTGAAGACTTCGGTAAAATTACATTAGAATTATTTCTAGTGTCATGTCCATGGACAGCCTGAAATGTATCGTAATTTTGAATGCGTTGCTTGACAAAGCACAAGGCAAAATAGACATATATAGACGGCACAGTTAAAATACATTTATCAATAAAAGTTTGTTTACAACTTGCACGAAAATCAAGATTAAAAATTACACGAATTGCCTTTTTTTGAAGTACAAATATTTTTTTAATGTCAGAACAATAACCCCAACTAACAATACCGTATTTCACAAGCTGATAAAAATAGGCATAATAGACAGACAAACAAACGTTAGAATCAGTACAGCTATTTTTAAATACAAGTATAAAGATTTTTGAAGTGAAAACTTCCTTAGGCGCGCTTAGCCTGGGCTGTTAACAACAGTGATGTGAAACGCACCCGACGGTGACAATCGGGGCTACTCGGCTCAAACACGAACACGTATTTGCAATATGCTGGTAATAGTGTGTAGTTCATAAGTGTGCTGATAGATGACACTAAAAAGTCTTTTGTAGTTCACAAGTGCGCTAACAGATGACACTAATATTATCGTTAAGATAGATATTATATTCATTAAATTCAATTGTATAGGCCGATTTTAATATATTTATAATTAAACTGTGTGAATAAAAAAATATAGGTATATATATTTTAAAATTAGAAAATCTGAAGTGTTCACTTCTGTCGTGTGGTCATAAGCACACACCCATTTTTTTTTAAACTGATTTCAGAAAAACTGTTTCTAAACAATGGGTTTTCCTTTTCGAATCGAGTTCAGTATTTGGGTAATACTTGACTTTTCTTTTCGATTCGAGTATCACAGGGAAAAAATTTAAATAAAGAAAAATGTGTCTATTTGTAGAATAAAGCATTAATCCAAAAACAGAAAACTATAGCTTTGTTCCAACCACTCTGAAAACGGTAATATTACCGTCACGCTCATGCGCAGTGGACAGAATGCGTTCCAACCGAACTGCTAATCGTTTGTGAACGATTCTTAAAGCGTTCCAACCGAATTTGTGATAGTTTATGAACGATTTCCGAACGATCATTTCGGTACATAGTCTCTATGAATGAAAAAGTACAAACGAGTTCAAAAACCTATTTATGCTGTTACAAATCTAAATAAAATAATTCGCTAACCGAAAAGTTCAAACTTACAATACAAAAGTCGTAAAAAATAAGTTTAACTTTTAACTTTTTATAAATATTTACAAAAATTATAATACATTTGATTCTATTTTCAAATTTAATGAATAGGCCTTTGTTCTTCCATTCTTATTTTATTTTTTAAGAACCGTTCACAAACAAAATATAAATCTGTTATTATAAACATTACAAAACACTTTGATACTAGTTTTAAAAAATCCTTCAAAGAATTATGAAGTCAATAACAATTTTTATTTAAAAATACACTAAATAAATCATATTGCTTTATAGACCGAGAGCTAGTGACAATTGTTTGATGTTATTTATTCAAGGCCTTATTTTTGTGAAGATGTTGAGGGAGGCATATTAAAGTGCCCTGAGTAAGTGATTTTGCTAGATAGCGGCATGGGAGGAATGCAGACCACCCCCAACATGTAAAAAAAAAAATGGTCACAATTATTATTGCTTCAAGGCTGAAATTGTTTTCATAGATTGTCGGTGACCCAATAATGCCATTATAATATTTGCAGATCGATTGGTCAGTATTAGAGGGGTGGCAGCTATCACCCTAAACGTGTCTAGTACCCGACGAGATTTATATTATTAGTTCAAGGTTCAAATTTTAATAGGCTGTAAAAATTATCCGATCTTTTTGAAAATTGATATTTAAGAGTTTTATAGAACACAAAAAAATAAAAGTGCATCAGATTTTAAAATGGCGGTCAAATAATTACTTTTCAAGTGTATTGTATATAACTTTGATAAATTCGGTTTTATATACAATGCGTAAAAAGCATAGCTTCTGTCGGGTGTCCCATGACACCTCTTGACTTTTTTTTCAGGACGTAGTAAAAAAACTATATTTCGTTTCATCACATTTCTGCCATTGCTAGGTTAGGGTATGCATAAAAAATAGTAAATACAGTACATAAAAAATATATCTATAATATATCATGCAGCGAGTGCACTTTGCTGATTTTTGGAACATTTCCCATTTATGTTATTTCCCGGTTGATGGATAAAGTGGTGCGCTCTTCACATAAGGCTATAGAACTACATCGTTCACGTCAATTTCACTACTGCATTACTCAGAATGTTGTTATTACTACAAATCTCTCTGCAAATACACATACATGTTATAGAATGTTTCAAAAATGTTAGATCCAATGTGGTTTTTGAGTTCTGTGAACAATAATAAAAAACTTTTTAACAAAAAAAAAACCTCCTTCAAAAAGGCACTAAAAAGAGGAAAATAATGAAATTTTGAGGTCTGTGCCAATTAAAATATGAAGTTGGTTAAAAAGAATATATTAATCACTATACTATACTTTTTAACCGACTTCATATTTTAATTGGCACAGACCTCAAAATTTCATTATTTTCCTCTTTTTAGTGCCTTTTTGAAGGACGTTTTTTTTTATTAAAAAGTTTTTTACTTTTTTTTTAGTGTCAAAAAGTAACATTTACCTTAAAGAATCACACGCCGTTACTTACTTTTATTAAAATCAGCCGAACTACTGAACCGATTTTGATGAAATTTCTATGGGACCAATCTGAAAGTAAAATCGGTTCATAAACGACGAAGTTATCCGCGAACACACATAAAACATAAAAAATATATACGGTCGAATTGAGAAACCTCCTTTTTTTGAAGTTGGTTAAAAATCTAAATAAGAAATGTTCAAGCTTAAGGTACTTCAATCGCATTGCGCCGAGGATTCGGTACACCACTTACAAAACAAAAATTGTCGCTTAAAATAAAGAAATTAAAAAAAATTTAATTCGTGCAAAATGAAAACAAATCTTAAAATAAAAACAGGCGTTCGTTCGAGGTTATAAACTACACTACTCCAAAAAATTAACGCAGCACTAAAAAGTAAGCTAAAGTTTAAAATAATTTTTCGTCAAAACTATACTGGTTCGATTTGGACGATTGGGCAAAGCAATCTCTGATCTTAACTAATTTGTACTATGTACTTTTCCCTATGTTCAGTTTCCTGTGATACACCCTGTATACAAATAGACATTTCCAAAAATGGTGGCAAATTGTTCAAGAGGGTATGAATCGTCGAGAAATGTTGGTCCTATATTATTGAAGTCTCAAATGCGCGCTTATTGTGACTATGGCCATCACGAATAATTGTGAAAAATTCCGATTTTTGTGTTTTTCCGTCAAAAGTTACACATTTAGAAAATTATAAAACTGGAGCTTGATAAACAAATAAAAATCTCACATGCTCCAAATAACGGTTTCACACTGTATCGTCGTTTAGTGTTCAATACAGGATGAATTAACGCATGAAAAAACGTTGCACTGTTAATTAACCAAACAGTAAATATGTACCTACTTAAAACAAACAAACATTAGATGTTTGTTTTGAAGCAATGCCAGACTGAACACATAATTTTTTATATGCCGACTACTACTTTGCGTCATGTTCCAATACATAAAATTAAGAGAGACGGGAAAACAGAATTTTTACTTCCCACCTCTACTATGGTAGGGAAGTAATGGATTTAGTCCGAAAAAAATATTTCGAGATTTTAATAGATTTTCCCGTTTTGAGACCCTAGCAATCGTTTAAGATCATTTTCTGACTGATGTTTGTATGTGTGTGTGTATGTGGTCAATTTTTCGCCTTCGATATCTTAAGAACGGAACAACATACGGCCATGCCGATTGTTCTATTGTGTTTATCAGCCATTAACTTAGATCTGATTTGATTTTGAGTCAAATCGGTTCAGTGGATCCTGAGATATTACAAAAAATGTTCTCAATGTCACGTATTAACATAGGTAAAAAAAAATATAAATGAATTCTAGATGTTATAATATGAAAAAAATGTAAATATTTTTTTTCTCTAAAATGTAGTTTTCGAGAAAAAAAAATATTTTATTAAAAAAAATAAAAATTGTACGTAAATCAAGGCAACCATGATTTTTGCTATATTAAGCTAGCCATCAGTAGATCACTAAACGAAAAAGAGGGCCATGCTTTTTTTCAAAGTACTAAAAAAAGAGTGTTTATTTTTTGCAAATATTTATCTGGTCATCAGTCGAATTTTTTCACCAGAGATAAAAGATTGCTTTTCTTCGAAAAATACTATATGAATTGATCATTATGACAAATTGATAGATAAATATTAGTAGATTGTATACCTAGATGTGTAATGAGGTATAATATTGACGAGTGGTAGCAGTATGTAAAAACGGTGCTTTGTAGGATTCCGACTTTATACAAACTCCAAGTTACCAAGTTCTAATTTGCAAATTAGTCAAAGTTTCAACTGGATTTTCAATTTATTATTAAAAAATTAAATTGAAAAAAATGAGCTGTTACAGGCTTAGATAACACTGGCAGTTGTGGTTCTTATTAAAAAATATATTACAAAGACAACTGACAAGTACCTATTATGTTATGGCCTTAATTTACTAGATACTATAGATAGTAGGTAGATACTATACAGGGTGTCCCAAAATTGCTGGGACACAGAGCTACCACGTGTAGTAGAGATCAAAATAGTCGATTGGACCCAATTTATTTATATACCAAAATGTACCGTTTGCCCGTGAGAAGAGTTCAAAGTTTACATAAAAAAACACATTTTTGTACGCTGTTCAAAAATGAGTGAAACAAATTGAAAGAAATTTGACAAAAGTGCAATTTAGACTCTCCTTTCGGTAATCAAAGAAACCCAAAAGAAATTGTAGAAGGGTTAAAACGAGATTAAAACCACCCTCACCCCCTGACATTTTTTTCAGAACTTTCTTAGGGGTGGTAATACGGTTCTCAAATTTTTTTAGCGAGAAGACTGATTAATTATCTTCATTTTGTTACTCTTGTAAAAATTTCGTATTCCGCATAGTTCCGAAGGAAAAAAATGTTTTCTTAAATAATGCTAACAGATATTCCTAGACAAGTTTAATAAAATTGTAATACAAAATTTTATATACAAAATGCTATGTAAACTTTGAACTCTTCTCACGGGCAAACGGTACATTTTGGTATATAAATAAATTGGGTCCAATCGACTTATTTTGACCTCTACTACACGTGGTAGCTCTGTGTGCCAGCAATTTTGGGACAACCTGTATATGTACAAAAATATAACATATTTTTTACGTTAGATGTGTTTGTTAGCCATGTCCTAGAACGGTTCTAAAACTCTTCAAGTAATTCAGATTGGACTATTAGAGCCGAATCAAAATTATTAGTTATAGTTAGAATACTCTGTTTTTCAACAAACGGGTTTTTTTACTAAAAGCAGTTCTGAAAAATAAGTCCTGAGAGTATTAAGTCTAAACTTGGAATTGCGAGAACCAAGTACAAATAGTTCGAAGAGTTCGAGAATTTGACCAACACGTAGTTCTAACAATCCAAGGAGTTCTGTAGTGCCAGCAAACATTTTAGAACTGCCACAACCAGTTCAGAACTACCTATAGGTAACAAATTAGAAACAAATAAACATAGTTCGCGAGCTTTATTGCAACTGACAATCCAGATAATTACGTCATGTACCTGTGCTTATATTTTCATTACAAATCTTGTTAAGGTAAATAGAATTATAGGTAATATAATATTGGATTATATTGCCATAAAAATAATAGATTTATAAGATTATTTGCAGACTAACAATAACAACTACCTTACGAGTTGCAACTAAATCTGTCAATAGTGTAATATAAAAATAATATTTTTAAAAAAAACCTCCTTCAAAAAGCCACTAAAAAGAGGAAAATAATGAAATTTTGAGGTCTGCGCCAATTTAATTAAATATGAAGTCGATTAAAAAGTATAGTATAGTGATTAATATCTTCATTTTAACCAACTTCATATTTTATTAAATTGGCGCAGACCTTAAAATTTCATTATTTTCCTCTTTTTAGTGACTTTTTGAAGGAGGTTTTTTTTTGTTAAAAAGTTTTTTATTTTTTACTTTTTAGTGTCGAAAAGTGACATTTACCTTAAAGGAATCACACGTCGTTACTCACTTTTATTAAACCGACTTTCTTACGCTGTCTGATGTGTCAAAAAGTGACATTTACCTTAAGGAATCACACACCGTTACTAACTTTTATTAAAATCAGCCGAACTACTGACCCGATTTTGATGAAATTTCTATGGGACCAATCTGAAAGTATATCCTTTCAAATAAAAAAAAAAAAAATTCCAAATCGGTTTATAAATGACGGAGTTCTGAGGTAACAAACATAAAAAAAAAATACAACCAAATTTAATTGAGAACCACCTCCTTTTTTTGAAGTCGGTTAAAAATCACTTTTTTACTGAATAAAATAATTCTTATTAATTTCGTCGAATGCCGATATTCTACAAACTATCTACTTAAATTCAAAGTTTTAGAACTAAAAAAAATAATGCACAAATGTTTCTCATTCACTCAACTACCGACATCTACATGTACCAAGTAAAACTATTTTACTAAATATGCTAAACTGTTACAAAAGTTTTTTCTTGATATATACACGAATAATAATTATATAATAAGGAAATTTCAATAAATAAATGGAAACTCGAAACAGAACTTCAAATATAAAATTACTAGTTTCCAGGCCTATTTATTAGTAACCCCCTTTTTGATGTTATCTAACCAACTTTGATGTAGATTATAAAGATATAGTAACTTTTTTAATTTGTACATTTCCTACCTAAAAATGTAATCATTAAAAAGCTTTGATAGGCTTATAACGAGCCTGTAATTAACGTGAAAAATGTGTATTAATACGATGAAATGCAACCACGCAGAGGCGGTGTTATTTTCAATTCTAAATACAAAAAAGTACAGTAGAATCTCGATTTCGTACTGAGCGTGACATGCAAAATACGGAAAACTCAAAAAATAAGAATTGTCACAGAATTGAACAATATTCTCGTTCTATTTTTAACCGACTTCAAAAAAGGAGGTGGTTCTCAATTCGGTTGTATTTTTTTATGTTTGTTACCTCAGAACTCCGTCATTTATAAACCGATTTTGAAAATTCCTTTTTTAATGAATAGGGCATACCTCGAAGTTGGTCCCATATAAATTTTACTTAGATCGATTCAGTATAGTTCGGCTAATTTTTAATAAAAGTGAGTAACGGCGTGTGATTCCTTAAGGTAAATGTCACTTTTTGACACATCACACAGCATAAGATGATAAGAAAATCGGTTTAATAATGAAGTCGGTTAAAAAGTGAGTAGTGGCGTGTGATTCCTTTAAGGTAAATGTCACTTTTTGACACAGCACACAGCATAAGATGATAAGAAAGTCGGTTTAATAATGAAGTCGGTTAAAAAGTGAGTACTAACGGCGTATGTGATTCCTTTAAGGTAAATGTCACTTTTTGACACATCACACAGCACAAGATGATAAGAAAGTCGGTTTAATAATGAAGTCGGTTAAAAAGTGAGTACTAACGGCGTATGTGATTCCTTTAAGGTAAATGTCACTTTTTGACACATCACACAGCACAAGATGATAAGAAAGTCGGTTTAATAATGAAGTCGGTTAAAAAGTGAGTAACAGCGTGTGATTCCTTTAAGGTAAATGTCACCTTTTGACACATCACACAGCAGAAGATGATAAGAAAGTCGGTTTAATAATGAAATCGGTTAAAAAGTGAGTAACGGCGTGTGATTCCTTTAAGGTAAATGTCACTTTTTGACACATCTTACAGCGAAAGAAGTCAATTAAGTAAGTGACCGGTATCGTGCTGACAAAAATACGAACAGACTGCAAACCCTACTTGTGTAGTTGGATTGGGAAAATTATCAACCAGTCTGGGAATCAAACCCAGAGCTCTAAGGCTTCACTCACGCGTACCATTTTCCGACGACATCAGAACCACAATAAAAACGTCGTCTGTGGAGAGTAGCTAAAATGTAACCTAAAAGTATGGAAACTGGGTCGCAGCACTCACACGTTCGACACATTGCCCGACAATGCGACGACAGTCGCAATGTGTTGACGGTATCATCCACAAAATTGTCGCAGTCGGCAGGTCAACTCACACGTGCGATTCTCCAGCGACACACCAACAACAGGCCGGCAGTCTGTGTTGTGTCAACGCAGACTGACTGTCTGCCCTGCAAGTTTGGTGTGTATTGTCGACAAAGCGATCTACTCACACGTGCGTCTGCACGCCAACTAAAATGTGGTTGAAAAGTGGTCCATTGCTGCGACAGCGTAACCACAGAATGTCGTTGTATTGTGATACGTGTGAGTTAAGCCTAAAACTGGCTTCGAATCTCCTCAAATGCGAAATAAAATACTGACTGGGTCCTAACACCTACTTAATCCATCTCTCTGTTTGAATATATATAGAGCGAAGCAGTCTGTTTTTGTGTGCCTATAAATAGTATCATCATACAATGTGAACGGTTTCATTTTAAAATTAATTACAGCTGCTCAACTCTTTCGCTATATTTCACTAGAATATAACACTTAGTTATAAATTACTGTTAATGAGTATCATTAATTATTACAATGCCTACCTTACTTGTGTATTTTCACACAGTTTTACTATACTTAATCCATATCTAAATATAAATTACAATTCTTCAGCTGATAGTTAAATAAGAAATTTTGTGAATAACAATATAATAATATTAATTTATAATAATAAATGTTTACTACTACCCTCAAAACGTAAAGAAAGGTAGTTTTCTGCATGACGGCTGTACGTCACTACGTGTGTGTATCTGTCTGTGGAATTTTCTCCAAAATGCACCTAAATGAATATTTTTTAATGTTAAAAAACTCTATAATATAGAGATATGGTGATCCGTAAATAATGATTGAAATTAGAAGAGGAAATCTCTGTGGAAAAGTTATATTAGCAAAGATATGCAATTTTAAACATCAGTATTGCAAATTATTTGATTCTTTGCCACAGCGACTTCCTTTCCTAATGTTACGGATCACCCTGTATATAAACGGGAGGCAAGATAGATAGATCATAAATCGTTACTTTAACCATTAGTTGAGTGCAAAAATCGCGCAAGAGCAGTGGCACTTCAGTCCGGCTGACGACTATTGTACTACCGATTTAGGTTCGCTGGCGTATAACCATAGACAATTACCACAACCGTAGACAATAACAAGGCGTATGTACTAGCCTAGCGGCACCGGCGAAAACTAATTGTGCCAACACGGCACGTTGTGAAAGGTTTCCTTAAGGAATGAGGGCTGGTTTGGGGCATCTGGCGAATGGCGAGCGCGTGTTCTAGACGTATATAGCTACGTATAGCTAACCGAATTGTATTTTTACAGCCATATTCACAAGGTATAAATAATTTCCGTAACAATATTGATGCGCAGCCCCGATACGCAATCAGCATGCAGAGTCCGCATTAGATAGGTCATAGCTTTATTAACCATAGTTGGACGGGAAACTAGTTTGATTATAAACTATCTATTCAACTAGTACAAACTATAGACGAAGAACCACACACTGCAGGCGTCGTAATGGTGGCATCATTAGGAGCAGTCGGTAGCAACTCGCAGCCAGCAAACACACTGCGGTAGCCGTTTTAAACTTAGTTATATAATGCATAGACGTAATGAGCCCATAGGAACAGTCAGTGCAATCATATTACGTGCTACAGTGGCAACTCGTCAGAAGACTGTAATAAAAAATAAACCCACCAAAAACATCGACTCAATAAATTTTAATCTCGACGCGCAAGGAAATTGGACAAGAAGCCATTTTAGTGCCTAAAAGAAGTAAATAAACAAAGGTTTGAGTTCTTGTGGACAGTAATATTAATAATATTACTGTCCACAAGAACTCAAACCTTTGTTTATTTACTTCTTTTAGGCACTAAAATGGCTTCTTGTCCAATTTCCTTGCGCGTCGAGATTAAAATTTATTGAGTCGGTGTTTTTGGTGGGTTTATTTTATTTTCCCGGCCTAACGAGTTACTTAAGTTAAAACCTTAAAAAAAAAAAATGTTAGCTCTCGCATGTTAATTGACTTGACTGTTTTAAATGGTTGTATTGTGCATTGTAGCTTATTTAAATAATCAGCTCTCGCATGTAGTGAGTTTTCATATCTGAAATTGCTATATATAAGAGGGAATAAGTTACCACTCTCGGGCACTGTGGAGAAATTGGTAACTCACCTAGTCGGAAACTGGGAGTTTCGGGTTCAAGTCCCGACAGTGGTCATTTGATTTTTTCTTAGATATAACTTATACAAATCATGGCAGCTTGACTGTCTGATATATATTATTTTCACCTCTAATTGTTATGTGAATAATATTGTTGTGGATATAAGGGGTTAAAAAATCGTTTGATTTTATCATTTACCTAATACCTAAAAGAAGTAGTGATACTTTAATGTCTAATGATGACTTTTCGGAGTAATTTTGGATTAACTTTTCAAAATAATTTTAGAAGTTGAAGGTAATACATTCAAATGTACAATAGACGTTCGTTACGTCAGCGCTTCCATGGCTGTTAGGAGTGCCTTAATAACGGGAGCCTCTTCTCTATATTTCTTCTTAATCTAAAGTCTAAACCAAACATTCTGTGAGATCTAACTTAGCTCATCACGGTGCGCAAGAGTGGTAACTCGTAAAGGTTAAAAATAATAGGGCAAAAGGAAGAGAAGATTTTAGCCTTTATTTTTCTTATTTAAAACAGTAAAACAGAGGAAGAGAAGCTTCTAGCCTTAAATCTTTATCTTCCTTATTTAATACAGTAAGGCAGAGAAAGGAAAGGTTCTATTTTGGTTTCATGTCTAGAGCATGTACCGAAATGATCGTTCGGAAACCGTTCACAAACTATCGCAAATTCGGTTGGAACGCTTTAAGAATCGTCCACAAACGATCACAAGTTCGGTTGGAACGCGTTCTATCCACTGCGCATGAGCGTGACGGTAATATTACGGTATTCAGAGTGATTGGAACAAAGCTATTCGCGTCTGACATTAAGGTCGAAGCCCTCTATTGGGCTTAGTCGCGAACTACCCGAGGAGGTCGTAGCAACGGAACAAAGCGTTGAGTTAAGGTAAAAGTGCATAAAATATATGTTTTTCACGAATGACAGTATACAAATGTAAGCATATTGCAAAAAGATACTGTTCAGTGTTCACTTGAAGTTTTGTAATAAATAATTCTGTCGTAATACGACTTTTGAATGAATTGTGAATTATAGACGCTCGACAACAGAGGTCATTAGCATCTGGCTGAAAATATCGAAATTAAATTTCACTAAAAACGTTTTGTTATGTCAGCACAAATCTTGCAATAGGAATTTACGACGCGGAAAAAAATCATTGCCGTTAAAATGATCACTGCGTGAATGAATGAATTGTAAATTATAGTCAGACGCTAATGACCTCTGTTGTCGAGCGTCTACAATCCACAATCCATCCATCCTGTAAATTATAGACGCTCGACAACAGAGGTCATTAGCATCTGAATGATCACTGTACAAAAGAGTGCTTTGTGTTATCAGTCTTATTCCAGTTAAACCCATCTATAGCTTCCTCAATTCACTATTTTCAGGAAATTTGTGATAGGAAAATGCTGTCGAAGTTTTTCGGCAACAAGGAATTGAACACATGTGAGGCATTTCTGAAACTATTTAATACAAATCACATGTAAGCTAATGTAAACAAACAACGGTTAAAAGTCGTATTGCGACAGAATTATATATTACAAAACTTGAAGTGAAAACTGAACAATATTTTTTAGCATTATGCTTACCTTTGTAAACTGTCATACGTGGAAAACATATATTTTGTGCACTTTTACCTTCATTCAACGCTTTGTTCCGTTGCTACGACCTCCTCGGGTAGTTCGCGACTAAGCCCAATAGAGGGCTTCGACCTTAATGTCCTGTGCCTTAAAACATAAGAAGTGCTAGAAGCGCTGACTTAACGAACAACAACATAAAGAGAGGTTACTGTACAATAATTTTGTGGGTTGAATGCAGTAATGGTGGAAAGGTAACGCTATATAATAATATAATATACACAAGATAGTTTGAAACTCATTTACTTTAGTTGGTTTAATGCTGTGGCTAAAACTTCTTCAATTTGGCGAGATTGTGACTGTCGTGTACACACTGTCGACACATAATACCAACTGTAACAAAATTACTGCTACAAAATTATGTGTTAGTATTTGTATTACATATCTATTTGGAAATTCCGATTTCAAACAAACAACACAGTATCCACTTAATGAAACTGTCAGTTACGTAATGTGTAATAGTACCTATATTGTACGATATATTTAGGGCGTAATGAAGTAGGTATTGGGTGACATGTAGCAGTGGCTAAAAAAACATGGCCGATAAAAAATTGAAATTTTAAAAAAATTACATATGGGATAGTAGTGTTGACGATTAAAATCGATTGGTCAGTATTAAAGAGGTGGCAGATCAACCTAAACGTGTCATGTACCCGGCGAAATTTATATTATTAATTCAAGGTTCAAATTTTAATATGTTGTTCCGGCGACTGTTTTATGCATATATTTCAATTTGCAGAACAAAATGTCGGTATTAACCCCCTCTCTTAGAGGAAAACTTGCTCGCCTATGTTTATATCGTTCTGCAAGGGGGTTAATACCGACATTTTGTTCTGCAAATTGAAATATATGCTTAAAACAGTCGCCGTAACAACATATTAAAATTTGAACCTTGAACTAATAATATAAATTTTGTCGGGTACATGACACGTTTAGGGTGATCTGCTACCCCTTTAATACTGACCAATCGATCTGCAAATATTATTATGGCATTATTGGGTCACCGACAAGCTATACAAACAATTTCAGCCTTGAAGCAATAATAATTGTGACTATTTTTTTTGTTACATAGTTGGGGGTGATCTGCATCCCTCCCATACCGCTATCTAGCAAAATCCCTTACACAGGGCACTTTAATATGCCTTCCTCAACATCTTCACAAAAATAAGGCCTTGAATAAATAACACCAAAAAAATGTAACTAGCTCTCGCTCTATAAGGTTAAGTACAGAAGTATCGACAATATGCACATTTGGCAACACTGGCAATGTATGACGTGTTATTAACTTATTAAAGATTCAACAATGCGTGAGAATGTCAATTACAGGAATACCGGGAAATTAGTATTGACGTTTAACCGGAGAACCAGTAATTGCTTTAGTGTACACACTGCATGGACTACCGGCTGCATGCTCATAGCAGTAGCACTTATACAGGGTGTTAAGAAAATAGTCCGACAAACATTGATTAATTACTGGAAAAAAAGTCAACGTGAGAAAAATTATCGACATAGTTTTTTTTTGTGTTTTAAAGACCACCAACACCTAAGGTTATTTGGGCCTAGCATCAATTCATATTTTCAATTCATTATTTTTTTTGATGTGAAACATCTTATGTCGGGCAGTGAACAGTCGCGTGAGGGGAAATATGCAACGAATTTTCTGGTTCGCTCCTTCGCTGATGTTCTCCCCACCACTGCGGCACTCTCTCTCTCTCTCGGCTTCCGCGCGCTCGGGCACGGGAAGAGAGAGAGAGCGTATACATACGAACGTACTGTAAAGCAAAAGTATATGTATACACGTGTAGGTATGAATATAGATACTTCGCTGTGTATTTAGTTGCGTTTCTGGCTCAGGCGTGCTCAAACGCCGCAACCGCGTGTGTTACAGTGCAGTATATAGGATTACGTCTGCTAAACAGTTAGTTGCTGTTTTTGAAAAAATATATACTACTATACATAGAGAATACCACCGAGTTCAATAACGTTTTCTTTGATGTTTCACATCTGTCGGGGGTCCCGAGACCCACACCCTTTTTTTGTGTTTTAAAGACCACCAACAGCTAAGGTTATTTGGGCCTAGCACCAATTCATATTTTCAATTCATTATTTGTTTTTTAATAATAAATTGAAAATCCAATTGACACTTTTACCAGCTCTCGAGCTACAACCCGAGAACTGGGGACTTGTAATAGAGGAACCATAGCAACGCCATGTAAACAACAGCACCGCTACACGCTCGGCCATTCTCAAGCCCTTATCGACATAGTATGTAGGTATACAGGGTTGCCAGGCTTCCGGTTTTCAGCCGAACAGTTCAGTCATGGAGGCATGAGTTCGGTTTTCCAATGTTTTGTCCGGGTGAAAAATGAAAAAACGGACTATGAAGTGTTTTAATAAAATTAATTATTTCTTTCAATTATAATATACTAGGATTTATATTGTATAGAACAGGGGTTCCCTAACTGTGCGTCGCGACGATCGTAGAGGAGTCGCGAGACGATACGCACAGGTCACCTGCACGCGACTTAATGAGCGAGTTAAGGTACGTGCAGTATGGAGCTGGGATTCTAGATGGTAGCGTACATCATAGCAGGGCTTGCTTAAATTAATGCATTGTTATATAATATGCGAGCGTACACAACGAAGCAGTGAGTGTAGCAGGTATAAGCGCTGTTACAAGAGCTGATAGATTCAAGAATGTATCTCATCATTCTTTCAGCGCGCTGACTACTACAATCAACGTGTGACAACTGTCAAATGGCCGTTACAAGTTTCGCAATGTATGTGACTAGTTTAATAAGTGAAATTTTGCTAGTTTTTATTTAATTTGCGTTTAGTTTTTTCTAAGACGTACCTATTTAAAAGTGCTAGGTTCCATACGTAAATATTCAAAAAATCGGTTTGGGTAAAATTTTAATTCTTGGTATAAATGATGATATTCGCCATGTTTAGATAGTTTTCTATTAATAGGGTGGACATGATAGCTCCTACCCAAATTTGTATTTAAAATATACCACTTTGTAGCAGAAGTACACAAATATTCGTCTTCGCTATCTGACATTTCAAACGCGATTTAAGCTTGTATCAATGCTAGTATCAAAGTTTCGTTGTGCAAACCTATAAGCGTTTATAATTTCAGCCACCATCTGCCATACATGCTACCATCTAGAATCCCAGCTGCGTACTGCACGTACCTTTCTGCTCAAAAAAGCAAACTCATCCTTCTCATTAATTGTAATGTTTGTAGTTTTTTATGTTTTCTAATAATAATTAAGATTCTATATTCTTTGGGATTTTCTTTGAATAATAAAGGAATTTTATTGTCTACAAGAGCTACACGTACAGGTATTTTCTTTTATGAAGGCGTTGCAAAAAATTAACCTGTAAAGGGAGTCGCAGTAAAAAAAGATTGGAAACCTCTGGTATTGAAGATAATTACTTTTTCTGTTCTGAAAGAAGGCTTTAGTGATAAAAATCAAAATTTTTGCATGCACTGACTTAAATGAAATTTAGAACACATGTTGGAATTCATCAACGCACGAAGCCTATTAAAATGACTATTTTAATTATGGGCTGAAAATTTTTGTAAACTCAAAAATACCGTAAAAACTACCACAATAGTTTGAAAATCGAAATTTAACCCTTTAGTAAAGATTAAAATATGCCCCAAAAAATATTATCAAAATCGTCCAGTAAGGGTCGAACTTACAATTAATATGAAAACACTAGTTTGCTTAATGAATTTCTTATAACTCAGTGATGTATATATAAATTGGTGCAGATGTTGGAATGATAAAAAGGGTTGTCTGCTGAACCGACCAGCCGGTTCTGCTGAACCGACAGGTGCGTAAAGTTAGCCCGGAAAAAATCCGGGCTGGGGGGGAAACGTCTCAATCAATTGTCCATCGTTAGTTCACAACCGGTCGGTTCTTTAGACTATAGACCCAAGTTGAAACTGAGAAAAATTTAATTATTTAAAGGGATGTTTTAAGCAGTAAATTTTTTATTTTCTCAAATACAAACTTAAGTTCACAATTTAACGCCACAACGCAGATTACATGAGCAATACAATATTTTGTCGGCAGGGTTTAGCACTGCTACAAAAGTTTTTCTTTTTTCGCTAATAAGAACTAAGAAGTTTTTTAACCGACTTCAAAAAAAGGAGGTGATTCTCAATTCGGTTGTATTTTTTTTTTATGTTTGTTACCTCAGAGCTTCGTCATTTATAAACCGATTTGGAAATTTTTTTTTTATTTGAAAGGATATACTTTCGGATAGGTCCCATAGAAATGTCATCAAACTCGGTTCAGTAGTTCGGCTGATTTTAATAAAAGTTAGTAACGGCGTGTGATTCCTTTAAGGTAAATGTCACTTTTTGACACTAAAAAGTAAAAAATAAAAATTTTTTTAACAAAAAAAAAACCTCCTTCAAAAAGCCACTAAAAAGAGGAAAATAATGAAATTTTGAGGTCTGCGCCAATTTAATAAAATATGAAGTTGGTTAAAAAGAAGATATTAATCACTATACTATACTTTTTAATCGACTTCATATTTTATTAAATTGGCGCAGACCTCAAAATTTTATTATTTTCCTCTTTTTAGTGGCTTTTTGAAGGAGGTTTTTTTTTTGTTAAAAAGTTTTTTATTTCGCTAATAAGAAGTTTTTTTAAGACTACCAACTTATTTGGGTCTAGTAACAATTCATACTTTCCAAGAACTAGTTAGCTCATAAAAACGAATCATCGTTAACTCCATCATATGAAACGAGGTCTCAATGGCTTACCTAGCCTTAAGTTTATTTGTTGATTTAATTATAAATCGTTTGACTTTTATAGAAAATAGACAAAAATGACTGCACTGCAGTAAAAACTTCTCTAATTTTCAAATCGTCATTATTGATTACTCCGCAGGACTTTCCTTCCTAACGACGAATTTTCTATGACTGTTTAACATAATGATAATGTGAAAGCACGTTCTATCAACACGCGACTTCGCCCCCGCCTTCCCTATTACCCCTACACATCTCCTTTCCAAGCCTGCGCATGACCCACTAACCGAATTCACTGATATTATTGTATGATAAATATAAAATCTCTTATATTCTAGTATACCTGTCGCTATGTAAAAATAATTTTGAAAATGGCATATCAAGAATGAGTGTAATGTAACAAAATTATTGCTACACCTGGTATTGTAACTGTATTTTAGAGTAAACATTGACAGAATTCTTAAAGAAAAAATTCGACTGATGACCAGTCCTATACTTCCCACCGAGCTTTCCACCTAGTAAATATTTGCAAAAAATAGACACTCTTTTTTTTATTCTTTGAAAAAAAGCATGGCCCTCCTCTTTTTTGATTGGTGATCTACTGATGGCAACTTAATATAGCAAAAATCATGCATGGTTACCTTGATTTACGTATACAATTTTCTTTTTTTAGTAAAATATTTTTTTTCTCGAGAACTATACATTTTAGAGAAAAAAAATATTTACATTTTTTTCATATTATAACATCTAGAATTCATTTATATTTTTTACTTCCCACCTCTACTGGTAGGGAAGTAATTGATTTAGTCCGAAAAAATATTTCGAGATTTTAACAGAGCTTCACGTTTTGAGACCCTAGCAATCGTTTAAGATCATTTTCTGACTGACGTCTCTATGTGTGTGTGTGTGTGTGTGGTCAATTTTTCGCCTTCGACATCGTAAAAACGGAGCAACATACGGCCATGCCGATTGTTCTATTGTGTTTATCAGCCTTTAACTTAGATCTGATTAGATTTTGAGTCAAATCGGTTCAGTGGATCCTGAGATATTAAAAAAAACGTTCTCAATGTCTTTGTGATAACCTGCCTAAGACCCAAGACGGTTGAAACTATAAATTCACGCATCGTAAGTGGAAGTCTACTGTATTATACTATACAGATTGTATCAAATTAAACCTGTGCATAGGGCATTCTGTGTGTAAGACAGAGATCGATACATAAAGCATTAAGTAAGAATGAGATAAATGATCGCTAATAGGATGTTACGTGGTTACTGTAAATAAATAATATTTATATAACCTAATAGCGTCATCTTTGTTTTTTCGCTCCTTCTATGCTGTAAAAATGTAAATCTTTTATCAGTTTAATTTACAGTAACCACGTAACATCCTATTAGCGATCATTTATCTCATTCTTACTTATTGCTTTATGTATCGATCTCTGTCTTACACACAGAATGCCCTATGCACAGGTTTAATTTGATACAATCTGTACATTATAGAATAGGATATGTGATTACGTGCCAGTGTCGGAATTTCAATAAAAACAAACAATAATTTCTTTTCTAAAATAGTAACACAATAAATTTCAAATAATATTTTTTTTATAAAAAAAAATAATAAATAATAAAAAACCGGTCAAATATAATCAACCAGCAACAATAGCTAACGTGTTGTAATGTGATACTAAAAATAAAACCTCCAGTATCAGTGAAGGGGAGGCACTAGCATAACATAGTACATACATTGCATATATTAGTGACCAAATAGCTAACCAACGTATGCCGAACCCAGCTCTCCATTTTTCACAACAATGAAAAGAGACATCATATCGAGGTACCTTCCTATCTCCACGAGCGTCGTGAACGACGAGTCGAACGAAATTCATTCATCAACATACACTTTAAAACAATAAATGAATACAAATTAATGCTTAAGTTTTCATTAATGTTTTGAAACTCTCATCAAAAATGACGTAACATTATTGTTACGAAACTGTTTTCTGAGTTGGCGGAATAAATAAGTATTTATTTACAATAATTAAAACACAACAATAATAAATATCTACAACAAACAAAAGTCAGTTCTGACAATCAACACAAGTAAACAATAACTATATTTACAAAGATTATTTAATTCTAATTTTTTATGTTTGTATATTTATATTCACTCAGATTTATTTCGCACTATATTCGCTGTTCAACACTGTCACGGTATAATCTATACTGACTGACTGATCTCCGTTGAACTGATTAATATCACTGATCCACTTGATTGCACGACTCACCATTCACTACCCCGATTCCCGTCGACTCGCTGCTTATATAGGGCGCGCGGTGTACGCTCAGTGCATCCTCGTATTCTCTAGCGTTGTCTAGAATCTTCGCGTAGGCACCAGTGTGTTCAGCAAGCAGACTCCCGTTTCTCAGAATTCTTGCCTGCCGCTTATATACAGGGTGATCCGTAACATTATGATGCAACATTGGAAAAATTCATATTTCAAACCTATATGTCACTCTAACACGAAACTTCCACATTCGCGGTGGCTGTTGTAATATTTGCGATACTTTAATCGTGCGAACAATTAAAACGAGTTGCCATCTTCAGGTAGGGTTAATTAACCACACCTGAAGATGGCAACTCGTTGCTGAAACGCGTCGTGTTAACAACACATGAAGTCACAAGCCGGACACCAAAAATACAAGGTATTTCTAATACTTCTTATTATTCATATAGTGACTTGGAGTCCTAACACTCTAAAAATGTATCATAATATTATTACGGATCACCCTGTATATGAACGGCGGGCAACAATTCTGAGAAGCGGTGTCTAACGTTGAACACACTGGTGCCTACGCGAAGATTCTAGACAACGCTAGGGAATACGAGAACGCACTGAGCGTACACTGCACGCAGGTATATAAACAGCGAGTGTGTCGTGTTGAATCAGTCGACGGTGTCACGCAATCGGTAAGCAGTGAATGTGAGTTGTGCCATCAAGTGGATCAGTGATATAAATATTAGTCAATCAACGGTCGAATCAGTCAGTACAGTGATATAAATAGTGGAGTGGATGTAAATAAATAGTACTGAAGTAACTGAGTAAATGACCAACATAAATAAACGTTAGAAATAAATCTGATATAAATACAGTGACCTAAATAATTACAGATAAATAATCCTTGTATACATAGTTATTTGTTAAGTGTTATTTAAGTGGCTCGTTTAGTTCAATAATTACCGTTTAAGTTTTTTTATTGTTAAAATTGACTTTTCGTTGTTATTGTATTTTTAATTATTGTAAATAAATATTTATTCCGCCAACTCAGAAAACAGTTTTGTAACAATATATTATGTATATATTCCCAATAATAATAATAATAATAATATAACGATGAGTTAAATTTGCACCCGAGTAATCCGGCCGGGCAGCTAGTGTTACATAAAATAGAGTTTAATAGATCTATCTAAAGATTATGAAACGTCCGACATAAACGGTTTTGCCTTTTGACCGTAGATATACACACGCAATAATTAATGTGACACGCGACAAAGCACTGAACTGCCATTGGAGTTGGGGGTTGGCGCTGCTGTATTTGTATTGACTATTTACAATCCACAGTTTACATTATTTGTCCATGCTGCACCATGCATATTACACTATCCCTCGGGCACTCGTTGTTTCACTCTGTTAAATACCGAATGTGAATTGGAGAGAGGAGAGAAACAGAGACAGATTGTAGGTTATAGACGCTCGACACCTGAAATCATTAGCATCTACACAGTTTATTTTATTTATTTATCGTAAATTATAGACGCGTCGACAGCTCAGGTCATTAGCGTCTTGTTTACATCAAATAACAACTCACTTAAAACTAAATGACATCACAAAACATCCATGAGCGGAGGCGGGATTCGAACCCACGACAGTGTAATCCAAAGGCCGGTACGCTAACCGTTACACCACTCTGTCCTCTATATCTGCACAGTTGTAAACAGGTAAAGTGTACATAGGACATTTAGCATAGGGAAAAAATGATCGGATCAGAATGAGCCATATAATTTACATATTTATATAGGGTTGCTATGCTAATTTTACTGTTTCTTATGAAGTATTAGAAATACTAGAAATACATGTATTTTTTATGTCCGTCTTGTGACTATCTGTGTTTTAACACGACGCGTTTCAACAACGAGCTGCTATCTTCAGGTGTGGTTAATTTTTTTTTAATTTAAATTGCACATTGAGTATCCGTAACACGTTATAATATTAAGTCACAAGAGTAACATCAAAAAAAAAAACAAGCCGTGAGGTGGACCGTTTATTAGGACTAAAATGCGACCCTTGAGGTCCACACGACGAACTTCCCAGTTTGATAAATATTTAATAATAATAATTAAATTACATATTACACAGAAAAGTAATCATTTTAATCATTAAAACATAATTATTATTTATTTTTAACAATAATTAAAAAAAAACAAAAAAACGGCAGAACCGATTTTTATAAAATTTATGTCGGATCAAAATGACGTTAACACGCCTCGATTGACACCCTTACGAAGTCGATATAATTTTTTATTCGCGAAATATTGTGTAAAATCTGCTTTTTTGGAGTCTATTTGGTTAAGAAAAAAGAACGGCTGAACCGATTTTGAAAAAATTTCTTTCAGATCATATTTACGTTAATACGCGTCGATTGGCACCCTAACGTAGTCGATATCATTTTTCATTCTCGAGATTTCGTCTTAGAAAGAAATGGACACATACGTACACACACACACACACACAGACACATTTCTAAAAATAGTGTCGTGACCTTGAAACATAAAAATTTGTTATACATTTTGATTTCGATTTTCGGACCCATTACAATAACTTCCAATGGAAGTTAACAAGGTATTTCTAGTATTTCTAATACTTCATAATATTCATATAGTGACTTAAAGACCAAACACTCAAAATATGTAACTTACTGTTTCTATTTTATTTTGAAGAAACATTAAAATTACCATAGTAATCCTATATAATTCATTCTGATCCAATCATGTTTTCCCAATGCTAAATGTCCTATTATGAAATATGTCCTACCTGTTTACGTACTGTGTGCAAGGGCTTACGCAGGAGTGGGGCAAGAGTTATGAGAGCAAACGACATCCAGTTATCGTGCTGAAATTAGGTAATAAACGATTGTCCAAACGTTCTAAAGTGCCATTCGGGGAATTTTTAGGCGCCAAAGTACATTAAATAAGCTTCATGAATTTTCACACTTTTTTTCATTTTTCCAGATCCGCGGGGGGGGGGGGGGCAGCTGCCCTCCATGATCGAGGTTGCGTACATCCATGTCTATTGTCTACGTGTGAATTGGATCTCTGTGAAATAGATCTATTGAAAATAAAATATAAGAAACTGAACCACACTAAACATTAAAAACTTTTTAACAAAAAAAAAACCTCCTTCAAAAAACCACTATATAAAGAGGAAAATAATGAAATTTTAAGGTCTGTGCCAATTTAATAAAATATGAAGTCGGTTAAAAAGTATATAGTATATAGTGATTAATATCTTCTTTTTAACCAACTTCATATTTTATTAAATTGGCACAGACCTCAAAATTTCATTATTTTCCTCTTTTTAGTGGTTTTTTGAAGGAGGTTTTTTTTTTGTTAAAAAGTTTTTTATTTTTTACTTTTTAGTGTCAAAAAGTGACATTTACCTTAAAAAATCACGCGCCGTTACTCGCTTTTATTAAACCAACTTTCTTACGCTGTCTGATATGTCAAAAAGTGACATTTACCTTAAAAATCACACGCCGTTACTCACTTTTATTAAAACCAGCCGAACTACTGAACCGATTTTGATGAAATTTCTATGGGACCAATCTGAAAGTGTATCCTTTCAAATAAAAAAAATTTTCAAAATCGGTTAATAAATGACTGAGTTATAAGGTAACAAAACATAAAAAAAAAAAAATACAACCGAATTGAGAACTACCTCCTTTTTTTGAAGTCGGTTAAAAAAAGTCTCCACAAAACATCAAAACGAGTTTTAATCATTTTCTGATGATGTTAACCTGGTTAGCGAAACGTGCCTCGAGAATAAGGTGTTTTCGTGTACAAAAATATTCCGAGAACTTTTAGATCATTCATAAGTATTTTAGGGTGTTCTAGAAATTTCCATATCACTCCAAAATAAAATATTCTGAACATTCTAACAAAATTCATAATTTGTATACTGCCTTCTTTTAATCAAATCAACAAATTGAAATCACTCATTAATTAGTATGGGTAAGTACTGGCAGAGGGTAACCGAATCATTATCGCTCCAGGAGGGCTGTCCAATATTTAGCGCCCGTGAGCTACTGTATTAACAATAATGCGTTCATATTCATAAGAAAACACACGGGCCGTCATTGTCAAACTGATTAGAGTGCAATCAAAATTGCCGACCCAAAAAGCTGGCGCCTAGGGACTATAGCCCATTTAGCCCTGAAGTTAAGGTGGCCCTAGCTCCAGTTAAATTTATCCTGAAGGCTCCAAAAACTATATACATTCATTTTGCGCACTGCCATAAACATTGTAGCCAAATTTCATCTAAATCAGAATAAAAATATACGAGAAATGGCGTCACTCGTGATATTTTGTTCTCCACACCTTTCTGAACACGTTTCAACAAAAATCATCGATTGAGGAATTATTCCGAAGGTCACGTTCTTTTTTGACTAATTTGACTCCCCTATTTATATTAAATTAAAATTAACTATCAAAAATTTAAATTATTATTAATTAATTTCAACTGCTTCCGGCAGGATTTTCGCCGACACCGGTGCCTTTTTAGGGACATGTTTTCATAACGAATCGTTTAGAAAACATTAAAATCGGCCGGGGATTCAAGGAAGATAAATCGACCCGGCTCTCGGACTATTAGTGACAGGTTGATGATTGCTACGGACAATTATTTGGCTCAGTAGAGAAAGAAGACAAACTATAAATATCCTATACAGTTGTAACTTGTAACGACTGTTTAGTGTTTATTTCACACTTCTACTTAAAAAGAGGTTGTGAGCAATAAAAAATCTAATTACTTCGACTATTTGAGAAAGAAGACAGTAACAGACTATTAAGGTGTACTGCAGTAGCGGACAGTCGGACTCAATATAGTTTACACTTTTATTCATCTAGTCACCGGTTTCCAAAATTTTTGCATAGTGTAATTTGACTTTTGATGGTAATGTATCAGTTACTACTATAGGGTTACATCCTAAAATTTTAATAAAAAAATATTGTCAAAACACCTCATATTGTTTGTTATACAATTAGGTATTTAAGTTTGAAAAAAAATATTAATTTTTTAATTTTTTCTAATAATTTAACATAAATAATATTGAAAATCGAAAAGAAAATTTTTTTTAAAGCTATAGATAAATTACTAAAAATTAATTAAAATGTATAAAAATTTAAAAAATATCACGTGACTTCAAAACGCGCCAGGAATGTTTGTGACGTCGTTATGTTAAAATGTGTCTGCATTTGTTGGTATTTGTGTATATGTATTGCACATACTATCAAAAATAATAAATTTTTAACTTGGTAACCATGGATACAAAGACCATAGATAACATAATGACGTCACACGCGTTCGGATTCTTTCGGCGCGTTATCGGAACTGAGTTTAAAAATTAATTTTTATTTAAATATAACTTTTTAATTAGTAAGCAAAAAAATTAAATAAAAACAGTTTTGCTATAAAACTTGATGTGGACCTTCCATTTAAGTAAAAAAAAAAATTCGTTTAATAACCCAATTCATGACTACAGTTAGGGAATGCAATCTCGATCTCACGAGATCTCGAGCCATTTTTCGAGATTTAATCTCGTCGGCAGGCAATCTCGTTTTTGAAATCTCGTTCGAGATCTCGACCCGATATGGTCGAGATCTCGAACGAACGCGCTTGAAAAAAAAAACTTATAACTTATACGTAATAGTTTTTGACAGTCGCGCTAATTGATTCTGTTTGTTTCTCTACATATATTGTTTTAATTATTGTTTTCTTGAGTGAAATTGACAGTTATTTAACTTATAACAAGCATTAGATGGCTAACAAGTTACAAAGTTAAGTGAATACTGAATATGTCTAAGAACAATTCAAACCAAATGTTCGTGAACGTTACTAATAGTAACTTACCCTATGCTTCCTAACTCCTAAGAAGTTATTTCCAAAATAATTAATTGACATATAGTGTGCTGTGTGAGTTGGGGTAGGTATTGCTGTTATATTTTGAAAATAAAACCATTAATTGAATCTTGAAACAAAAACATCAACGCTTATTTAAGGAAAGTAATGAATAATAATCATCTGCACAGTGCACTACGCAATAAATCACACACGTACACAGTGACACAGTCCCACTGTCCCAAGTAAGTAGTTTTCAGTTTTAAGTATTTTAGATACAAAATAATACGTTCTTTTTAAAAGTAGGCGAAATCTCGATTTTGTCGAGACTTATCGAGATCTCGCCAGACAATTTCGCGAGATCCCGAATTGCCAATCTCAGCTCGAGATTGCATTCCCTAACTACAATTGATTTATCTAGGGTTGTTATAGTAATTTCCTGTCATCACAATTTTGTCACCACATTTTTTCACACATTTTCGTTTCATCTAGCCAGCATTTTACCCTTCAAATCGTCGAATTCTAATTGTTCAATGTGAGATAAATAGCATAATTTCTTCTAGAAATTAGGACAGAAAAACTCAGTGGCAAAAGGATCAAATAAAATGTTCAATGCTGATGATTTTAGGATGTTTAAAATCTTTAAAAAATTTTAAATTTTTAAGATTATTTTTTAAAAATTTTTCTAAGTTTTAAAAATTCATATATCAATACGAAATTTTTTCAATGCAAAGGATCAAATAAAATTTTCAATGCTGATGATTTTAGGATGTTTAAAATCTTTAAAAATTTTTAAATTTTTAAGATTATTTTTTAAAAATTTTTCTAAGTTTTAAAAATTCATATATCAATACGAAATTTTTTCAATGCAAATTTACATGTCAACCGTAAAAATCATTTTTTTACCGTATTTAAACGTAATTTGCTGTAAATAACTTCGAAATAAGATTTCATTATTGAACCATATTTAACGGTGCCAAAATCAGTATTGCAAATTTTATTTGATCCTTTTGCCACTGAGTTTTTCTCTCCTAATTTCTACATCATCTACGGATCATCATTTCTCTATATCATAGAGTTCTTCAACATAATTTCTTCTGTTTATCGCTATCTCATCGAAGTCCATAAAAATGCGTCTGTAGTCCGAAGGCGGACATTCGCCAGTTGATGATCACTGCAGTAGGTGCAGTAGGCAATTTTTGGGAACCCCTGACTTATAATTTAGATAATGGATACTCTGCTCTAGAGTTGAAAGAGTTGTGGAATACAGACATCAGACATAAAATAATGAAGCTCCAAAAATCACGTACAAATTTTTTTCGCATAAGTGCCTTGCAAACGATTTTTCAATTACAGTGAGGTCTTCTGTTTGTGAAACACACTTAACTATGTGCATGCAATTTAATATTAAGTTTAAAAAACTTTGTGAATTTTAATTTTAAAGTTAGGAAAAGTATGTGTCTACAAAACAGTGAAAAAAATATTATTATTTACTTAAAAGTGGGTTATCCAAACTAGTGGAATGTAATAAAAGCACGCACTCCTTGAAAAATATCAAGGATCGGCGATGCATGAGTCAAGTAAAGTACAGTCGCGGACTTAATAAAGTTTACACTTGAGTTTTTCAGTGTAAGTTCACAAAAACTCAGTAGCTTAGCAACAAATTTAGTTTTTAATAGGTAAATGTAAATGTCGAAAATTAAAAGAAATAATTGTCGTTTAAATGCCTCGAATTATTAAAACGATGAACAAAAATGAAGAATTATTGCAAGATTGGAGGAATGAATTTGCTAGTCTCAAATATTATCAAATCTTTTTATGTTTTAATTGAACAATATTGAGTAATTTGGATTGTATAATAAACAACTGAGGTGTTTTGATAATAATTTTTTATTGAATTTTTAGGATGTAACCTTAGTAATTGATACATTACTATCAAAAGCCAAATTACAATATGCGAAAATTAAAAAAACGGGTAACTAGATGATACAGGTGTAAACTTTTTTAAGTCCGCGACTGTACATACCAATACTTAAAACCTGGTCTATTAGCATGAGTCAGTACGATTTTAAGGTCGGAATAAACCATAGATATAGAAATCTGGGGGTGTAGTATAAAATGCACTTTGACGAGGGAGGAAGCCATTCAGGGGAAGATGCATGTCTGTCTTATGGACATGTCCATGCTATGCATGTGCCCACGTTCTATTGGCCGCGTCTTTGCGCATGCTCAATTGCGCCAGATGCAGTCGTCCGCGTCTTTGCGCACGCTACATTGCTCATACAGCGATTGCGCAGTTGAAGCGACTAATAGAATGTTGGCACACTTGCTTCTTCATTACCCCCCCCCCCCCTTAACTGCAGCAACCACCCCACTCGGTTGTACTACGTCCCTAGATTTCTATGTCTATGAAATAAACCCAATAGTTTTTTAAAATTAAACAGAAATCATCTCTTCTTAATGAGTTAGAAAAATTCCACATTGTACTTGATAAATTGAAATCAGCACCGTTTAATAACCTTAATGTAATATTGGATGATGTATTTAAAATTATTTTTTTCTGGAAATCATTCAATATTATAACTTTTAACTTTCAATTGGCAATAGAGGTCAAAACATAATATTCAATGAAGTTTTCCAAAAAAATTTTCGTTTGGTGAGTATTAGTACGTGGAATGTTAAACGTATTAGAATGGTGACAATTCTTTTGTATAAGATGTTTTTAATTAGTTATAATTAGTGTTAATTACTGTTTATCCATCATTTATTAAACTGATTATTCTGAAGATGGATTGGTTATTTAAACCTGAAAGCGCTTAATAAAATTGATTTGAATTATTTTGGAAAGGATTTCTTGTTTTCATTTTCTCCTGTTAAGAAATTCCAAATTTATAGCGTAAGTATCTGTAAAGGTTCACAAAACCTCTATTGTCTACAATTTAATAAGATTTAATTTTTATAATATACCCTTATAAGAGCCATTGGCGTAACTAGGGGATGGCCAAGGGCGGCCAGGCCCCCCCTGGAAGCTGACGCCCACCCCCTAGATTAATTACGGTAGTACGTAGCTCAGAGTGCTGATGTAAGAATAAAGAAAGTCGACTTAAAATTATTACAAACTATTGAAAGTAATAAGAATAAAAAACATAAAATTACATATAGGTAGTAGACAATCAGGGTGGCGGAAGGGCCGGGCGGCCACCCGAGGTGCTGACTGTTCGGGCGTTTGGGGGTAGGTACTAAAACTTGATCCAAGCGCCATATTCTGTAATTTTGTGTTTTCATCTAATATACTTAAAAAATAGCCACTCAAAATGAAAACTTCACAAGACAAACAACTTTTACTGTTTTTTTTTTTATATGGATATTAATGACTATTAAATTACTGACAATAAAAGATCTCATAATAATAATTTTCAGTTCTCAGATTGAAAGGGCCATGGCCCCCCTGGAAAAAATCCCTAGTTACGCCAATGATAAGAGCATATTTTTCAAAATTGAGCCCATTCCATTGGGTCCCCGAAAATTATAGTTTATCTATAGTTAAATAGAACTTCTAAATAAACATTTTCACTAATTTTTAAAACTATCAAGTCTACATAGGTACTTATTTAGGAGGTGCTTTACCCTTCGATCAAAAAAAAATCAAACTAAAAGATCGGGATGGTTCTGCTACTATCACATTAAAATGTGTTTAACGTTGTTAATTATTAATTATACCGATAGGCAATTTATAATTGTTCCTTAGCGCGCGAACAAATTAAATACAATTTGAATTGCTTCGTCACCTTTTAATTATACGGCATGTCGTATAATACGTGTTCGTGTTAAAACTTCCCTTTGCCAACAGTGCCAACCACACAGTTAACCCTGCAGTAGTCTTGTAAATCACCCAGCAAACAAACCAATTATTAGTTTAATATAGAGCGTATATTATGATTAATTTTTAACAAATATAAGAGAACCGGTCTTTATTTTTTACAATGGGAATAAACTCGAAACGATGCACCGTTTTTTTTAACTTCCCGCTAAGAAAATTGAAAATTTTCAAAAATAGGGGGAAGTTATTGATTTCACCCCGATTTTCGAAAATCGAGTTTTCATCAGATCTCGACGTTTTGTGATCCTAGGAAGCTATTCTGACTATTTGTACGATGATGTCAGTATGTCTGTGTGTGTGTGTGTGTGTGTGTTTAGACAATAATTTTTTCATGCTTACGAGTTACAGTGAAATTGATATGAATTAAAATAAAGTTCTCTTCCATTTTTTATGGGCTGAGCATTTTTATCAACATGTACTTAAGGGTTAAATGGACATGTCCAAATTCTGTGATATAGATCTCTTATGCAATAGTAATTTACACCACCTGTTGTAAGAGCTAATCGTACGAATAATCGTTTAACGGCCCCTGCGTTTCCACTGCATCGCGCTTTTCCCCCTCCCTCTCTTCTAACCGAACTGTAACACAACTGAGTACTGACTTTTCGAAGACTGTGGAACGACGCGGACGCGTTGAAATTGAGGACTAGTTTATCCGAATGAGTATAATTATGTTGTGTTTTTGAGTGTTTATCTAAAATTATAGGGGCTGCAGCTTTTCGATGCATGGCGCAAGTCGGTGCACTAGGTCTTCAAAGAAAACGCCGAAATTTATAAATAAAAAAATTCGACTGATGACCAGTCCTATACTTCCCACCTAGTAAATATTTGCAAAAAATAAACACTCTTTTTTTTATTCTTTGACTAGGCCCAAATAACCTTAGCTGTTGGTGGTCTTTAAAACACAATTTAATTTTTATTCTTTGAAAAAAGCATGGCCCTCTTTTTTGTTTGGTGATCTATTGATGGCTAGCTTAATATAGCAAAAATCATGGTTACCTTGATTTACGTACAATTTTTATTTTTTTTAGTAAAATATTTTTTTTCTCGAAAACTATACATTTTAGAGAAAAAAAATATTTACATTTTTTTCATATTATAACATCTAGAATTCATTTATATTTTTTTTTACCTATGTTAATACGTGACATTGAGGACGTTTTTTTGAATATCTCAGGATCCACTGAACCGATTTGACTCAAAATCTAATCAGATCTAAGTTAAAGGCTGATAAACACAATAGAACAATCGGCATGCCCGTATGTTGTTCCGTTCTTAAGATATCGAAGGCGAAAAATTGACCACATACACACACACACACATACACACATACACACACACATACAGACATCAGTCAGAAAATGATCTTAAACGATTGCTAGGGTCTCAAAACGTGAAAATCTGTTAAAATCTCGAAATATTGTTTTCGGACTGAATCCATTACTTCCCTACCATAGTAGAGGTGGGAAGTAAAAAATTCGACCAGTCCTATACTTCCCACCTAGTAAATATTTACAAAAAATAAACATTCTTTTTTTATTCTTTGAAAAAAAGCATGGCCCTCTTTTTTGTTTAGTGATCTACTGACGGCTAGCTTAATATATAGCAAAAATAATGGTTACCTTGATTTACGTACAATTTTTATTTTTTTTAGTAAAATATTTTTTTTCTCGAAAACTGTACATTTTAGAGAAAAAAATATTTACATTTTTTTCATATTATAACATCTAGAATTCATTTATATTTTGTTACCTATGTTAATACGTGACATTGAGAACGTTTTTTTTAATATCTCAGGATCCACTGAACCGATTTGACTCAAAATCTAATCATATCTAAGTTAAAGGCTGATAAACACAATATAACAATCGGCATGGCCGTATGTTGTTCCGTTTTTACGATATCGAAGGCGAAAAATTGACCACATATACACACACATACAGACATCAGTCAGAAAATGATTTTAAACGATCGCTAGGGTCTCAAAATGTGAAGATCTGTTAAAATCTCGAAATATTTTTTTCGGACTAAATCCATTACTTCCCTACCATAGTAGAGGTGGGAAGTAAAAATAAATAGAATTAAAAAAAATGTAAAATGTAATAAATTACTTGTTTACATAGAATTGATCAGACGTACATGAATAAATTTTCGTACAAAGGTGAAAGGAGGCACCACAATTATTAAGGCCGGCACTGTGTCAAATGCTCGTTATTCGCACAAGGCACAGGGCCGTAGTCAGATTTTGATCTTATAGGAAGAGCCCGATGTTTTTAACTACGATAGAGGAAGTTTAGGGCAATGTAAATTACTTCAGGAAGGACGGCAATGGCCAATGGACGTCGCTGGTTACGCGATTACCCCACCACCAAAACTTCCACTCTCAATTAAAATTCTAATATGGCTTATATCTGTAATATAAATATTGTATAGCTAGATGACCTATAAGTTCCAAATTAGATCGGCCTTGATGTCTAAAATCGGTCCAGGAGATTTTGCGTGATGACCGAACAAACAGACCGAATTACTATTTTAATATCTTAATATATAAAAATTTCGTGTTACGATGTTTGTTCACGCTAATCTCCGAAACCGCTCATCCGATTTTAATGAAATTTTGTAAATACGTATTGACAACTTGAGAGATAGGACAGTTTTTATCCCGATAAGTGACCCTCAATTTTTTTTTATTGCGAATTTAAGGATTTTTTATAGGACAAAGGGTCGTTGCAACAAATGATTGTATTTCATATTATTTGCGACATTCGAGTGAATGAGCAAAGCGAATGAGTAGTGTATTAATAAAATTCGAGCGAATGAACGTATATAGCGAATGAGAAATGTATTAATAATATTCAAGCGAACGAGCGAAGCGAGTGCGTAGTGTATTAATAAAATCAGTCCGGCTATTAAAATATAAATTCTTAGCCTCTGGGAAATTCTTAGCATCTGGGAAATTCCTAGCACCTGGGCTTTCTTAGCACCCGGGCGAAGCAGGGACGGGTCCGTTGGTTACTTATCTATATATATATAAAAGAAAGTCGTGTTAGTTAGTTAGTTACACCATTTATAACTCGAGAACGGCTCGACCGATTTTCATGATCTTTGATTTTTTGGATTTGTCTCCGCCCTGGCTAACAGAATAACTATTAAAACATCGGAAAAATTCACCCGGGAGCGAACGAGCGAAGCGCGTGGGTAATGTATTATTCTGTATATATATATACGCATATATATATTGTATATAAATCATACCACCTGAACGAGCGAAGCGAGTGAGTAGTGTATTGCAGTTCGGGCGAAGTCGGACCGGGCCGCTAGTTATATATAGATACTAACTGAAATAGCGTTCTTCACACGATGTGAATCCCCAATTTTAAAACGACATACCCGTTTCCAAACTTAAAGAACGGGTATCGAGTGCAGTCTTTCCAGAAATATACACATACGTCAACGTGTGTTCATGAGTCAGTCCCACTGCCCCACGAGTCGAGCAACGATCGTCAAAACGTTTTGTTTTAATCGCTCTGCTAATTACCCACATTCCCTCTGACTTACAGTTACCACACCATACTGAAGCAGTCGCATAGAAACGATACGGAACACTTGTGTCCCAAGAACTTTCGTAACTTCGTTAAAGAAGGAGTTAAAACTTTCACCTGCTTAATAATTTAACATTTCTTTTTCTTAAGCTTGATATATTCATTCATAAGTGTAGATAATATAGTCAAAATATAAAAAAAAATTTGGCGTGTAGTAGTCACACTCGGTAGAAGTGAAATTTAATTATAAATGAACTTACTGAAAAAGTAAATGTATCAGATTCTGTCTATACGTCTGTTCCTGTACTTTCTATATACACATCCGCTAAGTATTAAAAAATAACATTTTTTTACTGTAGTACGTATACATTTCGAAATGTTTATTTTCACATATTTAGATACTTAAATTAGGGTTCTAATAAATTGTAGAAACGATTTTTTAATATAATAAACCGTTTTCAAAATACATACGGTTTTAGTAAACGAACGTCCGCTTGGTGTGGACTTTTTTATGTATGACTACGCATAACTTTTTACAGAGTAGTCCGATTTTGACGATTCTTGTTTTATTGGATAGGGTATACCTCGAAGTTGGTCTCATATAAATTTTAATTAAATCGGTGCAGTAGTTCGGCTGATTTTAATGAAAGTGAGTAACGGCGTGTGATTCCGTTAAAGTAAATGTCACTTTTTGACACATCACACAGCGTAAGAAAATCAGTTTAATAAAATTCTGCATTACCTCGAGCTAAGAACTGTCACTTCAAAACTTGCAATCCAACTTCAACAAGGTGAAAAATATTTAATAACAAATATTTTACTTTCGCAACACGTATAAAGCCATCTGCCGACAACTGTCAACAAACTGCAAATAGAATTTGAAATGAAAAGCGTCAAATGAAAGTAAAAAAAATATATTAACAGAATATTTGATGAATAAAAAAAAATATATTGCGATCCGAAACCCAGGACCGAACCAAGGACCTTTCAATTTCCAGTCAAACGCTTTACCGCTAAGCCATGCGAATGTTATTATAAAGCGCGCATAGTGCAACATTGCCGTCTGCTATTATACTGTACAGCAGCATTTCCCAAACTATGATACTGGTGGGTATGATACTTTCAAATAAAAATAGAATTTTGCAAATCGGTTTATAAATGACGTAGTTATGAGGTAACAAATATAAAAAAAAATACAACCGAATTGAGAATCACCTCCTTTTTTTGAAGTCGGTTAAAAAAGTTCTTATTCTAGTCGCTTAGATCTATTCATAGGCACCCCACATAGCTACTTTCAAAAATTTTAATTTTTTACCCGCTTTTTGACATAGGTATACGGAATCTCCCTAAATATAAACCAATCAAAGAATTGCCTAGCTTTAAGCCATCAGTTCACACACTGTAAAAAATGGTTGTAAAAATACTTTGAAAGTTAAGGTAGAATTCGTTCGATTTTCTAAGTAATTTTACATTATTATTTATTTTTACACAGAAAACTTCATAAAAGCTTGGACTTTTACTGTAAAGTTAAGTTTTTAAATTATAAAATTACATAATTTGTGCAATATTCCAATAAAGTGTGTAAAAATTACAAAATAAAATGTATAGTTACATACATAAAATGGATGAATACAAAACAAATTAATGTAAAATTAGTAACCACGCATGCGCGATGTGTTTTCATGGAATCCACGCGATGTGGCGATACCATGTTTGCGACGCCATTGTCTCTTTGTGTGCCTATTACCAGATTAATCGCTGGCTACAAATGGACCATCGATAATCTATGTAATCGGCCTTCTCATTTCTTACTGTGCATAATCTTAGTCAATTTCATTATTGTAGCATTTAAGAGCTAGAAAGCAGTGGCAGACGGATAGACAGACAGAGAGAATAGTGAGAACAATAGGGTTCCATCCTTTGGTTACCACAAAAAAAACACGAGATGAGATGTCGAAATACGGAACCATATCGTTAAATATGGGACACACGGTTACATTAACCTTGTCGTTTATTTATATCCTTAGATATTCAACTGTGATTAGAGTTATTTTGGACTGAAAAAAAAACAATTAGATAATCTTAGTGATTCCCAGTCACAGTGTATGTTATATTATGCTATCTAACCTACAACATTGAACAAATTTAAAGACTTTTAAACAAAATGTCAGACGCATTTCAACGGACTGGCGTATCATTCATAGAAATCAAACATCAAAACAATTTTAACATAAACACAGTTTAAAAAGAAAATTAAAAATACTCAATTTCTTTTTAAACTTCATAAAAAAAATCTAGGCGACATAAACGAGTTTTCATATTGCGATGCTCAACAACCTTGGTTATATTAATACATTGAAACTCTTTTTAATTAACAGTTTTAACTTATAAACGAATGATCTGCTAAATTTTTTTAACAGACTTAAAAAAAACTAACTTTAAAAAAGGAATGCCTCTAAAAAGGATGAAAAAATTTACTTTTACAGTCACCTTCTCTATCTACGTTTAATTTGAAATGTATGCACGGAAACAACACTATGGCTGCCTATACTTATAGAGAAATAAGTATAATTGAATGTAGGTAGGAAAGTTGATCGTAAAAATAAGGCAATCTTTTTAGACTCATTCTGATTCCTTTTTGAAGTGAAAACTTCCTTAGGCGCGCTTTGCCTGGGCTGTTAACAACAGTGATGTGAAACGTACCCAACGGTGACAATCGGGGCTACTCGGCTCAAACACGAACACGTATTTGCAGTATGTTGGTAATAATTTGTAGTTCATAAGTGTGCTAATAGATGACACAAAAACTTAATACGAGTAAAAAGTAATTTGTAGTTCACAAGTGTGCTTACAGGTGACACTAAAACATATATTTTGTAGTTCACAAGTGCTCTAACAGATGAAACTAAAACTTAATATTATCGTTAAGGTATTATATTCATTAAATTTAATTGTATACGCCGATTTTAATATATTTATGATTAAATTGTGTGATTAAAAAATTATATATATATTTTAAAATTAGAAAATCTGAAGTTTTCACTTCTGTCGTGTGGTCATAAGCACACACCCATTTTTTGAAATCAATTTACCTAATTTTTTTTATCGTGTGTTGCGGTATTAAAGTTATATTATGTTTAGAGGTTCTCGAGTAGTTTTATGAAATAGGTACTCAATTTTTCAAGTCGAATACATGGAGAAAACTTTACCGATTTTTAACATTTTCCAATATCCAGATTTTTTCTAAACTCGACGGTCGAATACATTCACTACTACTTACTCGACTTATACTCGATTTGTTAAGTACCTATTGGTACACCCCTAATTATTTCTTCTCTGAACACGAAACGACAAACACAGAAACCCGTTCAGAAGATATTTTTGACACGTCATGCGGGGACGTTTTTTGTTCATCAAATCGTACAAAAATAAAATATATCCAAACATAACTCAAACGATTTAATGAACGTAGCCAGCGGATGTTTCATTTTTTCAACATGAAGGATAAACGAACTAAAAGTGCCTTGACCTGTCAAAAGCGAGTTTCTGAACAAGCTGTATATAGTTACTAGGTATACGTCCTCACCAAAATCCACGTTGTGTTTTATTATTTTTACTATTTTTATTTTTTTTTTTTATTTTTTTTTTATTTTTACTATTTTTACACTATTTTTAGAAAGATGTCTGTGTGTGTGTGTGTGTGTACGTACGTACGTATATATGTCCATTTCTTTCTAAGACGAAATCTCGAGAATGGAGTACTTTAGGGTGCCAATCGACGCGTATTAACGTAAATATGATCTAAAAAAATTTTTTCAAAATCGGTTCAGCTGTTCTTTTTTTTTAACCAAATAGACTCCAAAAAAGTATATTTTACACAATATCTCGCGAATAAAAAATTATATCGACTTCGTAAGGGTGTCAATCGAGGCGTGTTAACGTCATTTTGATCCGACATAAATTTTATAAAAATCGGTTCAGCCGTTTTTTTTAATTATTGTTAAAATTAAATAATAATTATGTTTTAATGATTAAAATGTTTACTTTTGTGTGTAATATCTAATTTAATTATTATTATTAAATATTTATCAAACTGGAAATTCGTCGTGTGGACCTCAAGGGTCGCACTTTAGTCCTAATAAACGACCCACCTCACGGCTTGTTATGCTTATATTTTTCCAGAAATATCGGTGAAACTTTCGTAACGACATTAACAGTGTAGTCACTGAGGTAAAATCTATAGAGGACGCATACCGTATACAACTGCTTATACAAAAAAATTGAAGCTAGGTTTGACATCACAGGTCTCCTCAAAGATGGCGGCAAAACACGGTATGGATTGGGAATATTATTCTCTTCTTCTTCTCACATATAAAATCTGGCTTCACTTTTAAACGCTCATACTTCCTCTATAGCTTTAACCTCAGTGGGTGTAGTCTTGAATCTTGATCCGTTAACTCGGTATCAACTGGATATTTTTAGAAATGTGTTGTTTCGACTTCATCTTGTAAGTCTCAAGGTTTGTTAATTTGTAATCAGATTTTAATTTTACCATACATGAACTAGATCAAGTAACTAAAGTAAGATATTGTTCATGAAGACTCCGGCCTCTATTTATTTATTTTATTTTATTTATTTATTGTGGATTATAGACGCGTCGACAACTAAGGTCATTAGCGTCTTAATTACCTATTAAAAAAAACCCATCTATACAATAGTACCTCTAAAACAATAGTACATTGCACCTCCTAAAGTTATTCCTTTATCAATACAATTGGTACTTCTGAATACAAGTATACACACTTGCATACAAATACAACAATACACTTACAGTAGCTTCCATAACTTTCTTTCATTTTAAAAATAGAAACAGTTGTCTAAAATCCATGCTAATAACAACATCGTTCAAATAATGTTCATAAATCATAATTTCACTATAAAATGTAAGTATTTTGAATCTAATTCATTAATTTATCTTTATTTTCAAATACTGTATTATAACTTGTTCATTTTAATGTATATATGTACAACATTACAGAATATCACTGATGATGTCTAAAAAGGCGAAACGCTTAGTATAAATAAAACTCTTTCAATATAAATAAATTGGTTGCAAAAAACTTCTAAAAAACCCTTTAATTACCTGCATTAAATAACAAATCACTTAAATCTAAATGACATCACAAAGCATTCATGAGCGGAGGTGGGATTCGAACCCACGACCGCTAATCGTTACACCACACTGTCTTCTCTCCGGCCCCTACTAAAAACAGTTATTGGCATTGCTACAATACAGTAACGTAGCTATGGCAGGACAGTTCGTTGCAGTAACTACTAGTTAGAAAAAAACGCCGCCTATGATTGCCCTTGGAATTACAAATCACGCCGCTACTGACCGCTTGCCCACTCTTCTTACTGCGCAGATTCTCCACCTTGTTACTATCTTCTTAAAACGATACTACCCTACTTCCCACATCCCCATGTGAGTGGATACGTTGTTTCGAAAAAGAATTCTTATTCGCCAAAATGGAATATGATAAAACGTTGAGAATCGAAGTGTAACCGAAAAATGTGTATCTTTACTCTGAGTCAATAGGATGTTTTCAAATGATATTTCAAAACCTTTCTTTCTCAGATATTTTCGTTCGAATATTTTGCACCAGAGCCCGAGCCCCATGAAGCTCCTAGCTACGTTACTGCTGCAGCCTGCAATACAATCTTCACAGGCTTCCAACAGCATTCTAGTAGTAATATAGTATTTACTATTAATTAGTGACAATGGAAAAGTGGATCGTTGTACATCATGGACACAGGGTGACAGGACATAGGAAAATATAATATGTCCATGTTGTACAATGTACATGTGTTTGCGTTTGATTTTCAATAATTATAATAGTTGATTATTTTTGGTAATTTAATTAATATTATTTTTCAACTGCAGCTTGTATAAAATCGATTGACAAATAGTTCGTGCTGGCAATTTCGTGAGATATTGAAAGGGAAAACATTATTAATATTGTTTCATGTTAACAATGCAAAGTATGTAGGCATTTGTATATATAGTTATGGTCACAATACAAAGTGACTTATGCCGAATTTAAACAAAATCATAAAAACAGTTAATGAATTTCGTTCTATTAACGTCTATGAGATAAGAAGGTGCTTCAAGGCATAAAACCGATTACCAATTCACTACGCAACCTACAAACCACAATAATATTTTTAGAGTTCTGTAGAAACTAAGGAACCCTAGTTTCGTCATGTCCGTCCATAGAATAGAATAGAATAGAATGTTTATTGTTTGTGTTTAACCATAAAATATCTGGGTGCCGAGCTTTGCTCGGATGCGTTCAATGAAAATAGTACTTGTATGCTGTGAGATATTATTTTCTCAGAATATTATTCCGAAACGAATTTATTTCTGAAACATAATTTAAAATAATTGTTTCTGTTAAATATTTTAAATACCTATGTGTATTTTTAAGCGTAAAAACTAAGCATCAACTTGAATCAAGCATTTTTTCCTGTAAATATTACCGCCGTTATTGTTTTGTTGACTGAAGAACTCGCAAAAACCGATTTTCATAGATTGAATATCTTGTAAAAATGTTCGAATCAGCTGAAATTTTGCTTGGCCGTTGCCGTTTCAATAATCCATTTTTAAACATTGATTCCAAATATCAACTTTATCGAAGTACTTTTTCTCTGTGATGTCATCTTAGCAACTTCCAGTAAATTTCAAATATTTTTTTGCATAGGAGGTACCTACTGAAAAACTCACAAAAATCGATTTTCGAAGAAATAGAATTCATATTATATCTTTTAATAACAAACGTCAGACTATAAACCTGCGCAAAACTTTTTTGCATGCATCTTCACCATAGTTTTTAAAAATCGATGTGTTTTTACAGGCCGCCGTGCAAATTTTTAGGCAAAACTTTTTTGTATGTATCTTAACAATAGTTTTCAAAAATCGATGTGTTTTTACAGACTCGCCGGTTTATCATTATTTACATATTGTACAAGACACTTCTTATATTAGTGTTCATTTACAGTTTTAACTCTTGTGATATATTATATAAAATCTATGTAGAAATAGGCTTCGAATCAATCTGACAATTGACCGAGCTATAAGCAAAAAACCCCTTTTTTTAATTGCTCCTCTCTGGGACCAAAATTCCTACCTAGATCGATTTCTCGCCCCAAAAAATCCTCATTCTGTAAATTTCATCAAAATCGTTAGTCGTTTTTGAGAAAAAAAAGTCTAGGTAAGATTATACGTCATACTATATTTAACGTACATATACATATTTTATATATATAATATAAAAATAACATACCTATTTATTTAAATATTAGCTAAAACTACTTACATAATTATGTTTAGATTTTATTGTTGTTATTTTTTTACTTTTTAGATAATTACTGATTATTTTAATAAGTTAAAGATTGACTGTCAAAGTAATTTTGACATAAATAATGAAAATAGTTTGTTTTTTCCAAAGCCTACTTACAAAACGACACTGTTTTATGACGTTAAAAAAACTGTTTTTTAAAATGATAAAATCGATAAAAAAACGAATTTTTCCAGGGATGAGACCTAGCTAGATCGATTTTTTGCCCCCCGAAACCCCTTTTCGGTAAATTTGATCAAAATCGTTAGAGCCGTTTTCGAGAAAATATTTATATAGATACATAGAAACATATATACAAGATTTACTCGTTTAATAATATAGGGGGATATGGTGCACAAAAGGTCAGAAATAATTAATAATTCTGATGTGCATGATTATAACACTAGGCAAACAACAAAAATACACATCGATAATTACAAAAGCTCTTTTTATAAAAAATCGCCTCACTGTGCTGGGTCGTATTTGTTTAACCACTTGCCTAACTTTCTGCAACAGAATATGACCACGATTACTTTTAAAAGAAAACTTAAAATATTTTTAATTCAAAATTGTTTTTATTCAGTAGCGGAATTTTTAAATTGTAAATTTTAAATATTTATTTGATATGTTTTGTTTTTTTTAACTTTGTATGTTTTTATAATTGACAATGTTATGTACTCTTTGTATGGAACGACTGCAATATATTACTTACTTACTTACTTACTTAATAAACGTTAAAAATAAGGCACATAAAATTACATAGGTTAAAATTGTAAAATACGATCATTTAAGAAATCGTGATTGTTAAATTAACAGGGAGATCTATGGCATATGGACGGACATGACGAAACTATAAGGGTATATACCTATTAAGATAAAATTTGATATACGGACAAAACTGATGACCCAAAAACAGAAATGACGATATTTTTGGAAAAATAATTTTTTGGACTTCCTCCTATCGAGTGAAAAGTGCACTCAAAAATTTTTTTTCACTTACCCCATTGAGTGAGGTAGATATTTTATTTTATTTATTGTAGATTATAGACGCGTTGACATCTAAGGACATTAGCGTCTTTCAGCTACACTAAATAACATCACAAAACATCCATGAGCGCAGGTGGGATTCGAACCCACGGCAGTCCAGTCTAGAGGTTGCGGCACCAAGCATGCCTACCACTAGGCTCCGATAGGTAGATAGATAGATAATTTTATTAGTCCAATAATACCAAAGTGGGGCTTGAGAATAGCCGAGAGTGTAGCGGCGCTGTTGTTTACATGGCGTTGCTATGGTTCCTCTATTACAAGTCCCCAGTTCCCGAGTTCTAGCCCGAGAGCTGGTAAAAGTGTCAATTGGATTTTCAATTTATTATTAAAAAAAAAAAATAATGAATTGAAAATATGAATTGGTGCTAGGCCCAAATAACCTTAGCTGTTGGTGGTCTTTAAAATACAAAAAAAAATACCAAAGTGTGGACAAGTCAACATAATTACATACAAATACAGCACTTGATTGCGATGACATAATTTTTTTTTTAAAAGCGACCCTTAGACGAACAGTATTTGTAGTGTAAAGTACCAAAAAACTATTTTTATCTGGTTTTTGGTGAAGGAGAAAAGTCAATAATTGTAAACTACACTTTTTATTAAAAACAAGAAACAAACACTAAAAACTATTATTTTATAAGTGCAGAATATGTTTCATAGTACAGTTAGCGTATTTTACTTAGGTAATTAGAATAGAAATAATTAGTGAAAATTGAGAATTATTTGACACACACACGAAAATCAACAACTCAACACAGTCGATTGAAACTGTAGCAACCATATTAATTTAGAAATTAGTTACACAAAATATTGCAAAAATAGATATTTTAAAACTCAAGTATTACTGTATTTCAGTATACTGACAGTACAACAATATTTGCCCTCACACGATCAGTATTACTGTCAGTATTGTACAATACTGACGATCAGTATTACTGTCAGTATTGTACAATACTGACGATCAGTATTACTGTCAGTATTGTACAATACTGACAGTAATACTGTTCGTGTGAGGGTAAATATTGTTGTACTGTCAGTATACTGAAATACTTTCAGCAATTTGAAAGTATTCTATCAGTATTGTGGGCGGAGTTACTTTATAGAAGATATAGTATATACTGGTCGTGTGAAAATATTTTGACAGTATTTCATCGTTCATCAGTATCAATAGTGCCATGATGGAGTATGTGTCGACGCCGGTCTCTCCAGAATCATATCGGAAAAATCGTCGTGTTAGAGGTGAAGAGAGCTAGGTCACAAGTGGTGAAGGGGTGAAAAATCGTTTCATCAATGAAAAAGAAATGTGTCTACCCATATAGCCTCCTTTTACACCTTACCGAAACTTAACCTTAAAATTAAGTAATCGCTTGTATCTCTTCACCACTGCATTCTTCGTTGTTTTTCCATTGATTTGGTGTAGTTAACTCATTTTTAAAAAATGTGGCTTAGCTCTTTTCACGTCTAACACGACGAAATACAACAGTGTTGAAGCTGGCTTGCGACAGTGAATACTGAATATTGACAAATATATTGATCGTTTGGGTCTGATGAAGAATAATGACGAAATACTGTCAGTATCGAATACTGACAGTAAAGACTGATCATCTGAGGGTCGCTTAAAATGCAAAAAAATGTTGAAAGAACCCTTTGATTTTTACCCTTCAGTTACCAAAAAATTTGACATAAGCTGATTTGCCTTGTGTGACCACGGATTGTATAAGTATCGCAGGCAGTTGTATATAAAAATCTGTTCAGGCTATTTTTACGTGCATTGCGACAATAGGTGCGTTTGGTATCAAGGTGTAGTGTAGTGTAGTGTAGATAATTTTTCACTGAAAAGTGTAAAAAGTTCACCAAAAGTGTAAACTAAATGTACACTTGTAACAAACGGGCTAGTGTACATTCTGAGTAGATTGTACATGCGCATTACAAAATAAATTAATGACAGATTGGCTGAGTTCATTATTTCTAGTTTTTACAGTTTTTTTTGGTCGTAAAAATGTTAAACTCGCTGCCATATTTATCTTGTACCATTACATTTTGAAGCTCATTCATTTTTAAGAGACAAAAAATGTAAAAAATTGAGTACGAAAAAAGTATCAAATCTGTCAAAGCGATTGTCAATTCAGACATATATCACGTGACCTACACTACACTACGTGCACCTGCTCAAAAGTCAGGACTAATAGTTGTTACACTTTTAGTCCCACACTGAAATAACAAACAGATCAGTTATTTTACACTTTTGTATAACAAACGTAATAGTCTCAAAAGTGCTTACACTCTTTACACTACACCTTGATACCAAACGCACCTAATATAAAGAAGTAGATTTATTTATGTACTAGACTTTACCCGCGCCCCGCGGCATCGCTAGCGTTAATGTGAATTTTGACAGAAACTTTAACATTAACGCGAGAAAGAAAAAAATTATAAATATACATGTCGAATTGACTCATTGAGAATATTCTCCTTTTTTGAAGTCGGTAAAAAAAGATCCTTTTTCAAGCTATTATGATAAACTTTCTTTCATAGTGATGTATATATAGTGATTGAATCACTGTACCTACAATATAGATGACTGAATATATGTTGATAAAATCAATTTAGAAAAAATACACACAATTAATTTCGTATTTAGAAGCCCTAAAAATGTATTTAATTGTCGTGAATAATCTATTTCTGTTAGTAATGAATTGATTAGTAAAAACTTTAAATTGCCTACCTGCAGCCAGATATTATAACATTTCTTTCATGTTTGACGTTTGTAAACATAGCGCGTTAATAGCTGTTACATCATTATTACTTTTTCTTTACAATTTATTCCACATTTAATTAAATGTCCGACAGATAAAATTCGTTCTGCATCATGTATATTTTCTTGGTTTGGGTTATCACCAACCTAAGTTATTAATTCACTCAAATTTAATAGCATTTTAATCGTCAACACTACTATCACATAAGTAATTTTTTTTAAACTGCAATTTTTTGTCGGCCATGTTTTTGAAGCCACTCCCACATGTCAGTTCCCAATAGACTAAATAAAAATATCAAGCTGAAAGGCGTAGTAAGTTAAGCTTAGAGTCAAATAATATAGGTAATCATGCAGAACTTAACAAATATTTCCCCGTTTTCGGAGGGAGGGGGGGGGCAAAGTTTGACAGCTCAAAAAATATATTTGTATTCGGTCATGTGGGATAGAGCGTTTCTTAAAGATCTCAAAACTATTTTTTATAATAATTTTATGGTACATAGTTCGTGAAAACGCATCTAGAAAAGCGCCCCCCCTCTCTATTTCCAAAACCAGTAGGTACAGCTGATATTTCGAAAAAACGATTGATGTTAGAGGTTTACATAATATAATGCATACCTGCTTCACAGAAAAACTATTACGATGTTTCCAACAGCTACTAATTTTAGTTTTCGAAATTCAAAGACAAATAATGGTACGAAACCCTCGGCGCGCGAGTATTTCCCACTTGTCCGAGGTTTTTTTTACTCTCAGCTGTCAAGGTTATTCAAGTTTCGTACCAATTCATATTTTCAATTTATCGTATATAGTTTATAATAACAAATTAAAAGTTTCAATTATTTGCGAGAAAATTACTTACAGTATCTTATTTAGTTAACAATTAGATTAACAATCAATATTGTTATTACTTCCTATACTGTACAAATTCACTATTTTAGTGAAATTAACATAAGGACATCAGACGATATTATATAAGAAAAGATTAAGTGTACGCCATGGGCACCGTGGAGTAACTGGAAAACTTGCCCGACGCGATATTGGGTGTTCCGGGTTCGATTCCCGGCGGTGCATTTAAATTTTTCTTATGTAGCCTTTCTACAATAATTAATAAGGGCATGTTATGTCGATTAATATCGTCTGATGTCCTTATGTTAATTTCACTAAAATAGTGAATTTGTACAGTATAGGAAGTAATAACAATATTGATTGTTAATCTAATTGTTAACTAAATAAGATACTGTAAGTAATTTTCTCGCAAATAATTGAAATTATTACTAGGCATATCCGGCCTATTTTGAGAAAAGCAACATTCATTGTAGTGTTGTTATAAAAATAAAAATAATATTAGCTCTCGCAGTTTGTGGACTTGCGGTGTATTTGTGCTATATATAAGAAAAGATTAAGTGTACGCCATGGGCACCGTGGAGTAACTGGAAAACTTGCCCGACGCGATATTGGGTGTTCCGGGTTCGATTCCCGGCGGTGCATTTAAATTTTTCTTATGTAGCCTTTCTACAATAATTAATAAGGGCATGTTATGTCGATTAATATCGTCTGATGTCCTTATGTTAATTTCACTAAAATAGTGAATTTGTACAGTATAGGAAGTAATAACAATATTGATTGTTAATCTAATTGTTAACTAAATAAGATACTGTAAGTAATTTTCTCGCAAATAATTGAAATTATTACTAGGCATATCCGGCCTATTTTGAGAAAAGCAACATTCATTGTAGTGTTGTTATAAAAATAAAAATAATATTAGCTCTCGCAGTTTGTGGACTTGCGGTGTATTTGTGCTATATATAAGAAAAGATTAAGTGTACGCCATGGGCACCGTGGAGTAACTGGAAAACTTGCCCGACGCGATATTGGGTGTTCCGGGTTCGATTCCCGGCGGTGCATTTAAATTTTTCTTATGTAGCCTTTCTACAATAATTAATAAGGGCATGTTATGTCGATTAATATCGTCTGATGTCCTTATGTTAATTTCACTAAAATAGTGAATTTGTACAGTATAGGAAGTAATAACAATATTGATTGTTAATCTAATTGTTAACTAAATAAGATACTGTAAGTAATTTTCTCGCAAATAATTGAAATTATTACTAGGCATATCCGGCCTATTTTGAGAAAAGCAACATTCATTGTAGTGTTGTTATAAAAATAAAAATAATATTAGCTCTCGCAGTTTGTGGACTTGCGGTGTATTTGTGCTATATATAAGAAAAGATTAAGTGTACGCCATGGGCACCGTGGAGTAACTGGAAAACTTGCCCGACGCGATATTGGGTGTTCCGGGTTCGATTCCCGGCGGTGCATTTAAATTTTTCTTATGTAGCCTTTCTACAATAATTAATAAGGGCATGTTATGTCGATTAATATCGTCTGATGTCCTTATGTTAATTTCACTAAAATAGTGAATTTGTACAGTATAGGAAGTAATAACAATATTGATTGTTAATCTAATTGTTAACTAAATTAAAAGTTATCTGATTTTAATTTCGTGTAGGGTAGGTAATAGACAAGACATGGAAACGTCGACAAAGGTTAATTATCATCGATATTCTTTTTTCATCAATTAATGTCGAGTTCACTCGAAAATGGAAAGGCTACCATACAATAATTCATTGAGCTTATAATAACTACGTTAAATGTCACGTCATTACAGAAAAGCTTCACAACATCAGAGATCGTTAGGACGACCGCCTCGTTCTTTAATATAATATGGCGTTATCATGGTTTGTCTATCACAAGCCCCAAGTTCCCAGGCTCTAATCTGGGAATTGGTAAACGAATCAATTAGATTTCCAGGTTATTATTTAAATTATTAATCCGAATATAAAGCGGCCTCGAATTTTTCATTAAGGATTTCGGAAAAATTTATTGAACATGAATATCTATAGTTTTGTAGGAAAATTTTTTTTATTACTGCCACCTCTGTAAATTTCTATAAGTATAAATATAAATTATTATATGTGCAAAACTCCGGAATTTTAGAAAGCACGATAGGTTGAAAGTGGTGCTGTTGAAAAGCTCTTTAAAAAATAGGCAAGATTTGTAGGAAAAATGATTTAATTACTGCCACCCCTGTTAAGTAACAATCGTTTGAAATTATTAAATCAAAATTTCATAATAACGATCGAAATCGGCATTAAAAATCTAGGAACCTTAGACATTGTCACAAGTGTTCAAACTGTCTTCCATTTACTCTTTAATACATACTATACTAAGCTCTTCTGGTTATACTGTGAGTGTACTTCTTCAGAGTTTAATGATCGATAGATAGGTAACTAGATTTTAAATGCGGACTTTTAAAAAGTTCGTTATTATGACATTTTAATTTAGTAATTTCAAACAAATATTCCTTAACAGGGGTGGCTGTAATAAAAAAAAATCCGTACAAAACTTGCTAATTTTTTAAATATCTTTTCAATAATACCACTTTCGACCTATCGTTACATATATAATTCCGGAGTTCTGGACATTCTGGAGCAAACTAATAGGGAAGCCGACCTTCCCGGAAAAAAAATTTATCGCCATTCGATTCTTTATTAGGGCTTTTATAATAAAATTTTTTGACTACTCTCTACGACAAGCCGTTTTCGAAAAAAACGACTGATACGGGTGGTCGAACTCACCCTGTATATAAAAGAACTCTGAACTGGTCGAAAAACATCGAGACAATCTATACTATTATATAAAATTCTTTGTATGTACCTATATGTTTGTTTGTTTGTATGTTGGAAATAATTTAAATTAAAATCTATTTTGATTTTGATGATTTTTTTTAAATGTTCCTTATGATCCCAGAAGTGCTATAGGCTATGTTTTATTCAACTTTTTAAATTAATTTTTGAGTTAATTAATTAATTAAATGTTTATTGGTTCTCTACTACTAACAAAACGTGAAATTCTTTTGCATTTTATAGCGTATAGGTGGAATCCTACTAATATTATAAACACCACCAGCCCGACTTTGCTTCGCAGGGGGAGAATTTCTCGTAAGGGTAATTTTGACATTTTCATATCAAATTTCTGCCGTTACAAAGCATGCAAAATTAATTTTGTTTAATGATTTAGATGCAGAATTTTATGTTCTAAAACTATTATTTGAAGATATTTTTCCTAAAATAATTAGGGAAGCAGGAAATCGCGAAAGTTTGATTTTACGGGTTAAATCCCTATGTGCAGCAGTCACGGTCACCACTCACCACCCTGTATATGCCTCTTTAAATTATAAGTAGTACTACTTAGGTATAGCATAGTAATAGTAAATAGTCACTATCAATTTGTTAAAATTATAACAATTAGAATTTGGAAACAGTCTTTCATATCAGAACGCAGTTTTGCAATTTCTTTAATTTTACGTGACTTTACTAACACAAGATCTTTTTTGCACAGACGTAAACTATGATTGTCACCAGGGCCGCAGTAAGGGTAGGGCGGAGGGGGCGACGGCCCCGGGCGCATTAAGCAAGGGGCGCCGAAGACGCTGTATTTTTTGACATGAAAAACGACAATGATTATTGCCAGGCTAATTACAATTCGACAAATATAAAATATACAATAAATAATAATACTTTTGCAAATAGGACTAAAGAAAGAAATATAACACTTATTATTAATTTGTATTTCACATTACGTATTTAATATTACAAAAGTAGCAAGCGCAAAGCAAATGCTTGAAACATTAAATGAAAATATTAATAAAATGTCACATTTAGAGTATTACAAACAATTCATTATTTGGGTTTAGTGGAAAGCTATTCAAACATGGGAATAGCATATAGAATTTTTTCAACAATTCCCGTAACCACTACTTCATGTGAGAGATAGTTCAGTAAACCGAAGCTCATAAAAAATTATTTACGATCATCAATGAGTCAGAAACGGCTAACGAATTTGGCGATAATTTCTATAGAAATATATTATATAACTAAAAGTGCGAGTTGTTGGAGTCGATTCAGCGCTATTTTGTTATAAATTGACTTAATATTAAACGAATCAGGTCGAATTTATTTTTCAAAAATTTCGCAAATTTGTACAAAGAGGGGGGTCTTCTTACTTTTGGCATTTTTAAGAAAACTCAAAAATCTCTTAGACGCTGTTTATATATCTTTGAAACTAAAAGTGCGAGTTGTTGGAGTCGATTAGTGAACATTTTTTATGTTTTTCAGTTGGTTGTGTTGGAATATCTTATAAAAATCTTGTATCATGCATTTTTTGATTTTTATTGGGGGGGGGGGGCGCAAATTGAAATGTTGGCCCCAGGCGCAAGATTTCCTTGCTGCGGCCCTGTGTATATGCCTCTTTAAATTATAAGTAGTACTACTTAAGTATAGCATAGTAATAGTAAATAGTCACTACCAATATAACAATTATAATTTGGAAACAGTCTTTCATATCAGAACGCAGTTTTGCAATTTCTTTAATTTTACGTGACTTTACTAACACAAGATCTTTTTTGCACAGACAGTAAACTATGATTGTCACTATACAAAACAATATGAGTGAACGATAAAAACTGAATAGATAAGTGCTTACCGTTTTAAATCCCCGATACATAATTCTGATCTCCTGCCTCGTAAATTTGGTTTGTTTACAGAGATCCCCCAGAGCCACAGGTATAGGTTTGGGGACCCTCGATGACTCTATCTCGAACACGGTTTCTTCAATCGGTGAATCCGGTGGGGTTGCCATCTCACTGAATTAAATCTTTAATAATTAACTATTAACGTTTATCACAAAACACATATCTATAATATATATACAAACAGATTTTATAAATAATTTTCTCATTAATTAATAACACAGATTTTAACAAGTTCCAACACTGAATCGTAACATGACACCGAGGTTATATTTTTTAAACTGTCATAATAGACATTGTTTTTAAACATTTCACGAAGGAAAACGTTTGGTGTTTACACAAACATTATATATCTAATTATAGGATGTATTTACAAAATATTTTGTAACGAATTCATTCCGCTAATTTTACTGTCCACACAGCAGTTGTGCCAAAATGCATTTGGAATATTGTGAACGGTGTCTCCAAAATAAGTGCAAGACGGCTGCATTATTCTCGTTTTGCATTTATTATAAAACCTTGGACCAGACACGAAAAACATCGTTACGCCACTTATATAATTCTATTGCATTACAACAACAATTGGTTATTTACAAATTCGTTAAGTCACAAAACGGTTATTGATAACGGTTTTTAGGCCTTAAATGCAGGTTACGTTTTTTCATTATAATAGCGCACTGAACTGTTCATTTCCACTATCTTCCCACACGCACACTAGTCGTAGCTCACAGCCAGGAAACCGGCTTCTGTCTCCACAGTGATATGCCATCCCGAATCCCGCAGAGCTAACGGGACTTGCGCAATGTACATCGAGACCGTATAACTCTACCTTGCATCGTAGCTACTACTGATTAAAAGGTGGCCAAAAAATCAAAAAAATGCTAGGAAAACTCCGTAATTAAATTAAATGAAAGTACAGTGGTCACTCGGAGTTAATATTTATTTATTATAAATTTACTTACATTAACTTATAAACTACACAAAATAAACTAACAACTAACTTAAAACTACAAATATACTACAATCAAGCTTTCGACCTTAATTAGGTCCTCTTCAGGATACTACTCAGGATACTACTCAGTAGTATCCTGAAGAGGACCTAATTAAGATCGAAAACTTGATTGTAGTATATTTGTAGTTTTAAGTTAGTTGTTAGTTTATTTTGTGTAATTTATAAGTTAATGTAAGTAAATTTATAATAAATAAATATTAACTCCGAGTGACCACTGGACTTTCATTTAATCAAAAAAATGTCCTGAAAAAAAAACAGGTGATTCGTTGAAAGTAAACGAGACATTATCTAATGAGAACAAGAATGAGAAACGTTTGCGAACGTCCGACTTGTGCAAAGTACTGCTTAAGGTAGTTGTCGTACTATGGGCATAGTGTCAGAAAATTCTAAATTTTTGTATGCTTATTAAAGATACTATAATACAAATACCATTAAAATTTGAAGTTGATTGACCATCTCTAACTCGAGATAAACTTAATTAAAGTTCGGATAATTAACACGGAGAGCATAGGAAAGATTATGTTTTTGACAAGTTTTTTAATTTAATAAAAAAAAGTAACAGTCAGAAATTTTCAAAAAACTAACTGTTCGTTGATGTTTTTGTTCTGAGTTTAAAAAAGAAAATCCAAAAATTATTGACCTTTTTATTGTTGAGATATAATAACGCAAAATTCAACAATTTATGAGATAAGATTGACATTTTTATATAATCCAAGCGAACAAACTAAGTGAAATATGGGTAACTATGTGAACAACAGTTTAGGTACAATCTCTAACAAAATTTTTTTACATTTAACACTATACTTATTTATTGTTTTACAGCGTATTATGAACGAAACTTTTGGATGATATTATCACAAGACAACTACCTTAATAAATATACACTTTTTTGGTGCAATCTCTTTTGTTATAACGCGTGTTTATATTACGCGAATTTGCTCGTACGCGCGAAGATAAAAATAGGGAAAAAATCATCAAAATTAGGAGCTGCCAATACTTTGCGAATTTCGTTTCCAATACAATGCGACAATTTTATATTCCGAATTTCCATAGATAGCGTGGTGATTTTTAGAGGAACACATAGATCGAACCCCACGTAAGTTTTAAAACATTTGAAATTTAATTATAACCTGAAGCGAAACAGTTGAAAATGTGCCTGTCTTATTCATCATTAACATTTAAATAAGTAATATAGTAACACCATTATAATATTATTAAGATAAATATTATATTATAAACTAATGAACCGCCCATTAAACTTTAATCAAATAAGACGTATTCCCCATTTAACTTTAAAATTAAAACTAATACCTTTAAAAAAAATTTACATAGTTTAAGACCTTCACAAGGTCGCAAATGTGATATTGAGTAATACAATTTTACATTTCTAGAGAGGATTCGATTAACACTGCACATAAAATACCGATTATGTAATGACTAATAAAATAGACTTTATGTATTAATACAGCAACAAGAACAAAAAAATTATGCTGTTCGCAGCTTGTGAAAAAGTAAAAAACGTAAGCGTTCACTATTTACACTCTCCCAAGTTCCAGCCTTATTTTTGTGCTTAAGTAAATAATAATTCAAAGATAAGGGATTAGAGGACTGTGTGGTCTTTGGATCAGACTGTCGTGGGTTTGAATCCCACCTCGCTCATGGATATTTTGTGATGTCATTTAGACCCAGCTTTGATATTTGATGATACTGCTCAGATACCTTATACAGGGTGCTGAATTGCTTTGCAGGTAATAGGGATTTAACCCGTAAAATCAAACTTTTGCGATTTCCTGCTTCCCTAATTATTTTAGGAAAAATATCTTCGAATAAAAGTTTTAGAACATAAAATTCTGCACCTAAATCATTAAACAAAATTAATTTTGCATGCTTTGTAACGGCAGAAATGTGGTATGAAAATGTCAAAATTACCTCAAAAACAGATAGCGATAGCCATAGAACTTGAGCAAAATGATGACGTTTTAGCTGTCAGAATAATTTCTAATCATTTTGTTCAAGTCGTGGCTATCGCTATCTGTTTTTGAGATAATTTTGACAGTTTCATATTAAATTTCTGCCGTTACAAAGCATGCAAAATTAATTTTGTTTAATGATTTAGGTGCAGAATTTTATGTTCTAAAACTTTTATTCGAAGATATTTTTCCTAAAATAATTAAGGAAGCAGGAAATCGCGAAAGTTTGATTTTACGGGTTAAATCCCTATTACCCGCAAAGCAATTCAGCACCCTGTATATTATAGTGAAGCCGCCAAAAGTAATATTCTCTAACCTCTTGTATATTGCGTATGCTCTGTATCAGAGATTCCCTAACTGTGCGTCGCGACGCCCTGGGGCGTCGCGATGCCATCCTAGATGAGTCGCGAGATGATACGCATAGGTCAAATCGAAGTACAGGTCACAAATAAATTTAGAAAAAGAAATGAGAGTAGAAATTTCTAAACTTCAGCTCCGATTTGAGAAATCAAGCTCAGAAAGCAAGCTCATCCTTCTCATTAAATGTATTGTTTGTAGTTTTTTATGTTTTCTGATTATTAGAATTTATTAGAATCTAATAAATACCTAGATTAATTAAGATTCTAAACTCTTTGGAGTTTCCGTTGAATAACAAAGTAATTTTTTTGTCTGCTAGAGCTACACACAGGTATCTTCTTTTTGAAGGGTGTCGCAAAAAAATTGCAACCTGTATAGGGACTCGCAGTAAAAAAAAGATTGGGAACCCCTGCTCTATATAATATGTGGACATATTATACAATTGGATATATACCTTTTAAAAACAAATAAATAATAATAAAGGACTTAAAAATATTGAAAAGCTTTTTCAGTGGAGTTGACGTAAAACCATCTAACATTCAGAAGGACATTGTGTGGCCTTAACAAAAAAATTTTAGGCCTGTAGCGCTTCAAGAGGAAGCCATTAGCTTTAATTTGACGCAAAAATCTATTCTCGGATGAAAAATATGAACGGAAGCGTGTAACAGAGAGGGTAGGGGGCTAAAGTAAATACAAAATAGCGTCAATATAATACAAATTATATTTGAATACGTAACAACCTACATGTTTTATTCCAATTTTGGAACTTGGGTGAAAAATTCGAATTATAAGTTGATTAAAACATTATTGACACTGACACAGCATCGAGTACCCACCAACCGCCAATTAGAGAGGGGCCGAGTGGGCACGGTCGCTCCCTGAGTACCGTCTGACCACCCCTAGAAATAAAGATTAAAAAAAGTTGTGTCAGCTCCGACGCTCGACTGGAGTTTACTCCTTAAAGTAGGCAAACATACATACTTACATGTGTATACGGCTGTTACAAGTATACACATACATTGAAAGGTGCGCAAGGTAGGTTACGCAGAAAAGCGTTACGCTTTTTTGTTAACGCTTGTGTAAATTTTACTCCTCATAAAATGTCCATACCGGGCGCCTTATATGAACATTGATTCTTAAGGAGTAAACTCCAAAAAAATAATGCGTTAAAATCACCCCCCTGCCCCTAGTTTAGAAGAATGTTACTTGATGTAACTCTGAAGCCTAGGGGGTAACCTAAGTGATGAATCAAATCCATCCCTGCTGCAATAATTAATATCGAGTGATTTTTGACTCCCCGCATCTTATGAAATTGAGTGAGTTTTTTCGGCCACCAAACTTGTGTTTTCTTCCTCATAGTGTTTCACTGTTTAGGCTGCCTGTTTCAACTTAGTCAAATAGGTAAACGGGTGGAAATAATAATAAATCTGTTCTTTATTGAACTAAGCACGCAAACTAGAGCATTATATTGGATTATGCCACTTTCAACCATCACGTTGTCTACGACATTCCACCGTGTTATATTACTACTGCAGTGCCCTAACCTTGGGAGTTAAACCTGTGTCCAGTACAGCAGTACTGAAACATAATAGCCAATCATATTTGATATTTGTATAAGATGAGTATGGTAGTATCAAATTTGGAAGAGGGCGTGGCTTCGTCTGCAAATAAACAGCCGCTACCCACAGGGCCCTCTTTTCCATTGGTCACTCTGGGCAAGTGCCCAGGGCCCCGCAATCGATGGAGCCCCCCTAGTTCCTGCCAGATCAGCAACCGATATCACAGATATTTATTTTGCGAAAATCAAACGATTTATAACAGAAAAAGCTAATCTCAAAGGTAAAAAGGTACCTCTACAATAAACTTAGATTTTTAAGCACTAACCTGCGTACAGTGCACAATGCTAAAATAGTTACTTTTCCGGATTATATTAAGTATAATTTATACCTATCCATTTATTGTGATTGTAAAGAAATAAAAATTATAATTTAAAAAAACTAAAAAACACGCTTTAATGAACTAAAAAGTAAAAAATAATTAATTTTATTGTAAAAAAGCGTGGGGTAGTATGAAAATATGATACAAAGCACCCCACGCTTTTTTACAATAAAATTAACTATTTTTTACTTTTTAGTTCATTAAAGCGTGTTTTTTAGTTTTTTTAAATTATAATTTATTTTTGCTTTTTAGTCCTGGAGTTCCTGGTCAGGATAATGGGACAAACTTATGGAATTATTGTATTGTAATCGGTCCTTGATAAGTGTGCAAAGTTTCAGTTCAATCTGAAGTTTTTTGCTTTTTTTTTTAGTCCTGGAGATCCTGGTCAGGATAATGGGACAAACATATGGAATTATTGTATTGTCGTCGGTCCTTGATAAGTGTGCAAAGTTTAAACTAAATCTGACCGTTCAAAGTTGGTCAAAATCAAGTTCAAAGAAGTCGGTTACAAACTGACAAACAAGCAAGCACATAAGCAAGCAAGCACGCAAACATACAGGTAAAGCTAATATAAGCGTGTTAATAACAGTTGAATAAATCTAGAATTTTGCTTATCTACCCCTTTTGCCTGTTTTAATAAAATAGTCCTCTGTCATAGTCATAGGGGCCCCATTATCCTAAAGTGTCCAGGGCCTCCGATAGGTTAAATACGGCCCTGGCTACCCAATCTTTATTTTCATTTTTGAAGTGAAAGCTCAGGTAGGAGTGATTCCGATCGACAGTGCGTAAAGAAAAAACGTGACGACATTGATGTTAGGAGAAAATATACATTATAAATACATTATACAACCGCGGTACTAGTATAGCGGAATTAGTTAACTCACTAACAAGTAGCAATAAAAAAAAAACTCGGGTCGCAGTGCCAAACCCTGCCGACAATATAGTGTATTTGCTAATACAGGCCTTGTGGCTTTAATACGTGAATTTAGGTTTGTTTTTGGACAAAATAAAAAATTTAACCCCTTAATACATCCCTGAAAATAATATTTTTTTTCTTAATTTCAATATTATTATCAATGCAATCTCTGTACCAAATTAAATACATCCTTCAGTAAGTAAATCACTATCCGCAAACTAGTGTTTTCATAAAATTTGTAAGTCCGGTCCTGTCGGGCCGATTTTATTAAAATTTTAGCAGCACATTTTAATCTTTACTAAAGAGTTAAATTTCAATTTTGAAACGATTCTGACCAATTTTTCGGTATTTTTGGGCCCAAAAACTTTTTGGAATCCCTAAATACAACCCTGAAAATGGTCCGATCGGGCCCATTTTAAATAGGCTTCTTGCGGTAATGGGTTCCAATGTGTGTACCAAATTTCGTTTCAATCGGTTAAGTCTGTCGAGAGTTATCGTGTACACACATATATATATAAATATATATATAAATATATATATATATACATACATATATACATAAACATTTTCAAAAATGGTGGCAAACTGTTCAGGAGGCTATGAAACGTCGAGAAATTTTGGTCCGACCCCTAGGTCCCGCCATCCGACCGACGCCAATAGTGTATGTGCCATTTATTATGGCAAATACACTAATAAATGAAAATGATACATTTTTAGAGTGTTAGGTCTCCATGTCACTATATGAATAATAAGAAGTATTAGAAATACCTTGTATTTTTAAATTAAATTAATCACACCTGAAGATGGCAACTCGTTGCTGAAACGCGTCGTGTTAACAACAGATGAAGTCACAAGACGGACACCAAAACATACAAGGTATTTCTAATACTTCTTATTATTAATACTTAAATGAAAAGTCTAAAAGACGTTTTCTCTGTTCCGTGACAAGGAAAGCGACTTTTTGCCGCCTGTGCCGCTGGTCAAATCAAAACAAATTTTTCCGCACGTCAATAATTAAAGTTTTGTCAGTTTATTAAAATTGATATTTTTTTAAATTTTGTTTAAAATTGTTTAATAACATTCATGATTATGGTCGTAGACCAAATTGTCCCCACAAAATATAACAAGGAACAACGGTAAAAATAAAATTTTTAAGCCCATTCCGTGAAAATTGTTTAAGGAAGAAAATTTTATCAAAGAGAATACAGAGAGATACGGAAGATGAACAAAAATAATTTAATGAATTTTCATTCAGAAAACAATCACCGCGCCGGAAGCCCGCAAGGGTACGTGAGTAATTAATTATTAATTGTTTTGTGTAATAAAATATGGTATATTAATTAAATTGTTTCGACTGTCTAGGGACCTCCACAGGGTTTAATCCAGCCATTGGCGTAACTATGGGGACCAAGGGGGGCCAGCCTCCCCCCTCTGGATGCTGACGGGCCCCCTAGAATAATTACGGCACGTAGCTCAAAGTGCTGACGTAAGAATAAAGAAAGTCGACTTAAAATAAATTATTACAAACTATTGAAAGTAATAAGAATAACAAACATAAAATTATATATATTATAGGTAGTAGACAATCAGGGTGGCGGAAGGGCTGGGCGGCCGCCCGGGGTGCTGACCGTTTGGGAGTACCAGAACTTGAGCCAAGCACCATATTCTGTAATTTTGTATTTTCATCTAATATAGGTACTTAAAAAATAGCCACTCAAAATGAAAACTTCACAAGACAAGCAACTTTTACTGTTTTTTTTTGAAATATGGCATTTAATAACTATTAAATTACTGACAATAAAAGATCTCATAATAGTGATTTTCAGTTCTCAGATTGAAAGGGCCATGCTCCCCCTGGAAAAATCCCTAGTTACGCCAATGAATCCAGCACTGGCTCCCAACTATTAGGGCTATCTGGGCGTCGTACGAATTCATATTTTCAAGAAAAAATGGCATTTCAATAACGGCCATTCGAGGATGAGGAACCCTTATTAGTTATTATTTCATAGTATTCCATCTTTTGTGTATGTAGACGAATCCACGCCGTCATCTTCCAGTTTATTCAAACTGAAGTTCTCAAAATCCGTTTGGATTGCCTACACCTAAAAACACATACTTTTTAAGCGATGCCAAAAAACAACACTGGTTTGCTAGGTTCCGTTTTAAAATGGCCTTAGTTTTCTATGTTTGGTCGTAAATAAATTGATAATTTAATGCTAATTTGTACGGAATTACTGAAAACTAAAAGATAGTTCTTTCTTCATTCTTTTGTAAGACGCCTTCACAGTTCACAAATCACAAGTAAGATTTAAAAAATACGCTGAATTGATTCCCGTTGCTCAAAATTATCTATCTCTTTTAGTTTCGGAGATATAAGCGTTTTTTAAAATTTTAATTTTGCGCTATAAATTCGCCCTGATCTGCTTAATATTAGACATAGTTATAGAAAAAAAACACGCTGAATTGATTCCCGTTGCCCAAAACCATCTATCTCTTCTAGTTTCGGAGGTATGAGAGTTTTTTTTAAATTTTAATTTTTCGTTATAAATTCGCCCAGATCTGCTTAATATTAAGCATACTTCGCTTTGATCTGCTTAATATGAAGCATACTTATAGAAAAATACGCTGAATCGATTCGTGTTGCCCAAAACCATCTATCTCTTTTAGTGGTTGCGCAGATCTTTGCATATCTCTACCGAGAATTTTCGCATGAGAAAAGTTGGACTATACGGCATATTCCCTGCTGTTGCTGTATCATTGTGTTGACAAAAAACATTTTCATGCATTTAAATCTAAGCGCACGGAGTGCGCCGGCCAAGTTCTCGCAACAAGCAAAACCGAGCGCAACTGACAACTGTGCAATATTTACACGAACCATTTCGAACCCTTTTCGACCCCCTCTATCTCCGAGGTTAGTTGCATTACAGGACTGAATTTTTCAGGGGGATTAAGGTTACCAAAAAGAAGCAGTATTCCAAATTTCATAGTCTGAAATGATTTCAAAGATACGAATGTCCAAAAATCACAATTTTTGGCATTCACTGACCCACTGACTGGCTGACTCATCATCAAAAATCTAGGGTACTTCCGATCGAGTTAAAGCTTTGAAATTTGAAACATAGATAGTGTTCAAGGTGATAATTACGAGAAAAATCTAAAATAAATGAAAATCCAACATAGCGGATTAAAAATTCAAAATGGCGGATTCTGACACGAATATTTGCTGTAACTAAAAATCATTTGAGTTTATAAGTATCTGAACAAACAGTTATGAAATCCCACCAAAAACATAGGTACATGTAAAAAACAGGCTTAGCTCTCGTCAGGACTATATGTTTTGTTATCTGAAAAAAAAATATAACTGAAATATACAAATTATGCCAAGTTCCTTGCTTACATGTTATTGGCAATGTTTTGATAAGTACAGAAAAATATTGTGTGAATTGATAAATTTCCAGACCAAACTTGGCAAGCTTTCAAAGGTCCCAAATTTGCTCAGTTCTTTAATGAAAGCTTGCCAAGTTTGGTCTGGACATTTATCAATTCACACAATATTTTTCTGTGCTTATCAAAAGGCTGCAAATAACGTGTAGACAAGCAACTTGGCAGTTGGCATAATTTCTACATTTCAGTTTTTTATTTTTCAGATAACAAAACACATAGTTCTGACGAGAACTTGGCCTGTTTTTTTACATGTATGTTTTTGGTGAGAAAAAATGTATAGGACGAAGATCGATGACGATAATAATAAATGAGCAACGAATTCTCTTCCCGATCCAAAAACAGAGTTTATTTAAAATAGATTTTTGAGTCGGGAAGAGGCTAGTTACTCATATATTTTATTATAATAAAAATATAACATCAACAAGGGCTCGTCCGGGATTTGAACCCGGGACCTCTCGCACCCGAAGCGAGAATCATACCCCTAGACCAACGAGCCACGAGACAAACTTCCGAAAATACGTCACTTGAAACAGAGACTGTTTTAGTTTATTTTACTTACATTAGATGACTACACATACCATTCATTTCATACGGTTTGCTGTCAATTTGACAGCTGATCTGAGTTTTATTTGAAAATTGAAATGTCAACCTCAAATTTGAAATCTGTAGTCGTACCAGGAGAAGCATCAGAATCTGATAATGAAGAAGAAATACTGCCAAGAAAGGTAAATATAATACAAAAAACAATGTTACTGTGTTGAGTTCGTACACTGAATTTATTCTTTTTTGTTTTTAATGTCAGGTTATGTTTGTAGATTTCACCTGTTGCAAATTCTGCAAAATCAGAAATTAGTAAAAAAGGCGCAGTAATTAGTGGAGAAGCGTCAGAATCGGAAGATGGTAATATAGCATTAACTTTTTTCAATATTTTTTTTAGTAAAAAATGGAATTTAAAAATTTTTCTAATCATAAAACGTACAAATGCCCATATTTTTGTCTGCTATGACAAGTAATAAAAATACTATTATGTATTAATTATTACACTGTTCTCTTTAACTAATAGAAATACCCTCTAAAAGTACTTACCATTTATAGATTAATCGTTCTGTTATTTTCTAAAATTAACTTGCTTTAAACATTTTTATTTTTTAGAGGGTGGTAGTATAAGTAGTGCCGTATCAGCTCTTCAGACATCAAAACTGAAAATGCATTCGACAGAAACAAAACATCCTTCTGATGAAAAGTATGATTCGTTACTTCACAAAAAACTACGTAAGGTTTAGCTTTTTCTTTTATTACAGTTCTATGATAAATAAAGCGTCTTACGGAATGTCATACATAGGAAATACAATAAACAACTCTGGGTAAGTTCGGTTTTGCACTCGATTGATCGAGCTGAGCGAACAGATTTTTAATCACGTGACAAGCGAGCAAATCGAACCATCTAAACAATTCCGAACATAATCTAGCAGATTTTTCCAAACGTCAGAATAAAATGGCTCCAGCAAGTTAAATTCTTATTACTTAAGCCTAAATATATTCTTTATTGCTCCTCATTTTGATTTAATTCAACATTGTTATAATAATAAATCATGATTCATAATTTTCTTCGTTTTATTCCTTTATTTTAAAATTAATAGTACTACCGGTTGTTAATTTTTTCGACCCATAGACATAATAAATATTTTATTTAATCATTCTGTGCGATATAGACTTATTGGTTATTACTATTCTTTGAACAAATATTATTCGTGTATTTTTACCTATTGAAAAATTACCTCATATAAATAAACTTCGAAATTTATCCATTCTCACAAGTGTTTCCGCTCATTTTTAAAATGAATGCTCTGAAGATGGTTAAATCTGCTTGCTCGCTCGCTTTCCTCGGAGCTCATAGAGCGTACTCGATCTCCTCCAAATTTTAAATCCGAACGCAGGATAGAGATCTTTCAGAGCATATAAATGTTAAATTCGAACGCATTGGAGCACTCAGATTGATCTGAAGCTCAAAATCGAACTAACCCTCTATCACTGTCTCACTTCACCTCATCAGACCGAAAATGTTCGTTTTTCAAATACTTTTGAAAACCAATCCGACATTAGCATTCAGACTTTCGTAATGTTAATAATTTATCCGTTTATGGCATTCCGTGGAACATAAGTACATAAGTGTACGTAGCGAATTACCATACATAACACCTAATTACTGTATCAGACTTTTGTTTTTACATATAGGAGAAAAAAACATATCTCTTCGAACAGGAATATGCGATATAACGCGCCGAGTCATAGAAGAAGCTGAAAAAGAGTTGACCGCGACAGACCAACAATTATTGAAATCACAACTGACACTTCAAGCTGCAATTACATCACTACGCAGCTTACAACAGAACGCATCATCGGTCAGAACTAAGCTACAAGATACTATCAATTTGAATTTTTTACCAAATATTCACATACCTCACTCAAATCAAGTGTAAAAATAATTCATCAGATTTCAGAATAAAATATTATGTGATGCACAGTGCACTCTCACTTCTGTGTCTCTTTTGGGTTTAGAAGATACTCTTGCAAATAAAAAAAAATCTTCAAACGTCTGTAGCTTAAAAACTAAGTCTCATTTCGCACCAAGCCAGTCCAGTCCAGTCGCGTCTAGTCAAGTCACGTCAATATTTCCTTTCGCACTGAATATGTCGCGTCAAGTGATGTGCAAAAAGTATCAATTCGTTACTTACTCCATTCTGAGTGTCAAGACTGGGCTGACTGGCATTAAAAATTCAACCGGCTGAGTCACAATCAGTCTTGACGCGATCGGACTGGACGTGACGCGCTTAGTATGAAACCAGATTTACACATTGCCTTTATTTCAACGATAAGTTAATATGTCCAATCCAGTAGCTTCCGACTTGACTGGAGGACTGGTTTGGTGCGAAATGAGCCTAGAGATGATTGTTTCCTTGGCTTATTAAGTATTAGATGAATTATTGTCTTGTCGTGTAGCAATGCTGTTGTTTACATGGCGTTACTATGGTTCCTCTGTTACAAGTCCCCAGTTCTAGCCCGAGAGCTGGTAAAAGTGTCAATTGGATTTTCGATTTATTATTAAAAAATAATGAATTGGTGCTAGGCCCAAATAACCTTAGCTGTTGGTGGTCTTTAAAACACAATTTTTTTGTAGTAGTCAAAAATATTTTTGAGATTTTTTTTAAGGCACTCTGACAAAATCTAAATTTGCGCTTAAAAAAAGGCATGCTGATAACAATGGGCACTTGCGCACTGCTGTCTTTTGATTTAGAAATTGTTATTTCAAGTTTTTTTTTACAAATTAAAAAATCCTGTCGCTTCAAAACTGAGACATACAGAATTTTCCTTTTAGTTATTGTAATCAGCTGTCTTCTGTAACAAAGGTAATTTTGAAAAAGATCTAAAGGTGTCGTTTCTTTGATTTTTGGAAAAGAGACGACAAAATTCTGTCAGACATTTTTCAAATGAATCATACTTGTAGAAACAAGCCAAAAAAAATATTCCATTTTAGATAGGATATTGTTTTAAGAAAATTTCATTTGCACCACTAATTCCGTTAAGTAAAAATATTATGTACCGTAAATTACTGAATAATTGTCAAATTTTATTTTACTATTCAAGCATAATTATTAAGACAACTATATTAAACATTTATAAACATTTACATTATTATTTTGTATAACATTAATAAAATATTTAACAATAAATATTAATAACACAAAAATTTACTTTTTATCACTATATTGACTGTGAGCTTTCTATTTTATTTTAAACAATATTTATTTTTGAGTTCTTCCAAATACTCATCAGATTCTGCGGTAGTTTCGTCGACACCTAAAAATAAATTACAAAGTTTTGTCAACGATATAAAAAAATAGAATGGTACATTAAAAAGGTCCCTCTTGTTGCGAGTTATACTTTGTTTTTTTTTTTTTTAGTTGATAATTGACTGGAATAACCAAATATGCGCCACAAAATTCGAATTAATATCTTCAAAACGTTTTACAATTCATGTAAAAAAAACAAAAAACACTGAAATAATAAGACTTCAGCTTAACTTTCTCAGAAATATAAAATCTAAAATTTTTTTGTGGAAAAGTACTCTAAAAAATAATTAAAAAAAAAATGAATATATTCCTCATAACCCTTTTAAATGATACCCCACTCAAAGATAAATAAAATATTTTTGGGTTTACACATTTTATTCCATAAAAACGATGGAATTTTTTTGGTAATATCGCAACCGGGAAATCTGTGGGTCGCAAGTCTAGCTATATTTCAAGTTTCTGGGTTTAACCGTTTGAGTCTCACTATAAGGTTTCAGTTTATTACCATTTTGGTACGGAATTCTAAAAAGGACAACGATAATAAACTGCTGTCATGATTAATTCATCATTTATTATTCAAGTTTTTAAAAATAAAAGGTTCTTTAAGTGAAAGAAACAAAATTACACACCTAAGTTAATTCTGTATTGCTGCAAGGTTTGGTCCAGTTGTGTTCTGTATACTTCCGACAAAGAGTAACCAGTTTCCGATTTCTCGTCGGACATTAAATTGGCAGTGGAAGTTGAAGTGAACTGTTGATTTTTTTCAGGCGAAAGAATATTTTTCAAGCTGTGGAATTTATTTTTATTACGGAAACTTACAAATTTTTCAAATGTATCAAATGAGCACAACAATTTTTTTTTAAATAAACGTTTCGCCTTTGTAGGCATCTGCAGTATTTTAATTAAGTTTTAATATGACATACAGGTTTACAAAAAGTGATAAATAACAAATACCTTGGGCTATCTGAAACAGGTAAAACTCTGCAGAGTAATTGTTGTCTTTTTTCATCTGCTTTTAAATCAACAGTTAAGGTTAAAGACGAATACTTTTCTTTTATTTTTTTCTGTTCCTCAGTTTTTTCTGTAAAATAAAGAAAAACATCCTATAACAATATGATCAATAAAACCATGGACGGGATTTCTTAATTTTTTCGGAGGGAGGAAGACAATTGAATAGTATTCATTTAGAAAAAACTTCTAGTTAATGCTGAAAGTAATTCTGATAAAACTTAAATAAACATTCAAGTTTTCTTTTAACACTGGGGGGACAACAGCCCCCGTTACCAGTCGATTACGCCGATGGATAAAATGAATAACAAAATAATTAAAAATATCATTTAAATGCACTGGGATTGATAAATTCCAAATAGAACTCGCAAATTTATTTACCCTGCAGAACTGTTTGTACAGCAGCCAGTTCGTTAATGAGTCTTTGCTTATCTTCTTGGAACTGAAGTTGTATTTGGTCGCGCAACGCGTTCAATTCCTGCTGATCTCTGCTAAAATCAATATTGAAACAAATTACATAACTTCCACATGTTTGGTAATTTAGATAATTAAAAAACTTGTCGGAAGTGAGCACTCCCTTGGCACGTAGGATCAATACGTGCCAAGGGAGTGCTCACTTCCGACAAGTTTCTACATTGTTTTCAAGGATCAAATTGTTCTATTTAATTATAGCAACTTCGATTTAGATAATTAAACTGAGGGCGTTAACATACTTTAAGAACAAACGCAATGAGGGCTACCAGGCTTTTTTCTATTATCAGATAGCGCTAGTGGGAAGTGAGGTATAAAGTTACTAGATTTAGTAACTTTAGTAAGATATACGTCACTATATTTTCCACTACCTGATGGCGCCACAAGCAAGTAAATTATCAGTCATTCAACCATTTAACGGCTAAATCGCAATTTTGTATTTTTTTTATTCATTCCTTAATCATGGACAAATGAAGAATGACTAAACACAAACCGTTAATCTCTAAACCTTAGGCATACCTTGCATGCTACTAGCGCCATCTAACGAATAAAAAATGTAAGCATTTGACGCATACCTCACTTCTCACTAGCGCTATCTGAAATAAAATACAATCAGCTCTTTTGAAATGTAGCGAACAGACCTGTATGAAAGGTGTTAGGTCATAATACTGATTCAATTTGATCAGTTCCAATTTTAGTCCCAAGGTTGCGCCACTTGTGATTACTGAACTGTTTTATTAGATTTTTACAAAAATTACACTTTACGATGAGCCATCTTCAGCTCAGTCTTTGGCACAGTTGTCCCTCTAATCCCCGTCGCTGGCCCCACAAACAACCCTTCTAGTCAAAACAGCTGGTAAAATAAAAAACTATTTACTCACTTTCTGTATTCTTCAGTCTGCATTTTTTTTACCCGCTGATCCCACTCAACTTTCAATTTTAACTGTTCCTGAACTTGATGTAACTGTATTTCCAAAGCAGAGCGTCGACTGTTTTCCTCAGCAATCTTAGCTTGCAACTGAATTATTTCTTTTTGAAAGCATTCTACAGACGAAATAAAAAAGTTCGTATCGATAGAAGTATCCGACCTTTGATTACAAATATGTCTCTCAGTTTCCAACTTCTCTCTTATATGATCTAGTTCCTTGCGTAGACTTTGTATAGTTTCGACATTTTTCTCCCATCTTTCTCTTTCCGGCGATTTATCACTTAACTTCATATCGTCTTGCATATTATGACTAAAGAATTCCTTAATAATTAATTTATTTTCTTTAAAGTCAGTTTCCGATGGGAACGTGTAATCAGTCTTGTTTGATACAGAAACAAAAGAATCATGAGCATTGAGTTTTTTGTCAATACTAAAAATCTTTTTTGTTAAATAGTTTCTTTCTTCGATTAACTTTTCTACACTGCTGTCTGGCTTTTCAGTTTGGTATTTGTCTCCTTTAGAATTAAAATTTATTGTGTAAGGTGTCATCAAAATATTTTGCGGGAAAAGATCTTTCGATTCAATAATGTTTGGCAAAGCTGGAGTCCAGAATTTCTTACAAGTTAAACTCATTTTCGCTGGTGCACACGCATATAAATCATGATCACAGGTTAAAAGACTACGTTGAGCTATATTTTTAGAACAACTGATTTCGTTAACTTCCGACAATGCAAACGGTTCTGCAAAAACATTTGAAGCAAGATTACATTCTTGATCTGTTTTCATTTTTGGAATATTGACACTGCACGTGTTAACGAATAAATCTTTATTATTGCTGTTTCTTTTTTGTTTTTTCTCTTTTATCGCCGTCTCTTTTCCACTACTAATCTTTTTACTCTTTTTTAACACTGGAATATTCGTTTTCATATGACGCGTTGGTGAACTCGAATTATCCGACGAAGATGGAGACGATTTCGATGTTCTTTTTTTAATCGACTGTGTTTTTGATGTTGAACCATTTTTAATGGAATCATTTGTTTTCAAAGTACCACGCAACGGAGCCTTAAGTGAAATTGAACGTTGCATCTCACTGTTGGGTTTATGCGAATTCGTATTTTTTAAATTCGTAGTTACATCTTTGGTGCTTGCGTAATTTTTATGAGAATTATGACGCGTTTGTCTATCCTCCACGTTGTTGTTCCGTTTATGTTTAATGGTTTCAATGGGACCTTTTTTACAATTATTTTCAAAACTAACTTCAGTTTCGACTGTTGCACTTTCTTCAAACAAACCAGTTTCATTTTTACAATCGCATGTGCTTTCTTCGTTAATAGGTGAAGATGTAACAGACTCTGGACTGGACTGACCATTACTAAACTTTTCTATAGTCTTTCCGGATATTAACGCAGTATGGGAATTATAACTATTATCGGCTGATATTTCACTGGAATCACCGGTTGATTTTACAATTTGATACTTCACTTCGGCTTTCAGCTTTTCAATAGCCGTTTTCAGTTCAATATTTTCCAATTTTACTTTTTCTACCAAAATTGTAAGATCGTCAATTTTGGAAGGCTTTATATTTTGGCAACTACATTCCAAGGCCGTACTTAATTGTTTATTTAATTTTTCCATATCGCCTCTTAAACTATTCCGTTCTATTTTTAACAAGTCAAGTTCCCTTTCCAATACAGCTTTTGCACCTTTGATAGCGATTAGTTCTTCTTTATTTTTCGTTTCTTTTTGTGCATTATTTTCGTTGTCTTTTAATTTGTTAGACAATATGGCTATTTGCTGTTTCAACTTTTCATTTTCACTTTGAACATTTCTATTATCCTCTATAAAATGTTGCATTTCCGAATCGACTTTTTGAATTTTCTCACTGCACTGGCATATTGTATCTTCCTGGTTTTTTAAACGTTCCTCTAATTCCAATTTTTCCTTTCGAATCGCCGCATTTTCTAGCTCCAATTTCTCGTTCTTTTTCAACAGTGCTTCTTTATCACGTTGTGAATCTTCCGCCGTCTTTATTAAATCGTTCATTTTCGCCACGCAACCAGTATTTTCTGATACCAGATCCGAATATTTTTTTTCCGCACTCTTCAATTGAGTTATTAACTTAGAAATTTCATTCTCCTTTTCTGAGAGAGTATTTTTATAATCTGAACTAACAGATGAAAGTTTTTCCTTCTCGCTTTTCAATTTATCAAAATCACTTCTGTATTGTTTTTGTATTTCGGTCACACTTTCGAGTTTCTTTATTAAGGCCAATTTATCATTATTCAATTGTTCAATTTGTAATACATATTTCGAACATTTATCTTCTAACTGATTACCAAATTGAGCTTTTTCATTTTCCAATTCAACATTAATATTCTGAAGGTCATTGATGTTCGACTTCAACAAATCGTTCTCTTTTTCAAGATCGTGCAACTGCTTTGTGAGCGTGTAAAGTTCTTCGGAATGGTTGCTTTTCACCCGTTCTAAACAGTGACACAAATCCGTATATTGTTCTTTTAATTCATCGTTGTCCGTTTCGTCAGTAATGTTTTTTATCTCTTCTTTTAAATGATCGACATTTTCGTTAACTATTGTTGACGAATTGGAGTTGACAAGGTTTTTCAAATTCGTTAATTCCTTACTTAGATCGTTATTGCAGTTTTGGATCATAGCACATCTGTGTCAAAATCAAAATATAAATTAATAGCATCAGTTTATTCCTCGTAATAATAATTAAAAGCTAATTTGATTACGATGCAGTGACGATTTTGAAATTGTTATTTTTTATTTATTTACTTGTAACAATATTATTTTTAAATTTTACAAGGTTGGGAACTGCTAAAAGAGAATTTGCAGGATTTTTTTCTATTTCTCCAGTAAAAATTTAAAGCTAAAACTATTACCAATATTTTTTTATTACCGATAATAATTAAGAAAATTATTACTCGAATGTTTCTGAAAGCAAGATCTCAGATACACGAGTTTTGTTTCAAATCGTTCGTGGAGTGACTGAAGATTCAGAACACCTGTACATTTTCAAATATCAAAACAACAATTTCTTAATGGGATCCCTTTCTTAATATGTGCACTCAAAAATCGTGCATGAAAAAAACATTATAAATGTTTTTGAAAAAAAAAACAACAAATTTAAGCAATTATTATGTTATTCTGAACTAATTTCAACTTTTTTTTCACTGTTCAATAGGTGATACTTTGCTTTAGGAGATAGGCTATAATAACTGAAGCGAGCGAGTGACGCGAATAAGTGAGTAATTTATTAATAAATCATAAATTCATAGTACCCGGGCGAATCCGGACCGGGCCGCTAGTAATAATACAAACAATAATAGCAAGAAAAACATTAATGACACATCTATGGACAAAAAGTTTCAATAAAAAAAATGTAAATCGATTGCTGGCAAACTGTCAAATGAAAACAGCTTGTTTAAAATACATAGACATAAATAATCGGCTATTAGAGCGTTTATTACATAAAGCCATAAAGCTAAACACACATGCAAACGACAATAGTTTAATTTTTGAACACCTTCAGAAACCAAAAGACTTTCTCGCCTTAGGTATAAAATAATTGACAATCACTACTCACTGATATAAAAGTGTAGTTAAATAAAAGTTTGTTTTGACAGTGTGTCTAATTTGATGAATTTTAAAAGGCTAGACCAAATACTATAACATAGAGGAGAAACTACTGTATGCGATGCTAGCGAGCTCTAGTGAGCCAGAATCATTAATACTGGTCAGCTACATATTGGTTGGCATCTAGAATAGCGTCAGTTTGTTTATACGAATTTGAAACACTGTGTATTTGAAAAAAAGTGAAAAAAATGGTCCGGTGCAATGTAAAAAGTTGTGAAAGATGTGAGAAAAAGACAACATCAGTACCCACTGCACGTCCGCAATGTAACTACAAAATATAATAATTTGAAACAACCTCTACAGAGAGCACTGGAACTCGTATACGCCATTTGCAATTTGGACGTTTTATGGACAATTTCGCCTCTATGTTATTCGCTATGTGCACAAAGCCTAGTAGCGAGCGCAGTAAATTATTGCATTTTTTGACGAACTTATACGCGTTAAATAGCAACAGTATTGTATGTCTATTTCAAACAAAACTTATGAAAGCGACAAATAACATTAAAAATTAAATTATCTAAAAAAAATAATAGAAGAGGCATTTTTAACTGTATTTTTACAACTTTGCACAATCTGAATGTCTCTTTCGCGCGTTTTTCATGTTTTTACGTACTACATAACCTGTCTGTTTTAAGTCTATCAAAATGTCGGCTTTTCGCCACCATGGGCGATGTAAGTCCTATTCTAGCTATTCTATAGGTTGTGTGCACGAAGCCTACTAGCGCCGCTAGCAGGCAATAGTGCACGATTGAACTCATCTTTATTGTTTTAGACCGCGAAATTTTTTTATAAACGAATACAATTTAATTTCGCTGCGTGCATATAGTATAAATAGCATAGCATAAAAGGTACATGAAAATTATTTATTATTTTTAAGCTTTTTTCTTCTTCATTTTTAACGTATAATAAAAAATAACTAATTAATTTATATCAGACATGGAGGTGTACCTACATCTATGTCTATGGTTTATATTGACAGACGGCAGCATAACCTAAAACCATGGCGCCTGTAATCTTGCGAACCGGGTTTAAAAGTGTCAAATTTATCAGATTTATAGTGATAATTTCCAAATAAGTTAGAAGTAAAATCACGGTTTTAATTATTTGACTTTTTAAACAACAATGTTCTCTGACAATTATGGAAAATTAGAGTTTCGAGTTTACAATGGATCTCACAACGAGCGCTCGCGTCGATATTATTATAACTCCGGCCCCCTGTAGTCTATAGCTACTCAAGGTCATGCACATAGCGAATAGTATTCTCGATAAGGTAGAGATTAAAGTTAATAAACCAAGATTAGACTTTTGAAGTAAGAATATCCAAACGAGAAAATGTCAAACTTGTGTACATTTAAGCTTTACCTAGTGTAATGCAACGTTATGTATAAATTGCAGGAGCAAAAACAGCTGTGTCTGGTGCACTAATAAACAAATGAGTAGCAGCGATAATAAACAGTTGATTGCGACAAAGCATAGTAAATATATACTGTGTGTTTTTGTTACTGAACTGTTGTTTCCAGTTTTCAATTTCAGTCTGCAATTGCAGTACACAACAAGAATTGTCTTCAGTTCCCACGTTGGCGTCTTTAGTAATTTTTTTCCCTTTTGCTTCATTCTGCAATTGTTAACAATAAAACAACTGAAAACGAAATTGCTAAAAGTCATACAATTTAATTTATACCTGTCTATCTTTTAGATATTTCCGACACATAAATTAGCGCGTATTTTTAAGTCCAAGCTTATTTTAAAATAATAAAAAACTTCAGAGTATTTTTTACTTTAATAACATTTTCCACTATGTACTAAATATTCCCTATTCTTAGATAAATTAATGATTTATACGGCTGAATTGCAATTGAAAATTTTTCGTTGGAAAGCAGCCAATTATATAATTGATTCGAAACATATTGGAAAAAATCATTTTACCAACCATAGTCACAGTCAGGATTCTAACCTGAACCTTTCCGCTTTCGCGGCGGAATGAGCTTACATTTACTCAACCGTGACAAGAGTAAATGTAAGCTCATTCCGCCGCGAAAGTGGAAAGGTTCAGGTTAGAATCCTGACTGAGACTATGGTTGGTAAAATGATTTTTTCCAATATGTTTCGAATCAATTATATAATTTTACCAACCATAGTCACAGTCAGGACTCTAACCTGAACTTTTCCGCTTTCGCGGCGGAATGAGCTTACATTTACTCAACCGTGACAAGAGTAAATGTAAGCTCATTCCGCCGCGAAAGTGGAAAGGTTCAGGTTAGAGTCCTGACTGTGACTATGGTTGGTAAAATGATTTTTTCCAATATGTTTCGAATCAATTATATAATTATATAATTTTACCAACCATAGTCACAGTCAGGATTCTAACCTGAACCTTTCCGCTTTCGCGGCGAAATGAGCTTACGTTTACTCAACCGTGACAAGAGTAAATGTAAGCTCATTCCGCCGCGAAAGTGGAAAGGTTCAGGTTAGAGTCCTGACTGTGACTATGGTTGGTAAAATGATTTTTTCCAATATGTTTCGAATCAATTATATAATTGGCTGCTTTCCAACGAAAAATTTCCATTCTCTATTCTTTGTTATCATCAAATAAATAACAAACGATGAAAATACATTCAAAAGCGTAGTGAGTGGAAAATGCTATACTTAAACGAAGGATGAAACTGATTTTAACAATCTAGTTTCGATATTTGGAACGTTAAATCAAGGAGTAAGCATCTAGAAGAAATGTCTGAAGCCGATAAAAGATCGAAAAAAAAACACCAAATTGGTGGTCGCCAGCTGCTTTGTGACATCTGTGTTAGAAATATTTTCGTTTAAAGGTCGTGTAGTTTTAGCGATAAAAAATATCTAATACTTTGCTCCGTTTTCAAAAACATATTTATCCGTTTAGCCAACCATTTATACCTGCCTATTCATGTCTCTTAACTGGGTGTGTTCCATTTTAATCAAATTATACGATAAACGTATATTATTTGCATCTTCAATGTGTTTATGGTAATCGACATTCATCTCAGATATTTGAGATTTAAGCAATCGGACGAGGTTCTTGTGACCGGTCAACGCTTCTCGGGTTTCAGCGAGACACAACTCTAAAGCTTCTGTTTCAACCGCTTCTATATCCCGGGTAACCAAATTCAATACAATCTTATTGTCTGCCTAGCTTTTAATAATTATGAAAAAAAAATCGATATTATTTTTTGTACAGATTATAAGGTCTTTTAATCGCGTGGTAAATCGAGCGTCGCCAAAATCGTTTTACAAACCTCTAGCTTTCAAGTTACACACAGTAACGCCAGGGGCGGATCTATATAAGGGCTTTTTGGGCTGCAGCCCAGGGCCCCGTAGATATAGGGTAAGTTCGGTTTTGAGCTCAGATCGATCTGATTGCTCTTATGCGTTCGAATTTAACATTTATATGCTCTGAAAGATCTCTATCCTGGGTTCGGATTTAAAATCTGGAGGAGATCGAGCACGCTCTATGAGCTCTGAGGGAAGCGAGCGAGCAAGCAGATTTAACCATCTTCAGAGCATTCATTTTAAAAATGAGCGGAAACACTTGTTGTGAGAATGGATAAATTTCGAAGTTTATTTATATAAAGTAATTTTTCAATAGGTAAAAATACACGAATAATATTTATTCAAAGAATAGTAATAACCAATAAGTCTATATCGCACAGAATGATTAAATAAAATATTTATTATATCTATGGGTCGAAAAAATCAACAACCGGTAATACTATTAAATTTAAAATAAAGGAATAAAAACGAAAAAAATTGTGAATCATGATTTATTATTATAACAATGTTGAATTAAATTAAAATGTGGAGCAATAAAGAATGTATTTCGGCTTTAGTAATAAGAATTTAACTTGCTGGGACCATTTTATTCTGACGTTTGGAAAAATCTGCTAGATTACGTTCGGAACTGTTTAGATGGTTCGATTTGCTCGCTTGTCACGTGACCAAAAATCTGTTCGCTCGGCTTGATCAATCGAGCGTAAAACCGAACATACCCTTAATAATCGACTCTCTAACGTCACATTGTATAATTGAGTACTTATGTAAAAGTATACCTATTCTAAATTTACATATACCTTCGTAAAACTTTGGATCCAAAAGTCAAAAAGTAGACACCTAAATTAAAAATAAGTTAACAATTTTGATGTCTTACCTGCGAGGTTTTTTTCGGAATGATTGTATTCATTTTTGGGCTGTCCTCATCCCCGTCACTATTCCCCTGGGATGCTGATGGTGATTTGTTACTGCTACAAAAAATAAACAATTCATTAATGAGGCTCCATAAGTAAAATGGACAGGGTTAGTGATCATAAAGACTTTATTGTTTAAAATAATCCAACAATAACTTTTCGTTTATTTTAAACTGGACATCTTGTATATGTTATGGGTAAAGCTAAAAACACAATAAACCTCGATTAACGATTTACTCAGGTGACGTTTACATTAGCTAGAATCAAATTTTAGGTAAAGCATAAGAAATTTGTAGGCCGCAATTTTTGAAAATTACAAAAGACGGGATATTACTATATTATGTTGAAATTGTTAAATTGTGTTTTAAAGACCACCAACAGCTAAGGTTATTTGGGCCTAGCACCAATTCATATTTTCAATTCATTATTTTTTTTTAATAATAAATTGAAAATCCAATTGACACTTTTACCAGCTCTCGGGTTAGAACCCGGGAACTGAGGACTTGTAATAGATATTATGTTGATTTTTTTTTTAAGTAGGGCATTGGCATTTTAAGTTAGAGCATTGTCCTTCTAGCTACGGTCCTGATTAGCAGCCATCAAGCCCGACTCTAAAAAAATTAGATGTATGACTATGTGCAAAAGAATGACGACCGCCCCAAAAGTCCGGGGGAGAGCCTGATTTTTTTTATGACATCAAAAATGTGTCATTTTGAGACATAATAATATTGTTCAAGATCATTATGGTTTATTTTCTGCTCCATTTGAAAAACACGAAATTGTTGGTCACATGTCTTTAGACACCTTCCTACAACCAGTTTTGTCTTTACTATAAGGGCACGTGAGGCACGAGCCCAGGGCCCCAGGCCTGATGGGAACCCCGAAATGCCAAAACCCAGTGCCAATAAAGTCACTAAACAAAAGTACATTAAGATATTTTCATTCACGTTTTTTTGGTTTTCTATAAAAAGGCCCCCAAACTCTGTGTGCCCAAGGGCCCCTGCATGGCCTAAGACGGCCCTGCCTACTACACAAACGTTATAGCGAAATCACTGAAATATAGAAATGAAACGTAAACTGACGCGCATCTATATCGAGTAAAGACAGATACAGTTAATTGGGCCACCTGTCTTTGTCGTACAGTCTATTAAGACTGTAGTGGAACAAGAACAGGTGGCCCTATTAACTATATCTGTGTTTCCACGCACAGCAAGGTAAAGAGAGTAAGCTTTCCAGCAATACTTTATTTCAGTGAGCGAAATGCATTCAAAAACGCACATTTTAAAGCTACATAAATTAGAAAAAAAGACGGACAAGTGCGAATAGAACTCGCGCCCTGAGGGTTCCGTACTGTTATAACAATTTAATAAAAATTAAGTTTGTTACGTAATAATTCTACATAGAATTAGAAATTAATGGTTTCCGAATTTTTTAATTTATTTGTGCTATGAGACCTTCCTCCATGCCAAGATTCTAGGTTAACGAGAAGTAGATACCCTATAGGTTTTGATCAGTGAGTCAGTATAAGTATAAAAAATACGTGATTTTTTAAATCTTTTTACTGCAATGAGTTTGAAGCTTGAGTTTTAACATTGGAAATGTTTATGTTCGTATATGGGGGCAGAGTTACGAGTTTTCGTTCAAGACCAAAAGACAACGGTGTCGCGATCAAGTGAGGAGCAATCATGCAAAATTGAACAAGTGCAATTTTTTCTAAATGTGTTTTAATGTCTAGTTAATTGAGAGGTATTTGCGACGATCTGCGGTGTTATTTTTGAGCAAATGTTAATAAATACTGTAGAAAAATCCATTTAAAAGTTAAGTAATCAAGCAAAAGTGAACGTGTATATAACAGAAGAATAATAGGGTTATTCCTGACAAAACTAAACAGTGCATTGATAAATATTGTGTGTATAATAAACAGTTAATTATGTTTCATATATGCTGTTATCATTTCCAATGTCCTCGATGGTTGCAAGGATTGCGAAATCTGTGAATTTTTTACAGGGCTATGGGGTTGTAGACGTTAGTATTTGATATTTATTTCAACTTGATACCTCTAGCCGTTCCTGAGAAAAAGGGTTTTAACGGACAGACAAACAGTCAACCAAGTGATTTCATAAGGGTTTCGTTTTTTGCAGGGGCGGATCCAGGGGGTGGCGCCAGTGGCGATCGCCACCCCTGAAATCTTGGATATATTTTTTTTAATTAGAGACGGGAAAAGGTTTTACTTGAAATTTAAAATTTATCATATTACTCAGAAAGTCTGTTCTTTAGTATCATAAAATTATTATTATTGTTATTATGATTATTATACCCCCGAACAGAGCGGCTGGATCCGCCCCTAGTTTTTTGATAAAGTCCCCTCCAATTAATGCCCGTTTCACACCTTAAATGAGTTTCCATTACGCTTAATTAATTTTCTTCGTATTAAATAAATTACATAATGAATAAAAATTTCAACCAATTTTATCTTCCGTGATTCAGTGGCTGTTTCTGAATAAATTTAAATCACCAACTTTATTAAATAAAAATAAAAAATAAAGATAATAAATTAATGATTTTGTAAATTTCAAAAACGTGTCAAAAATAAATTTTTTTCCGTGAATATATAAAACTATAGTAACAGTGTATGTGTCAAAAAGAAAAGCAAACAAATGAAAATTTGTTAGTTTAGATATTGAAGCCAGTCATTATGTGTTAAATTTTGTTACAAAAAATCTAAATTCTTTTGGAAATGGCTAAGAAACGCGCGAAAACCGCAGATGAATTGGTAAAAAGAGAAATTAAACGAAAAATCATACATCCACACCCGAGTCCAAGATATTTTCCTGGAAGTGTAGCTACATATGTAATAAAAGGAGATACGAAACGATTTACTCGACATCGATTCAACGTAATTTTTACTTATTTTTATTTATGGCTTAAAACTAGTGGCCCGGTCCGGCTTCGCCCGGGTGCTATGAATTTATGATTTATAGCGGACCCGGATGATATGAAATTATGATTTAATAGCGGTCACTCATTGCTCCGCTCACGTATATTTAGTATATTGTTAATTTTTTATCCCCCCGCGAGAATCTGCCCCCCTGCGTAGCTTTCTATTAGTGAAAGAATTTTTTGAATCGGTTCAGTAGTTTCCGAGATTACTTTTTTCACTCGGGCGAAGCCGGACCGATCAATTATTATTATAGCCAATGTCTTAAAGCAAAGAATCACCTATCGGCCAGTGAAAAAAATTTGGAAATCGGTTTACTGAGACCATTTTTTCACTCGGGCGAAGCCGGTTTTTTTCGAAACAAAAGGTAGCCTATGTCCTTCCTCAGGATGTAATCTATCTCCTTACCAAATTTTATCGAAATCTGTTCAGCAGTTTAGGCGTGAAAAGGTAACAGACACACAGACAGACGGACAGAGTTACTTTCACATTTATAATATTAATAGGGATAAGGATTCAAGGGTGTTAAGTTTAAGACTATTTTTTTTCGCCCTACTCCTCAAAGTTACAAATTTGAATATTCAGGCATTAGAGCTCAAAAGCTGGCGTTACCTGAAAAGTTTTAAGGGAGTTTTAACATTCTGTATTTCCATGTTTTTTGGGGTGCTGAACACGAATCTGAGGTTTGCCACCTCGAATTTCCGGAGATATTTTTTTAATCAAAAGTTAATTTTTTTTGGCTTGATGTAGGAAAATTTTGACTAAAAATCTGAAAACTAGAGAACATTTCCTACAAAACTGGTTATGAATGAACCATTTTCCTGAGAGTAGTTCCTTCAATTATCCTCAAGAGGCAGCACTTATTATTATTATTATTGTAGATTATAGACGCGTCGACAACTCAGGTCATTAGCATCTTCAACACAACAATTAATAATCCATTTATGTATTAGAATCTGCCAGCCGTCTGGTACGAGCTTGGGTTCCTGGGAACGCCAATTCCCAAAGAGCATTGGAATGTCATTACAAGAACAACTACATTTAAATGTTCCTCCTGAGGGAGAGAGACAGCACTTATGGTAGGTACAAACATTATTTATTCTCCATTAGTGTCGTGTCATTTTAGTGGTGTAACTTAATTATTAAATTATTATTATTATTAAATTATTTAAATAATTAAGTTACACCACTAAAATGACACGACACTAATGGGGAATAAATAATGTTTGTACCTACTACAAGTGCTGCCTCTCGTGGATAATTGAAGGAAGTTCTTCAGGAAAATGGCTCATTGTTCATGCACAAAAGCAAAAATCTAAGTGCAGGTCACTGTATACAGCTGTTATTAGTGTATTTGCCATATGGAACATGCACTATTTGCGTCGGTCGGATGGCGGGACCTAGGGGTCGAACCAAAATTTCTCGAAAATGGATCCAATCGGACCATTTTTTCTAAAAAATAAAAGGCCTCAAGCAACTATCTATCTTAAGGACTCCAAAACAACACAGTCGTCTCTTTCATATTGAACCCGATGTGTAATTTCAAAGCACAGTATAGCCTAGTGGTTAGCATGCTTGGCGCCGCAACCTTAGACTTGACTGCCGTGGGTTCGAATCCCACCTGCGCTCATGGATGTTTTGTGATGTTATTTAGTTTTAAGTTAGTTGTTATTTAGTGTAGTTGAAAGACGCTAATGACCTTAGATGTCGACGCGTCTATAATCTACAATAAATAAAAATAAATCAAAGCACACAATTCGTCCTTGTTTCAGGTATTGAATGCTGTTCCTAAAATAGACGACAGCGCTCCACATTTGCTTCCAGATAAAATACTGAAATCGGCGAAAATTGCCGACGACATCAAAAGATTAAAGAAATTACTTATAGATAACAACACTCTCGTAGAAAAAATTAATAAAATCAATCGACTCGGGGTCTGTAGTTCATATAGACATTCATATGTATTTTTTGTGAATTTGGTTATAATTTTTGTTTGTGTAATTTCAGGGGATAGTTGACTCCTATAATGCAAATGCTTATAAAAGAAAATCTAGTTGGGCAATCCACGACAAGTGGTGTAAAAACATTGTCCATCAAAATTTAAAGTTTTACAAAAAACTTATTCGTGTGGTAAGTATAATATGTTATTCCAGATTTCTGATATCTTAATATTATGAAGTATTAGAAAATTATGTCCGTCTTGTGACTTCTTGTGATTTAACACTACGCGTTTCAGCAACGAGTTGCCATCTTCAGGTGAAGATGGCAACTCGTTGCTGAAACGCGTCGTGTTAAATCACAAGAAGTAACAAGACGGACATAATACAAGGTATTTCTAATACTTCATAATATTCATATAGTGACTTGGAGACCCAAACACTCTAAAAATGTATCATTCTGATATCTCTTAATACTCGTACTATTAAAAATATCCAGGTTGAAATCCATAAGAAACCGGTTACAACCCTACTATTATCCACGAAAAGATTCCATCGGGAAATACATAGGAATTTACGGATTTCTAAACATTTTGATAAATATTGTTAGAAAACTGTTTTCTGAGTTGGCGGAATAAATATTTATTTACAATAATTAAAAATACAATAACAATAAATGCAACAACGAAAAGTCAGTTCTAACAATAAAAAAACTTAACGGTAATTATTGAACTAAACAAGCCACTTTAATAACACTTAACAAATAACTATATATACAAGGATTATTTATTTGTAATTATTGATGTCACTGTATTTATATCAGATTTATTTCTAACGTTTATTTATGTCGGTAATTTACTCAGTTACTTCAGTACTATTTATTTATATCCACTCCACTATTTATATCACTGTACTGACTGATTCGACCGTTGATTGACTAATATTTATATCACTGATCCACTTGATGGCACGACTCACCATTCACTGATTGATTCAACACGACACAATCGCTGTTTATATACCTGAGTGCGGTGTACGCTCAGTGCGTCTTCGTATTCTCTAGCGTTGTCTAGAATCTTCGCGTAGGCACCAGTGTGTTCAACGTCAGACACCGCTTCTCAGAATTGTTGCCCGCCGTTCATATACAGGGTGATCCGTAACAATATGCATTTGTCAATGAGTTCTTATAGATTCGCATGGTTCTGTTATGGAACAATCACCAATAAAAGATTAAGAAATTGAAATTACTATTCGAAACACTATGGGGAAGGATTTGATGCAAATCTCCATGAAAATTTATGAGAACCCGTCCAGTAATCTATATTTTATTCTAACGAAAATCTTTTAAAATTCAAACAGGAATCCAGATACAGCAGAGAAGAACTCGAAAAAAGCTGGCAACATAATCTCCAACAAATGAAGGCTTTTGCAAAATATGATTTATGCGTACTGAATGTACGTTCGATTGATCAAAAAATGGAAGATGCGATTTCCATTAGCAGCGGGCCTCGGCTATCCGCTGAAGGAAAACGACCAAGGTACTTGTTTGAAAATACAAAACTTATTTACGAGACATAACGTACTTGCGCGGCATGTCTCGCGAGTTTTTTGAGGAGCGACTTTTTACATGCGACATGATGCGGAGTTTGAAGTGATATCAGTTCTGTTGTTATATTAGCTGTCACAAAAAGTGAATCAGATTGTAGGAGTCAGGGGCGGACTGGCGTATCGGGCGATCGAGCGCAGTCCGATCGGCCGGTTAGCTGATGATCGACTTTTTTCCTCGTACACATTTTTTTTTGTATTTCTATTTTCTCTTTATCTACCTACTGAAAAGTAAAACTTTTAAAATGTTCCGTTATATTTTTTTATTTGCCAGACTGTTGTAAAAAGGTTAAAAATAATAGACAGAAACACAGAGAAACATACAAAAATGATAAAAATGACTAATTCGGTTGTGGCATCTCACATACTGTCCATTTTAATCAACATTTTGTTAAAACTTACAAATACAATAGTACATTGTGCTACAAGGGAGGAAAGTGCGAATTTCCTCCTGCGTATAAAATTGCCACCCGAGCCGAAGGCGAGGGTGGCAAATACGCGGGAGGAGATGTAGTAATTTCCTCCCGTGTTGCGCATACTATTTTTTCTCCTGCCTGGCCGAAAGTTTGCAAAATTGAAGAAAAAAAAATTATTAAAATTATTATTTTTATTTTATTTTATTATTAAAATTATTAAAAAATAATTTTAATGTGTAGGAGACAGAAGTAGGTGCGTGAGAGTCGGCATAAGTACTATTGCGCACGCGCACTTGTCCGTACCACGGGAATAAAGAGTGACTTTGTTCCCACTTGGCAGAGACGAAAGTACGAACTTGCGGCCTAGGTAGGAAAAAAAATATATTATGCATTATGTAATATGTATAGATAATCTTGTCTAAAAAACGTCTAGAAAATTAGTATGCCACCGGCCGCTGGCCGCCATTATCCCGGGCCGAAATTGAGTTCCAGTCCGCCCCCGCTTGGAGTTCAAATACTTGATTTGCCAGTGAGGACGCTTATAGTTTAAAGTCACAGAATATTTCCTTGAAACAAACTATAAATTGTACAAACTGATGCGGAATTTTCAGAGTTTTCTTGGAATTTGAAATCGAAAATGGACACTTTAATTTGGGGAAAATAGTCATAGAGCTTTACGTCGATTATTGTCCGAACACAGCGCAAAATTTTTACAGCTTATGCACAGGCGACGATGGTTTAAGTTACAGAGGGTGTCGTTTTTATAAAATTATCCCCGGACAATATTGTCTTACGGGCGATATTGTCAACGATAATGGGACCGGAGGAAAATCAATTTTCGGTGACAAATTTCCTGAAGAAAACTACGAACTCAAACATACAAGGGCTGGTAAATATAACATTCCATTTTTTCTTTAAAGCAATAAAAAACTTCTTAACAAAAAAAAAACCTTCTTCAAAAAGCCACAAAAAAGAGGAAAATAATACAACTTTGAGGTCTGTGCCATTTTAATAAAATATGAAGTCGGTTAAAAAGTAGATATTAATTAAATTGGCACTTTTTAATCAACTTCATATTTTATTAAAATGGCGCAACCTCAAACTTTTATTATTTTCCTCTTTTTTGTGGCTTTTTGAAGGTTTTTTTTTTTTGTTAAAAAGTTTTTTATTTTTTTTATATTTAGGTAGGCAGCGATTTCGTTACCTAGGATTATGATTATATCGCTATCATAATCCTAGGTAACGAAATTATCTCAACTGCTGTCATTGCAAAAAAGTAAAATGCGCAATATTTTACGAGTTTTTTTAAAAGTTCATGCGACCAGCTGACGCACAATCCCCCTTCCACGATGCAGCTGACGATTATTTTTCAACTCACAATGATGTAAACTATTTATAAAAACAAGTTTCAGCCGGCGTACTATTACTTAAAAAAAATTTTTTTTACCACTTTCGCAGCCTCACACCTAAACCCACCGCGGGTGCGCCAGCTGACGCTTGGTTTACTTATTAGTCATACCAGATTTATCGAAAAAGAAAACAATCGATCGGCGTAAAAACACCACCTAAAATGCAACGCAAACTCCCGGGCTATTATAGGGATGGACCCCCCGGGGGGGACATAAGAATGTGGTTGCTATCGCAAATTACATTCCAATGTTCTTTGGGAATTAGCGCTCCCAGGGACCCGAGCTCGTACCAGTCGGTTTGTGTATGCCGGCTGGCGGATTCTAATACACAAATGGACTATTTGTTGTGTTGAAGACGCTAATGACCTGAGTTGTCGACGCGTCTATAATCTACAATTAATTAATTAATTATAGTGACGGAAAATATGCAGCTGAATTCCCTAGAAACTGAGCATTAATAAGTTAATATCTCTTTAGGTGTAGTTTCCATGGTTACTTACGGAAAAAAGATGAACAATTCACAATTCTTAATAACGTTCAATGAATACCCTTCGTTTGATGGAAAACGCGTGGCTTTCGGTAAAGTGATCAAAGGATACAAAACACTATTTGAAATACAAGATCTCGGGCAAAACAGCGGTAGGCCGAAAGAAAAAATAGTCATTGTCAACTGTGGTGAATTCAAAGCAACTGCAAAAAAATCGCCAAGACCAAAATCACACAAATAATAAAAAGTCTTTATCATATTGTATTTTGTATTTATTCCTTTCGCAAATAAATTCATTTAAAACAATTAACTACCATTTGTTTACTGTGTTATACATGGAATGCGCTGGGCGGGACTTTCGAACATTCTAAAGTTTTTCTACAAAAATATGTTTCATTAATGATTAATTGAAATGGTTTTGGAAAAAAACTTGTTTATATAACACATGCACGCCTTAAGTGTTTTTTCATATCTGTTTTGCGAACCTGAAATAGCCGTTTATTGACTAGTGACCATTATGTAACTGTTTTTTTAATTCAATCAAAGTCTAAAACCATGCATGTGTTATATAAAGTATACTGTGCAACGCGTGTGCTAAATCTTTCCCTAAGTACTCAATGCTTGAATAAATCGGCATTTATGAAAGTGCTTGATGTCCGGTGTTTTAAGCACTTAGGTTTAGTGCTTTGCCCAACTCTGATTTTGCAACTATGCTTTCTTAGGATTATTCAAATTGGGTCAGCTTTCAAAAAAAATTACAACTTTCATGCAGGTTTGCTTCTTACACTTCAGAGAACTAGATTATACTCCGCCAGGTCCGCTAATTTGTCTGCCTTTTGTCTTATTTCGATTATCCGTTTCATTTCAACTGACGACTTTAATAAACTTGAATTTTTAGTAACTTTGAGGCGAATACCTCATAAATGCGACAGCTGTTTTGACTGTGTTCCTGAACTACGGCGGTGCCCTCAATTTGTTTACGAATAAATTAAAATATTCTTACAAAAATGTGAGAAATGCAAAATTTGTGGGAAAATGATTACTATCAGTGGCGGCCGGTGGTCAAAAAGTCTCGTAGTGCGCAAATTGTATAATATTGTATTGAATATAACATTTTTATATATGATTATACATTATATAGATATATGTAATAAAGAGAAAAAAACAAACCTTATTTATAAAGATCTATTCTGCGTTGCGTTTGATGAGAGAACCTCTATCACTTGCTGATTAAAATCCGGCATTGAAGAATTAAACACTTTTCAATGGATAGCACAAACAACGCATTTAATCTTTCCTAATGAATAGTTTTTCTCAAAAAGTTTTAATTCTTTGCAGCGTAGAAAAACACCTCTCACTTTCTACAGAAGTCATTGGAATTGTGATAATAATTTTTAATCATTTTGCACACTCCGAAAATGATAAAATATATCTATTTTTATCAACAAAGCTGGTTATATAAATGTTGCTTTATTTCAGAACGATAGGCAGATTCTTATTGTTGTCTTGTATTGTTTTAATTGTTTTAACCGTATTTTGTCTTGTGGGGGTGAAATACAACAGATCAGCAGATATTTCGTTCAGTATTTCAATATTGAGTATTGATCTCACAAAACATGAATAATCGATTATAATATTTGATTCTGTGTAAGTGTATGCCGTGTCACCGTTTTTCATAAGTAAATCAATTCATAAATTTATTTTTTTTTTAATTTTGCGTTGCGTTTGCATTTCAACTGGCAGTGCGGCGCACGAACGCACTTAAAGAGGAGCCGCCACTGATTACTATAATTTAAAGAAATAACAATTTTTTGTCACTTACCAATCATAATCGGTGTCCAATCTGTCAACAAAAGATGCTGATTCGATACTGGAATCGGGAATTTCTTCAATAGCGGCATTAAGATCGTTTATAAAATTATCCATATTCAAATTGAAAACTTCAACAGTTTTTCTGGAGGATGGTAAGCATTCCTCCAAAACAGGTTCATTTAAATCCCTTAAAATCTCATTACTGATTTTTGGAATAGAAAACTTTGATTCTGAAATATTTCTTAATTTACAATCTTTTCCTGTATCTACACTATTATCAGATTTTGACGTACTCGATAATGTAATAGAACTCTCTGAAAGATTTCTATGCGACATTTTATCAAACACATTCCTGATTTTATTCATGAAACCGATTTTTCTTTGCGGCGTTGAATTTCTCTCGCTCACTTTATCTTTACGCCATGGAAATAACGATCGTTGCGAAATTGTGTACGTGTTTTTCATTTCCTTAAATGCGTCTTCCGCCGTTAAAGATCTCGGCAGCGATAACGAACCTTTCTGTAAACGTTTTGGTGACGATGCATTATCAGTACGCGGAAGTGACTTTGACTTTTGATAAATGATTGATAAATCACACTTTTCTAAGTGTTTCAATGCATCATCGTAACTTTCAAGTTGAGCATTAATTATCCGATTATCGGTTAAAATATTATCAATATCTAAATCACTATTTTCTTTTATCGGTTTTATATTATCCTTTTGTGAACTATTTTTCCCCAACTTAAAAGCTAGCGGCAACTGTAAAGAATCATCGATGGACAATTTTTTTGAATCAAATTCAACCCGACCAAAATTAACACCATAACTGTTCCCCTGATCAAAACTTAATGATCTCGAATGCTTTGATGGAGTTTTTTTTATCGTGTTTGTTACATCATCGTTCTCTTCAATTTTAGGATTTCTTTCATCCATACTGATTGAATGGTTTAATTTCTTATCGATTTTTTGTAAAGATGAACTATCTTTGTACAATTTTGTCGAAAACAAACTAAATTTACGTAAGCCTGACATTTTCATCGGCTTTAGGAACATGCTTCCGCGAGGCTCGGATTTAATACTGGCATCGGATTTTGAGCTACTCGATTTGGAAGAAATTTGATTATTTAAAGGTAAACTTTTATCGCTACCCCAGTCACTTTCTGAAGTCGATGACGAAATTTTACCGTCTTTCGATTTATTTTCAATAGTTAAAGATACTTCAGAGCTATCACCTTTCTCATTTATTGAAAATGAAAGTTTTTCTGATTCAGATTTATTTCCAAAATCCCCTTGTCCAGAAACTGGAGACTGTTTACTGTCAACTGTTTTCTCGCCAGTTTTGAATTCTTCCAAAGAGTCTCCATGGTAACTTCGTCTCTGCAGACTAAAATACTTTTCTATAGGAACGGAGTTATCCGTGAAACTCGTGTGTCGTGATCGAATCGTTCCCAAAGTAAACAAACGTTTTGATTTCAAATCATCGATAGCATTTGAATTTCCAAAAAATTCCGACTGTAGATATTCCAAGCTACGTAATGGTTTGCAAGGGGGCGGTATTACAGCAGATAGAGGACTTGCGGTTACAGAAGAGCGCAACGAAATCTCATCTCTTCCCGGTGAAGTAATACTTATGTCTTTTCCGTCTTGTTGAATCTGGGGCAAAGTTATACTGTCAAGACTGTTTAAATCTTCACCGTTGATTTCCAACGCGATTTCAACATTTTCTACAGGATTACCATAAGACTTATCATTGATTAAATCCCCACTGGTTTGTACCTCGTCCTCTTTTGATATGCTAACACTATCTGTTGTTTTATCAGTGCTAGTACTTTCAATCAGCTGTTTTGACTGAATACTTTCATTCAACTGTTTTGATTTGATACCTTCATTCGATTGCTTTGATTGAATATTTTCATTTGATTGTTTTGATTTGACTTTTTCATTCGATTGTTTTGACTGGATATTCTCATTCGATTGTTTTGTTTGGACATTTTCATTCGATTGTTTTGATTGGACACTTTCATTCGATTGTTTTGACTGGATATTCTCATTCGATTGTTTTGATTGGACATTTTCATTCGATTGTTTTGATTGGACACTTTCATTCGATTGTTTTGACTGGATATTCTCATTCGATTGCTTTGACTGGATATTTTCATTCGATTGTTTTGACTGGATATTTTCATTCGATTGTTTAGATTGGATATTTTCATAATAATGTTCTTTATTTTTATTCAATTTCTTATTAACTACAGCATATATAGCGTTTGAATTTTGTCCAGCAAATTCATGGCTAATACTAACTTCCTGATTTATATCTAAAACTTCAGGCTGTATCTCTGCGTAAATATTTGACATAACATCTTGTTTGTCCAATTGTGATTTAAACGGACTTTCATAATCTTTTGAAAGCACTTGGTCAGAACTTACAACTAATTTGGCAGCGTTATTTTGAGCAACCGTGGAGTTTATTTGTGCGATTCGGTTAACATTTGAGGCAGCGTTTTCTTCAGTATCGGATATTATGCTATCGTTCCACGAATCGCTATCGTTTTCAGCTATCTTGGAAATGGTATGATACTCATTAGTCGCTTTGGCTGATTTTGACTTGGCACTGCAGATTTCGTTTAATAAATTAAATATGTCTAAGTGTTCATTAAGACGTGCATATTTGGCAGCTGTCATTCCTGTCAAAAAAATGCCAGACAAAATTTATATAGGTACACAAAATATAGAGAAATCACAAATAAATATTCAAAATTAAGGAGTGAAATATGAAATGTTACTATGCAGTATGCGTTATTCACTTTTTAAATTCGTTATTTATTTATACAGAGCGGCACATCTTAAACAATGCAGTGAAATATCTCGTAAACGGTACAAACCATAAAAAAATGTTTTATACAAAAGTTATAGAGTGTCAAGAGGGACAGAAGACTGTGATATCAGATTTAACATAGGTGGTGTTGTGAAGGTCAGGCGAAGGTCAGCTTCGATTTTTTAATTGTAACAGTGCATTTTTATTCCAGAATACGATACAGTATTTAATAGTGAATAGTAAATTATTAACGTACATATGAGCCAAAGTTAACAAATATTGAGATATTTAGAAATTAAATAACAAATTTAATTTGTCAATGCGGTTCTTTTATGAATTGAATTGGAGCCAAGAAGGCCAGTGCGTAATATCATGGCTATCTGCTATGCCATAATTTATCTAATTGTCGTTCATTTTGGCTGTTATTTAATTTCTCAATATCTCAATATTTATTAACTTTAGCTGATATGTACCTTAATAATTTATTGTTCACTATTAAATACTGTATCGTATTCTGGAATGAAAATGCACCGTTACAATTAAAAAATCGAAACTGACCTTCGCCTGACCTTCACAGCACCACCCATGTTAAATCTGATATCACAGTCTTCTGTCTCCCTTGACACTCTATAACTTTTGTATAAAACATTTTTTTATGGTTTGTACCGTTTACGAGATATTTCACTGCATTGTTTAAGATGTGCCACCCTGTATAGAAAGTGAACAAATAAACCAATTTTTATTAAGTTGGCACTTATTCAATAATACAAAACCCACACCTACTTATTATCAACAGATGGATATTCCGAACTAGGAACGGTTGAAAAATGAATATCTTTCAATGGATACAGTTCTAATTTTTGAGTACGAAATATAATCTGGTTTTGATAATTGGGTGGAAGTTGCAAAAAAAGAATTATAATAGTACTGTTTTGATACTTTATATCAGGGGTCACCAATTGGCGGATCGCGCTCCGCATCTGGATCGCAAACACATTTTTTACGGATCTCATCAAGATAAGATAAACAAGTAATATAAAAAAATGGGTGTGTGCTTATGACCACAGAACAGAAGTGAAAACTTTAGATTTTCTAATTTTTGGTGTCATCTATTATAGCGCATTTATGTACTAAAAATAATTTATTACTAAAATACAAAACTTGTATTTTTAATTAATTCCACCTTGGTTTCAAAAAAATTATAATTATTGTCAAAGAAAGAACATAACAAAAATTAAAAAATATATAAATAAATATCATGTAGAACTTAGAAAAAAAATACGTCAAAAATTCTACGATGCCATCAGGTTTCGAATCGAGGTTCCTATGCATACAACGCAAAGACGCTGTTAACTGAGCTATTGATACAACTGTGTAGCTTGCCGTTTTTATGACCCGATTCAGCAAATTCTTACCGTCGGGTTGTGAACACTTCACTTTATTTCAGTACTCAGGCAAAGAGTGCCTAACGCGCCTACGGAAGTTTTCACTTCAAAAATATAGATTACAAATTAAGGCAATTTTACGAAATTTTAATTGTGACAAAGCAAAATAAAAAGGTTTATTTTAACCTTGAGTGATGAGTCACCATTAAAGTTTTCCGAATCGCGGAAGTCTAGCAAGTTTTTTAAACAGACCACCATTAAAAATTGGTTGGTAACCCCCGCTTCGTATTTTTTTTTTGTAATTAATTTTAAAATTTATGCAATTAATGAAAGCGCACATTCAGAGGACAGAAAACGTTTGTTGAGTAAATGTTAATTATCTATACTCCGTGGTTAATTTCATAGAACAGAATAAAATGTTATGTTAGACAAGAAAATGAATGTTAAAAGACAAAAAACTCAATTTGGTGTAGAACTGCAGACAACTGACAAAAGCGTGTCAACATGCTGTAGAAATTAAAATAATTGAATCTATATCGTACAACAAAAAAACAAAAACAATTTCGCATCGCTACAATTCAGTATTGTTTTTAAAAGCTACTCAGAGCGTATCAATTTCGAAAATAGTAAGAGATATGAAGTAGTTTAAAATAGGGAGAAGTTGCTTATTTAATTAAGGACCCAACATCAATAGATTTTTTGGCGATGAACACTTTGGGTACCGGAACAAAAAAACATAATTTCTTCCTAATCCCAGTTTGTGCTCAAATACATTTTTCTTATTACATCTGACTTGTAAACTAGACGCAAGAAAATTACAGTTAATACCGACGTCTAGTTAACTAGTCTCTGTATTCAAACCAAACATTGATTTTTACATCTGTTGGAGAAGTGAATGAACAAAAAATACGTTGACTAGTTAACAAGTCGTTGAATTTTTACATATACCCCCTTGTGTTAACTACATGTGCAAAAAAACGAAATAAACATTTTTTTTTGTGAATGGTGGTAATGATACACTATTGAAATTTGGGACCACTCCTGCTGTTTAAAGGTGTTTATAAAGCATTTTTCTTATTGCGAGATTAACGGCATTTTTTGTTTTTTTTTACTTGGTACTTAAGGCAAATTTTGCATGTCAAGTAAACTGGACACCAAATATTAATCAATAATTATGTATGTCTAGTTAACTTGACGTCGGTCGCAAAGTGTTAAGATTTCCAAGTAGATAATGACATATTTTTTAAATGTAAAATACTTTGTATCTCATACCATTTTTGACGGTACACGCTGTATACAACAACTAGTTTTCGTTATTCTATAATTTATTTATATTAAATATGATAACGCGTACAAGAATTCCATTAATTTCAAATTGTATCCTTACACTATAGGCTGTGTGCACGAAGCCTACTAGCGCCGCTAGCGGGCAATAGTGTACGATTGAACTATTTTTTATTGTTATCTTATATCGGGAAATTTTTTAATAAACGATTACCATTTTATCTAAATAGTATAAATAGCATAGCATAAAAGGGTACGTAAAAATTATTGATTTTAAGTTTTTTTCTTCTTTAATTTTGACGTATAATAAAAAATAACTGATTAATTTATATCAGACATGGAGGTGTGCCTACACCTATGTCTATGGTTTATATTGACAGACGGAAATATAACCTAAAACCATGGCGCATGTAATCTTGCGGACCGGGTTTAAAAGTGTCAAATTTATCAGATTTATAGTAATAATTTCCAAATAAGTTAGAAGTAAAATCATGGTTTTACTTACTTAACTTTTTGAACAATAATGCTCACTGACAGTTACGGAAAATTGCAGTTCAGAGTTTACAACGGATGTCACAACAAGCGCTCGCGTCGATATTATTATAACTCCGCCCCCCTGCACACAGTCTATAGGGGGTAGGCTGAAAACTTAAAAAGTAAAAACGCTGTAGATAATTTGTCAGCCTGCAAAGTGCGACATTTCTTGTCTACCCCTCTCTTTGATACAGGCCCGGATTTACCATGCAGGCAGAGTAGGCAGTTGCCTAGGGCGGCAAGAATTGAAGGGCGGCAAATTTTGACCGAAACTTTGAAAACTTGTTATTTTCGTGGGAATTGAATTTCCCGCCTATTTCGTTGGCACGCGTAGCAACATTATAAGTGGACAATGCCCTAATCGAGAAAAGCATCGATTTATGCAAGTCTCGATATTGGCCTAATATCGAATATTCGATAAGTTTCTGTATCGAAAATCATCTTATTTTATCCCCTACAGTATATTGCGATACACATAACATCATCTGTCATTATTACGAAACATTGGTGAACGACCATAATAAAATAAAATATTTGCTCCCAGAAAGGTGCATTTTATTTATTGAAAAACTTTTCGTACCAAACTTATTCCACCATTGAAGAAGTTTCGAGGAGGGGGGGGCGGCAATTTTCGCAACTGCCTAGGGGCGGCAAATTTCTAAATCCGGGCCTGCTTTGATATAATGTATGTATATTGTGTAATATGAGAAACTGGATTTACAGCAATAAAATGAATGATTTTGAGAGATTGTCGTTGGCACTGTTAAAATGTAAGATAGTAAAATATTAATAATGAACCTTTAGAATCTTCCATTCGCACATCCGCCTTATATTCAATGAAAAGATTTACAAGTTCTGGACTTCCCAAACGAGCAGCAAGCATTAGTGGCGTTCTTTTGTCATTATCACGAGCATTGACCGAACAACCATGACGTAGTAAAAGCGAAGCAATGTCAGTAAAGTGAGAAGACGTAGCGATATGTAAACAGGTATCACCAAGCTATAAGTTTATCACATACACAAGTGACGCAAATTGCATTGCATTTAAAATGGATATAGAAATGTGTAACTTACTTTATTTACGCAATCGATAATATTTAACGACTTCTGAAGTAAAACCTTAACAATGTCGGAATAACCTTTTTGAGTAGCGATGTGCAACACCGTATTGAGGTGCTTGTCCTTCACTTGTAAATTTGCATCGTTCTCCAGAAATGGTTTAACACATTCTAATCGACCGGATTCAACTGCCTGTAATTTAAAAAGTTACTAAAATCCAACTTAAGGGTGACAAATCACTAAAAATTTTGTATAGCAAAGCATCGGACTTTTTTGTTTTACATTGGCAAAGGCATCGCCAACATAAAAAGTGTAAAATTTAAGAAGTTCACAGTACGGATGTTTCGATCTACCAAAAAGTATCGATACTAGGTATCGATCTGGATCAAATTATAAAGTATCGATACAATATAAAATTTATTTATTTCACCAATCAACAGAGCTAAGCTCCAATTACAGATGGTTACATAATCGTATTATAAAAGATCGATACTCCATGTATAGTTACATTATAGATCCAGTATCCGGGGTTTTATTAATTACCTAATAGAATACAAATAATGAAATGCATACGAGAAAACGGTAACTCGTCTAATAATTTTCGGTTACTAGATACTACTCGTAGATGGTGCACCTCGCACCTGACAAAATACTAGAACCATTCTAAGACTAGAATGTATCGATACGCACCAAAATGTATCAATACTCATTATGTATCGCATAAAAAAATTGATACAAAACATCGAGTATCGAAAGCTTAAGTATCGATACACTAAAGATCGATCTGTATCGGGCATCCGTAGTTCACAATGAGATTACAAAATAAATATCAATTCACTGTTGGCAGCACTTTTTTCTGAATCTTAAATGTTCATGTGATTAGAAAAATTACCTTCATAAATGGTGTCATTCCATCTGCATCTTTCAAATTTGAATTTGCATTTTTTAGCAGCAGGCATATACAAGAAACATGGCCCTCAACTGCGGCTAAATGTAAAGCAGTTCGACCCAAATGGTCAGTAGCATTAATATCGCAAACTTTTAAAGCATGCTTCAAATCTTGTAGATTTCCTCGCCAAGCCGCATCATGAAGAATTTTAAAATTATCTGAAGAAATATCTCTTTTTGACAAAATCCAATTTGTATTTTGTCCTGGAGGAATATTATCATTTGAAACTGTTTCCACGGGAAATTCTGATGACACTGATCTGGGACTCGTACTTGTAGCATTATGTCTTTTTCCTTTAACAAATTTAAGTACTTTTTTCATTTTATCCACAAAAATGTTTAATTTATGAAGGATTTGATAGCTTCAGTAATTCGCCGGTAAACACTAAACAGTAAACTATCAATGTTGCCAACATCAAAAAGTGACATTGAGAATTTAGCCCATCGACTACATTGTACTGTATGAATTTAACCCTTTTATGTCCAACTATTTTATAATTTTTTATTAATTTCCATTTCGGAACAATTCAATTGGTACGCATAAGTTTAATATGGCGGTCATAATGGTGGTCTTTGATATGGCGTAGCTACACTGGAGTCATAAAGCCTGTTCGCGTTTATAGTGGTTGCTAGAATCGCCTGGAATAATTAGTTTTTCGGTATTTCGTCCATGTAATTGTGTTACATTTTGTTATCCACCTTTTTATAATACTTGTGAACCCCGTTACAAAGTAAAACGTCCCCAGAATTCCACCCAAATCGTTCATCAAATGAAAGTTCTCTGAATCCTCGTGCACAAAACGTATTTAAAGTTCGTTCGGAATCCTAGTTACCATACTATAAGGAAATGTCAAAACGAAGAATGGAAATAATGGATCCCTTTATAAAAAAGAAAAGGTATGTTGAACAGTTAGTATAAACTTATAACAAAGTTCTGAATTATGTGACTAACCTATTTGACTTACTATATTTAGGGAAGAAAAAGGAATATCTACTGCTACGACTTCGGTCCCAGTAGGCTCAATAAATCCATTCACTGGAATGCCTTACACGCAACGATATCATGAATATTATCGTAAGCGAATTACATTACCTGTGTTCGAATATCGTGCCGATTTTATGAGACTTCTGGCGCAACATCAATGCATCGTTCTCGTTGGTGAGACCGGATCTGGCAAGACAACACAAATACCGCAGTGGTGTGTCGAGTATTCACGATCAATAGGGAAGAAAGGAGTTTGCTGTACGCAGCCGAGGCGAGTGGCGGCTATGTCTGTCGCGCAACGCGTTGCGGAAGAAATGGATGTATCGTTGGGTCAAGAAGTAGGTTACAGTATCCGTTTTGAAGATTGCTCATCTGCCAAAACCATTCTAAAGTAAGTTAATCCAGTATGACTTTGAAATATATTGAAACTTTGTTTTATAATAAAACAAGGTAAATTATTCGAAGTATCTACAAAAATTTTGTCATATTTATAGATACATGACTGATGGTATGTTACTTCGTGAAGGAATGAGTGATCCGATGCTGGAGGGCTACCAAGTAATTCTTCTCGATGAGGCGCATGAAAGAACATTGGCTACTGACATCCTGATGGGAGTATTAAAAGAAGTTGTTAAACAACGTAACGATTTGAAATTAGTAATTATGTCTGCGACATTAGATGCTGGCAAATTCCAGCAGTATTTTGATAATGCACCGTTAATGAATGTACCTGGTCGTACCCATCCGGTTGAAATATTCTATACGCCTGAACCGGAACGAGATTATTTAGAAGCTGCGATTCGAACTGTAATTCAGATTCACATGTGCGAAGAAATAACCGGTGATATTTTATTGTTTTTAACCGGCCAAGAAGAAATTGAAGAAGCTTGTAAACGTATAAAAAGAGAAATTGATAACTTAGGTCCAGAAGTTGGTGAACTGAAATGCATACCTTTGTATTCCACACTGCCGCCTAATCTACAACAAAGAATTTTTGAACCAGCGCCACCTAATAAGCCGAACGGAGCAATTGGACGCAAAGTCGTAGTGTCGACAAATATTGCTGAAACATCTTTAACTATAGATGGCGTTGTGTTCGTGATAGATCCAGGTTTTGCCAAACAAAAAGTATACAATCCCAGAATTCGCGTAGAATCTTTACTTGTATCTCCAATTAGTAAAGCGTCTGCTCAACAGAGAGCAGGTCGAGCTGGCCGTACTCGACCGGGAAAATGTTTCCGTCTTTATACGGAGAAAGCGTATAAAAACGAAATGCAAGATAACACGTATCCAGAAATCTTACGGTCAAATCTCGGATCAGTAGTATTACAATTAAAGAAATTAGGTATTGACGATTTGGTTCATTTCGATTTTATGGACCCGCCCGCTCCAGAAACTTTAATGAGAGCCCTTGAGTTGTTGAATTACTTGGCGGCTCTCGACGATGATGGTAATCTCACAGACCTCGGCGCCGTTATGGCAGAATTCCCACTGGATCCGCAACTCGCAAAGATGCTGATCGCCAGCTGCAATCACAACTGCTCAAACGAAATACTGTCCATAACAGCTATGTTGTCAGGTATTACTTAATTTAAGGCAGATGTAATCGGTTATTGTTTTCAGAGTTGATAATAAGATCTCAATTACCAAATAAAACCATAATAATTAAGGACATAATATTATCTTCAATAGATTGTTTTAAATACGAATTCTGTTTTTAATAACAAGTAATTTGCATGTTTTTTTAAATCTCAGATTAAAGTAAATTTAAAAATAGATTTTATTGTAAAAAACTAATAATTACGTAATTGAGATCTTACATTTTTATGTTGATTTTGAACTAATCAATAATGTCTCGTATTGTTAAATTATCTTACTGTGAAGCAAACGTTTCATTATATATTTTAATTATGAAACAAATGAAAGCATCGATTTATTATTGACGCTCGTTGCATTATTTTTATATGAAAGCAATCGAATTTCAAATAAGTGTGTAAATGAAATATATACTTGAATTCCGTTTGGTAGTCATCGACAATCGTTTCAACCAAAGGCTCTTAGGTTCTTATAAATTGTAAGTTGTTGTGCTCGTTTATGAAATGCTAAGAAGAAAGGGCCATAATATTTAAAATTACTATATATCTTCACCTACGGTCGAAAGCTTTGTCGAATCTTGGTACCACACCGTCGGGTGTTGTATCGAGATTGCAGTTGATTTGCATTAGCTCCGTAGGTGACGATACCTGTGAAAGAGACACATTTGTAGAGAAACGTAACTAGAGCCCGTAAATAAGCGGGTTAGTCAGTTATGACTCTTGAGTATGGCGTATATCAACTATATTGGTTGGATGCGGGCAATTCCTGCCCCCTCTCTTCCACTGTTTAGTCCCGCAGTGTTTCGTACGACCCAACGAGGCTAAGAAGGCTGCCGACGACGCTAAGATGAGGTTCGCGCACATTGATGGCGATCACCTCACTCTGTTGAACGTCTACCATGCATTCAAACAAAGTGAGTATCACACAAAATATTATCGCTATGAATTTGCTTAATAATTGTCATCCATTGAAAACAGTTTATCTAAATTGGAACTTTTTTTGTCATATATTTTTTTAACTAATTAAACACTTCAATAAAACTAATTTAAATTGATGTTTCCTACCATTTACTATTTGAGTCCAATCAAAAATGTTCTTAAAAAAACAAATATAGTATTTTTGATGACATAAAATTGACTACTCTATATTTTAATGACTTGGCTAAAAAATTATGAATGCACCTGATATCCGGAAAGTAACATCCTTTATTATCCAGTACCCAAATACTTCAGTCGCTGCAGTTGTATGCAGCCAAATATCTAGATAACTAATTAAAAATTTGGTTCACTTATTTACATTATTTTCTTCATTTACTATCAGGATCGGGAAGAATTGAATCTCACGGGAAATTGTCTCGTTTACGGGTGTTTAATTATGATCTAGAAAATTTAGTCTCTACTGGATTTCTACCATAAACAATGTTGTATTATAAATATAATAATAATTTTATGTATCGTTGTTACTACTTCAAAATCCTCCATCTTATATTTAAACAATCTTATTTTCATTAACTGTTTTCTTACAGTATTTTTGTAAATACGATTTTGAAACACATTTATTAAATGAGATTGCTGCTTTAGATTCTGAAGACCCTCAGTGGTGTTATGATAACTTCGTCAACTATCGCTCACTGAAATCCGGAGACAATGTTAGACAGCAGCTATCTCGAATCATGGATCGTTTCAATCTTAGAAGAACGTCTACAGAATTCACTAGTAAAGACTATTACATCAATATTCGAAAAGCTCTTGTTAGTGGATTTTTCATGCAGGTATCGTGTCGGCTTATTGAACAAGATGTTTAAGTTTTTATTTTTTTTAACTCAAAATATTTCTATTTTGTGAAGGTTGCCCATCTGGAAACCACAGGCCATTACTTGACTATCAAAGATAATCAAGTTGTACAATTGCACCCATCTACATGCCTTGACCATAAACCCGAATGGGTCATCTATAATGAATTTGTTTTAACTACCAAGAATTATATAAGAACTGTGACGGATATTAAACGTAAGTTTATCTTTTTAATTCCATCAATTTATATAAGTTAGTAGTCAAGCACTGTACCTATTACTATTTTTATTATCAAATAATTCCACTAAACTATGTTAATAAGCAACACGGTTGTCGATTGTCTATAATTTACAATTCATTCAATAAGCAACACTTTCACCCTCACAGTAGAAGACGAACTAAAAAAAAATCTTTTTCTTTCAGCTGATTGGTTGTTGAAAATAGCTCCACAATACTACGATTTACAAAACTTCCCTCAGTGCGAAGCTAAAAGACAATTAGAAATTATTCAACAGAAATTGGAGTCAAGACTATATCAACAAGGTTTTTAAATTTAATGTAGAATGATATTTCTGTTACTGTCTGCTTATTTGTAAAATAAAATCTAAATGGGTAAGTTTTCAAATAAAATTAATTACTAAAACAAAACAAAAGAAATCAAGGGATACAAAAAACTTGATTGTTGTAACAATTACTTTTATTATTGTTTTTTTTTATTATTATTATATTTAAATTGTATAAAATTTACCAATATTATGTAATCCCGTTTTGCTGTTTTTACAATTAATCATTCAAAGAAGTTATCTCTCATAATTAATATAATATGAAAAAGCTTTTATTTAGCCTTGTTATTGTTTAGAATTTAAAATGAAAGCTTTAAAAATATTCACCAGAGTTCAGCACTAGCCATAGTCTTTTATATTACTACATGTTAGACAGCTAACTGCAAAATATTATTTATGCAATAAAGTGAGACTAGCCGCTATTAATTATGGTTTAGATAAAAATGTAGATAATGAAATAATTCAATATCTATTTGGTATCTGCTACTTTTATGCACTGTAAACCAGCGCGTTTTTTTTGTTAATGATGTTGAGATTTAATCTTTTACTATTCATGGGACCATACGAATAGCCAAACTTGGGGTTGCGGTTAAATAACTCCATCTGTGGATCCATTTAAATTTTATAGTCTCAGGCAACCATTGATGGTCGAAACACGCTATTAATACCATTAAAAAATGTTTCTATAATGCATTCCAATTTCCATTTATATAAGATAGTGTTTGAGCGAAATTTTTTGTTTTTTTTTTTAATCAGTAATATTTGACGATAGCTTTTGATTCCTGTTAATGGATATACAAGGACCCAACAAACATTAAATAGCGACTTGCTTCAATTTTTTTAATGCAAATCGGCTGTCTAGTAGTATATAGAAGTCACTTATACGGTTGTGTGGATATTTAGCAAATCAATTAAAACTATTTTTAATAGAGTAATTTTATAATCGCAAAGCACCGTTTAAATGTGTTGGTGAATTTGGCACCATTAAAAAAAGTAATAAAAAATCTAGTGTTTGATTTTAGAAGTTGAAAATTTTGTTCATTATTTTTTCGATTGAATTAATGAACAAAGCGTAATTTTTTTATGAGAGATTTCGAGTGAAAACCTTTGAAATCGCATATTTATTGTAAATTAATTGCATTCCAATAAATGCTGATATTTCACACAGAATTTTTAGTATGCATTTGTTTATTATATTATTAAAAAATAAAATTTCACCCGTATTGATAATTATCTAAGAAGTACGCTGCGAAAATATTCAATAATACAAAATACTATCCTTTCAAAAGAAAAAGCGTATTGGGATCCGTCAAATGAGCATATAACGAATACGTTGTAGGTTACAGTACAATTTTTATTAATTACAACCTCTTTTTACATGGCGGTCGACGTTTCGACAAATTATATTGTCCTATTCATGACCTAACAAACAAATTAGAAAGAAAATACATAATATGGTGCAAACAATATGTGTTTTTTATAAGATAGTAGAGCACTTACTTATATGTGATAACGGATTGTAATTGTCCAGTCCCAAATATCTATAATATTACTAAATTCCAGTATGTCTACATCTAGTGGCAGAAAGTTGTACTCAAAACGAGGGAAAATTTTACATGCTAACAGTGCAAATTAATCATGAAATTGTTTATTACAAAAATAAAACAAGTAAAATAAACAAAAAGTTTATCGAAAATGGAATTCGCGACGTTTTCTAATATCATGGCAATAAACACTGTCAGTTATTGCCTTGTAAAACTTACTTTACAGATAATTATTTTCTAATGAGATGTGGAAAAACTGTATTTATGAATTAAAAAAAATATTTTATATTAATAATAAGATGTACTTATTATCATACTGCACTACAATAGTTGAATCTCTGATGATTGACAAATTTATAGGATTAACTTTGTATACAAATATTTTGAGGTTAGTAACTTACCTACTTATTACAATATAACTTATTATGTTGCAGTTATGTGTTTACATTATTCACCTAACCCAGCCTTAAAGGCGCATTGAACGCGGATGATTAATTTCGTGGAGATTTTCTTTTAATTTTGATATTTTTAAGCAATATGTCGTAAAGATTACTACTTTTGACAGTTCATTTTGCATGCATTTTTCTCGTTATATTTCCGACATTTGATAATATGCCCGGCTTTGAGAATCCGTTCTCCTTCAACGAAATTCCTTTGTTTAGGTTCGTACCGACCCAATCACAATTTACATTTATATTTATCATTTCTTATCACTTTGAAAATCAAAAAATTACACGCAAAAGGATACCCCGTATATGAAATTTCCCCCCCTCTGCGCCATGTTTTTTAAGCTCCACCTATCTGACGGATCCCAATAGGTATATAATATAAAAAGCTTGTAGACATTTTTCATGGAAATATTTTTGAAAAACGAGCGGGTGCTTTTATTTTTTAAGTTTGTTCCGATATGTTATTTTGTGCAAGAAAACCATAGCATGCGTTGTCAGCTTCTGACTTTTTTTTACTGATGTTAAAATAGATAAAAATATGTTGTTCAACATAACCTAAACTGTTATTTGAAAAATTATGTTTAACAAGTAAAAAATAACAGTAATAATTTTAACATTAATTATAATTCTATAAATTTGAGTAATTTAATCCAATAATTTTTGTATTATTTAATTATAAATCACAGCTTTATAAACATAAAATAGGATAGTCGAAGGTCATGTCCTGTTCTGTGTCAGCTCATGAAATTATTTAGTTCAAGGATAATAAAATTATGCAATAAGTTAATTTTTTGTTAATAAGCGACAGAAGGAATTGTGACATAACTGCCTGATTCACAATACGGTGTCTGTTGTACTTGTTCTTTGAGCATTAACGCGCTTCCAAGAAACTGTCCAGTGCGATCAAACAATAGTGTGTCATTACGGAGCCTCATTTGGTTTTGGCTATAGCGTTGAAGATTCAGCCGGTGATGCAATTTAAAATGTTTTTCTGTTGAATAAAAATTGTAGAAATGTCATTATTATATGGATATGATTATACCCAATGTCTGGTCTCAAAGGTGAACATAGGGATTTAACATGGTATTGTTCATTTTTGCTAATTCGTGTTCGCCAATTCAACGTACAAGGTGATGGTACCTGTCGAAAGATAAAATTATTGCGCATCAAATGATTCTAAAAATAAAACCAAAAATGACATTTTTACTTTAAGGTAGTTGTTGTGCTACAATATCATCCAAAAGTTTCGTTCATAATACGCTGTAAAACAATAAATAAGTATAGTGTTAAATATAAAAAAATTTTGTTAGAGATTGTACCTAAACTGTTGTTCACATAGTAACACATATTTAACTTAGTTTGTTCGCGTGGATTATATAAAAATGTCAATCTTTTCTCATAAATTGTTGAACTTTGCGTTATTATATCTCAACAATAAAAAGGTCAATAATTTTTGGATTTTCTTTTTTAAACTCAGAACAAAAACATCAATGAACAGTTAGTTTCTTGAAAATTTCTGACTGTTACTTTTTTTTTTTTAATTAAAAAACTTGTCAAAAACAACCTTTCCTATGCTCTCCGTGTTAATTATCCGAACTTTAATTAAGTTTATCTCGAGTTAGAGATGGTCAATCAACATCAAATTTTAATGGTATTTGTATTATAGTATCCTTAATAAGTAGACGAAAATTTAGAATTTTCTGACACTATGCCCATAGCACGACAACTACCTTAAAATACCAATTTGAAATTTACTGATTTTGCAGTAATGATTTCAAATTAAGTAGGCGAAAAACAAAACGTTAGAAACTCTTTTTATAACAGACTGGGATATTGTTAAGTTGAAAATGGGGGGTTATTTGAATATATTTTATTATAATTTTATTTTCTTTATTAAGTATTACTTTTCGTTGTTTAATAATAAAAAACCAATTAAATTCTTCATTACTTAGATAGGTACCTGTTTGTTTTCTTATTATAGTCTATATGAGTAGAAGTAAAACCCAAAATATTTAAAAATGGCACACAACGTTAATTCCCTATGTTCGACTTTGAGACAGGACACCCGGTAAAAATCTTTTTCGATAAAATATAGTAAATGTTGTTGTTTGGAGGGCTAAGCAAACAAAATAAGATTTTAAAAAATTACTGTGTGATCCTCTAATATAGCTGGCCATCTGACAACCCAATAAAATGCATACGGTCATTGATAAACTCATAACTGTCAAAGAGATCCATATTTGCTTCTGAAACAAAAAACCTTGATAATAAGATTATGAAACAATTGAATAGGCACCATTAAAACTTAAATTTTAGATTTTAATATACCATCAAATAAACACCATAATCGCATAGGGACCATTTCACTTCGAAATAAGCATTGGGCATGCTTTGACAAGTTCCGATTTCAGTTTCAATAGAGTGCTGGCAATTACGTATAAAATTTCGAATTAAATCGGTGGATTCTTTGGCTACTGTGTCTGTATGAACATTCGCTACGTGAAAGATGGTTTTATTCAGAATTATTGAGAAATACATTTCATTTTTCTTTTCGGTTTCTATTTGTTTCTAAAAAGATATTTTATATAATTGGTCATTCGAAAGTTGTATGATTTATGTTAGGTTATGTGCCATTTTTCCAATGTTTCATATGTCTGCCTTTAAGTGTTTTTAAACAATTGCAATATTTACCTGTGTTAATCTAAGTTTTTTTTTAAATGTTGTAAGAGAGCTTAGATTTCCAATTACTTGGGGCAAAAAAACGTTGTGAATTCTGTCCATTTTTATGCGCAGCCTGTATAAATCATTTTGAATAAAATCGAAAGTCGGATCTCTCGGTAAAGCTTTGATAATATTCGAAATTTTTATTGTAGCTTGATGGTTTTTTAGTTTATCAATATCATTTTGTAGCTAGACAAGAATAATTATTATTTTAATATAGAAGTTGATAAATTGTAAAATATACTATTGGGACGCATATTACCTATTTTAGTATTTTGTGACACTGCAAAAGATAAAAGTAAAGTTGCCCGGAGACATTTTATGTGAAGCGATGCATGTTTTTTTTTTTAAGCTAGTAGTAGAGATTTGATATTTTTATAGATTATTAATCTTTAAATATGATGCTGACAAAACCTATGCGATCTCTTAAGAGGTCAGCGATCAGAATAAAATTAATATTTTCTATAATATTATTGACAATATACTATGGGAGGTAGCGTTGCAAATGAGTCAATTATTTCATATCGGCTGATAATTATACCAATGTTAGTTCTCATCCACCTGATGAGATAACGGACCGTCAGCTGTGCCAGTAGTGGTGGGGGTAGTAAGAGGGTGTCAGTCGCTAAAAAAATAGATTTTAAAGTTATTTCATACCGCATCAAACTTGGTATGGTGATTCTTTATATAATAAACAATAAGAAAAAACCGTCAGTTAATTTTAAACACACAAATAAGCAAGGCCGACAGTTTTGGAAATGTAAACATAGAATTAAAATACCCCAAAGTTGAAATATCTCACTGACAGCTAAAAATATTTACTTCGTTACCATAGCAACTATATTTTATTCAATACGATATAAATAAAAATATAGTTGCTATGGTAACGAAGTAAATATTTTTAGCTGTCAGTGAGATATTTTTTAACGATTTTGATACCCTCTTACTACTACCCCCACCGCGGGTGCGACGACTGACGCTCACTTTGGTTACTGTTGATACTTTATTAATTAATACTGTTGATACTTTATTAATTACTAGAAATAATTGGTCGGTATGAAATCACTACCTAAAATGCAACGCTGCCTCTCGTACTAATAGATGAAACATAAATATAAGAACAATTTAGTAACAGCATAATTTGAAAAAAACGCACAACAGGAATGAACTTCAGATTCAGAGAGTCTTGTATGGTTTTCAAATTTTCGATAATGTTTTCTGTAACATTTTTATCAATCAGTTTGAAATTGATTAAACTGGTCTTCATGTGCTGTGATAATTTTTCCGCGTCGATCGAAAAATTTAAAAGTAAAGGATGCTTTTTTAACGACCAGTACTAAAAACATAAATCAACAATTACATTTAAGTCATATTACACTTATTGGGTAGCAGTGTGGGCATATTTTGTACCTTTTCAGTACGTAGTAATGTATAAATAGTCTTGTTTTGTAGGCACCCATCTAAAACATTTTTTAGTTTTGTATCGTTCAAATAAGATGGAATATACCGCTGTAGAATACTCGATAGCCAAGTGCGATTAGACCATATCTAAAGAAAAAACATTTTCGTTATTTTTGAGTTTCTCAATACACCATTGACTATAGCTTAGGCAAATGGACAAGTATTAACTATTGTTTAGTTACTTATCGATCAAAACAAAGAGCACAGAAAAAATTCTCTTCGGATCATTTTGGGAAAATGTGTATGTATATCGGAAAGCGAACCGTTACGAAGCGGGTATGCTTATTTTCTTTAAAAAAAAATTATGAAGTATTCTACATTCGTCTCTTACTCTTGTATTATCGATGTATCCAGTAAAAACGCGATCATCTTTGATTGGTTGACAAACAATTGCTGTCGTTAGAGATAGAAAATGAAATGTAGCAGCTAATAACAATATTAACCACAACATAGCCATTCCAAATATTATCCCAATCTGCAAAAAAATATGGTTACTAAACTTAAAACTTTGACTTATAAAAGTAAAATACTATGTTTACTCTGAACAGTAGAGCAGCGCAACTTCTGTGAGGTTTGAAGCCCGGATAAGGATAATACTTGTTCATATGGCTCAGTTCTCGGGAACCAACTAAGCACCCGGCACTCAACCATAAAAGTGTTATTAAAGCATGTAGACTTGGTATGAGAAGGAATCCTATGTGAGTCCATATAATCGGTTTTTCATCGCTTCTAAAAAATAAAGGGGTATATATTCCGATAGAAATTTGGCATTTAACGCTGACATCTGGTAACACAAAATGAAAATATTGCAAAATTTAGTTTCGCGGTTAGGCCACGCCTCCATGTCAAGTATCTAAATAAGAAAACAAAATGATACCTTAACAAACCGCTATTTATTTTATCAGTAAAATTGAGTATTGCGTCTGTCACAAAAGACGGGATTACTTCTTCTGTAACATCTGTAATATTACTGATTACGTTATTGGACCAATTCTGTAAAGAAATTGCATTTCAGGATATAGACGTTCAAATTTTGTATAAAAATTTTAGGGGTTTTCTGTTTTACGAAATATTATCTATTAAATCAAATCTTGTTGCTATAGACGTTTGTGATTTGTTTTTTAGTATGTAGTACCCTGTCAACACTTGAAACAAAACATTTAGAATGAGTATTACCTTTTGAGAAAGTTATCTTAAGAAAATAACTAGTAATATTACTTGAGCAACAAGAGAATAAATAAAATAAAAATATTGTTATCTTTGTCAACATTTTGAAAGGAAAGCTGCAATTCATAGTTTGTAAGTAGGTACAAAATGCAAACCTTGTATATGGAAAACTTCTTGAATGTATCATATCTAACAGTTTTTGTCGAGTTATGAATAGTATTTTCTAAAGTATGCAATGATTCCAACATCTTCACTTTGCTTGGTAACAATTTGTTGAAAACAAGAGTCATTTTTTTGTAAATTAATAACCAATCTGGAAACTAAAAGTAAAATATTCGATCTAGGGTAAAAAATAATGACCTCAATTTCTCATAGAAAATTACCAATTTCCCAGTTGTTTAATCATTTTTTATAGTTTTTATTGACCTTTTTTCTCTAGAACAGTTAGCCACAAACTGTTAATCATTGAAAAGTGTTGTAATTACCTCATAAGTTCTGAAGACATTTGTAAAAATATTTTTGATTTCTTTTAACTTTTCGGATAGTTCAGTTTTTTTCTTTACACTCAGATTAATATCTCGTGCCAGATGAACTAACAGACTACTAATACCTTCATTAATTTCAAATAACTGATTATCGGTTTCATTTTTTAAAATTTCGCAATTATTAAAAATTTCTGAGTTATTATGTTTAATTCCTAAAAATAAAAAGATTTTTCAGGTCGATATGATCTTATTCAACAGCTATATTTTTAGTTTTGATGATTTACGGACGTCATCCTGTGTTTTTACCTGTGTTACTAAAACTTATATTCATTTCAAGAATATTTGTGTAAAAACTATTTGTCATATTTTTCAAATAGGGTTCCAAGTTATCTTCAACGTCCGCTGTAATATTTTTTGATAAACTATTCAAAATTCGTTCAATTTTTTCAAAAATATTGTGAAAATTACTGTTGAGATTTGTTATAGTTGATATGAACTTATATTTTTCATTTTTTATATTTTTCGCGACGCCTCCAAACATTACTGGATATTCTTGAGTAGCATGTTTTAAGACGATCGTCACTTGAACGGCTGCCACAATTCCTAGTCTAATAATATTTTTATGTAGTTTTTAAACATAAATTTAAGACCATCAACTGTCAGGATAACGTGGATCTAATCAAAATTCTATTGGAGGTGATACTGGTGTAATATCATGAATAGGGTACATGCCAGTGGACAGTGGTCAATATAAAACTTTGTTATAATGAAAGTTTATGCTCTAAAATATTTATTAGAATTTCTATTTTTCTTAATTAAGTTTCGTAAACATATTTTAATTAATAAATGAAATCATGATTTTTAATCTATTTGTCATGTGACTTAAAACACCGCGTGACGTCAATTTCAAAGCATGCAAAATTAATTTTGTTTAATGAGTTAGATGTAAAATTTCATGTTCTAAAACTTTTATTCGAAGATATTTTTCCTAAAATAATTAGGGGAGCAGAAAATCGCAAAAGTTTGATTTTACGGGTTAAATCCCTATTACCCGCAAAATGATTCAGCACCCTGTATATGAGGGAATGAATGAAGAATGATAATTGTTTACTATTTATCAATGGACTGGAGGAATAAAAACAATATGCACGAAAAAAGGTTGCTGGCATGCAGCTTTATACTTACGCTAACATAACAATAGCAGCAAGCATCAACAGCCCTTCAATAAAGAAACAGCACTGATATTTGGTTATGTCAACTGTTTTCTTTGAACAGAAATTCATTATTAAAACAAATGGGAACGCTAAAAAAATGAAGCTAAATTAATCGTCAATAAAACAATATACGATTTAGGTTCTAACATACGAGGCTGTAAATTTTTAAAAGTGTAGGTAAGAAGTTAAGAACGTAAGGTTATGGCGTTTATCTCAAGAGCTTAAAAATTCGGCTTTTTAAATAGCTACATATCCATATTATGTTTTGTTTTTTTTTAAGTCAACATACCTACCTACTCAAAAAGAACATCTCATTACTTATTTAAAATAAATAACATACAATGTTGATAGATGAATTTCAATTTATCGTGTACAAATTATCGATATTATAAGTGTCAATAATAATTGGTACCTAATGAAAATAAGCAGATAATATTTGTTTGAAAAATTTCCGTAATGCTCTTAATTTGTTACATGATTTAAACTAAGAATTACATTTGCGATAATTAGGTACTGAAACGTGTCGAAATTAAAGTTCCAGGACACATAATAAAGTGGACTGATGACGTGAATTTATTGATTTAATATCTTTAAAATACAAAGGTATTGGTCAATTTTTACACTGGCGATCAAGTGAAACTTAATAATTAGTTGGTACTATTAGAGAAGGTATAGAGAGAGATGCCCCGCATTAAATGGTGCGTCAACTAATGTTGCTCTTCGAGTTCTGGTGATACATTGTTAATAGTTCTTTTATAGATAGATACATACCTATAATCACAACTATTGCCACTGCTATTAAAATATAAGGAATTATAACTTGCTTCGAATTAAATGGAACAATTTCTTTTAATATTGACCAGATATTAATACCATGGTTTTCTTGAATGGATGTAAAAATTAAATCTGAAATAGATACATATGATACTCACTTCAAAATTGCGTTAGCCAAGTGGTACTTTACGGCCAAAAACATATTGTTAAATGTTTCTTAATTTTAATAAGTATAGGTACTTATACTTTATAGCCATATTTCGTACGCCGCAAACCAGCTTTAAGCTGTAGGTATATCAAATAAAGGTTTTCATTTATTGATTTGATAAAGTCCGATACCTACTGTTTGTCCGATTTTGATAAAATTTTAGAGGCACATTTGCATATTTACTAAAGAGTTAAAATTGAAACAATTTCACTAATTTTTTCCAACCCTTAAAATGATTCCATGGCGCCCATTTTAAATAGACTTCATATGGTGATAAATTTCAATGTGTATACCAAATTTCGTTTAAATCAAATGAATCAATTGTGCATGACGTACGTGTCATGCTCATATACTATGCATAGGCAAGCAGACTAATAATAATAATTTGCGTTAGAACTCCTAAAATCTTCTTCCTGTAATTTCTTATTTTTATACCAGTCTCGTCACAACAATTGATAATTTTTATTATCGGTATCATGGGTACTTATAAACAGTAAGTAATTGATTTTTAAGTACGTATATACTTAAATAAATATTTAAATATAGGTATAATAATCGATTATTATCAAGTGTTCCTACAATTAATTACTTAGATAATAATTGATTTTAAGTGTTTACGATCTTTGTTATTTAGTTGTTTTGTTATGTAACACCTGTCTACTGAAGTAAATGACCTTTAATACTCACTGGATACCGCCTAAAAAATTAATTAGAATCGTGGAACTAATAATATTTATTGTTCCGTGATTAAAATAGAAATAGAGTCAGTTAATTAGTGGGTGGAAGTGTTGGGTAGTTTTACCGAGCACTGAAATTATAAACTATTATAGGTTCTGGTCAGGGTCTACATTATGATAATTAGTAAGGTATAATATTTATATATTATACCGTTTAAAAAAGTAAGTGTTAATTAAAATCACCCGTCCTCCGTTATAATTAAGAAAGACTTTTTCAACGTCAATCATAAAGTACTAGATAATTATACAAAAGCAAACATTTTTTAGACGTCAGCCCCACGTTGATGTAGGAACCTGGAACTGCGCACTTATTGGGATCCATAGAGATAGAGAAAGGTATCCTATTCTATACCTCTATGTTGGGATCCGTCAAAAGAGCATATGACATCTGGTGGTAGAAAATTGTACTCGGATCAGGAAAAAATTTACATGCTAACTGCAAATTTTTCGTAAAATTCAAAATTGTTTATTACAAAAATAAAACAAGTAAAATAAACAAAAATTTATCGAAAATGGAATTCGTGACGTTTTCTAATATCATGACATTAAACACTATCAGTTATTGCCTTGTAAAAATTACTTTACAGCGAATTATTTTCTACTAAAATATGGAAAAACTGCATTTTTGAATGAAAAAAATATTTTATAATCATATTGTACTACAATAGTTAAATCAACGGATGATTAATTTCGTGGGGATTTTTTCTTTTAATTTTGAAGTTTTTAAGCAATATGCCCGTAAGGATTATTACTTTTGACAGCTCATTTTTCATGCAATTTGCTCGTTATATTTCCGACATTTGATATTATGTTCTGCTTTAAGAATCCGTTCTCTTTAAACGAAATTCCTTTGTTTAGGATTCGTACCGGCCCAATCACAAATTTCACTTATATTTATCATTTCTTATTACTTTGAAAATCACAAAATTACACGCAAAAGTATACCCCGTATATAAAATTTTCCCCGATCTCCGCCATGTTTTTTAAGCTCCACCCATCTGACGGGTCCCAATAGTATAGATTATAGAGCACAGAGCAGATTCTAACGGAGCCGAATTTTTTATTTTCTCCTCGAATTGCAATTTGGACTTACAAAATATCCAAACGCAATATAAGGAATTTTATAATTTCATTTATTTTACGACTTCTGCGTTCTCTATACTGAGACAGATATCAAACACAGAGACCCGCCGGCCGCCGTCTATATGCGCCCGCGTGCATTATTGAATTTGCCACCCCACGTAGGTATGTCTATTTCATTTTTTTCTCTAGATAGATATTTTAATTTATCATTATTTATTAATAAAGGGTCGATGTTGATGTGATTTGCCGCCCTACTGACTTTCGCCCGGGTGCAGCTTGCACGTCCGCTTACGGCGCAAATACATCTTGAACTTCGATCTTGCGCCTGGCGAAGACAGGCTTAAAGAACATTATAGTAGGTACCTAGTCAAATAAAAAATCTTAAACATACCTATCTTATTACGTTTCGAGTAGAATGAAAACAATTTAATCTTACATTATTAATAGTTTGATTCGAAGATAAAATTTAAACGTTAAAATACTCACGTTCTGAAGCTTCTATTTGTTTATTAAATGACTGATCTATAAGTTCAATAAGAGGATCGAGCAGGAAAAATACATTTGGTTTCAAACTTGACATTTTGATGGTTATATAAACTTATTTCTTAGAATTATTTACACATTACTTTAATAATAGAAAATTGAAAAAATGATTTTAAATAAATGTCACATAGATGTTTATTTAAAAATACGGTTACAATGGTTACCTAGAAAATTTTACTGGTCATACCTATAATTATCTAGATGAAAATAATATGATTTTTCGGTCAAATAATATAATTCGTTTTTGAGTTTTTTCTCAATGGTTTTTTCATAATAGGTAATAATAAATTATGTATGATTTGTTTTTATATCATTGCGGCTCAATTAGGTTATCGTTTTCGAAATTCAACCCCTAGGGGGGTTAAATAGGGGATGAAAGTTTGTATGGAAGTTCGTCATTTTTGAAGTTATAAGCATAAGCCATAAAATTTTGCACGGGAGTTCCTTTTATAACGTAGGTGAGCGATAAGAAATAATGTAATAATATTCGAGTGAACGAGCGAGTAATTTATTTAATATTCAAGTGAACAAGCGAAGCGAGTGCTGGAGGAGAATGTCTCGTCAGGGAGGGGGGTATAATAATCGAAATATACGTGGGCGAAACCAGGATAACGTCTAGTTTGTTATATTTTTTTAATTTATTCCTTTCTGAAAAATGTTGGGAATTTAGACAGTCATTTAGACATATATAAAATTAAGTTTCAGAAAAAAGAAATACAAGTAACTACCGACAGATTTTAAATATAATTTTAATTGTCAAATTTCTAAGATATTTTCAGCTTTAGATTATGCAGTTTTTAGAGGTACAAATTTATGACATTAAGTTCCAACAAAATTAAATTTTCATAAGATTGTATTTTTTATTGGAGTAAATTATTATTCAGTACAGTGTAACTAAAAAAAATCATTCAATTTATATCACACAGCTATCATTTAAACTATTTAATTATAAAATATTATAGTACAAAACTTATAAATAAAATATTTTCAATACACTTATTTAAGACTTTTGAAGGTATTCGTCGAACAAGAACAAAGATAATGAACGGTCTGGTTTTCCGTTAAAGATTAAGTTCTTCAAATCGTTGGTGTGACCAGAAAGTTCACGAATAGCATCGGCCTGCTTGTGCATTAATTCATCTTCCAAGTAGTCCGTGATTTCTGGATCGTGGTGTTTGGCCTCGTGATGACTTACAGTTTTGTGTACTTTGAATGTCTCCAAAGCTAACGATTTCTGAATATCCAAAGCTTTGGCCATACTCTGGAGCTCGTTGATGTCTACTTCATGGGCGACAGCATAATCAGCAGAGCGTTGAGTGAAATCCATATCTCCACCCCTTTTGGTGAGATGTTTTATTAGATCGATGGCTTTCTCCCATGTTGAATCGGATAATTCCCTGAAAACTTTCTCAAATCCAGGACGGTTAGCTTTGTAATTTGCAAAGTGCGTTGATAACAAAAGGTAATCGAATGAGTGACTTATGTGTTTGTTTACTAATTTTTGCAATTCAAGTTGAACTTGCTCAATTCCACCGTAAGTTGCATTGCATGGTCCTTGGTCAAGAGTCGCCACTGTGAACAAGTAATGACAGTTAGGTATTACACTATACCAAAAAAGTTAATCACTAAAAATTAAATGTCAATTAAATTACCTGAAGAACAAGCTTCGTGTGTGGCTTGGTAACAATGTCCGTCAACATCATTGGCATTGGCCGATGCCAAAAATGCAACAATAGTAAATAAAAATATCTTCATTGTTCTGGAAAAATAATGTCAGTAGATACTTATTAGATGCGTATCTAATGATTTGTAAATTATTTTTCTTACAATGCTTGGCTATAAGTACTCACAGTCAAACTTATAAATGTCGACTAAATTATTTTTAAAAGATATAATTAATATGTGACACTACGCAGATTTCTGCCACTTCCAAACAGACCAGCTGATAATGAATAATGGTGGTCAGGATTCCGGAAAACGACCTATCAAATGCTTATGCGATATGGCAATGACGCATTGACACATGCGCAGTGCATGCGAAGTTGTTAAAAGTACTCACAAAGGAAGATTTTGTAGTTATCAAAAGTGTATTTTCGATAGCATAAATAATACGTCGCTTTTGAAATACCCAATCACAATAAAATATAAAACTAAAGTATTTAATATTTTTTAGTCACTTGTGAACAAAGTCACCTTCTGCGCCAGTGTGTGTAAAGGTTGTCTTTGACGTTTGGTGTCACTTTACTTGTCTTAACCTAAGTTATAATTTTAATTTTACATATTACAAATATTATTAATCGAATACAAAATGAAAGTCTCAATTATTACATTTGCATTTGCTGTCATCTACTCAACGTCATCAGCTGTAAACGGCCAAGATGAATGTAAGTTATTCCGTTTAAAAATAATTATTTTTGATCATGCGTTGTTGCTTAACCTTTTGACATAAGTACCTATAAAGTCAATAAATTTATTTTCAAAACAAATACCTTCCTGCACTACATAGGTGAAACGTTATGGGGAAACAGTGACATTTTTAAAGAAAACGAAGGTTTTATCTTAAGGCCGCGTGACCTCCTCATATTTCACTTCAATTATAATAGAATGGAGATTATTAAATCAGTTATATTTATGTTAATTGGATTTGAATAGACTGTCCTTTTAAATATTGTGATGATTTTATAAGCGCAAGTCATTTCGTACATTGCCCTTTACGAGTTTTCATATTTTAAATTAATAAAGTAACTTTCAGAAACCGATTTTTCTGTTCTTTTAAAATTGATATAAGTAAAATGCAATACCTATTAGCTAATTAAATTCTAAAAAAAATGGAAAAATCGCTATCACAATATCCGTGTACGATCTAGAAAATTAGCCGGTAGATCATGTTTTATCTTTGAGCTAGGTACTCAAATTTCATAAGCATTATTACGACAAAAAAACGTGACATTCGAGAAACTGAAATATTAAAATTGTTGTAAAGCTGATGATTATAAACAAATGCATTTGATCCTGCATGTTTGTTCTATTTAAAACCTTGAGATAAGACTACATTTGTTGGAATTACGGCCTCAGTTCATTGTTTATGTGACAAGGGAATCTTTTCCGATAAAATTGTAATTAATTAAATGTTTACAAAGCGCATTTTCAATCGGTTTATATACACTCGGTATAATTTTTAATAATTATTTTCGGGGGTTTTGCTGAAATGATTCACTACAGATAAGTGTAGTATGGTTACATACTTTTACTATATTGTAATGTCTTGCAAATTTTCAGACTGCAGTAATTTTCGATACATGTATGTGAATTAGGGTGGGTCAAAAAAATCAATTATTTTTTTTTTTACAAGTGACACGGAAAAATAGGTTGCTAGACACCTTAAAAAAATTCTCACCAAATATGAGCTCTTAATTTTAATAGGAAGATCCTCCGCATCACAGTTTTTTATTTTTTTCTCAGTCCAATAGAAAAAAATTCATATCTCATCATTAATTGATTGTACAGAAAAATGTTTTAAGAGAATTTTGTAGGAAACTTAATTCTCTACAAAAAAGGTATCTTATATTTTTTCCGTAAACCTCACCATTTGAAAGAAATTGAAGATTTAAGTTTGATTATTTTAAGTCAAATTTCATTTTTGTTTATGAATTTTATAACTCGACAATAAATGACTGTTATAAAATGCGCAATACAAATTTTTGTAGGAAATTAACTGCTCTATAAAAATGGTCTCTTATGTTTTGGCGATTAAATGAAGCGTTCAGAAGATATTAATCAGTACACATGAAAGTTTGATGATGAATATCTTTTGAACGCTTAATTTAATCGTCAAAACATAAGAGACCATTTTTATAGAGCAGTTAATTTCCTACAAAAAATTGTATTGCGCATTTTATAATAGTCATTTATTGTCGAGTTATAAAATTCATAAACAAAAATGAAATTTGTCTTAAAATAATCAAACTTAAATCTTCAATATCTTTCAAATGGTGAGGTTTACGGAAAAAATATAAGATACCTTTTTTGTAGAGCATTAAATTTCCTACAAAATTCTCTTAAAACATTTTTCTGTACAATCAATTAATGATGAGATATGAATTTTTTTCTATTGGACTGAGAAAAAAATAACAAACTGTGATGCGGAGGATCTTCCTATTAAAATTAAGAGCTCATATTTGGTGAGAATTTTTTTAAGGTGTCTAGCAACCTATTTTTCCGTGTCACTTGTAAAAAAAAATAATTGATTTTTTTGACCCACCCTAATGTGAATAACGTTCATTTAAATCCTTTTGAAGCTCAGTAGGAATATTTTAAATGATTGAAATCGCGTTGTAAATAAAAGCGCGCGCGATTCGTTAATGTTTTATTTGAAAAACAATTAAAAATCGTGTGGATGTTTATTCCAGTCGAATGGTTATAATATGTAGTCTCCATGGGTTGTATATTGTAAATATAAACAGCTCATGTTTTGTTGACTGCATCAAATTCATTTCCAAGTAATTTAGAGTTTCAAATTTCAAGTGTAGTTCAGAAAGATTATAAACTGATTTAGAAAACCTATGCTGTATATTTTTGAAGAAAAACGTTACAAAGTTATTAATTTTTCACAACAAAAATACGATTTCAAACAGAAATTTGAGAGGCATTTATTAAACGGTTTTATTTAGCTTGACCTCGTATATTTGTTTGTTCGTTACTATCTTTGTTTCAAATCTTGCGACAGCTTTTTCAACTACTTCTACTTAACCGATTCTTATGAAACTTTGCACTGACATTGAGTTCCCGTGACAATACAATATTATGATAATTACAACTTGGTAACGAGGGCTGATAATAAAATCAGGAGGTGGACAGTTGAAAGAAGTATGAGGAGTTTGCATAATGATACGGGCCTGAAATCAAACTAAAAACTAGAAAATAAAAATAGGTAAAAAAACTTTTAAGTTAAACGGTTTTATTTTAAATCATCAGCTGTACCAAAAACTAGAAAATAATTAGGACACAAACCAAGGGGCACTTTGTGTCGCTGCGTCAGCGGATTAAGTAATAAAAACGTGGGGCGCATAAAAATCTGTATAACGACTGTACAGTTATTAAATAAAAACGGCTTGTCTAGAAAAATGTGTTTCCAAGCCCACCAACAGAAATATTTCAAATGCGCCCCACGTTTTTATTACTTATTCCGCTGACGCAGCGACACAAAGTGCCCCTTGGTTTGTGTCCTAATTATTTTCTAGTTTTTGGTACAGCTCATGATTTAAAATAAAATTGTTTAACTTAAAAGTTTTTTTACCTATTTTTTTTAATTTAAAAGCAGGATTGTAAAGAGCATAACCAAATTATTTCAGAATTCATTATATCCATGTTATCCATAATCTAGATAGATTGTTGTTTTTTATTACCAATATTAATTTTCAGAGATATGATTTATTTGAAATAGATCTATTTAAAATAGAAAATACCTATTTTTATTTTCAATTTAAATGCCTCCTTAAATATCATTTTGCATATTTTGTATTTAGATAGTTTTTAAACCTATTTTTTATTAATTTTAAGACCAATATTCGAATTTTTATTAACTGATTAAGGTGAATATTAGGTCAGTTTCGAGACCTAAATAAAAATGTGTTAATTTATACAAATTACAACGTCATTTATTGAATAAATGGACGAAGGCATTGGGAAAATCGCAAATAAGTAGGTACTTGCGATATTTCAATGAACAACAATAAAAACAGCATTTTATTTTAAAAACTATGTATTTTGAAAATACCTATTTTGCATTTTGTATTTAAAATGCATTTTTCAAAACCACAATACCTACCATTTTACATTTGAAATAGGGAATCATTTAATATATTGCATTTTCTATTAATCACAACCATTTTGCATATCTCTGTTAATTTCTATACCGTTAATTCAGCCACCAGGAATGTGGAAGTTTCGGGTTAGAGTCCCGACGGTGACACAGCTCATAGGTTTGAAAAATTAATTTTTCCAATGTTGCATCATAAATGTTACGTCATTTTCGATGGGTGTTTCAAACACTAATGCAAACTTAAGCATTCGTTTGTATATATAAATTTCTATAATAATGGTTAGTAGTCTGAGAACTTGGTTTGTCGTCCATAATTACACCAATAATTATTGTAGATTAAAGTTAATAAATTATTAATACAATTTGCCAATTATTTGCGTCGCATTTCACTTGTTTACAATTACATCGGTGTTCTATATTGGCATTGCTTGAATATGCGATGTCATTCTTTTCACATATGTTCACTTGTTTACAGCGCGGTCGCATGGGTTTAAAGTGCATTCATTTGTTTCTTAACTTATTCACAATATCCTAAAATTCCGAAATTCGGGCAAAGCAATGTTTGTGAATTCACGAAAATATTGTCACTACAGAATAAGTAATATTTAATGCTACTTTTTTTTCTAGCTAGTTTACAAATATTTTATAGGTAAAGAAAAAAAATTGCACAGCAATATTTTTTGTGAAATAATTCTAAATATAAATATAGCACAACAGATTTATAATGCCCATTGAGATTAAATTAGTAAACTATTAATAATGGTATTTATTTATTTTTCTTTTTGCGATAAATTATGAAAAATTAATTATTGATAGGCATTTTATAAACAGTGTTAATTAAAAATACGTAGCAAATCATTTTTCACTTATTTTAGATAATTCTTTTATTTTGATAAATGTCCCAGTTGCAGTTTCAGATTAAATCCTGTGGAGACCCCTAGGCATTGAAAATCTTGGGGCCCCAGGCAAATATTCTCTAGTAAATAAAATTCCGTGAATTCGAGCGGTATTAAAATAAATATCGGTGAGCGAAAACATATCTGGTGATTTAGCAGGAAAGGGACGTTTTTCTACCACTGCGGTAAAGAACGTCTCTTTCCTGTCGCAATGCCTAAAAGGTGCGGGCCCATAGACCGGTGTCTACTAACTACTTTGCTATTTGATAATTCGACACCGCGACTAAAAGCCATGATTTGTTAGCATTATTGATATCAGTAACCAGAACATAGTCAGGTTTTTCCTTTATTAATAAGATTTTTTTAATTCACTGTTCAATAATTATTATGTTTGAGGAATCGTGACTTTGTTATTTAAGTTCCAGTTTGCTGTTTCTGAGAATTTATTTTATTCATAAATTATATTGCATATGTATCGTGTACAGTGCCGGATCTAGGGGGCAGTTGGGGCTCGAGGCCCGGGTGTCAGATTTGCAGGGGCGCTGAATACTAACTAAATGTGTATCCTTGCTGACTGGCTGACTCATCAACGCACAACCCCGAAACCGCCTAATCTATAAATTTGAAATTTTAGGGATGTTTTCTCTTTATGACGTACCTAGCGCTCACTATGAACGGATTTTAAGAAAATATTTTACACCTAAAAACGGTGAAGAAGTGGGTTGAAAAATCGCTTTAGTTGGAAACTCGAAATTTGACATGTGTGTTTTTTATCAAAATCGAAGAGATACGTGCTCGACAATTTTTTAACCTACTTCAAAAAAGGAGGAGGTTTTATATTCGGGACCTATATTTTGTATGTATGTTCACCGATTTCTCCTGTATTTGTGAACCGATTTTGATGATTATTGTTTTATTTAATAGGGCATACCTCCGGGGCAGTTCCATATAAATTTCATTTAAATCGGTTCAGTAATTCGACTGATTTTAATAAAAAGTGAGTAATGGACTGTGAAACTGTTAAGGTAAATGCCAATTCTGATTAAATATCAAGACAGAAGTCTGTTAGTAACGTGCAAACTACGTATTGTAAAGCCACTAAAAAGAAAAAAAAATACTTTTTAACAAAAAAAAAACTTCAAAAAAGCCACTAAAAAGAGGAAAATACTAAAATTTTGTGATAGGCGCCAATTTAATAAAGTATGAAGTAACTGACTTCATATTTTATTGGGCTTGAGAATAGCCGAGCGTGTAGTAATACTGTTGTTTACGTGGCGTTGCTATGGTTCCTCTATTACAAGTCCCCAGTTCCCGGGTTCTAGCCCGAGAGCTGGTAAAGTGTCAATTGCATTTTCAATTTATGATTAAAAAAAAATAATGAATTGAAAATATGAATTGGTGCTAGGCCTAAAAAACCTTAGCTGTTGGTGGTCTTTAAAAACACACTTCATATGTTTTTTTTTTGAAACTAGAAATTAAAAAATAAAGAAATGCATGTTCGACAGTTTTTGGAAAAAATTACCCGAATGAGTAAATTACTATTTAGAACAAACGAAACTCTGTTTACCCCGAGTGAAATTGAATTTGTAACTTACACATCCTTTGTTAGAAAAATGATGAAATGTGCATGAAATTCAATTCACTGAATAAAAGTTATCTCCTGATAAACAGTCTGGTAAAATTGCCATTACGTAAAATTAAAAAAAAAAAATCCCGCCATCCGTTTGCGCAGATTTCGAGAAAAAACGGCAATGTATGCCATATGGTCTTGTATTGTCCTCCCTAAAATACTGATTGGTGGCTGAATTATAGGACAAGACGTAAACACGAAACGCCTGGTCAGCCTACAGAACGGAATGACAACCAATTTCAACATCTCAACAGCCAGTTCTTAAATTTCCGGAGCAATATGTCAGCTAGCCTCAGCGTCCCAACCAGCGCCGGCCTTAGCCATCTGGGCGCCCCGGACGAGATATTCTTCAACGCCCCTTATTTCTTATTATTAACTAGCATTTTGCGCGAGCTTGAGAATAGCCGAGCGTGTAGCAATGCTGTTGTTTACATGGCGTTGCTATGGTTCCTCTATTACAAGTTCCCGGGTCCTACCCCGAGAGCTGGTAAAAGCGTGAATTGGATTTTCAATTTATTATTAAAAAAAATAATAATGAATTGAAAATATGAATTGGTCCTAGACCTAAATAACCTTAGCTGTTGGTGGTCTTTAAAACACAATTTTAATTTTTTAGCATTTTACGCTTCTTAACTGTTTTATTCGCGGGTCAAGGCGCCCTTTTGACCCTGTCACCCGGGGCGACTGTCCAGGTTCCCCCCCAAATCGGCACTGGTCCCAACAACCCGCTCTAAAAATCACTCATCAAAATGTTACGGTCTCATACAATGACCGCCATCTCAGGTCGGAATTTTCTAATCAAGTACATGGTAGATAACTTTTCCAACTAATATGTTTGTAAAGTTGCCTACCTTATCGTATTTTTCTATTTTTTTTCTCTACTCAAAATCGCGCTACGTCTACGCAAGTATTAGTTGTTGATAGATAGATTATAGACGCTCGATAGCTAAGGTCATCAGCGTCTATTATTTAAAGTATTGTTACAAAACTGTTTTCTGAGTTGGCGGAATAAATATTTATCTACAATAATTCGTAACAATTAACTATATACAATAAATGCAACAACGAAAAGTCAATTCTAACAATAAAAAAACTTAAACGGTATTTATTGAACTAAACGAGCCACTTAAATAACACTTAACAAATAACTATATATACAAGGATTATTTTTTTGTAATTATTTATGTCAGATTTATTTCGCTGTCAACACTGTCACAGTACAATCTACACTGACTGATTCCCGTTGACTGATCAATATTTATTTCACTGTACTGACTGATTCCCGTTTGCGTGACACCGTCGACTGATCCCTGACCTACTCGTACTTCGCTTATATAGGTCGCGCAGCCCAACCTAGTACGTTCTCGCGTTCTCTAGAACATTCCGGCAGGTACTCGTTGTTTCGATAGCATTCCACGCTTTACTACTGTGGCCTTTCTTTCTTGTGGTTTCTATTGGAGGCAGTGGCGTAACTCTTGGGGTTTGCTACAGTATAAATCAAATCAAATAACAGAAAATGTTAATAATGCCAAGGATCAGACGTTTAATGTGCTAATTTGTAAAATTTGATTTTTTAAAGAACAATTTTAAATACGAGTACTGATCTTTTTTTCTGATTTGAGGCCACTAGCAACCAGGGTTATCTAAGTCTAAATCATAAATTGAAAAACTAGTTGATAGTTTAATCAGTTCTGTGATCAGAACTTGGAGACTTGAAATAAAACATATTAATATTTAAAGTTGTGTTTACAATGTTATTTTAAAATACACGTGCTTAGTCAATGATAAGTAAACTAATTAGTGATCAGTATTCAGTTCTCACTAAGTAGTCATAGGCAAATGTTGAATAGTACAATAGATAAAATAATATCAATGCACATAAATAATTGTATAGACGTATGTAATAAACGACAATACGTATTGGAATGTTAATGAAGTTAAATATACCATTGCATTCATAGTTTAATTAATTTTTTTCCGTTGATTAAAAATGAATTCAGTAATAAAAGCATTTACTTTTGTTATTTGTTTGAGTTTGGTCGAAAACAAATTGTACAATAAAAACAAAATCTCACAGAAAAACAAATGTAAGTATTCGACATTTTGTTTGTCATGCGTCTATGACTCAATTGTTTCATTGTCACGTTTGAACAAAAACAATAGAAGAAATGTGTAAATTAGCAGTTTTGCGCCCGTTTACTGCTGCGGCCATATTGTAAGAATATAAACAATATACGATTGTTTCTGAATTTTTAGAGCAGTTCATAGATAGCGTATTTTAGAATTATTTTTGTGAATGCTATTTTTTAATTTAATTTTCTGTAAGGTACCCAATGAGCCATTTTCCTGAGAGTACTTCTTTCAATTATCCACGAGAGACAGCACTTGTGGTAGGTACAAACATTATTTATTCCCCATTAGTGTCGAGTCATTTTAGTGGTATAACTTATTTATTTAATTAATTTAATAATTATGTTATACCACTAAAATGACAGGGGAATAAATAATGTTTATACCTACCACAAGTGCTGCCTCTCGTGGATAATTGAAAGAAGTACTCTCAAGAAAATGGCTCATTAGAGTTACTTTAAAATGACTTGCGTATTAATTTTCCATTCAAGGGTTTTCACGATAAATTGAAAAACAACTAAATACATATTTTAACTTGCAGGTACACTAGCATCAGCCGATATCCCCAAGGAATGGGTGGATATGACAGATAGTTGTATAAAGGCAATGCGGGATCAGGTCGACATTGAATTGACCGCTGCACTTACATATTTAAATTTGGGCGCTCACTTTGCTAAGGATACGGTCAATAGACCAGGCTTCAGCAAGTTTTTCTTTAATCATGCAAATGAGGAACGTGGCCATGCCATCGAAATTATTAAATACCTCCTCATGAGGGGCGAACTCACAAAAGACGTCAAAGACTTGATTCACAAAGCGCAGGTAATTGACATAAGCATTAAATGTGACTAAAATCTAAATGGTTATTTGGAATTGTAGACAATTCTGTAGCGGGTGGATAATTCACACTAAAGATTCGTTTGTTCGTTTTTCACTACACACAGCACTACTGGTCACAAATCAAGTATCTATTTCATGACTCGGCAAATGAAATTTATTCACAAATCTTCATTGTAAATCAAAAAACGCACTGTGCGCCTCTTGAAAAACGCACCGTGTTGATTTGTTTCATGCGTCTGTTGAAGTGTTAATTCCTAAAAGATTGTATTCGTATGTAAATTTATAATTTATTTTATAATAATTTTTCTTTCTAGGTTGCTCCAAATTATTACGCGGATGTCAATGGAGTTACTGCATTAAAGGAGGCTCTTAAGTTAGAAACGCAAGTCACAAGTAAAATAACTCATATAATAAAAACTTGTGAGGGCGATGCGAAGAAAAATGACTATCATGTAAGTAGTTACTGGCTTATATTAAGCTCGCTTCCCACGGTCCGTGATATTGCAGACGGACGCGGACCAGCCCGCACCGACACACCATGGGAAGAGTATCGTCCGTGGTAGCGTAGACACGTCCGTTGCGGTGCGTCCGATCCGCGGCGAGTCGGTAACTTCAAAGGTGCGGTGCGAGGTGGTGCAGGGTCGTAAACACAGACAAGCATATCAAAACCTGTTCATTTCACCGAGAGCCGTGCACGGCACGCGTATATAGTGGAGTTTTTTTGTTCGGCTACTATGAATAATGGAGTGGACGAACGAGCTTATTTTTTATTTTTTAAATCTATATCAAAATGAAGCCACGCTATGGAATTCTGCGGCACCAGAATACAAGAACAAAAACGATTCATATGATGCATGGAACCGAATAAAAAGTAAATTAAAGGATGGTACTAAAGGAAATTAAAAAAAGCGAGATAAAATGATAAAATGGCTTCGAAACTCAAGACCTGCACAAACCGACACGCACCGTCGGAAGAGCCTCGGTGCGGTGCGTGGCTGTCTGTAGTCGTCTGCCATGCATGGTATCATCCGCAAAATCACAACCGGGGGAAGCTACCTTTAAATGTCGCTAAATGTGCGGGCAAAATATGCGAGAAATAACTAGACATTTATAAAATGCCCTAAAAATTACATGTGTTCTTGTTGTTTTTTTTTTTTTTTTGGGTTTTGTATAATACTTTTTTTTTACAGTTGGTTGATTATTTAACTGGCGTATTTCTTGATGAACAACTGAAAGGACAGCGAGAACTTGCTGGCTTAGTTTCGACATTGGGCCGTATGATGATCGATCACGGAGCACTTGGAGAATTTTTATTCGATAAGAAACTGCTCAAAGGCGAAGCTGTGTAAAATGATAAAATATTTAACTTGTTAGTTACTACCTTTTAATACTTTATAGTTTTATTAGCTGTGTTAAGTTGGAACACTAGATTTTTTTTACAACCATACTTAAAAATATGTAAAAGTCAATTATGTAATATTTTGTAATAGCCAAGCCCGCAATGTACTTTAATTAATAATGTTCAATATAAATGATTTTTAAATAATGTACTTTTGTTATAAAAAATGTCTAAAAAACAAAATTATTTTAATTTTGTAAACAATTTAGCTACAAAATAATATTCTGTCAACTATTAGGTAGTAGCCCGGGAAATAAAGGTTTTACGTCGCAAATAATTCCAAAGGAGCTGGATTTTTCACAGATGGTAGAACACCTTTAGACATGTATTTTTACAAAAGTCCCCGGTTATCCCCCTTGTGCTTCCCCCGCCACCCCCTTTTGAATATAATTTTGCAAGCCTTACGGAAAACGCTAATATCTCCTTAACCCATGTCTGAAATCAGACGACTTTTTTTTTTGTTTTGTTCCTAATTAGTTACTCTAAAAAATTTCTCCTCTTCAATTTTGTGATAAAATCAATATATGCTTTGCAATTTATTAATAAAGAGAAAATATCAGTTTTTAAAAGAATATTTCACAAAATATTTGCATATAACTTTTTGATGAGCCTGTTTCGAAATATCTCAAAAACGATGCTTTCATTTTAAATAGGATTACAGTTCCTACAATTTTCATTCCTACAAATTTTCTGTGGTACAAATAGTAAGCGCTCTACAGCTTCTTGAAAATCGCACGCGCTTTTGGTAGCCTTGGAAACTAAATGTTAAAACGTAATGTCCTTTTCAATAGCTTTATTTATTGTGTTCTTCATCGAATTTTAAATTGAAAATACACATGTTCGTAAAACAAAACACGCTCTAAATCGTGATTTTTGTCCCATATCGATATCGTTAAAAATTTAGAAGCTATAGCCAGTCAAAGTTGAAATCATTATAGAGCCTTACTTTTTTTTTTGGACACGTGTTACAAGGACTTTCCATACCGAATAAAAAAATGTCCGTCTAGTAACCTATAAAAAATTTAAGGTCCAATCTCACTAACTTGAAAAATTTTCAAGTTATAAGCATTAATGTTCATGTTTTTACTTTTTGACATAAAATTAAAACACTTGACGCGAAGTGCTCTACTAAGAAGAGTGTTCGAGAAATATTAAGTTTACATATAGAAGCTGTAGACCTATTCATGGGTTATCTAAGTGAGTAAAAAAAATTTAAAAATTTGAAAGTGGTCACTCTACAGAGCTTTTCGCAACAAGTGTTTCAATTTTATGTCAAAAGGTAAAAACATGTACATAAATGCTTATTACTTGAAAATTTCGCAAGTTAGTGAGATTGGACGTGAATAATTGTTTATGGCATTAAATTTTCTATAGATTCCTAGCCGGACATTTTTTTATTCGGTATAGAAAGTACTCGTAACGCGTGTCAAAAAAAATGTAAGGCTCTCTGATGATTTCAGCTTTGACAGGCTATAGCTTCTAAATTTTTGAAGATATCGATATGGGACAAAAATCATAATTTAGAGTGTTCTTTGCTTTATGGACATGTGTATTTTCAATTTAAAATTCGATGAAGAACACTATAAATAAAGCTATTGAAAAGGACCAATTAGTTTCTAAGGCTACAAAAAGCGCGTGATTTTCAAGAAGTTGTAGCGCGCTTATTATTCTTACCACGGAAAATTTGTAGGAATAAAAATTGTAGGAAATGTAATTCTATTTAAAACATTGCATAACGAAAGAATCGCTTAAGTCGACCGTTTCTGAGATATTTCGAAAAAACAAAAACAATGTTAAAATTTCGTGGTTTTTTGGCTGCCAAAAGTTGTTCCGGTGTCATGTTGGCACGAATATATACAAACAAATAGTAGATTGTATATCTAGATGTGTAATGGACTATTACGGCGAGTGATGACAGTATGTAAGAACGAGCGATAGCGAGTTTTTACAGTCACACGAGCCGTAATACCATTACGCACGAGATATAATATATATGGAATTTTTTGCCATACCCACTACAAAATACCTACTTTTCCCTTAATTTTCAAAAAAATTTGACAGTTCATTTGCGTTGCCATCTTTACTTCTACAGTATGCCGTGAAGTTCGTGAGAAAGTAATGGCAGACGCACGCAGACGTTTAGAGCGAATAAACAGAAGTTCCTATGGCAGCCGTTTACTTCCCGCACTAGTGCGGAAAGTAAAACACTTTCCGTACACCTGTCTGTGAAATGACTCATTAAAGGCCGCTATACATACATCGTAAGTAGCTATTTTGTAGTGGGTATGGCAAAAAATATCTTATACCCCACCTTTTGCAAGGTACAATGTATCTCAAAAACTACACATTTCTTATTCAAACCGATTTTCGTTGGAAGTATTTTATAAATTCTACTTCATTTACATACCAACTGTTGACTTAAATAAAAAAGTCATTTTGAAACTTCTACATCATTTTTGAAGGCCTATCTAATGATACCCCACATGCTTATGTGCACTGGAATTTTTTTATCCCTCAGTTGTTACATGTATGGTGTGCCACCACTATTTTTTTCGTAATTTCACTTAGCCATTGTATAGCAGTTCTTAGAAAACACCACCTTCCAAATTTCATCTATAATGTGCCAATAGTTTCCGAGTAAAATGACTGTGACATACGGAGGACGGACAGACGAACAGAATGAAATTATAAGGGTTCCCTTTTTTCCATTTGGCTACGGAACCCTAAAAACGCTTCAATGTTAGATAAATAATTTTATTACAAATAAATAAATACAATCCAAAAGTTTTTTTAATTTTATCGCTATGCGTCCGACCGCTGCGCTCATTATTAACAGCCCACTTGCCCTATAATTAACTAAAGTCTATCAATATATACATCATTTTAAAGCTACAAATATTGTCTACAAATTTCACTTGAACAACTTTTACCCTAACAGGCTTAGCAAAAAGTTATATGGAAATATTTTGTGAAATATTCTTTTAAAAACTGATATTTTCTCTTTATTAATAAATTGCAAAGCATATATTGATTTTATTGGAAAATTGAAGAGGAGAAATTTTTTAGAGTAACTAATTAGGAATAAAACAAAAAAAAAGTCGTCTGATTTCAGACATTGGTTAAGGAGATATTAGCGTTTTCCGTAAGGCTTGCAAAATTATATTCAAAAGGGGGTGGCGGGGGAAGCACAAGGGGGATAACCGGGGACTTTTGTAAAAATACATGTCTAAAGGTGTTCTACCATCTGTGAAAAATCCAGCTCCTTTGGAATTATTTGCGACAACGGGTGTTTTTTTCCTTTCATTTCCTGGGCTATAGTTGTCGTGCTACAATAACATCCAAAAGTTTCGTTCATAATACGTTGTAAAACAATAAATAAGTATAGTGTTAAATGTAAAAAAATTTTGTTAGAGATTGTACCTAAACTGTTGTTCACATAGTAACACATATTTCACTTAGTTTGTTAGCTTGGATTATATAAAAATGTCAATCTTTTCTCATAAATTGTTGTTGTTATATCTCAACAATAAAAAGGTCAATAATTTTTGGATTTTCTTTTTAAACTCAGAACAAAAACATCAATGAACAGTTAGTTTTTTGAAAATTTCTGTTACTTTTTTTTTTTTAATTAAAAAACTTGTCAAAAACAACCTTTCCTATGCTCTCCGTGTTAATTATCCGAACTTTAATTTAGTTTATCTCAAGCTAGAGATGGTCAATCAACTTCAAATTTTACTGGTATTTGTATTATAGTATCCTTAAATCTTAATGAGTATACGAAAATTTAGAATTTTCTGACACTATGTCCATAGCACGACAACTACCTTAAATAGTCCTGTATCTCATATCTGCTCAAAAAAGAAGTATTATTAGATAAAAAATGACAAATTTTGTCCTTTTTTATTTTAAATAAAACAAACAAAGAGATACGAATACCTACTAATAAGTGATGTCACTGGTCTGTCTATACTCTATACTTATAGTAAGCCACCGCCAGGCCCGGATATCTGCCTAGGCCAACAAGGCATTGGCCTAGGGGCCCAGCCGCCGAGGGAGCTCTGGCCAAGGCGGAGATGGAAATTAAAGATTTCTGTCTGATTCCATTTTTCCCTTTTTTTGGACTTGGGGGGGCCCAATTGTCAAGTGCCTAGGGGCCTTGGGTCTTTAAGACTCGCGTGGAAAGGGTTCTGTACTATTAAGACTTGAGACTTTCGGTTAGGTTTTTCTGTAAATCAATAATTACCAAACTAAATAGTTTACTACGTATTATTTACAGCTACTTGTTTTTATGAAAATAAAGTTAGCAATTCCGCGTTTATAAAACATCAATGTACGAAAACATCGATGTACGAAAAACATCATTCCCTTACCATCGATGTCAAAAACATCAAACATCGACATGGAAACATCGACGTTTTGAAAATATCGACCATCGATGCTCATCCCTAATCTGTTCCAATGGACTGGGACAGCGACGATTCTCTCAATGACCCAGATTTCAAGATCGATGATACTCCTGTCAAATGTATGCCCTTTTTTGATGAATAAATACATCATTTTAGTTCTTGTTTTGAAATAATTCACTGAGAAAAATGTATTCTTTTTTTTATACTAATAAAATATATATTTGCCATAAACTATGTTTGTTCTTTTAAAGTAAAATTTAAAAGTGGCTTCTATATTTGCCACTAAATTAGTGGAAATGTTGCCGGTCCTAAACGATTAGTGGCAAATATAGCGACCACCCCAAATATCAAAACTGGGGGGGTGGATTTTATTTTTAACATTTTTTTGGGCTTCAATACATCGTATTTGTTAGATTAATAAAAAAAAATGTCACAAAAAGATGAAAAAAAGTTTTGTCCTATAAAATAATAAAGGGTTAAACCTCCATAATCTAGCGCTTCCAGTGTTACGTCACAGAATTAAAGGATATAAAATACCACATACTTATGTAAAATACATAAATAATACTGATCTAACCTACAAAAAATATTTCAAAAATGGTAAAATATTAATTTTTATAATAAATAAATAATAATATAATTTACTTTAGGTACATAAATTTAATTAGGTACATAAATTTAATTTATCTTATACAGGATTTAACTGATTTCTCTGATGACAATTATGATGCCAAAAAATGGGTTAATAAAATGCTCCAAAATTCCGAATCTGATGCAAATAATGAGGTATGTGTCTATAAATGTTGTAAATGTTTGTTAATTATAAATTTAAGGTTAGATAGAAATGTATATCAAATTAGCATTATGCCTTTAGACAGCAAACTGATTCAGCAAACCGGTTCATATAAAAAAAATGAATGTTAGTTTTTGTAATATCAATGACTGTCGTTTGTTTTGGCGAATATCAATTTTCATAGCTCAAATATTCTTACTTCAGTTGTATGCTGCATCGCTTCTCTCTAAACTGCAATCTTATATGGATCAAACAAATACAACTATAGAAGAAACGAGTACACAGATTCTTGAATCGTTGCCTCGTATTATACATGATACAAAGGTATTGAAAAATGAGGCACTTGTTTTGAAAAATAAAATGGCAGTCGTCAAAAAAGAAATAACGAGAGTTGAAAGAGAGACTGGAAAATCCATTCTGGAAATCGAACATCTTGATAATATGAAATCGAAACTAGAAGCGGCGAAACAAAGTCTACACGAAGCAGATAACTGGACTGTTTTAGGTATTGTCTTTGCTTATAAGATCTTACTAGTTAGCCAATAGCTTATGCAAAATAATAGTAGTGCTGTTAAATGTTCGAACACCTTTTTTTTAAAGTCTGGCAAAGTGCCCGAGAAATGACTGCATATTTATAAAATAGTTGAAAAACTACGTATCTCAGATATATCTTTTAACAGAAATTGCAAACTGCGTGTTTCTTTTTCAATTGTGTAATAATTCCAAATTATTATTTTTTGCCCATTTTTGTTTATTGACAGAAAAAAGTCTTTTGTTATTCAATTGTAGCTTCCACAAAATTGTATGTTAAAATTGGTATTTTTATATTATGATAGTTTTTAGAACCATTAAAATTATTGCTATTTCTAATTTTAGTGAATGAATTTGAAGAAGTATTTGAAGCCGGAAATATGGACAACATATTGAGTAAAATTGTAAGTATGCAACAATCTTTACGTGTTTTGATAAACGCACCTGATTTCGAAGATCGGAAGTTACACCTGGAAGAACTGAAAAATAGATTAGAGGCAATGGCTAGTACATATCTTGTACAAGCATTTACTTCAGCGAATATTGGTGAGTTAAAAATGTTTACTAAACAGTAACCCCTATTTTCAGTTCATATAAACATATTTTACATAAGAAAATTGCTGTTAAATTTTAAACTGATTCTCTTCAAGAAATAACCGATCGAATGGAATGTTATTTCTTCTAAACTGAGTATATATTTATTTAACATTATCTTTTATTATTGCTGTAGGTTATATTAGACCGAGAGCGAGTGACAATTTTTTGGTGTTATTTATTCGAGGCCTTATTTTTGTGAAGATGTTGAGGGAGGCATATTAAAGTGCACTGAGTAAGGGATTTTGCTAGATAGCGGTATGGGAGGGATGCAGACCGCCCCCAACATGTAACAAAAAAAATGGTCACAATTATTATTACTTCAAGGCTGAAATTGTTTGTATAGCTTGTCGGTGACCCAATAATGCCATTATAATATTTGCAGATCGATTGGTCAGTATTAAAGGGGTGGCAGATCACCCTAAACGTGTCATGTACCCGACGAAATTTGTATTATTAGTTCAAGGTTCAAATTTTAATATGTTGTTACGGCGACTGTTTTAAGTATATATTTCAATTTGCAGAACAAAATGTCGGTATTAACCCCCTCTCTTAGAGGGAAACTTGCTCGCCCAGGTGTTTATATCGTTCTGCAAGGGGGTTAATATTGACATGTTGTTCTGCAAATTGAAATGTATGCTTAAAACAGTCGCTGTAACAACATATTCAAATTTGAACCTTGAACTAATAATATAAATACAGGGGCTATTTTCTTTTTTTCTCTGCGCACGCATAATTTTCAATTTGTTAATTACCGATAGTAGCAAGTCAGTTTTGATAATTATTCACTTAAACAGAATTTTTTAGAACCACAAATAACCTATAAATACACGGCAGTGATAAACTTGAATAATGAGGCGACCATATTTTTTTCGTCAGATAGCTAGTGGCAAGTAAGGTATGTCAAACGTTTGTCAAAGGTATGTCAAACGGTTTGTGTTTAGTGATTCTTCATTTATCCATTATTAAGGAATAAATAATTACAAAACTGCGATTTAACCGTTGAATGATTGAATGCAAATACTTCATTTGCTAGTGGCGTCATCAGGTGGGCAGAAAATCAAAATATGAACATAACTGACATTTGAATGACATTAAAGTGGCATGTACCTCACTTGCCAGTGTCGCTATCAGGTGGTAGAAAAAAACCTGGTAGCTCTCAATAAACACAATACAAAAGAACACCAATTTCTACCCATTGATTTCAACTTCACATTCAACAATAGGTTATGGCTTGCTGTAGATCTGTTAAAAACAAAAATGACATACTGTACCAAACTTCAGACCATTTAAAAAAGACAGAACATTGCCCTGTTATTCTCTGTCTCACAATCTTGTTTCTTTCACTTTCTCCTAGGGAAACTTACCCATACTACGTGACCCGTTTAGGGGGGGGGAAGGGGGTCTCCAAAATACCACACTTGGTCACAGGGGGGGATTAGGTTTTCGTCACGTAGTCAATATCCTCTAGGGAAATCTCGCGTTTTTTCGAGCTATAGACAAATATGAGCCAAATTATTTTTTTTTAACTTTCTGTTTGCATAAAGTGATTTAAAACCATATTTATGAATAAGGTTTTTTTTTGGAAAAATTTTTGCAGCCAAAGTATTTATTTGAAAGAGTTATATTTTATATTAAACGTTTCGCCTTTTTGGGCATCATCAGTAATATTATTTTATAGTGAAGTTATGATTTATGAACACTGTTAGAAACGATATTGTTATTAGCGAGGGTTTTAGACAACTGTTTCAATTTTCAAAAAAAAAAAAAAAAAAAAAAAAAACGTTTAATATAACGTTTAATATAAAATATAACTCTTTCAAATAAATACTTTGGCTGCAAACATTTTTCCAAAAAAAAACCTTATAATATCCTCAGCCGTACTAAATTCACTACACATATTTATGAATTACTACGTGAAAACTAGAGGGTGAGGGAGTGGGGGTCTTGGCATATACTACGGATGGTCACCGAGGGGGGGGGGTAAAAAATGGGTCACGTGGTATGGGTACGTTCTCTAGTCATGTATAAACTCCTATGGTATTTAAACAAAAATCAGCTAATGTTTTATAATTAAGAATTTTTCCTTCAATTTTAGAACAATCATGTAAATATGTAAAGATTTTTGAATCAATTGAGCGATTACCTCAGCTGTTGAAATACTACCATAAATGTCAAACAAAATTGCTGCTGGAACGTTGGCGAACGCTCTTAGACGTAGAACAAGACACTTCAGTATCGCATTTGATGCATAATTATTACGACATATTATTAACTAACTGGCACACACAACTCAAATGGTGCAATTCAGTATTCCCGCCCAACGGACCAATCGTTACGCTTGTTGATGTCTACACGGACTTGCTGAGAAATGTCGATCCTAGTTTCAACGAATGCATAGACGCGGCGTTGAAACAGGAAAGTGACAAACTAGCGTTGCTGTTAGAACTTAAACAGATCACCAAACAGTTTGCCAGTAATTTGTTTGTTTTTATTAGCAACGCTAATCAAGGTGAGAATCATTTATAAAACATAAATCGACCCAAAAAATAATGAAACGCTGACGGATAAAACGGCTCTAACGATTTGTATGAAATTTACTGAAAAGGGGTTTTATCGTTTTGGGGGGCAAAAAATTGATGAACCATAACGCACCGTCACAAGTTCCGAATTTGGCAAGTGAATATTTTGGAGCCAATTTAAAGAACGTAAAAACTCTGATTTATAGAATATTAAATTATTTTTTTATCATTTTCAATTTTTTCTTTTTGTAGCAAAATTGTGTAAAGAAGAACAATTGTTATCATTGGCTCAGGCGATATATTCACCCTATGTAGTTTATATAAAAAAATATGCAGCCTATGAAAAAGCATTTTTAATTCAGGCACTGAACAATTTAAAATTTAAAAAAGATGAGCTGCCGGATACAATTCAGGCTCTGGGTATGTCGGTTCTGCAAGTGTTTGACATAGCAAAAGAGGCTATTAAACGTTGCCAACAATTTACTGAGAACTGTGGTTTTTGTGGCCTCATCATTGCATTGAAAGCAATGTTTACAGCGTATATTGATCAGTTCAGATTAGTAATGAGACAGATTGATCGTGCAAAAGGCATTGGAGAAGATTGGGTTATGTTTAAGGTAAAATTTTAAAATCGTAATAGAACATAGAGGCTTCTTCGGTAGGTTTTGACTTTGGCATTTTTTGAGAGTTGTCTGTCAGACCAGTTGAACAATTTATTAAAAAGTGAACCATAAAGTTTCACATCAAATTAACAAAGTGCTCAGGTGCTGTTTATTTTAACCTCGAATACAATCCTCTTGCAAGGAAACTAACAAAAACTACTGATTGACTTACTAAAAATAGAAATTTATTCAACAAGTGGATTAAGTGACGAATTATATAACAGTCGCGATGTTGCCATACGAGCCTAAAGTTATGTTGCATTTATATCAGAATGAACGCGGTATTCACGCGAGTTCTGGTATAAATACAACATAACCTTAGGTTCGTATCGCAACATCGTCACTTTAGCCATGTGTTACATACAATATTTTTTGCAATTTTAATTTAATAAAACACAATTTAGATCAATATTTTATTAGTGACATTATAGCGTACAGTAATCTATAAAGTAGGTACTACTTTACACACGCGTTTTAAAATAAAACAAAACAGTATTACTTTATAGCACGGAGTGCGTAAAATTTTACTTTACGCACTACATCAGAAGCTTCCATAAAGAATCACTTAAAAAACGCTTTGTCAATGGCCTGGACGTGCCTTATAATCAAATTATAATGAGAAATTTACATACGGTTTATAAACAATGAGAATAACAATAAATATGATTAGATTCCTAGCCGTAACTAAAAAAATGTTTTTTTTGCACTTTTGTTATAAAAATGTTGACTGCCATCTGGTAACCAATGGTGGCTTGTCTGAGCCTGCCATTTGCTGACTTTATGTTATCTTAATTTAGTATCGGTATTAGAAAAACAGTAGTGACCCAGCCCTAAAGTTGACCAAATTTATATTTGAAATAATATTTTTACAGGTTATATTGTGAAAAAAAATTATTAAGAAAAATGTACTGATTTTTAGATGTGTTTAACATTGTTACAAAATGTCGGATTAGTTTTGAACGAATTACAAAAATTCGAAAACGAATTAATTTCTTTAATTCGCGAATCAGCTCGTATAAATTCTGATAGCGCATTTACGCAATATCAATTTTTACTGCTGGATCCAGCCGGACGTAGAGAACACGAATGTTTAATAAAAAGTTTGACGAATGAAATGACATTAATGGACACGGAGTATAATTTACTAAAGAATTTGTCCAGTGAAATTCATCATATAACAATTCAAGTGATTATTGCACCGATATTACAACAGCTCGAACAGGTGAAAAATGCACCGGCATGGAGTGCAAGTGCTGAAGGAAGGAAATTGTCATTTAAAGCAGATTTACCGGATTACAGTTTTGCACCGCAAGAATATATAACACAGGTAAAAATCAGTGCCGTCTCCTGGAGAAAATATTTAAGTTTGCAAAACCTGTTAATAATGTTTTTACTTCCCACCTCTACTATGGTAGGGAAATAATGGATTTAGTTCGAAAAAAATATTTCGAGACTTTAACAGATCTTCACGTTTTGAGACCCTAGCAATCGTTTAAGATCATTTTCTGACTTGTGTGTGTGTATGTGGTCAATTTTCCGCCTTCGATATCGTAAAAACGGAACAACATACGGCCATGCCGATTGTTCTATTGTGTTTATCAGCCTTTAACTTAGATCTGATTAGATTTTGAGTCAAATCGGTTCAGTGGATCCTGAGATTAAAAAAACGTTCTCAATGTCACGTATTAACATAGGTAAAAAAAAATATAAATGAATTCTAGATGTTATAATATAAAAAAATGTAAATATTTTTTTCTCTAAAATGTAGTTTTCGAAAAAAAAATATTTTACTAAAAAAATAAAAATTGTACGTAAATCAAGGTAACCATGATTTTTGCTATATTAAGCTAGCCATCAGTAGATCAAACAAAAAAGAGGGCCATGCTTTTTTTCAAAGAATAAAAAAGAGTGTTTATTTTTTGCAAATATTTACTAGGTGGGAAGTATAGGACTGGTCGTCAGTAGAATTTTTTAATGTATTGCCTTACAGATCGGACAATACTTGATGACATTACCACAGCATTTGGAGCCATTTTTACTCCAAGACAATCCTTCATTGACTCTAGCGTTGCGTGCAGCCGATACTGAATACACAGGAATTTCGGCTGATGATGAAGACAGCTTAGCTGATGTTTTGTTGACTATTATCGATCGGGCTACTTGTCAAACTTATCTCGATAATATACTTACCATTAACGATTTAACTGGAGGTGCCAATAAACAATTAGCTACTGATATAGGTATGTCTTACATTTTTGCGAGTTTTTTTTTTACATTCTTATTTCAACTTCCAACTCGGTGCTCACCAGTGTTAGAAAGGTGCTGCCATCTATTTATGAATAGTATGATTAATGTAAATGATTTAACATGTTGAGACGAGAAAAGGTTAAATGTAAACAAAATGGCGAATTTAAGACGTAAATGTACAACTTGAAATTTAGAAACTGCAAGCAAAAAAGCCTTACTAATATTAAAAATGCGAAAGTTTGTGTGTGTTTGTTACCACTCAGCTCCGTAACGGCTGAATGGATTTTCATGAAATTTGGTGTATAGTTAGACCTCGCGCGGCGAAAGATGAAGCCACCACGTCATAGTAACGTGAATGCATTGCGCCCGCCTTCTAGCTTGCTATTGACTGTTTTGGAGATCCAATAGCAGTTTGCCAAAATTGTACCTAACGTCATAAAACCCAATGTGCAGTTTTGTGTACACGGCACTGTCTGCAGGCAAGCAGGCGTTCACTAGCATATTATTGATGACGTGCCTGGCTTCATCTCTCACCGCGGGCACTGTACTATAGAGCCTGGAATAGGACCTAAAATAACTTTTCATCCCGGAAAAGTGTATAGTTCCTGTGGGATAGTAACAAAACGTAACTCTGCAATTTTTTTGCATTTTCATATTGGCGGAATCCTACTAATATTATAAACACCACCAGCTCGACTTTGCTTCGCAGAGAGAGAATTGTTCACGAGGGGGGGATAATAAATCATAAGCCGGACCGGGCCGCTAGTAATTAATAATAACCAAATAGAGTTTACAGGAAGATTATACAGATAAAATGTCGTTTTTACAGAATATTTCGAAAATATATTAGAGGATATCGGTTTATCGCTGTCGGACCAACTCCACCAAATTCGAACATTATTACGCTTGGCCCCCGATGAGTATCAAGCTGGAAGTGCAGGATGTTCAGCTCGACTAGTAGCCGCTGTAAGACAAATGAGAAATATCACTCCAGCAACCTAATTAAAACTTGGTAAACATGTTAATTTTTCATGATTTTATTAAATCACCTGTATCAATTTTGTTCGATAATAAACACAACACATAACAAAAAATAATTGATGCAGCGTCAATCACCCTATTATCAACAAATTCCGCTAGAGCGTGCCAAAAATCGAGACGAAATATTGATCTATACTAATATTACAAACAGGTAAAATTTGATTGTTTCTAATGGATAAACTCAAAAACTACTTAACTGATTGTAAAAATTCTTTCACCTATAGAAAGCTACATTATCAGCGAGTAGCATGGACTGTATTTTATTTTCAAACAAAATTGGAGGGGGGTAATAAATCATAAATTCTTATCTCTGGAACTACTAAACCGATTCTAAAAATCTTTTACTAATAGAAAGCTACGCAGGGTGAGAAATTCTCGCGAGGGGGGGTAATAAATCATAAATTCTTATCTCTGGAACTACTAAATCAATTCTAAAAATTCTTTCACTAATAGAAAGCTACGCAGGGAGGGAGACTCTCGCGGGGGGATAACAAATTAACATTATACTAAATATACATGAGCGGAGCAATGGGTGACCGCTATTAAATCATAATTTCATACCACCCGGGCGAAGCCGGGACGGGCCGCTAGTATCTAATAATTTTAAAACATGCGAAACTTATTCACTTATTTTTATTATTTCTATGATTACGTACAAATAATAAAATTAAATTAAAATATAAATAATTTTATATAAAGAAATCGGGAGCCCACAACTTGAAAGTTCTGTCATACGATGCAGTCGCAATAAACTGCGAGTCAGACGAAATATCTACAGCCATTACTTTCCCGTCATGTCCCGACAATGTTTTCAGGGGCTGCCATGTCCGATTCGTCCATATTTTCGCTGTATTATCGTATGATGACGTAACGAGATAATGCCCGCCGGTCTTTTGAAACTTGACGTCCGATAGTAAACTGGTGTGTGCCGGTATCGTGTACACGATGGCTCTTTTCCTTAAATCCCATATTTTGCATGTGTTATCTTCGCTGGCAGTGGCTACATGATATCCATCTGGCGAAAAATCTATTCCGTAAATAGATTTCAAATGGCCTTCCATGAACATAATGCATCGACCCGTACGGAGGTCCCACACACGGGCAAATGAATCCAAACCCCTACAGATGGAAGAAGAAAGGCACATTATTTTATAATTTTTAATCTCTCTGAACCGCTAATAATACACTAGACGCTTTTAAGCAATGTTCAGTTATATCTGTCACTGCAAGAAACATTTAATGAATTGTAAATTATAGACGCTCGACAACTGAGGTCATTAGCGAAGAAACATTTAAATCTATACATAGAATAAAATCGTAGATGCTTTTTTTGTTTGTCTGTTTGTGCACGCTAATCTCCGCAATGGCTGAACCAATTTGGATGTGGTTTTCAGTGATGTTTGAGATTAGCTTGGAATAACATTTACTATTTGTTTCATTTAAATCGGTTGACAAATAAAAAAGATATGTCAATTTTAAAATTCAATAGATTAATCATCTCACACCGTTAATGCAAATGTCAAAATGGTTTTAAACAGAATAAACTGTTTATATAAATAATGCAAACTATTTTCAAATGATTTTAAGCCTGACTTCGTTTCGCCACGGGTGTATGCTATAAATCATAAATTCATAGCACCCAGGCGAAGCTGGACGGGTACCTCTAGTTTTAAATAAAATTTCTGAATTACACACAAAAACATATCATTCAGTTCTTTACGATAAAAAGAGAAATAGAAAAATCGAATGTAATGCAATATGTTCACGTATTTTAACTTTAAACAATCTCAATGAGCTATTTTCCTGAGAGTACTTCTTTCAATTATCTACGAGAGGCAGCACTTGTGATGGGTACAAACATTATTTATCCCCTATTAGTGTCGTGTCATTTTAGTGGTACAACTTAATTATTAAATTATTATTATCATTAAATTAAATAAATAATTAAGTTATACCACTAAAATGACACGACACTAATGGGGAATAAATAATGTTTGTACCTACCAAAAGTGCTGCCTCTCATGGATAATTAAATGAAGTACTCTCAGGAAAATGGTTCTTTAAGTTTTATTAAAATAATTAGGACATTACCCTGTTGCACACACAGAGCCATCTGTTTGAAACGATATGCAATACACTGCTTTGTAGTGCCCTTCTTGATGCAGCACTTCTGTGCATTGCTCCAAGTCCCACAATCTCCACGATGCGTCGAAACAACACGTACCGAGAAATCTTCCTGATGGATGGAATTGTAATCGTGAAACGCGGTGCGGCTCATGACCTTCGATATTTGCTATCGGTTCTTCGCTACAATAATAGAAAATAAGATTTATGAAATAACAATCTAAATACCTTTAAATCAAAATTTTACAAACAGTAAATTCACAGGCAAATTATGAAGAGTTGTTTTTGAAACAATCAAAATCGATATATCTCTAATGACAGTGTACTACGTTTAATTTTTTTGCTGAAATTGATGAAACAATTTGAAAATACTAAAATTGTATGGGCTACCGTTATGGTGACTATAGTTATTACCTTTTGAAATTCCACAGTTTGACTGTCCCATCGGCTGCACATGATGCCATAGTACACACAACATCATCAGCGCTAGCGCAAAGCGGATGAAACACTATTGCTCCTACATTGCACGTGTGACCTCGTAAAGTCTGGATAAGCTGACAGTCTGGCATAGACCAAACTTTGCACATCCCAGACCTGCAATTTTAAAATTAAATAATTTAAGCCTTACACTAATGCTTAGTATGACGTCATAAAACCGGAAACAACAATACATAACCTCAATTGTCAAAATATAATTTTATCTTTAGAATACAATGAACTGGCGTTTTTATTAGTAGTAATAAATTAATACAAGAACGCGTTACCAAAATTGTCTGTCTGCTTGTATCACTCAAAAAGTGTTGAACTGATTTTGAAAGTCAAAGCCCAAACTAAAAGTATAGTACATTGTGTGTTTTAAAGACCACCAACAGCTAAGGTTATTTGGGCCTAGCACCAATTCATATTTTCTATTAATTATTTTTTTTTTAAATAATAAATTGAAAATCCAATTGATACTTTACCAGCTCTCAGGCTAGAACCCGGGAACTGGGGACTTGTAATAGAGGAACCATAGCAACGCCATGTAAACAACAGCACTGCTACACGTTCGGCCATTCTCAAGCCCTAAAGTATAGTATACTTTTGACCCAGCTACACGGGTTAAGATACAATTCCCCTCAAAACGGACACTGATGTGAATCTTCGATCAAAATCAACGTTCACGCGAGCAAAATCACTGGTGAAAACAAAAATCTTACCAAGATGCAGTGGCCAATTTTTTTGAATCGGGACTAAATTGACAGAAAGAAACAGGCCTTATATCGCCAACTTGACTACTATAAATACTCATTGCTTGCAGTTTCTTTTGTGTGTCTTGCGTTCTCGCCGTACGTGTTGCGACCGGTTCTAACGCTAGCTGACGTGCAGCTGTCAGTCTTTCTTTTGCTCTTTGTAGTGAATAATCAGCCAACCAAAGCCGAGCTGTCCGTAAAGATTCCGGACCTTCATGGTACCAAGTCGATTCTTGATCTTTCTCTTGTTGGATACGCTCCTCTTCAGCTTCAATGCGTTTTTTTATTGCGTCTTCACCTAGACTAAAAATCGAAATGATAATAACTACTTGCACCAACGACTGCCTCCAATAAATTAAATTTACATATTGAATTTAAGATGATCTTTTTCAATTTTTACGAAAATCAATTTTTATATCCCCAGTATAAAAATATCATTGTTTAAATTTTCAATTTTTTTAAGTTTTAAATTCTTGAAAGTAGCTCTGTAAATAAAACAAATGACCAATTACATACCATGATAAGATATCTCTCAAACGACTTCTTCGGTCAGCTGGCCCTTCACCGAATAAGCATATTGGTTCGCCTAACTGTCTTAAATTCTTTTTTACCTCGGAATCATCTGTCGAAACATTAATTTGTCTTGCTTTTCGTCTTCGTTCAAACTCTTCAAGTAATGCTTGTTTGTCCTTAGACATATTATCTTCCAATTCCATATATTCTGTATAAACATATCAAAATTAGCTACAAATTTAATGATTTTATTGATACTTTGAAATTTATACAAACGTCTATTTTGAAGGCACTGGAAACGTCCAATTTAGTTTTTTCATTATTAAATTAGACCAACAATTAAAAAGTATGACAGGTTAAATAAAAAAATTCGCCTTTTGTCTCCACAACTTCCAAAGCCTTCTTTGTTTTAAGTCTTGTTTCCACAAATTTCAAAGCCATCTAAAGTTTTTTCTCACACATTTCAAAGCCACCTAAGCTTTTTTTTTTGCAAATTTCAAAGCAATCTTATAATAGTGTATTACGTACCATTCGAAATATTAATTTGTGGTCCGGCATTATCGATAGCATTTGTTGGTATGCCATCTTCATCGTCGCTCTTTGCAGCTGCATTGGCAATCAGTCGCGCTCTTTCTTGGTCTTCAAATGAACCGTAATGGATGGTCTTTTGTTTTTTAATATAAACAAGATCTTCGTCATCTGACATAATTGCAGATTTAAAGTAAATGCCCAATGACAGAACTTTTGTATACGTCAATATAATTTGTTGTACTGATTTATCTACAATTAACACAGAAATTATGTAAAAAATTATAATAAAATCAATTTACGATTTGTCTTTGGTACAAGATTAAAAAGCTCGATTAAAAGTTTAAACGTACAAAATAATTTCTTATTTTTTAAAAATTGTACATTTTTTACTATATACACTCGTCTAGCTATGTACACTATTTCTTAACCTTACTTTTAATGCCATTTAATTTTACTTATTATATTTAAAAAAAAATAGTGTTATACTTTCAGATAGATTATTTTTTACCTAATTTTATTAAACTTGAATTCAATTAAATATCAAATTTTATATTTAAATATTGAAAAAATCGTGCTGTCAAAGCAGAAGGTGTCAAACATATCAACTTAAAAATGTGAGGTTATGGCCCATTGTATGATCGTGGAAAGCGAAACTTTTACTTCAAGACACATATTACAAGAATACCCCAAGTAAATACTTTAGAGAATGAAATCCCATGACTACTTATTTTTAACGGACTACAAAAAAAAGGTTATCAATTCGACGTATGTATATGCTTGTAGAAAAAAGATATAAACATTTGATTTTTACAGTTTGTCTAAAAACAAAAAGCTCTGCTCTTTTCTCTTTCAAAACTATTTTCGATTGTCAACAAAGTCTTTAGACATTCTTGTAAGCATCGACATTGACCTTGACTCATTGATAACAGCTGGTTGTTTGTTGACTCGTATACGTCATCCACAGGTCAATTTGTTATTTTATAATAGTAATAAAGTACTGTTAATATTTTATTAATATCTCTTAAGCTGAAAGCCAGCTAGGCAACAGCGATTAAATTTATTTTTTTATCTTATGTGATGATCAATTAAGAAAACAACATGTTAAAAATGTTTAAAACCAGACAGGTATGTAAAAAGTTTATTATTTTCTCAATAATTGACGGTTTTTTATACAATATACGATCGTTTTACGAAATATAGCCGGCTCCTTTAGCCAAATGAAAAAATAATACATAATTAGTTACGATAGCTAAAAATCCTGTGTGCTTTTAATATGTCTTTTGAGTAATTTAGTGATAACTGCTAGATAACTATTTGGAAAATTTATTGTAGTTCAAAGAGTGTAACTTAGTAATGTAAACCGGCATTTTTTCTTAAAGGTCATCAACTACCAGCAGTGGCGGCGCTAGGATTTTTTGTTAGGGTGGGCCAGACTTGGGCATGATGTTCTGAAGGTGGGCCAATAACATTTGTTCCCAAAATTTCAGTGCTCATCAAAATTTTAACCCAGATCACTTGCTACAGAATTTACAAGAAAAATTGTTGACATTTCGAGGGTTAAAAACGTATTTAAAAGATAAACTACAGATTGGGGATTATTCCAGGGTGAGCCAAGACAGTTTAAGGTGGGTCATCGTCCACCCGGCTTACCCTCTAACGCCGCCACTGACTACCAGAACTATCTGGACTTAGTACTAACTAAAACCAATTCATATTTTCAATTTATTGTATTTTTAAGTCGTTATTGTAGATTGTAGCTTAAGAAAAACAATAGCATTGGCATACAAAAACAAGTCTAAAGTTCCCAATTTGCATACAGATTAAACGCGCTTCACTTAGAGGAGAGCGTTACGCACAGGCTCAACGTTCAGCGCGCACTGAATAGGCAAAAACGGTCGATGAATTCCCAAGACTTCCGAGAAATTCCCAAAAAATACCCCTTTGGTTCTTAATTACATTCTTTATTTTTGAAATGAAAAAAAATTATTGTAAACTGTGTACCGTGCACCAAACGAAGTGTGTTCGGTTGGAACTGGAAGTAGCGTTTAGTGCAAAATCACAAAATAAAGGCATGTTCTTTTTAACACACTTTTATTAGCTTTTTGTATGTTGTATGTAAAAGGCCTTGAAACTCGATTTTCACCATCTGTCAAATTAATGTGAAACTTTGCAGTCGTATGTGGTTTTGATGACAATAATATATTGTGATATTTTGGCTATAATTGATTTATATGGAAAAAATAAAATAAGCATGTGGTGGAAGTGACGGTGTTGATGGTGGCAGAACGTATCTCGAGTCGTTTAAAATTTAAATATAATATTGGGGTCCGTCAAATGAGCATCTGACATCTGGTGGCAGAAAATTGTACTCAAACGAGGGAAAATTTTACATGCTAACAGTGCAAATTAATCATGAAATTGTTTATTACAAAAATAAAACAAGTAAAATAAACAAAAAGTTTATCGAAAATGGAATTCGCGACGTTTTCTAATATCATGGCAATAAACACTGTCAGTTGTTGCCTTGTAAAACTTACTTGACAGAGAATTATTTTCTAATGAAATGTGGAAAAACTGTATTTATGAATTAAAAAAATATTTTATAGTAATAATAAGATGTACTTGTTATCATACTGCACTAAAATAGTTGAATCCCTGATGATTAACAAATTTACAGGATTAACTTCGTATACAAATATTTTGAGGTTAGTAACTTGCCTACTTATTACAATATAACTTATTATGTTGCAGTTATCATATTATGTGTTTACATTATTCACCTAACCCAGCCTTAAAAGCGCATTGAACGCGGATGATTAATTTCGTGGAGATTTTCTTTTAATTTTGATGTTTTTAAGCAATATGTCGTAAAGATTACTACTTTTGACAGTTCATTTTGCATGCATTTTTCTCGTTATATTTCCGACATTTGATAATATGCCAGGCTTTGAGAATCCGTTCTCCTTCAACGAAATTCCTTTGTTTTGGATTCGTACCGGCCCAATCACAAATTGCACTTATATTTATCATTTCTTATCACTTAGAAAATCATAAAATTACACGCAAAAGTATACCCCGTATATGAAATTTCCCCACGTCTGCGCCATGTTTTTGAAGCTCCACCTATCTGACGGATCCCAATAGTGACTAAAAATATGAGAAAAAAAATATATTTAAAATAAAACAAAAAACGCTTAGGTATATCAACGCACCAAAAAGTAGAAAATAAATTTCCTTCTCTTTTATAGTGTTTAAAGGCGTGGGACACTCACTGTATCTATATTTCGATTAATTCATCGAGTACGTCACGCTTTTAAACGTTATAGAAGAGAAAGAAATGCATTTTCTAGTTTCTAATTTTTGGTGCGTTGGTGTATTATGATGAATTTTTGGTTAAATATTACTATTATCATATAAGACTTGAACTCTTTTCCATTAAGAGTTTTTTTAATTGATTTTGTTGTTTTATTTAGATGTTCGTAAAGAGCGCAAGATTTTACAGTTCAAAGGTGCAGTTGAACGATGTTGTCATAATATCAGCCGTGCGCACACCAATTGGTACATTCCAAGGCGAGTTGGCGTCTATGCCGTCGCCTAAACTGGGAGCTGTAGCGATACAGGCGGCTATTGAACGTGCTGGTATACCGAAAGATGAAGTCAAAGAAGTCTTTATGGGTAATGTTTGCACAGGAGGCGTTGGTCAAGCCCCTGCAAGACAAGCTACCCTGTACGCTGGCTTACCGAAATCAACTGTATGTACGACTGTCAACAAAGTGTGTGCTTCTGGAATGAAGTCAGTAATGCTTGCGTCACAGAGCCTGATGTGCGGACATCAGAACGTCGTTTTAGCTGGTGGAATGGAATCAATGTCCAATGTACCATATTATCTTAAACGTGGTATAACTCCATTTGGTGGAATCAATGTTGCTGATGGAATCCTAAATGATGGTTTAACAGATGCATATAACCCTAAATTGCATATGGGAAATTGTGCTGAGAACACAGCGAAAAAAATGAATATCACCAGACAACAACAAGACGATTATGCAATAAGTAGTTATAAGCGTGCTGAGGCAGCATATGCGTCAAACGCGTTTGCAGCTGAATTAGTACCCGTGAATGTACCACAGCGAAAAGGAAAGCCAGATCTTGTTTTTAAAGAAGACTCTGAATATAAAAGAATCGATTTCGAGAAATTTATTAAATTGCCTACAGTTTTTCAAAAGGATAACGGAACCGTAACGGCCGGTAATGCATCCACTTTGAATGATGCAGCTTGTGCGTTAATATTGACGACTCCACAGTATGCTGAAAAGTTGGGTGCGAAGCCTTTGGCTAAAGTTGTTGCGTTTCAAGACGCGGCAACCGAACCTATTGATTTTCCGTTAGCCCCTGCGTTTGCAATACCTAAATTGCTTGAAAGAACCGGTTTACAAACAGATGATATTGCTATGTGGGAGATAAATGAAGCGTTTAGTGTTGTTGTTGTTGCAAATATGTTGAAACTAGAGCTCGATCCTTCAAAGGTTAATATCCACGGTGGAGCTGTTAGTCTAGGGCATCCGATTGGTATGTCCGGTGCTCGAATTGTAACCCATTTGGTACACGCGCTTGAACCAGGACAAAAGGGCGTGGCAGCTATTTGCAATGGAGGGGGTGGCGCTTCTTCAATATTAATTGAAAAATTGTGAGTGCCTTTACTTTTAATTTTATGTTAAACTATTACTTTTTTATTGTTTTTGTTGGTTGTTGTAAAATAACAATAATTATACGCTTTTATAGGTATATTATATAATTATATTTTTATACATTTAAATTGAAAGTACGGTTGACTGATGTGCCTAAAATGCCTAAAATATTATACTTTTTACATTTTTTATATCTGAAAAAATAAATACAGCTCTTTAATTGGTAATTTTTATTTATGTGAATATTTTTACCAAGACCAGTTTGCTACCTAAAATCCACTGAAAGGGATATCTATTAGGGTGGGTCAAAAATATCAATTATTTTTTTTTACAAGTGACACGGAAAAATAGGTTGCTAGACACCTTAAAAAAATTCTCACCAAATATGAGCTCTTAATTTTAATAGGAAGATCCTCCGCATCACAGTTTTTTATTTTTTTCTCAGTCCAATAGAAAAAAATTCATACCTCATCATTAATTGATTGTACAGAAAAATGTTTTAAGAGAATTTTGTAGGAAATTTAATGCTCTACCAAAAAGGTATCTTATATTTTTTCCGCAAACCTCACCATTTGAAAGATATTGAAGATTTAAGTTTGATTATTTTAAGACAAATTTCATTTTTGTTTATGAATTTTATAACTCGACAATAAATAATAATAAAGAGTTTAGTCACGTCTAACCACAATAATTTTATTAATGAATGTACATTTCAAGAGCTATGCTCCCATCTTCAGCAAATACTAAACTAAGTTTAGTATTTGCATCTTCAGCAAATACTAAACTAAGTTTAGTATTTGCTGAAGATGGGAGCATAGCTCTTAATTATTCTTATCGACAATAAATGACTATTATAAATCTTCAATATCTTTCAAATGGTGAGGTTTGCGGAAAAAATATAAGATACCTTTTTTGTAGAGCATTAAATTTCCTACAAAATTCTCTTAAAACATTTTTCTGTACAATCAATTAATGATAAGGTATGAATTTTTTTTTATTGGACTGAGAAAAAAATAAAAAACTGTGATGCGGAGGATCTTTCTATTAAAATTAAGAGCTCATATTTGGTGAGAATTTTTTTAAGGTGTCTAGCAACCCATTTTTCCGTGTCACTTGTAAAAAAAAAAATAATTGATTTTTTTGACCCACCCTAATATCTATTCTACAGGATATGTACTTCCTGTCAAAAAAACTATAATTTCCATGATGACCGTCTTCACTGAGGTTTTAGACGAGCTTCCTTAATAAGTCCAGACTTATGCCGGGTTTGTTTCTTTTTTTTAAAAACCCGTAAAACTAGAGTCCAAAAACATGTTTTTGAAAAAAAGTCTATTTGTCGGTCAGGATGTTTGACACTTTAAAACAGGAAGAGCCCTATTATTTTTGGGGAAATTGGGACCAGCGCAGAATAGATGTGCTATAACTTTTGTGTTTTTTTCTGTAACAACGGTATGCTTTTCAGAACGATTTATTATTCAAATCATTTTTACAAGAAAGTTTTGTTAAGTTTTTTTTTCTAAACTTCGTAAATATTTTGAAAATAAAAAAATCAGCTGTTCTTTTGTTTTGAAATAACCTTAACTGATTTGTTAAAAAGAAATCAATTAGCCAACAAGCATGCCCAGTGTGTCATACTTTGCCTAATTGTGTTTTGTTTTATTTTACTAGGGCTGATCAAAAACAATCGAGTGTATCTACTTTAACACTTTATACAAAAAATCCGTGTCCTTTATGCGACGAAATGAAAATCGAATTACAGCCATTTATGAATCAATGCAAACTCGAATTAGTAGACATAACCGAGAAGAAAAATATCCGTTGGCTGCGTCTCTATCGTTACGAAATACCTGTATTATTCTTAAATGGTGAATATTTGTGCAAACACAGACTTGATACTAAGTTACTAGAGAATAGATTGAAAAGAATCTCTAACTATAAAAATAGTTAACAAATTGTAAAATAAATAAACTATATTTTTTACGAATTGTTGAGTTTTTTTAGCTAAATATTTTCTTCTTTGAAGATTTCAGTCTATCAGTACCCACAGTCGGACATTTACTCCTCATATTAATAAAACGATTTTCACTGCTATCGTTTTCACGAGGCCACGCCCTAAGTCGTAACCATAATATTAAGCAATCCGTGAGGTGGGTCGTTTATTAGGACTAAAGTGCGACCCTTGAGGTTCACACGACGAACTTCCCAGTTTGATAAATATTTAATAATAATAATTAAATTAGATATTACACAGAAAAGTAATCATTTTAATCATTAAAACATAATTATTATTTATTTTTAACAATAATTAAAAAAAAAAAAAAACGGCTGAACCGACTTTTATAAAATTTATGTCGGATCAAAATGACGTTAACACGCCTCGATTGACACCCTTACGAAGTCGATATAATTTTTTATTCGCGAGATATTGTGTAAAATCTACTTTTTTGGAGTCTATTTGGTTAAGAAAAAAGAACGGCTGAACCGATTTTGAAAAAATTTCTTTCAGATCATATTTACGTTAATACACGTCGATTGGCACCCTAACGTAGTCGATATCATTTTTCATTCTCGAGATTTCGTCTTAGAAAGAAATGGACACATACGTACACACACACACACACACACACAGACATCTTTCTAAAAATAGTGTAGTGACCTTGAAACATAAAAGTTGTTATACATTTTGATTTTCGGACCCATTACAATAACTTCCAATGGGAAGTTAATAAAATGGGTGCTCAATCCGCACATCTTCGGTTGATTTTAATTTGATTTCCAAAAAGATTTTTTTAAAGGCAAGCTCGTTTTCAACAGTAATAGCAAACGACAAGTGTGTGTGGAGACACTTGCGAACTCCTACCAAATTTCAACAATTTATAAACAATTAGTTATTTTCTGATAGAGACGCTAGTGCCATCAGTTGCCGAGAGTCTCTAATTTACAGTCTCTCTTTTGTGGTATAGCTAAGAGCTCGTGACAAAAAGGTGCAAGAGTTTAGGAGACATATTTTAAATTATTTTTTGCCTTGTCCACTACAAAATAGCTACTTTCGATGTATGTATAGCGGCCTTTAATAAGTCATTTAACAGGCAGGTGTGCGGAAAATGTTTTATTTTCCGCACTAGCGCAGAAAATAACGGTTGCCATAGCAACTTCTGTTTAGTCGCTGTATACGTCTGCGTACGCTTGCGTGCTCCTGTCATTACTTACTTGTACGAACTTAGCGGCACACTGTGAAAGGAAAGATGGCGACGCAAATGAACTGTCAGTTTTTTTTTTAAAATGACGTGAAAAGTAGGTATTTTGTAGTGGGTATGGCAAAAATACCATATATGTCTCGTACGTAATGGTATTACGGCTCGCAGTGGCGGATTTAGGTTCGATGCCGCCCTAGGCCCTTGCCGATATGCCGCCCTTTCTTAAAAGTGATTGTCAAAATTATATTATATGAGTTATTTTTTCCACATATTAGTTATTTTTCCACAGTGTAACAGTGAGAGAGAAAATAATAAAATTCAATCTCACAGTTGACAGAAAACTTAATCAATTTTGACTTTCTAGCGCCCGGGAAAAATATTAAGGTTCAGGCGCTTTCTTAATTTTGCCGCCCCTCAAATGTTATTGCCCGGGCCTCGCGGGCCTAGGCCTAAATCCATCAATGACGGCTCGTGTGACTGCAAAAACTTGCTATCGCTCGTTTTTACAACTGTCATCACTCGCCGTAATATTCCCCATTACGTATCTAGACATACAATCTACTATTAGCTTACTTATATAAGCTAAAATTAAAATATTAGTATATTTAGGATGTAAATAAATAGAGGGCGTATCACAGGATTGAGAACATAGGGAAAACACTAAATTGAAAATCATTCGAGAATCGAGATCACTGATTGCTTTACCCTCTTTCCATGTAGAAAACATGAAAATATGATTGCATTCTATCTTTGTCGCGCTACTAATTTTGTTTATGTCTTCCTTGTTGCACTCATTCATTTTCTATGTTCACAATTCTGTGATACACCCTGTATACAGTCAGCAAGACAGGTGTCGGGGCATTAAGATGATCTCAAGCATAAAAAGGATGAGTACCTACCCCTGTGCTATTGCGTTGTGATAATATATACAGATTGTATCAAATTAAACCTGTGCATAGGACATTCTGTGTGTAAGACAGAGATCGATACATAAAGGAATAAGTAAGAATGAGATAAATGATCGCTTAGGATGTTACGTGGTTACTGTAAATAAATAATATTTATACAACCTAATAGCGTCATCTTTGTTTTTTCGCTTCTTCTATGCTGTAAAAATGTAAATCTTTTATCGGTTTAATTTACAGTAACCACGTAACATCTTATTAGCGATAATTTATCTCATTCTTACTTATTGCTTTATGTATCAATCTCTGTCTTACACACATAATGCCCTATGCACAGGTTTAATTTGATACAATCTGTATATGAATTATATGAAAATCCATAAATTCATGAGACTGAAAGTTTTTTTTGTTATTAGGTATATTTCTAAAATTTCAATTAACAACTCGAATCAATATATTTGTACAAAATGTAAATAATAATGCAAGAGTATGAATGATAGAATATTGAATTGAAAACGACATTCTCTTATTGCGATTTTAATTAAAATTGTGCTCCGGTAAATATTGTTGTCGACCAACTGATGACAGTTCCATATCGATTGGTTTGGTGTCATCGTAGAGGGCAGGTGCTTCCCCGAGAATCATGAAAGTTCCAACTAAAGACGTAACAGTAAAGATCCACAAGAAGAGTCTGTCCAGAACCATTGCTACAAAGCCCCAGTCTTGATCTTCCTGGAATGTAAATACATTTTTGCTATACACACTATAAAATAGCTGCTTTACATGCGTGTATGTATGCATGTAAAGTGGAGATCCTGGTCAGGATAATGGGAAAAACTTATTGAATTATTGTATTGTCATCGGTCCTTGATAAGTGTGCAAAGTTTCAGTTCAATCTGAAGTTTTGAAGTGGGTGAAAATCGCGTTCAAAGAATCCGTTACTTACATACATACATACAGGTGGAAATAATATAAGCGTGTTAAAAAGGCTAAATCGACTAACCGCATTAAACTGATCCTGGCGCTGAATGTGATGTTGAATGAACATGACGTTATGAATGGCCTTTTCTAGTTCGAATGGATATTTCTTGCGCATGGCTCCATCACTGACGCTCTCATCGAGTCCCGACAACAACGATGGCAGTCCGTTATAACCTCCCATTCCTCCACCTCCACCAAGTCCGGCCATTAAACCAGTCAGTCTATCGGCAAAAATATATGTTTGGCATAAAAACGCTTTTTTTGAAGTTATACTTCTTTTGGCGCGTTATGAAAAAATGATTAGAGTGAATTTTTACGATGCGCGCGCATCGCGTCACGAAAATTTAACAGGATGAAGTTGCAGCATTAATGATTTCCATAGTTACCATATAAACAAATATAAATAAATTCACTCCCGTCCTTTTATTATTTTATATTTCAATAAATTATTTGCATGCAAATTAAAAATTAGTTCTTAATCACGCCAAAGAAGTATAACTTCTAATGCGCGTACAAAGTACACGCGTTCAATTTTTGGTATGCTTAATTGTCTCAGAACTGTCAATGTAAAAAATTATAGTTTAAAAAAAATTAAAAAAACACGCTTTTATGGCAATGTGAACTAAAAAGTAAAAAATAATTTTTAAATGTAAAGATTTTGTTCAGCAGCGATAGGAAGTTCACCAACTCGATATTTATTAATTTTAATGTAAGAAAAGCGTGGGATGCTTTTTATAAAAATGTAGAAAGCATCTCACGCTTTTTCGAGTTGGGAGACTTCCTATCGCTGTTGAACAAAATCTTTTCATTTAAACATTATTTTTTACTTTTTAGTTCACATTGCTGAAAAGCGTGTTTTTTAGTTTTTTTAAAAATATAATTTTATTTTTTAGTCTTAAAACAAAATTGAATGTAAAAGTAATTCGTAAAAAAACAATTTAAATATCTTGTTCACATCTTTAGAATGGCGAGTAAAATCGAAGTTTGCCCTAAAAACACAAAGAATTTTAATTGCCTGTGATGCAAGCAACCCACCCAACGCTACTGTAGAAAACAATTGTCGGCTTGCAGGTATTTTATAGATTTAATAATCATTTTTTTTTATTCTGACGATCCTCGCCAGGATATTAGGTCAAAGTTATGAAATGATATTTACGTTAATACGCGTCGATTGGCACCCTAACGTAGTCAATATCATTTTTCTTTCTCGAGATTTCGTCTTAGAAAGAAATGGACACAAACGTACGTACGTACACACACACACACACACACACACAGACATCTTTTCAAAAATAGTGTAGTGACCTTGATACATAAAAAATTGTTAAAAATTTTGATTTCGATTTTCGGACCCATTACAATAGCTTCCAATGGGAAGTTAAAAATTATTAGCGTGCGTTTTGCTTTGTAAAAGAATTGTTATTTTTTTACCTATTGGTGGCAGTGGTCGAGTGCAAACCGTTGCATCCACTGGGTCGATGTCTGGAAGAATTGGACGAAGAACTCGACGATGATATTGCTTGATTTGAAGGCATGGTATCAAGATTCCTTCTTCTGTTTGGTATTTTATTTGCGGCTAAATCGTTGAGCAAATCTTTCGGAACTCTCATTAGTAGCAGTTTAGGAACGCGTTTTATAAAAAAGTATCTAACCCAAGGTGCCATTTTGTGAGTGCTCGGTTTACGATAATGAACATTTAGAATAATAATAGTTATTACGACTGAAAGCCCGACAAGTAACATTGTGAACAATAAATATTTGCCTAACAATGGCAATGCGAGAGAAGTAGAGGGTATGATTTCTGATATGAGTAAGAAGAACATCGTTTGTGAAAGAAGAATTGAAATACACAAGGCGATTTTTTCACCAGAATCGGCCGGCAAATAAAATACTAATACCGATAGATACGATATGCCGACACAGGGAACGATTAAATTTACTGTATAAAACAATGTTTTTCTTCTTAATGTTATGTTGAAGAAGATATCTGAAAATAAGAAAGTATAATAAATATATCCTATGTCACTACACGGAAAAAAATTGTGTTTTAAAGACCACCAACAGCTAAGGTTATTTAGGCCTAGCACCAATTCATATTTTCAATTCATTATTTTTTTTTAATAATAAATTGAAAATCCAATTGACACTTTTACAGTTTTACCAGCTCTCGGGCTAGAACCCGGGAACTGGGGACTTGTAATAGAGGAACCATAGCAACGCCATGTAGACAACAGCATTGCTACACTCTCGGCTATTCTTAAGCCCACACTACACAGAAACGTGTTTTATTTTTGATGACATTGTAAGGCACATGGTCCCACGATGGTGGGGGTGGGCAAGCAGAGCTCTAGCCTGGGTGTTCGGGATTAGGGGGAAGCGCGGTTCGGTCAGTTATGTGAGATGAACAGAAGATAAATCGAAGCGGTAAGTAGGGGGGCTCAACAAAAATCCTGGTCTGATAGCCTATTTCCAAATATTGGGGGCCATGGTAAGGTATCTCAGTTTCTATTTGATATACTTGTCTCAAGGTTATTGGCATCAGGAATGGATTTGACTCAGATATCCTGCTATACAATCATACAAAGATTATTATAGCTTTGTTCCAACCACTCTGAAAACCGTAATATTACCATCACGCTCATGCGCAGTGGATAGAATGCGTTCCAACCGAACTTGTGATAGTTTGTGGACGATTCTTAAAGCGTTCTAAGCCGAATTTGTAGTCGTTTATGAACGGTTTCCGAACGATCATTTCGGTACATGGTCTAGATATGAAACCAAAATGAAACTGTGAAACTGACATGCGCATTAAGCACTTTGTTACGTTTGTCACTGTTCAATACCAACTGGAGACAGTTGTTTATTCATTTGCAATTTGTTTTGTCTCGTTTCTGTTCAAATACCTCTTTTTTCTTCATTTGAGATTTGTTTTGTTTTTGCAAAATTACTTAATCCCTTAAATACTCTTATATTTTGATTCCTTATAGTTAATAAAATTTACTGTATATTTATATTCGTGTAATTCAAAAAATTTTAAATAAGTAAATGTTAGACTTCTTTTTTAATGTTTTTAACAACAAAAGGTAGCCTGCACTGAGGAAGTTACATTAGACAAATGACAATGATTGATACTACATCTGAGGACTTGATGCATGGACGCCATGCCTTTGATGTACAACAGCGGTCACAACGCGTGAGTCCAGCCAATGTCTATGTCGAATCGGCACAGATACTGAGCGACAAATCGACGCAGTGCTGCACATAACCGATACAATGACAGTATCGATACCGTTTCAGAACGATCCATTTATAACGGTAGGAACAAAGCTTATGTACGCTGGTATACAGTGAGCATTGTTACGAGCCATTCGTATAGCCGCATATTAGTGAATACAAGTAGTGGCTTGGACTTATTGCTTTGTAATGACTGTCAAGTCATTGATCGATTGTTCCAGTTATGGACAAGTATACCGTTGTATAACATGTTGCGTTCATTATCAGTGTGGCGTTAACTATTGTAAATACAATATTCAATTCCGCCAACTCACATAACCCGTACCTACTCGTATCAATATTAATGCTATTGTTTTCAAGTATTCTGCAAAATTTGAATTTTCGAATTAACGCCTAGTGTATTAATTAAATAATACTAATTAAATACTATATTTTGTTAAATAGTTGATGCAAATTTAATGATGTTCTTAGTTATATTTTCTTTCAAAATATTTTGAAATGATGCTTAGTCACCAAGCGTATATTATAGAGCTAGCATTATCACATCATAAATTATTACGAGCGACTAATTAGGAATTTGTATATAAAAATTAAAAAGATGCTGTTAGTACTTCAAAATCAAAATAGAGAAAACTCAAAAATATATTTAAGCGAGTTTTGAAAATATTAAAGCGGAAATCGTACCGGGGTATGGTTCGGCGCAGCATGGATAATATTTTTCATGCCGTTCAGCTGGAACTCCCAGAATATCCCATTCTACACTTGGATAATATTCTCTGAGATCAATACCTAATTCTACTTTGTTGTCTCCTTGCTTTTGTTCGATGTGTTTTAAATCAATCTGCAAGCAAAAGCGAATTGTAGTCTGTAGTTATTAAAAACGTTAAAATATAATAATTAAATGCATGCATAATGACTGCAAAAAGTATATGAAACACCTGAGTAAGAACAATGACGTAACACAATGCTGTAATCAGGAAAAATTCATTAATTCAAACCTATGTCACCGTAGGGATTTTAACCCTATACTTTCCACTATCGCTGCGGATTGAGTTGACATTATTCACACAGTGACACATTTTCAAACGATCGACTTTCTCCGTTTACAGCATTTTGTCACTGAAAAACCACTACATGCGAGAGTCAATATTCCAACGCCACTGCTAGACTACAGACAACTCAACATGTAAAATATAATGTTAAAATATAATGTCTCTAAATTTTAGTTTCATTTAGGCGTGTGCAAGTCCTCAAAATATAATATGTAATTGTAAGTACATTCAATCGTGTCTAAGTATAATAATTAAACAGTTTTACGGGCTCCAAAAATGTATGGGCCCTAGGCAGTTGTCTAAACGGTTTAGGCTAAAGTCCGCCTCGGAATAGTGTAAAAAAACTACCTGGTCGCCGTCATACGTCCAAGAGCCGAACTTCATGAAGCACGTTTGTTGATCAAAAGGAAAATACCGAACATCGATTTCGCAAGAAGATTTAAATATGGCCGGTGGTGTCCAGACAACCTTTCCAGTGTTGTGAAGAACTGCTTTTGTCATTGTTGTTACAACATACTCTCCATCAGCACTGAAATATCAAATGACTATTTATAGTAAAAATTCGAAGCATTTAAACAAAAAATATTATAAGAAGAAATATTCTTTAAAGACAGCCATCTAATAATTTTTGTTTTTTAAAGATATCTACTAAGTGCCGGACTTATCTGGACCAGTACCGAATCATGTTTTCAATTTATTATTGCATTTGAATGTGTAGGTACAAATCATATATTGGCGTTGATCAGATGGCGGGATCATAAAATATCGACGTTTCACATAATTCTAAACAACATGTCATATTCTCTAGGGAGACGTAATCGATTTAAATTAAATTTGGTACATACCGAGTGCCCATCATAGTGAAGTCGGCCTAGCATTGCTAATTTTGTTAATATTGGAGCTACAACTTCGGTTAAATCGACATTTTTGTAGTATTTTTTACATAGATTACGATGGTGAAAACGAAGAAATATTAGAGCATCGGGTTTTTGAGTTATTCACAAAAATATCTTATACGGTGGAGAGATGGGTGCATACGGAGTAGGAGTGGATCTATACGGTGGAGATATGGGTAATGGGTATATACGGTGTAGGGGTGGGTATATACGGTGGAGGGATGGGTATTTACGGTGTAGGGGTGGGTCTATACGATGGATGGATGCTTATTTACGGTGTACGGGTGGGTCTATACGATGGAGGGATGCTTATTTACGGTATAGGGGTGGGTATTTATGGTGTAGGGCGTGGATCTATACGGTGGAGGGATGGGTATTTACGGGTTAGGAGTGGGTCTATACGGTGGAGGGATGGGTATTTACGGTGTAGGGATCGGTATATACGGTGGAGGGATGGGTATTTACATAATACGGTTTATCATGTAAATTAAACTGTATCTTAGCCAAATAGGAATCGCTGGATTATATGGGAAACGTAGATTCTAGGTTTTCAGTAATTATGAAAAATAACATGTACTTTTAAATGCGAATTGGTACTGGACTCAAACAATCATGGAAGTTGGTGGCTTTAAAAATGCTTACTTGTTATATAATACTATATCGGGAAGCCAGATATGTTCTGAAGGAACGTAAAGCTCCGTCACTCCGCCGTATTCCTCTGGATCCCAACGGAATTTGTGATCCTGCCATTCCTGCGGACAGTTAAATTAACATGACATACGAGTATATGCTAAAACAAAATATAATATTTTTTTTGCAAACTCGTCTGTTTCCAAACTTTGGTGTGAATGAACAGTAGACACCAATTTACTCCAATATTTTTTGTAATAAAGCAATTTTTTTAGTGTTGTGCTAATGTGATGCGATTTCGTTTTGAAACATTAAATCTCATTTTATAGCCTTCATAATAATCATAAACATGCAGTTAAGGCAGTTGTCGTGCTATGGGCATAGTGTCAGAAAATCCTAAATTTTCGTATACTCATTAAGGATACTATAATACAAATACCATTAAAATTTGAAGTTGATTAACCATCTCTAACTCGAGATAAACTTAATTAAAGTTCGGATAATTAACACGGAGAGCATAGGAAAGGTTGTGTTTTTGACAAGTTTTTTATTAAAAAAAAAGTAACAGTCAGAAATTTTCAAAAAACTAACTTTTCATTGATGTTTTTGTTCTGAGTTTAAAAAAGAAAATCCAAAAATTATTGACTTTTTTATTGTTGAGATATAATAACGCAAAGTTCAACAATTTATGAGAAAAGATTGCTTTTTATATAATCCAAGCGAACAAACTAAGTGAAATATGTGTTACTATGTGAACAACAGTTTAGGTACAATCTCTAACAATTTTTTTTTACATTTAACACTATACTTATTTATTGTTTTACAGCGTATTATGAACGAAACTTTTGGATGTTATTGTAGCATGACAACTACCGCAAACATCCATTTTCCATAATATTCGCAGAATATGCCCAATTAGATCTGTTTTTTAACAAATTGATATAAAGACTTAAAGTACTTACATGCTCTAGCCATACGTTGGTAGTCAAGATCTGGTCTTTCAAATTCTGAAACAGAATTTAATATATCACCGTCATTAGAAAATTTTTTACATTCATCGTTTAATATTTTTTTCGAATACATGTATGTATTCATAGTTTAAAAAAATATCGTTGCAATCGATTATTCTTTGAGCACGATCGATTTAAAATTCTGAAATGTTTTTCTTATATTATTGTGTAGTCACAATCTAAGGTCACTGTCAAACCAGATTTTCTAATAATGCGTTCTGCAACCCAGCATTAAATCTCGTTTGACTAGGCCCACGGAATCTAATAATCTTCTTAAGGTCTGTGCCTTATGATCTTTGTGAATTAATGTAATTTTCAATTGTATTTTGAAGTTTTGTACTATCTATAATTTATTGGCTATGCAAATAACTATGTATTATTATTCTCTTAATAAAACTTGAAGTTCCTCTGGCTTCGGTAAATTTAAAGAGTAATATATATTTTTTATAATTTTTTTAAAGTAAACGAAATCAAAAGATTATTATGTAAGATATTTTTATCACACAGCACACGTGACAGTGTGTTATAATTTCAATTCTTTGGTTTTCTTCTAAAAGTCCAAGCGGCAGGTAATAAATGAAGGGGGTTACCTGGAAAGTATTCCGAAGTTAATGATATTTTGGTGTGTTGTTTGCGGGTACTCTGTGGAGTAGAATCTGAGTTTTCGACCTCGAGGACCATGTGCTAACGTGGGGGGAGCCGAAAAATCACGAAATTTTACCACCTTTTTTGCTTTTTTCGAAATCTCTCAGAAACGATCGACTTAAGCAATTCTTTCATTATGTAATGTTTTAAAGAATATTACATTTCCTACAATTTTCATTCCCATAACTTTTCTGTGTTACTAACGGTAAGCGCGCTGCAGCTTCTTGAAAATCATCCGCTCGGCTTGTTGTAACCTTGGTAACCAATGTATAATATGTGTATTTTCAATTTAAAGTTCGATGAAGAACAAAACAAATAAAACTATTGAAAAGAACATTACATTTTAACCATTGGTTACCAAGGTTACAAAAAGCGGAGCGGGTGATTTTCAAGAAGCTGCAGCGCGCTTACCATTAGTACCACAGAAAAGTTGTGGGAATGAAAATTGTAGGAAATGTAATCCTCTTTAAAATATTACACAGTGGAAGAATTGCTTAAGTCGACCGTTTCTGAGAGATTTCGAAAAAAGCAAAAAAGGTGGTAAAATTTCGTGGTTTTTCGGCTCCCCCCACGTTAGCACAGGGTCTTCGAGGTCGAAAACTCAGATTCTACTCCACAGAGTACCCATAAACAACATACCAAAATATCATTAACTTCGGAATACTTTCCAGGTAAAAAATATCTGACTGCTGGACTATAAATGGAACGTGTTAAATCAAGTAACCGAACTGGCTGCAATGAATGAAAACTTGGGTCGCAGTGCCAAAACCCTGCCGACAATATAGTGTATTTGCTAATACTGGCATCGTGGCTTTATTATGTGAACTTAAGTTTGTTTTTGAACAAAATAAAAAATTTAACCCCTTAATACATCCCTTAAAATAATATTTTTTTTTCTTAATTTCAATATTTTTATCAATGCAACCTCGGTACCAAATTAAATACACCCTTCAGTAAGTAAAGCACTATCCACAAATTCCACAAATAAGAGTTTTCATAAAATTTGTAAGTCCGGTCCTGTCGGGCCGATTTTATTAAAATTTTAGCAGCACAATTTGATCGTTACTAAAGGGTTAAATTTCAATTTTGAAACGATTCTAAGAATTTTTTCGGCATTTTTGGGCCCAAAAACATTTTTCAACCCCTAAAAACTACTCTTAAAATAGTCCGATTTGACCCATTTTAAATAGGCTTCGTGGGGTGATGGATTTCAACGTGCCTACCAAATTTCGTCAAAATCAATTAACTCTTTCGAAAGTTATTGCCCGTACACATATATATATATATATAATATATAATATATATATATAAACAGACATTTCCAAAAATGGTGCCAAAGTGTTCAGGAGACTATGAAACGTCGAGAAATTTTGGTCCGACCCCTAGGTCCCGCCATCCGACCGACGCCAATAGTGTATGTGCCATATGGCAAATACACTAAAAAGTTATTATTTACCAAGTCAATCAGTTGCGAAAGTCTGAGACCAAGTTTGACGAGAACCGTATCTGTATTGTTGCTTACGGGACGAATGAGCCTGTTGTAATTGCTGAGCAGGTCATCGTACAGACGCTTGGCGTCTGGATTGCACTCAACTACGCAACACAAACAGTACAGCGATGTCACAACCAGAACGGACAACAACATTGCATACAACTTATGCAACTGCCATAGCAAACACTAGATATATTCAGCTCTACGCGATAGTACACTATAAAATTTAAATACGTAGAATAATTGGTTAATTATCGGATAATTAGAACGCACGTCATTTCAGGAACACGGATTCACGCCGCTCCCATTCCTTGCGGCGTGAATTGATCAATAAATACAGAGCGCATGTCCATATCCTGGTTCGTTCCTTACAGGACTTTCAACAGTGACAGCCCGTGATTCTCTAAGTTAAGTTGTAGGAAATATTAATAACGCTTAATGATAAAAAAATTGTAGATATAGAAATGTCGAATAATTATTTAATAAATTATAAAATTTGATAAAATATTAAATTATTAATATTGAAACTTCTTGTTCTTACTATTACAAATTTTCAGTTTTGAAGTTATGCTTCTATAGGCGCGTTAGATGATTTCCGGCAGGGGGTAAACTTATAGGTTCGCGTCACGGTGTAAGCCGTCACGCTCATGTTATTAAAAGTATATCTATAGCTATGGCCAGCGGTGAAAGTAATATACTGGCGCACGCGTAGTGGCCTATGTAAAATTAATATCTGAGAGTTTTATAGGACACTAAAAAATAAAATATAGCGTCAGATTTCAAAATGGCTGCCATATGTACTTTTGTAAAAATTATCCGATCTTTTTGAAAATTGATATTTAATAGTTTTATAGGACACAAAAAATTAAAATGGCGTCAGATTTCAAAATGGCGGCCATATGTACGTTTGTAAAAATTATTCGATCTTTTTGAAAATTAATATCTGAGAGTTTTATAGGACACAAAAAAATAAAATGGCGTCAGATTTCAAAATGGCGGCGATACGTACTTTTGTAAAAATTATCCGATCTTTTTGAAAATTAATATCTGAGAGTTTTATAGGACACAAAAAAATAAAATGGCGTCAGATTTCAAAATGGCGGCCATATGTACTTCTGTAAAAATTATCCGATCTTTTTGAAAATTGATATTTAAGAGTTTTATAGGACACAAAAAATAAAATTGCATCAGATTTCAAAATGGCGGTCAAATAATAACTCTTCAATTGTATTGTCTATAGCTTTGATAAATTCGGTTTTATATACAATGCGTAAAAAGCATAGCTTCTGTCGGGTGTCCCATGACACCTCTTGACTTTTTAATTTCACTTGTTAGTTAGATAGTTATCAGCAGGGTGCAATCTTGTAATCCAATTTTGACCCATTTACATATATTTGATCGACTTGAAAGTTTGAATATTTTTTAAGAATCTAATTTGCATAACCAGTTCCTTTGTCATTGATGTTTCCGTAACTATCCCGTCATTTCCACCATAAATGTTCCGTTTCTCTCACCATGCTAAATTCATTAATATTTTCATGTGTCCTAAAACTTTTTCTCACCTTTAAGCTGCAGGGGACAGACAATTTGGAAATCCCATATTATGGAAATTAAAAAAAAAATAATTGATTGTTTTAGCACTTTGTACAAAACTATGTTTCATTATGAAAGCAACACAGAATTGAAGTTGTGAATTTTCTGGCCGCAGCCTTAATATGATATTTAGGTGTGGAGTTATTTTATTGACCGAAGAGTGAGGTTTTGCTTTTACTTGACCGTTTGGCATTTGGTTCTGTTTACTTATCTTTCGGTTTGTTCTCCGTTCACGGTCAAATGCGAAGATCAATTTCAACGAAATTTGACAAGGGCATTATTTGAACTTGGACATAAGTCGCCGCTGAAGATGCCCAACGGAGCTTTGGGCGAAACGTTCGGAGTAAAATCCATTAGACTACGGCTACCTAGCCCGGAAACATTTTTACAAAGATTTCTACCGGCCGTGAAAGCTTTAAACTCCAATTCTATATAGAAATAGTTCTGCGATCAACACACCTCCTAGGTTTGGAGGTGACTCAAAGGTTCATAAATGCAAAAACAGATACAAACACAAACAAATAACTTTTAAAATGCTGTTTTATTCTAATGTTGGGTCTACAACTGGAACAATCAATTAACAAAAACGCCAAGGCATGACATAGAATACTGTAATCTTAAAATTTCTTAAATTCAAAACGTGAAGGGATCGAGGTCTCCTAGTTTACTAGCTTCTTTAAAAATAAAGAATAGTCGTGGGTAGATTTATGAGTATATTAGAACCTACAGGATCAGCTCTAAAAATAGAAAAATAGAAATAGAAAGCTCGACAATCTCCTTGAAGTCTGAGTCGACCAAAAACCATAAATCCGTATTACCTATGCTTGAAATTTGGAATACTCGATATGAATGAATATACTATTTTTTGAAATATACGAACGATTTGTTATTCCTCAAAGATAGTGCCATTTTGCTTAAAATTTTTAAGCACCACACGGGGTTCTCATCTGAAAGATCCTTTCAATTTGAAAACAATTCTTAAATTTCGAAACATTCTTGTCTACGCAATTCAGAATGGCGGCACTTTGAACTTTACTGGTGGGCGTAAATAATTATGATTTACATTTTTCTTTTTTTTTTATTTTTATGCATCACGATTCATTATTTCTCCTTTCGGTACCTAATTATACTTTTTCGTTGTACCGCACATAATATATTTTTAAATAAAATAATAATGGTATGAACTACCTTTTTTGCCTTATTGCTACTTCTAAGATATGTCAGAACAACGTGTTTCGAGACAATGATCCCATCCTCAGATTGAAATTATTATAATTTACTCACATGACTTTGTCAATTTATCACCACTATAAAATCACACATAAAATACAGGGTGTCCCAAAATTGCTGGGAGACAGAGTTACCACGTGTAGTAGTGGTCAAAATAAGTCGATTGGACCCAATTTATTTATATACCAAAATGTACCGTTTGCCCGTGAGAAGAGTTCAAAGTTTACATAAAATTTTGTATTACAATTTTATTAAACTTGTACTAGGAATATCTGTTAGCATTATTTAAGAAAACATTTTTTTCCTTCGGAACTATGCGGAATACGAAATTTTTACAAGAGTAACAAAATGAAGATAATTAATCAGTCTTCTCGCTAAAAAAATTTGAGAACCGTATTACCACCCCTAAGAATGTTATGAAAAAAATGTCAGGGAGTGAGGGTGGTTTTAACCCTTCTACAATTTCTTTTGGGTTTCTTTGATTACCAAAAAGAGAGTAATCCTCTAAAATACACTTTTGTCAAATTTCATTTAATTTGTTTCACTCATTTCTGAACAGCGTACAAAAATGTGTTTTTTTATATAAACTTTGAACTCTTCTCACGGGCAAACGGTACATTTTGGTATATAAATAAATGGGGTCCAATCGACTTATTTTGACCTCTACTACACTTGATAGCTGTGTCCCAGCAATTTTGGGACACCCTTTATATTAATGATTATGTATAATTGTGGAGTGGTGATAAATTGGTGGTAATAATCTCATGTGCGTTAATTATAATAATTTCAACCTGAAGATGGGATCATAGTTCTGAAACGCGCCGTTCTGACATATCTTGGAGGTAGCAAGAAGGCAAAGTTCATACAATCATACCATTATTATTTTATTTTATATAGTCGCTACTTAGAGACCATAAGAATAAGACAATGTTATAGTATATTTTCGTATAAAATGAACTTAGAGAAACTTGTAATATTCTTTATTTAACAAAATTTAACGGAATATTAAAATTGTTTACAAAAAATTCATAAAATGATTAGGTATAATATAATTATGTACATACATACTACAATCGTATCGAAAAATACAGTAGTTCAAAAACATGATCACCAAAACAAATATCAAAAATTAACTAGAATTTAAAAATACTATACAAAACCAATATAAAGCTTGTTTTGAAATTTGAATACTTATAACATTGAGCAAAAGTTTGATTGTGATAGAACATTAATTCTAAGAAATGTATCTTGAATAAAATTTAAAACAGCTAACTCGTTAGGTACGAATTTTCCAAATTTAGCGCTCTGAACAGAAAAAAATGCTGAAAATTAAATGCCGTATCTTACGAAATTCTGTCCACAAAACATAATCTTTATAGGCAATAACTACTTTCAGAATTTTTGTACCACTTTCAGAATAAATACAGTCCTTCTCCTGTAAGTGGCCACTATTTGAGTGACATTTTAGCTTAAATGCGCCTTGAGCTTGAAATCACCAGGTAAGAGAAGAAATCGATTAAGATTTTCTCTGTACGTCTACATCCACAAACAAGTCAATCTCACTGAAAATGTTTGTAGATTGACGCAGCTGCAGAGTGCAGATGTTAGATTACGTAGAGTCCGATCGAAGCTCAGTTTTTTAGCCGAAGCCAAACTTCGGCTTTTTCGTTACCTTCAACTGAAGCGGAAGGTATTACATAATGCTAAAGAGTGGGGGGAAATACTTATTATTGTAAGCTGAACGCGTAATTGCGCTGAGTGTTGATAAGTAATTTATCTTTATAAAAATATATGAGCACTGTGGTTGGAATAAAAACAAAAATAAAGATAGTTACTTCTTACCATAACAGTTTTATTGATGGATGTACATTTCAAAAGCTATGCTTTCATCTTCAGCAAACACTATACATGTATAGTGTTTGCTGAAGATGGAAGCACAGCTTTCGAAATGTACATCCATCAATAAAACTGTTGTGGTAAGAAGTAACTATCTTTATTTTTGTTTGTAATTTATCTTTGTTGACTTTTTTAACATTTTTTGTTTGCCGAGTTGTGTGTATGTGTAATTTAAAAAATGCGGAAACCGGTTGATCCTGCGGGCCAACCCGAAAACTTCCAGCTGTTTTCGAGCTAAAAAAGCTCGAAAACGTTATTAATTATATATTTGTGAGAACTTCGAGTTCAAAAATATTGGCTATGAATATAATTTTTTTTTATTATTAAATAAAAAAAAAACGTAAAAAAATAATATTTTTATCAAAACTAATATTTTCTTCATTAATTATGAGAAAACAAAATTTAAATAAAAAAAAATATTTTTTTTGTCGTGTGGTATCTTGGGAACCAATTAAACGATTTTGATTAATCTTGCGGCAATTGAAAGGCTATTCACGACTCAGATCTGATTAAATTTTTCGACGTATCTTAAATTACTGTCAGAATAGCTTTCTAGGACCTCAAAACGTCGAAATCTGTTGAAAACTCAATTTTCGAAAATCGGGCTGAAACTAATTTTTGAAAATCTTCATATTTTCAATAGCTCACTCGATTATTCAGTAAATCCAACATTCGCCCTCGGCAAAACTTTCAGTCTGATTTTCGCCAAAGTCGAATGTTTCGCCGAAGATTTAATTTTTAGCCGAAGCTTTCGTCGGACTCTAATATCTATCAAGAGTTCAGCTCATATGAACTGTTTCCCTGTTGACTAATAATTCATAGAGAATGTCGACTGTAATATTCTACTCTAACTTCTAAGTACTTACTGTATTTTTTGATTCGCCAATACACATACTTTCGAATTAATGATTTCAATATTATTATTATATTTTTAGAATAATTTTATGATTTTAGTGACGTCTCTATATTATCAAAAAAGGTTAACAGTAGACAGAAAAATTTTATCTTTTAATTCATTCTGATTTCTAATTTGTATAGATTTTTAGATCTCTCGAATATAAAAAGACAGTTTACTTGTAATCAGAATTAACAACCTAATAAAAATTTTCCTTAAAACAAATCTAAACCGGTTTTTTGGCGTTTTGACTTCTTAACGATGAAGAATGCTATTTTTTTACTATTCCTAAAAAACATAAAAAATAGAGGAAAGTCAGTTTTGTTTAAAGATATACATATATTATTTATATTTTTATTATAGTTTGTTGTATTTTATCAAATATTTTTTATTATTTTTTTATTTCGAAAAAACTATTAAATAGGACAAAAGAAAATGCTAAGTATGTTTAGCTAATTTTCGTGATACTTAATTACTAAAAACGTATTCATGTGATTAAGGTTATTTCGAGCACAAATTAAATTAAGGCTGTAGGTGTCCACCAGATTAATTCGATCACAACCGGCCTGGTCAATTAGGAAGTTTCACTTTTTTATTTTTTAATCTAAATCATAGTTCTAAAAATTACAAAATTAATGGCGGAAGAATTTTTGAAATATCTTTAAAACAACAAAGTTATGCTACTTCAAAGTTTGAATTTGACAATTCTCCAAGAAATTCCGTTTTCAGTTCGGGGGACGTCACGCGGCACGATATTTTTAAAAGTTATTTTCAGTTTGTATGTGCGGTAATTTAACATGGTAACTTCCGAGAAATCTCTTTCTTTAAACTCGTAAATTGTTATGGAAACACTAAAAACAAACCAGTTGATGACGGAAAATATTGACATATTTAAATTTTTGACAGTTAATTTTAATTTAATTAATATAAATAGAAAAGTCTGTATTACAACAAAATAGTCACTAGGCAACTTAGGTTCTAATTATTCACAAAACTAAAAAAAGAGCAAACTTGTACCGTGCGTGACGTCATATTCAAAAATCAGTTTCGTTTGCGACCCCACGTACAAGAAATTGAATGTGTTCAATATTGAATATCTCCGTTGAAATTAAAGATATCAAAATAATTCTTTCAGAATTTTTAAAGTTATCATTATCACAATGTTGTGACAGTATCATAATTAGTATTTTCGTCCAATGGAAACTTCCTAATTGTCGTGCGTAAATTTGTCAGTCCGATCGAAATCGTCTATTCCTTGTCCCCCGTTTTTCAGATGATGCAATTGTGGCGGATTTTGCTTCCACAGTTTTGCATAAATGCGGCTTAAGACGCGGGAAATCAACAATAAAGATCTTTCCTGATCGATCTGATTGCGACTTTTATCGGGTGAGTGGACATGTTCCAGTTCAAATACCTGTGTGTGATGTTTATCGTGCGGTCCAAGTTGGGACGATTGTGGTTCGTCCTACCTGGTGGACACCCGACCTAACAGCGATTTTTTTTGTCTCCAATAAAGGTGTCTGTGTATTCTAAAGATCAAAATAGGAAATTTATTTCTAAGTTTATAAATTACGGTGATGAAAAATAATTCTTCACCGTAATGGTCTTTAAAAATCCCACTTGATTTTGTTACGAAAACAATTTTGTAAATGGTTTTAAAACCCTGTATATTTAATAAGTTCATATAAGTCAGCTTCGTGTTCAGCTAACGACGTTTTTTCTTCTGTTACTATTTTTGATAAAATATATTTTAAACAAAACACTGTTAAATTGTTAATTTTCGTCAATAACTAAGATCCGATGATCTAGTTTAATGAAAACAGTAAGTCACGATTAATTGTTTTAAACAATAGATAAACAATATGCAACTTCGTTAATTTATTATCAACAATAATTCATAACTCGTCGGACATTCTAAGAAGTTGTTCTTTGCGTTTGGCGATTTTCGAGTACTTGATGTCAATGGGTTTCGTGGAGTCATATAGAGACGGAGCTTGTAGAATAATTAGTGCTGTACCAAAAACACAGGCCAGTGTAAAAATCCAAAGAAAAAGCCGATCCAGCACCATTGCGACATATTTCCAATCTTCTTCAACCTGAAATGACGATAAACTATCATAATATAATTTTTATTCTGAATTTTCTAAAAACGTGCATTTGGAAAGACGTTTTCACTAATATCGAAATTTAAAAGCAGTCAAAACGTGTTAAGAATAGTTAAAATGAATTTGTCTCCTTTATGAACATTCATTTTTCATTAAATCTAATTAACAAAGTTACAAATATCTGTAATTCAACTAGGTCTATGTAATTGTTAATCGGTGTTGTTGCAGCTATTAGATATATCAAGACTACCAGAAATTATTTAACACTCGTTCTTTCTTACAAGAAAGTTCGGTTTTGTTTAATTTTTAATAGCTTACTTGTGAAACTTCAGCTATTAGGATTTTATGACGTGTTGTTTACTAATATCTTGTAATAGCCCATACCTAATACGTTTATGAAACCAAAAAAATGAGAACAAGCATGATTAGTAAATTTGATTAGGTACTTACATTTTCGAAAGTGTCTTTATTTTTGACATGCTGTGCAATAAACTTCGAGTCTTCGATAGTTTTTTCAATTTCATGCACCATAAGTTTCTCAAACGTTGGACTGGCATCGCTTGTGCCATCCATTGTGGTAGTTTTACAACTAGGACTGTACAGTTCTTCGTCAGCTCCGGACAGTGGCAACGATGGAAACGGAGGTTCACCAAAACAAGGCCCCATTCCTCCGGCGGCTGCCACATCAAACCTTGAAGGTGCTATGTCATAGTTATCATAGCCTTTGAACTTGTGTATCCCTATAGGAATTACATCGGTCAAAAGACCTTCGGGTTCTTTACTGCTTTCGTCATCGTCTTCTTTTTTGGGTCTTTCGATGAGCAAGAATTTTGGAAGAACTTGTATGAAAAAGTATTGCACCCAAGGTGCTAATTTATGAGTTACAGGAGACCTGAAATTAACATTTAATACCGCGATAGTAACAACTACCGATAGAGTGACTAACACCATAGTGAAAAGAAGATATTTGCCAAGAAGGGGTACCGTCAAGGACGTCGGAGGAATAATCTCAGCCAGCAGCAAAAAGAACACAGTCAACGACAGAAGAATCGATATGCAAAGTGACACTTTCTCACCGGAATCTGAAGGAAGGTAAAACACCAAAACAGAAAGGAACGAAATGCCTACGCAGGGTATGATTAAATTGACAGTGTAGAAGAGAGTCTTACGACGAAGCGTTATGTTAAAAATTATGTCGGGGTACGGCTCTTCACAACAACTATAGAACTTCTCGTTCCTAACGGCAGGCACCCGCATTATGTCCCATTCGACAGATATGTAGTAGTCCTGAAGATCGATCCCAACGTCTATATTATCTGAGTCTGGAATCTGTGACAAGTGACGGAGATCCACCTTCCAAAACAAAACATGAAAAGTATATAGTAAAACATGTTTTAATATTAATCGTTTTTAGGGTTCCGTACCTCAGTATGAAAAACCGGAACCCTTATAGGATCACTCTCGTGTCTGTCTGTCTGTCTGTCTGTCCGATCTCCCTCTCCCCTTATCTCCGAAACTACTGAGCCTAAGATTTTGAAAAAAATAGGGAATATAGGGCCTTACTTAAAGTTCACAGAAAAATTTAAACGAAAATCTTAAGTCTTTAAATTCCTATGGGAAACGGAATAGTACGGAACCCTCTCCACGCGAGTCCGACTCGCACTTGACCGGTTTTTTTATTAGAGGGGATTTGTACATACCATATATCCGTCATATGTCCAAGATCCGAATTTCATGAAACATGTTTGTTCATCAAATGGAAAATATTCAACATCGATTTCACAAAAGGATTTATAAATGGCCGGTGGCTTCCAAATGACTTTCCCGGTGTGATGAAGGATTGCCTTTGTCATGATGGTTACTTCGTAGTTTCCATCAGCACTGAAAAAATATTCCTGGTTATAAATTCTATATTTACCGAGATATTTACAATATTGACACTGGAGTTTTAGATGACAATTTTTCTGAAACCAGCTCTAATACGATATTTTGGCAAAGTACTTATTATATAGTGGTATAAATAAATAAACATACTTATTATAGAGCACAATATCAGGAAGCCAGATATGTTCGGACGGAACGTGCAAAGTCTCCACCCCACCGTAATCATCTGGATTCCATTTCAGTTTGTAGTCGTTCCATTCCTTTAACAATGTTATTTATTTTATTGGAAGCATTAAATTTAATCTCTAAACTACATCAATACATCAACAACAACTGAAAAGTGGGAAGGGTACGATATTCTAAGCATAAGTAGGGGATACTGCTATATAGTTTTTATCAACTGTTGATGATGTTTATGATGATATTCTGGAGTATATTTTTCTTACATACCTGTTCTACCCATACGTTCGTGGTCATTATTTGATTTTTTAAATTCTGAAATGAAATAAAATAAAGAATTAACTATTTTAATTATATTTAAAATATAAAGATAATGGAATGTATATCATCCTTAATCTGGATCTATTTAAAAACATTAAACATTTGAAATTAAATCAATACTTAAAATATCAATTTACTACATGTTTTGAATTCTCTTAAGCTGGAAACATTATCAGGCAAGGAATAATAAAAATGCAAAGTAGGTATAAATGGAAATTGAAGTAAAATTATGAGGCCATCTTAATTAGAAAGTAAACAAGCCGTGAGGTGGGTCGTTTATTAGGACTAAAGTGCGACCCTTGAGGTCCACACGACGAACTTCCCAGTTTGATAAATATTTAATAATAATAATTAAATTAGATATTACACAGAAAAGTAATCATTTCAATCATTAAAACATCAATAATTAAAAAAAAAAAAAAAAAAAAAAAAAACGGCTGAACCGATTTTTATAAAATTTATGTCGGATCAAAATGACGTTAACACGCCTCGATTGACACCCTTACGAAGTCGATATAATTTTTTATTCGCGAGATATTGTGTAAAATCTACTTTTTTGGAGGTTATTTGGTTAAGAAAAAAGAACGGCTGAACCGATTTTGAAAAAATTTCTTTCAGATCATATTTACGTTAATACGCGTCGATTGGCACCCTAACGTAGTCGATATCATTTTTCGTTCTCGAGATTTCGTCTTTGAAAGAAATGTACACATACGTACGTACGTACGTACGTACACACACACACACACACACACACACACACAGACATCTTTCTAAAAGTAGTGTAAAAATAGTGTAGTGACCTTGAAACATAAAAATTTTTTTTCCTTTTTGATTTCGATTTTCGGACCCATTACAATAACTTCCAGTGGGAAGTTAAAAAATAAAAGTTAAAGTACTCCTTAAAAAAACTGTAAAGTAAAAATCGTGCGACATGGCTGAAGGTCTTGTACAATTACGGAAATCGCAAAATGTACTTAAAAACAAGAAATGGACAAGACTGCTTCGATTTATCCTACGAAATAATGATAAAAGCAAGACTTTAAAGACAGGAAATCTATAGATGAAACTCGATCTATAACAAAATATAAATATTATTGTAACTTACCACATCAATGAGTTGTGACAACCTGAGACCCATTTTAACTGTGAGTCGATCAGAATTGTTTCCGACAGGTCTGATCAAACGATTGTAATTGCTGAGCAAATCATCATAAAGACGTTTGGCATCGGGATTGGCCCGGGCTGTTGTCAGGATGCTTATTGCTGTTACCAGGACAGTTATTAGTTCCATCATTCTGTTTTTCTGCTTTATCTTTACCTGCAGAACCTATAGAATAATAACATAATGTAACGAAAAATTAGTTTGAAAATAGGAATGAGATGGCGAACCCCGTCTATTTTTTTAATATAATAGGTATGCGAATACCCAATTTTTATCCATAGACCCGTAATAAATACACAATATGTTTTTTATTATTTATTTATTATTTGACATTCGGAAAAAAGGTCATTAAAATCTTATATTTTATCAAAATACGCCATCAAGCACTAGGGAATGCAATCTCGATCTCGATTTAGCGAGATCTCGAGCCATTTTTCGAGATTTAATCTCGTGGGCAGGCACTCTCATTTTTGAAATCTCGTTCGAGATCTCGACTCGATATGGTCGAGATAATTAATTGACATATAATATGAATTGGTGCAACGCCCAAATAACCTTAGCTGTTGGTGGTCTTTAAAAACACACACAATAGTGTGCTGTGTGACTGTGTCACTGTGTGCATGTGTGATTTGTTGCGTAGTGCACTGTGCAGATGATTATTATTCTTTACTTTTCTTAAATAAACGTTGATTTTTTTGCTTCAAGATTCAATTAATATTTTGTTTTATTTTCAAAATATAACAGCAATACCCCAAGTAAGTAGTTTTCATTAAGTTTAAGCATTTTTGATAAAAATATTTACGTTCTTTTTAAAAGTAGGCGAAATCTCGATATTATCGAGATTGATCTCGCCAGACAATTTGGCGAAATCTCGAATGGCCAATCTCGAAACCAGACTTATCTCGCGAGATCTCGAATTGCCAGTCTCGGCTCGAGATTGCATTCCCTAGTTACCACGGATACATAATATTATGAGTACCTACTTAGTCCAATCATAATGTTTAACATTGCTTTTCTAATACAAGAAGTGAAACTTGGGACATTATGCTGCTTTTTGATATTAATATACAGGGTATATCACAGGAAACCGAACATGGGAAAAGTACACAGTGCAAATTAGTTAAGATCAGAGATTTTGCCCTCTATTCATGTCAAAAAAACTATGATAATTAATTTAGTTAAGTTAGCCATGTGTAGTCTATCTTTGTCACGCTACTCATTTTGCTTATGTTTTCCTTGTTGCACTCATTACTTTTCTATGTATCAATCCTGTGGTACACCCTGTATATTGTTATAAGGCAGCGTTTAATATCAAATCTTGGAAATTATCTTGGGCAGAACGACCTCATCATTCGATACTCCGCAAAATTATCTGATATCCCATAATAAATTTTAACAACTAAACAATAACTATTTTAGTGAAATAATATTTTTATTTAAAAATGCAGTAAATTTATAATCATGGTCATTCCAAATTTAACTTGAAATGTATACAGAAAAAAATTGGTCGAAATTAAAACTATAAATTTAAGATATAATCTTCAAACATATTCATAGAAAAACACAGAAAAAACATAGAAAAAACACATTCTCCCATTTGAATAAGGGTTATACCGCTCCCTAAACTCCCGCCCTCAAAATACATTAACAGAATTGACCCACCTAAGAGTTGAAAATATCGCTTGACATATTCATGCTGATATTTAAGACAACATGATTTGTCTTATATTAATCTCACTTTAATTAATTAACTTCTGAAGAACAGTCAACTATTATCCAATATATTTTTTGGATGTGTTGAAATATTTATAATTACGGTATTAATAATATAACATTAAATTTGTTTTTATTTGATCATTTTCAACATAATAATATTAATAAAAGACATATAATAATTTTTATGACAATATGCACCAATAAATTAGATTTTAGTTCACCACCGCATGCAACAATAAATTTATGTGTTTATTTTTAACTGAACATAAGATGAACAACTTATCACAGTGTATTATGAATTCAGCTTTGCTGAACATTTATTTAAACACATTTTGCAATTTACGGAAATTTTGAGAATTCGATATAGATACGCTCGTTTGGGGCTGTATTCAGTCCCGTAACACCCATGTAGAGAGGGACGGATTATAAGAGAAGGATGCTGTACTGGGATGAAATACATACAAACACGTACCTACGCGCAAATGATGGTATACAGAATGTTTAAAAAATACAGTCAAAATCAAAGAGTCTAATTAGAATTCTCTATATTTTCTTTTACTCTCTCAAATACAATTTTTAGGGTTTTTTGCCGTATTAGGTTTAAAATTATTATATTAATGACTAATGAGACTTGCCTATCTTTTTGTCTGTACACCAACAGCTTCTGTTTTGTCCATGTGACGAGCAAATCATTTAAAAATTTCAATGGTTCCATACCAGGCAAATTAGTCACAACCCCCAAAATTGAAGGACTGAAGAATCAAAAGTAGAGGGTGTTAATGTTTTATTCTTATTTGTGCAATAGGGTATTTTCCAGTGATCAAAATAAAATATAAAACTTTGTTATAATGAAACTTTATGCTCCAAAATAGTTATTAGAATTTTTATTTTTATTAATTAAGTTTCGTAAACATATTTAAATAAATAAATAAAATCATGATTTTTAATCTATGTGCCACGTGACTTCAAACACCGTGTGAGAACGTGTGACGTCAATTTTAAGTAAAAAATGAATGTATCCATAGCAACGGAGCTTATATTGTTTACATCGTGTTCACATAGATACAAACATAGAAATATCATAGATAGAATAGGGAAGCCACCCAAAAAAAGTGTGGGTGCAAAAGATAAAGACGGAGAATAGAGCAGTTCTTCTATCTTTTTCTATCACAAATACATAACCATGGTTACAGATGTAAATTAACAATACCTACTATAAATTTTTAAATTCACAAATGCGTCAGAAGACATAAGGAAAAGAGATCTGCTTCGTTTTCTATCTCTCTTTTCCAAGGTAACATTGTCACTTAAATTTTTCACGTTTCTAGCCTACACAAAGTTCATGAAGGGTACGCGTATCTCGAAAATTGCTTAAGTTATGAACATGAAATTCGGGAACTAATGGCCAACGTTTCTGAACGTGTATTGATTATTTTAATTTATTTTAGATTATAGACGCGTCGACAACACGGGTCATGAGCGTCTTGAACACAACAAATAATCCATTTGTGTATTAGAATCCGCCAACCGGCATACACAAACCGACTGGCACGAGCTCGGGTCCCTGGGAGCGCTAATTCCCACAAAACATTGGAATGCAAACTACATTCCAATGTTTCCCCTGAGGGATGTAGTAATTATTATCCATTAATAATATCATTAAAGATTATACTATGTAACTTTGAGAATCGTTGACTATATTTTAAACAACACTCTGTATAGATGAAAAACAACATTGTAAAGTACGCACGCCGGTGCTTCAGTTTACGCAGAGCTACGGAATGACGTCGGGACGTCGATCTCTCAGTTTCGCGTCTTTCCGTAGCCTGTACAGAGCGCAACTGCTGTGTAGATACGCTGAGCTTTGGCCAGTATACACAGCTTCCGTATGGGGCGCCAAATATTAACTAGCTATCTATACTAAATTAGCTAAATTTTCTTCGAAAATATTTGTAAACTTACAAGAAAACCTGATAGCTGATTTTGATCAGCTTTAAGTTTTAGTAGAGCCCGAATTAAATATGTTTTTTGTATAATTATATTTAATGAACTTTATCTTCTGAGATAGGGTCAGCGTAAAACGGTATGCAAGTGAAGGTAAGAGGGCGTAAGATGATTTCTGAAGACCGGGAAAAAAATGAAAAAATGAATTATCAACTAGGTACTCTAAATTCTAAAATATATCGTAGTTTTCGATTGTCTACCGGTATGCCGCTCAGACCCTTAAAAGTTTATAATTTTCGGAAAGGCTTCAAACACGTCAGCGTCGGCCCTGTTCTGAAATATTATTGAATATTGAAAATACAATGAATTCGCAACACAGGTTGCAAATAATTTTTAGGCGTAGCTTTTTCTAGAGCGGCTAGTAAAAAATGATTTACTAAATTCAATGTACTTAGGACTCCAGTTTTTTTGACGACTTTAGCTGCTGAAGTGTGATAGATAGGAATTTTTTGGTATTTTCATTGAATTCAGCGTTTCACATTCTATAAGTATACCTATTTAAAACTTGAAAGTGAATTTTATGCAGCTCTAAGAATTTTTTGCATTTTCAAAATTCGATATGATAAGCTTGCTAAATTTGAAAAATATGCTAGAGATTTTTTATTTTGTAAAAATACGTAAGGCTATTTAAAAGAAAATAATTAAATTTTGAAAAACGGCAAAAACTCTATTGCAAATTTTCGTTTGTATTCTGTATAAGTTTGGATTTTTTCAATATTTTTTACCTGATGATGCTTCTTCTATATGATAACTCATAACATATTGTAAACTAAAATTATTGTTCTTTAAATTTTTTAATGTTTTTACTTTTTAAGCAAATGTAGATTAGGATCTAGAGGTTCTATGTATAATGCAACAATGTTAATATCTATATAACAAAAAAAAACCTCCTTCAAAAACCCACTAAAAAGAGGAAAATAATGAAATTTTGAAGTCTGTGCCAATTTAATAAAATATTAAGTCGATTAAAAAGTATTAGTCAGGGGTACAGCGCCAATATTTTAAAGTGATTACTAACAGGCTGAATTTTCGTGAGTAGCTTAGTTTTGACGAGTCCCCCAAATCTCTCTCTGCGACAATTCTCGGTAGAGGTATGCAAAGTTCTGCGTAGCCGCTAAACATGTTGATTTGGCGAGTTTTTAAATTTTATACATAACACTTTGTTTTTCAGTTAAATTGCCAGATAATTTATAAAAAAACAGGAAGCTGCGCTTGTCCTACAAAAGCGATGGGTGGACTGGCGAGTCCTCCGTTCCCAATATGTAAAAATATCAAGGTCTAAAATTTTATTACTAACGGGCTGATTTTTAGTTTATTGTTTAATTAATATTTTTGAAATAGAAGGGTCAAATTGTCCTACAAATTGTCCGGTAGGGTTTTCCGGTCCTACGCCCTGAAAGTGTCAGTTCCACGAATATTCTAAACTGATTACTAACTGTAGGACAAAGGTAACACTGGATAGGTCTGTGTATTCTCTGATCAAATAATGCAGTGTCCTACAAAAATATTGGTAGGTATTGCTAGTCCTACAAAAAAGGCTTCAATACTATAACGTATTATTTTAATTGGATATCAGGTAAATTGATATTTTTTGTAATTTACGTATTTATATAGGATCGCTATGGTTACTTTAGTGATTATTGAAAATAATTGAAACTAAAATAAAAACACCAAAATAACGATAGCAACTTTGTATAAATACGTACATAATGAGTCATGGCTCATTCTGATATTAGTCCAAAAATGTTATATTTTTTTAGGCTAACCTTGCATTTTGGACAGGACAAGATTTTTTTTTACCGTTGCGTAGGGGGGGGCCCGGTGTAAGTTTAAAATTGAGTTTTCGGGGTTGGCGGCCCCCTCATTTGGCCGCAATCTTGAAAACGGGGTGCTAACAGGTTTTGCACTATATCTCCGTAACGGTATTTCTTACAGAAAATTAGTACATACGTTTTTTGTTTATAATCGAATTCTCTGCAACTTTACTAGAAACACTTTTTGTCATAAATTGAATAATTAAAAAATATTCTATCTTCTATAAAGCATATCTTTTTAATTATTCAATTTACGACAAAAAGTTTCTCTAGTTAAGTTGTAGAGAATTCGATTCTAAACAAAAACCTATCTACAGATTTTTTGTAAGATGTACCGTTACGGAGATACAGTACAAAACCTGTTAGCACCCCTTTTTCAAAATGGCGGTCAAATGGGGTGGCCGCCGACCCTGAAAACTCAATTTTAAGCTTACACTGGGCCCCCCTACGCAACCGTAAAAAAAATCTCGTCCTACCCAAAATGCAAACCTAATGTAACATTTCAATGGACTATAGTTTTTTGGCTTTTTTATCAATATCTCCCATTTTTAATGTAGGACACCAATTATATTGTATTCTACACTCCATTTCCACAAGAAATAAACAAAAATTAAGTTGTTAGTAATCAGTTTAGAATATTCGTGGAACTGACACTTTCAGGGCGTAGGACCGGAAAACCCTACCGGACAATTTGTAGGACAATTTGACCCTTCGATTTCAAAAATATTAATTAAACAATAAACTAAAAATCAGCCCGTTAGTAATAAAATTTCAAACCTCGTTATCTTTACATATTGGGGACGGAGGACTCGCCAGTCCACCCATCGATTTTGTAGGACAAGCGCAGTTTCCTTTTTTTTATAAATTATCTGGCAATTTAACTGAAAAACAAAGTGTTATGTATAAAATTTAAAAACTCGCCAAATCAACATGTTTAGCGGCTGCGCAGAACTTTGCATACCTCTACCGAGAATTGTCGCAGAGAGAGATTTGGGGGACTCGTCAAAACTAAGCTACTCACGAAAATTCAGCCTGTTAGTAATCACTTTAAAATATTGGCGCTGTACCCCTGACTATATAGTATAGTGATTAATTTTTAACCAACTTCATATTTTATTAAATTGACACAGACCTCAAAATTTTATTATTTTCCTCTTTTTAGTGGTTTTTTGAAGGAGGTTTTTTTTTTTGTTAAAAAGTTCTTTATTTTTTACTTTTTAGTGTCAAAAAGTGACATTTACCTTAAAAGAATCACACGCCGTTACTCACTTTTATTAAACCGACTTTCTTACGCTGTCTGATATGTCAAAAAGTGATATTTACCTTAAAGAATCACACGCCGTTACTCATTTTTATTAAAATCAGCCGAACTACAGAACCGATTTTGATGAAATTTCTATGGGACCAATCTGAAAGTATATCCTTTCAAACAAAACAAATTTTCAAAATCGGTTTATAAATGACTGAGTTATGAGGTAACAAACATAAAAAAATACAACCGAATTGAGAACCACCTCCTTTTTTTGAAGTCGGTTAAAAATTGATAAACGTTTTTTTGAAAATGTTTATTATAAATGGTAGGTATATAAAAATAGTATTATCCAAAAACATTCCAAACTGACGAATCGCATGAAGGATAAAGCAAAGAACAATCCTCGGTTGACTGGTACGCCTTGTCATATTCCCTGTAGTGTGGATTATTTGGCTCGTTATGGTTTGGCTTCCATCTTAAAAACAAAAAAATATTATATATTTACAATTATTCCAATAATAATTAGAGCGGTTAATCTTTGTTTTAGAATTGTCATCACTCATCTGTAATAAAATAATGACGTTAATTGTCACTCAAAAAATATATTTTCCACTGAAGGTGTTGAAGAATCATCATATCTAAAATACATCCTAAGTCAGTTTACTTTTGGTGAAATAACATAGGTTATACTTACAAAAATATAGTTCGCATCAATTCTTCGAAGAAGGTTCCAACTTTTTTGTTTGATATTTTACTGATTTCACATAGGGTCTTCAAAATACAGGCTCGGCCATCTTTACGTTGTCTGCAATTTAAATAAAAATTACTAACATTCATTCTTTGTTTCAAAAAAGAAAAAACCGGTTTTTTATAGGTTACAAGAAGACCTGAAGAGTAATAGATGCCTTAGACGACGTATGTCACTGTGATGCTTTGACTGTAGTCTATAATAAGCTGGCGTGGTTTTCCAAAAACAGGTAGGAATAATAAAATTAGCAAGAAAAAGTTCCTCTATATATTTTTTTTGTTGTGAATTTACTTACGCATTGAAAAACCGTTCAATCTTGAGATACAACTCTCTGCGACTTCTATGATGTATGCTGTGGTATTTGTTGTGTTTATTGTTGAATTTTGTGGTTGTTCCTCCGTAGCCTTTATCGTAGTATTTAAGATTTTGTGCGATGTGATTATTTTTATTCAAATCGAAGTAAGAATATTGAGGTTTATATTTGTGCCATCCAGATGATGACATGGTGTTCACGTAGGTAGGTTTCTTCACATCCTTCCTCCTATGGATGTCCTCTACTTCCTCATGGTAAGCCGAATATGGATTGTGTGGTAATTCCCATGCCAAACTGGCTGTGATACCTACCGTAAATATAGTTGGTGGACCGTAAAGTGGGACGGTTAAACAATAAACTAAAAATGACAGATTTTTTGTTATAAAGTTTGCCATTTGCATCTCTCCTTCCTCATGGTTATCTTGAACAAAATTATGTACAACAACCAAATTTGGAGTAGATATACTTATGGGAATAAAAATATTAACAATGAGATAAACAATCAATATGATTAATTCCTTTAGACCGTAACTAAATACATAAGACTATTATTTTTTCTAAATAAACGGTTAGGCTGACTCGCTTAAAGATGGCGTTTGAGTCAATTGTGGATCACCACGCAGACGCAATATCTATGCGCTTAGGGACTCAACAAACCAAATAAAAAACTAGATTTTATATATTTAATGTTTTGTTGACTGATAAAAAATATCTAAAAAGCGATAATAAAGTCAAATTCTGTTGTGTTGAAACAAGATTGCGCTTGGGAACCTTCAAATGTTTAATCAACCAATAGCCAGGGTGCCAAATTACGGAAAAAATGTAATTTTAAAATTTTAATTTTTTTAAAAATTATGTATACTTAGAGTGACTGTTGCTTATTTTCTTTTTAATTATGAAATGTTACATAAAGTGACTTTAAACACCTTTAATTAGAAGTTTGTATCATTTTAATAACCATAATACTTACCAAGCTGAATTGAACTGCCCTCTGGAAAAACTAGATAACGTTTTTTCCTGACTAAAATTTTGTTAACAATTTCTGTTTCATCCTCTGAACGAAATGTTTCAGATACATTTTGATATGCATTAATAACAAGTATAAACATGTTGACAAGAACAATTGATACCGCGAACGTATTTTGTTTCATCTCTGCGTGTTTTGTTTTGATATATTTCAGTACTCTTCTGTAGCCGGCATTACTTCTTAGCTTGGTACTTAATTAGCATAATATAATAATCAGTTCTATAAAAAATGTTACGGTTATTCGTAACGGTCATTTGTAATTCTATTATGTTGGTAAACTGCAAGACGTCTTTGTATATTTACCCTATCAATAAGCATGAAATGAGGCATGCCATTACATACAAGATGTACCTGACATAATGAACAGAAAAAATAACAAAAAAAATTGTATGTCGCGATACTAGGAGGAAGTGTAATATCTTATGCAATATTCAAAGGTTACATAGTAAAATTTACCCCCAGAGGGGGTATGGGAGTGTAGTTGTTATCGCAATTGCATTCCAATGTTCTTTGGGAATTAGCGCTCCCAGGGATCCGAGCTCGTATGCCGGCTGGCGGATTTTAATACACAAATATGTTGTTTGCTGTGTTGAAGACGCTAATGACCTGAGATGTCGACGCGTGTATAATCTACAATAAATAAAAATAAACATAGTAAAAATTAGTTTACTTATATTAACGTGCAGCTTACACTACACACCACAGAAGTGAAACTTACGCAAAATGTACATAAGTCCGGTAAACAGCGATTCTAGTTATAGTGATCTGGAACGCCTGCAGTGTGAAAGTTATACAGTTCGGCCGGCGCGGCGACGGCGAACTCCACCTGGCAAACAGTGATAAGTTGTTTACACTACACACTACAGAAGTGAAACGTACGCAAAAATGTTATAAATTGACATTTTTACAGAAAAATATAATATTATCTATGTATTATGATTTGTTTTTCATTGCCATGATTTCACCGTTGGCGTACCTAAATATTTAAAGCAAACGTTAAACGGCATGAACTCACATAAGAAGCTAAAAAGTTTGAAAAAAAGTCAGGATCATTGCAACTGCATTGTTTTTATGGTCCGTCAGATATGTCTCTATTAAAAACCCCCAGTTGATGTTTTTGTTTATTTTTGGTATCGCTAACCACTCCAGATTTTTTTTTTCATCCTGTATAATTATGTAATATTAATGGAGAATGTTGTTACCATTTAGGTACTGTTCTGTCAACAATCATAACATCAGATTATAGGAAGACCCCGGTTATTACGGTTTAAATTTATTTTGTGGGATATTTCGCATTACCTCTTGCACTCCTGCAGTAATTATATACATTCACTTGCTTTTACCCGCGGTTTTGTTCGCTAAAATGACGATTTTGACAGAAACTATATGTCCTAAGATCGTAGTCGGATAAAAAGTATTCCATACTTTAATTTTGGGTACCAGTTGGACTGCGGTGTACCATTCACGTTTAATCAAAATCGATCAAATCTTTCTCGTGTGATAATGGTAGGTACAAACAAAGAGACAGACAAAAAATATTTTAAAAAACCAAAAAAATAAAATAAAATTTCACTGTCGGTAGACAGAGATCTTATTTGGAATGAAATTTCGACTTATATTATTATGTAGATGTGCAGTTTATACTATTTGTACGATTTTCTAATTGTAAATACAATTTTATCTTAATTAATTAATTAATTGTAGACGCGTCGAGAACTCAGGTCATTAGCGTCTTCAACACAACAAATAATCCATTTGTGTATTAGAATTCCCCAGCCGGCATACAAAAATCGACTGGTACGAGCTCGGGTCGCTAATTCTTAAAGAACATTGGACTGCAATTTGCGATAGCAACCACATTCCAATGTCTCCTCTGGGGGGGCAATTTTATCTTACTGGTGTATTTGTCATATGGCGAAATTGTTCCAAAATTGAAATTTAACTCTTTAGTAAAGATTAAAATGTGCTGCTAAAATTTTAATAAAATCGCCCCAACAGGACCGGACTTAAATTTTTTTTGAAAACACTAGTTCGCAGATAGTGAATTACTTACTGAAAACTTGGTGCAGATATTGAAGACTTGGTGCAGATATTGAAGACTTGGTGCAGATATTGAAGACTTGGTGCAGATATTTTTTTTTTTTATTTAAAACAGGCGCTCAGCTACAAAGACTATATGCGCGAGTAGGAGTGTATGAGAATGTAGCGCATCAAGGACCGCAGTGGATGCGCATACTTATGCATACGCGAATGCATACACAAAGAGAGTATAAGCATGCAGCAGTCATCCGCATAACCACATACTCATTGGTGCAGATATTGTATTGATAAAATCCATGTCGAATATTGAAATTAAAAAAAGTTAAATATTTAAGGGAAGTATTAAGGGATTAAATTTTTTATTTTATTTTGTCGGCAGGGTTTGCACTGCGACCCGAATTTTTCTTATCTTATACGATACCTAGACTGAATTTACCACTTTAAGAATTTTTGTCAATCTGTCTGCCGTTTTATCAATTTGTTCCGGATTTACACGAAAACTATTTTGATCGGACGTTCACTTTAGAGTTTGCTGTACGTCAAGGAATAGGATAGGCTAATTAATATAATCGTACTGCTGAAGGGGTCTGTAACTGTTGCGAGAAAAGGTGTTGATGTCCTTAAAATAGATTTGTGTTTGGTACATAGGGAGTTCCTTTGAATCCATTTAGGAAAAAATCAACATAAAATTTTATCTTGTCTTGGTTGATTAAAAATGGATACTTCATCGTTGTATCACCTGTTGTGTTTACTTAATTACATGTTGAGATGTTCTGTAGTCTAGCAGTGGTGTTGGAATATCGACTCTCGCATGTAGTGGTTTTTCAGTGACAGAATGCTTTAAAGGGAGAAAGTCGGTCGTTTGAAAATGTGTCACTGTGTGAGTAATTGTCAACTCAGTCCGCCGCGATAGTGGAAAGTTTAGGGTTAGAATCCCTACGGTGACATAGGTTTGAATTAATGAATTTTTCCTGACTACAGCATTGTGTTACGTCATTGTTCTTACAATAGGTGTTCATATACTGTTTGCAGTCATTATCATTTAATAAAATTTTAGTACTTATTTTTTTCAAAAAATGTCTATAAATTATAAATCCCCATTATTCTGAGTTTTTACCCGACTGCAAAGGCAGACCTATGTTTTTTCTTGCACGTATTATTCGTAATAATAGGGGTTTTTCTGTATTACAGAATATGTAAACATTACATTATCATGTAATTTCACGGCTTGCTATATTTCTTTTGTGTATATTTCTGTTGATTCTGTAATTAACAAACCTTGACTAATTAATAATGGCCGATTACTCCTAAAGTCGCATTTCAGAACTATTATTGCAAACAAGCTATGGACCGCGTTTTTTCAACAACCATCTTAACAATTTTGTTTCTTATATTCATTTCAATTAATGAAGTTAAAAATGAAAATAAAACACTGTCTCGGAAGAAAAGATATGTCGTATTTCCGGAAGGCTCTACTTTTTCAGTAAGTTTTTAACAATTAAATATTTTATAACGCATTTATCAAAGCATTCGTAATGAGGCAGTTATAAAGATTTGCAATTAATATATTTGCTACATCAGAAAAACCTTGTAGAAATTTAATTATAAAATAAAAGTAAATCACAGGTAGTCAGGACATTTAATAAAACAGAACTCTGCTTTGATTTTAGTTGAACGTTCAACTAAAATCAAAGCAGAGTTCTGTTTTATTAAATGTCCTGACTACCTGTGATTTACTTTTATTATATTTAATTTTCCTGGACGTGATTCAAAACATAACTATTTAATTATAAAGTTTTTAACTGCAGCAAATTTAAATCTTTTAAATTAGAACTGCAAATGTGGGAACAGCTGTGGTTTATAAATTGAACCAGTTTGAAAAGTTTTTTTTAACTGAGTACCTCTGCCACAAAAGATTTTTAATGTCGGTTTTATTATTTGGATAGCAAAACGACCATTTTTGCATAAGTATTTCTAATTCAATATCGTATGTTATATTATTTTTTTAGTTTGCATTATGTATGACTCAACAAACATTAGCTGGAGCTGGAGAAATATTCACTGAGGGTATAAATTGGGGTTTATCCTACGATTTACCAAATGATTCACGTACTGATAGTATAAAAAATGTTTTGAAATCGAAACCTATAACGGCAGTTCTCATGAGAAAACGGCGAAGTGACTTATATCAAAAACTGGAATTAATTATTGATTCGTAAGTGTTTTAATCTTAATCGTTATAATTACTTCACATGAAATGTTTAAACTTACCTATTTTTCCACAATTACGCTAATTAGGTATTTAAGTTTAAAAAAAATTATTAATTTTTTAATTTTTTCTAATAGTTTAACATAAATAATATTGAAAATCGAAAAGAAAATTTTTTTTAAAAATATAGATAAATTACTAAAAATTAATTAAAATGTATAAAAATTTAAGAAATATCACGTGACTTCAAAACGCGCCAGGAATGTTTGTGACGTCGTTATGTTAAAATGTGTCTGCATTTGTTGGTATTTGTGTATATGTATTACACATACTATCAAAAATAATAAATTTTTTACTTGGTAACCATGGATACAAAGACCATAGATAACATAATGACGTCACACGCATTCGGATTCTTTCGGCGCGTAATCGGAACTGAGTTTAAAAATTAATTTTTATTTAAATATAACTTTTTAATTAGTAAGCAAAAAAATTAAACAAAAACAGTTTTGCTATAAAACTTGTATGTGGTCCTTCCATTTAAGTAAAAAAAAAAATTCATTTAAAAACCCAATTGTTGTGGACTTATAGAGAAACAGAAAACTCGACATATTTTCAATTCTTGAATGTGGAACATATAGGCAGTCATAAAAAATGAAATCAAAGTCTAACTTCCACAGGGTGAAATATTTTATTTTAATTAATATTTAATTATTAATTTTGTTTTTTGACTTAGTGTGAACCCACACCAAATAAAATAACGTTTTTCTATAAAGCAATACCGTTTTTGCATAATTTTGTGTAATCCTGCCTAAAACCGTTCTTGTTAAAGCTGCTTTGAACATTTTGCTGTATTGATGTGTGAAAGCTCCATTTAAATACATAGAAAAAGCATGTTTTCACAAAATTATGCAAAAACGTTGGTGTTTAAAACATTTTTTCCTAATTCGTGTGCGCCCATCCTTATATATGAAATCAAATGTGTTTAAATATTAATCCTGCATAAAATTAATATGCGTCTTATAACTCACAGTTATTGTTAATTTGACGAACTAATTAATTTTTTTTACACTTTGGAAATTAATAGTCTCCCCAGCTTTCTAAAAATTGCCTGTATTACTGCTAATATTCGAGGATGGAAGATATATAAAGTTAAATACTAATATTTTGACTAATTTCAGAATGGGATTTGATGGCAAATCTTGCCTTTATAAGGCTTTATGCGAAACGGCGCAGCGTTTTATGCCAAAAGGAAATAGCTTAGTTGAAGAAATTCTGAGAGTAATTTTTAGGTAAGTTCCTATCTCTCTAATAGTTAGTCATCAGAACTAACATTGATTAACAAATTAACTTAAATTTAATATCACTTTCAACAAAAAACGCCGATAAATTTAAATGTCAGATTGAAGTTTTACATTCGATCTAATCAACTAAGTAAGATGGAGTTTTATGAAAGTGGAAAATCGATCTCAAGTACAGTGAAGCCTTTTTTTATGGACATCCCTCTATGGAAACACAACCCTCCATAGTGGACAGCTCACTCATCTCCGGAGGTATTCTCAATATAGGGCTTTCACTCTCAAATATTGTTATCATTGTTTGAACTTCGATAAAGGCTACAGTTGATGAAAGTGGTCATAAGTGGACAAAATAATAATTGGATAAATTATGTTGTAGGTTTCCGCTGAGAAAAGTGTTAAGTTTTGAACCGTCCGTCCATCATTCTTACCATTGGGCTCATCGAACTGGAAAAAAAAAGGATACCGACTGCAATGAAATATTTAAAGCCTGTCCATTTTCTATACTAGACATGGCACTTGGATATTATTCAGTATAACGATGTTATTTTTAAGGCATATTTGATAAATAAAGCTATATTGTCGATCACTATTATTATTATTATTACCTACTATTATTATTTGGAAGGAAGAATCCTTTAAAATCAAAATAAATCCGAAACGATTAGACCCCGTGAAGGGTCGTCGCCTTTTTTATGAGTTTATTTAGATGTTAAATGCACGTTGGGGGTCGGTGGATGAATTTTATTCGACTCACCGTTCGCGAGATTTGGGCGTAGAATGTCTTAAGACGATCGATCCAGTTTCCATCAATATAAAAATGAAAAATTTGCGATGGATGGCACACAACCCTAAGTTTAAATCAGGTTTAATGTTCTATAGCTTAAACAGCGATGGAGAATTAAGAAACATAACCTATCATTTAACCCAAAATTTAAATCGATGGAAACATCGTCATTTAAGGTACTGTGTTTATTCAATCACACGAAAAAAAATTACTGAGTGACTCATACGGCACTCATTCAATAACTAGTCGTTTTTGAAATGTTATAGTTGAAAATTAAGATGTATGTAGAAATGAAACCTTTTTATACAATACAACACAAAAAATATAAATATACCAAAAATATATATAAATATATATAAAATATATATAAAACATATATAAAATATATAAAAAATATATATAAAATACTAGCGGACCCGTCCCGGCTTCGCTCGGGTGGTATGAAATTATGATTTAATAGCGGTCACCCATTACTCCGCTCACGTATATTTAGTATAGCTGATCCGGCAAACGTTGTTAATAATTTCTAGGAATAATTACATTTGAATTTTATTAATACAGTACCACTCGCTTCGCTCGTTCGCTTGAATATTATAAATACACTACTCACTCGCTTCGCTCGTTCGCCATATATGTATTTTTTAAAGCTTAATATAAAAATCGCGATTAAAAATCAGGGGTTGATCGTATAAGGGTGAAAATTTAGAGTTGTATGTATTTTTCAATGCTGAATCATGAAAAAATTAAAAAAAAAATTTTGTCCAAAAAATAAAGAAAAAAATTTAGGGTGGACCACCCTTAACATTTAGGGGGATGAAAAATAGATGTTGTCCGATTCTCCACCCTACCCGATAAGCACACAAAATTTCATCAAAATCGGTCCAGCCGTTTCGAAGGAGTTCAATAACGTACACCGCGACACGAGAATTTTATATATAAGATATATAAAATATATATAAAAATATATATATAAATATACCAAAAATTCGACATAACTGATTTTAGTTTTACCTTTTGTCACCAGGTGCATAATTGATTACAGTATTTTACATTTTAAATTTTTACAGTAAAGAAATCTATAAAATTAATATTACATTCTGGATAAAACATATTACATTGATGATGATTTTCACGTCCAATTTCTTCAGCTGCATGATATTCATTGTCGAATTGATTACGGATCAAATCATTCGTGGACGATGGCCTATAAAAAATGACGATCAAAGAACATTCCAACACAAATAAAAATCGATGCTACTTTTCAAATACTTACGTCAATATGACATGTAAAATTTCACCAATCAAAGCTCCGGTTTTGTCGAAAGGGATGGCTGCCGCTTCACAGATTGTCCTCAGCAAACATGCTTTCCCACTTAAACCGAAACTGCAAAAAACATATTTTATTAACAAATGACTGTCTGTAAATAACAAACAACAGCATTATTTTTGTAACAGTCCTTTTCTAGTAAATGTGATCATATACAGGTGAACGTAGACGGTGGAACGTTCCAAACAAAAACTTCCCCGATTATCTACGACCAAGATCATCGAACACGTCATCCTTATTTCTTGATCGCACATCTTTTCTGATAGTTGTAAACTTTTTCTAACCCCCCCACCCCTTTCCGCAATGACGTCATTGACATTTTTTTTAATGACGACCTCTACTTTTTCTGACAAACTCTGATTCTCCGTGAAATTATACATTACACCGACATGATTATTTTATCTTCCTTCATTGTGTAGCGAAAACCTTACTAATTATTAAAAAACTGATTCATAAAAATCGTGATAGCTGCGGAATTATTGCGGAAAGGGTTGGCGGCAGTGGCGGACTAAGGGGAGCGGAGGGGGTGGCTCGCCCCGGGCCTCTGATCCTGGAAGGCCTCCAAATCTCGAGAAGTCCTTCTTAATCAAATCCCAAACAAGACCAAAATATATTCAGTAAGTAAGAGGCAGTTTAGAGTTGGAGGCCCCATACGTATGCAAAATATAAACGTAGGTAGGTTACCTACCTACCAACATTTATTATAAATATTTGATTTTTTTATCAGCCATTACATCTATATTATTCATTTTTTACGAAATTTACACTACAAATAAGTACACTGGCGCGGATCCAGCCCTCAAAAAAGGTTGTGGTCACGGATTTTTAAAAATCGGCTAAGTGCGAGTCGGACTACTGACTCGCTCACGATCTATACATTACGTTTCATTTTTAATTTTATTAAGGCATTGGATATAACATCAGCCTATCGACCTCAATTAGGGTTGTGGGCATGCCCATCGTGCCCACAACGGTGGACCCGCGCTTGTAAGTACATCAATTTTTAAGCAGACCGGGGGGTTCATTTAGTTCTGCCGCTCCGGGCCTCCGATGGGCTTAGTCCGCCTGCACTAGTTGGCGGTAGGAAAATTGACAACTATCGAAAAAGATGCGCGATCAAGAAATAAGGTTTACGTGTTCGGGGATCTTGGTCTTATATAATTGGGGAAGTTTTTATTTGGAGCGTTTTACAGCCAACGTTCGTACTGTACTATAACAGTTAGTATATTTTTTCCCGTTTCTAATTTCCTTATTCTGCATTGTAATAAACTGTCCACTCAAACAATTCTAATCACTAATCAATTTACCTGTGAACGACTTGCGAAAATGCATCGTAAATCTCCCATCGTCCTGGAATTTTTGTTGCTAATTGTCGTCTTCGACGCTTCTCGAAATCAATAGTAGGCTGAGTATAATCAGTCGCGTTGCGTGGAAGTTTATAGTTGCATTTAATCACATTACCTATGGTGACACTTTGATCTTCTAGCCCTACCGGGAAACCAACGCCGAAAATAGCCTTCAATTAAAAAAAACTATTAGTCATTCTTACTAAATCAAAACAATCATTACACGTCATTATTGAAGCGAAACTTTTTTAGGCGCGTTAGGTAGGAGTGATCACGATTGATGGTGCAAGGAAAAAGCGCGACGGAAGTGATGGTGGGGGTAAGGAAAAAAGAATGCAACAGCGGTATTAGTATAGACGAATTAGTTAACTCGCTAACAGATGGCAGTAAAGGTGTTTCCTCTATTCCAGTAAATTATCAGATCACTGAGATAAAAGTTCATAGAGGCGCTACGAGCATGTAAAAGTGAAGCCAGACGCCATATTTAATACTCGGCTTCCATTTTATATGTAAGAAGAAGAAGAGAATAATATTCTCAATCCATCCCGTGTTTGGCCGCCATGCTTACTCGGTCCTGTGACGTCAAACCTGGTTTCAATTGATTAATTTAAAGACCGCCAACAGCTAAGGCTATTTGGGCCTAGCACTAATTCATATTTTCAATTCATTATTTTTTTTAATAATAAATTGAAAATCCAATTGACACTTTTACTAGCTCTCGGGCTAGAATCCGGGAACTGAGGACTTGTAATAACTAGGAACCATAGCAACGGCATGTAAACAACAGCATTGCTACACTCTCGGCTATTCTCAAGCCACCTGGCTTCAACTTTGTATAGATACGGTATAACTCCTCTATACCTTTTGCCTCAGTGTGTCAGATGGGCACAAAAATTCAGAAGAAACGTTTTCGTATCTATATTCTATACTCGATAACCTATCATACAAAATATTCGAAAATTCCGCTAGTGAAAACGAAGTTACAGAGAAGCTTCGTTGCAATTTTATATGCAGGTATATTAATATTGATTATTGACATTTGAAAGTTAAGTTTTCGGCTTTATTTTTAACCGACTTCAAAAAAAGGAGGTGGATTTCAATTCGGTTGTATTTTTTTTTATGTTTGTTACCTCATAACTCAGTCATTTATAAACCGATTTTGAAATTTTTTTTTTATTTGAAAGGATATACTTTCAGATTGGTCCCATAGAAATTTCATCAAAATCGGTTCAGTAGTTCGGCTGATTTTAATAAAAGTGAGTAACGGCGTGTGATTCTTTAAGGTAAATGTCACTTTTTGACATATCAGACAGCGTAAGAAAGTCGGTTTAATAAAAGTGAGTAATGGCGTGTGATTCTTATAAGGTAAATGTCACTTTTTGACACTAAAAAGTAAAAAATAAAAAACTTTTTAACAAAAAAAAACCTCCTTCAAAAAACCACTAAAAAGAGGAAAATAATGACATTTTGAGGACTGTGCCAATTTAATAAAATATGAAGTTGGTTAAAAAGAAGATATTAATCACTATATTATACTTTTTAACCGACTTCATATTTTATTAAATTGGCACAGACCTCAAAATGTCATTATTTTCCTCTTTTTAGTGGTTTTTTGAAGGAGGTTTTTTTTTTTGTTAAAAAGTTTTTTAAATAAACAGTGATAAAAAATAAATTATAATTACCTGAACTTTACTCCCACCTTTAGGCCAGACCAACGATCTTTCTTTTCTGTTAACTTTCCGGGAATAATTCGCGCCATTATTGGCACTAATTAAATCAGTATTTAACAATAAACAGGTCAATAAATATAAATTAAGAAATATTTGACTTGTCACGAATCTAAAACCTTCCATTTTACTTCATATAATTTAAACTTCTAGACGCAGTTTCTATGTAACTATTGTTAACATTGCATTGTGTTTAATGGAGTTACCGTAGCGGTTAGATATTCTTCATAGTCAACTATAATTAACACCTCCTGGTGTTTACATAGATTTGTATACATAGTTATAGGTTCAACGACACAAATGGCAGCTCGTTATAATTTAAAACTATTTAACAGCTCAACCTAAATTTTACTTTGCCTGGATTATTATTATTATTGTAGATTATAGACACGTCGACAACTCAGGTCATTAGTGTCTTCAACACAATTAACCATCCATTTGTGTATTAGAATCTGCCTGTCGGCATACACAAATCGACTTGTACGAGCTCGGGGTCCTGGGAACGCCAATTCCCAAAGAACATCGGAATGCAATTGCTACTATGCCTGGAGTTCCACCGATATGACCCAAGGGAGCTGAGCGGACATTTTAAAAATTAAAGTAGATATTTCTCTCCGTACAAAACATGGATTAAAAAAATCGGATCATGAAGAAGGTGAGAAAAAACATTTTTTTTGGGTTTCCCTGACTGGAAAATGTAGGAAGCCCTGTTATAATGAAAGGGAGGCAAGAAAATATGTCGCTTTGCGCGGACTGATCGTTTGTACCCAGACGATACGGCTATTTTAATTTGTGTTGAAAATATTGAAATAACATAAAGTCTGGAATCGACAGTGAAGCACAAAAATAAACAGTATTCAAAACGTCGACAACGACGCCAGCGACGCTAGATCCCTAGTGGAGTCAATGAGTCGGACGAGTATGCATATAATTCGGGCACCTGCAAGACCACCCGAATATCATATAAAAAAAGTTTTATGCGTGCCCACCCCCCCAAACGGCCAAAAACGACCCCTTTTCGCGCACAGATGCGCGACAGTATACGGTTTCTCGATGAAAATTGTTGATGATTTGACTGGAATATAACAAAGGAGAAGAATTATGGCAGATACATGACCGTGACTACCCTTGGAGGTCAATTCTACCCTCCCAACCGGAAAAATGGGTGGTTTTTGGCCGTTTGAGGGGGTGGGCACGCATAAAAACTTTTTTTAATATGATATTCGGGTTCAGCGGCTTCGAAAACGGAAAGGGGTGTTGGTCTTGCAGGTGCCCGAATTATTTACGTTTTTGGGTCAAAAACTCGACTAATGACTCCACTACCCATATTGTATCAAATTGAATTTCCACTATAGAGATACCAAGACGCGAGATTTACAGTCGCAATCTGATGGGAGAGCGGCCTTACTGATCCAAAAGCATTTTTTTAATGATTCTATTTTAAGTGCACTGTCAATCTTAATAATTTATGACATGAACGTGGAGAGGTCTGTCTTTTAATGTGTGGAATACCTACTGAATATTTAGAGACGGTTCGATTTTGGAAATTCAGAATTAAGTAGGTTTAAAAAAACTAAAAATGAAAATCCATTTTTTCAAATTTTCCATTAAAAAAAAAATTCTAATATAAAATATGTTATAGGTACACTTTTGATGTATTAAATTATAATTGATAAATTCTATAAATTTATTAAAAGTTATTTAGATTTATTTAAATTATTTTTAAATAATTTTTGTAAAACGTTTTAAAATATTAAATTTGCATTTAGAAAACGATGAATCACAGTTTCCGTTGTTACGTCCGAGTTTTTCGGCTGCTAAATATTCTCTATTTTCAGCTAAAAATATTTTGTGGTCATTAGTAGCAGATGGTCTGAAAAACATGACAAAATTAGTATTTTATTTGTTTATTATTTTTGTGCTGTTTTCTGTGAAACTTACGTAAACAACACAAATAATAACTCATCAAAAATATCTCCCATTTGATCAAAGGGTGACTCTGCAACTTGACAAATAATTTTTAATATGCAAGCTTTCCCATCTAGTCCAAACCTAAAATGAAATTATGCATTATAGACTTTTAAAGTAACATAAGTATAATTGATTAACTTAATTCATTAATCGATGGTAGTATTAACTTGAGAAAATCGAGGACGTGGCATCGTTTTCACAAAAAACCCGGATAAGTGCTAGACTTGCGCACCGAGGTTTGTACCATCAACCATATTAAATTTTATTTGCTTTTAAAGTTCGAAAACTATAGCTGTTGGAGACATCATACTAGTTTTCCTACAAAGTCTACGTAGGTACATCTTTATAAACACCACTAGTTTTCTTCAAAATTCTCTCTGTACTAGTTTTGGAAATAGAGGGGAGTTCAGTTTTCGAGATGCGTTTTCAGGAATATCTCGGAAACTACGTGGTATAAAATTTTGAAAAAGATAGTTTTGAGATCCTTAAACCCTTTTGTTGTAATTTAATTAATAATATGAAATTTAATGTCTATGCGTCTGATGTTTCACAATCGGAAACGGAATTAAAAATTAGGGACAAAAAAGATATGTGCTTTGATTCCTTATCAGATTGGTATTCATAGTCTCATAGAACAAATTCTATCTTATAGATTTCTCTAGGAATAGATAAACACTATTTTTGGTTTAAATTCAACTGGATTTAGTGAATATGAAGCTTATAGATATATATTAAAGAATTATTATGTAAACCTTTGCGCTGCTTTTCCTAGTGCTTCATAAACATTCGTTCGTGACGTCATCTGGTTACGTTTCTTCCTGCTGGATACGTCTGGAATATGTGGATTACTAAAGTAGGAACTGTTGTGCGGTAATCTATAAATGCCCTTAATTGCAAGGCCTAATGTTGCGCTATGCTTATTATTAGGAACTGGTACCCCAATGCCTGATATTACCTGCGAGAATAGAAACTAAAATTGTTTTTCCACCTAGTGTCTAAGTTTTCGGCTATACGAAATTAATACAATTAAATCAAGGTACTATTGAAAGTTTTGACCAAATAAGATCTCAATAATAAGATCTACAATTACCTTTGTTAGAGATACATTTGATCTTTTGTGTCGATAATTTATACGGATCGGTTTGTGAAAAAAAAAGTCAAGAGGTATTATGGGACACCCGACAGAAGCTATGCTTTTTACGCATTGTATATAAAACCGAATTTATCAAAGCTATAGACAATACAATTGAAAAGTTATTATTTGACCACCATTTTGAAATCTGATGCAATTTTATTTTTTTGTGTCCTATAAAACTCTTAAATATCAATTTTCAAAAAGAACGGATAATTTTTACAAAAGTAAATATGGCCGTCATTTTGAAATCTGACACCATTTTATTTTTTTTGTGTCCTATAAAACTCTTAAATATCAATTTTCAAAAAGATCGGATAATTTTTGCAAAAGTACAAATGGCCGCCATTTTGAAATCTGACGCCATTTTATTTTTTTGTGTCCTATAAAACTCTCAGATATTAATTTTCAAAAGGATCGAATAATTTTTACAAAAGTACATATGGCTGCCATTTTGAAATCTGACGCCATTTTATTTTTTGTATAGATACAAACAGTACTAATGTACAACACGTTATCTTTGTGTTGGTGCATATACGTGTACATAGGCCTGCACTACGCGTGCGCCATTATATTACTTTCACCGCTGGCCATAGTTATAGATATACTTTTAATAACATGAGCGTGACGGTGACGCGAATCCATAATTTTTCCCCTCCCAGAAATCGTTTAACGCGCCTCTAGAAGCATAGCTTCAAAAAAACTATTTTCAAGGCATTACTTCGTATACTTGGCCATTTTGAAATCCTTCAGTTTCACGAATCGCAGATTTATTAACCAATTAGACCAAGAGGCGGGCGTTAATATATGAAGCTCATTTGTGACAGGATGAAATTTTCAGGGAAGGTAGTATGAATTATGACAAAGAAAAAGCGCTAGGGTTGCCTAGTCAAATCCTGGTGCGACGGCCGGGATAAGCCACTTCCGGTGCAAAATGTCAATTTTTATATGTATATGTATATATGTATAAATTCAAACAGCTCAAAATTACAAAGTGGCCCTTTGTCCAGCATGGTAACCATAGTTTTTAAGAAAATGACATTTCGAAAATTATAAATTGTTAATAACTGCTCAAAATTGGATAAAATATAATAGTTAAATCCTGTATCACGGAAAAGAAAAGTTATACATTTTGTAAAGTAGTATCAGTATATGCAAAAATTTAAATTTTTGATGTGAAACATCTTTAGGTACGGGTGTAAAGTCGTTTAAATGGAACGTCGCCAAATGTCATTTGTTATTGCATTTTGAAACTACGTGGTCAATAATTATAGTTTTTTTACTAACATTATCAGCGGTAATGTGTCATGCATCGTTTTTTTTTTTTTTTTATTAAAAAAACAGATAGATTATTATGTATTGTTTTTTTTCTTATTGAAAAATTATTAATGTGATATTTTTTAGCACCTTACCTATATTAAAAATGTTAAAAATTCAATTTTCAACAAAAAATATCTCGCATTATTTTCTAATTTAACTAGCATAAAGAGATACCTTTATTAAAAAAAATATATATAATTTTTATTTCATGATTTTCTTGACTTTTTTTCAAAGCAACTACCTTAAACTACGTTTTGTTTAAAAATGTTTACATAATATTATTGTAAAAAAAAAAATAAATATTTTAATAGCACGTTAATATAAGTATGCTTAGAATAAGTAATTTAATAATAATTCATAAAATGTTATTGCCTTTGTTCGGAACATTTTTGAATAGTTTAATGTATAGTAAACTATATTGAAACTCATGTCGATCACTCACGTATGTAATATAATAAAATTAAAAAACCGGTTGATTTGTGAATCAGAATTGTCAATCATTGGCAATGTTTGCCTTCTTCAGGCCTAAAATTACATAATTCTAATAATGTAATTTTTAACTATTTTGTTGCCTTCTTCAAGCCTAAAATTACATAATTATAATAATGTAATTTTAGGCTTGAAGAAGGCAACAAAATAGTTGCTGAAAAGTTGCCATAATAAAGATTGACAATTCTGACCCACAAATCAATCGGTTTTTTCTTTTATTATAGTAAATTATTATTATTTCCCATTTTTTCATTATAGTTATTTTGGTTTTATATTCGCTTAGTTAACTTTATACCTGCGTCTAATTAAGTTGAATTTCAAGAAAAAATATTAATCGAGGTTCAGTAAAGTCAAATGCTTCAATTAGTTTTTAGTGTCAAACCAAATTTAAAATCACAAACAAAAATCAACCTTTTTTCTCTTTTCGAAACAAACTCCAAACCACCTTTTTTAAAACTTTTATTACAGGTTACTACGACCTTCAAGTAAGGAATTTATACTAATTTATATAAGAGGTGCACGTTGAATTACGTTGAAAAATAAAAATAAGAAATTGCTACCCTAAAATACATAAATTCTTGGGAAAATTGTCAATACCAGATTCAGGCAATTCCTGCGTAATTATACGGATATGAGTTAGAAACCAAATGCGTTGAAAACATAAAGTTATAAATAACTAGACATACGTATGAATGTTTGCCAAACACAAGGCCGATAACTCATTTCAGAACGGTTACAATATATAAGTATACATATATACATAATGTTATTTGACAGCTTTTAAAATGTCAAAAAAACAAATATAATTTATAAGTTTTCAATGTGTTACCCAAAATTTCCTTAGGCAACCCTATGTATTTCAATACAGCTCTTCGAGATCTACAATATGACGTCAATTGTATGCTGTCATATAATGACGAAAGATAATTATGAGCTAATGAAATATGTGTATTTTGCACCGGAAGTGAGCTCCTCCCGGCCTTCGCACCAGGATTTGACGAGGCAACCCTAGCACTTATTCTTTGTCATACTAGATTCTACCTTCCCTGAAAATTTCATCCTGTCACAAATGAGCTATATAAATTTACGCCTACCTCTCGACCTAAATGTACTTTTCAGAAACGTATTCACAGCGGTTGACAAGGGATTATTGTACTTCCGCGATATGACTCTTAGGCAGAGTTGGACTAACCAAAATGCCAAAATACTGTAGCATCAAGTGCTAAAAAATGTTAGACTGGCATATTTTAATTTATATTTGTATAATATTTTAATGTTTTGAACTTTGAATCCCAATCTAAAATAGCTTCGCGATGCGTCAGCATTGAATCATGATGACTCTTTCATCGCAACCAAAAAGTAACCCTCAACCTCAATCTGAATTCACAACGCAGATTTTTTGTATTTTTTATCATTTGGAATTTTTTTTGTTTTCTTTATTTCTAATAGTTTATCCCAATTCCTTTAAAACTTTTTCATCTTTCTAAAATATGTAGATATCTCATCATTCGACCTTCATGCAATCCCGATCTTAAAGAATTAAATTTATAAAAAAATAAGTAAACAACAGTGTACTACCTGAAGATAGTTGTCTCCTTGAGGATATATAAGTGCCCTTTTATTTCTTAACTTTACAATGTTATGTTGATCATTTCTTGACAGAGAACTAATGTTAAAAAGACACAATACACAAGGAATATTTAAAATTATAAGTACAACTAGCATTTTATTGTTCTTATAAGTTACAAAATTAAATTATTATTAATGTGTAACAAAAAATATCAAAAACACTTTCATACAGTTTGAACATCGAGTAAACTATAATTAATTATAATACCTTTTCAACAGACCGTTGAAGTAAATTATACATACAAGTAAAGTTGCAAATTTAAGCATTAATAAATTGTGCATTAAGTTAACTCATAAATTTCATAATTGTTGTCATTTTCAATTAGCAAGTGGCATATTATATCAGTCATTATCGGCAGTAATTTGCACTTAACAGGCTTAAGCATACCTTTAAAGATATTTCCTTTCAAATTTAAAGCTTTCTAAAGCCTGGTTTACGTCGAAACAAGTCTGGCGACAGGGGAAGACATGGAGGATAATTGTACGTGAAGGTATTCAATTTGATAAGGCTGTCGCGAAATGTTAATTTTGTAAAGTTCCCATTTGCAAATGACCATTGAAAATTTCTGAAATTTCATTCCTAGAAAAATTGTCTTTCTGTTAGCAAATGTTTACTTCGGGGATTTTTCGTTAGGCTGTAGCTTGAACCAATTTTTAGGTAGAGCATCAAAAATTAGGGCTTGGAATTACAAAAGGCAAGATAATACTTTATTTTGGCTGTTTTTAAGGTAGCTTTGGCCCTGGTGCACACTATATATTGACGTAGAGAATATGCCGAATTCCCTATCAAAAATATGCTGAAAATGTCCACTGTTGTGTGAGCGAGATAAAATTAAGTGGCGTCCAATCTCCATGAACGCTATTGGTCCGAATCTGAATCTTTGTGAACGTTATTGGCCCAAATCTGAATAGAAGAAGACGTGAAGAGACTGCCAGTACTGCGTATTTACTGATCAATACGTTTTTAGCCCTGTTTGCGTAGTCCTCTAAGACAGTCTAAGTCAATAGTACCTACCTACATTGGATTAGTCATAGGAGCAAATGTTTAATCTTGCGTTACGGATGCGTTGTTAATTACGAATACTACGAATTCATTATAAGCAGGTAAACTAGGCTTAAGAAATGTATAACATTATTATACATCGAAATCTTCGCTGTAGGTATAATGTTTTTTATACAAGGTGCTGAATTGCTTTGCGGGTAATAGGAATTTAACCCGTAAACTCAAACTTTTGCGATTTCCTGCTTCCCTAATTATTTTAGGAAAAATATCTTCGAATAAAAGTTTTAGAACATAAAATTCTGCATCTAAATCATTAAACAAAATTAATTTTGCATGCTTTGTAATGGCAGAAATTTGATATGAAAATATCAAAATTACCTCAAAAACAGATAGCGATAGCCATGGAACTTGAACAAAATGATTAGAAATTATTCTGACAACTAAAACGTCATCATTTTGTTCAAGTATCATGGCTATCGCTATCTGTTTTTGAGGTAATTTTGACATTTTCATATCAAATTTCTGCCGTTACAAAGCATGCAAAATTAATTTTGTTTAATGATTTAAATGCAGAATTTTATGTTCTAAAACTTTTATTCCAAGATATTTTTCCTAAAATAATTAGGGAAGCAGAAAATCGCAAAAGTCTGATTTTACGAGTTAAATTCCTATTACCCGCAAAACAATTCAGCACCCTGTAAATTCTTTCATTATAGATATACCTATGTATATTTTTTAACGGAAAACTTTTTCAATTTTAAAACTTTTATTCAACACATCCACGCCTTTAGTGTGACCGTTTATCAACTGATGACGCCATGATCCATTATGAAACGCTTTTCGATGCTATAATGAAAAACCCTTGAAAAACTCTTTACATAATGAACCATTATGTAACTCTTTTTGATGCTATAATGAAATATGGTTACTACGGTATTGAAGTAATTAAATATTGTATCAAGGCCAATGAGATGAGTAAATCTACGGTGTTTGACATTAATTCAGTGAGTAAAGCTCTAAAACCAAGCATGTATTGAATAAAGTATGGTGTGCAACGCGTGTGAAAAATCTTTATGTAAATGCGCAGTCGCCTAGTACTCGTACTGAAAACATCGTGCCTGACGCAGAAAAATGTATTTAACACACACTACTACTAGTTGTACAATATACCTACTATTTTAAAACCGTACTTGCGTTTCGACAGTGACTTTTAATTTTTTTTTCTTAAAAAACACATAGGAAAAAAATTTATAATAGTTCACGTATTTTTTTTCCGCCGTAAATATGGACTTATCCTCGATAATCTATATTATAAAGGCATAATAACACAGGGAAAATCATAATAAGTAATGCTAGGCGTCAATATTTTTCCAGTGAGATTAATTCATGAGTGCAGCTTCGAGAAAATGTCAACGATATTTTCTTTACAATAAGGAAAGGCCGTTTCACAATCTTTACCGTTTTTTCCTTTTTGTTCGGCCAGGAGGTAGTCAAAATCGTCACGACTCAAATAATTTTCCCGTGTGGTTGACGGTCTAAAACAATAATATACAGTTAAAACCGATATTTTATTATTGAAAATGAAATTTTTACAAGCTTTTATTTGACTTGCAATGTATGTTTTGTGTGTTTGTTTGTTTAGGTCAAAACTTGCAAGTCAATTTTGAACGACTTCCACGTATCCGATCGATTTGAAATTTTGTACACATATGTATTCCCGATGACAATACATGAATAAATCGTTTTTAGAAATAAATTCAACCCCTAAGGGGGTTCAAACGAGGATATAGGGTTTTTTTGACTAATCAACGCCCAGGCTAAATCGCTGAAGCTAGAAACTTGAAATTTGGACAGTTGCTTCCTTTTCTGACGTAAGCATCCACTAAGAAAGGATTTCTCGAAATTCAACCCCTACGGGTGTCAATGGAGGGGTAAAATTTTGAAAAACTAAAATGAACAAATTAAAATATTAGTAAAAAAAAACTTTTTAGAGACAAGTTTTTATTGAAATGTACTAAAAAGGAAAAAATAATATTTAATAATATTGGTTCATAATTATTATAAAAGCGGGGGTTAGATTAGATTAGATTTACTCGGGGTGATAAGACACTATATATCTCACAATCACTGCGACCTATAAGATCTTTTGTGAGTCCCCTAATAGTTTATTCCCAGTCGGGTAAAATGCTTTTTATGAACCTTATAACCTTTCTGGGGGCTTCTCTCCATATGTCTTCAGGCTTTAGAAAAGGCCTGTTAAGATGTTGCAGCCTTTTGGAGAACACTGCTTCACATTCACATAGAATGTGTTCGGCAGTTTCTTTTGCTTCTTTACAGAAGCGACAGTTGTCATCCTGGACTTTACCCATTTTTGAGAGATGGTATCTCAAAGGGCAGTGGCCTGTGAGGAGTCCTGTCATTATTCTCAGTTCTGCTTTGCTGAGAATAAGGAGTTCTTTGGTCCTTGTTGTGCTATGCGATATAAATCTCTTTGATTGTTTCAGTCCTGGAGTGGACTTCCAACGAGAGATTTTCTTTTCTTCCTCCCATTTGCGAACCTCTAATTTGATGTGACTTTTAGAATAGCCACAGAAAGGTTCTGGGCCTATAAAGGTTTTAGTTCCTCCTTCTTTAGCGAGGGAGTCTGCTACTTCATTGCCTTCGATGCCTGTATGCCCTGGAACCCACATTAGGGTTACTCTGTTGTATACACCCAGTTTATCAACAGTATCTAGGCATTCCCAGACCAGTCTTGACTCAATTTTGTGTGAACATAGAGCCATAATAGCTGCTCTGCTATCCGATAGGATAAATATTTTTGCGTTTCTGTAGCCTTTATCCAGACAATTCAGAGCGCAAAGTTGTATGGCATATATTTCTGCCTGGAATACAGTGGCTTTGGAGCCCATGGGAGCTGATATCCTTGTTTTAGGACCAAAAACACCTGCTCCTACTCTATTGTCCATCTTGGATCCGTCTGTATAATATATCAGTGATCCTCTGGGGAATTTTATTTCACCTTCTTTCCAGAATTTGCGACTTTCTATAGTAGCATTGAACCTTCTGTCAAATTTGAATCTGACATCCATCAGATCCACTACTGTACAGGTCATTAGATTAAGATTTCTAAGAATACTTAGGTGGCCTGTTAAGTCTCCAGACTTAAAATTTTTTGTCCTTTGCAATTGAGTTGCAAAAACTGCTGCTTCTTTTTCCAAATAAAGCGGGAGGGGCGGCAGATCAAGTATCACCTCCAAGGCAGCAGTAGGACATGTGCTGGAAGCACCAGTAATCATGAGACATGCTAGTCTCTGTAGTTTGGTAAGTTGGACTTGTGTTCCTTTACTTTCCAGTTTTGGCCACCATACAATAGCGGCATAACTGACCATGGGTCTCACTATAGCCTTATAGACCCAGTCGGTAATTTTAGGCTTTAGTCCCCATTTCTTACCTACCATTTTACTGCAGGTAAATAAAGCTCCTCTAGCTTTGTTATTAACTTGCTCGAGGTGTAAGTTCCATGTGAGTTTTTGATCCAGTGTAACCCCCAGAAACTTGACGCTGTTGGAAAAGTCGATTTGTATCCCTCCCAGACTGGGTGCTTTGATTGTAAGCTTCCTTCTCCTGGTAAAAGGAACAATTGTAGTCTTGTGTGGGTTAATGTTGAGCCCTTCACCAAGGCACCAAGTATTGGCGATCTTTAGGGCATCTTGCATTCGTTCGTAAATCGTCCCGTCATGCTTACCCCTAACTATAATGACGATGTCGTCAGCGTATCCGATGGTTTCAAAACCGTTAGCTGACAGTTTGTTTAACAGGTCGTCGACTACCATTGACCACAGCAGGGGCGATAGACATCCTCCCTGTGGACAACCTTTAATGGTTTTCACTGTACTTGACTCATCTCCAAGATAAGCCGTTATTAACCGATTTGTGAGCATGGAGTGTATCCATTTAGCCATCGTAGGGTCCAAGCCCCTATTTATTAAGGCTTTGTGAATGGATGCATGTGAGGTGTTGTCAAACGCACCCTCTATATCCATGAACACGCCTAGTGCAACTTCTCCATGTTCTCTAGCCTTTTCCAGTTTCCTGACGAGGCTATGTAGAGCAGAGATAGTGGATTTACCTGACTGATAGGCAAATTGACTCGCGTTAAGAGGAAATGAAATTAAGTATTCACTTCTTATATACTGGTCAATAATTTTCTCCATCGTCTTCAATAGAAACGATGAAAGACTAATGGGGCGAAAGGATTTGGGGTGGGTTTTAAGGCGTTTCCCTACCTTTGGAATGAACACCACCTTAACGTCCTGCCAAGATTTGGGTATATGTCCCCAAGCAAAGCTGGATCGGAATAATATCAATAGATCCGCTATAATGATCTCTATTCCTTGCTGGAGGAATGCTGGATAGATTCCGTCCCCACCTGGGGATTTGTAGGGTTTGAATGATTTTATAGCCCATTTGACTTTACCCGGGGTAAATATTTTACCAGCCATTTTGTAGGTGTGGGTCTGAGGTCTTTTAGTCCCCTCTGAATAGCCCATACTTGTTGGGTAGTCATTGTGTATCACTTTTGAACCTGGGAAGTGTGTTTCAAGTAAAACTTGAATTGTCTCCCCTTCGGATTCAGTGAGGTTGCCGTCAGTTTTAACTAGCTGACCTATACCATTTGAGTGATCTTTCGCTAGGACTTTATGTAGTCGTGCCGCAGTGTGTGTATTATTAACACCTTCGCAAAACGTTCTCCATGACCTTCTCTTAGATTTCCTCAATTCATTGTTGTACTCTGTAAGCGCTTTTCTGTATTCATCCCAGTTTTGGGTGATTTTAGCCCTATTAAAGAGTTTCCTAGCGTTTTGGCGAAGTAGGCTTAATCCTTTATTCCACCAGGGTACGTCCCTATTCAATCTTGTCTGCTTTAATGGGCAGCTTTCTTCAAAGGCGTTATAAATACGGTCCCTTAGTTTATAAGAGGCATCGTCAAGAGCTTCTAGAGACTCTATTTTACCCGGTTTTATCCTATCCTTGGACTTTAAGATACTACGAAAAGTATCCCAATCGGTAAGTCTAGGATTCCGATGTGCCTCTATTATATGGGTTTTTACTTCCAGATCGAATCTAATATGCATATGGTCCGATAGGGATGCATAGGCAGACACGTGCCAATTTTTAACCCTATCTACGAAAGCAGGGCTAGCCAGTGTTAGGTCAAGAACTTCTTCCCTAATTGCATTAATAAAAGTAGGTTTGCCTCCCTTATTTATAATGTCAATATTACTAGTTAACAAATATTCAAGGAGTTCCTCACCTCTTTTATTGATGTTTGTGCTGCTCCATAGCGTATGATGGGCATTTGCATCGCACCCAATAATGAATTGTAGGTTCATTCTTTTACAGTGAATAATGAAGTCGGCTACCGCCTCTGGAGGTGATGAGTCAGCCTCAGGGAAGTAGGCTGAGGCTATTGCAACCTTAAGCCTTCCTCCCCTAGGTGTTGTATCTATTATCACTGCAGCGATGTCGCGTTGAATAAATCTAGAAAAAGGAGTACAATTTATTCGTTTGCTAATCATTATGGCGGCTCTAGGATTTTCACAGCCGCTGCAATATATTAATTTACTTAACTGGGTCTGTAGACCCCTAACATTGTTGGCTACCAGCCATGGCTCTTGGATTAGTGCCAGGTCCAATTCTTCTCGAATAAACCTCCATGAAAGCACGTCAGATGCAGCTTTAGCATGGTGGAGGTTTATTTGTAGGCACTTAATGATGTCGCCCATCATCAGCCTTCCGATGTCATGGTTTCTCGGTTTTCTAGGTCCATATGGTTCCCACGAGAAGCTAGGGAAATAATCTGTCCACTTCCGTAGAGCCCCGCATACGAAAGTAAGGCTAAGTGCATCCGAAGGTCGCCTGGTATTCGGAGCCATCGTTATCGACTACACTAACGCAGAGCCATTCATCCTTTAGGCACGATGGGTTCCACCTTAGGATTGCGGATTTATTTTCTGGGTTTACTCCCATAGAACCGACATGTTCTGTTAAAACAGGGGCACCTCGAGTAGGGTGCGATTCTTCATCGCGCATGTCGGTCTTGAAAAAGGAGAGGCTGTGGTGGTGAACTAGCACCTCTATATTGCGCTTCACTTTCTCCTGACGCTTGGTCTAAAAGTTGCCTCCCAGACCTCACATCCGCCCCCAAAGCGGGGGTTGCGACTAATAAACTATCATAGAGATTACAACCCTCGCTTTTATAATAATTATGAACCAAAATTATTAAATATTATTTTTTCCTGTTTAGTACATTTCAATAAAAGCTTGTCTCTAAAAAATTTTTTTTACTAATATTTTTTAGAGTTAAGGTTTTTAATTTATTTTGTTAGTTACAATTACTATTATTTTTTATGATAAACTGAAAATCCTACAGGCATTTTATCAGTTCTTAAATCAGACCCTGATTGTAGATTATAGATGCTCGATAACTGAGGTCATTAACATCTAAAATGTGTAATTGATTATATTTTAATTTATTATTAGAAAAATTTGTCGGTTTAAATATTTGTAAAAATCTAATATATAAATGTTTAGGTATTGTCGTACGAAGACCAAAAAGTTTGTCAAAAAACATATTTGACAAATCCGAATATTTTTAATACCAAGCATGCAAAGAATTAAAATTTTGTATTTAGAAAACGAAATTAGATTTAAAAAAAAATTTAAATTTTAAAGTCTTACGTAAAAATAACGTATACGATTTCTTCCAACAAATGATATTCCCTAATTTCGAAGGTGATCGTGGCTATTTCACATATAGCTCGAAGTATACATTCTTTTCCTCCAAATCCAAACCTACAAAATTTTGTAGAAAATTATTGAATCCATTTGTTCATTAAATATCTTCGTTTTGGTTGCAAAAGCAAACATTAACGGACAGTAACCTTTCGGTAATTTTTGACATTGCAGTGTAAACATGCCAACGACTGTTGAAAATTTCTCTTTTTCTTGAAACATATTTTGTTCTTACATCGGTGAAATCAGAACTGTTCGATGGCAATCGGTAATTGCATTTCCAATCGATACCAAACGTAACACTTTGATCTACGTCTACTGCAGGAATGCCAAATCCAAAAACAACCTAAAAAGTAAAAAATCGAAACTTCGACTTTATCATTAATACTGGAACATAATTTTGATCAATCCTTTTTAAAGAAGGATCGACGCACATAACCTACTTAGAATCTATGAGTAGGTACTTACACAAAGATTTTTTGCAATTTTTGAGAATCTTTTAAACTTTAAAATCACAAATGTTTGCTTGTACTCATTTAGACCAGTATGTCTTTTTCTTCAAGCTTAAGTAATAAGTTTGAAAAAGTTCTACGAGATATCGATTTATATCAAAAATCGCATTTTTATAGTGGTGAGAAATCGCAAAAATTGAAATCTTTCATATTTTTGGAAATTAAAAATGTTTAAAGAAAAACATTGCACGAATTCTAAAGAGCACAAACACACATCAGTGTCTTTTTTGGTTTTGATTCTAATAGTTTGAATTTTAGGGTAAAAAGACACATTTCGAATTTTCCAAAATTTATACCGTACTTTTAATTAATAAATAAAAATAATGTACATCGAACATGTTTCGATGTATAATAATTGAAAACATTCTACATCTTTGTAAATTTCAAACATGTACCAAATTAAAGCGTTATACATACCTCTGCCATATTATTATTCTTGGGATAAATCAAAGAACGCTTAGTTTTCGTTTTCTGAAAAGTATTTTTAATTTTTTGTAACGAAATTATGTTGATACAACTTGTTAAAATAAGAAGTACTAAAATGTTGCTCATAATAAAAATTGGCGTTGGATTTTGCGAGCTCTCTTTGAAGGCAACGCCGAGTCAAATATTAATTGACCATATCTAAATTTTTTTATAGCATTTAATTAGCAGATATATGTTTATTGCATGTATGTATGTATGTATGTAATAATTACAAATAGAGAATAGTGATGAACCTATTATTTAAGGTAAGCTACACATTTTAGTACAACGATTTCGGTACGAGCTTCTACCGAAAGATATCTACGCATACTAGAAATGAGGAGTTTTGAGGCCTTACAATATGGACTCGTTATTTATTTTTCGAGACGAATCCAACTTGGAAAAATCAACTCACTTTACGGCATACATAATATATAGCCATTTTTGACATAAAACAGAAAACATTACCTACTTTATGGTTTATCTAATTTTTTTTTTCATAAAAAATGAATGTACAATTAATTCTAATTATTCTTTAGTAAGCTTGAGCATAAAATAAGCTTTATTTTAAGCTTATTATTTTTGAGAATTAATCAAAATTTGACTGAAAAAATTGTGCGTTCGCCGTTCAGACGTATGCTCAGTTGCAAAAAGCGTTGTCAAAAAATTTGATTTGACAATGACCTTAGATTGTGACCACACATATTTCTCCGTAAAAAATGCATTGTGGAATTTAAAATCGATCCTGCTCGAAAATAATTGATTAATTGAAACGATATTTTTTCTAAACTGTGTATACATGTATTTAACATAGTTTTTTTGTACAATTTCCACTTCGAAACAACATTTTGCTACGCATTTTGATCAAAATTTAGCTTGAAAAGCGATATTTTTCTATCTAGATCAATCTATTGTTTTTGTGTGAGTACAATCTAATGTTCCACATGACAGGGGGTTTCACAACGACATGAATGTATAAAAACTGTAATTATATTGTCACAATCTAAGGCCATAGTCAATCAAATTTTTGACCACGCTTTGTGCAGCCGAGCAGTCTTTATTTACTGTTTTTTTTTATTTACATCAAAGTGAAGAGATATTTGCCACCCCTACAATTCTGCCGCCCTGGGCTATAGCTCGATCAACCCATACGTAAATATGCCAGTGAAGCTCATGAAGTAAAATGAAGCGTGAAAATAAATAAAGCTGGAATGATTATCTCGAACAAGTTCGATGATTTTACTAACTGTATGTGTTTTTTTTCTTCAATTTAAATAACTGTACAAAAATATGTTAACCGCTTAGTCAACAATATTTTTACTTACAAGTTGTGTAAAATATTTGTTGTCCCATTGTACACACATTTGAACAGTTGAATTTACAAACAAACTAAAATTTTATTTTACAATGGTTACTATTATGAAATGTTTGAAAGCCATTGCCATTATAATGCTATTAGTGTTGATTACTGATTGTAAAAAAGAACCGGTTACAAAAATTAACAGTGCAATAAATAGATTAATTCGGAAAAAGAGACATTTACAATTTCCTGAAGGGAGTCTTTTTGTGGTAAGTAGATTTTCAATTCCAAAATGCATTTGTTCAATATTTAATTGTTTCGGAAAATTGTATATAGGTACCTAATTAGTGTTTCCATCTAGACAAGACAAGACTTTCAAAATCTTGTCTTGTCTTGAAATATCAAGACTTCACTTAAGTGTTGTCTTGAAATATCAAGACTTCACTAGGTCTAAGTCTAGATTAAAAAACTCTTGTCTTGTTTAATATCAAGACTCTAGATTATTTTCAAGAGTCTAGATTAACCGAGTGGTTTACTTTACTTACTACTACTTAGTTTATCTAGACTCTTGAAAATTGTCTAGAGTTTTGGCAAGAGTCTTGATCTAGATAAAGCAAGACTCTTGCAGTCTTGTCTTGAAAATTTCAAGACAAGACTTTTGCAAGTCTTGTCTTGAAAATCTGGATCAAGACTCTTGCCAAGTACTTGTCTAGACAATCTAAACAAGACATGACAAGAGTCTAGAAAGTCTAGATTTAGACGGCAACACTATACCTAATGATTTTTAGATGACTGCTTCGATAGTTAAAGCCATTATGACACAAATTCCAAAAGGCTGGAATGTTTTGGTTGAAGGTGACGTTATTTATAAACTTCCAACAAAAGATTCGTATCCTAAAAAACTAAAACATAAAATGTACTATCATCGGCTGCATAGAAGAGAAATTTACACGCAATTAGAGGACGTTCTAAACACGTGAGTACAATGTTTTGATTTTTTTAATTAACAGTTTTTAGAACTCCCAATTATTGTTTATATTAAAAAGTAAAATTTCATTGATAGTATAATTAAACTATGAAAGAGTTTTTAAAAAGAAACGCCTCTCCAGTAATGACGTAACCGAAAGGCGGGCTATTGAAACTTGAGCCCCCCCCCCAAATATTTTACTTACATTATTGCTTATTGCACTGGTTGCTTTTGTATTATATTTTAATATTGAAAAAATAAGTGTCCTGTCCGATCATAATGAGATATTGGTTACGCCACTGCACCTTCCAGTAATTTCGATGTTTCTTGTAATTGGATGCATAACTGATTTTTCAGACTTGGATTGGAAGGCAAGCACTGCTTAAACAGAATGATGTGTGAAGCTGACGAAATTCTAAGTTTTCCAGATAAAACGTTAGCTGAAGAACTGATAGCAACCATTTTTTCGTGAGTATGGAACGTTATAACTTATTTTCATATTCTTTTATAAAAATTAAAGATAACGATCTTTCTGTTGTCTTAGTCCTGTCGCCCGTGGACATTTTAATTATGTAGGTACTAAAAAGATTATCGTTTGACTTTGTGAAATTATACAAATTACGCCATTGTTGATAAAAAAAACCCAAGTCTTAGATCGCAGCTCGCCGTAACCATAATCAGTATTAAGTTAAAATATTCAAAAATGTTAAGTATTTACATTTTGAGGTTATCGCATTTTTTCTCTATTATCATTTTCTACACCTTTGTTGAATAAGCACACGTAATAGTAAGACTATAGGAAGTTGCCGTACGCGGTAGATGAAGTTTGGCCATTTTGAAAATAATTTACATTTTTGAGTTATGGTTTCAAATTTATACAGCTGTTATTGGTCCCTCTGTACAAACCAAATACCGATTTTTGACAGTTTATGTTGCGGGTTTAGATTTTAAGACTCATTTGGTCGGTGACGAAAAATTGCAAAAAAATGGTATCTATACATAGTTCCGAAATAAGTGCGGAAGATTTGAAACTTTGGAAGTTTGTAAATATCAACGTCCTGAATGAAATGAGAAAAAAATACAAAATTTGATCGCAGCCGTCGGGGCCGCCATATAGGAAAAATGGCGCAAAAACAGTTTCTTTGTAATATCTTGCTTCGGGTGCCTCATACGGCAAACATGATTTCATGAAAATAAATTATTGCATTAAATTTTCTACAAAATATGTGAAATCTATTTTTTCTCTAAACTGAATAGTTTCGATGCAGCAACGGAGCGAAATCTAGCATTATTGACAAAATTGAAAAAATGCAATAAATCATAATTTTGTCACTAAAATGCTAGACTTCGCTCAGCTGTTGCATCGAAACTATTCAGTTTAGAGAAAAATTGTATAAGACATATTTTACAGAAAATTTAATGCAATTTTATTTTTATGAAAACATTTTTGCCGTATGAGGCACCCGAAGCGAGATATTACAAAGAAACTGTTTTGAATTATTTTTTCAATATGGCGACCCCGGCGGCTGCGATCAAATTTTGCATTTTGTCTCATTTCATTCAAGACATTTAAATCTACGAACTTTCAAAGTTTAACAACTTCCGCATTTATTTCGGAACTTGTACACCATTTTTCTCAATTTTTCGTCACCGACCAAATGAGTCTTAATGGTTACGACGGGCTGCAATCTGTAAGACTTGGGTTTTTGTATCGATAATGGCGTAATCTGTATAACAATTTCACAAAGGCAAACCTTTCTAGTAAATAAAATATCCACGGGCGACACGACTATCTTTATTGAATATACTAAAAATCTGATATTGAAAAACGATTCTTTATATTATGGTTTCCTAATAATGATTTTTTGTTTACAGATATCCCAAAGATGGCGCTGACGAAAATGATGAATATGTAATAAACTGCTCCGATGATTTTTATGAAAAATGTCCAATATCGTTAATGAATGTTGTTTTAAATCCTGAAAATTGATCAGGGTCAATAAAGAATCCACAAATAGCTAAATTTTAGTTCAAATGTACAAACATATTTTTGAAAATAATCTTCTCATTAATTTATTATTGAGTTGTTACAGCCTCTTTAATAAACAGACGAAGGCTTCTCATAAATTTTTCACACCATCAGCAGGTATTTACCACAGTAAAAAGTAAGCCTACAGTTTTTTTTTGTAAGTTCAATTAGTGCTGTTCTTTTGTTTGTTTTCAATAAAGACTAAAAAATTTGCCAAAGAAAAATTGTATAATAATTATTGGAATTGTTTCTTACCTGAGCATCCTTCCAACTGTATACTTTTGTCAATTCCAACAAAGTGAATAAAAAAAATAAACACTCAGGCTAAACTAAGTCAAAAACTTGAGTGGGAAGCAAAATCTATACATATTATTGAATGATATACAGGGTGTTCTGCAAGTTCTATGACAAACTTTGGCAGATGATAACTTACTGAATTCTAAACATTTTTTCTTAAATGAAGATGGGTCCGATCCGCTTTTGTTTAGAAGTTACAAGCATTTTAAAAAATACATTTCCATATTTTATTCAAAATCTTAGTCTTTTTTAATTAATTAATTTTATTTATTTATTTAAAAAAAAAATGTTTAGAATTAACCCAGCTATTATCTGCCAAATTTTGTCATAGAGCTTGTAGAACACTGTATATTCGCTGGCATAAATTTTGCCCTTTCTCCAATTTTTTACGCTCAATTTAAAAGTATTTATACTTAACCAACACATTTCATTAAACATTGATAAAGCATTATATAAACAATATATATTTATCAACGATTTGTCATTAAAATTTCGAATTATATTTAATAAAGCTAATGTGCATTCTTTTGTTCTGGTTTTTTTTTGCTTCATCTTGAGTTTTATTAATATCTATTTTATATTTATGCCTATAATTCAAAAAGATGGCCGACTTGACTGCCATTAGAGAATCCTATCCCGCACCATTTTTGCGGGACTACACATGCGGGATCCGCGGGATTTGCAGGACTGAAAAAAAAATGGACTTCGAAGAAATGCTATTTCGCCCACTAGTGGGCGAAATATGTCTACAGTCAGAGAATTCATTATTTCGCCCACTCTCAGTATAGCCACGAAATTACATATTTCTTGCGGGTGTTGAACAATAATTTTTAAATCTAATTGTCTTTTATTTCATATAACACTTCATAAATTCATGAACATAACTACTTAGAACAAAAAGTATGATTTTTTTGCAGTCCCGCAAATTCCACGGATCAGCGGGAATGATGACCTCGATCCCACAGGCTTGCGGGATTGGATTCCCTAACTGCCATAGTTTGATTTGGCTGTGTCAACTGTAAAAGACATTATTAGTATTATTTATGAAAATATAAGGATACCTGTGGGTGAATTAATACTATTATTATCTTGTCAGACTGTTATATAACTGCAGTTTAAACGTCTAATAAACGAACTCTTGATAATATTTACTAGTTTACAATTAAGATAATTAGGCAGTTCTTATTTGTTTTGTTTTTTTATAATTAATGAGGAAACTTAAAGCATTAACAAAACACGCTGTTCTGCGGCAACAAAAAATGAAGTTTTTCAATAGTTTATGAACATTATTAGCACTATGACTAGTAATATCTTCATGATTTCATTTTTATTTGTAATAATTATTAATTATTCGACTCAAGATGGTAAAAGAGAAAAACGTGCTCTTGTTTTTCCCACAAAGACGAGACTTTTTGTAAGTAAATTTATATAAATATTGGCTGGCCAGTCAGGCTTCAGCTGGGTGCAAATCGTTATTTTAGCTCATTGTTCACTCCCCTTTTTGTCATAGTGTAGTAATATAGGTGTAGTTTAAGTTACTCGCCAAAAAAGCTTTTAAACAGTGCGAGAAATTTTAAAATCGGCTCAGTGATTCTCGAGTTGTAAGGTAACGTAGATACAAAGTATAGAGAATTTCATCTGTCTTAATTTTTTAATTCATCACGTCAAAAAGGCCTAACCGATATTTTTAAGGTTCAACTTATACACGTCATATTATAATTTAAATTAGGATTGCATCATTGGAATGTTTAATAATAAAATATTTTGTAATGAAGATTGGAGATATAGTTTCCTACAATACAATCAATAATTTACAATTATACCTATGTATAATATGACATTTTTATTTTCAGTGGCATATGAAAGTAAAGGATAACGTTCTTCCAGGAAATACGAGAATAGCTCATTCGATAGGATTTAAAATGTTTTGGTTTGAACCAAATACGACCTTACCTTTGCATCATTTAGTACATCGAGAAACATTTACTGATATTTTACAGTTCCTTCAAACTCAAAGGTATCTTTTGAGTTGACATACAAACTATACAAAATATATCCGTTTTTAGAGAAATCAGTAAAATAGAAAGGAATTATATATATCTAAACTAAGGTTAAACTTAACTGGACTCACTGAACACGAATCCTTAGGCTCGGCGCACATCAATTAAGCAAAATTACTTTCAGCAAAAACGTGCAGTTTGTATGATTGTGGATAAACATGCTTTTTAGTGTTCCGTGCAAACGAAACACTTATGGATTCATTCGGTGTCCGTTCATCCACGGTTGGTCCGTCCATCCGTCCACGGTCGGTCCGTCCGTCCGTCCCTCGGTCACAGGCGATTTTCTCTGAAACTATTTGACATAAAAATTTGAAATTTGGCACAGAGTTAGAGTGTGGTAGCCCAATCACAGACGTGACATATAAAAAGTTGAATTGTGATTCTGGGGGTTGATTTCAGGAGGTAAATTGGAAAATGAAAAAAAAACCTTTTTCAAGGGCATCGTATAGGGTGTCAAATGAAAGCTTATTGATGCACGAATTCAACAACATATATGATGTATTTTTATGTTTTCATTTTTTAAACATTTTTGGGGAAAAACGCTTAAAAATCGCGGTCCCCTACCTACATCACCAAAAGGGTTGCTCAAAAAAATCTGAAAAAAATCATGAACATTAGGAATTAGGTGTAGATTGAACGAACATTATCAGAATTGAAAAATTCTAGGGCAATCAATTGTTATAAACAATTTAATTAACACAACGTCAACATTTCAAATTGAGGACTGAACATCAACTTGGTATAGTACAGTATATCGAGTACGATGAACAAGTAAATCTGTAGCTCAATTACTGTAGAACACAGGTTTCGTAACCGCATAGTCGTGGGTTCGAGCCCCATGACGGGCGTAAAATGTGTTTTTAAAAACTTTTTTTAATTTATTCTTTATTATATTAAAATTTAATACAACAAAGAATAAATTAATACAATTCCAGCAAAAAAATAACCTCGTTGTATTTAACAATCAAAAGTTACACGTGATTGAAGTTAGGGAAAAGAAGTACATTATTTTGAACACCCTGAATACTAAATTCATTTTTTTAGGACAGACATTAATTATTAACTAGTGATCCTCATAATTTCAGTTTGATAAAGGTTTCTGTTTTGGCTATGTCGAATTTTAGGTAAAGGGCTGCATGTGTCAAAAATTTCTAAAAAACTTGAATAACTCAAAAATTACTGAATTTTAGAGCATGGCTTCTCTTACAATTTCTATTCATATTTAGGTGCAGAATTGAAAAAACAAATAAAAACAGGGTGCTAGGCTAAAAAAACATAACTTTGATCTGCAATGCTTAAATGGGACAGGTTGTATAATTGAAAATATTTTTAGGTTATACACTATTAGAATTTATACAACTTTTGTATTTAAACTTCTTTTCTATCTTCACGCAAAATCAATATATCGGCGGAAAACACAAGTCTTGGACACCCTGTATATTTAATTTTGCTTAATTAGTGTGTCCAGCCCAGTTGAATATTTTCAATTTCGACTGTAAAATAGAAAGGAATAAATTCAAACTATAATGTTAAATTTAATTACAATCTATGAACAAGAATATTTGAATAGTCGACTCTCGCATGTAGTGTGTTTTCAACTTGAAATTGTTATATATAAGAAAAGATCGGTTTCCACTCTCGGGCACTGTGGAGAAATCGGTAACTCACCTAGCCGGAAACTGGGAGTTTCGGGTTCAAGTCCCGACAGTGGTCATTTGATTTTTTCTTAGATATAGCTCAAAAATCATGGCAGCCTAGTTGTCTGAGATATTTATTATTTTCACCTCTAATTGTTATGTGAATAATATGGTGTGGATATAAGGGGGTTTTAAATCGATTGATTTTATCATAAGTATGCCAATTAAGAATCCTATTAATAATATTATTCATGCAGTTTTAACATTTTTAGAAACAACTTGGAATTATTTACTTGCATAATAAAGGACTTTTGCGAAAATATCCAACGCGGCTTCGGCGACTGCGATTTCCTACATAAGATGTTTAGATTTATATTCAGGTAACGCAGACCTATGAAATTATTCTAAGTACAGTCAAACCTGATTAAGCGAGAAACTGGTTAAGTGAAAAACCTCGATAAGCGAAAAAAAATTTCCGATTATTTGAACTCTCGTTTATTCAGGTTTGACTGTATAGTGTTGCAATGAAAATATCGTAGAAATAATTTAAAAAAATATTGAACCGACTTTAAAAAAAGGAATCAAAATAATTTGTCTCTCTTTGTTTTACTTAATCACCGTCCCTACGGACATTCAAATAGAAGTTGGCGCATTTATTTCTCTATTACTTATAGTCATAGTGGTTTATTTACGCCGACTTCGAATTTAATGCACGTAGTGAAGATGATTATAAAACAATGAAACCATTTATTTCATCATTTTTAACTTCCCATTAGAAGTTATTGTAATGGGTCTGAAAATCGAAATCAAAATGTATAACACATTTTTATGTTTCAAGGTCACTACACTATTTTTAGAAAGATGTCTGTGTGTGTGTGTGTGTGTGTACGTATGTACGTACGTGCGTATACGTATGTATCCATTTCTTTCTAAGACGAAATCTCGAGAATGAAAAATGATATCGACTACGTTAGGGTGCCAATCGACGCATATTAACGTAAATATGATCTGAAAGAAATTTTTTCAAAATCGGTTCAGCCGTTCTTTTTTCTTAACCAAATAGACTCCAAAAAAGTAGATTTTACACAATATCTCGCGAATAAAAAATTATATCGACTTCGTAAGGGTGTCAATCGAGGCGTGTTAACGTCATTTTGATCCAACATAAATTTTATAAAAATCGGTTCGGCCATTTTTTTTTTTTTTTTTAATTGTTAAAAATAAATAATAATTGTGTTTTAATGATTAAAATGATTACTTTTCTGTGTAATATCTAATTATTGTTATTAAATATTTATCAAACGGAGAAGTTCGTCGTGTGGACCTCAAGGGTCGCACTTTAGTCCTAATAAACGACCCACCTCACGGCTTGTTTATTTATTTTTTGATGTTTTGATGTAGGTAAAAATATACTATAGTTCCTTCAAAAATTAGATTTTATAATATTATTTCTACATTCTACTGTAATTCAAATTACATTTATCTGTTAGGTAACTTAAAATTTATGGAAGTCACTGTACTTTCGTTAGAGCGCAAATAGCAAAACTCCTAACTCCTCATTTATAGTATGCGCTAAATACTTTATGATAGCAACTTGTACTAAAAGCATTGCCATTTTATGTGCCGCTTACCATAAATAATGGGTATGTGACATCACTATCTGACCTCTAATTATGATTATTTGCAGAGGAAATAAACGTTTACTGTTAAATAAATATCCTTAAAGTAATTTTATTAAACTAAAATGCAAACAAGAAACATTTGACGAAACCAGAGTAGTGTTTAAGAAAACAGTTGGCGTTTTTTTTGTTAAAATTAATATTCTTATTCAAGCAAAATGTTGCTAAATAAACCTATATTATTTGTATTGTTCTTTGTTATATTATGTCTGTTTTCGATTTATGGAACTGCTGGTGGGGAACGCGTTCGGAGGGCGTTAATTTTTCGAGAAAAAAGCAAAGCTTTTGTAAGTAAAACTACATTAGTATCTATGGTTACAAGACAAAACCGCTATGTTGAATTTTTAGTGTTCGCGCAAACGAAACACATATGGAATCACTTTGGTGTCCGTTCGTAGTCCGTCCGTCTGTCACAGGCGATTTTCTCTGAAATTTGACGTAAAAATTTGGCGCAGAGATAGAGTGTGGTGGCCCAATCACAGACGTGAAGTATAAAAAGTTGATTCTGGGGGTTAAGTTCAAGGAGTGAATTGGGAAATGAAAAAAAAAACTTCTTTCAAGGGCATCGTGTAGGGTGTCAAATAAAAGCTTATTAAAGCACGAATCCAACAATATATACAGGGTGTATAAAATAAAAATAACTATTGTTTTAAAAGGTTTGGTTAATAAATGTTAAGGTTTACAATGTATACTGCCTACTTCCAGATGCGTTTAAATTTGAAGGATAACGTTTATCCATGGAATGGAATTATAGCTCAAGCGGTCGGATTTAAAGTTACTTGGGATGTACCCACCAAAATTCTTCGATCTAAAATTATAAAACGTGATGTCTCTGAGTATACTGATATATTCAAAAATAGGTAAAATAATTATGTAAAACCTCGCTAAAAAATATTGAAACAGTTTAATATTTAAATAAATTCGTCAGTGGGAGTGTGGATCACAATAGCTCAGAATCCTTGATTTTCCCTGCATTGGGAAGAGACAGAATAAGATATCTATAGAGTATTAGGTACCTTCCAAATACCTACCTATAATATAAGCTCGATAGTCCGACGCCGTGAAAACCAGCCACGTCGAATTATTTTAAGTGTCGAATTACTGGAAATACATAAAAAATGGCGAGTTTTTATTTAATTCAAGCTTTTATATAGAAGTTTTCTATTTATCTCGGTTTTTCTTTGTGTTAGCAGTCGTTCAAGCTATATTCTTCGGCTTAGCCACGTCACTTACTAGAGCACTACTATTTAAAAGATTAACTTCATATTATGTGAAATATTTTTTTAGGCCAGGTATGGAAAATTATTCCTGCATCCTAAAATACATTTGTAAATATATAAACCATGATTCTACAACATCTCGTACATTTTATAATGAAATAATTGATTTTATGTTTAGGTAAGAACTTAATTTTACGTCTAGCTTTAACTAATTAAAAACAATATAAATTTATTTAATCTCTTGTTCAGTCAAAAGCATAAACAATTTTCTAATAATATCTCTGCTACAGCGGACACTCGTTATATCCTAGTTTTTGTGTTACTAACACACATAATAGTGAAGCTCTACTCAAAAAATGGCAACAAGTAATTGAAATGTGTGTTTTATGAAGTAAAAAAAGTTATTACAAATTTTTTTGTTAGAAGCGAATCTTTTTTACTAGTGGACGTAATATTTTGTTCTCTTGACTTGGACTCCGATACTTAAATTTGCCACTTTTGTACCTCCTTTTATTGAATTGATTGTTTTTATTCCACATAATATAATTATTTCAGAGTTCTTTCAAACTTAATACGCTTCTCGAGAAAAAGACACATTAATTTAAAAATAAGCACAAGCAAAATACCCCTCATGCAGGTTTCGAAGTTACAGACATAATTTAAAATTGTAAAAATAATAAATTATTGATATGAATATTAATAGAATATCCTTTTAAGCTTTGATTCAATCTCATTTTTTTTAGATCGTTCTTAGCGTATTTCACAGCATCAAACAAAAACGGAATAAAAACGTTTAAGTCAACCTTCTTCTTTTTAGATCAGCCGATCCAGATTCTAAATTTTATGATTCGCTTTTTGACACTTGCCTGATGTTTAGCGATTATTGCAAAATCCCCGAGATACGTCTGTCATCATTTACGGATCTCTATTAATAAAATAACAAGGAAAATGTGGTGAATTGGAAATATGGTAACGGTGCGAATGGCGTCTGTTATGGCAGTAAATCGAGAAACGGACATTAATATCTGAAGTAAAAATTCTTTAGAATTCTGCATCCACAACCGTCTCAAATAATGGAATGAACGATTGCAGTCGAGCGCAGGGAATACGCGGAACGACTAAATAAGCACAGCTTTTTGCATCCGGCCGACTAATGTCACAACATCATTATTTTTGTAAATACATTATTTTGGTTGTAAATATCGTTCTAAAATAAATATAACTGTCTTTGGAGAATTGAATAATTATTATTAAAGCATAAATGATGATCTATAACCGTATTATTGAGAACAAATTCCGATAGGGCGTGCTGATAACCGTGACGGTTACTATTTTCTCAACATCAAAGACATTTTTGACAAAAAACAATAACACATAATTATGTTGGATAGCGACGTATTAAAAAAAAATATACATCAAATGTTTTCGTATAGTACTTAACCTAAGTCAAATAAAAACTTAAAAAATAGCAATGTATTTACGCAGTTTAATAATTTGTATGTGGTTGTTGTGTGTATTAGTTTTTATATTTTGCAAAAGGACATTTTCCCTGCCACAAATAGAAGGTAAAAGTGTATTTTTTTTAAATAACGCGCACGCTTGACAGCTCAACCTCAATTCAATTTATAAGGCGCATTTATAGAATCTTGGAGTATTACTTAAAATTTCTGGTAATGTTCTTGATGTTAGAAAGCTATTAATCTAGTATTAAGACTTAGCTTATATATTTTATTAAATATCCGACTTTTTAAAATATTCGGACAATCACTTAAAATACTTATTTGAGACTGTCACTGTACAAAAATTAACGGATATTTAAATGTACGTGTAACGGATATTTAAACTTTTAAAACGAAAGCACAGCAAAACATGGTAATATGTCAAACAAGGTGAAAAATTCTTCCGGGCTGATAAGCCGTGGTCAACTGGAGTTTTTCCAAACGTTTCGTCTCTAACTGTGAGAGACATCTTCAATGGCACAGTTACGGCGACGTGAACTTCTTCTTCTTTGTGTCAACGTCGAAGCTCACGTCGCCGTAACTGTGCCACTGAAGATGTCTCTCACAGTTAGAGACGAAACGTTTGGAAAAACTCCAGTTGACCACGGCTCATCAGCCCGGAAGAATTTTTCACCTTGTTTGACAATAGAAACCGGCCGTGAAAGTCTATACAATTTTATGGTAATGTGGTTTGAAAATAACGTTTAATTTTTTATAATAAAATTTATCTTTAAGGTAGATACACCACTAATATTTCCAGTTATTATTTGGTTATTCCACGTAAAGTTAACGCAGATGGTGACTTCGTAACGTTCAAGCTTCCACATTTTTATAAGCATAATTTTTCAAAACGAAGAAAACGAGAAAGTAATAATGACGCAGTAAATTTTATTTTAAATTTTAATGGAAGAAGTCATCACTTGAAACTTTATCCGAATCACGGATTTATATCGCCGAATTTAATTATAGAACGGTTTTCTCGAAATGTCGTCGACCGACAATTGCGAAGTGTCAACCCGAAACAGTGTCATTATACGGGTTATATTAATGGAATGGATCATTCTTTCGCTGCAGTTTCGGTTTGTGATGGCCTGGTAATTATCATTCTATAATTTATTATGAACAAACAGATATTTAAACGTTAGACTTTATTTATTACGGAGTTAATGGAATCAGATTCAATCCCATGATTGGTTTACCAAGGTAGTGATGAAGGTAAGCTTTCTGATCCACGGCGATAAGTTTTTTGCAGTTTTATTTGGCTCCTCTTCACGCTTAAGCTTATATTAAAATCCTAGTACAAATCACTACAATTGTAGTGATTTTAATTTATTTTTAAAATAAAGATGACTTGTTTATTTATGACAGAAACCTTCCATCTGGAGCAAAAATAGCGACTAGCGACACCGAACGAAATGTTATCAATTTATATCGCTATTTTCGTTCCAGTTGGAAGGTTTACATCGTATATTGGTATAAACCTTCCAACTGGAACGATAATGATATTCCGCAATAGAGACTTATTTAAATGCTTTTAGTCTATTATTATAGGATTTCAAGGCAATGCCGGGTAGATATGGCTAGTTCACAATAAAATTCTGGATTTGGATTATATAGTTATCCAGTAAAGTACGTACGATCGACGCGCTTCAAAAAAATATTATTTTATAGGTTGGTCATTTGTTCACTGATGACGGCCATTATTTTATCGAACCTGTCAAAGATCAAGATGCAAATAGTCAAGGTCATCATCTTCACGTGATATATAATGGTTTGAATGACGACAAAGACACATCAAGATGCGCAACAAACAGTGATTGGAAACGAAGTTGGGCTGAACAGTTTCGACGACAAATGCTTGAACGTAATTTTTCACGACGCAAAACTGAAAGCCAACACAGATATGCCGAAGTTTTAATTGTAGCTGATAAGAAGTTTTTAACATATCATAAAAATGAAAACTATGAAAGCTATATACTTACCCTCGTCAATATGGTAATTATTTTCAGGAGTTTAGTTAGTCAGTTAGATTTGGTAAAACTCGAAAATGAAGATAAAGATTGTTACTTTTTTTTACTTTGCTTTGTTTATTTTTCAGGCATCTAATTATTATCACGACTCAAGTATCGGAAATATGATAGACATAGTTTTAAAAAGAATAATTTACCTTGAACGGGAGGAGGAAGAACTTGATTTGGAGATTAATCCAAACTCAGAAAAGACTTTAGAAAGTTTTTGTAAATGGCAGGAAAAGATTAATTTGCCTGAAGAAGATGTGAATCACTATGATGTAGCTTGGTTAATAACAAGGTAAAGTTTTCCAGATTATAATTTATTTTATTTGGTATTTCCAAAGTAAAAGTTGATAAGCTTTTTATTATATTTTGTCTGTGCAGTTAGAATTTTATACAAAAAAACTTTGTATCCTACAGACATGACTTGTGCAGCATTGATGACGGTACTCCGAACTGTGGACTTTTAGGGTTAGCTTACTTAAGTGGAGTATGTGACAAAACCAAATGTTGCTCAATTAACGAAGACACTGGACTTCTGCTCGGGATTACACTGACTCATGAAATGGGTCATTTGTAAGTTATTTTTTTGCGAAGAATCTGTTTTGATTAAAAACAGAAAAGTGGTGATCCTGATGATAATGGAAGAAAACGGCTTTAAAGTGGCTTAAGGATCCATTATCATCAGGATCACCACTTTTCTGTTTTTAATCAAAACAGATTCTTCACATCTATAATATCTGGCTAATTTGATGACATCTTTCTCTTCATATTAACATGGGTTTTTTTGATTATGTGAAACAGCTCTGATGATGAAAATATAATTTTCGAAAAGTTAGCTAATAAATGCAATAAAACAGTATTTGCTTCTTATTTGGATCCTTAAGCCACTTTAAAGCCGTTTTCTTCCATTATTTTTTTGCATTGTTGGTAATAAAAAATGGTGGAACCTTAGGTGTAAAGATACGAAATGTTACAATTACCACAAAACACCAAACCATAACAAACACTCTCGACGTACGTTTCGCCAACCAAGTTGGCATCATCAGGAGATGATTAAAACTTTTAATCATCTCCTGATGATGCCAACTTGGTTGGCGAAACGTACGTCGAGAGTGTTTGTTATGGTTTGGTGTTTTGTGGTAATTGTAACATTTCGCATTGTTGGTAAATTATTCGCTAAAGATCATCTTGCTTAATTAAGAACTGTTTTGACTGAATTGCAACTTTTACGTCTTAAAACTTGTATAGTATTTTTATGGACGTTGAATGAAATTTTGAAAAAATTGCAATAAGGAATATTAAATCAATTATTATTTAAAGATTGGGTGCTTCACATGATGCTCCAGATGAATCTGAATGTACAGCCCAGACGAGAGATGGAAATTTTCATGTAATGGCACCAGCTGTGAACGTAGCAACTGTAAGATGGTCAACTTGTAGTAAAGGATTTGTCACAGCATTATTTGAGTAAGTAAAAACAGGGCCGGCACGTGCGCCTGGTCGGACAGGCGGTCGCCTTACGGCGCCATAATATATTTTTAGGGCGGCATATTTTTGTAGCAGCGAATTTTTCGTGCAGTATTCTACTTTTTAAAAATGATTATATTGTTCGAGTTTTCACCGATTCTTAGTTCTACCTTCAACCACTAGATAAAAGATGTCGCATGTCGCCCAGCCGCTCGGCGCAAATACCATAAGTTGTAAAGGGGGTATTTATAAATTTTTTTAATATGTGAGGGGGCGGCAAAAGTTGTATTCGCCTTAGGCGGCATATTTTGACGCGCCGGCCCTGAGTAAAAAAATATTAAAATAGTATATGATGCAACTAGGGTGCTAAATACGTCTTTATGCATCAGACGCAATGTTTTCAGCAATAATAGTAGGCGAGTGCGCATTTGCTAACCGCATAAGAGTACCGAAAACATCACGCCTAACGCATAAAGATTTAGCACACGCGTTGCACACTATACTTTATTCAACACATGCATGGTTTTAACCATTTAGAACTTTATTGAATACTAGCGGCCCCGTCCGGCTTCCCCGAGTGCTAAGAAAGCCCGGGTGCAATACACTACTCACTCGCTTCGCTCGTTCGCTTGAATATTATAATTACATTACTCATTCGCTTCGCTCGTTCGCTTTCTCTCTTGCTACGCTCGTTCGCTATATATATAAACCTTCCGTGAAAAATTATCTAACTGATGGTGAAAACCGCATCAAAATCCTTTGCGTTGTTTAGGAGGAGTTAGCGGTTATACAGACAGACAAAAGACAGACAGACAGACAGACGCGGAAAGCGACTTCATTTTATACTATGTAGGGATGTCGAACACCGTAGGTTCACTGACTGCAGTACATAATCATATTAAAACATTGGCCTTGATACCATATTTCATTAGGTATAGCATCGAAAATCGGTACATAATGGTTCATTATGTAACGGGTTTTTCAAGTGTTTTTCATTATAGCGTTGAAAAGCGTTTCATAATGGATCATAACGAAAAAACATTAAAAGTGTGCATGTGTTGAATAAAAACTTTTACCAGAAAATGTCAGTATTGACTCTATTCAAAAAAAAATTTCAGTGATAAAAATTGAGAATAGCCTTAAGAAAAACGAACTCTTCATTATTGCTTGTAATTTTTTTCATTTGCAGTTTTGACCTTGGAGAATGTTTGAATAATGAACCAACAGTCGCTAAATACAAGATACCAGATGTACTCCCTGGGGTAATGTATGATGCCAGTTTCCAATGTAAATCAATGTCGACAAGTATGCCATTTGGATGTTCACAGTTGATGACGTGTGCTAAACTCGCGTGCAAACAATCTTCAGAAGCAAAATCATGTTCGGTTTACAGCTCCCCACCATTCGATGGCACAAGTTGTGGAGAAAACAAAGTAATATAGATTTTTTTCCCTTATAGATGCAATTGTCACCCGTCAGAATTAATTAATATTTTAAATGCATTTAATAATTTTAATATGTGCATAGAGAACATGCATATCTCCCCGTGGGCTCCTATAGCCTCCATTCTTCAATTACCTTTAGTTTGTTATTATTAATATGGACTTTGAATAATTACAATTTTGCACATGCCGCTACACTATGGGCCGTATTCATAAAGAGTCAATAACTAATTTAACAGGTAGATCACACTGATAAACTATTTAATGGTCCGATTTGGTATTCACAAACACCATTTAGGGTTATCGAACGTTTAAATCGTCCGATAAGTTACAGGTAGAAATATCCTTCTGTTAAATCATTTATTGATAGATTTAACAAGGAAAGAAATACTTTAATACATTATTCCGTTTCATTTTAACAATAAATTCAACATGGCTGCTAGTATTTGGATAGAGACGTCATGTTGACAGTTTATCATTCAGGCTCGGAATTTATTCGAATAATTGACAGCAATCTTTTTCAGAACATTGATGCAATTTTAACATCACTTTTTTACTCATTAGCTTAATGATGCTGTTAAATTAGTATATATTTTTATTTTAACAAGTGGTGCTATAAAAAAGAATGTGTGGTGATCGGAGAGAGACCAGCGGCAATTAACGGCGGCTGGGGCCAATGGAGTTCATGGAGCGAATGTTCAAGAACTTGCGGTGGCGGGGTGTCGGAACAAAGCCGTGATTGTGATAATCCCAAGCCGGAGAACAAAGGACATTACTGTACAGGCGAACGCAAGAGATTCTCCATGTGCAATACCAATGTAAATCAATAGCAAATCTATAAACAGCACTTTTGAATAGATTTCGTTTTTTAAGGATATCATTCTCTAAGGTTATCTGACCCACCAATTCATATTTTTCATTTATTATTTTCGGTAATTTTTCCTATATTCTCAGACAGATTTTTTTAACTCTATTTTGTCTCTAGATAAATTATATATTTAAATTGCATTACAAAACGGTTGTTAACCTTCTAGCAACGGTTTGGGTCACGCAGTAGTGTATGACAGTACTTCTTCTAATGATAAATCAACAGTGCATTTTTACATTTGACTGATTTGACACTAAAATATTACTTTTTTGCTACAATGAAAAGAGACCGCACTGTCGATCACATTTTCCTCGTATTTAATAGGTTTTGCGACGCATTTTATAAAACCTACAAATTCCAATAGGTAATGATAAATTGTGATATATATTTTTCTTGATATTTATGGTTTACGCGTAAGTATTCTGATAAAATACCAGCTTTTTGAAAATACGAAACGATAACTACTTTCCTTCCGACTTCATTCCCAGAAAAATTTAACGTTTAACCTTAATCACGGACGTAAAAAAAGTTAGTCCTCCTACAATCTACATATTTATTTCCGCCGGGGTAAAAATTAAAAAATTCTTATAATTCCTAGTTCTGAAATTTTAATTTGAGGAAATCGGGTTTATGATAAATATAATATGTAAGACTGTAACGCCATATAAATAACGGCGTGCGTATTAACAATTCCTATTCTCAAGCTTGAGGAGTTATTAATATTTTATGTTATAGCGAGTCGCTCAAAAGTAATTCGTCTATTTGTATATAGTATTGAAATAGTAAAATACCAAAAACTGTTATTTTTTATTTGCGTTAACAACCCATTACTGCTACAATTCAATAGTTGTTCTCCAAATTTAATTAAAGCTATATTTTATATCTGTGTCCCAAATGTATGCATTCATAATTATTGTAATTAAATTTTTTAGTTTAACTCAACACATTATTGGTCTCCGCTTTGCTTTCCGTTAAATTCAGTTTCATTTTTCAGGAATGCCCATTTGGATCAAAACCTTTCAGAGCGGTTCAGTGTGAAGCACAAAATAAGCCCGGTGAAACATACACACCCTACAACCCGCGAAATGAAAGTAAATATAGCATTACAGTAGAATCTCAATTATCTGTGTTCGGCTGACAGCGAAACACGGATAAATTAAAAAACACGGATGTCGAGAATGAGCCATTTTCCTGAGAGTAGTTCCTTCAATTATCCACGAGTGGCAGCACTTGTGGTAGGTACAAACATTATTTATTCCCCTTTTATATCGTGTCATTTTAGTAGTATAACTTAGATATTTAATTAATTTAATAACAATAATAATTCAATAATTAAGTTATACCACTAAAATGGGGAATAAATAATGTTTATACCTACCACAAGTGCTGCCTCTAGTGGATAATTGAAAGAACTACTCTTAGGAAAATGGCTGATTGTCTTGAAACCATGAAAATACAGCTTTAAAGTACAATTATCGTATTCATATTAGTTTATTGTATGCACTATACAATTATTTAGTGCATACATAATCCGCTAGTTTTATTTGTTTCTTGGAATTCATTTGATTGTTTATAATATACAGGGTGGTGAACGTAACTGCTGCACATAGGGATTTAATCCGTAAAATCAAATTTTCACGATTTCCTGTTTCCCTAATTATTTTTGGAAAAATATCTTCAAATAATAGCTTTAGAACATAAAATTCTGCATCTAAATCATTAAACAAAATTAATTTTGCATGCTTTGTAACGGCAGAAATTTGATATGAAAATGTCAAAATTACCTCAAAAACAGATAGCGATAGCCATGGAACTTGAACAAAATGATCAGAAATTATTCCGACAGCTAAAACGTCATCATTTTGTTCAAGTTCCATGGCTATCGCTATCTGTTTTTGAGGTAATTTTGACATTTTCATATCAAATTTCGGCTGTTACAAAGCATGCAAAATTAATTTTGTTTAATGCTGAATTTTATGTTCTAAAACTATTATTTGAAGATATTTTTCCTAAAATAATAAGGGAAGCAGGAAATCGCGAAAGTTTGATTTTACGGGTTAAATCCCTATGTGCAGCAGTTACGTTCACCACCCTGTATAACTGTTTTCCTGGCTTCCAGATGAGAAATACGGTTGATTATTATGACATCATCTTCAATTCCTAGATAAGAAACTTAATTGCGCACTGTCAGAATTTTGGCATGAAATACCTGTGCCAAAACTCAGTCGCATGGATACTAAACTTACGAACTTACACGAATAATCAGCCAACCAGTTAAGTCGCGCACGGATAACCGAGGTTCTACTGAACTATTTAATATTATCGGGATTCGGGAGACGGGAACCATAATAGCTCTGCGTGATACATTTGCATAATGTGCCATAGGAATATCAATGAGTAATTATATTGGACTAATGACATCATTAGATTAATATTGCCAATTCATTGGTTTATTTTTGCACTGGCAATTCTGGGTAGATCCGAGGTCGACCATAATTCTTTAAGACCTAAACGGGACGAGGAGAAGGAATGTGAAAAAGTTTAAGCACAGCAACAGATAATTGCAACAAACATTCTTGGTTTCTCTCATGTTGAGAATTCCATTATCAGATGGAAAAATTAACAGTTTTGTGGTGCATCTGTTACTGATAACCACTCACCAATTCTTGGCATTTGATAATCAAATGCCGAGAATTGTGTAAATGTGTGTCAATCAAATTTTGATTGACACACATTTACTGATAGTTACATGAATGAGTAACTATCTGCGATGAGGGCTGTAATGTATAAATATTTAAACATACCTAGGTACCTATTTTAAACTGTTTTTAACGGGAAACAAAATTATATTTTGATTAAAACGACGGAACAGCCAGAACATAGCAAAAAACGGTACAGTATGTTCACTGTTCAGCCTAGCTCTGGAACTAAGTAAGTAAAAATGTCCGTCCTATCAGACGATGACAGTGAATGGACATGACATCAATAACATATTATATTAAGCTGAATGCAAAAGTCGCTTGGGAAATGATCTGAATCAATCTCAAGTAAACTGCGCTCTTTCTATTAGCAAGTTCCGTTTTTGTTTGACATTAAATGATTTTTGTCATCCTTTTTTATTTCATTTATTTAAGATTGTTCTAATCTGATTTCTTTTATAAAAGCTAATTGAACAATATAACTAAGCTGAAGATCCGTTATTCGTGATTTGTTTCAGATGCTCCGTGTAAATTATTTTGTTTACAGCAAGAATCGGGTATGTATCATTCTTTTAAAACTCAAGATGGAACCCCGTGCAAACCAGGAACAAAAGACGTGTGCTTTAAAGGGCATTGCAAAGTAATTATATACTGATTATTTTTTGGGTAAAAGTAATAAAATAAAATGAATAATAAAATAATAAGCTTCGGTGGATTATATAACAATCAATTCGCAAGTGTGGAGAAATTTTGAAATTGTAGTTGCTGGGAAAAATAACTGACGTCATCAGGACTCGAATCTATGACTGCCGACAGTAAGGCAATCGATTCTTCCGGACAATCAGTTTTTCCCAGAATCTTTTCAATTCCTTTATAAGAAATAAAAAATATAGAAGTGCGTTTTTGGGAAGCAATTTTTTTTCTACAAGTGAATTAGTATATAATAGTCAGCTTTAAAAGAATCCATGATGAGGTTTTGAGATATATTTAATGATAGAAAATGTATTATTCTGACTAGGGCTTTAATCCGGGTAGGTACCAATATTTTAGTTCCGATATTTTCGGGAATAGAGATAAAAGTCCCGGTTTCGGAATTAGGATTAATTTGGGATCGGGACTTTCTTTGTAATGAAATTGACCGTTTTTTTCGATCATTGCTTGTTAACAAAATATTGTTAGTTTCCCGCGGCAACCTCAACGCTCCGCGCGACGCGTAAATTATAGAGTCGTAAATTCAAATATTGTTTATCGATTATGTATTTACGAATCTCGATCCCGATGTGAGTCTCGGTATTACATAAATGTAACCCCGATCCCGAAGCACGCTTAAAATCAGTCGAAATCTCGAATATTCAGGATTGGAAGGCCTAATTCTGACAAAATATGTATTTGATTTAATGATGCAGAGAATAGGATGTGACTGGAAGTTCAATTCCGAAGCAGTTGAAGATATTTGTGGAGTGTGTCAAGGCGATGGAACAAATTGTAAACTCCATAGTTCCACCTACAGCAAAGTTCCTCGACGATTGGGTAATATTATGGATTATGTATTTATTATAATATGGAAAATTATGTACAGAATTTTCGTTTGGGTAGGTGAAAAATTCGACAACATATTCAGCAGCCGGCAATTGCTTCCTGCTCGTCCACACGGCATCAACTTTTGAGGACGTAAAGTCGGAAGTATGTACCGATATCTTCCAGATTGTCAGAGCTGTTGGAAAAAGGCGTCACATAGGGTCGATTTTCATAGACATGTTATGTGTGGACGTACGATTTATTTTGTACGTGCGGACGAGAAAACGTATACGAACTTTTATCTGCACAGAAGTCTCTGCAGACAAAAGTCGATGTCGTGTGGATTGGTCTTTAGAGTTGCAGATCGCAGCACTTTATTGGAAACATCGAATTTCGTATATTATTTGAAATTGCAACTATGTATACCAATTTCGTTGTTTGTTATAGGTAGTCATAAAAAATACCAACATAAATTTATTTTAATGTTTTATACAGGATATTCTATAATGTAATCTATAAACTTTTTTTTATTTTTCTTTGAAATGACATTTTTCAAAGTTAGAAATAGGTAATAACTTTTTTCGATAATTGTTTCTTCCCTAGTTTTATTTTTTGAGGTCCGCAGAAACTAAGGAACCCTTATTAAGTTTCGTCATGTCTGTCTGTCCGTATATCGCAGCCTTGTAATTCTTTCAGCTTTTCATCTTTTGCAATAAAATTTTGCAAGTAATATGCTTTTTATTAGGTAAAAATGAAGTAGATTTTATTGTAAATGCACAGAAATAAATTAAAAATTTAAAGTTTTATTTTTTTTAATTTTTGTTACGTGTAAAATTTTTATTGCTACCAAAATATTACATTCATAAATTTTTAAGGACGCCAAGAAGTTGTCGTCATACCATCGGGTGCTAAACGAATTCACATTGAAGAACTCAGTATTTCAACCAACATTATAATTATAGCTGACGCTAATAAGAAGTATTTACTTAACAGTGAAAGGTACAAGTTTTCTAATTATGAAATATTATACCTCAGTTTTTATATCATCACATCAATATTTTAAAAATGAATTGTAAGTACCTAGATGCTTTTTGAGGAATATGAGATTTTAATTTTCTGTGCAGATTTCTTAAAAATGATACGAGGTCTCTTCGGAAATAGTTATGTGCTGGCAGATGGAATCATGGAAGAACAATCTTTACCAAATTTTATAAATTTTAAAGTGTCGCCATTTCTTGATAGAACTTATTGACTGAAACGCTTGAAATCTAGCCGTTATTACATTTATAATTCTTTTAAGAAATATATGTTTTCATAAAAATTAATAAACAAACACTTGAAAAATTCTACACATTTATTCATCTCAACGATCGTTTCGGGCATCAGGAGTTTACTTTACGTTGAGATGAATAAATGTGTAGAATTTTTTAAGTGTTTGTTTATTAATTTTTATTCAATCATGTTCTACCAAGTGCCTAGCGATAATTCTATAGAATTTATATATGTTTGCAGTTTAGAAGAACAAGACAAAGAATTCATTCTGGCAGGCGCGGACACTGTTTATATCCATCCAGCCGACAATCAAGAAGATTTATATATCCACGATCCTATAAACGAGCCCATAACATTTTATGTACGTAAATAAATAAATATTTTCCTTTTCACCAGATATTCAAATGAAATAACCATAAAAATAAAATTGAAGTTCCGTCTATCTGTTCATTATATTAAAACGGATGTATCTATTCTCACGAAATTTGAAACATATCTCATTGTCGAAGTCGAAACAACTTAGAACTTAGGGCCTTGTCCCACCAAAGAGGAGCAACAGCGAGGCGACAGCAACACGATGTCGCCAGCGTGTATCTTTCGTGTTTAACCCATGGTTTATATACACCGTATACCCACCAACGCTTCGGCAAAGAAACATCCAAGCTTCTTGTCGCCGAGCGACTCGACATGTCAGTTTTGAAGCAACATTCAAGCTGTGTGTTGCTGTGGTACATTGCAATTTCACTTGATAACATTGTTACTGAACTGATGTAGAAAACACGTTGCTTTGGTGCATCTTTGGTGGGACTACTCCATGTCGCCTGCTTGTGTCATGTCGAAATCGTGTCGCTGACGCATCGCTGTTGCTCCTCGTTGGTGGGACAAGAACCTTAGTCTTATTCGATTTCGATTTGTTTTTGGGGACGACGTATCCTGTATGAAGAACAAATATTTCATGACAGAATAATATTGTTATTTCACGTATTTTTGTAAAAATGAGCTTTCGGACGTGTGTTCAATGTTTATTTTTTGTTCTAAACTACCGATTGATAAGTATAAAGTAAACCAGCCTTTTTATAATCAGAGATTCAATGATGCTGTTATAGGATTGGGCTCTGATGTACTGAGCCATGTTTTTAAGTTTCCTATTTGGATTATTTTTTCGTCTGGACATCTGTGGGAACTTAGGTATAAAGTGTTCGTGAAATTAACACAGAAACTAACTTACATTTTTCTCTACACTTTTTCATGTTTTGGGGTTGTAGCATATCGGAACTCCATAGAGTCTTCTTAATGCAGAAAAAAGCCATAAGGATTATTTTCAATCTTGGATATCGTAACAGCTGCAAAGATTATTTTATAAAACATAAAATTTTAACTGCTCCGTCTATCTACATTTTTTACTCGCTTTGTCACATTTGGAAATATTTTTGGAAATACTCCACTCACAGTACACTGCATAGTTATCAGACACGTAATAACAACCTGATTTTACTCCCTAAACCGAACTTAAGTCTCTTTTGCAATAGCCCAGACTATTCAGCTTTAAAATTTTTCAACAGTCTTCCTGCTGAGCTGAAGTCACTTCCTTTCCCTAAATTTAAAAGAGAGTTAAAGACTCTTCTAATTAAAACATGTTTGTATTCAGTTAATGAATTTTATTCAATTAATTATAATTATTAAATATTTTTGTACGACGAATCCTGCTCACTGCTATATTGGACAATAAATAAAAAAAAATGAATTAAAAATTAAAACGTAAAAGATGAAAATAAAGATAATGTATTAAAGAATTAAGTATAATAAAACATTGTTTTCACTATTTAGGTAATGTTTTTTATTATTGAAAATGTGGGATACAAATACAGCTACATCACAATGAACGCTCCAACAGCTTACCAGCCCAGTTATCAGTGGGAACACTTAGATTGGAAGGAATGTAATGTCCGTTGTGGAGGTGGAACCGAAATATCGGAGCCATCTTGTGTTGAAAAGCGGGCCGGAAAAGTCGATACCAAGTACTGTGATCAGAAAACTAAACCGGAACCTATGTCCAGAAGTTGCAATGCGGTTCCTTGTCTTACTAAGTAAACAGTAGAATTACGATGTTTTTTAGTAACGTAACAAATTATTACTAGTAGTAAAAATATATGAGCACTGTGGTTGGAATAAAAACAAAAAAAAGGTAGTTACTTCTTACCACAACAGTTTTATTGATGAATGTACATTTCGAAAGCTATGCTTTCATCTTCAGCAAACACTATACATCTATGTATAGTGTACATCCATCAATAAATGTACATTCATCAATAAAACTGTTGTGGTAAGAAGTAACTACTTTTTTTTTGTTATTACTAGTAGGTAGTTAAAAATATCAATTACTTTGGAATACATTGTTCCTCATACTTATTATCACTAGCATTTTATCGTAGATGGTGCATTGAAGAGCCTACCATTTGAAGTAGAAATTGTAACAATCACCATTCATATCCTGTTATTTGTCCCTAAATTTCTACTCTTTACATATACAGGGTGGAGCTTTAACATTGAATATTTTGACAAAATATTCTCCTCGTCGTTGTGGTTCTGAAAAATATAAAAAACATCTCACTCGTTTCCTAAGTAAGATACAGGGTGTCGAAGTTTATATGTCGATTGTTCTCAGATCAACCCACTGTTAAATTATTCAGTACCCAAATTCTAGCAAGTAGCACTTACAATCAGACTAATTTATTGATTGTAGTGATGGGAGTATTCGAATGCTAGAATCGAGAAGTATCCGATTCTCATAAGTTCTCGGTGTTCTCGAAAACTTTTTTGAAAGTATTCGAATACCGAGTTCTCGTAAGAAGAATTGAAATTGACGGATTTGCTCGATGCAAATTGCAAATGAACTGCAATCGAAGATTCGGCGTTCTCGGTTCTCGATTCCGGCACTCATCCAGTCAAAGTCAAACTATTCCCTCCACATATAAACACACACGTAACACGACTATCCTAGTAAAGCCGGTTCTCACGGGGCGATTTTAATTGATCAACTTTAGTTGATCAACTAAAATCGAATGAAAATGAGCGTGAGAACCTATATTTCAACTTTTGTTGATCAATTTTAGTCGGTTCCACAAAAGTTGGACTGAGTCTAACTTTATCGTTCAAGTATGAGTTATATTCAACTTCAAACTAGTTGAAACTGCTATTTGAAACATGATTGAAGCGTGTGAACTGCGAACTATTGTATTGTCAGTCAACTTCAGTTCATTCGTCTGTCAATATGAGTACTGTCATTTGTCAATGTCTGGTGTTCCGAAGTGTTATATTATTATTTATAATAATGAAGTGGTCAGAAAAATTAACATTAAATTTCTTAGAGTTGTATCAAAAACACGATTGTTTGTGGAATCACAAATTAGACTCATACAGAAATAAAGATTGCCGAGAAAATGCATTACATATTATAAAGAGTGAAATGAGGTTAGAAGACCTGTCTATAGCGGAAATTAAAAATAAAATTAAATTTGATATCTTCTCGAAATCCACCGTCTAACCCAAAAACGACGTTTTTTGCGTTGTTTCGTTATTTTCATTAAATTTTTTTTTAGTTCGTCCCTTAAAGTGGCTATTATTCTTAGACCTGCATGGAAAACTGCATTTGGCGCCATTTTGAAGTTGAAACAGTCAATCAATTTTCATTGAAACGTGGGAACGAAAAGTTGTTCAATTTAAGTTCAATTTTAGTTGATCAACTAAAGTTGATCAACTAAAATCGCCCCGTGAGAACCGGCCTTTATTCATAATATTCTCGGTTCTCGGATACTCATTCGATTCTTAAAAGTATTCGAATACCGGGTTTTCGATTCTTAAAAGAATACGATTCTGCCCATCACTAATTGATGGCCTTCTTTGTAATCTAGATGGCGAACTGGTGTTTGGAGCCGATGCAACGGTTGCCGGTTCCATATTGGTTTCCGCAAGAGAGCTGTAGAGTGCGTCCGGGATTCACAGACAAACCTTGGAGACGACGTTGTATTGGAATGGTCGCAGTGTAACATTGAAAACAGACCTACAATCGGTCAACTGTGCATATCGAATCGACCGTGTAGTAAAACAGTGTCTCGAAAATCTGTAGTCATCAGCCCGGAAGACACAAACAATCTTTGGCATCAGGTTCGATACCCTGAACTGTCTCGACGATCACAAGTAAGCCATGTGTCATATGAGGGGTGTATTTGAAGGAGTAGGGAACATTTCTTTCTCGATTGTTTGATTTTTTTTCAAACTCTGTAGATTATTTGTAAGGTTCAGTGCCTCAATAGGAAAAAAACGTCCGTTCGTATGTCCAGGGCCGGCACGTGCGCCTGGTCGGACAGGCGATCGCCTTACGGCGCCATATTTTTAGGGCGGCATATTTTTGTAGCAGCGAATTTTTCGTGCGGTATTCTACTTTTTAAAAATGATTATATTGTTCGAGTTTTCACCGATTCTTAGCTCTACCTTCTACTACTAGATAAAAGATGTCGCATGTCACCCAGCCGCTTTTATTTATTAAGTAAATAAAATATATCATCGGTTTATTAATTTTTTTAATATGTGGGGGGGGAGGCAAAAGTTGTATTCGCCTTAGGCGGCATATTTTGACGCGCCGGCCCTGCGTATGTCTGTCACAGTCGAATTTCTCCGCTCTAAATAAAGGTATCAAATTGAAATTTGGCATATTTATAAAGTTGAAGAACTCTATGATATAGAGAGATGGTGATCCGTAGATGATGTAGAAATTAGGAGAGAAAAAACTCAGTGGCAAAAGGATCAAATAAAATTTGCAATTCTGATGATTAAATTTGCATTTATAAGCTTACGTTTCGGTGAGGATGGTGCAATGAGCACCGAACGTAAGCTTATAAATGCAAATTTAATCATCAGTATTGCAAATTTTATTTGATCCTTTTGCCACTGAGTTTTTTCTCTCCTAATTTCTATACTTATAAAGCTTACTAGCCTGCATATATTCCAATAATCAGAACCTAAAAACTATTTCCCCATAAATTGGGAGGGGCGATTGACACCCCAAAATTTACCGTGAACCTCATTTTGCTAATTTTCTCATTGTCTTAATTATCTTTTCAGACCTATCCCTACAGTAATTCGGAATTTATGGAAGAGCAAGCAGTGACCCGGAAAAGGAAAAATATTGACCAAGCAAAACAGTGCCAAAATCAAGTGATGAAAAATTTTGGCCATATAGTGAAAGATTATCATTTCACGAAAGATGACAAGCCTGATATAACAAAGATTTCGATTAAAAAATTACCTTTATCAGATTCTGCTTTCGAAAAGTTAGGTGATATTTTACCGATAGGAAATCAGATCGGTGACAAAAAACCGTATCCTGAGAGCTGAAAATATATTAAAGAAAAATGATATATAGACAATAAAGAAAATCATCAAAAATTGAAGCTTTAAAAGATTGTATTTTCTGTTGTCTATCAAGTATCAGTTAGTGTATGAATTAATAATTGTTTTTACCTTTATTACGTTTGTTTCTAATTTAAATTCTGATTCTGTAATACTACACACGATTTAAAATACAATTGATTTATTTATGACAATGTACAACAATTATTTATTATTTATCAGCTTTTTCCTACGCCTTCGCATGCATGAATGTTGATTTTACCCACAGAGTCGCTAACCGTCAATATTAATTGTATATACTACTTCATCAAAATCCGTCATGTTTTCAAGTGATGCCGATACAAATGAATAAGCAGGCAAACAACATTTCTAGAAACGCGCGCTTCCGTCTAGGTATCGGACAAAATATCCGAAAAAGAAATTTATAGAGGTTCCGTTACTACTTTATAAATATACAGTAGCTAGCGGCCCGGTTCGGTTTCGCCCGGGTGCGATGAATTTATGATTTATAGCGGACCCGGGTGGCATGAAATTATGATTTAATAGCGGTCACGTATATGTAGTATATTGTTAATTTTTTATCCTCCCGCGAGAATCTCCCCCCTGCGTAGCTTTCTATTAATGAAAGATTTTTTAGAATCGGCTTAGTATAGTTCCAGAGATAAGAATTTATGATTTATTACCCCCCCCCTCCGCGAGAATCAAAATAACATATTGCGTATATCACTCAGGGATACTGTAGCTTTCTATTAGTGAAAGAATTTTTAGAATCGGTTCAGTAGTTTCTGAGATTACTTTTTCCAGTCGGGCGAACCGGACCGATCAATTATTATTATAGCCAATGTCTTAAAGCAAAGAATCACCTATCGGCCAGTGAAAAAAATTTGGAATTCGGTTCACTGAGACCATTTTTTTCACTCGGGCGAAGCCGGATTTTTTTTCGAGACAAAAGGTAGCTTATGTCCTTCCTCAGGATGTAATTTATCTCCTTACCAAATATTATCGAAATCTGTTTAGTGGTTTAGGCGTGAAAAGGTAACAGATAGACAGACAGACAGACAGAGTTACTTTCACATTGATAATATTAGTAAGGATGTTTGGATAATCCGAACCCCCTATAATCCGTTATTGATTCAAGTTCATAACTCGCATCGGTCGGCTACTACTCATAGCATTTTGATTATAGGTACTGCATGTTCAAAAATTGAATGATTATTGATTTTATCAGAAATTTACAAACTATTCAAAAAATCAAATATATCATTATTAATATTTCATGATTTTACAATGTGAAGGAATTTTTACGCTGTATCGTTACACCTGTCGAAATTTTAAGTTTCTAGCTCTCACCTTAACGATTTGTAAGATATGAACATTTTGTCAAAAAACTCCTACACCCGCTTTTGATCCCCTTAGAGATTGAATTTCGAGAAATCCCTTTTTAGCGGATACTTACGTCACAAAAGGAACCTTCTGTCCAAATTTCAAGTTTATGCTTCAGCGGTTTCACCTGGGCGTTGATGTATCTGTCAGTCAGAACATGTTATAATTTGAAAAAGTAATAATTCGTATTTCCAATACAACCTTTTTGATGTGAAACATCTTATGTCGGGCTGTGAAATGCCGCGTGAGGGGAAATATGCAACGAAATGTTTGGTCCACTCCTTCGCTGCTGTTCTCCCCACCACTGCGGCACTCTCTCTCTCTCTCTTGGCTCAGGTGTGCACTGTAACACACGCGGTGTTACAGTGCAGTATATAGGATTACGTCAACATAACAGTTAGTTGCTGCTTTTGAAAAAATATATACTACTACATAGAGAATACCACCGAGTTCAATAACGTTTTCTTTGTTTCGTTTAGATTCGCATTCGCTATAAGTACATTTGTTATAACCCTATTTTTAAATATAAAATTATTCAACTTTATTGTCGCAGCTCCAGTAAAATAATTTAACACTCAAAACGTATATTCAAATCAGCAAGTACCATACGATGTGTCCAGAAAAAACAGTGCAACAATAAATTATTGAAAAAGAAAATGTGAATAAAAATACACCTCATAGAGATTACAGTTATTAACAACCGTACTCAATACGAGCTATTCCTGCCGGAAAAACACAATAAACAAATAATAAAATGGCTACTGGCGACTAATAGACAATTAGTATACATCCTTCTTTATTTGTGATACTTTGGGGGTTGATGGCTGAATGTTGTTACTGACCATGGCGTGAGATTTGCGATATTTTGTTGATAGGGAGGAGTTGGTCCTTTTGGGATGCAAAACCAGATCTTGATCTGAGGTGGTGTGTGCGTGACTGTGTAGTTGTTGGATGAGCGTCAGCGTGCAGATGGAAAAATTGTGTTTTAAAGACCACCAACAGCTAAGGTTATTTGGGCCTAGCACCAATTCATATTTTCAATTCATTATTTTTTTAATATTAAATTGAAAATCCAATTGACACTTTTACCAGCTCTCGGGCTAGACTTGTAATAGAGGAACCATAGCAACACCATGTAAACAACAGCATTGCTACACTCTCGGCCATTCTCAAGCCCTGCATGCTGATGGAATGTTGTAAAGGAGTGATGAGAATTAGATGATGTATTGGGGTATGCGTGAATAGGTGTTCTTATTGTGATTGTTGGAGAAAAAAAATATTTATAAGTGAATGAAGGAGTTGTGTGAATGGTGTTAAAAGTTGTGATTGATGGCATACTTGTGGAGAATAAGATTGGATATCCAGTAAAATAGAATGAGTGTTTCGTAATTTTTCTCCCGACACAGAGTTTTTACTCCAATGGAATAGTGTTGTTTTGAATATTATTTTTGTGGACTACAAAATATTACAGAATAAATTGCTACATGATGTGTATTGTGTAATAATATAATTCGGAATAAATTTCTTATTATTATATTAGTTTTTGAACACAATGTAAATCTTACACAAGATGACATAGAAATGTTCTTTAAGCCAATTTATTTATTAGTAGACATTCTTTTAGTTATTTAAACTTAACGTATTACCTGTTTGTACATAATAAAGTTTAATGCTTTTTTACAGTTTTATTAGTAGCTTTCATTTGTTATAAAATGACAGAAGGTAAGAAAACAACTCTTTTTTTTCATTCCGTTTATTGAAGTATACTTAATGTATTAAACAAACAATTTTTCAATATTTTTATTTTCTCTTAAGCTACACGACACTTTCGAATGATCGTTAAATAAAGCAAATGATTATGGTTGTACATCGGTTGTGCAAAATTTAAACATTGTATTGTATCTCAAATCGTTGTTATTATATTTTATTCTCTAATATTTACATAAAAAATTACAAATTTCTAAAAAGAGGATTACCTGTCCAATTTGGCAAGGCCTGTGCTAGTGCAGACCGATATATTGGTTTATTTATTTATTGTAGATTATAGACGCGTCGACATCTAAGGTCATTAGCGTCCCGATATATTGGTAAATGCTTTTTTGATGACGAGGTAAAACGTCATAACGAAACGTTTGCGTAGAAGAGGACAGTGTGATCCAGTGGTTAACGTCGCAGCCTCAGGATCAGACTGTCGTGGGTTCAAATCCCACCTCCGCTCATGGATGTTTTGTGTTGTCATTTAGTTTTAAGCGAGTTGTTATTTAATGTAATCAAGTCTATAATTTACAATAAATAAATAAGTTTGCGTAGAAATCGTGATTCAAACACTATCGTACCTCTTACTTAAGTAATTTCGCCAAAGGTTAAATAATGATCAAAATTATTATAAAGAAGCACAAACCCATCGTGTTGGTTGACATTTTGTATTGTATTGTGTAATGTGTAACGATTGAAAAACAATCACGACTAGTGTTGCCGTCCTAGACAAGACAAGACAAGACAAGACAAGACTTTCAAAGTCTTGTCTTGTCTTGTTTTGAAATATCAAGACTTCACTAAGTCTAAGTCTAGATTAAAAAACTCTTGTCTTGTCTTGAAAATTTCTAGACAAGACTTCTGTAAGTCTTGTCTTGCAAATCTAGACAAGACAAGACAAGAGTCTAGAAAGTCTAGATCTAGACGGCAACACTAATCACGACTGTGATCATCCGTAGTTGCAAAAACAGGTGCCTATCGATATGAAGATGGAAGTCGGTACGTGGGAGAATGGAGTCCACGCGGTCAAAAGCAAGGCCTGGGTCACTTGGAACTGACTGATGGAACCAGATATGATGGAGGTTTTTCAAACGGCCTGTGTTCCGGTCTGGGAGTTATGTGTTTTTCGGACGGAGCAAAGTACGAACATTGTTATAATTGGTTTTGAATTTCGATTTTAAGTACTAGAAAAACGTAATTTAAATAATAAAACTGTCCTGGCTAATTCGCGTTAATGGATTATTGAGGAGGCCACTGCACTAGAGAATATAATGAGGTCATTGCACTATCTCACTTAGGTCCGGGTCCCTGAACTATCATGTTACTTCTATTCGTAGAAAATGATTAGAATAAAACATGGTTTATCTTTGCGAATATCCTTAATTGTCCTAATAATATTATTATACTACTTTTGTTTTAAACAAACAAAAAATACAAAATTTTGCAGTGAATCAGCTAGACGATGTTTACGTAAAGATTTATATTGACGATTTAAGATTTTCACTTATTTGATTATATCATTTACAGATATGAAGGTGAATTTATGCAAGGCTGGTTTCATGGTCATGGCGTCTTCTGGCGTGCAGACGGAATGAAATATGAAGGCGAATTTCGTGGAGGTCGAATTTGGGGATTAGGTAAAATCAATTTCGCAAACTTTTATCAACTCCAGTTTTTGCGTAAGGTTCTAAATAACTCACTTTTTTGGTTTATTTTTATTTCTGAAATTCATCATTTCACTTTGGAGACACCTGTGTAAATTTATATATAATTTCAGGAATCTTGGAAATGTTTTTATCCAATTTTCGTTTGTTTTTTTCTTCAGGTTTAATAACATTCAACGATGACAGCCATGGGTTTCCTCGAAACGAAGGATTTTTTCAAGACTGCCGTTTGGTGCGCAAAAAGCGCTGTCCAGATATTGTTCAGTGCGCCCAAAAAGTTGCAATGATGGCAAGAGCACAATGTGATGGTTCTTTTTAATATTGTAGTCTCATTTATTCAGAATTATTTGGTTATACCTACTTAAATTCTTTAACTGTTGTAAATTTTCAACTTTTTAACGTAGTGTTAGATTCCGTATTATCGAGAAAAATCTAAACAATTTTCCTATACCTATCGAGTTTTTCATAATTTTTTCAATATCTTCAGATCAATTTTTTAGCCCTATTTGTGCAACATTTAAGTTAAATTTCAAAACGGCTTACTAACCCTGCATTAGGTGTTTGGATCACCAAGTAGTTTTTTTTTCTCCTTCGATTTGCCTACTTTATTGTGTTACGAACTATGTATAAAAGTGAGAAAAAAAACAGAAAATGCTAAGAAAAAGACGAAGAGGATTTCTTGTGCAGTGCTGTGAGAAAAATACTGTGGTTATCCATGACAGATCTTGAACTATTCTTTAATGCGTTAATGCGTAAATAGTCCTTAATATAATGACTGCAGCTAAGTAACAAAAAGTGTTAGAGGAAAATTCTAAAATAATTGTATTGATTATTGATATTTAGTCATATGATGCAAATTTAATTATTTGTTGTGTGTATACGTGTTTATTTTGCTTTTCACGATTTTTATTTTTAGCAGGACCTCGACAATCGTTGGAAGACTTCATTTTAAAATATAATATGGGATATAGAAATATGGGAAATATATTTTTAGAACGATTGGTTTCTGAGATGCAGAGTGTTCAGTTTGAAAATTTGTCTTAGCATGAATACATACTATGGAGGACACCCTTCATAAATACAACCTTGAGTTAATTTATTTCATAGTAACGAATCAAATCCGAGAAAACCGCAATCTTTGATTAATTTACTTTTTCTCTGACATTTTACAATAATTTATCGATGATATCTTATTGTGGGGTTTTAATGTATTTTTTTGGATATTTATATCAAATTAATTGTTATACATCTACGTTATTTTCTATTTCCAAAATCGTTTGATATAAATGTACTACAATATTTTTATGTCAAAATCTGCATCAACGTTAAATCATTTAAGGTTAGAAAAATTTGTTATCACTAATTTGTAATTTAAAAAGTTGTTTGTATAAAAAATTTAAAACTATAGCCGAATAATAGATTGTATTTCTAGTATCGTAATGAGGTATGTGTAATGTATATTACTGACGAATAATATTGTGTTTTAAAGACCACCAACAGCTAAGGTTATTTGGGCCTAGCACCAATTCATATTTTCAATTCATTATTTTTTTTTAAAAATAAATTAAAAATCCAATTGACACTTTTACCAGCTCTCGGGCTAGAACCAGGGAACTGGGGACATGTAATAGACGAACTATAGCAACTCCATGTAAACAACAGCATTGCTAAACGCTCGGCCATTCTCAAGACCTGTAAAGTATGAGTGGGCCCTATATTCCCTATTTTTTTCAAAATTTTAGGCTCAGTTGTTTTGGAGATAGGGGGGGGAATGCTCGATATTTGTATATTTTCTTTAATATCTTTTAAACCATGCATTTTAAATATACCTATGAAAAAAATATTTGTATTTCTCATAACGAGCCCTTTCATTTGATACGTCACATGATGATTTGATTTTTTTTTTAATTTTCCCCCCCAAAATTATGACTTAGGATTTTCGTTTAGGTTTTCCTGTAAACTATGAGTGAGATACAAGTAGATAGTGAACTAAGTTTCATCAGAATTGAATCATTTGTTCTCGATTGATGCAGCCTGAAGGTTCCGTCTAGATTAGGGGTCGGCAACTTTTTGAGACGGAAGAGCCAAATGTTACAATTTACAAAATTTCCCAGTTTTTAAAGAGCCACTAACATTTCTAATTCAATATTATGGTAATTGATTAGGATTAGGATTAGGACCGTTGACGACACAGTGCACCAATAACTAAACAAACAAAACAGTGTTGCCACATTTAAAAAATGTCTATACTCCACCTATTCTCACTGTTCTCCCCCCAGGGGGACATTGAGATATAGTTGTTATCGCAATTGCATTCCAATGTTCTTTGGGAATTAGCGCTCCCAGGGACCCGAGCTCATACCAGTCGGTTTGTGTATGCCGGCTGGCAGGTTTTAATACACAAATATGTTATTGGTTGTGTTAAAGACGCTAATGACCTGAGTTGTCGACGCGTCTATAATCTACAATAAATTCTCACTGTTCTCTGTTGAGTGTTTTTATCCTGTTTAAAGTTTTTTTTTGCAGTATAAATTTTTTATGAGTTTTGAAAATAAAATAATATAATTATTAATATTTGCGCAAGGAACTGGAGAGCCGCATCTTGACATCATAAGAGCCGCATGCGGCTCGCAAGCCGCGGGTTGCCGACCCCTGGTCTAGAAAATCAAAAAACCTTGAAAAATTCACAAGGAAAAAATACTATTTTTAATAGTGTTGATGACATATTACAACTATTACTGAATCACAGTTCAGATAATATCTATACCATTATATAAAATAATATAATCATATAAAATTCTGATGAATATGTCGTTCTATCATATTATTATGTTTTTAGGACGTCGAGAGACCATACCGCGCTTTTTTTGGAAACAATTTTATTAAAGATCGTCATAATATGTTACACATTTGAACAACGCAGTATACAGAAGTTGTTATGCAATGTAACACTGGAAAATCTATATAACGGTGATGTTACGCGGTTACTGGTAGCTGTGACGTAAGCTGCATCGTTCAATTGCGTCGTATTTGTCGGCGTCGGCGTCGCACGACTGCGCACTAGAAATATCTGTAGATATTATGATTGTATGTAATAATATCTATGTCAATCTTTGAAACATCGAAGTTTAAGGAATGAACCTTTTGTACCTTTATGAATGCAATGACATTAATAGATTATACCAAAAGTTGCCTTTATCAAAGTTTTCACAACTTTTGTAAAAAAATATCGTAACACCGAAGTACTGCAAGAACAAGATACAAGTTGATACAAGATATAAGATGATGCCACCCTGGCGAAAGATGGACTTGCTCAAGGTACCAGCAATTGTCGGGAAATTGCCCGATACTTGAGGACGCTCTGTCAGTAAATGAGTCATAAAACATTTTTCTTTAAATCGTTGTAAATAAATTCCGTCTAACTTAAATAATGCCGACGATTTTTTTTCTAGCACTTCAAACGGGTTCACAATAAATTTTTGATGTTGGTTAAAATAGGCCACGACCTCTATTTTTCCTTACGAATGGCAGACGTCACTAACTCCTATCCGCTTGTCCGAGCAAGTATTTATCTAGCTCTCAAACAAAATTTCTACCAGTGTAAAAATTTTAAAATAGGCTCGGTCCTGATTAACAAACAGACCTTTTTAGTATCATGTAAATTTGCCTTACTCTTTTTAACCGAACATTTACGTTACTGCATGCTTATTGCTTTACTTAGGGTAAGTTCGGTTTTGAGCTCAGATCGATCTGTAGAGTTTGAATTTACATAAATTTAACATTGCTCTCTCTATCCCTCGCTCGAGCGAGGGATAGAGATAGATTTAGAGCAATGTTAAATTTATGTAAATTCAAACTCTACAGATCGATCTGAGCGCAAAACCGAACTTACCCTTAGTTTCAGCAATACGACACATGCACTAGGTACGTTGCTGACAAAAGGTACCTTCCTTAAATTTCTAAGTTCGAATATTGCACCTTACGTCAAGAGGTGATTAGAACGTTAGGGAAACAGTTTGCGATTGCCAGTTCACATTAATTATTGATAAAGGTTCGACAAGCGACAGCTGTTATTTGCGATACCATATTGTTGCAAAGAATAAAAAATCAACACGATGGACGCTACTCTAGCACTAGCCATTCTATTTGTGTTGTTCACTGTCGGTGATAAGGGAGCTGAAGGTGGCAGTGGTGGCGTCTATACGTTCAAACATCACGACAACCAGGAACTGGTCAACATATTGAACCAGGTGCACGAACAATGTCCGAATATTACAAGAGTCTACACTCTCAGCGAGAAGTCTGTCCGAGGTGTTCCACTTTATGTTATCGAATTTTCCATTCATCCAGGACATCACGAAATATGTAAGTAACCAAAATCATGATCTCAAAATATATTCGGTCAGTCATCTTTTTTGTTGGCAAAAACGGGTAACTAGGTCAATTATAACAACTTGTTAAATTAATACGATTTATACGGCTGAATTGCAATTGAAAATTTTTCGTTGGAAAGCAGCCAATTATATAATTGATTCCAAACATACCGGAAAAAATCATTTTACCAACCATAGTCACAGTCAGGATTCTAACCTGAACCTTTCCACTTTCGCGACGGAATGAGCTTACAGTACTCAACCGTGACATGATTACCAAACTAATATTTTCCATATATGCTTCGGAATCAATAGATTTTCACTACATGCGAGATTTTCACTACTACACTTGCATGTAGTGAAAATCTATTGATTCCGAAGCATATATAGACAATATTAGTTTGGTAATCATGTCACGGTTGAGTACTGTAAGCTCATTCCGCAGCGAAAGTGGAAAGGTTCAGGTTAGAATCCTGACTGTGACTATGGTTGGTAAAATGATTTTTTCCAATATGTTTCGAATCAATTATATAATTGGCTGCTTTCCAACGAAAAATTTTCAATAACAACTTGTTACATACTCATAATTTTCAGTCTAAAAAATGGCTTGATATCTTGTAATGACGGCAACAGATCAATAATTCAAAGCTACTGGTTCATTTCTACATTAACAGTTTTTGAACAATAATTATTGTACTCAACAAAGCTATTATTATAACTGAAAATTAGATGATTGTAGGTTCAAATATATTCATCAGTCTGATTAAGTGATATAATCAGACTGATAGTCTGAACTGTCGAGCGTCTTTATGTTTTAGTGAAGCCAGAATTTAAGTATATAGCAAACATGCATGGAAATGAAGTGCTCGGCCGGGAATTACTTCTGAAATTGGCCGATTATCTATGTGAACAGTGGCGTGCGGGCGACTCCGAGATTACAGCTCTCATCAATAATACGCGAATTCATTTGATGCCATCAATGAATCCAGATGGATGGCAAGTTGCCACGGATACGGTATGATACACGGATTTCGAAAATACTAATAATGATACTGTCACATTATACAGATTGTATCAAATTAAAGCTGTGAATAGGGCGTTCTGTGTGTAAGACAGAGTTCGATATACAGGGTGAGTTCGACCACCCGTATCAGTCGTTTTTTCGAAAACGGTTAGTCGTAGAGAGTTGTGTCAAAAATTTGTAGTATAAAAGCCCTAATAAAGAATCGAATGGTGATAATTTTTTTTTCCGGGAAGGTCGGCTTCCCTATTAGTTTGCTCCAGAATGTCCAGAACTCCGGAATTATAAATGTAACGATAGGTCGAAAGTGGTATTGTTGAAAAGATCTTTAAAAAATAAGCAAGTTTTGTAGGAAATTTTTTTTTATTACTGCCACCGCTGTTAAGTAATATTTGTTTGAAATTACTAAATTAAAATGTCATAATAACGAACTTTTTAAAAGTCCGCATTTAAAATCTAGTTACCTATCTATCGATCATTAAACACTGAAGAAGTACACTCACAGTATACCCAGAATAGCTCAGTAGTATGTATTAAAGAGTAAATGGAAGACAGTTTGAACACTTGTGACAATGTCTAAGGTTGCTAGATTTTTAATGCCGACTTCGATCGTTATTATGAAATTTTGATTTAATAATTTCAAACGATCGTTACTTAATAGGGGTGGCAGTAATTAAAAAATGTTTCCTACAAAACTTGCCTATTTTTTAAAGAGCTTTTCAACAGCACCACTTTCAACCTATCGTGCTTTCTAAAATTCCGGAATTTTGAACATATAATAATTTATATTTATACTTATAGAAATTTACAGGGGTAGCAGTAATAAAAAAAATGTTCCTACAAAACTTGCTTATTTTTTAAAGATCTTTTCAACAATACCACTTTCGACCTATCGTTACATTTATAATTCCGGAGTTCTGGACATTCTGGAGCAAACTAATAGGGAAGCCGACCTTCCCGGAAAAAAAAATTATCACCATTCGATTCTTTATTAGGGCTTTTATACTACAAATTTTTGACACAACTCTCTACGACTAACCGTTTTCGAAAAAAACGACTGATACGGGTGGTCGAACTCACCCTGTATAAAGCAGTAAATAAGAACGAGATAAATGATCGCTAATAGGAAGTTTCTGTACTTACTGTGAATAAATAATACCCATACTAACCCATACAACCTGATAGCGTCATCTTTGTTTTGTGATTTTATCAATAATTTCTTATTTCAGTAGTCAGTAACTACAGAAACTTCCTATTAGCGATCATTTATCTCGTTCTTACTTATTGCTTTATATCGATCTCTATCTTACACACGGAACGCCCTATGCACAGCTTTAATTTGATACAATCTGTATCTATACTAATATATAAAATGCAACGTCTGTTTGTCTGTCTGTCCGTTTTTGCGCTTATCTCGAGAAATACCAGTCCGATTTGAAATTTTTTTTGTTAGGTAGCCCGTTTATCTAGAAAGGTTATAGGCTATTCGAATTTTTTAAAATTCAATTCCAAAGGGAGTAAAACAGGAGTGTAGGATTTTTTGACTATCTATACTAATATACTGTACTAAGATTATAAACTGTGGGCAAGTACGCGAAGCAACAGGCGATTTCGATTTGCAGGGGGAGAATTTCTCGCGGGAGGGATAGTGCCTGTGGGATGTGTGGGATAGTAACAAATCGTAACTTAGAAATTCTTTTGCATTTTAGCGTATAGGCGAAATCCTACTAATATTATAAACACCTCCAGCCCGACTGTGCTTCGCAGGGAAGAAGTTCTCGCGGGGGATAATGATTCATTAATTATTAGCACCCGGGCGAAGCCGGTTCGGGCCGCTGGTCATTATAATAAAAATAACTTTAAAAATTCTGAAAGAATTATTTTGATATCTTTAAATTTAACGGAGATATTCAATTTCTTGTACGTGGGGCCGCAAACGAAATTGATTTATGATTATGACGTCATACGGTACAAGTATGTAGCATAACTTTGTTATTTTTAAAGATATTTCTAAAGTTCTTTCACTATTAATTTTATAATTTTTAGAATTATGATTTGGATTAAAAAAATAAAAAAACGGAAACTTCTTAATTGATTAGTCCAGTCACGAGAGGAACTCCACCTTGCGTTTTGTGCAGCAAATGATTTTATTTTTTTGTGTCCTCAAGCATGTTTAGGAGATCTCAAATCCAAGTTTGCGACCTCTAAAACAGGGCAGGGGAGTTTTGGTGACCTAAAAACAACGATTTTTTTGCACTGTTTTCGGTTTCTTGCTTATAACATGGAAACGGCTGGTCCTATCGAAAAAATGGTTCTATTCAAAATTAAAGGCCACAAAAATTTTCTTCAAAATGCACTAGTCAAATATGTTCCCATTTTTACTGGCTCTACAGAACTTAGAAAATCGCCAAAATTTACCAAAATGAAAGAAAAACATTTTTTCAAGCTTTTAACTATTGAAAAACTCGAATAGCCTATAACCTTCCTTAATAAAAGGGCTATCTAACAAAAAAAATTTTTTCAAATCGGATTGGTACTTCCCGAGATTAGCGCGTTCAAACAAAAAAAATAAACTCTTTTTTTGTTTGAACGCGCTAATCTCAGGAACTACAAGTCCGATTAAAAAAAATTTTTGTTTGTTAGATAGTACGTTTATTAAGGAAGGTTTTAGGCTATTCGAGTTTTTTTAAATTCAATCCCAAAGAAGGTAAAACGTGGATGTAAGATTTTTTGTTATTAAATTTAAAAAAAACTCGTATATCTTATAACCTTCCTCAATAAACAGGCTATCTAACAAAAAAATGTTTTTTTAAGTCGGACTTGTAGTTCTTGAGATTGCGTTCAAACAAAAAAGAGTTTATTTTTTTTTGTTTGAACGCGCTAATCTCAGGAACTACCACTCCGATTTGAAAAAAAAATTTGTTGTTAGGTAACCCGTTTATTAAGGAAGGTTATTGGCTATTCGATTTTTTTTTTAATTCAATCCCAAAGGGGATAAAACGTGGGTGTAGGATTTTTTGTTATTACAATAAATCCTACACTCCCGTTTTCACTCTTTGGGATTGAATTTTTAATAAAAAACTTGTATAGGGTCTCATTTTACAGACTGGTAATTCCTGATATAAGCGCCTTCAAACAAAAAAAGAGTTTATTTTTTTTTTGTTTTTCTAAGTTCTGTAGAGTCGGTAAAAATTCGAACAAAAACATATTTGATTAGTGTATTTTGAAGTAAATTTTGTGCCCTTTAATTTTGAATAGGACCATTTTTTCGATAGGACAAGCCGTTTTTATGTTATAAGCAAAAAATCGAAAAAAGTGCAAAAAAATCGTGGTTTTAGCTCACCAAAACTCCCCCGCCCTGTTTTAGAGGTCGCAAACTTGGATTTGACATCTCCTAAACATGCTTGAGGACACAAAAAAATAAAATTATTTGCTGCACAAAACGCAAGGTGGACCTACCTTTTTAAGCTCTCGTGACTGGACTAGATGTATTATAGCATATTTTTGTATTTATGTCTTAGGGTACTAATGATTATTTAATTGGAAGAACTAACAACAACTCTGTTGATTTAAACCGTAATTTCCCGGATTTAGACCGTATTATGTTTGGAAACGAAGAGAGTCATATAGATCACAATAACCATCTACTGAAAATGGTGGATCGTCTCATAGAACCGGTAAGAAAATATCATTTTTAATCTATGTACAGTGGCCTTGTGAATTAACCGTCACTATTGTTTTGTGAAATGAAAAAACATTTAGACAGATAAATATTTTATTATAATTACATCTTCAACATTTTTTTATCCGTTAATTTATGCATAATTGTCATGTTACAGATTCAACCCGAAACAAAAGCGGTGATAAGGTGGATAATGCAAATTCCATTTGTGTTATCTGCAAATCTCCATGGAGGTGACCTGGTAGCTAATTATCCATATGACGAGAGCCGCTCAGGTCGACGAAGTGAAGAATACAGCATTTCACCGGATGATAACACGTTCAAGTAAGTTTTTAGCCCGAAAAAAACGAATGCTACGTATTTCAGTTGTTTAATTAAAAACTACAGTTTTCTTATTTCTGTTTACACTAACCATAGATAAGAATAATTAAGAGCACTGTGGTTTAATTTAATAATAAAGAGTTTAGTCACGTCTAACCACAATAATTTTATTAATGAATGTACATTTCAAGAGCTATGCTCCCATCTTCAGCAAATACTAAACAGTTTAGTATTTGCTGAAGATGGGAGCATAGCTCTTGAAATGTACATTCATTAATAAAATTATTGTGGTTAGACGTGACTAAACTCTTTATTACTAACCATAGAGAGAAAGGAAGTGAGGAAACTAAAAGTTCAAATTCCAGTGCTAGAGGCGCTGACGCTATGGGACCCCAACTAGAGTACAACTTTTTCTAATTGAATTTTTGCGAATGCGCACATTGTAGACACAGGTCTAAGATAGGTCTAAGAGCATAAAGAGCACCATAGACATAGAAATCTAGGGACGTAGTACAAGCGAGTAGGGTGGTTGCTGCTGGGGGGCGCTGAGACCCACATTGGTCGTTTCAGTTGCGCAAGCTCTGTACGAGCAATCAGCGCGAAATCAGAATCTTGTCGTGGGCGCCGATGATCCTAACTACGACGCTGCTAATATGAGATAAAATGCAGTTGGTGGCGTTGTTTAAAAGTGATATTGTTGCAGACATTTGGCATTATCTTATGCCAAACATCATGCAGACATGGCAAATCCAAATCGTGGCGGCTGTGACGATAGTGATACTTCGTTCGGTCAGCAAGGCGGCATCACCAATGGAGCTCATTGGTATAATCTTCAAGGAGGTTAGTTTATTACGATTCTATTACGATTTTAAAAGTTAATATAGCTAATAATTATGATTCTATACTCTATAGGTATGCAAGATTTTAATTATTTGTCATCAAACGACTTTGAAATAACCTTGGAATTAGGATGCAATAAATATCCTCCTGCGGAAGCTCTTGAGTCAGAATGGAACAGAAATAAAGATGCATTGATTCACTACATGTGGCAGGTGAGGTTTGCCATATTATAAGAGACTAAAGTATTTTCATTTTTTATCCTAATATATCAAAATCGTTGGCAAAGCCAAAAGTGCACATCCCGCTTTTGTCACTGTAGGTATGATAAAATAACTTTTTTACAACAGACTTTTGTTTGAATGTGTTTCAATGATTGTATGAGTGAAACTCAGCTCTGTCGCGCAAAGCGATAATAGAGCAAACCTACTCTTGTTAAATTGTGTTTTAAAGACCACCAACAGCTAAGGTTATTTGGGCCTAACACAAATTCATATTTTCAATTCATTATTTTTTTTTTAATAATAAATTGAAAATCCAATTGACACTTTTACCAGCTCTCAGGCTAGAACCCGGGAACTGAGGACTTGTAATAAAGGAACCATAGCAACGCCATGTAAACAACAGCATTGCTACACGCTCGGCTATTCTCAAGCCCACCTACTCTTGCTAATGGTGTGTTTTATTTCAGTCACACATTGGAATTAAGGGAATCGTTTACGACATATTGACGAAACAAGGAATTGCAGACGCCATTATACATGTCCGAAACTTGACCGAAGGAAATGGTTATGACATAGATCACGACATCACTTCCGGTAACTATAGTCATCTCTGTCTAATAACGACTCTATATAAGACCCAATCACACACACAAGTATACATGGAAAAATAAACTATGGGGGGTTACAGTGTTTTTGCTATTTGTAGTCATAAGAGAGAGAATTAATATGAACGTTGATTCTAGCGTGATTTAAGGAAGAGCGGACTGTATTTTATTTATCAGTAATCAAATGTGGGTATACAAATACCGATGCCAACATATAAAATAGTTACGGAATCATCTCTGTAATTTGATTTTTGGGTAATTTGCATGACGCTTAGACAAGAAAACGTTTTTTTTAGAATTTTTGGATAACCGACACATTTGGTTTATTTTGAGACGATAACTAATTCAATAAGTGGTAATAAGGGAATAATTTGTGTAATGATTGGTTTTCTCAGTCGATTGTGGACTGATACGAAAAGAGCTCGATCGGCTGTGAAAAAAATTATTAATTGTCACAATATTTTCAGTTTACGGTGGCGACTATTATCGCCTGCTAACTCCTGGAACTTATAGAGTGACCGCATATAGGGATGGATATTTACCGAGTTCGATGTATGTTGCTATAGTCGAGCAAAAACCGAAATCTCCAGCTCTGAGAGTCGACTTCAAACTAAAGCCAGTGGTAATTTCATAAAAATTAACCAAAATATTAAAACTTATTCACATCTCTCATATGGATTGTAATTTTGTTGTTGTGTTATGCAGCAGGGGTGTCAGCTAATTTTTACATAATATAAGATCTACTTTTTCAAAAATTGTGGCAACAAAGAATTCTTCTATAAAAATTTAAAAGGCACAATATTCCAGATTTCTCAAACTTCTATAGATTTTGAAACATATACAGATCAGGGCCGTAGCTAGAGCTGAATTCAAGATAGGGCACTGAAAGTTTAAAGTAGGGCTGAAGCAAAAGACTACAATTTTTTAATTGGATTGCCCACCTCAACTGGTAATAATAAAAAATGGTGGAACCTTTGGTGTAAAGATACGAAATGTTACAATTACCACAAAACACCAAACCATAACAAACACTCTCGACGTACGTTTCGCCAACCAAGTTGGCATCATCAGGAGATGATTAAAAGTTTTAATCATCTCCTGATGATGCCAACTTGGTTGGCGAAACGTACGTCGAGAGTGTTTGTTATGGTTTGGTGTTTTGTGGTAATTGTAACACCTCAACTGGTGATATCAAATTACAAAAGCAAGAAAACGGTAAATGACAATTTATTAAAAAAAAAAAATACAGAACTTGCCATGTTATCAAATTTTCGAAGAACTTCATTTAGTCCAACGAATTTAATCTTAAGAAATACAATCAATATGATTAGACACCTATACCGTAAGTAAATTCACTAAATTAGTGAAATTAACATAAGAATATCAGACGAATTATCGCCATGATATTTATATAGAAGGCTATATAGGAAAAATGTAAATGCACCGCCGGGAATCGAACCCAGAACTCCCAATTTCGCGTCGGGTAAGTTTCCAGTTACTACACAGTGCCCAACAGCGTACATTTAATTCTTCCTATATAAGCAACGATGACCACAGATCCATTAACTGCGAGAGCTATTATTTTATAACAACATTACGAATGAATGCTGGCTTTCTCATGGCCCGGACGCGCCTTATAAATCAAATTATAACGAGAAATCTATATACGGTTTTTAATATAAACATAAGAAATACAATCAATATGATTAGACACCTATACCGTAAGTAAAATTGGGAGATTTGGGTTCGATTCCCGGCGGTGCATTTACATTTTTCCTATATAGCCTTCTATATAAATATCATGGCGATAATTCGTCTGATATTCTTATGTTAATTTCACTAATTTAGTGAATTTACTTACGGTATAGGTGTCTAATCATATTGATTGTATTTCTTATGTTTATATTAAAAACCGTATATAGATTTCTCGTTATAATTTGAATTTAATCTTGTTTTTCCAAATGCCAGATAGATCAAGTCTGTCATTCTGTCGTGACAGTCTTTGCGGCTTGTTTATAATTCCTTAAAGTAGGGCACTGGATGTTTTAAGGTAGGGCATTGCCCCTTAATTCCCCCCCCCCTAGCTACGGCCCTGATACAGATTATTACTTGAATTGGTGTTCCACCAGTAATACCAGTAGATCGCAATTCGCGATTGACGTTGTTGACACCTCTGTTATGTAGTGTTGATTTCTAATTTAAAAAAATTTAAAAATTTTGCAGGCCAACTTCCTCGCAAATCAGCTCAACGGTAACAACATTAATGGTTATATCGAAAATAATTTCCCGAAAAAAGGCGATTTTGAAAAACGTATGCAATTGTCACGTGAGAGTACAAATATGTTTGGCTTCCCACAATATAGAAATTGGATCCGGAGACGACGTTCGCCTATTCTCAAAATATAAACTGCTAAATTATAATATATCTTCATGCATGAAAAGCACTTGAATTACAATAATTGTTTTCTGTAGAGAGTTTAGAGAATATCCTTTAGTTTGAACTAAAAGAAGTTCTGCCTACTATTGGTTTATACTTACGGTTTAGCAGTTTTATCGGCCAGCTCATGATATCGTTAACTCGGGAAATTGTCGAAATGTTATGGTCCCACCTCTAGGTTCTGCTTGTTTGTAAACATCCATTTTAGTCTTTATAACACGTTATAAAAACGTCAATGCCCAGCTTTCCTTAGGCGCCAGGAAACCTAGATCTGACCGGACTCTTACATTGTAAGAAACAAATCTAGCCCTGTGGGCAATAAAAATGTAAATAATTATTTAAAAAAAGACAAAAGACAATAACAGACATATCATTTATTATGTGAAACACTATTATGTCTTTGTTTCTAATATATTTTTATTGCTCACAAGCAACGAACTCATACAAAATTATTTATTTATTTCCCAAATAACTTGTATATATGTTTAAATAACTGATATCAAACCGTTATATTCCACATCGACGATATCCGATTTGATTTCATGTAAATTTCAGTTGCACAATAATTATTTATTGTTACGCATAGGCACTTATATTTTAAGCCAAAATATCATAAATTTTGAAATGGTAAACAGCATCGTATTAAATAATATACCCTGAAGTCTAAAGCTCCCGGAATTAACCGATTTTGAAAAAATACAACTTCCACTAATTGAATCTATTCATATGAAGTTTCTACCGGTGTAAAAAGTTTGAACAGGTCTATATCTCTAATGGAAATGAGACAAAATTAAAGTTCTTAAAATATGTAGGTATAGGTATGTTGCATACTCAATTTATAGTTTAAACTTTACAGTCAAGAAAATTAATATCAGAATTATCTAAAATATTTAAAGTATAAATTATTATGTACATACATATTTATGTAGGCATATTAAATAAAATATAGATATTTTGCTTTTGCACATTCATATATTGTTTTGTTATCACCTCCTTTTGTCCTCTTCTTTTGCGTTATTAAATCTTGTGGGGATTAATTTGAAAATATAAGAAAATAAATAAAACCGTTTAATATGTAAATAGACGGTAAAATCTCTTTTGCAAACAGTTTCATTGTAAAGACGGGATAATATTTCATTGTGGCTTGTAATTTTAAATCAAAATATATCCAAAATAACAGCACAAACGAAAATGATATCAATATCAGTGAATCATGATTCTGCTGACCAGAAGCAGATTTTTAACTCAAATTTTAATTTTTTGTAATTCAAAATTAAAAAATCCTCTGGCAGGGGCGGACTGAACCAGGCGGCTAGGTGGTTCCAGCCATCGGGGCCAACCTTAATGGGGGCCAAATGGGCCACATTATGTCAACAAATAATTTTTTTTAATTCACTTTCATGATCTCAAAAAATATGAAAATATGTTATATATGTTGACTTAAAAGTTCGGCGACACATAATATAAAAGGGGCCAAAAATATTGGTAGCCACCGGGGCCATTCTACGCCAGTCCGCCCCCGTCTCCTGGTCCGCTTAATTTTTCAGCCTGAACAAAAAAGGCATGAAATAGGTTTCATTTTTTTAGGCGCGATCTAAAGCGAAGCTAGAAGCGCCTATATACACTCGCTTTGTCTGTTAATCTGTTAATCTGTTAATCTGTGACGGATTTTTTGTATCAGTCGTACAGCCCAAACGAGTTAACCGATTTTAAAAAACTTTTTTTTGTTCGATTCCTCTCGGGGTCTATTTGATCCTAACGTCGCCCGATTTTTGAATTTTGGCCCCAGAGGGGAGCAAATTAGAAAAAATGGTGTTTTTTGCTTATAGTTCGCTCAATTCAAGTCAGATCGATTCGAAACCTGTCTTAAACGAAAGAGGAGAAAATTTTAGATAGATTTTATGTATAATATTGTGTGAAAACAGTTTTTTATACACATTTAATTGCTAATTTCAACTATATAAATGCGACTTTATCTAATAAATCGCGAACTTGTTTCGGTTGTCCTTGTCTGTTGCACAGTGTGATATGGATATTGGAAGATAGCGTATGCTCTGACTTATAATAAAAACGGGTCCAACATTATAATATAGTAAAATTAAGCAAAATCGCAGGATAGTGGACAAAATAATTTGATTTATTAAATTAAATGTACGACGTTTCGTCTATAGATTTAGACTTTTTCAAGTACAATTTTGCTTAATTTTATTATAATCACGATGGACACGATTTCTAATATAAATTATAATATAGTTATTCAATTTTTTGACTGGTGACGTTTGATTTTTATGTTTAAAAACCATGGCCTACTGAGTTAAAATGACCTGTAACTAATTATTGACGTCGGTCGGATGGCGGGACCTAGGGATCGGACCAAAATTTATCAATGTTTCATATCTTCCTGAACAATTTGGTTGTACGTTTATAACTCGAGAACCACTGATCCGATTTACGTGAAAAGTGTAACGTCACTTTTGTAAAAATTATCCGATCCTTTTGAAAATTAATATTTGAGAGTTTTATAGGACACAAAAAAATAAAATAGCGCCAGATTTCAAAATGGCGGCCAAATTATGTACTTTTTTGTAAAAATTATCCGATTCTTTTGGAAATTGATATTTGAGAGTTTCATAGAACACAAAAAATAAAATGACGTCAGAATTCAAAATGTCGGCCATATGTACTTTTTTGAAAAAATGATCCGATCTTTTTGAAAATCGGTATTTGAGAGTTTCATAGGACACAAAAAAAATAAAATGACGTCATATTTTAAAATTGCGGCCATATGTAGGTACTTTTTTGTAAAAATTATCCGATTCTTTTGAAAATTGATATTTGAGAGTTTCATAGAACACAAAAAAATTAAATGACGTCAAATTTCAAAATGGCGCCCGTATGTACATTTTTGTAAAAATTATCCGATTCTTTTGAAAATTGATATTTAAGATTTTTATAGGTTACAAAAAAATAAAATGACGTCAGATTTCAAAATGGCGGCCATATGTACTTTTTTGTAAAAATTATCCGATCCTTTTGAAAATCGGTATTTGAAAGTTTCATAGGACACAAAAAAATAAAATGATGTCAGATTTCAAAATGGAGGCCGTATGTACTTTTTTGTAAAAAATATTCGATCCTTTTGAAAACCGATATTTGAGAGTTTCATAGAACACAAAAAAATAAAATGACGTCAGATTTCAAAATGGCGGCCATATGTACTTTTTTGCCAAAATGATCCGATCTTTTTGAAAATCGGTATTTGAGAGTTTCATAGGACACAAAAAAAATAAAATGATGTCATATTTCAAAATGGCGGTCATAGGTATATACTTCTTTGTAAAAATTATCCGATCCTTTTGAAAATTGATATTTGAGAATTTAACAAGATACAAAAAAATAAAATGGCGTCAGATTTCAAAATGGCGATCAAATAATAACTTTTTAATTGTATTATTTATATCTTTGATAAATTCGGTTTTAAATACAATGCGTAAGAAGCATAGCTTCTGTCGGGTGTCTTTGACACATCATGACTGTTTTTATTTATTACGCTTAATAGTCAACCGTTGCTATGGAAAATTGTTTAAAAAATTCACTGTACCTACTATTTTTTGTATGTAATCCAATACATATTTATATTTGGTCTTATGGCTCATAGCCTACTACAAAATTATAAATCCTCTCAGTGTTATTTTCCCTATGTTCGATAAAACCGTTTACACACAGTACCTACATGAATATCGCGCCTTGTAATTCTTGAATTACTTGTATGCTCCAAAATTTTTTTATCATTAAAAAGATTAAATATTTATTTCCTTTGTTGAAGCCGCCCCAAAAATTTGCCGTCTCGCGGGCCTAGCCTAAATCCACTCTTGATCGCCTGCTGCCGTCTACCTCTACACTGTAAAGTACCTGACGTTAATGACCTCTGTTGTCGAGCGTCTATAATTCACAATTCAATTTAGTACAGTACCTACACAATAAGAGTTTACTTTTAATTGTCGAATTTATGCAATTCACATAACAAGTACAGTGTATTTGTAAATGGCGCTAGCTTTCGTCGAAATTAGTAACTACTATTCAATGTACCTGAGGTGCAAAACTATGGAATTGATTGGTGGTCTTGGTGCAGAGATAATAAAGAATGAGATAGGCCACTCCTGTAGAAAGAGATGAAACACTATTCCAGCGACTCACAGCGGTTGTGGAAAAGAACTAACGGGAAATAAAGTTTTGACCATAATATAGAAACTTGCATTTGGAATAAAATTTTGTGAGCAGACCCCATGGAGGTTAAGTAACATAAATCAAAAACTTAAAATACAAAAAAAAGGTTTTATTTAATATATAAAATTTGAATACAATTCCGATATAACAATAACTTACAACAATAATTTATCAATAATATTAATTTCAAGTTTTTAAAAAAACCAAATCTAATTAAAATAACCAGGTTTGGTTACTTTGATTACTGTTTTGCTGTAATTGTTACAACAAAACAGTTAACAAAGTAATCAGATATGGTGATTTCAAATACATTTGGTTTTTAGTATAATAATTAATTCTGTTGCTATAATAGTGTTTTCTACCATTTTAATTTTTGATTCATTTCTTTTCATTTAATTATTAAAATTATCCGATCATCATTAACAAAAATTAAAATGTTAGAAAACACTATTATAGTAACATAATTAAAGAGAAAATATACAATAATACTTAATATTAAGGATGTCTAGAGTGGACATTATATATTATTATTTCATTATTATTACAAAAAATAATTAAATTAATAAATGTTTTAACTTGTTAATCACACACATTATTGTTTTCATGGCTAAACATTGGTCGAATTGTGTTCGTGTCGCGATTTCAACTCCACTAAACTGTTTAGTCGTTACAGGTGCCGTCATTACACTTGTTCCATATATAAATATCAAACGACAAAATATTTAATGCAAAATATCTAGCGACAAAATATCAAATGTCTAAATACCTAACGATATAATATCAAGTGACAAAATACCTAACGATAAAATATCTAATGATATAATACCTAACTACATAATATCAAATATGATACATAATGATAAAATAGTAAAATTATCATTAGAGCTATGACACACACAGCGGTTTTTGTCAACTCGGCAGCCAGGCCAGTACTTCGCTTGTTAATTTTTCTATATCGAGATTAGCTTCTACGAACTGCAATGTTTCTTTCGAAGTCATTTTGAACACTGAAAACCTATAGTTGCGTAGTTGTGTTTGCGAAACAACGCGAGAAAAACCGATGTGTGTGACAGCGCGCATAGAAAACAAAATAAACAATTTTATCGTTAGATATTTTTTATTACATATTTAGACGCGATACCACATCGCTAAACTAAACGATCGTCAAACAATTAATTAACGAGCATATGTTAGCGTGAAAACAGAGCTGTGGACACTATCTGCCGATTGATTATAGTTGTTCAATAGTTTTGCCAAAAGACGATCGATACGGTTTATTTTTGTTCTTTCTGTCGTACAACTGCTGTGTCAATAGTATGCGCAGTCCCTTCTGATCCCATAGTCTCTTGAGAGACAATTTAACAGTTGAGTGATTAAAAATTAACTGTATGCGCTAGTCCTATTATTTTCGTATTTACACAGAATGTAATACATTTGATATAAGTTTCTAATGAAGACTAATTGACTCAAAATAAGTAGCTTTTAACATTCATTTATACTGTTTTAATTGACCCGGGCAAAATTGCTGCCCGTTGAAATTAATGAATCGTTGTCAATTTTATCAGTTGTGTTTAATAGTTAATTTAGATGTAAGTAAGATCAAAGTAGCAAAAAGATTTTTTAAATAAAACTGAATTTGAATGAAATATGTATATGTACTTGTTTGAAAATTTTCTCAAAACTTTTGTTACATACGTTATCATAAAGAAACAATAATCCGAATGCTCCGTTTCTACATGCTTTGTAACTTTCGCCGGGCGGTTAAATGAAATCTGATTATACATGTATTATAAAATTAAAATAAAAACTATTTAAATACCTTACTACCTTTTCAATCGTCGTACTACTCTACTTATGTCGTGACCGTGTACGAACATTGCCTTTTTTATTCTTAAAGTAATTGGCAGCTTCAATTTTAATAGGATCGTTTGAAAATAACTTCTGACCATTCAAAATTTTGTTTACAGATTTAACCCATGCATGGATATAAAACGTACTAACAGACTTTAAGAACACATTTTTTAAATTATGTTGTGGACACGACAACTGATCTAAATTTAAACTAATACAATTTTCCGCAGCATCTATGATATGTTTTGAAACATTTTCTTTTTCACATACTGTATTTAGCACTTTACCCATCACTTTTGTAGTGTCAGTAAACAATTTTCTGAAATTACTCGATGGGTATGTCATAATACAGTTTTTGTATGATCTTGCTTCAATTATATCATGTTCAGAAGAAACACTAGAAGCTAACAATATTTCCTTACAATAGGCACATGACTTTGTTTGAGGGAGTAATTTTCTCAAAATGTATCCACTTATATACGAATGAGTTTTTATCTGTAATTCATCCGGTTCTTCTTGTGAAAAATGCAAATCAGGAGTTGATGGTTCAAATGGCGCTTCAACATCTATAGGTACTTCATCAAAAATAAAGTTTTTCAATGTATCTAGAGCGCCACCAGATTCATCATCCTCACAATTTGCATTTACAGAATGAGGTGCCATGAAATTATTTATTAACAAAGATTTAAACGAATTTATAAAATTGGCACATGTAGGATTTATGTTACGTACACCATGACTTCGAATGCAGCAAAAGAAATTTTCAACCGGATCTTGATTAAAATTTCTTGGACACATACAATTAAACCCTATTTCTAATAATTGTCTTTTTATATATTTTAGCCCTTTTAAGGTAGTAATCCAATTTTTGACTGATGGAACGGTTACTGCTGTATTACTATTTGGAGTGAAAAATTTGGTTGACTCCAAAACTCCAATTGAATAGTTCCAAAGTTCTTCGTGTGGAGAATCTGCAGTAACTGCACAACGGTATTGTTTCCCTGGCTGAGGATTCAAAGACCGGCCATTGACACTATCGAACAAATTGTCGAAAAATAATAAAAATTCCGCAGTATCAACAGCAGCTGGATCTAACTGATTCTCTTTGGATGCAGCACCTAAAACAAAGATATATTTTTTGCAATTAGTCTATATAACTAATTAAATATGAGTTCCTATGTAAATATCAGGGAGGTTACGGAGCTCCAATTTCAAAACTACAGATTAGCTGATACTTTTTCACATTCGATCCCATATCTGTATCCTAAATAATTATAAGAGATGTCAAAACGGATATTAAACGTCGATGCTGTCGATCGTTGCTTGCGATTACACTATTACATTTCTGATAAATATACAATAATGAGATCAAACTTCGCTATGCTAAATTGAAATTTCAATTAAACATTTAAAAGGCGGTTTTTTCAGTATAATCAAAAAATACTTAATAATAAATAAATACATACTTGACCATGAAGCTAGCCTTTTCAATACCGATGACACTCTTTGGCTAAAAACCTGGGCAGCGAAACTGACTTTCATTTTTTTTATTTTGCCTTTCACTACATGCTGGTCCGTCAACCTAGGACATACTTTAAACTGATCTTCTGAGCTGTCCAGTGTATAAAGCTGTTCTATGTGTTCCCATTTAGCGATCTTTTTAACACCGTTCACAGTGAATTCAACATTCTTCTCCAGCAAGTTATTTCTTATCCCTTTTAATAAATGCGGAGGATCGAAAAGAGGAACAACTTCTACATCATCCACCAGAAATCCAAAAACTCTATTTTCACTTCCCCGTAGTGATACTTGAGTTTTATTTTTTAAATAATTAATTGCGGCGACATTTGTACTGGCTTGGTCGCATACAGTCGCTACTACTTCCAAGCCTGTCGAACGGACCGCTCTTATAATTTCTGTAATTGCTACAGCCAGACTGTGCGTCTTCATGCCTGTTTCGCATAACATGTACGCGACAGGCTGTTTAAATCTCTTTCTGATACCTCGGACCATAAATACCACAGCATGATCTGCGAAAACTGATTTTCGACATCCACTTCCTAAGTCTTGAAAACCAATAATTATGTCTTTAGATTGTTCATATTGAAGACCAGGAGACAGAGAAATTTCGTCAAACATCACTGTACAGTATCGGTCGAGAGGTTGTAATTTAGTGACAGATTTCTTTAAATTATCAAAGATCCTTTTACTGATTCCACAATGAAAAGGAATTCGTTGTAAGAGTTTTCGCAGGGTTTTTCTCGACGGTAAAGCAAAAATTTTTGATAACAAATTGTACCCTCTTCCACTTTGTTTGTACAGCGAAAGAGCGAAAATTTTGTCATTTATACTGAACCGTCGACCCCTTGATTTTTTCTGCTGTCCTCTGACTTGGCACATAACAAAATCTTTTGTTATTTGGTTGACATTTTCCAACAATCGGCTGAACCCTCTTGTTTCAGAAAACTTTTCGGCAGCAACCAATCTTTGTTTAAAAGACACTGCCTTTTTTTGAAGCCGATCTGATTTTCTTCGTAGTTTTACTGCTTCACCGTAAAAACGTTTAGCCTTTGGTGTTAACTGCACCGTGCGAGTCACACTTGCTTCTTTTAATAAGCTTCTGCGACGTTTATCTAAAAATAAATCAAACACTCATGTTAATTTTACAAATCATACAAATTATATCTCATTTTGAAGTATACATACGATTTTATATAGATTGTGAACATTTTAATTTGTGTGTAACAAGAGCGCCTTGGATTTAAAATTAATTACAGAAATGTATTTTTATAGTTTAGACAAATCAGAATTTATAGAAGAATAATAATAATGTTGTGCACTGTAGATTTTTTTTTATAATAAACCTATATTGTGCATGGAAACACCCACATATATCTTCAAAGAAATATAATACGACAAAAATTGTAGAGCAGAATTATTTCTACACAGGACGTCTGCCACAATTATTTTTTAATGAGACGTTATAGGCTTAAAGTTGAAATCATCATAGTTTTTCTATGTGTTCTATGTTCTTTTAACACGCGTTTTGAGTATGTAGGTAAACATAGTAATTTCAGCCCATGGAAGTGATATTCTTATTTGTCAAAGCCTACTTCTGACCAATTTTCAGGTCTGTTTACATAATATTAAAATTACTTAAGCTAAAATATTTACCCGTACCTGCGGCTGCGAACACAACAGATTCCACACTTTTAGATGTACTCTGAAGTCCAGATGTCCCCGGTAAATTTTCCTCTTCTGTTGACTCCAACTGAAAATCTGAAGAAAAGAAAAAAAACAAAACTTAGAAGAATATTTACTAAAATTTTCGAAGCAAGTAAAATTAAGTTTAAGAAAATATCAAGCTATACAAATTGGTGTATACAAAATGTTTAGGTCTGTTTAGTGTTTTTTATCTACATAATAATAAAATTAACTTAAACTAAATTTACCTGTACCTGCGGAGCAAACAGATTCCCTACTTTTGGATGTACTCTGGATTCCAGATGTGCCCGGTAAATTTTCCTCTTCTACGGTTTCATCCCCAGTGAGGGGAGCTATATTTTGCTCGATTTCTACATCCCTAGCTGGTAAAAGAGGTATATTCTGCTCCTCTGGATACAAAAAAGAATTTTCTTCTGTTGCCTCCAACTGGAAATCTGATGAAAAGAAAAACAAAACAGTTAGAAGGGTATTTATACTAAAATTTTTTAAGGAAGTAAAATTAAATCATAATGATTTTTCTCACTTATGTCCACAGCATATTCACAACAATCAAGTACCTAGTGAATCTTGTGTTTGTTCTACAATAATACACTACTGTGTTTAGAAATAGCTGATGAAAAATTTTTCCTTAAAAATTAAAATTTGCTTTTTTATTGTTTTAATTTCTTACCTGGCAAATTTAGCGTTGGAAGGCTATACGGTTTCAGCCTTTTTTGCCCCGGACTTCTACAACACTGAAGGAAATGGTTCTCGCACACAACATAATTTTTATAAACTTGTTCGTGCTCTAATGCACTTAATTTAGGATGGCAAATTCGTTTAATCCATTCTTTAAAAACTGCTCTTTCATTTCGCCGTGGAAACCGATGAACTGTTACACCAGCACTTTCACAACCCGGAACACAGCACTTACCCATGTTTTCTTGTATTTAGTTGATAAAAAAAACACAGAAACACCCGGTACACAAAAATCGCAGTCAAATAACTCAAACACAGAGTAGAATCTGAATGTGATTACTGAAATGAGTTTCCAGGTATTTACTACCTACCCTTTTAAATTTTAAATACCATAGACACACAACGTATATTTTCAAATTTTGATGACAGCTAGAGAAGGTCGGTAAAGAAAATTTCAACTTTGACAGCTAGGTTCATTTTTTATAGACTTCTGTGATTGGTTGAAATAATACAAGCATTTCATTGGTTATTTTCAGCGATATTAGCGATTTTAGGGCATGCGGAAGAAACTAAAACAATGTTCCACCTCCTCAATCTGAGTGCCCACCCCATGGTCTTGGTGGTGGTGTGGTCGTGGTGGTCTGCTCACTGACAGTTTTCAGTCAGTACAAGGTGAGATTGTGTGGCAAATTTTATTGACTGAATAAACATATTTTGTGGCAATGGTTCCGTGATTTAATTAGAATGCTATCGATAAATAATGTTTTTGTAATTACAAATATGTTTTGTTAAGTTATAAGTGGAGTGAAATATGCAACAAGGAATATTGAATTCGAAATTTTACAAGTGTCACCAAGCTGGTGGAAAGTGTTTTATAGAAAGTGGGTTTGCCATTTCAATTTGTCAATTTCGCAAGCCTGCATTTTTTGGTAAGATTACACCGTTTTATTTAAATGCATTTAATAATATGTGAATAGCATTTTCAATTTTTGTTTTGTTTGTGTTTCAAAAACATTGAGGTTATTAAGTTTATGTCAAATGTTTTTATTGATTTGTCGATTATTCTTATATGAATTCTAAGCAGATAATAATAATTATCAGTCAAGTAAATTGTACTTTCCAGCTTCGTCCTATAAATTCAATAATTCTTTAGATTGGTATTTTCTTTTGTTTGCTATGAGCGAAAGTATAGTTTTTAATACTGCCAAGGACACTTGGTACTGGAATAAACAATACTGTTTTTGCATATAAACAGAACGGAGTGTTTTAATATAATGATGTATGAATTTATTGTTTAACAATATATGAAACGTGTCAGCTGTGTTAGCGGAAATATTTCAAAATAGCAATAATAAAACGATTCTCATAATATAACAAATCATTAACACTATAATAGCTGTTGTAATTATAATTAATGATAAAACTGCTTTGGCCCATAACTAGTGTTAATTAAATCTGAACGTAATGTTTACAAATAGGTTACTTTGCCACTACACTCAAGCGGAAAATCGGAGCTTCTTTTATAGCAAGTTACCTTTTCGAAAGAGATCTAGTTTATAAGTTTTAGATAGGTACCCATATAAAATAATAAATTATGAATTTTATAAATTATATTGTAACTAGCCGCTACCCGTGGCTTCGCCCACGTATATTTCGATTTATGATTTATTATCCCCCCGCGAGGAATTCTCACCCTGCGAAGCGAAGTCAGGACTGGTGGTGTTTATAATATTAGTAAGGAGTAGAATTCCGCCTATACGCTAAAATGCAAAAGAATTTCGGAGTTACGTTTTGTTACTATCCCACAGGCATTATCCCCCTCCGCGAGAAATTTATCAAAATAAAATATGCCTATATCACTCAGGGAGTGTAGCTTTCTATTAATGAAAGAATTTTTATAATCGGTTCAGTAGTTCCAGAGATAAGAATGTATGATTTATTAGCCTCCTTCCGCAAGAATCCCTCCCCCTGCGAGGCGAAATCGGGCTGGTGTAGGATTCCGCCAATACGTTTTGTTAGTAGTAGAGAACCAATAAAAATTTAATTAACTCAAAAATTTATTTAGAAAGTCGAATAAAACATAGCCTATAGCACTTCTGGAATCATAAGGAATATTTAAAAAAAAAAATTATCAAAATTCGTCAAATAGATTTTAAGTTAAATCATGCCAAACAAACATACATATATGAGTACATACAAAGAATTTTATATACTATTAGTATAGAAGAGTATAATATAGATATAGACGTAATGCCTTGATAGTGATTAGTATAGTAGGTACTTTTTCAATTATTTGATAAATATATGTAGATAACGAGATATTACGTGCAGTAAAATCCTCAGTAATTTTGACATTTTCATATCAAATTCCTGCCGTTACAAAGCATGCAAAATTAATTTTGTTTAATGATTTATAGATGCAGAATTTTATGTTCTAAAACTTTTATTCGGAGATATTTTTCCTAAAATAATTAGGGAAGCAGGAAATCGCAAAAGTTTGATTTTACGGGTTAAATCCCTATTACCCGCAAAACTATTCAGCACCCTGTATAGCTACCCGGCCCGGCTTCGGCCTGGTAGAACTGACTTAATCGAACATAAACGGGCAAATGAATGACGTAGCGAGCTGAAAATCAGCGCATTTATCCGGATTTGCCAAGCACAATAAACTCTAAATTTCATGACGTCAGGGCTCGCCGTTAGATAGTTTTTGTGTGACAGATACAAGTATTTTCTATTTTGTTGTTGAGATTAGATTTTTTGTGTGTGTTTTTTGTTGAATAGTTCAATAGTTATGAATTTAAAAGAGTTATTTTAAATGGTCTTTAAAAGATGAAGACATAATTAGGTGTTACTTTATGTACTTATAAGAATTATGCAGCAAGGCAATAAAGCCATAAAACTGGAGAACTGTGTACATGTTATTACTGATTACGTAATCAGAAATTGAGAACAAAGTTTAATTGAAAGTTGTTCAGTATTCATTTATTTGAGAAAGACAAAGGTAATGATAATGTGCTAACGTAATTAATGGACTCTGCGTACAAAAATGATTTTACACATGTAGACACACAGGATTATAAAAATTATGAGGCGAATGGTCTGACTCCAGCCTTAAAGCTAAAACTATGGGTTCGACATATCTCGATTATGTAAAATCCAGTGTTCTCTCGCTACTGTTTAGGACCGATTTTAAGGTAGTCGATCGATAAATTTTCAAAATATCACGTTGAAAGAACTTTCCATGTTACCGTATGTATCGATTGTATAATTTCTCTCCTGGTTTTAGTAAGTTTTGGCAAATTTTTGGTGAAAGCAGTTTTTGGTATCAAATTAATAAAAACTATTATGAAGTATTGGAAATACCTTGTATTTTTTGATGTCCGTCTTGTGACTTCCTGTGTTTTAACACGACGCATTTCAGCAACGAGTTGCTATCTTCAGGTGTGGTTAAATTTTTTTTTTTAATTACACATTGAGTATCCGTAACACGTTATAATATTAAGCACATGCGTATTATGTAGTGGATTGAAGCCTGCAGTCAAGCAAAGCTCGTCTATAAATACAAAATCAAAAAATACGAGGTATTTCTAATACTTCATAATATTCATATAGTGACTTGGAGACCCAACACTCTAAAAATGTATCATAATAAAAACTTCTTGTAATTCTTCTTCTTCCTAGCCTTTTCCCACGGCCATTTCATGTGGAGTCTACGGATTTCTACGGTTAAACATTGATTTTTCCGGGAATGAAGCAGGAAAGAAAGTAGTTATCGTTTCATATTTTCCAAAAGCTAGCTTTTTACCAGATTACTTATGAATAAGCCATAAATACCAAGAAAAATGTGTATCATTATTAATCATATATAATGTTGTGATATCGAAAGTGTACAGACGTGTTCTAAGTGTGTCGTCAAAAATAGTCGTATTTTTGCAGAAATTCTGCTTTGAAATTTTTGTTTTTTTTTTTTCCACCCTATTATTTAAATTATCTTTGTTTTTTGAAAATAAAGAAAACATAACATTATAAAGTAATTATTGAATAAATAATTTGTGAGTTAAAATTGATTTGTGTATCAAATCAGCTACACAGTGACTATCAAAATGTCAGAGTGCGGACATTGCAATATAAAAATATCTGCAACTAGACAGATGCCAAAAATAGACTGCTCAAAATGCTCCACGACTTATCATGGTAAATGTCTAAACTTAAGCTCTACTGATATAGAATACATAGTCACTAGTAGTAATGAATGGAAATGCCCTAAATGTACAACGGTCGATAGAGAAACAAAAAGAAGAGATTCGAGTAGCAATTGTGCCGAAGCAACCTTGCAAGATATTCTTAAAGAGCTAAAAATAATGAACAACAGACAGAAAAATATGGCAGATTCCCTGGAACTCTGCCATAAAAATATTGCAGAAAACAATGCGCTGATCCTAGAACAGGAAAAGAACATTAATTTATGTGAGGAGAAAATAGAAGAATTACAAAGGGATAATGATGAATTAAGAAAGGAAAATGAAGAGTTAAAATTAAGATTAAATCAACAGGAACAATACTCCAGAGCCAACACAATTGAAATAAATGGTGTACCGGAAATACAGGGAGAAAATATAATGACAACTTTTAGTTACATTTCTAAAGCAATTCATTTTGAGTTCAATCCATTAATGATAGATGCTCTTCATCGTCTTGGTCCTAATCCAAATCGCCCATACGAACCCCGAGGTATTATAGTAAAATTTGTGAGGCGAATTGACAAAGAAGAATTCCTACGCATGAGGCGCATCAAAAGAAACTTTAACACCGATGATCTTGATCCAGAACTTGCGAAGTTAGCTAAAACCCCGAATCACATATACATAAATGAATCTTTAACTAAGTTAAATCGAATTTTATTAGCAAAAGCTAAAGCGTTTAAAAAGGCATCCAATTTTAAATATGTCTGGACCAGAAATGGCAAAATATTGTTAAGAGAATCAGACCAATCTAAAGTGATAGTTGTCGATTCTGAAGATCGATTGCAACGCAGTGAGTAATAAAACCGCAAGTACCTAAGACATTCTTCTTTAAATACCTACTTCAGTGATAAATTGTGTAACTTTCCTTTTCAAATTATTTAAATTTTTTTTATAACTAACTAAAAATATAGAAGTACGTTATGTTTGGAACCTCTGCATAAGGCAGATTAATTTACCTAACATGTCATAAGCTGTACTCTATGTATCTAATTATAGAAATTCCAAAACAAGTCAAATGTACACTACGAGTATAACTAAAATTGAAAAACAAATAAATAAGATACCATAATCATAGTAAATTTAAAGCAAAAATTATTTTATTAAATTATTGGACATATATATTCGTACCTATATGGTCTAGCTGGAATTATGGATACATACTCGTATTGTACGAATCAAATGTGATATGCATCACATACGAATATGAATGTGAATAGATTTTTATGAGTCGGATAATATTTACATGTCTAATATGACTGCTGATATGGTAAGCTTAAATTAATTTTAACCTCACAAAAAAAATTTCTGAATTGTTTGTTTTTCTTAATTTTTTTTTATATTTTTAGTTTTTCTCTTCTTTTTTCTTTATTGATTTTTGTTATATCTCTCTCATATCTTTACATTTACATTACATGAAACATCTTCTACAAGACATAAACACAGTACACTCAATTGAGAACATAGTAACTCATGACGTAACTACTATAAACACTCTATGCGTAAAAACAGAGAACCTAAAATTGTTAAATTTAAATATACGTAGCATGAATAAAAACTTTGATGAACTTCTTATATTATTAGAATCATTTAAATTTAAATTTGATATTATAGTGCTTACAGAATGCTGGATAAATGAGAAATATACTCCAAAGAAAATAGCAGGTTACAATAATTTTGAAACTATTCAACACAACAATCAAAATGATGGTGTAGTTGCCTACATCAAGGAATCATTGACTGCAACAGTTTCAGAAACAGCCTTATATGGGGCCAACTGCTTACAGATAAGTATAAACGGTAATTTGGTTGTATTATCAATCTACAGATCACCTTCCGAACATAATATTATACCTTTTCTAGATGAACTTCGACTGACTCTTAATAAAATAAACAAAACAAATGGCATAATACTCGCCGGTGACCTAAACATAAATATACTAGACTCGACAAACAGACATCCACAGACAGACTTATATTTAAACTTACTTGCGGAATACAATATCAAAACAGTAATCAATAAACCAACTAGAATATCGGACGGACGACAAACTTGCATTGATCATATTATGGTCAAAACAAATTGTATAGTAAATGCAGCAGTCTTTGAAACAACACTAACAGACCATTATTCCACAATTCTTGTCATTCGTAACAAATACAACAACAGTGCACCACAAAAAGATAAATTTAAATATATTACAAATTTTGAACAGCTAATCAACCTTTTAAAACAAGAGACTTGGACTCTGACGATGAATTCGAATGACACTAACATAGCAACTAACAACTTTATAAGCACACTACAAAAACACATCGATACCTCTACACGAACACAAATATTAACACACAGACAACGTTGCTTGAAACCATGGATAACTGAGAGCATATTACGTTCCATCCATAGAAGAAACAAGATTCATCAGCAAGTGAAAAGATTTCCTACTAATATACAATTAAAAAACTATTACAACCGTTATAGAAATATATGTAACAAACTAATAAAAACAACTAAAAATAATTATTATAAAAACCAAATAGAACAACATACACTAAACACTCAGAAAACTTGGAAAATTATTAAAAATATAACAAATATAAACACTAACAAAACACAAGACATACAACTTATACACACACCTCATTCCACAATAAACATACACACAGATCCTAAGGCTGCTGCAAATGCTTTCAATGAACATTTTATTGACGTAGGGAATAAATTAGCGACGCAAATATTGGAAAAATTGGACACTACAGAGGAAGAACTTGCATCTAGAACATCCCATCCGAACATTCCTTATACTATCTTTTTAACTCCTGTTACCGACAGAGAAATTGTCAGTATTATTGACGACCTACAGACAAACAGTGCACCTGGACCAGACACGTTGACTGTAGACCTTATAAAAAAAATAAAAAATTATATAATCCGTCCATTGATGCATGTTATTAATCTAAGTATAGGAAATGGTGAGGTACCAGATCATTTTAAAAGATCAACAATATGCCCTATATTTAAATCAGGAAAAAACTCAGACTTAACAAATTATCGACCTATATCACTTTTAAATACAACAAGTAAAATATTAGAAAAGACGATTAAAAAAAGACTGACAAACTATTTAGACAAACACAAAATACTATCTGCAAACCAGTTTGGTTTCAGACAGGGACTAGGGACAAGTGATGCTATTATTAGATTAACGACAAAAATTGTAACTGATGTTGACAAAGACTTAAAATGTCTGGCAATTTTTCTAGACCTAGCCAAAGCCTTTGATACTGTCCCACACAAAATCCTATTACAAAAGTTATTTAACGTAGGCATTCGAGGTGTGGCTTTGAGTTGGTTTGGAAGCTATTTATCTAACAGGAAACAGACCACATCTGTGAATGGAGTACTCAGTGACATGCAAACAATTCGCTATGGTATACCACAAGGTACTGTCCTTGGACCCATCCTGTTTTTGATTTATATAAATGATCTATGCAATAATAATACCGATGGGTCCATTTTTTCATTTGCGGACGATACTGTCCTCTATTTCACAGGTGTGGACTGGAACACTGCATACAAAAACGCTGAGAGAGGACTGGCAAATGTGCACAAATGGCTTAATGACAATCTACTGACTTTAAACGAGACGAAGACCAAATATATGACTTTCAGTCCTACAATTACTGGACAACCAACAGCCGATATGATTCTTACACTACATACATGCAATAACAGACAAATGACTTGTGACTGCACTCAACTGACTAAAACTGACAATATTAAATACTTAGGAATCATAATTGACAACAATCTAAAATGGGAGACACACATCAATGACTTGACAAAAAAGATACGAAAATTAGTTTACATATTTATAACTCTACGACAAGTACTAACGCCGACGTTAATTAAAACAGTATATTATGCACTTTGCCAGTCACTTCTTACTTATGGTATAGCTGCTTGGGGTGGAGCTTCCGAGTCTGCTCTTGTCCCCATCAAGAATGCACAAAAACTACTTATACGTGTAATAACTAAAAAACCTCCCCTATTCCCGACTAACCAATTGTTCCAAGATTTCCAGGTTTTAAATATACATCAGTTATATTTAAAATCTATCCTCACCATATATCATCATACTCCTTCATCGCATACCTTGTTTTCACATAACCATGGAACCAGATCCCAAGCCCAGTATACTGTTCAACCGCCGAGAATGTCTAAGACATTTGGCCAAAAACATATGCTATACCTTGCTCCTAAAATATACAACCGAATTCCCGTAGAACTTAAAAACATTAAAAACAAAAAAGCGTTCTGTAGGCGACTAAGTAAATGGTTAGTTACAGAAGAAGCGCAAGGAGTTACTATTGTTCTCATTTAAATTACACGCACATAGCCATACAGTGATACATCTCCGCGCGCACATACGACTAAACTCATATATACACACACACACACACACACACATGCATACATATACAAACACACACACACACATAAATACATCCCCACACATATAAAATATATGTAATACATATACATTACATAATATCACAACGAAAATATACTATACAGACTTAATTATTAATACATCCACCCTAGCACTGGCTCCGCCAAGTTGGGTGGATTAATTTCACAAACCATAATATTAGTTGATATGTTTGAAACTGTAAAGTTTTTATGGAATAAAAAATAGATATTATTATACCTTAAGTGATTAATCCATTGGAATCTGGTTTTATAAAATGCGTCGCAAAACCGATTAAATATGAGGGAAATGTAAACGACAGTGCTGTCTCTTTTCAATGTAGCAAAAAATAAATAAATACTAAATAGATAATTATTATTTTATTGTAAATTTATAATGTAAAATAAAAATACAGCTTTGACTATTAGTCCAAGCGGCAGGTAATAAATGAAGGGGGTTACCTGGAAAGTATTCCGAAGTTAATGATATTTTGGTGTTGTTTGCGGGTACTCTGTGGAGTAGAATCTGAGTTTTCGACCTCGAGCACCCTGTGCTAAAGTGGGAGGAGCCGAAAAACCACGAAATTTTACCACCTTTTTTGCTTTTTTCGGAATCTTTCAGAAACGGTCGACTTAAGCAATTCTTTCATTATGTAATGTTTTAAAGAGCATTACATTTCCTACAATTTTCATTCCCACAACTTTTCTGTGGTACTAATGATAAGCGCGCTGCAGCTTCTTGAAAATCACCCGCTCCGCTTTTTGTAACCTTGGTAACCAATGTGTAACCTGTGTATTTTCAATTTAAAGTTCGATGAAGAAGAAAATAAATAAAACTATTGAAAAGAACATTACATTTTAACCAATTACCAAGGTTACAAAAAGCGGAGCGGGTGATTTTCAAGAAGCTGCAGCAAGCTTATCATTAATACCACAGAAAAGTTGTGGGAATGAAAATTGTAGGAAATGTAATCCTCTTTAAAATATTACATAATGAAAGAATTGCTTAAGTCGACCGTTTCTGAGAGATTTCGAAAAAATCAAAAAAGGTGGTAAAATTTCGTGGTTTTTCGGCTCTCTCCACGTTAGCATAGGGTCCTCGAGGTCGAAAACTCAGATTCTACTCCACAGAGTACCCACAAACAACATACCAAAATATCATTAACTTCGGAATACTTTCCAGGTAAAAAGTACCTGACTGCTGGACTACATGTCAATATTATAGAAGTGCATATAGACTACTGCGTGGTCCGCACACCCACTGGAAGGTTAACAGCCGTTTTGAAATGCAGTGTAAATTTAGAATTTATGTAAAAACAAAATAGAGCTAAAACAATCTATTTAAAGATATGGAAAAAATTGTTACCCAAAATTCTACGTGAACTGTTGTACCTTGTAAATTTTTATTCAAAACCCGCGCATAAAGAAGTCATTTTCGTCATAAAAAATGCCTAGTTCCTGCCCTGTGTTCGGTAGCAATCGTTAAATTACATTATTTTATGCTTTGGAATTTATACTATGATGATTTATAACATTTATATTATTATAGATTGTTATCATAATTTTCTCTAAATGCAGGAAATGTAATATCAATTTTTTATTATTGGTTAAGGCAAAATTAGTTTGTTCTCCAGTCAGTAGTTAAAATAGAATAGAAATAATATATTTGTTTCTTTCAAAATACATAACAAAACATCTACAGATTGTATCAAATTAAACCCCAAATGTAACCCGAAGTAACTAATATTGTTCAATTTGTTTCACGTAGAGCTTATGTCTACAGTAGAATAACCTAAAAAGACAATGTAATTATGTAATAGTATATTGCATTACAAGGGTGGAAACATAACGTTTGCAACCAGTGTGAAATACCGCAATCTTTGGTATTTTAGTTTGTTATCGTAGTTCAAGGATTTTGCTAGAGCATGCTCAGACGCAAAATCCATATTTTTCTGGGGACAATATTTATAGTGCAAGCGATTCTTGAAGTTTTCTTGTGAGAAAATGGCAATTTTTTTATGATTTCAATGTTGATATCAGTTGATAACATTTACAATTCGATCACACTTAACATAATTAAAATAATTAGAGAAAGCATTTTTATGATAATTGGTTTTTACTCAATCGTTGAATGAAAAACTATGTCCCAATGTTTGTTAACCAATAAAACACTTTTAACAAACAGAAATAGTATAAAAGGTTAATGTGTCTGTCATTTGCAGCAGTGTTTCCCAAACTACGGACCTTTGCCACTTTCGGGATTTTGATCCTGTCGGTGTTCTATCACCGGAATATAAAATCCTTGTTCCAGTTTTGGTCTCATTAATTCGAATCGGTTTAAAAATAAATTTAAATATCTTAGTTGATCGTAGCGGTGACATATAACAGACGGCCTTTTAATTATCCTTGACATTTTGCATCCGCTAGTGAACTTCCATGTTATTATTTCTGTCAAACTCAAAGATTCCTAGACGTCAGGGATACCCTTCCAGCAGCTTTTATCGTACTAATGTCAGTCTTGACAGAAACTTTGTCTGAACTCGATTGCAGCCGAATAAAAAGTAGTACGTACCAAGGGCGGATACAGATTTTTAACTTCCTGCTAAGAAAATTGAACATTTTCAAAAACAGGGAAGTTATTAATTTCACCCCAGTTTTTGAAAATCGAGTTTTCATCAGATCTCGACGTTTTGTGATCCTAGGAAGCTATTATGACTATTTTTACGATGATGTCATTATGTCTGTCTGTCTGTCTGGTTGTGTGTGTGTGTGTGTGTATATGTAAACCTCTCATAACTTTTGAACGGCTTGACCGATCGAATCGCGATTTGCGGCATTCGAAAGGGTTCCACTGAACTTAGATTTCCTGAAAATTTGAACCGATTCGGCCCAATAGATTTTGAGAAATTCCAAAAAAACCGAAAAAAAAGTTGTTAAAACGATGTTTTTTCAAGATAACTTCTATATTGTGTCGATTGATTTCATAATCTAATCAACTCTTCTCCTCAGAAAAGTGCGTCGAAAGATTACGTAGTCAACAGATTTCGATTTTGTACCTCTTATAATATTTTTAGAGCTTAAAAAACTGCGTCGAATGCCGTTTTAAAGATCAAAATCGAACAACGCGTTCAAAAGTTATAGCTTTTCAAAAATTAAAATAGTGTTGTTATCAGCAATTTTCAGATTTTTGAGCTCGAAGAGCTCAAAAATCTACTTTTGGGTGTATTATCAATTGCTTCGAACTCAAAGCGCTTGAAAATAGCGGGAAGTTCCAGGGATGGCCTGAAGGGTCAACCGATTTACAGATTTTTTTTCTGGGAGGGGCACACGGGACAGACATCTAAGTATTAATGATCTAAGTTGGGATTTTGCATTTTTGCAACTTGCAATAACTTGTCCATAAGTACACAAAACGTAAAGAAAGTGATTATCCTTAGGTTTTTTTGTATAGTCGATTTCGACGTAATTCCGCCCTTGGTACGTACTAATTTTGGGTACCTATACCAATAAACAGTAAGGTACTCATTATCTCCATATTCCACTTTCATGCTGGTAGAATGGCCAATGACTATGAAGTCATATTTATTACAGCTGTTTAAAAGAATACATTTCAAACTACATTTTGAACAGTCAATAAAAAGGCGCCATTCGTCTGGTGTGTATTTTGACAAACCCATTTTTCTAAGAGTCGTCTTATATCGTTACGGAATACCAGGTTATTTTCCCGAGAGAAAAAAGGTAGCAGGTCCTTTTCTTTGTTTTACGGTCATGGATAATACCAAGTAACTCAAACTGGCTAATTAAATTCTAATTTTAGATTCACTTGTACGAAATTCCAATTTTAAGCCTCTAAAGATATCATTATTTCATTATTGCACATACCGCTAGACTACTAGCGGATGTGTTTTATTATCGCTTTGCGCGTCAGAGCTAAGCTTCCTTCATACAAGAAGTTATATCTAAGTTAATGTCGCACGATATCCATTCAAATTGTAGCTTTTTGAAAAGGGGAGATTCTGTCCTATAAAATGAAACCATTTTTAGATTGATTCGAGTTTATAATTACTCCTAAAATTGTAACTGAAAATTGCGAACAGTAGTTGTCGGTTGGTCTGTACGTACGTACGTACGTCCGAGCTCTACAGCTCGCAATTCTTGACGAATCGCTTTGGTTTTAGTTTTATTTGCTTTGTTTACTATCAGACTAGAACCCTATTTAAAATCAATTTGTATCTCAAAAACTAGAGCTGCTACGAAAAAAGTCAGGTATTTTTGGAATCAGCAGATCAAAAATATCCTAAATCAGTTCATACTTTTCCGGCACCAAGAAAAAAATTTCATTTTGTTGGGCTAATATAAACTACACACAATTTAATATGCATTGTTTAATTTTAATGTTGGACGTTGGTAAATATATAATTCTGAGACAATTTATTAATTATGTGTATAGTTCTATTGTATAAATAATGAACCAATTAAAATATTATATTACAGTTTGTGATGCAAATATTTTGAAATTAAATCCGAGAGGATTGAGCACTACCTACTGTGTTTGTATAAAACCTTTTTGACGTCAACAAAATTTAATTAATAATGCTATTTTTATTTTGTGTTTTATTACTCAATAACTTTATTGTCAAAATTTGTTCATTATCGTGTTTTTAGGGCTAGGCACCCATTAAGAACCTTATAATTTCGACATGTCCGTCTGTGTATTTTAAAGACCACCAACAGCTAAGGTTATTTGGACCTAGCACCAATTCATATTTTCAATTAATTATTTTTTTTATTAATAATAAAATGAAAATCCAATTGACACTTTTACCAGCTCTCGGGCTAGAACCCGCGAGCTGGGGACTTGTAATAGAGGAACCATAGCAACGCCATGTAAACAACAGTATTGCTACACTCTCGGCCATTCTCAAGTCCGACATGTCCGTCTGTCTGTCTGACGTCCGATTATGATGAAATTTCATTATAGGAGGTATCTTTTATATTTACAAATTATCCTAAATATGTTTTAATTTTTATTCTTTGAAAAAAGCATGGCCCTCTTTTTTGTTTGGTGATCTACTGATGGCTATAGCTTAATAAGTGTAGCAAAAATCATGGTTACCTTTAGTCCAGTCACGAGAGCTTGAAAAGGTAGGTCCACCTTGCGTTTTGCGCAGCAAATGATTTTATTTTTTTGTGTCCTCAAGCATGTTTAGGAGATGTCAAATCCAAGTTTGCGACCTCTAAAACAGGGCGGGGGAGTTTTGGTGGGCTAAAAACCATGATTTTTTTGCACTTTTTTCGGTTTTTTGCTTATAACATAAAAACGGCTTGTCCTGTCGAAAAAATGGTCCTATTCAAAATTAAAGGGCATAAAATTTACTTCGAAATGCACTAGTCAAATATGTTTTTGTTCCGATTTTTACCGACTCTACAGAACTTAAAAAAACAAAAAAAAAAAAACTCTTTTTTTGTTTGAAGGCGCCAACCTCAGGAACTACCAGTCTGTAAAAGAAGCAAAGTACTAATCAATGAGACCCTATACGAGTTTTTTAAAAATTCAATCCCAAAGAGTGAAAACGGGAGTATAGGATTTATTGTAATAACAAAAAATCTTACATCCACGTTTTACTCCCTGTGGGATTAAATTAAAAAAAATTATCGAATAGCCTATAACCTTCCTTAATAAACGGGCTATCTAACAAAAAAATGTTTTTCAAATCGGACTAGTAGTTCCTGAGATTAGCGCGTTCAAACAAAAAAAAATAAACTCTTTTTTTGTTTGAACGCGCTGATCTCAGGAACTACAAGTTCGATTAAAAAAAATTTTTTATTGATAGATAGTCCGTTTATTGAAGAAGGTTATAGGATATACGAGTTTTTTTTAAATTTAACCCCAAAGGGGATAAAACGTGAGTGTAAGATTTTTTGTAATAACAAAAAATCTTACACCCCCGTTGTACCCCCTTTGGGATTGAATTTTAAAAAAACTCGAATAGCCTAAAATCTTCCTTAATAAACGGGCTAACTAACAAAAAAAAATTTTTTTAATCGGACTTGTAGTTCCTGACATTAGCGCGTTCAAACAAAAAAAGAGATTATTTTTTTTTGTTTGAACGCGTTATTCACAGGAACTACCAGTCCGATTTGAAAAATTTTTTTTTGTTAGATAGCCCGTTTATTAAGGAAGGTTATAGGCTATTCGAATTTTTCAATAGTTAAAAGCTTGAAAAAATGCTTTTTTTTCATTTTGGTAAATTTTGGCGATTTTCTAAGTTCTGTAGAGCCGGTAAAAATGGGAACATAAACATATTTGACTAGTAAATTTTGAAGTAAATTTTGTGCCCTTTAATTTTGCATAGAGCCATTTTTTCGATAGGACCAGCCGTTTCCATATTATAAGCAAGAAACCGAAAAAAGTGCAAAAAAATCGTGGTTTTTAGCCCACCAAAACTCCCTCGCCCTGTTTTAGAGGTCGCAAACTTGGATTTGACATCTCCTAAACATGCTTGAGGACACAAAAAAATAAAATCATTTGCTGCACAAAACGCAAGGTGGACTTCCTCTCGTGACTGGACTACTTGCTTTACGTACAATTTTCTTTTTTTAGTAAAATATTTTTTTTCTCGAAAACTATACATTCTAGAGAAAAAAAATATTTAAATTTTTTTCATATTATAACATCTAGAATTCATTTATATTTTTTCTTACCTATGTTAATACGTGACATTGAGAACGTTTTTTTGAATATCTCAGGATCCACTGAACCGATTTGACTGAAAATCTAATCAGATCTAAGTTAAAGGCTGATAAACACAATAGAACAATCGGCATGGCCGTATGTTGTTCCGTTTTTACGATATCGAAGGCGAAAAATTGACCACATACACACACACATACAGACATAAGTCAGAAAATGATCTTAAACGATTGCTAGGGTCTCAAAACGTGAAGATCTGTTAAAATTTCGAAATATTTTTTTCGGACTAAATCCATTAGTTCCCTACCATAGTTACGTAGAGGTGGGAAGTAAAAATGTCACGTACATCGAGTGAATATGTTGAATATGTCTTTTAAAATGAAATGCTACAGCTGACTTCCTAACATGTATTTTAAATTTATTTTGGAACCACGGCTCAGTAACGAACTCTGACTTCTGAACATTGAGCATACAAAATCGTTTGCCTCCAACTTTCCAACTGTTTGTTCAAAAAATCTAAAAAAAATCTTGAGTGCAGCATTTAGTAAGTACTTTCATTGAAAATTATTACGGTCACTATAAAATAATAAGTTTTGAAATTATACAACAAAACTGTTGTTAATTTGCAAAATCTTCCAATTTCTCAACAGTCTATTTAGCGTTGCCGTCTAGATCTAGACTCTTGTCTTGTCGTGTCTAGACGGCAACACTAAGTCTATTAAAAAAATCTGAAAAAAACATGAAAATATTTTATGGAAATCACAGCTACGGAACCTAATTAGGGTTACCAGATGGCCGGATTTCCGGGATGTCCCGGCATTTGTTGGTTTGTCCCGTGTCCCGAAATTTAAGTCTTCTATCCTGGAAATGCATAAGTTTAACGAATTCGTGCTCGCGATCGCAAGAAACGATACTAAGTTACATGCTAAGTAGTATTTATTTAGCACTATTTGCAATTTCTGTACATATTTTATATAATTTTACTTGTATTTAATTGTATTCTTCGGACTTACCCTATGTCGGTAAAGACAAATTGGGGACAATAAAATGAATTATTTTATTTACACACTTGCAGAAGCGCGTCGCAAACCTCACCGTGTGCTGGTGTGTGATAAATGAATAAAATTAGACAAGTCTAATGATAAATACAAAAAAGAGTAAAATAATAAAACATTTTTTTTCACAATAGCTTCCTCCCCTGAAATAAATTGCCTTCGCCTTAGAAATGTCCCGAAAATCTTGGTTTTTGATCTGGCAACCCTAAACCTAATTCATGCGGGTCCGATACACACTGGATCGGTTTTTAATAAGGGCAAAATGTGTTATGATTTATTGAATAAATAATATAGTAACATAGTGGTAACTGGTAATATCTTACTGGCTCACCTCTATTAAAAAAATACATCGACGTCATCAACGTTTAAATTATTAATAAATAATGTCCAGCTTTCCTTATTTTATGTGAATTCTATTCATTATCAGAATCTATTCTCTTATACCTGTGTGTGTTTATTATGTTCAAATTATTTCTTGTTAATTAGTAAGTTACACAAACTAATGACCATGTTTTCGATTATTTTTTGTACAATTAAAACTTCAAATTAAATTCGCCTTCAAAGTTTATTATTTTCGCCTACTCAGTCAGCGCAGTTTAATTGCCATTTGATTGGGCAATTTACCTTATTTTGAATTTCCGGCTAACAATCTTCCTGTATTTTAATATCTACTAATCCCTCTGATCAATACTAATATAAACAAATAAATTGTTTTATTTGATGTATACAGTGGCGTATTTACTGCATAGCAAGGGCCAGCAATGCGAAAGGGCCCTCGAGTGCGAGGGGCCCTGGGCCCTTGCATAAAAAATATTTACACAAAAACACAAACTAATAACTAATTCTTCTACTAACTCTCTGGAGTATAATTTATCACAATCACAGACGTGACCATTTTTTTTTTATATATAAAAAAAGGAGGGGTTCCTCCGACTATGCTTGATATTTCTAGCTACGCCACTGTACATATAGGATGGTTTACACGGTACACCAGGAGGCGAAAAATCAAAATTCGTGTTCGGAATCGATCTTAACTCAAATCTGGAAGAAGTGGCCTCTTAAAAGCCAGTGAAAGCAGATTGAAAATATATTTTTTCTCGAAATTTTACATCCATAGTATAACTATGAACTATATGAGATGGCGTTCTTCCTAAAAAATGCAGGGAGGCAGACTGTGGGGATGACGATGTATGTATACATATTACTATAGGGAAGTTAGTTCGAGTTATTCGGACTTTTTTTTTACAAATTTTTCAATCGAAATAACCTTTCTTCATAGGCCAACGGCATTTCTTCAAGGCGCGCATTTTATTCCAGTCACGTGTCATAAACACTGGTTTATTTATTCATTCCGGTTCTATGATATAGCAGCGTCGTGATTTAATATTATCTGTCTTTGTATTTTGTAACAATATTCAAATGCAATCTGCTTATTGATTAGTTCACAAAGTGTTCCGTTAGCATGCTCACCAGTGTTGGGTAGACGCTAATAACCTCAGGTGTTGAACGTCTATAATCTACAATCTATATATCTACCTGCAAGTGTTTGCTCAATGCTCATAGCTTTTTAAAACCCATTTTAGACGAACACAATTTTGATATCTAATTTCTGATAAACATTTTGCGACCGTGTAAAAATGATTTGAAATGGTTGCTACCGATAAATTATCAAATTAACGAACGTTATAAAGATAATGCAAATACAATATCGAAATTAAATTTTTGAAGGCACACTGTAAGAAATGAGAAGGCCGATTACATAGATTATCGATGGTCCATTTGTAGCCAGCGATTAATCTGGTAATAGGCACACAAAGAGACAATGGCGTCGCAAACAGGTATCGCCACATCGCGTGGATTCCATAAAAACACATTGCGCATGCGTGGTTACTAATTTTACATTAATTTGTTTTGTATTCATCCATTTTATATATGTAACTATACATTTTATTTTGTAATTTTTACACAATTTATTGGAATATTACACAAATTATGTAATTTTAATTTACTTTATGTAAAAATTACAAATTTGTTTAACTTCACAGTAAAAGTCCAAGTTTTTATGAAGGTTTCTGTGTAAAAATAAATAATAATGTAAAATCACTTAGAAAATCGAGCGAATTCTACCTTAACTTTTAAAGTATTTTTACAACCATTTTTTACAGTGCACATATTCTATGTGAAAATATAGGATTGTGGATGTGCAAGTACTGTATATTATTCTTTTTCGAATCGAATCAAGTATTTTAATAAATACTAGATTTTCGAATCGAATCAAGTATTTTAACAAATACTAGATTTTCGAGTTGGATCAAGTACTGCGAGGAAAAAAATTTACATGCTTATTATTGAAAAAGTTTTTTTTTTAGATTTTTCAGTATCTAAATTTTTTCTCTACTTCAAAATAAAAATCGACTGAAGTATAATACTGTAAAGGAAAATCCAATACAAGAAAATCAGTCAGTCTAATTGCACTAGGTACTTTTTTCAGAATCCAAATATTTCTCCCTATACACCACCTAATTCGACTAAAATCGAAATCATTCAAATGAATTTCGCCTTTTTCTGAATGATAAGTGCTTCAGTTCTAGTCATATCGGTTCATCTCCTATGCTAGGTTTCAGAACGCATTGTTAGAAAATCTGATTTGACAATGGCCTTAGAATTTAGATTGTGATCATATATCTAGGAACCTCATGTATGTATAACTTACACATAAAAATCAGTTTTTTAATGAGTAACTAATATTATGTTAAACATAACCTTGATTTTCTGATTGTATTTTTTATTCGTTAGACAGTTTTTTCTAACATCGTGTTTTTTTAGCAATGATTGTTTAATAATTACACATTTTATTTACTTGTTTTGTTATTCAATATACGTAAGTAATATATTGTTCACACAGTATATACGAGGTGTATAGTCGTTCCTGTTAGGAATAAATCAGGATTTTTCTCTCGAAATGTCGCTGTGTTATTATAGAACGAGTTGAAGTCGAGGATATGTTTTGGTGTTTTACGGAACCGTTTTATTCAGTGAAAGTGATTCCCCATTCCTCTTCAAGAGATTTGTTGAGTGAAATCTGAATAATGTTACAAAACTGTTTTCTGAGTTGGCGGAATAAATATTTATTTACAATACCTAATTAAAAACACAACAATAATGAACGCAACAACGAAAAGTCAATTCTAACAATCAACACAATTAAACAATAACTAAACAGTAATTACAAAGCAAAACAAACAACTGTATACAATAATTCGTAATTATTAACTATATACAATTAACTACACTAATATTTATTTTATCAGGTGTATTTATATCACGGTATTTATATCAGATTTATTTCTAACGTTTATTTATGTCGGTCATTTACTCAGTTACTTCAGTACTATTTATTTATATCCACTCCACTATTTATATCACTGTACTGATTGATTCGACCGTTGATTGACTAATATTTATATCACTGATCCGCTTGGTTGCACGACTCACCATTGACTGACTGATTCACTCGTATCGGCTTGTTTATATACGCTGCGCGGCCCAGCCTAGCGTTGGCTCTAGAACTTTCGTGCAGGTACCAGCTGTTACAGTAAGCAGATTCCGCTTTGCCGCTTATATACAGGGTGATCCGTAACAATAATATTTAATTCGAGATGGATGAGCTTGGGATCTTTCTTCGCCCTTTTTTTGAACGAGCACACAAGTTTGCGCACATCTGAGCTATAGTATTACAGGGTGTTAAAAAATGTTGTCGAATATTTTAAAACAAACAAAAAAGTCTTGATCAACATGGGTCCGGAATTTAACTGTTTCGGAGATATGGCCCATTTTCTATTTTTATGACTATATAAATTGGACTATCAGATTTGTCATGAAGTTTTTTTATTAGGAAATAGGTAAATAATTTTATGATACATAAAGTAAATGTTTTACATGTCCACCTCATTGCATAAACCAGAGTTTTTAATTGCCCCCAAGCGAAAAAATCTAGTGGGGTCAGATCGCGAGAGATCTAGGTGGCCATGCAAATGGACCACCCCGTTCTATCCATCTGCCATTGTAATGTTGATTTAGGAAATTTCGGATCGCAGTTGAAAAGTATGCAGGAGCCCCATCATGCATCAGAAATAGTTGCAACCTAACAAGGAAGGGTGTTGTCGAGCGTCTATAATTCACTCACAACAAGGAAGGGTATATCTTCTAACAATGGCGGTAAAACATTTCTTAATAAAAAGTCCAGGTACACTTCACCAGTTAAATAGAAAATAGGCCATATCTCCGAAACAGATAAGTTGCGGACCCATGTTGACTAAGACTTTTTTGTTTTAATTAGTACCTAACTACCTACTATATCTACCCACTATCAGTGGCTAAAACATTCGACAATATTTTTTAACACCCTGTATAATGTCCAAAAATTGTTTTGGGCACTACAGAGTATTAACTAGTAACTAGTATTGGGAGTTTCGGGTTCAAAGCGCAACAGTAATTTTTTTAAGGACCCTTATCAAGTGAGTACATCTCTTATACAGGGTGCTAAATCGTTTTGCGAGTAATAGGGATTTAACCCGTAAAATCAAACTTTTGCGATTTCCTGCTCCCCTAATTATTTTAGGAAAAATATCTTCGAATAAAAGTTTTAGAACATAAAATTCTGCATCTAAATCATTAAACAAAATTAATTTTGCATGCTTTGTAACGGCAGAAATTTGATATGAAAATGTCAAAATTACCTCAAAAACAGATAGCGATAACCATGGAACTTGAACAAAATGATGAGAAATTATTCTGACAGCTGAAACTTCATCATTTTGTTCAAGTTCCATGGTTATCGCTATCTGTTTTTGAGGTAATTTTGACATTTTCATATCAAATTTCTGCCGTTACAAAGCATGCAAAATTAATTTTGTTTAATGATTTATGTTCTAAAACTTTTATTCGAAGATATTTTTCCTAAAATAATTAGGGGAGCAGGAAATCGCAAAAGTTTGATTTTACGGGTTAAATCCCTATTACCCGCAAAACGATTCAGCACCCTGTATATCGAAAGTATACATTCTGTATATAAATTGTCTGTGCATATATTATTATTAATATTATTATTGTGTGTATATAAATAATGACTTGGATACGTAATTATTACATAGAGTTATTCCCAGTGGCGTTTCCTGGTTTAAGAAATTTGGCATTCATTTTAAATGCGTTTTTATAAACAGTCTTTAAAACTCTTGTGTGTATCCTAATAATTCAAGAATATTAATGGCCGTCTCATCTCATCTCATCTCGTGTTCAGAAGTGGCCATTCTCGTTGCCTATGTCGAGACGGGACATTTTAAAACTCTCGTCTCGGTATTTTCTCGAGGGTGTCTCTCTTGTCTCGATAACGACGAGATCTCGACAATTTGATATTGATCTTGGCTCAACATACGAGACGAGAAAAATTGCTCTAGTCGGGCCGCTTAACAGATGGAGCAATGAAAACGCATGATCACCGCGTGATTGGTTGCTTGAACGTTCGGGAACGAAACTATATATGTGAAAGCCACGCCTGCGGCGCAAGCTATTCATATACTTTTCGCGTGATCACTCCATCTGTTAAGCGGCCCGACTATTATAATATCGTGTTGAGATTTCTCGTCTCGGCGACAACTGCACTATTCAAGAACTACAAGGTGTCAGTTTTTTTTTTCAAAAATTTTCCTCCTAGCAACGACATCCAAAATATAAAATTTCAAAACACAGCTTTTGGATATATTTAATTTTTTACTTCCCACCTCTACTATGGTGTAGGGAAGTAATGGATTTAGTCCGAAAAAAATATTTCGAGATTTTAACAGATTTTCACGTTTTGAGACCCTAGCAACCGTTTAAGATCATTTTCTGACTGATGTCTGTATGTGTGTGTGTGTATGTGGTCAATTTTTCGCCTTCGATATCGTAAAAACGGAACAACATACGGCCATGCCGATTGTTCTATTGTGTTTATCAGCCTTTAACTTAGATCTCATTAGATTTTGAGTCAAATCGGTTCAGTGGATCTTGAGATATTACAAAAAACGTTCTCAATGTCACGTATTAACATAGGTAAAAAAAAATATAAATGAATTCTAGATGTTATAATATGAAAAAAATGTAAATATTTTTTTTCTCTAAAATGTACAGTTTTCGAAAAAAATGTAAATATTTTTTTTCTCTAAAATGTACAGTTTTCGAGAAAAAAAATATTTTACTAAGAAAAATAAAAATTGTACGTAAATCAAGGTAACCATGATTTTTGCTATATTAAGCTAGCCATCAGTAGATCACCAAACAAAAAAGAGGGCCATGCTTTTTTTCAAAGAATAAAAAAGAGTTTATTTTTTGCAAATATTTATTAGGTGGGAAGTATAGGACTGGTCATCAGTCGAAATTTTTTATTTTGCTATACCTACTTATTATCTTTTAAAAGTAAAATTGAATATTATACAAATCGCAAATACACTAAACCAAAAATAATACCCTAACAACTTTTTATGAGAGAAAAAAATCATTTTACTTGTGAAAAGCACATTGTCAAAGTTTATCCAGAGAAATCGAAAATTAAAAAAATCAAATTTGTCGACCAAAAAAATTAAAATCGAATCAGCCATTTTCACTGTGCGCATGATACAAAATAGCGTGACAGTTGACACACGACAGACATTTCTTTGACCGACAAACAGCGACCTTAGATTGAAGGTAGCCTGGCAATGTGAATTTAGGTATATTGAACACCCTGTATACGGGTATGTTACGTGTACTGTATGTAAGTATAATAAATGTCCTCTACTTGTACCACTTATACTAGCATTATTATAATATGTAGATATCGATGCCAAGGGCAAGCGCCACCATAACGTCGTAACTAGCTAATATCACAGTAATTAAAGTAAATAATGTCGACTGTCAGTTGTTGCGGCACAAACCGCACGCGCGGCACACGGCTTTCTGCGGCGACAAGGTTGGACACTCTCTCGTGCCGTTTATTCATAATATTTAAATAAGCGCTGCTTATAAGTTAGTGGAATAGAAAATACTAGCGGCCCGTCCCGGCTACGCCCGGGTGGTATGAAATTATGCTTTAATAGCGGTTTTTAAGACCTACAATTTTTCGTACATTGTTTTGATGTATCTCTAAAGATTTCGCCAGCGTTAGCCATGTAAGCGTACGAAAACAGTTTTTTTTTTTGACAAAACATCGTCATAGTTCAGCCATTTTGTACAAAATATTTACAAATTATATACACAAACCTTCCTCGTTTATCGCTCTTTCTATTAGTGAAAACCGTTTCAAAATCCGTTGCGTGGTTTAGAAGAAGTAAGCGGAGAAACAGACAGGCCAACAGCGACTTTGTTTTATACTATTTAGAGATTAGAGATTTAGAGAAGGCGGTTTACTATATTGGGCAAAAAGACAGTGGCGGGCTAAGCCCGTCGGAGGCCCAGAGAGACAGAATTAAATGAGGCCCCCGGTCTGCTTAGAAATTGATATATTTGTAGTGTAAATTTCGTAAAAAATTAATAATATAGATGTAATATGGCTGACAAAAAAATGTCAAATATTTTTAATAAACGACCTACCTACGTGTATATTTTGTATACGTACGGGGCCTCCAACTCCAAACTGCCTCTTTCTTACTAAACATATTTTGGTCTTGTTTGGGATTTGATTAAGAAGGACTTCTCGAGATTTGGAGGCCCCCCAGGATCAGAGGCCCGGGGCGAGCCGCCCCCCCCCTTAGTTCCTCACTGGTAGTAGTATCCCGGGCAATGATAAATAAAAGTGAATTATTCAACTTGATCATTACATAATCTCTAAAGGATTATTAACTCCTAAACAGATTATACTATTACATTCGTTAGAATTCTAATAACAATGTAATTACAAATATATCATAACGTCTACAAATTTAATTCAAACAAATTTCCCGGCAAAGGGAATAATCGATTAAATTATTTCATTAAATTAATAAAATTTAATAACTTTATTACTTATCAGACGCTATCAGTTTATAGACAGTTTTTTGGGATCAAATGTCGTGGGATCATTTGTCGTTGGGATCACTTGTCGTGGTATAAAATTGCTGGGATCAATTAACGGCACACCGACAAAAAGTACCTATAGCATGTGTGCGTTGGCCCTATAAAACTGTCCTGCAGTTACCCGATTCTATTCGGAATGAATTCGCGTTGTTATCTCATTCTGAACCGTGTGACAGATTTTGTTTTTTATAATTATCCAATTTAGCTACGCATGATATTTGCACATAATTAATTAGGGTATTTACTGCAATGTTATTGTTTTAAACTAGTATACCTAATGTAAATACCCTAGTTTATTTATATGTAGAGTAATTAGAATTACATAGTATTTCTCACACAAACTGTAATACGATTTGATAAGGTTTGTTAAATAATTGTATACTGTGTCAACAAAAAATATCCATTCTTTTTTATCAGATGTTTTCGGTTTTCCCCGATTTTTCTAACTTACGTACTTTGTATAATAGCAAGACTAAGTGGCTGGTGGCAGGTCCCTCTTTCCCACTGGGCACTCTGGGGGCGTGCCCAGGGCCCCGCGATCGATAGGGGCCCCCTTGTTCCTGCCAGATCACCAAACGATAACCGATATTTATTACCGAAAAACATATTTACTTCGAAAAAATCAAACGATTATGACTGACTACAATACCTACTTGCTTATTAGCTTTTGCATGCGCAAAGCTACTCTACTTTCGCCCAAAAATCAGGCTTTCCGATGATGGTAACTAACTGCAGTGGGGAAGAGTTACTTTTGTGGATTATATTATATTATCTATTCATTTAATGTGACTGTAATGAAATAAAAATAAATCTAGACCTTTGCTTATCTACTTTCTTTGTCTATTCTAACAAAATAGTGCTCTGTCAAGGTCATAGGGGCCCCAATATCCTAATGTGCCCAAGGCCTCCAATAGGTTAAAGACGGCCCTGGGTGGTGGCACACGTCGTTGGATTTGGTCTTGGATTCAAGTTGATAATTTTCCCAATTCTGCAAGTTCAAGTCAGTACCTATAAAAATCTGCATCATGCATGTGACGTAAAACGCAATATTGTAGCCGTTATTGTGACGAATCCAACGGCCTATGACGTGAGGCTATTAACGTCATTTCAAGGTCATAAATAAAGAAGTTATGTAATATGAAAATAACTAAATATTAATTAAAACGTTACTATCAAGTAGCCAACAAATTGCTGTAAATGTAAAAATGTCAAATGTAAACAATCGAATCAATTGCGAAACAAGGCTACTTGATAGTAATGTTTTAATTAATAATGATATTGATATCAATAACGACTGCAAGATTCCGTAAAAAAAATCATTACCAAAAAAAATGGTGGTGACCTTGACCCGACCTCAGCATATCAATCAAGAAGATACCAAACAGTTTTTATGCAAAACTTTTTAACATTGGAAATGTTTATGTTCGTATATGGAGGCAGAGTTACGAGTTTTCGTTCAAGGCCAAAAGACAACGGTGTCGCGATCAAGTGAGGAGCAATCATGCAAAATTGAACAAGTGCAATTTTTTCGAAATGTGTTTTATATCATGTCTAGTTAATTGACAGGTATTTGCGACGATCTGCGCTGTTATTTTTGAGCAAATGTTAATAAATACTGTAAAAAAATCCATTTAAAAGTTAAGTAATCAAGCAAAAGTATATAACAGAAGAATAATAGGGTTATTCCTGACAAAACTAAACAGTGCATTGATAAATATTGTGTGTATAATAAACAGTTAATTATGTTTCATATATGCTGTTATCATTTTCAATGTCCTCGATGGTTGCAAGGATTGCGAAATCTGTGAATTTTTACTACAACCAATACTTTCTGAGATATTAATGTGCCTTCACCCTGTAGTACTAGTAAGTAGTAGGTACCTCAATCAGGAATAAATTAACTTGTAGACTAAAGGTCGTCTGCTTAATTTCATCGCTATGAAATCCTATGATCAAGATTCTATCAAAACCGACATTAACACAAGCGAACTCGCGAGTAATGGCTATGGTCATTACATAACATCAAACATTCATGGACAACGTGTAATCAAATAATTTCACAGTACAGAGTAATTAATTGTGGACAGCGTTGGTGAAAATGCGATGTAAAAAAATCGCATGTTTTCATAATGGGAGAGCGACCTTGATTCGTAAAATTGAAAAAAATATGCTACCAAATAATGGATAAATGCATTCATTAAAATATGATTACTCATAAAATGAAATTAAAAAAACCTGCATTTCTATTTTTCTTTTTTTTGATAAGGCAATTAAGATTTAATTACCGTTGATAAAAACTTGCGAAGGTGATCACTGATTACGTCACAAACTTGTTTGTTTGTTAAAAATTTGCGTACGAGATTCGACATAATAATATTATGTCGCTACATGTTATAGTAACAAAATCTAAACTTCGCCAAAGGGATATAATAATATATATTATTATAAACGTGACAGTGTTGTGCTTATGCGTTCACGATATTGTGTTTTTTTTTCAAAAAAATATACCTTATAAAAAATCCAAATTTTCAGGGTTAATTCGGCCTAATGCCAATTCATATTTTTAACTTCCCACTGGAAGTTATTGTAATGGGTCCGAAAATCGAAATCAAAAAGGAAAAAAAATTTTTATATTTCAAGGTCACTACACTATTTTTACACTACTTTTAGAAAGATGTCTGTGTGTGTGTGTGTGTGTGTGTGTGTGTACGTACGTACGTACGTACGTACGTACGTACGTACGTACGTATGTGTCCATTTCTTTCTAAGACGAAATCTCGAGAACGAAAAATGATATCGACTACGTTGGGGTGCCAATCGACGCGTATTAACATAAATATGATCTGAAAGGAATTTTTTTAAAATCGGTTCAGCCGTTCTTTTTTCTTAACCAAATAACCTCCAAAAAAGTAGATTTTACACAATATCTCGCGAAAAAAAAATTATATCGACTTCGTAAGGGTGTCAATCGAGGCGTGTTAACGTCATTTTGATCCGACATAAATTTTATAAAAATCGGTTCAGCCGTTTTTTTTTTTTTTTTTTTTTTTTTTTTAAATTATTGATGTTTTAATGATTGAAATGATTACTTTTCTGTGTATTATTATTAAATATTTATCAAACTGGGAAGTTCGTCGTGTGGACCTCAAGGGTCGCACTTTAGTCCTAATAAACGACCCACCTCACGGCTTGTTAATTTTGTATTGATTACGTCACAAGTAAACTCGGGCTTGAGAATAGTCGAGCGTGTAGCAATGCTGTTGTTTACATGCGGCGTTGCTATATGGTTCCTCTATTACAAGTCCCCAGTTCCCGGGTTCTAGCCCGAGAGCTGGTAAAAGTATCAATTGGATTTTCAATTTATTATAAGAAAAAAACTAATGAATTGAAAATATGAAATGGTGCTAGACCCAAATAACCTTAGCTGTTGGTGGTCTTCAAAAACACAATTTAAAATTAAACTTCATCAAAATCTATCCAGTTTTCCTCGAGGGGTGCTGACAGACTAAAATTTTAGAAAATTCTAGAGACACGTTCTCCCTTTTAGTTATCGTACAAAATATCCAAAAACTGAAAAGTTTACAAAAAAACGAAATACATAATTGCAGGCAGGATTAACAACATAAAAAAACGGAATAACAGAATAAATATAATTTGGATCCCCTCGCATAAAGACATCACAGGCAACGAAAGGGCAGACGAGGGGGCGAAATCGGCGTTAACCTCAGGGAAAAATATTGAAGAACCCACCGTATCTAAATCTGACTACAAAAATCATATATTTTGAAAGTCATGCTGACTGTCATCATTATTATACCAGAGACAGAAATAAATTTCGTCTTCCGGACCACCGATTGGCGAGATCACGCACCGCCCCGGACTATTATTCCTTAAAATTGTATAACAAATTACCATTTTTAATAAATTTAGAAATTATGTTAAAAAATTGCTTACTGATAATTGCTTCTATTCTGTGAAAGAGTTTTTAATTCATACATTTTAATTGTATATATCTAGACTTGCAACTATTGTACTAACTGTACCAAATGTTGTTAAATATATATCTATCTATCTATCTATAAAACATAAAATATTTAAAGCCTGGCAAAATACATGGTCCGAAATAAATAGTAATAAACTGAGAATTATCAAATCAGACGTCAAAAAATGGACCTCACCTATTAAACTAACCAGGAGACAAGAAGTGATAATTACCCGATTACGAATAGGACATATACGCTGTTAACACACTCTTCTATTTAAAAAAGAAGAACCGTCGAAATGTGCCATCTGCGATACCCGAGAGGACGTTCAACATTTGCTAGTAGACTGCCCTCTATACGACCCCTACAGGATTGCAGCAGACCTAGCACCAGATCTTAAGAACATCTTGAACAACTCTGAAAAAAACATCAAAAAATTATTAATATTTCTCGAAACATCCCGTCTACTACAGAAACTCTAATACCAACATAAAATCAATTATTTATTTGTACTTACCTGCTATTACCAATAACTGTCAATAATTACCATATTATAATTCACTTATCTATTGTACAGTGCTAATAACCTTAGGGTTGAAGCACATTTTTATTTTTTCTTGTTATAATAAAAAAAAAAGAACTCGAATGAAATAATAATCAGGCGCACATTTGAAATCAAACAAAATTACTTCAAATTACAAGTTTATTAATTGATTAATTATGTCGCAGTTTTAAAAGTCATTCTTGCAGTTATCGCACTTTTTTTCTCATAGAATTGTAGATGCTAGATTTATTTGATCATATTGTATATTACCGTGACCTATGCATGACAAATCAGTTTATGTGGATTTTCCGTTTTTGTTTTTTTTTCTTCTTTTTTTGTGTTTGTGTATGGATAGTACTTTCCCCAATATAATATACAAAATATTATAATTGTTTACTACACATTTATTTTGTTATAAATAGACCACTTGAAATAACTTTAAAATTTAAACCGCTTGTTATTACTTTTCTGTTCTTTAATTTTTTTAAATTTTTATTTTAATGATGTGAAACTAAAAATTGTTAAATTGTGTTTTAAAGACCACCAACAGGTAAGGTTATTTGGGTCTAGCACCAATTCATATTTTCAATTCATTATTTTTTTTTATAATAAATTGAAAATCCAATTGACACTTTTACCAGCTCTCGGGCTAGAACCCGGAAACTGGGGACTTGTAAGAGAGGAACCATAGCAACGCCATGTAAACTACAGCATTGGTACACGCTCAGCTATTTTAACCGACTTCAAAAAAAGAAGGTTACTCAATTCGACCGTATATATTTTTTATGTTTTATGTGGTTATGTTTTATGTGTGTTCGCGGATAACTTCGTCGTTTATGAACCGATTTTGAAATTTTTTTTATTTGAAAGGATATACTTTCAGATTGGTCCCATAGAAATTTCATCAAAATCGGTTCAGTAATTCGGCTGATTTTAATAAAAGCTAGTAACGGCGTGTGATTCCTTAAGGTAAACGTCACTTTTTGACACATCAGACAAGGTAAGAAAGTCGGTTTAATAAAAGTGAGTAACGGCGTGTGATTCCTTTAAGGTAAATGTCACTTTTTGACACTAAAAAGTAAAAAATAAAAAACTTTTTAACAAAAAAAAACCTCCTTAAAAAAGGCACTAAAAAGAGTAAAATAATGAAAATTTGAGGTCTGTGCCAATTAAAATATGAAGTCGGTTAAAAAGTATGGTATAGTGATTAATATCTTCTTTTTTTTAACCAACCTCATATTTTAATTGGCACAGACCTCAAATTTTCATTATTTTACTCTTTTTAGTGTCTTTTTGAAGGAAGTTTTTTTTTTGTTAAAAAGTTTTTTTCAAGCCCTAATGATGTAAAACGTTTTTACGCACGGTAGAGTGAATCGAACTGAAGATAAAACGTATTTAGATATCTACGTGTATTTGTGTCAGTAAAAATAAATAAACTTTATCGAACTGTTTGACCACAATGACTAATAAATAGATGTAAACAATTTTATGAAATGGCAGATAAAACGACTGTTTTACCGAATTATTATTTTTCAAATTAAACTATTAAAATTTTTATGCGCGTCATGATGTCATCATCAAATCCAGAAACGACCCCATTCTGGATTTGATAATGACATCAAGACGCGCATAAAAATTTTAATGATTTAATTTGAAAAATAATAATTCGGTTTAAAAACAGTCGTATCTGCCATTTCATAAAAGTGTGTATACATCTATTTATCCCATTTGAAAACCTTCATATTTAAAAAAAAATAACCACAAGCTAAAATATAAAATAAATCAAGTATTTCATTCTTATATTATTTCTCTTTTTTGTCTGTGTGGACGCGGAGAATGGTCATCCCGCGCTTGCGTATTATAATTGGAATGAGCTCCGTCTAACTTAAATAATGCCGTAAACTGCCAAATAAATAAATATTTTTCCTTTCGGATTATCCTTCGGATTATCGATGCTCTACTGTAATTTAAATTTATTCATTCTATAAATTTATTACTATTCGATGATTAAATATTAATTATTGTTCTTTTTTTCAGAATCACGGAACTCAAGCCAGCACGTATGATCTCGAGGGGGGGAACCGCTATACCGACTCCAATAGAAATTACACAGTGCTTTCAGATAATAATTAGATAATAATATATTAAATATAATAGAATAAAGATACGTATAGTTTTTTTTTAAACGGTAACTCGATCGGCGAAAAGCTTGTGAATTTATTATGTATTTTGTAATAAAACGATCGTTTCGCGACTGTCGGTCAGTAGTTGTACTAGTATTAGCAGCTGTTTTGTCGTCGTTCACTTTGACCTTCCGGTTTCCGTGTGCGAACGGTGCTGTGGCCGCGACGTTCGATGCGGACGAATATCATCAGAACAACGGTGAGCCGCAGCTGTCGAATAATCAACCGCGCCGGCAACAGCTCATCTACTCCAACGAATTCGCAGTGCACGTGCCCAAAGGCAAGGACGCCGCCGACGCTATTGCTAGCAGACATGGCTTCACGAATATCGGACAGGTACGTACTTATTGCAGCTATGTATACACAGAGAAATTTTTATACGAAATTTTAACACAGAAATAGATGAGTTTTTACAATGTGTCTATCATAAACATTAAAAATTTACGATGGTTCATAGTAAAAATACAAAATATTAGTAAAAAAACTTTTTGCAGACAAGCTTTTATTGAAATTTACTAAAAAGGAAAAAATAATATTTAATAATTTTGGTTCATAATTATTATAAAAGCGGGGGTTGCGACTAATAAACTATCATAGACATTACAACCCCCGCTTTTATAATAATTATAAACCAAAATTATTAAATATTATTTTTTCCTTTTTAAGGAGATTAATTGAAAATAGTTTCTTATATAAATAGAGCAACGCCAAATTTGCGGATTTCTGAATTGTAAGCCGCTGACTTTCCTCCGCCCCTGCCTTCGAAAAAATATTTTATAAATTTGTTTTGTTCCAATTATCTATTTTAGTAATAATTTATGAAAATTGAAAAGTAAGATAACTATAAGACAAATTATTTTAGATCTTCCACATTTTGTGATATAGTTCCCCAAATCTTCCACCCCCTAAAATCTGCTGTCCTAGGCCACGGCCTACTCGGCCTAATATTGGTAAATCCGAAACAGCCGCTTTCAAGGACACAATAAATTCGAAAAAAACTTTTTAACAAAAAAAAAACCTCCTTCAAAAAGCCACTAAAAAGAGGAAAATAATGAAATTTTGAGGTCTGCGCCAATTTAATAAAATATGAAGTCTGTTAAAAAGTATAGTATATAGTGATTAATATCTTCTTTTTAACCAACTTCATATTTTATTAAATTGGCGCAGACCTCAAAATTTCATTATTTTCCTCTTTTTAGTGGCTTTTTGAAGGAGGTTTTTTTTTTTTGTTAAAAAGTTTTTTATTTTTTACTTTTTAGTATCAAAAAGTGACATTTACCTTAAAGGAATCACACGCCGTTACTCACTTTTATTAAACCGACTTTCTTACGCTGTCTGATGTGTCAAAAAGTGACATTTACCTTAAGGAATCACACGCCGTTATTAACTTTTATTAAAATCAGCCGAACTACTGAACCGGTTTTGATGAAATTTCTATGGGACCAATCTGAAAGTATATCCTTTCAAATAAAAAAAAAATTTCCATGACGGAGCTCTGAGGTAACAAACATAAAAAAAAATACAACCGAATTAAGAACCACCTCCTTTTTTGAAGTCGGTTAAAAACAGTATTTTCAGTAAAGTGAAGGACTTAAAATGTATTCGTTGAATTGTCATCCGTTTCTACTTAGTACTGCTCTGCTGTTGGAAAATTGGCGATTAAACATCATAATTGTTTGTTTTACTTTTAATTGCCGTCAATTATTTAGAAAATTTGACGAATTTGTTTATAAACGATTTCTTAGTAACACCTCTGCAGCAGTTAAACTCATTCTTTTTAATTCTTCAGGACCGCGTCATACTCTATTAATAATTTATAATAAAATTAAGCAAAATCGCAGGATAGTGGACAATATAATTTGATTTATTAAATTAAATGTACGACGTTTCGTCTATAGATTTAGACTTTTTCAAGTACATACATAAAAATAACAATATTTATGAAAATTAATATTAATTACTAACCATAGCAATTAACATAAGATAGGGTACATAAGACAAAAACATGGTAACACTATCCTGCGATTTTGCTTAATTTTATTATAATCACGATGGACACGATTTCTAATATAAATTAATAATTTATGTTTTACGATTTTGCAGATTTTTGAACACTTTATGATAGTCCGTATCGTTTATTTTACCCTGGTGGCGGATTTACCTGTAAGCCCGGGCCTACACCAAAAATCCTTTTTTGATAAACACTTAGTTGTAGTTTATGATTTCACTAATAGGTGACACTAAATAATTCGTTTAGATAAAGAATAAAATTCCTCCATGAATTTTTTGTTTGAATCCAATTCAAAGGTTAAATGCTGAGCACAATGACACCTAAATCTTTTCAGTCTGATTTGAAATAAGCTAAAAAATAATTCTGAAATATTTATGAAAGCTCCGCCCGCTAAAAAGCGTTTCTGCGATCGATTACACTAAGCGAGTTTACTGGCTAGGTAGGTACTCACTCGCGAAATTACTTGCTGCCAATTACCAAACTCGCTTAATGTAATAGGTTGTCTGATCCACTCGCCGCATGTGGATCGCTCGCTTATCGCACTCGAGTAAAGTTGAAGACCGACCTACTTTTCTCGCTACTCGTTGGATGTTTTACTTTCTTGTGCGAGAATTCGCTGTGTGTCGACTGTAATATGCCAAGATGTCGGAAGCTGCAGTTCACGCGGGAGGTGTTATTGTTTCTCGTTAGGAGACTGAACGTGGACGTATTTACTATTTACCAGATCAAATGCAATCGAATTGATCGCTACACGCTCACTTGCGCAAAATTTTACTCGCTGACGAATAGCTAGTAAACTCGCCTAGTGTAATCGACCCAACGTCATAAGTAATGAAAGTGTGGATTACGTACGCGTTTGCATTATCAACTATACTGTCTAAAAACCAATGGAAGGCTGTTGAAAGATACCTATGCAAATTAATTTAATCATGTTTACACAAATCATAAATTTCACAACCGATATCAATATAGGTCTCTAATTAGTAGATATTATTACCGAAAATAATGCGTGTTTTCGATAATTTAAGATTTATGCATCTTCCCCATTTATCGCGGTGTAATGCATGCCAAATTTATTAAGTGTTGTGTTGTAAAAATGTAATAAACTCCCAAAGATTAATGACTCTTTTAGTTAACTATTTCAATTATATTGACTTTTGTGTAATTATAACGGGTGATAAGAATTAGTGTCCCAGTTTTCTTTGTTTATACAATTTTTTAATATTTTTTGAAGTAGGAAACATCACTTTTATCTAAGGATTGGTAAAAAATCGCTCAAGTAACCACTCTGTTTGTACGCAGAGAGTTTGGTATTTGCATAGCTATTCTATCTATTATCTAATGAGTTTTTGAGGCCCGTATCTCAGAAACCACGACTGAACCGGGTTTTAAATTTCATTTGAGTGTATATCACATAATTTCGCGTGATTCTTTAATGTAAGTGTCGACTTTTGAGATCGCAAGGACAAATGATTTCGATAAAATTATGCATTTCCGGGACAAGCCAACAAATTCCGAGACATTCCCAGAAATTCCGAGCATCTGACAACCCCAACCATGGTCGTCAAATCTCACACGTCTTACAGTTAAATATTTGCATGCTGGTTGGGTATCATCAATCCATCAATTTCTATTCGCTCCTAATTACTGGGACATAGGTCTTCCATAAGAGATCGCCATCTGACGCGGTTTGCGATGTGTTTAACTTCCACCCAGAGTTTCCCGACTAGTGTTGCCGTCTAGACAAGACAAGACTTTCAAAGTCTTGTCTTGTCTTGGAATATCAAGACAAGACTTCACTTAAAGTCTTGTCTTGAAATATCAAGACCTCACTAAGTCTAAGTCTGGATTAAAAAACTCTTGTCTTGTCTCATATCAAGACTCTAGATTATTTTCAAGACTCTAGATTATTTTCAAGAGTCTAGATTAACCGAGTAGTTTACTTTACCTACTATTACTTAGTTTATCTAGACTCTTGAAAATTGTCTAGAGTTTTGGCAAGAGTCTTGATCTAGTAAAGCAAGTCTTGTCTTGTCTTGAAAATTTCTAGACTTTTGCAAGTCTTGTCTTGAAAATCTAGACAAGACAAGACAAGAGTCTAGATGTAGACGGCAACACTATTCCCGACGTTGGACACCTCTGCCTCGACAGTCCGCCGCCAGGTCATATTGGGACGTCCTCTCCTCATGGACTCTGGCTCCTTGAGGATTCCAGTCTAGCGCTTGTCTAATGGTTGTGTGTATAACGTATGTTAATTATTGTATTCTGTTTTTTTTTTTGTAGATTGGCAGTCTGAAAGGATACTACCTGTTTGAACATCAACGCGTACACAAAAGATCGTTGGAGTTGAATAGCTCCTGTCACGAGTCGTTAACAGCGGAACCCAACGTAAGTTCTCTTTGTTTATAAATTCATATTTAATTAATATTAATCTACAGTGCATTAATTACACTCTTATAGGCGATCCACTTGTGTCAGCTGATCGCAATTGTTACCATAAAATGCCTATGTAGACAATTTGATTTTTCCGGTAATGCTTGATTATCAAAGTAGGGTATCATATTCTGCATTTTACCTACTATTTTCTTAAAAGTTTAAACAATGGAATTGGCATTATATGCTGAAAAATATATAAAAATCATATACATATTACCCTATACTGCTGATAGATCAAAAATCGTGAAGCCAACATACGTGCGGATATATATTTCTGTCTTTTTTTATGGGGGCTCAGCTGGCAGGTTCCTGATTGGCTACTTCCATAGATAATGACAGAATTTTTAAAAGAGAGCAGGTATACTATTCACCACTGGGGCACTGAGGTTTTACGTCAATGGCATCCATGACATATTTCTTTGTCTTTATATATTACGTTTCAAGTGTTGTTTATACTTCAGCTCATGGAATACTTCAGTTGATAGTGATATTATTATGCCCAAAAAGATCCGAAGCCTGTGTTTACTTCTTGTATCACTATGCATTTCAAGGAATATGAGTAAAAAACTGTTTTTAACAAAATTAAACTAGGTTACGTTATAATGACAACAGCAGCTGTCAAGCGTTTTGTTTACATTTTGTTCGAAATGAAAGATTTCTTTATTTCAACATTTTGTTCAGATGGAACGTCCGTACATCGACCAATGACATCATCGGAATAAATGCGGAATTACTTCGTCAAAAGAGACACAGATATATTTTTGCTCTCTTTGTGGACTTCACTCACCGCACATTGAGTAAATGGACCTAAAAGTACTTGACGTGAGACAGACATACATTAAAACTATACTTTTACATTTTCACAATAATAAACATAGACATCACTCAATACAGCACGCACAACACACAAGAACCAAAATACAGGGGCATGTAGTAGTACCAAAGACAAACCTAGACCTGGCACAGAGACACTACTACTACTTGGCCCCTAAAATATTCAATACACTGCCAAAAGAACTTCGTACGATACCTTCTGTTAATAGCTTCAAAAAACAAATCATTAATTGGCTGCATGATTTAAATAAAAATGACATATCGAATTACTTTCTTTAGATTAAAGTTTGCATTGTAATACAAGAAAGCTCCTCACTATCACATACATACATGACACTCACACAACACAAATACATTCACATCTACACGCTAGAGTCTAGACACAAAACACAAACACACTATAGGTATCCTTCCTCTCGACACAGAGCTTGCTCTAGTGAGAGGAAGTATCCTTTTTCTATATATTTTTGTAAATAAATAAGTTGTGCAATATTAGGAAAAATAAATAAATAAAAAATAAATAAAAAAAATCCGCGGTATATAATTAAAGTATATGCTATTTTCTTAAAAGTTTAAACAATGGAATTGGCATTATATGCTGAAAAATATATAAAAATGGAGACAGTCCTCGACTGAATTTAATGTGTTCTAGACCCGTATTACTTAACCTTTTTGCTCGTGACCTCTTCCTGTGTTTCATTTACCTCTGTAGTCTGTGCCCTCCTCATTTTCGGTCTAAGTTGTGAACAAGAAACATACTTTATCCTGTTCTCTTCATTCTATTTCGAGGTCGTAATATTGTGCTCTTCCAACTAGCCGTATTTAATCGGCGTTGCCCGGAAATGACGATCTCCTGTTTATAATAGCGTAATGAAGATCATCCCAAATATAATTTCTCTACTTATTCGTGGGAACCGCATGGATTTTGAGAGGACATTTATAACAAATTAGCGGTCCCGTCGGGCTTCGCCCGGGTGCTAGTAATTTATGATTTATTACCCCCCCCCCCCTCCGCGAGAAACTCTCCTCCTGCGAAGCGAAGTCGCGCTGGTGGTGTTTATAATATTAATAGGATTCCGCCTATATGCTAAAATACTAAAGAATTTCAGAGTTACGTTTTGTTACTATCCCACAGGAATTATTTTGCCTATATCACTCAGAGATAGTGTAGTACTAGAGAAAGAATTTTTAGAGTCGGTTCAGTAGTTCCAGAGATAAGAATTTATGGTTTATTACCCCCCTCCCCCGAGAACTTCTCCCCCTGCGAAGCGAAGTCGCCTATCGTTGTTCTCGTTTCGCGTAGGTACTTGCCTACAGTTTATAATATTAGTATAGTATATTAGTATAGATGGTTAAAATCTTCTACATCCCCGTTTTACCCCCCTTGGGGTTGAATTTAAAAAAACTCGAATAACCTATAACATTCATCAATAAACGGGCTATCTAACAAAAAAAATTCAAATCCTGGCTGGCAGTTCTTGAGATTAGCGCGTGCAAACACTTCAGCTATAATTAGTATAGAATAGATAGTCAAAAAAATCCTACACCCTTTAGGATTGAATTTAAAAAAACTCGAATAAACTCAATAACTCAATAAACTCAATAAACAGACTTTGTAATAATTTTTTTTTTCAAATCCAACTTATAGTTCCTGAGATTAGCGCGTACAAACAAACAAACGAACTCTTCAACTTTATAATATTACTATAGATTACTACGTGATTTTTAAACATCTGCCTCTTTTTTTACCTAATTGTTTTATCTGACTTATTTCACAGCTTTTAAACTGAATAAAAGATATATATATCTATCTATCTATCAATCCCGTGTTAATTTGCGTACGCCTTATTGAAACATTTGTGGTTCGTCTGTATTTAGTGCTCTACAGTTAAGTATTGACCGACATTGTATGTATATCGCATAATGCACAATCACTGATGCGTTTTTTTATAACGCGCGGTAATATTACATATTTTAATGAACCGTTTTTATTTCCGGGAAAAACAATTTACAAAATTTACGTTTCTTCAAAGCATGATCAGTTAATTTTCTGTTAAAAAAATGTTGTATGAATATGAATCACAGGTTTCGTTTTTCACCGAACGATCGAAGCGTTTTATAACTTGACCGTCTAGAATTTGACTGGTCCACTGGTTGTTTCTTTGTTTGTTTGTTTACCCATTTCTGGTACGCTAAATCTACTTTGAAAGTGGCTATAGCATTGAAAGTCGTAAAATCATTTAAAAAAAATCGACTGATGACCAGTCCTATACTTCCCACCTAGTAAATATTTGCAAAAAATAAACACTCTTTTTTTATTCTTTGAAAAAAAGCATGGCCCTCTTTTTACTTCCCACCTCTACTATGGTAGGGAAGTAATGGATTCAGTCCGAAAACAATATTTCGAGATTTTAACAGATTTTCACGTTTTGAGACCCTAGCAATCGTTTAAGATCATTTTCTGACTGATGTCTGTATGTGTGTGTGTATGTGTGTATGTGTGTATGTGTGTGTGTATGTGGTCAATTTTTCGCCTTCGATATCTTAAGAACGGAACAACATACGGGCATGCCGATTGTTCTATTGTGTTTATCAGCCTTTAACTTAGATCTGATTAGATTTTGAGTCAAATCGGTTCAGTGGATCCTGAGATATTCAAAAAAACGTCCTCAATGTCACGTATTAACATAGGTAAAAAAAAATATAAATGAATTCTAGATGTTATAATATGAAAAAAATGTAAATATTTTTTTTCTCTAAAATGTATAGTTTTCGAGAAAAAAAATATTTTACTAAAAAAAATAAAAATTGTACGTAAATCAAGGTAACCATGATTTTTGCTATATTAAGCTAGCCATCAATAGATCACCAAACAAAAAAGAGGGCCATGCTTTTTTCAAAGAATAAAAATTAAATTGTGTTTTAAAGACCACCAACAGCTAAGGTTATTTGGGCCTAGTCAAAGAATAAAAAAAAGAGTGTTTATTTTTTGCAAATATTTACTAGGTGGGAAGTATAGGACTGGTCATCAGTCGAATTTTTTGTTTAGTGATCTACTGATGGCTAGTAATAATTATAGCAAACATCATGGTCACCTTGATTTACGTACAATTTTCTTTTTTTAGTAAAATATTTTTTTTCTCGAAAACTACATTTTAGAGAAAAAAATATTTACATTTTTTTCATACTATAACATCTAGAATTCATTTATATTTTTTTTTACCTATGTTAATACGTGACATTGAGAACGTTTTTTTAATATCTCAGGATCCACTGAACCGATTTGACTCAAAATCTAATCAGATCTAAGTTAAAGGCTGATAAACACAACAGAACAATCGGCATGGCCGTATGTTATTCCGTTTTTACGATATCGAAGACGAAAAATTGACCACATACACACACACACACACACAGACATCTGTCAGAAAATCATCTTAAACGATTGCTAGGGTCTCAAAACGTGAAGAACTGTTAAAATCTCGAAATATTTTTTTCGGACTAAATCCATTACTTCCCTACCATATAGTAGAGGTGGGAAGAAAAAATTGAACTGACTTCAAATTTGACGCAATAAACAACTATAATTACTAGAGAAATAATTGGGCTATTGTCTTTTTAAATGTAGATAGGGAAGGTGGTCGTAAAACTAAGGATAAAATTATTTTTTAGATGCATTCTGATTCCTTTTTTGAAGTCGGTTCATTTTTTTGTTAAATGTTGTGCGCGTGCAATCACCACTGATTTTACATGCACATACTGTGAGCATGCTCGCGGAACACTATGTCTGCGTTCAAACGCAACGCTACTAATAAAATATACATAATTATTATTATTGCCTGGTATATTGTGTATGCATAATATAATATAATACGTACATAATATTTGTTTGTGAGTTGGCAGCACCCAATCGAACGATTGGCGTATCGCATTTTGATGTGGTAATCAGTGAATCTACTTTCACTCGACGCGAACGACCGGTAACACAGTAGTCTGATCTTATGTACGCACCTATCGACCGAGACTTCCAATTCACTCTCATTGCTTCCACAGTTGTCTGTTTTATATCGATATACATTCGAATAATCGACTACATTACAGCGTGTGTCATAAATTATTACTTCATCAGTACTATAATATCAAATTGATACTAGCTATTGTACCCTGCTTTGCCCGGGCGTGCTTTAAAATGTCAGCGTTTCGCTCTTCTGAACAGTGATAATAACTCGATAAACACATCCCTCCCCTCAGCGTTCACCCATTCGAATTTTTTTTTTTCGAAAAACCGTAGATTAGAATCTAAACGCTGTAAGTTAAACTGCACCACTACGTCACTGCTCGACAACGGTAGTTGTTCTCGGTCTACGCCTACTTGAACTCAGTGGCGTAGTGTGCTATATTAATATTATATTCATTTTAAATATTTATCCTTAATCAGTCAACTGTCACCTATACTTGGCAAACATCAAACTAAGAAAAGCGTAAATTATTTTTTAGGCTGATGACACAGCGTTTGGACTCTACCTACTTATTTCAATATTTTTCAAGAAGAGTATTTTTACCAAATTCCATATTTCAATAGAAGCGCGCCCTTCAAGAAAGTTTCCACTCCCGTTTTCACACCTTAGGAATATCGAAAATGCCTCGAAGATGTATATCTTCGATTTTGACAAAGAACAAAAACCCATCCCCTCCCTATTAACCAGCGGATGCATGGCACCAAAAGGTAAATCATTCGATTCAGGGACTGCATTTTAAATCTCTCGGACGCTTCTTGGGCTTGAGAATAGCCGAGAGTGTAGCGGCGCTGTTGTTTACATGGCGTTGCTATGGTTCCTCTATTACAAGTCCCCAGTTCCCGGGTTCTAGCCCGAGAGCTGGTAAAAGTGTCAATTGGATTTTCAATTTATTATTAAAAAAAAAAATGAATTAAAAATATGAATTGGTGCTAGGCCCAAATAACCTTAGCTGTTGGTGGTCTTTAAAACACAATTAATTCGGACGCATCTTCTGTCGATCGGTTTATACATCAGTCGTTTGTTTCAACTGGACCTGCTCGGGTTCTGGTCCCGCTTAGTTCAGTAGAGTTTTAAATAGGTCTCGGCTCCGATTGTAGTCCAAAAGGATTTCTACCCGAGGGAAATGGTAGCCTGCCAGATGCCTGTCGCCAAATGATACAGCTCTCGATACAAGAACTGAATTTTAAGTCTCTCGACGCTTCTTCTGTCAATTGATTTATACATCCGTCATTTGTTTCGACTGTCTGCTATAGCCTCGGCCCTCGCTTTGTAGAGATTTAAATAGATCTCGACCTTGCTAGTAGTCCAAAAAGCTCATAACCCGCGCAGTTGCAAGAGATATCCTTGTTCCCTGAGTCCTTCGTCCATGAGGGTCATATTATGGCACAGCACTCGATGCAAGGATTGCAGTAAAGATGTTTATATATGACAAAGACATTAGTGGATACCCATTAGTATTAGTCAAACAGTTCCCGTGAACACCCAGTATACAGTAGATCTTCAACCGTAACAATGTGACATTTCACTCATGGATGACAACGCGGCAGTAATAAACAAGAGACGACGATAGAATTAACAAAATAATAGACAGTGACAATGAATCTGGGATGTGTGTCCGATGCATGCGCTGAATAATATGAATAACTTTTCATTTTTTATTTTTCTCGTTGGAAGTGCTTTTGTACATTATTTATGCAGCGTACAGCGAATCCCCCAATGAGATTTATTGTGGTATATTATAGACTTATCCCCTATGCCTATGTGTAACAAGAAACACAATATCTATACTAATATTATAAAGCTGAAGAGTTTGTATGTTTATTTGTTTGGTTGAACGCGCTAATCTCAGTAACTACCAGTCCGATTTGAAATTTTTTTTGTTAGATAGCCAATTTATTGAGGAAACTATTATAGGCTATATAATATCACGCTACGACCAATAGGAGCGGAGCATCAATGAAAAATGTTTGCAAAAACAGGAAAAATTATTCCTTTTTTAGAACTTCCGTTGCGTGCGCTGCTTAAACGATTAAAGTTACGCAAAAATCATGTATGACGGAATTGTTCCCCTTTAAAAGTTCTAAAAAAAAGTCCGCGATAGCATATATCTATCTTTGAAGGTTGACTCATTATAACTTTTTTATGGTAATCAAATTTGTTCGTAATTATAATATTCAAGCAAATGAGCGAAGCGAGTGAGTAGTGTATTTATAACACAGTGATATTTCTGAGAGTGTTTTAAAATGCTTTAACATTGTTACGGTGTGCATAGTATATCTATATAAAAAAAAATATTTTATTTGTTAAAAACCACAATGTGGATAACTTCGTCATAACACAACTTTGTCAATAATTACATAGTAAAATACAGTATTTAGTTTATCTTAACATCCGCAGTCAAAAATTTCTCAACAGAGTAAAAGACCTCATTTGTCAGATATTTCTTTGTCACGCTTTTGAATTTTTTTGTATTTAGGTTGCGAACTGAGCATATTAAGTATATATTTAAAACACAAGCCGTTTTCTTACGACAGTTCGTCAGCGGTTCATACTTTTTAACTTCCCATTGGAAGTTTTTGTAATGGATCCAATTTTGCAAATGAAAAATTTGGACATATCTGCACGTTTTGAGGTCCCTAGAGTCCGAATCTACTGTTTTTTAGAGATGTGTGTGTGTACGTAGGTACATACGTACGTTGGTGAACTTTTTAATGATATCATTTGACACATAATTACATAATGAACACCTGATGTTTGCAGAAATTTCATTTTTTTCTTATTGAAGCGTTTTGTCCACAGATTTGTAATTATTTTTCTTTTTATTATTTAAAGAAACAATTCTGAACATTACTTTTTCGTAACTGCTTGGAGAAGTTCGAAGCGAGCAACCGAAAATAAGATAAGATATTTATTTATCACAATTCATAGTAGACATATTCAAACATATTGTATGTGATGTCAAAGAAAGAAAAATAATACTGATAATTAATCTCGAATCGATGCAGGAAACTTATTAAAAAATTCGACTGATGACCAGTCCTATACTTCCCACCTAGTAAATATTTGCAAAAAATAAACATCTTTTTTTTTTATTCTTTGACTAGGCCCAAATAACCTTAGATGTTGGTGGTCTTTAAAACACATTTTAATTTTTATTCTTTGAAAAAAGCATGGCCCTCTTTTTTGTTTGGTGATCTACTGATGGCTAGCTTAATATAGCAAAAATCATGGTTACCTTGATTTACGTACAATTTTTATTTTTTTTAGTAAAATATTTTTTTTCTCGAAAACTATACATCTTAGAGAAAAAAAATATTTACATTTTTTTCATATTATAACATCTAGAATTCATTTATATTTTTTTTTACCTATGTTAATACGTGACATTGAGAACGTTTTTTTTAATATCTCAGGTTCCACTGAACCGATTTGACTCAAAATCTAATCAGATCTAACTTAAAGGCTGATAAACACAATAGAGCAATCGGCATGCCCGTATGTTGTTCCGTTCTTAAGATATCGAAGGCGAAAAATTGACCACACACACACACACACATACAGACATCAGTCAGAAAATGATCTTAAACGATTGCTAGGGTCTCAAAACGTAAAATCTGTTAAAATCTCGAAATATTTTTTTCGAACTGAATCCATTACTTCCCTACCATAGTAGAGGTGGGAAGTAAAAATTTAGACTCTGAACCAACAACCAGTTCGACAAAACCGAAAACAAGCAACCAAGTATGTTAAAAAGGAGCATTCCGAATTGTTTCTTTACAATAATACAAACGATTGCTATTATTTAACTTTATTTTATTTCTAAAATACTTTTTCAAATGTCTTCACTCTGTCGAATTTGGACGGCGCGGCGTCAGTCTACTCTAAGTTAAATTGCAATTTTGTCTGATCGTTCTGGTATCACGCAAGGACGGGTATAGTCCATCTTGAAATATTGAAGAGTAATTAATAAATCATTGTTTAGACAAATTCCAGTGGTACCATAGAGTAGGTACCTACAAGGCTTAAGGTACGTGCAGTATGGAGCTGGGATTCTAGATGGTAGCGTAGATCATAGCAGGGCTTGCTTCATTGTTATATATGCGAGCGTACACAACGAATCAGTGAGTGTAGTAGGTATAAGCGCTGTCACAAGAGATGGTAGATACAAGAATGTATTTCACCACTCTTTCAGCGCGCTGACTACTACAATCAACGTGTGACAACTGTCAAATGGCCGTTACAAGTTTCGCAATGGATGTGACTAGTTTAATAAATGAAATTTTGCCAGTTTTTATTTAATTTGTTTTGAGTTTTTTCTAAGACGTATTTAAAAGTGTTAGGTTCCATATACGTAAATATTCAAAAAACCGATTTGGGTAAAATTTTAATTCTTGATATAAATGATGAAATTCGCCATGTTTAGATCGTTTTCTATTAATAGGGTGGACATGATAGCTCCTACCCAAATTTGTATTTAAAATATACCACTTTGTAGCAGAAGAACACAAATATTCGTCTTCACTATCTGACATTTCAAACGCTTGTATCAATGCTAATATCAAAGCTTCGTTGTGCAAACTTATAAGCGCTTATAATTTCAGCCACCATCTACCATACATGCTACCATCTAGAATCCCAGCTGCGTACTGCACGTACCTTTATTCTTCTTGTTAAGTCTTCACCTGGATTTAGGAACTTATTCTATGGTATCACAGGAATCTGTCAAAAATAATGATTTATTATTAGTACTCTACACTATTTCAGGATGGACTATAGATATTTCCAGATGCATACATGCATAGATTCACGCATACATAGTACCCACATACATTTACAGATGCGATACAGATTTTTGTTAACTCTGTTTGGTGTAAATATAGTGTAAAATCGTTTCTTCTTGAATTGTAAATTTAAATATCTAATAGGTCACAGAAAGGTTAAACAACAAGGTGTTATTAATTGCGGTTTGTGTGATCCATATAGAATCAAATTCAGGATCAAATGGCAAATGTTACTTCAATGGAAAAACCAACGTCATAATAGTAAAAACAAATTAATTATATGAATTTATTAATTAAAATTGTCAAAACTTCCAAGCTCGCAAGTTCGAATACTGACTGAAGGATAAACTCTAAAGCCAGGGCCAAAAAAGAGAAAAAAAAACTGTAAAAACTTCAAATAGTATGGATGGTTAATAATGGGATCGTCCCATTTTTTACGGATGGAATCTTACATTATAAATAGATAATAAAACAATTTCTTTGAGAGTTTTTCGGAAGCTTTTTCTAGAAGAAAAAAATCCCTAAAGTGCGTATTTTTCAATGTAATTTTAAACATAGAATTATACCGCCACGGAATACGTCATTTACAGCCAGCCTTCTCTGATTAGCTGCTGTGATTGAATCATGCCCACTGATCCATAGATAAAGAGAGAATAATATAGTATGTACACTGATTTGTTTATGTACAGTTGAAAAGCCGGCACAGGGGGCCGGCAGTTGGAACTTAGGTTAGGTTCCTTACGAATGACGAGGAAGTATTCCTCTCTTTCCATAGACATACCTCTCTTTATCTATGCGTGGACGTATGTCTGGCTTCATTGCTTTGGCTTTTACGTCATCATAATGACGGATAAGCTCATCCGTTTGAAATGAACACATTTTTTTAATTCTTGTCCGTAATTAAGAGGAAGGTTATAAGAGCAAAAAAACTTGTTTACATTATTTATTTACGTATGAGGAATAACATACACTATTCAAAATTATCAAATTTTGATACGCGGGACGACAGTATTCAGTGGCGTAGCTACTGGAGGGCTAGAAGGGGCCGTGCACCGGGGCCCTCAAGCTCTGGGGGCCCTCGGACACTGACCATCAAACCTCATATTGAACTAGCGAAAAATTCTCCCATCTTCACAATGTAAATAAAATTATAGGTTGCAATACGACTTTAATCGTGACAACTCATTTAGAATTCTCAACAAGTTCCGACTTCTGTTCGAAACTTGTGGAGAATTCCCCTGTATTCTTTCAGTTGTTTGTGCAAACAGTTTAGTTAGGGCCCCAGTTTTTTTTTGCACCAGGGTCTTTGGCTACCTAACTATGCCTCTGACAGTATTATACAAATAATTGATTACATTCAATGTCACAGTTTAGTCTACGGTGTCTATTAAAGAGTTTACGCACGCCAATTTTTCGCTTATAAAAATGTCTCGTATAATTATAATAAAAATGTATAACCGTAACGTGAAAGTTGTTTTCTTTTACTATTTTTGAAAAAATACCGTCACTCGTCAGCCAATCAAATTATTCCGCGTTATGTTAAACATTCATTTTGACACATGAACACGAACTTATTTCGTAGTCCGTGCAGATGAATGAAGTTAGAATGGTGAAGGATTCTAACCTCACTTTCAGTATTTCCTCATATATACTGACTATTGGCATAAACTTAATTTTATTTATGAAAACAATTTGGTTTGACTCGATTTCTCAATATTATGAAGTATTAGAAATACCTTGTATTTTTTGATTTCCGTCTTGTGACTTCCTGTGTTTTAACACGACGCGTTTCAGCAACGAGTTGCAATCTTCAGGTGTGGTTAAATTTTTTTTTTTAAATTACACATTGAGTATCCGTAACACGTTATAATACAAGGTATTTCTAATACTTCATAATATTCATATAGTGACTTGGAGACCCAACACTCTAAAAATGTATCGATTTCTCAATTTTACTATTTGTTTTAATCTAAATAATGTGTCTGCGGTCCGGATGCGGAACACTGTCCTCCAGTTAGTAACTCCTATTATAAACTATAGAACGTCAAAAATGCATATAGAAACCTTAAGAGTATTCGATAGCGGAAGCTACTCCCTGCACTCTTCATCTCAAATCCTTTCCCCTCGCCTAAAAAACGTTTCCCGCTCTCCCGACGCTAAACTTTTAAAAAAATTACGTAATCTTTCACACGTATCAAAAACTTTTTTTCAAAAAATTCGCCTGTAGTATCTGTAGTATGATTCTCGGTCCTTTATTTGGCGTTTACCCGAACCCGTTAGCTTTAAAAAGAGCGTCGCGAAACCGGTAACCGTTTTATAGACCGAGAGGAAAGGATTTGAGATGAAGAGTGCAGGAGATAACTTCCGCTATTGAATATACTTAAACAGCTTATTAACCCTCAGTGGACGTGTGGGTCACCCTGAATTTATTTTTTACAGCATTGAAAGGAGAACAGTATTGTCGATCACGTTACATCAAGGTTACAAGGTACGTACTTTCGTATTACACGAGCGTCGTGAAATAAACAAGAAACGGTAAGGTCCCTCGAGGAGACCTTGCCATACATAATTTCTTTGATACCTAAGTACAATTTGATTGATTTTAAAGAGGATATTTTCACTTTTTACAAGCTTTTATTTAACTCGCAATGTATGTTAGTTTGTTTGTTTAGGTCAAAACTTGCAAGTCAATTTTGAACGACTTCCACGTATCCGATCGACTTGAAATTTTGTACACATATGTATTCCCGATGACAATACATGAATAAATCATTATTAGAAATAAATTCAACCCCTAAGGGGTTCAAACGGGGATGTAGGGTTTTTTTGACTAATCAACGCCCAGGCCAAATCGCTGAAGCTAGAAGCTTGAAATTTGGACAGTTGGTTCCTTTTCTGACGTAAGCATCCACTAAGAAAGGATTTCTCGAAATTCAATTCCTACGGGTGTCAAAGGGGGGTAAAATTTTGAAAGGCTAAAATGAACAAAATAAAATATTAATAAAAATAAACTTTTTAGAGACAAGCTTTTATTGAAATGTACTAAAAAGAAAAAAATAACATTTAATAATTTTGGTTCATAATTATTACAAAATCGGGGGTTACGACTAATAAACTATCATAGAGATTACAACCCCCGCTTTTATAATAATTATGAACCAAAATTATTAAATATTATTTTTTTCCTTTTTAGTAAAACCTTGTTCAATAAATAAATCATTGTTTGAGAATAAACTATTGTTTTCTTAAAATAATGTTGAATTATTCTATTAGTCCACCGGGCTGGATTTTTTTATACGGTTAAATATTGCCAATTTAAATTATCTCGCAAAAATCTCCATCAGGCATCGATACGTGCAGTGCAAACATTTTTATAGGGGTTGAAAAGGACTGAAAAACGTTTTTTTGCGAATTTTTCAGTTTCGTTTCATTTTTAATAAAAAATGGTTATTATCAATCTTGTGGAGAATAAAATTCTCTACAAACATTTTTTTATACGAATCATAGTTTTACTTATTTAAGTACCCGCGACTTCCTCCCCCTCGATTCGTACCTCAATAAAATATTTTTTAGGTTTTGACTATTGAAATATATGCGGATTAATAAGGTTTATAACTATGCCAAATTTCAGCTTGATATCTTTATTTAGTCTCAGTCTTAGTTGGTTCTAATCGGATCAGTGGTTTTGGAAATCCTATAACGCGATTTTGTACATATTTTATACGCATTTACAGACAAGAATATTTCATATTTTTTTATGTTTATTTCTTTTCGTTTAAAACGTTATCACGTATTTCTATACAAATCTGTTGTAAGACCGCTAATGTAAATTATTTGACCATTAGTACCCAAAGGTGAACTAGCAGAAGCAGTTTAGGCCGGTCAGTACCAGCCACCCCTTTCTGGGAAATGTGAAGTTGTTCGTACAACTTCACATTTAACAGAAAGGGGCGGCTGGTACGAAAATCAGCATTGCGTTCGGATCAATTCGCTAGAGATATTTTATTTCTGAGTTATTTCTGTCTCTGGTAGTTATAAGACCATATAGAGTTTTCTCAGTGCACGCCGCAATACTATTAGAAGTTAGAACATAAAAGTTATGTTCTCCACACCGATATTTTATTTACTCAACCTTGGCAAAAAAATTTAGACGTACATACTTTAAGGAAATTCTGTATGCGAACATAATACTTTTTTGTCTGTCTCATCACTCATTTTAAACACAATATATTTATGCACAGGGCCGGATTAAGTCATGTGGAGGCCCCTAAGCAATGCAAGTCTCGGGGCCTCTCTCTCCTTATGTAGTGTAGGTTGGTCTCTAGGTAGGTAGGTTGCATTTAAACTTTAAAACAACACCAAATTTTAATATCTCGGCACTAATGAATGTATGTCATTTATTTAAAAAAAGATATTTATAGTCTAGATAATATTATGATAAGATAAAAAGATTTATTAAACTAATTGTTATATACAGGTGTTTACATAATTATATTAGTGCTGGTACCAAAAAACCACCCAGGACATTTTAATGCATCCAGCACAGGTTTTCCTAAGGATGCACCTATAATTCCCATTGTATAATTACAGAAAATTGTATTTTTGTTGTATAATGACATGTTTTGGGAACAAATAAATATTCTATTCTATTCTATAATTTATATTTACATAATGTTACACTTTTTTAAACTCTTGTTTTTATTTATATGGGAAAAACTCGTAAAAAACCCATCCTACACTAGATAATATTATAATGTAATTCAATTTTTGCAATACTTGCAAATGGTGATTATTATAAAACCATAACGATTTATTTCTTGATTAACTGTAAATCATCATCATCAATCAATAATCATCCAGCAGTCGGAAAACCGCATTGGAAACTATTCAATTATTCAATCATGTTTTCAAAACGTCAGCCTTATTCAGTTTTTTTGATGTGAATTCTTTCAAAATATCTTGAATGTCGATTTTCTCCAAGATATTCAATGGCCATTATTGCAAGTGCATTTTAACGTTTTTGAGCCATTGATGACCGAAGTCAGTTTTTCATAAGTTTAAATTTTGAAAAGCTTCGTTAACCAGTTGCGTTTGTAATCATTAAACTTCTGCGGGTTCGCATCCCGTGCAGCACCATTAATTTTAGCTTTTTACAAGCTTTTATTTAACTTGCGATGTTTGTATGTTTGTTTGTTTGTTTTGGTCAAATCTTACATGTCAATTTTGAACGACTTCCACGTATCCGATCGATTTAAAATTTGGTACACATATATGCATTCCCGATGCCAATACATGAATCAATCGTTTTTAGAATTAAATTCAATTCCTAAGGGGGCCAAACGAGGCAGTAGGGTTTTTTTGACTATTCAACGCCTAGGCCAAACCGCTAAAGCTAGAAACTTGGAATTTGGACAGTAGGTTTTTTTTGTGATGTATGCACACACTATATGAAGGGATTTTTCGAAATTCAATCCCTAAGGGAGTCAAAAGGGGATAAACTTTTGAACGACTAAAAGGAACAAAATAAATTATTAGTAAAAAAAACTTTTTAAAGACACGCTTTTATTTAAATGTACTAAAAAGGAAAAAAAAAGTTTTAATAATTTAGTTTCGTAATTATAAAAGCGTGGGTCGTGGCTAATAAAATATCGTAGAGTTTACAACCCACGCTTTTATAATTATGAAACTAAATTATTAAAACTTATTTTTTTCCTTTTTAGTATATTTAAATAAAAGCGTGTTTTTAAAAAGTTTTTTTTATTAATATTTTTTTTAAACTAAATATTCCACTTGGTATTTATTTATATTTTTTCTATTTTCTCTATTTATTTTTATTAACTATATGACTTATTTTTCTCACGGGTTGGGGACCCATAGGCAGTTGCTTACATTGCCTATATGGATAATCCGGGACTGCGTATGCAAGAGCTATTAGTAACTATAATAATTAGGTATGTCTGTTCTGCTTTGGAAATATGCGGTTTCAAGTTTGTATAGTCACGTATTTTGTTATTATATTACATAGTATTTTGTTCTGTTATTCGAGTTGTAATTTTCTTTTTAAATTTGATTATTTAATCTAATTACTCCTCATTACACAGATCTATTACACCGTGTGTCAAAACCGTTGGCGTTATGCAATCGAAGAGACGCGAAAAAATGCATCTATCTAAAAATGTAGAAAGATTTTAGTGTAACTTCTTATGCGAGTTCGGATCGTTGTTTAACGTTTGCGATAAATATTCAACGCTAACGATGTAACCATAATGTTACAAAACTGTTTTCTGAGTTGGCGGAATAAATATTTACTTACAATATTTAAAAACACAATAACAATAAATGCAGCAACGAAAAGTCAGTTCTAACAATCAACACAATAATAATAACTAAACAGTAATTCTTAAACAAAGCGAAACACTTAAATAACACTTAACAAATAACTATATATACAAGGATTATTTATTTGTAATTATTTATGTCAGATTTATGTCAACTTATTTATTTTCGCACTATTATTATCGCCCTTACTTGTAAACGCCCAGTACTTCACTGATTGACTGATTCCCGTTGACTGATCAATATTTATATCACTGATCCACTTGATGGCATGACTCACCATTCACTGACTTCAACACGACACACTCGCTAGTGAGGAGAAAAATATTTCTGAAAAAATTATTGTACTTACCGGATTATTGTATGGATATGAAATAAATTTATTTATATTATATTTATATTATTATACCTGCGCTGTGTACGCTCAGTGCGTCCTCGTATTCTCTAGCGTTGTCTAGAATCTTCGCGTAGGCACCAGTGTGTTCAACGTCAGTCACCGCTTCTCAGAATTCTTGCCTGACGTTTATATACAGGGTGATCCGTAACAATAATATGGCAACGAAAAGCAAATCATATATTATTGTGTAAATGTCAATTTGATGTAGATTTTACGTAAGTAAGTTTCACTTCTTAAGTGTGTAATGTAAACAGCCGATCCCCGTTTGCCGTCGCCGACCAAACTATAGCTTTGCACACTTAAAAACTAGCGTGCCAGATAGCTGAGTAGAATCACTGTTTTCCGAACGGCCTTTATACAGTTCGGCCGTCGCCGGACGAACTGTATAGCTTTGCCCACTTAAAACCGCGTTCCAGATTACAGCTGATTGCATAGAATCACTATTTGCCAGCAGACGGCCTTTATACAGTTCGACCGTCGCCGGACGAACTGTATAGCTTTGCCCACTTAAAAACGCGTTCCAGATTATAGCTGACTGTATAGAATCACTATTTGCCAGACGGCCTTTATACAGTTCGACTGTCGCCGGACAAACTGTATAGCTTCTCCCACGTACAAACTGGCGTTTCAGATCGCTGCGCTGACTAGAAACTGCACTGTTTGCCGGGCAGCGTTTATACAGTTCGACCGGTGCCCGCTGATAACTTTGTCCACTATACGAACTGGCTTTTATGATCACTCATGGCTAGAATCACTGTTTGCCGGACGTATGGAGTAAGTTTCACTTCTGTAATGTGAACTGTATCGGTCTTATAAGTAAACTAAATTTTACTGTGTAACATTTGAGTATTGCATAAGAAGTTACAGTTCCTCGCGACACACAATTTTTTTTAGTTATATTATATTTGTGACCCGAAAAAAACGTTTATATAGATTTGTTTTTTTGTGAAATAAGGTTTATGACTTTAAGAGTTTTTTAATGACCCAGTTTTTCATTTTTCGCTAAAAAGACAGTATGGCAACTTTTTTTTTTGAAAATAATAGTTAATAATAATAATGCGTTTAATGTCATAACAGACGCCGCTCGCATACCATTACCAATTATCTTCATTGTATAACTTTCCCGTTATTTTCTAAATTTTTAAACTTCGATTTAGTTAAATATAGCAATGTGCGATTAAAGGACTTTGTGAACATAGAAGTTTGGCGAGTAATCAGCCATAGTATTCTATAAGGAACCATATTCTCGATATTTATCTGGAATTGTTGAAACAAATCATGGAAAACTAATAGGCGTAACTAGGAGAGGGCCGGGTGAGCCCGGCTCACACCAGTCTGACCCACTCTAGACTTAGATATAAGGATTAATAAAAAATAATACTGTTACGGATCACCCTGTATATAAACGGCAGGCAAGAGTTCTGAGAAACGGGGTCTGCTTACTGTAACAACTAGTACCTGCGCGAAAGTTCTAGAGAAAGCGAGAACTCACTAGGCTTAGGCCACGCAGCATATATAAACAGCCAGTGCGAGTGAGTGATTAAATCAGTCAACGGTGAGTCACGCAGTCAAGTCTACGGTGGATCAGTGATATAAATAGTGCCGTGATATAAATAAATGAACTGATAAAATAAATACTAGTGTAGTGGTAATAATTACGAGTTGTTGTATATAGTTGTTTTGCTTTGCTTTGTAATTACTGTTTAGTTATTGTTTACTTGTGTTGATTGTTAGAACTGACTTTTCGTTGTTGCGTTCATTATTATTGTGTTTTTAATTATTGTAAATAAATATTTATTCCGCCAACTCAGAAAACAGTTTTGTAACAATACATTTTTTCAATGTATTCTCAACAAACACTGATCAGACAAGCTGGGACCCGGCCCACCTCAACTTCAAATCCTAGTGACGTCAATGGGAAAACCTCAACAAAATGATCGGTACAGGAATTACCGATCATCTCGACGTGAAGCAGTAGGAAAAATTCCCAGCCACATTTGCCCGCGCCGGAATTCGAACCCGGTACCTTCCAAATGTGAGTGTAGTGCTCTCATCACTACGTTATCTCACTCGGTAAATACGTGTGAATAAATTAAAACGTGTTTTATTTAATTTTAAATGTATAACATTAATTTACGCCAAATGAGAATATATTATTATATAGATTTATATTGTTTGTTCAACCTCTGTGTAAAAATTATTTTTCTAAAAGAAAAATATATGGATTATAATATGAGGTGTGTTTTCTGAACTGCTTAAGTATGTTGGCAATACAGATCTCTTCGGACACAACTCAGACCCGAAGCAACATATGAGCAAGAGGGGGTATTGCCTCCTCACGCGTTTTTTTTAAAAAAAAAGGAAAAATAAAAATATACACACTTCATTGAATTTCGGCGCATAATTAGGAAGGTCCCTTTTTTATTTTTTTGGTGTAAATCATAGTTCTAAAAATTACAAAGTTAATGGCGGAAGAATTTTTGAAATATCTTTAAAAACAACAAAGTTATGCTACTTCGAAGTTTGAATTTGACAATTCTCCAAGAAATTCCGTTTTCAGTCCGGGTGTTCTAAATTGAATCGAAACGCTAATGATCTAGTTATCGAGTATCAGTCTAAATTGAATCGACCAGCATGTTTCGTGAAAATCGGCTTGTCGTTTTTGCATGATGCAGACGATATTGCAGTTACAATTATTTTAAGTATGTTTTCTTGTTAGATAACGTCAGGTAATTCCATTCCCTGCTATAACGATTTCTTCAGCACTGTTCTTTTTATTAGCTCGTAGACAAGGGTGGTACCTACACTAATTGATGGAAAATTAATTATTTATTAATAATTATTAAATAGACAATAGCCATTCCACAAGCAAATACTTTTCTTAACGTAAGCAGTCGGCAACCTGCCATCGTGATGTTAAACGTCAAACAATTAAGATATACAAGGAAAAAATCAGAAGCCACTGTCAGGACTTGAACCCGAAATTCCCAGTTTCCGGCTGGTTGAGTTATTACTTACTCACACAGTGCCCCGAGAGTGGAACAGATCCCACTCTCGGGGCACTGTGTGAATAAGTGGTAACTCAACCAGCCGGAAACTGGGAATTTCGGGTTCAAGTCCTGACAGTGGCTTCTGATTTTTTCCTTGTATATCTTAATTGTTTGACGTTTAACATCACGATGGCAGGTTGCCGACTGATTACGTAAAGAAAAGTATTTGCTTGTGGAATGACTACTGTCTATTTAATAATTAATAATTATTATATTATAAGCACAAAAAACTTAACTCATTGTTGTAATTATTTATTGATTTATGGTTTTAATGTCATATCAATAATAAATCATATTTTAATTACTGATTTTAATTTAACGCCTTCGAGTTTTTTATTCGTTTTCAATGTTATGGTTGCACGTGAGCCAGTAATATCGAAAGACATGGTCAACATTCTGTAGCTTTCAATGTGAATCCAATATGTGGACAATGTTCGGAAGAATATTTTAAATTGTAAAAAGTAGTTTGCAAGTAGCAACAGTGATACTCATACGAAAATAGAGTACTTACTACTAATCCAGCAGTCAGGTACTTTTTACCTGGAAAGTATTCCGAAGTTAATGATATTTTGGTATGTTGTTTGTGGGTACTCTGTGGAGTAGAATCTGAGTTTTCGACCTCGAGGACCCTGTGCTAACGTGGGGGGAGCCGAAAAACCACGAAATTTTACCGCCTTTTTTGCTTTTTTCGAAATCTCTCAGAAACGGTCGACTTAAGCAATTCTTTCATTATGTAATGTTTTAAAGAAGATTACATTTCCTACAATTTTCATTCCCACAACTTTTCTGTGGTACTAATGGTAAGCGCGCTGCAGCTTCTTGAAAATCACCCACCCGGCTTTTTGCAACCTTGGTAACCAATGTGTAACATGTGTATTTTCAATTTAAAGTTCGATGAAGAACAAAATAAATAAAACTATTGAAAAGAACATTACATTTTAACCAAAAAGCGGAGCGGCTGATTTTCAAGAAGCTGCAGCGCACGTACCATTAGTACCACAAAAAATGTGTGGGAATGAAAATTGTAGGAAATGTAATCCTCTTTAAAACATTACATAATAAAAGAATTGCTTAAGTCGACCGTTTCTGAGAGATTTCGAAAAAAGCAAAAAAGGTGGTAAAATGTCGTGATTTTTCGGCTCCCCCCACGTTAGCACAGGGTCCTCGAGGTCGAAAACTCAGATTCTACACCACAGAGTACCCGCAAACAACACACCAAAATATCATTAACTTCGGAATACTTTCCAGGTAAAAAGTACCTGACTACTGGGCTATTAGTCGTAAAAGTGGACTTTTGGCCAAGTTTTTCAAATTGTCTCAATTTTGCAATGACTTTTAAAACGAACATTTTTTTATTTTCAGGTTAAGTGGGTGGAACAACAGCACGAAAAGAAAAGGAGAAAACGTGATTTGGACGCGTCGTTCGGAACCTATTTCAGTTCGGTGGCGCCTTCTTCGGCCAGACACGGTCATCCACATTACAGATCGGTCGGACCGCGGGCCTTCCCCGATCCGCTATTCAAGGAACAATGGTACTTGGTAAGTTGATTGTCTTTCAACTCTTATAATTGTGGTGAGAATTTCGTGAATACATTATACCTCACTGTCAGTTTGTGAGACGTCTGGACAATTGTGAGACAGATTAATTTTGCATCTGAAACGTAAGTTGTGAATGGGTCAATTTATACAGTCCGACATTCAACGACCAAACTGTATGAAAACCATCCAGCAAACAGTAATAGGTATTAATTCTGCATCTGAAACGGAAGTTTGTGGATGAGTAAAGTTATACAGTTCGACCGTTGACGTCCGATGTGTATGAAAGCCGTCTGAAGGGAAATTGAAAATACATATGTTACGCATTGGTTACCAAGGCTACAAAAAGCCGAGCGGGTGATTTTCAAGAAGCTGCAACGCGCTTACCATGAGTACCACAGAAAAGTTGTGGGAATGAAAATTGTAGGAAATGTAATCCTCTTTAAAACATTACATAATGAAAGAATTACTTAAGTCGACCGTTTCTGAGAGATTTCGAAAAAAGCCAGAAAGGTGGTAAAATTTCGTGGTTTTTCGGCTCCCCCCACGTTAGCACAGGGTCCTCGAGGTCGAAAACTCAGATTCTACTCCACAGAGTACCCACAAACAACATACCAAAATATCATTAACTTCGGAATACTTTCCAGGTAAAAAGTACCTGACTGCTGGACTACTGTTTAAATTGTAATTTTAGAACTGACAGAATTGTACAACCGTTCACTTAATTTTTTATCTCTTCTTTTATTAACAGAATGGCGGTGCAAAGGATGGTCTCGACATGAACGTCGGACCCGCCTGGCAGAAAGGTTACACTGGAAAAGGAGTGGTAGTTTCAATTTTAGATGACGGAATACAAACCAATCACCCAGATCTGTCACAGAATTATGTAAGTTGTAAATACAAGAAATCTTAAACAGTTTGATGCACAAAAACAAACAGCAGTATATTATTGTCCCAAACACAATTTTAAATTTTTTTTTAAATGTGGCTGTTATTTAACTTCTTTAAAGGCAGTAGGAAAAAGTCCTAGCCACATCCGTATCCGTCGGGTTTCAAACCCAGTACCTTCGGAATGTGAGCATAGTGCTCTCACCATTAGGCTTAACCACTCTGTCTGACGAACTTTAACTTAGTTTTTGATAGCCATTATAGCAATAATAGATTACAGAAGTAATTTGAGCGCGAAATTTAAAATGGAGTCGATTGGCGTTCAAAAATGTATGGGGTTTAACGGAATATTCGTTATTATTCTCTTAAAACACATTTCTTACCAAAACAATGGCTGTTTCATAAAAATAATTAAATCCCGTCATTATTGGCTACAAAACTTTATTGTTTCGTGTGAAATAATGTTTTTATTTGAAATTCAAGATTTATAAAAAACGTATGTCTTAACACCACCCCATAACAAATTGCTTTAATTATTAACGACGACAACGTGTTTAAAAAAAAACGAGGTTATGTCAGTAGAATGAATGAAACTTGACAGTTATGTCCTGATTCAAATTCAATTTAGAACGTACGATTATAGTTAGAAGAAGACAGTTGCGACTCAGAAGGAGACAGTTGCGACTCCGCCACGCCTTCCTTTCCTAATCTATTAATTTACGTTCCGACAGGATCCTCTGGCGAGCACGGACATCAACGGCAATGACGACGACCCCATGCCTCAAGACAACGGTGACAACAAACATGGCACCCGTTGTGCCGGAGAGGTTGCTGCCGTGGCCTATAACCAGTACTGCGGTATTGGAGTCGCCTACAATGCTAGCATAGGAGGTGAGACTTACTTGGAAAATCTGTATATTTTAAACATGAAACTTTTTTTGTCAAAGTTCTTTCAGTGACTTCCATTTGACCGATTGTGATAAAAAAGAATTAAAATTTGTCGTATAACTCTGTAGAGTTACCAATTCTATTTTGTTTCCATCTATAGACTGCTCTGTTATCGACAGTTACTCGGAGAAAAAATTTATGTTGGATATTTGTTAATTTTTTGTACCTTGAGATCAGAAATGCAAGAAAAGTAACTATTCAGTACTCGAGTACTCGTTACCCGACGAAGTCCGAAGTAATGAAGTAAAATAATCGTTACTTTTTACAAACAGTTATTTGATATTTTGTATTCAAATCATCTAACAGCAGTACCTATATTATATACGTATACCTGATGTTTCATTACAGCATATTATAAAAAAAGTATCACTGTCGCCCTCAAGCGTAAAGTAGACAAACTGAGCTATATTGTTGGCAGTTCACGTTGTAGAAATTACAGGTTGTCGTATTTATTGCGTTATGTTATTGTTCTGCTGTTCGTAATATAATCCGTCGGACGGACGAATATTCAGTAGTAAGTACCTACTACCTACTTGCCACCTGGTACCTAAGTCCTAAGTAACGACGAATAGTGATCGAGTACGCCAAGTACTTGTAACGAATAGTAACTAACGAGTATTGTACCTTAAAGTAACGAATAGTTACAAGTACCGAGAAGTAATGAAAAGTTGCATCTCTACTTGAGGTAGATTTTTTAACTGTAATTTGTGTAAATATATTCTCACCTTCCAATGAATCCGTGTAATGAATGATCTAAAAGAAACTACTGCGGGTCATTAAGGCACCTTCTTGTTCATATGGGCGTCGTAAGCAAGGAGTTGAATGAAGGTAATTCACTGGTGTACATGTTACATTTAAATAAACTCGAAAAAAGACAGCATTACCAGTCATATACCTTGAAGCACCTTCTTACTTATACGACACAAAGGACAAAATAAACGAAATTAATTCAAAAAGATGAGACCGCCTCTTTTCGAGTTTATTCAAACTTTTGTGTTCTTCCAGGCGTCCGAATGTTGGATGGAGTTGTGAACGACGCTGTAGAAGCGAGGGCTTTAGGACTAAACCCCGATCACATAGATATATACAGCGCGTCTTGGGGTCCCGAGGACGATGGCAAAACGGTCGACGGACCAGGTCCCCTGGCGAGAAGGGCTTTCATCTACGGCGTGACGAGCGGTCGAAAGGGCAAAGGCTCAATATTCGTTTGGGCGTCTGGAAATGGCGGTAGACACACAGACAGCTGTAACTGTGACGGTTACACGAACAGCATTTTCACCCTGTCAATTTCGAGCGCTACGCAAGGAGGGTATGTTTTAAGAACTAATAAAATTATTTTCAAAATTATTTACATATTTAAATCACAAGACAATTTCTTTCTACAATCCGCCAGTGGAGCGATTTTCAAATTTTTTTTAATAATTAATAATTAAAAAATAAATTAGTAAAAGGTTTTTTGGAAATTTTTTGCAGCCAATTTATATATTAAACGTTTCGCCTTTTTAGGCATCATCAGTAATATTCTGAAATGTTATACATATATACATTAAAATGAACAAGTTATAATACAGTATTTGAAAATAAAGATAAATGAATGAATTAGATTCAAAATACTTACATTTTATAGTGAAATTATGATTTATGAACATTATTTGAACCATGTTGTTATTAGCATGGATTTTACTTTTAGACAACTGTTTCTATTTTTAAAATGAAAGAAAGTTATGGAAGCTATTGTAAGTGTATAGTTGTATTTGTATGCAAGTGTGTATACTTGTATTCAGGAGTACCAATTGTATAGATAAAGGAATAACTTTAGGAGGTGTAAAGTACTGTTGTTTTAGTTACTATTGTATAGATGGAGTATTTTTTTTTAATTTTTAATGAGGGGTGTATTTGTTATATTTTCTTTAATAGGATTTTTTTTCCTTTTAGTGTAAGAGGTTGAAGTATATAGAATTTAAGTTTTTTATATCTGTTTTATGATGCCTAAAAAGGCGAAACGTTTAATATAAATAAAAATCTTTCAAATAAATAAATTGGCTGCAAAAAATTTCCAAAAAACCTTATAAAATCCTCAGCCGTGCTAAACTCACTACGCATAAATTAGTAAAGTTTTCTAATTTTGTATTTGTATAGGTTCAAGCCGTGGTATTTAGAAGAGTGTTCTTCAACCCTCGCTTCCACATACAGTTCTGGAACGCCAGGTCATGATAAAAGCGTTGCATCCGTCGACATGGATGCAAGACTTCGCCCCGATCACATCTGTACGGTTGAGCACACAGGTACTTCTGCCTCGGCGCCATTGGCCGCTGGAATATGCGCATTGGCACTCGAGGCAAATCCTACTTTAACATGGCGCGATATGCAGTACCTGGTGGTTCTGTCGTCTCGTTCAGCGCCTCTAGAAAAAGAGAACGGATGGATAACAAACGGCGTTAAAAGAAAAATCAGTCATAAGTTCGGATATGGTTTAATGGATGCCGGAGCGATGGTCAGTTTAGCTGAGCGATGGACGAGCGTTCCTCCGCAGCACATTTGTAAATCTCAAGAAATAAACGGAGAAACACCGATTGATTCCGCTTACGGGTATACGTTGCAGCTTCATATGGACGTGAATGGATGTCGGGGTACCCTCAATGAAGTACTCTATTTAGAGCACGTACAATGTAAAATTACTCTACGATTCTTCCCGCGTGGTAATCTCCGTATCCTTTTAACGTCGCCGATGGGTACAACATCAACCCTACTGTTCGAACGACCACGTGATGTAGTTAGCTCGAACTTTGACGATTGGCCATTTTTGAGTGTCCACTTTTGGGGCGAAAAGGCCGAAGGTCGATGGACGCTTCAGATTGTCAATGCTGGAAACCGACACGTCAACCAACCAGGTATATTAAAAAAATGGCAGCTAATATTTTATGGAACATCGGTGAACCCGATTAGACTGCATAGCGGCGGGAACGGCTCTCCAATATGGAAATCGCCGTTGAATAATTTTGCATTCCCGACGACTGGACCTACTCATGAATCTACAGTTATAGCAAATCCGAACTTTTTCAGCACGGACATTTATAAAAGCTTCCAAAATTTCCCGTCCTATGTATTTGCGGGGTCTGAACCCGAACAAGAAATAAGTTCTTTGGATGGTAAGAAGAGTCACAGAGAAAATATCAAAGAAGATTCGTCTGAAAAAAAGCAAATTTATTTAAATAATTGTCATCCGGAATGCGATAAACAGGGATGCTATGGACCGGGATCGTCCAAATGTGTAGAATGCAAGAATAACAAATTAGATAAGTAAGTGTATTTTGATACATTTTTAGAGTGTTGGGTCTCCAAGTCACTATATGAATATTATGAAGTATTAGAAATATCTTGTTATTTTTGATGTCCGTCTTGTGACTTCCTGTTTTAACACGACGCGTTTCAGCAACGAGTTGCTACCTTCAGGTGTGGTTAATTTTTTAGTGTATTTGCCATATGGCACATACACTATTGGCGTCGGTTGGATGGTGGGACCTAGGGGTCGGACCAAAATTTCTCGACGTTTCATACCCTCCTGAACAGTTTGCCACCATTTTTGAAAATGTTTATGTATATATTTATGTATATATATATATATTTATATATATATTTATATATATATTTATATATATATGTGTGTACACGATAACTCTCGACAGACTTAATCGATTTAAACGAAATTTGGTACACACATTGGAACCCATTACCGCACAAAGCCTATTTAAAATGGGCCCGATCGGACCATTTTAAGGGTAGTATTTAGGGGTTGAAAAAAGTTTTTGGGCCCAAAAATACCGAAAAAATTCTCAGAATCGTTTCAAAATTGAAATTTAACCCTTTAGTAAAGATTAAAATGTGCTGTTAAAATTTTAATAAAATCGGCCCGACAGGACCGGACTTACAAAAATTTTATGAAAACACTGGTTTGCGGATAGTGATTTACTTACTGAAGGGTGTATTTAATTTGGTACAAAGGTTGCATTGATAATATTATCGAAATTAAGAAAAAAAATATTATTTTAAGGGATGTATTAAGGGGTTAAATTTTTTATTTTGTCCAAAAACAAACTTAAGTTTACATAATAAAGCCACAAGGCCTGCATTAGCAAATACACTATATTGTCGGCAGGGTTTGGCACTGCGACCCGGGTTTTTTTAAAATTACACATTGAGTATCCGTAACGTTATAATATTAATGCGTATTAAGTAGTTGATTGTGGAGTACTGATTTAAATTTCGAAATTGTATGATTTATATAGTAGGTAGGTGAAATGGACGTGTGAGTGTGTGTGTATTTAGGTAGACGATTAATGAGTATTGGGTGTTTGTGTGTGTTAATTATTGTGTCGTAAATTTAAATCAGTACTCCACAATCCACTACATAATACGCATGTGCTTAATATTATAACGTGTAACGGATACTCAGTGTGTAATTTTAAAAAAAATTTAACCACACCTGAAGATAGCAACTCGTTGCTGAAACGCGTCATGTTAAAACACAGGAAGTCACAAGACGGGCATCAAAAAATACAAGGTTATTCTAATACTTCATAATAAGTGTATTTTATTCAGTTTTTACTTAAATCAGTGTTCTCAAAAACTGTGGTCCGTGGACCTTTAGTGATCCTCGACTATGCTCCAAGGGGTCTGCGTGAATATACTAAAAATTAGCAATTTTATACTTTCAAGATTTTTTTTACCATAAAAACAAATAGGCATCTGTATACATACTTTTATACCAAATTCTAACAAAAAAGCAGAAAATGTATTTTTTTTAGAATTGCAATTAATAAAGTTACACCCTATGGTTGCAACAATATTTAATTCGTCATAAAATTCATTAAAATTCTACAATGCTTGTTGAGTTTAATAAAAAGATGTCTATATTATTGTGTGAATACTGGAAAACTCTGATTCACTTCTACAATTTTCGTTTGTTTTTCAGTATGTGCGTGAATCAGTGTCCTCCACGCAGCTACGCAGATGAACAAAACAAATGCCGACCATGTCACGAGTCGTGCAAGACCTGTGTTGGTCCCGGACAGGACAAGTGCGTTCTGTGTGCACCAAATCATGTTCGGGTCGTTGACTTAGACATCTGTATTCAGCAGTGTCCAGAAGGCTACTACGAAAGTAAGTAAAAATAAATTGTGACAAAGCAAGTAAATATTAGATTACTTGTGAAAATTGTTAAATTGTGTTTTAAAGACCGCCAACAGCTAAGATTATTTGGGCCTAGCACCAATTCATATTTTCAATTCATTATTGATGTGAAACATCTTATGTCGGGCTGTGAACAGCCGCGTGAGGGAGAATATGCAACGAAATTTATGGTCCGCTCCTTCGCTGCTGTTCTCCCCACCACTGCGGCTCTCTCTCTCGGCTTCCGCGCGCTCGGGCACGGGAAGAGAGAGTATACATACGAACGTACTGTAAAGCAAAAGTATATGTATACGCGTTTAGGTATGTAATATAGATACTTCGCTGTGTATTTAGTTGCGTTTCTGGCTCAGGCGTGCTCAAACGCCGCAACCGCGTGTGTTACAGTGCAGTATATAGAATTACGTCAGCATAACAGTTAGTTGCTGCTTTTGAAAAAATATATACTCTAACATAGAAAATACCACCGAGTTCAATAACGTTTTCTTTGATGTTTCATATCTGTCGGGGGTCCCGGACCCACACCTTTTTTTTTTTTTAATAATAAATTGAGAATCCAATTGACACTTTTACCAGCTCTCGGGCTAGAACCCGGGAACTGGGGACTTGTAATAGAGGAACCATAGCAACGCCATGTAAACAACAGCATTGCTACACGCTCGGCCATTTTCAAGCCCAGATTACTTGTTAACGTTAAAACGATTAAATTTACAGACGAACGGGAAGGCACATGCGTGGCGTGTGGTCCGAACTGCAGCGGATGCCAAGGTCGGTCAGACCGTTGCACGAGCTGCCAGCACCATCTTTTGATGCACGATAATAAATGCATGGCGGCATGTCCGCCAAATATGTACGAGACGGACGATTACCGATGCGAAGAGTGCCATCCATCGTGTGAGACATGTCGCGGTCCCGACGTGGCCCATTGCGTCACATGTCCGCACGGTACTTACGAATTGAACGGCAAGTGCATGTCTGACTGCCCCGAACAGTATTATGGAGACTTGAAACGGCGTGAGTGTGTGAAATGCTCGCTCGGATGTCTCTCGTGCAACAGTACTAATTGTTTAAGCTGCGCTCCCAAATGGAATCTTGACAATAAAGGCAGATGCAAAGTTAATGGTAGCGAACAGTGTGACTTAGGTAAGATGATATTTTCAATACTTATACTTACCGTCCAACTAAGGAAAGATGCGGAGACACAAACGTTTTAACACATATTGTCAAAACTAGCGGCCCGTCCCGGCTACGCCCGGGTGGTATGAAATTATGATTAGAAGAAGTAAGCGGAGAAACAGACAGAGGCAGACTGCGACTTTGTTTTATACTATTTAGAGATTAGAGCGATGTAAGCGAACGAAAACAGTTTTTTTTTTTTTTTTGACAAAACACCGTCATAGTCAGGGCCGGATTAACCATTAGGCAGAGTAGGCAACTGCCTAGGGGCCCCGGGCGCGCACAATAGAATTTAAAAATGTTTCATAGAGTGAAAATTTAATTGGAAAATTTGTATCCTCAATGACAATAGGTATTATTGCTTTTTTTCGACGCATGCTGTCAGTTGATAAAAATTTCATACTTACAGAACAGAACCATCTAGTATCGAGTAGTAGAACTAATAATATGGATGCGTTACGTAGCGTATTGTGTGAATCGTACAATATGCTATGTAACGCATCCATATTATTAGTTCTACTATTCGATGGTTCTGTTCTGTAAGTATGAAGTATTTCATCAACTGACAGCACGCGTCGAAATACAGTATGATAAACAAAAGTTTTGAAATACTTGATCTGTAATTGCGTTTTGTGTTATGAAAAGGGGCCCCAACATGGTTAATCCGGTCCTACGTGGGGTCATGGAAGTACTACCTTAATAAAATTATCAATGTTTTGATCTCACACCAAGTATATAACATAATCAGAGAGCACTAGATTTACATTCAACACGTGCTTTACCTCCCTAGTGGGATCCCCAATAGTATTCTGTAAATCAAATGGCAGCCTTTAAAAATATATGACGCTGCATAGCTATTCATGTGTTATTGTTGCTATAGGTGAATATTTCGATGACGATGAATGCAAACCGTGCTCAAAAAGCTGTGAAACATGTTCCGGCGGTGGCGAGGACATGTGCGCGACATGTCAGGCACCGTTCTTGTTGCAAGCTGGTCGATGCATACGAACCTGTAATACCGGATTTTACCTTGAAGCGAGCAAGTGTCTTCCGTGCTTGCATACATGCACTGACTGTACCTCAAGACTCAACTGCACTAAATGTGTTTCTGGTCTACAGGTAAATCACAAATCTTTTTCCGTTATATTACCTATAATCTGTCAAACCATTTTATTTTATTTTTTAAACCCACCAATTGGGTTTTTAAATGAATTTTTTTTTTACTTAAATGGAAGGACCACATACAAGTTTTATAGCAAAACTGTTTTTATTTAATTTTTTTGCTTACTAATTAAAAAGTTATATTTAAATAAAAATTAATTTTTAAACTCAGTTCCGATAACGCGCCGAAAGAATCCGAACGCGTGTGACGTCATTATGTTATCTATGGTCTTTGTATCCATGGTTACCAAGTTAAAAATTTATTATTTTTGATAGTATGTGCAATACATGTACACAAATACCAACAAATGCAGACACATTTTAACATAACGACGTCACAAACATTCCTGGCGCCTTTTGAAGTCACGTGATATTTTTTAAATTTTTATACATTTTAATTAATTTTTAGTAATTTATCTATAGCTTTAAAAAATTTTTTCTTTTCGATTTTCAATATTATTTATGTTAAATTATTAGAAAAAATTAAAAAATTAATAATTTTTTTTAAACTTAAATACCTAATTGTGAAGGTTATCTGGGCTCAGTTACCAGTATCAGTTCAAATTTTCATTTTGTTAATAATCTTCTGTGTAATATAACGCTAAACCATTTTTAAAAACAAATTAAAATGGACCCAGTTGATGTGTCGTTGCCTCAATATTATAAGGTTGTATATCACTCAACTATTGTTCTGAGATAATTGACTTTGAATTTTCACTTATCTGGAAAATGTATTCAATGGTTTTAAATATGATTTTAACATATCAGGGATCTATCTTAGGGTCAAAATAAGAATGTATTCTTTCACATTGTTATAAAAAGTCAAGTTAGGCCATAAAAAAATAGAAAATGAAATTTAACATACACCCTTGTTTAGCAAAATTAGGTTTATTATTTTGTTTGTGTATTACATAGATACAAATTTGCGTTACAAACATTTTTTTAAATATAAACAAACAAAATATGATACTTAAATTTGAGGAATTGTCTAAAATATTTCTTACACTAATTGAAAAAAAAAAAACAAACTTTATCCTGTTATATAGGATGTCTACCCCTAATTTAACCCAAAAATTGATAGTTTCGACCTGCAACCAGATTCATCACTTTCTGGTATGTACTCTTTATCTTTATCGGAATCATAACCACTCCAGTAAGTATTGTCGTCTTCAAATAAACCAGAATTACTTTGTACTAATTGTAGACCAGATGTACTTGCTGCAGCATTAATGTCATTATTTCTATAAAATATAAGTTAACAAAATGAAGAATTTGTCTCAAAAAAGAGATTCCAGTGATCCTTGACTGTGTTAATAAGTTAGTTGAAGAAGATCTTCGTAGGGTAAGGTCAAAATAATGCAATACTGAATTTTAAATGTGCATTTATTAGATTGACGTTTTGACAAACATTTTTGTCATCTTCGGTGTTCAAATGCTGTTAATTATTGTACGGTATTTTTGTTTTGGATAATTTTATAAAATACAAGATGGAAATAATTGATGAATGTAATAATTTAATATTGTTAAAATTTTATTTAGAAGACTGTCAGTCAAATTTCAATAATAGCAGCAAAAGAAAATTTATTAATTATTTATAACAATATTAAATTATTAAATCCATATTGTATTTTAAAAAATTAATCAGAACAAAATGTAATAAATGCAAATTTAAAATTCACTATTGCTTTATTTTGATCCTATGCTACGAATATCTTCAACTAGGTAATTATTAAAAGTTATCAAAGGGTAAGTTCGGTTTTGCACTCGATTGATCGAGCCGAGCGCACAGATTTTTGGTCACGTGACAAGCGAGCAAATTGAGCCATCTAAACAATTCCGAACGTAATCTAGCAGATTTTTCCAAACGTCAGAATAAAATGGCGCCAGTAATTTAAATTCTTATTACTAAAGCCGAAATATATTCTTTATTGCTCTGCATTTTGATTTAATTCAACATTGTTATAATAATAAATCATGATTCACAATTTTTTTCGTTTTATTCCTTTATTTTAAAATTAATAGTACTACCGGTTGTTGATTTTTTCGACCTATAGATATAATAAATATTTTATTTAATCATTCTGTGCGATATAGACTTAATGGTTATTCTTTAAATAAATATTATTCGTGTATTTTTACCTATTGAAAAATTACCTCATATAAATAAACTTCAAAATTTATCCATTCTCACAAGTTGTCACTACGTTACATACAACTTTGTTAGTTTAGAAAAGTTTTTAATATACTGGAACATAGTTCTATGTATGTACATACCCCCTTGTAACTAAATACTTGATTTTTAAATACATACACCTATGTATTTCAATGAATAAGTCCGACAAAACAATTGCTGTCATCTAGGGGACAATAGCAAACATGAACATTGATACATACAACCTTATAACACTCATAACTCAGTAAGTGCTAAAATAGTGACATACAACCTTATAATATTGAGGCAACGGTGTGTTGTTTTTCAAGGACAATAGAGGTTACATCTGGTTTTATTATTTTTATTAATTTTTGTCAGTCAGTTCATTGAGGGCAGCAAGCCTGATATTTACTCGGTAATATTATTTTTAAAAAAATTTTTGTTTTAATTTGTGATTATTTTCGAGATTTTTAATATAAAAAAATCTCTTGTTATTCTGAAGATGGACTAAGTTCCGAAAGCGCTTAATAAATGATTTTAAAAAATTTTTGGAAAGGATTTCTTCCTATTTTTATTTTTATCTTGATTATTCCAAATTTATGTGCGTAATAGACAAGGTTAGTAGAGTATAGGTTGCCTCATTCCGATAGATAGTAGTGGGGGGATGACGTCACTCAGAATATACCATGCTTGCTCACTTCAATAGAAAAGATCAGACGATGGACGCTGCTAATTTTTGGAAATAAAAATCACAGTAACCATGGTAGTGTGATATGTTTTTTCAATACCTAATAGGGAACGAGCCTCTAGACTGTCACGCCAACTGGTGATAGAAAGTGTAAACTTATGGGCAAAAATATTAACCTGTAGTATGTGATTAATTGTTTATTTACTTTTATTGAAATAAATTTTGAAATTATTCACGATGTCTTTATCAATAAAATCATCGCAGAGAGCGGCATATAAATTTACCTGTGAAATTTTATCGTTTTCCGTTAACTACTATTGGTGTCTCGTATGAAATGGATAAATGCAGTAAAAAATTATGTGTAAGTAATGAATAATTATAATAAATAATTAATATTTCTGTTAAAACAGTAGGTATAGAAAAGATCTGTTGAATTTTAGTTTATATGAAGTAGAGAAAAATCAATAAATAAATATAAATTGAATTACATAAATCTAACCTTTAACTTTTTCTATTTCAGCAAAAATCCGAAAGACTAGGACCCTACTATAAATACAAGAATTTGTAGTGCTCATTTTATAAATAATACAAAATCTGAGCATCCACTTCATCCATCGTATATTCCTTCTATTCATTCAATATTCATAGACAAGAATAAACTTTGGGAATATGATTCTGTTCTGGTAAGTACGTATATTATAAAAATGTAGTTAACAATCAAATGTTAAATAGTTTTTCAGATCGAATACCACAGTCGGCGTACATCAGCAAACATTAAAATTTACAGTCATGTCAATAAACCAAACCGTATGGAGTGTCATTTACACAAAATTTGAATAAAAAACAAAGTGTTGGCAGGTGAAATATTATCGAGTTCAAGCATACAAAAATACGATAAATATATAATATTATAATGTGTGAACGAAGTTGTAAGTAAAAAAATCACAAACTGAAACGGTCGTACGTATAATTATAAAATAATTAGAAATACACAAGGTCAGTAATAATATATTATTCCATATTACAGAATGTGCAATTTTTGATATTGTTGTAATTGACGTTGAGATGGTTTGACGTTGAGATGGTTTACCCCATTCCTGGCTACGACTAGTTTTAGAAGACGCTGTGAATTGACATCATGAACAACAGCACAAATGTGTTTACATTTACCGGCTAATCCAGCTTTACAGCTACAGTCAGCCTGACTTACGTTGCGATTGTCATCTAGCTAAAAAATAAGAAATAAATTGAATTGTAAACAGAATTTTTTTTTTTTATATTTAATTTAAGTTTTAATTTTGTACAAAAAAGAGTAAGAATAAAAAATAAATTAAAACTTACAATCATTTTAACATTATATGCTTTTGACACACTGGTCCGGGCAACAACATTAACGGTAATGGTTATAAGACCATTTAATGATTTTTTTTCGACCACATCAAAAACATGCCCAGATTCATATAATTTTTTACCTTTTATGTCGTTTTGACCTTGAATACGCGTATTAGTTATTGGTTGAAAACCATATTTTATTATTTTTTCCATTAATTATTTATTAAAAAATACACAAGCTGTCAAACTGTTGTTATATTTTTGCCCGTTTCTTGCTTTAATTAAACACCAGGGCGCAGCACTTTCGGCAAAAGTGCTGCCTCTATAGTTACTGCTCGGTCCCTATAGAAACATGATTCTTCTGTTAGTGAAAAAAATATGATAAGTTGTCAATTTTGCGATAGCTGTTAAGTGTTATGGTGTTTAGTGGTTATTTTTAATATTTTGTGAATATAAAAGATAAAATAATTAATTTATCAATTTGTTAGTTAATTTTATTCGTTTCTTAAATTTAAAAAATAGGTAATTAACAAGATCTGCCATTTCTTGAGCATTATTTAATTTTTTGTTTGTTTATATTATAGATATTAAAACCTAAATTTTGTAATAAAAATAAAAATTATCCTATTTTTTAACATCTATTCTTCTATTTATTGTCTTCTGCCAATTTTAAGAAAAAAATCTGCACGAAGCACCTAATATAAATAAGCATAATCTTCAACAATCTTTGTACTTGATTTAAACTAAATTCTAGCTGACGTCATTCCCGCGCTTACGCTGATTGGTCAGATGGAATGAGGCAACCTGTACTCTAATAACCTTGCGTAATAGAATAGTTAAAAAAAACTACTTTGCTGAGTAATGATAATGTTTGGTCTAGCTCCAAAATGGCGAATGCAGAAGCGTATGTGCGTCGAGTTACTATAGCGATCGAGGCGTTTGCGTTCCATGTCACTTGAGCTGCGCCACTTGCAGCGGTCCGAGGATTGATCAATGCGTGACATGTCCTCCCGACTGGCAACTCGCTGGTGGACGTTGCAATCCTAAATGTCCCAAGGGATACTACCAAACGCCGGTCGGATGCCAAGAATGCCACGAGTTTTGTAGAAATTGTATAGGTGAGATATTCTAACAGTCATTTTTTAGTATATATCGAAGAATCTTCCATTTTGTATTTTAAAAGCAAAAGTAAATTCTCATGCATAGTGGCAATGTCAACCAAGTGCGAGTCGGACTACGGACTCGCTCACGAAACGTCAAACAGTACAAACTACTAGACTAGTAGCCAAAATAAAAAAGTCACTCACGTTCTTACCCGCACGGTTCGTTTTTTTTTTAAATTTTATTAAGGCATTGCAGATATAACATCAGCCTATCGACCTCAATTAGGGTTGTGGGCATGCCCACCGTGCCCACAACGGTGGATCCGCGCTTGAATGTGGTTGCTATCGGAAATTGCATTCCAATGTTCTTTGGGAATTAGCGCTCCCAGGAACCCGAGCTCGTACCAGTCGGTTTGTATGTGCCAGCTGGCGGATTCTAATACACAAATGGATTATTTGTTATGTTGAAGACGCCAATGACCTGAGTTGTCGACGCGTCTATAATCTAATTAATTAACAAAATCTCATGAAATTGAACTACTTTTATTTATTTAACGCCTCGCAACAATTTTCATACAATGTTTCGGCGATCAAGTATATACTCAATTTATAGCATTAATTGTTAAACTAATTTATAGAAAACTAGCCGTTACCCGTGGCTTCGCCCACGTATTTTTCGATTTATGATTTATTATCCCCCCGCGAGAAATTCTCCTCCTGCGAAGCGAAGCCGGGCTGGTGGTGTTTATTCGCTCGAATTTTATAATACATAACTCACTCGCTTCGCTCGTCCGATCGAATTTTATTAATACATTATTGCTCACCTACGTTATATAAGGAACTCCTGTGCAAAATTTCATCCTTCTAACTTCAAAAATTATGAACTTCCATACAAACTTACATCCCCTATTTAACCCCTTTAAGGGATGAATTTTCAAAAATCCTTTTTTATTACTCATCTACGTTATATAAGGAACTCCAATGCAAAATTTCATGCTTCTAACTTAAAAAATTACAAACTTCCATACTAACTTTCATCCCCTATTTAACCCCTTTAAGGGATGAATTTTCACAAATCCTTTCTTACTACTCATCTACGTTATATAAGGAACTCCTGTGCAAAATTTCATGCTTCTAACTTCAAAAATGACGAATTTCCATACAAACGTTCATCCCCTATTTAACCCCCTTGGGGGTTGAATTTCGAAAAATCCTTTCTTACTGCTCACCTACGTAATATAAGGAACTCCTGTGCAAAATGTCATGCTTCTAACTTCAAAATAAAGAACTTCCATGCAAACTTTCATCCCCTTTTTAACCCCCTTAGAGGTTGAATTTTCAAAAAAAAATTTCTTAGTGCTCACCTACGTTATATAAGAAACTTCTGTGCAAAATTTCATGCTTCTAGCTTCAAAAATGACGAATTTCCATACAAACTTTCATCCCCTATTTAACACCCTTAGGAGTTGAATTTCGAAAAATTCTTTCTTAGTGGGTGCCTACGTCACAAAAGGAACCTACTGTCCAAATTTCAAGTTTATATCTTCAGCGGTTTGACCTGGGCGTTGTCTGTCAGTCAATCAATCAGTCAGTAACGGAACTGTTTTATATATATAGATATAATGGTACCGTAAAAATTAGAGATGCGCCGAATATTCGTTTGGTATTCGGTATTCGGCATCTTTTTCACTATTTGTATTCGGCCGAATTATTCGGTTTTGGTGCCAAATATATTCGGTTCGAGTATTTTTATTTTCTTGGCTACATTTCGTCAAAAAAGTCCCAAGCACGTGATCTTTTACGCCAACTCATATTTCAAACACAATAAAGTTAATATTATCAATATTTTTGTAATAATAAGCACCTTTGTTCGTATTTTTAACGTAATCGTGCGATGTTTTGAAGCAAAGTGATAGCGCGGGTGGCGAGGTCAACTAGCCAGCCGGCGACACTTAGCGTACATGTTAGAACCTGTTTACGCGGCAAAACAATGAAATGGTAAACCGAATAATTCGGCTGAATATCCGATTCGGTAAAGGTTAAACCGAATAGTATTCGGTTATTCGGTGAAACCACTATTCGGCGCATCTCTAGTAAAAATTATTAAAACCTCCGGTGTTATGAGTTAATTTGTCAACTACAAGTCGCAACCCATGAAACTGGATCATGGATTGAATATTAATTGTGATATCCTGTTTATTCCAGATGGATGTAGAAATCAAGCTGACAAAAGAAGAACGAACGCAGAGGCGGCGTTTATACAGTCGGAACCATCGGATAGTTTTCAGTTTATTTATCCGTTTAATGTAGTCACAACATTCGCCGTCGTAGCGTGCATTTCCGTAATGGCAATGTTTACGATAATATTCGTAGTTCTTCAGGTAATTAAATACAATTCATAATTAACCGATACAATAAAATATTAATAAACCAATAAACAGTGGACAGTTGAATGAATCCGCTGTTGATTATGCTGTGACACTACAGCGCCCGCTCTAGGGACGGGCGACCCGGATATTTGTCCGGGGCGCCAAAATGTGTCTGTGTACGTATGTGTCCATTTCTTTCTAAGACGAAAACTCGAGAATGAAAAATGATATCGACTATGTTAGGGTGCCAATCGACGCGTATTAACGTAAATATGATCTGAAAGAAATTTTTTCAAATTCGGTTCAGCCGTTTTTTTTTCTTAACCAAATAGACTCCAAAAAAGTAGATTTTACACAATATCTCGCGAATAAAAAATATCGACTTCGTAAGGGTGTCAATCGAGGCGTGTTAACGTCATTTTGATCCGACATAAATTTTATAAAAATCGGTTTAGCCGTTTTTTTTTTTTTTTTTTTTTTGTTAAAAATAAATAATAATTATGTTTTAATGATTAAAATGATTACTTTTCTGTGCAATATCTAATTTAATTATTATTATTAAATATTTATCAAACTGGGAAGTTCATTGTGTGGACCTCAAGGGTCGCACTTTAGTCCTAATAAACGACCCACCTCACGGCTTGTTTTAATAAGTTCGTTGGTATTGCAGCGTAATAGTTGGAGCAGTGAGAGATGGCAGCAGCATGGCTACAGCAGGGTGTCAATAACAAAACCTAAAGTGACATGTCACTACAACGTTGTGTCAGTGGACGATGACAGCAGCAGTGATAGTGAGCCAGCGACGACGCTCGAATCAAAAATGCCACGAACAAAGATTTGACACGAAAATCAACAGCAGTGTTTTCCTAATCAAAATGTTTACATATTTCACTCAGATGTAAACTAAAGTGCTCTTCATTTTTTTTTTATATATACACAAATTTTTATTTGCGAAAAATAAGTTGATGAATATAAAGATCGCCTCGTAAAAAGCAAATAAATGGTACAGTTGTATGTGTCCTTGAAATAATGCATCCAGTTCAGTTATTCAAAACTTGTTTCCGTGCTTGCGCTACTCTATCGTGAAAAACTGTTATATGCGTTTTTTTTATATTTTGACGTGTAATCGTAAGGTTTGGGCAATAATTTCCAAATTTAAGGTTATGTATAAGATTTTCCATAACGGTTTAATAATTGCACTTTATGATTAAAAGTGTAAAAAGTGGTAAATATATATTTTATCTGTTATTACAATAGTTTACGGGTTTTTTTTTTACAAATTTGAATTGAACTAATCAGTATTTGCGATGGACAAAATGCAAGCATTGAAAACAAAATATTACCTGTAGATAGTCTCTTTATATAGCGAATTATTTTAAATTAAAATCTGTTTTTATTTATTTTTTTTAAATAAATTTTTTTCAGGTATACAAAGTGTGCGACTTTTTTGGCTGTAAATATATAAAATATGATTAGTATTGATATTATTGTTATTTCTGACAATGTGTACTTATAATAATTCTCATTTATTTTTTTATCGTTCTGTGCGAAATATAAATCCAACAAAAAAGTTTTAAACCTACTTTTTCATAATCGTAATTGATTTTTTTCTGTAGCGAAAACCAAGAGTGCAAAATTTTTTGTAAGAAAAATGTTTATCGAGTTCAAAGTTAGCTGAAACTATGTTTACATAATTTCTTTTGGATGCTATAAATTCTAAATTTTATCATTATTGAAGAGCCGTTTTATTAATTACTATAAATGATTTTATGTAAACATAGTTAACTGTAATTTCCATAGTCTTTCAAAAAGACTATCGCCCCATAAAAGAATACCCAAAAAATTGATATGAAGATATTGTACTTAGTGTTAATGCGCAGTATATATTATATTTTATATATATTTTGTTATTTTCAACCAAAATGAAATTTCCTGCTTTGTCTGGCACAATTCCTGATATTTCTTCCTAACTTATATATTTCAATTATCAAATAATGTAAATGGTATCTGTAAATCTGCAAAATAGTGTAAATAAAATTTTCTTTAAATTTTTTTTGTTTTCAAATAAAATTCATTTTAATCTAAATTCTAAATAATACATCAGTCAGCAGCCTGAATAATCCAGTGGTCCTGAACAGTGAAAACACCACCCAAATGGTCAGAAGAAGCCGAGCTAATACTTCGTATAGACACCGAGAATTTAGGGCTTGAGAATGGCCGAGCTTGTAGCGGTGCTGTTGTTTACATGGCGCTCTATTACAAGTTCCCGGGTTCTAGCCCGAGAAAAATTGTGTTTTAAAGACCACCAACAACTAAGGTTATTTGGGCCTAGCACTAATTCATATTTTCAATTCATTATTTTTTTTTTTAATAATAAATTGAAAATCCAATTGACACTTTTACCAGCTCTCGGGCTAGAACCCGGGAACTGGGGACTTGTAATAGAGGAACTATAGCAACGCCATGTAAACAACAGCATTGCTAAATGCTCGGCCATTCTCAAGCCCCGGTTGTAGCCCGAGAGCTGATAAAAGTGTCAATTGGATTTTCAATTTATTATAAAAAAAAATAATAAATTTAAAATATGAATTGGTGCTAGGCCCAAATAACCTTAGCTGTTAGTGGTCTTTAAAACAATTTAACAATTTTTGACAGCGAGAATTCCCTATAGGTGGCAGGTTAAATTTGATCAAGCTACCAACTACAGGCCAGAATCTCAACTAATAGCTGATACAAAATCATTAAGAATCGACCTCGATCATTAAGAATCGACCTCGATCATTAAGAATCGACCTCAATCATTAAGAATCGACCTCGATCATTAAGAATCGACATCGATCATAAAGAATCGACTTTGATCATTAAGAATCGACCTCGATAATTAAGAATCGACCTCGATCATTACGAATCGACCTCAATCATTAAAAATCGACCTCGATCATTAGGAATCGACCTCGATCATTAAGAATCGACCTCGATCATTAAGAATCGACCTCGATCATAAGGAATCGACCTCGATCATAAAGAATCGACCTTGATCATTAAGAATCGACCTCGATCATAAAGAATCGACCTCGATCATTAAGAATCGACCTCGATCATTAAGAATCGACCTCGATCATTAAGAATCGACCTCGATCATTAAGAATTGACCTCGATCATTAAGAATCGACCTCGATCATTAAGAATCGACCTCGATCATAAGGAATCGACCTCGATCATTAAGAATCGACCTCGATCATTAAGAATTGACCTCGATCATAAAGAATCGACCTTGATCATTAAGAATCGACTTCGATCATTAAGAATCGACCTCGATCATTAGGAATCGACCTCGATCATTACGAATCGACCTCGATCATTAAGGATAGACCTCGATCATTAAGAATCGAACTCGATCATTAAGAATCGACCTCGATCATAAAGAATCGTCCTCAATCATTAAGAATCGAAGTTTCCCCAGGGGGAACATTGGAATGTAGTTGTTCTCGCAATTGCATTCCAATGTTCTTTGGGAATTGGCGTTCCCAGGAGCCCGATCTCGTTCAGTCGGTTTGTGCATGCGGGCTGGCAGATTCTAATACACAAATGGATTATTAATTGTGTTGAAGACGCTAATGGCCTTAAACTGTAGTTTAGGCAACCAAACTTACTGAGCTTAAAACAATATATTATTAATATCTAAATTTTATATGTGACGAATTGAATATAAAAAGTAATCCAGAACGCATTTTTAACATGGACTAAAAAGGGTGCAGACTCACAATTCACCACCACCAAAATTAATTAGGTTCAAAATAATGTCCGCGTATTTTTTCCTAAATTTTTAACTTCTACCATTAACTAAGTAATTTACTTAATCCAATGCTTCTACTATTTATGTGATACTAATTAGTTACATGAGTCTGCTTTTTTAATTATTTTTTGATACACAAAGATCAAGGGGGCCTTATTTTTGTCCCAGGTAGAAATAAGGCCCAATGTTCAACTTTTTCAAAAAATATTGTATTTTTTATATGCGGCTTTTTTAAGGGATGTTGTATAATTTATTATATAGATAAACGTGTGTTTGATAGATCTTGTTATAAGAAATATTGCTATTTTATTTAGATTTTTTTTAAAATAATATCTCTTAGGTGGGTCTTATTTGCCGATCCAACCTTAATCGTCAAATCATGATGCAGCCGAGATGCCCGGGCCCGGGCCTAGGGCGGTAACATTTGAGGGGCGGCAAAATTAAGAAGGCGCCTGAACCTAAACATTTTTCCTCGGGCGCTGGAAAGTCAAAATTGATTAAGTTTTCCGTCAACTGTGAGATTGAATTTTATTATTTTCTCTCTCACAGTTACACTGTGCAAAAATAACTATTATATGGAAAAAAAGTGGGTGCAGTGTGCTTATGACCACACGACAGAAGTAAAAACTTGATTATATGCAAAACATAGTACATAATATTATATCTTATATTATTAGTGTATTTGCCATATGGCACATACACTATTGGCGTCGGTCGGATGGCGGGACCTAGGGGTCGGACCAACATTTCTCGACGTTTCATAGCCTCCTGAACACTTTGGCACCATTTTTGGAAATGTTTATATATATGTATATATATATATGTATATATATATATGTATATATATATATATGTTCGCGGCATAACTCTCGAAAAACTTAATTGATTTGAACGAAATTTGGTACACACGTTGGAATCCATCACCGCACGGAACCTATTTAAAATGGGCCTAATCGGACTATTTTAAGGGTGGTTTTTAGGGGTTGAAAAAAGTTTTTGGGCCTGAAAATACCGAAAAAAATTTCAGAATTGTTTCAAAATTGAAATTTACCCTTTTAGTAAAGATCAAAATGTGCTGCTAAAATTTTAATAAAATCGGCCCGACAGGACCGGACTTACAAATCTTATGAAAACACTAGTTTGCGGATAGTGATTTACTTACTGAAGGGTGTATTTAATTTGGTACAGAGGTTGCATTGATAATAATATTGAAATTAAGAAAAAAAATATAATTTTAAGGAATGTATTAAGGGGTTAAATTTTTTATTTTGTCCAAAAACAAACTTATGTTCACATAATAACAGCACTATGTCTGTATTAGCAAATACACTATATTGTCGGCAGGGTTTTGGCACTGCGACCCGAGTTTTTTACTTCCCACCTCTACTATGGTAGGGAAGTAATGGATTCAGTCCGAAAACAATATTTCGAGATTTTAACAGATTTTCACGTTTTGAGACCCTAGCAATCGTTTAAGATCATTTTCTGACTGATGTCTGTATGTGTGTGTGTATGTGTGTATGTGTGTGTGTGTGTATGTGGTCAATTTTTCGCCTTCGATATCTTAAGAACGGAACAACATACGGGCATGCCGATTGTTCTATTGTGTTTATCAGCCTTTAACTTAGATCTGATTAGATTTTGAGTCAAATCGGTTCAGTGGATCCTGAGATATTCAAAAAAACGTCCTCAATGTCACGTATTAACATAGGTAAAAAAAAATATAAATGAATTCTAGATGTTATAATATGAAAAAAATGTAAATATTTTTTTTCTCTAAAATGTATAGTTTTCGAGAAAAAAAATATTTTACTAAAAAAAATAAAAATTGTACGTAAATCAAGGTAACCATGATTTTTGCTATACCGTGCGAGTTTTTTCAAAGCGTACATAGACTGTTTCACAATTTAAAATCGTGGTATAGACATTGTTGGTATCTATCTGGTCTGCCTGCAAAACTGCACACTAAATAACGCAGAGACCTGCCGACAACTATTTCCCCCAGAATACAAATTGTACATAAGAACCTTTTCTTCCACGGTGTACATTTTTTATAGAAAAAATATTAAATAAATCTCTGAACTTATAAAATTTATTATCACAACTCAATAATAATAAATTGTAAATAAAAACATTCATTTCCATAGTTTCTAACAATATCTACACTACGATTTCAAATTGTGAAACAGCCTATGTACGTTTTGAAAAAACTCGCACGGTATTAAGCTAGCCATCAATAGATCACCAAACAAAAAAGAGGGCCATGCTTTTTTCAAAGAATAAAAATTAAATTGTGTTTTAAAGACCACCAACAGCTAAGGTTATTTGGGCCTAGTCAAAGAATAAAAAAAAGAGTGTTTATTTTTTGCAAATATTTACTAGGTGGGAAGTATAGGACTGGTCATCAGTCGAATTTTTTTATTATTATAATACGACATACGTTATAATAAAAACGTAATTCTTGAAACGATGCACTCCTTATTAGACAGTAAACGTGGTGACCGACCCGAACGCGCTTGATGTCGAGTAAAGCCGAGTAAACCCGATTCAGCGTCACCGACCCGAGCGTGACGGTTCACTTTCGTTCACTATTCAGAAAGAACGCAAAGTGCGCCAAAGAAGTTTTCACTTCATTAACTCGTATGTGGAAACATTTTCAATACAAGAAAGGCGGCATATCAGTACAGGCCTAGGGTGCCATCACGATCAAATCCGCCACTGGCAATTCCTAAATCGCGCGTTTTCAATACAAAAAGTAGCATGACGTGTGCGTTGGCCCAAGAGATTAAATTACGACCTCTGCCCGTATTTTTTTTTCAGAACACAAGAAAAGAAACAAACATTTTTGATCTCTTGAATCTTTCTCTTCGAAACGCATATTACATAGTTACTATGAACTTTCTTTTTGATGCAGAGTGAACCACAAACCACTTAGTACTATAGACGCGTAACGACCATGTTATCACTTAGGACAGAAACTCTGTTGCTCGGAAGGTGAACTAAATCTATTTTGGCGGCAATTCAAATGTGATGTCACTAAGTGGTTTGTGGAGTGAACCAATGACAGGTTGCGATCTTGAAGATTAATGGCGGACTGAACTCAGGTTGCTATCGACACCGGGTATCCAGTTTCTTATAAAAGGGTTTCTAACATTATCATGCCAAAAATATCTGTTAGTTTCTACTAACTGACTGGACGCACACCGATTAAACAAAAGTTTTAAGTAAAGACATTTTTGTATAATAGTGTATGCAGGGTGTCCTCAAAGACACTTAACACACGCCTACCACATGTTCCTGAGACCAAAATAAGCCGATTTAACCAAACTTACCTTCTTACAAAAGTGCTTAATTTGGGCGCTATACGGCCCTGAAGTTACAATTTTGAAATCGTAATTTTGTTATAAATTTAAAACGGCTTGTGCGATTTTGCTAAAATTTGGCAAGTTGACATAGTTTTATGGAACAAAAAAACCCATATCAAAATTATGATTAATATTATTCCATAGGCGTAGAACTCGGGTTTTTTAATATTTGAACGTTTCAAATTTCTACGCCAATGGAAGAAGAGGGGTTTAAGTATAAAATTTAGAATCAGTAACTTATTTGCTACAAAAAAGCTACTTTTAATAAGACTCGATTACTCATATGGTTTTTGAGAAATTTGTATTTTAATAATTCGCAGTAATTTTTACAAAATGAAGTAAAGCTACTAAAACATGAAAAGAAATAAATAAATATGTCATAAAAAGTGGTAAAAGTGTCCACCATTTTTACGCATACAAAGATTTATATGACGAAGAAAATTAATTTACTCTTTGCATAACTTCTTCATTATCTCCAGTTTTATTCTTAGAAAAAAGCATGGCCATCTTATTTGTGTATTGATCAACTTATTATTACCAATGTATTATTATTGATTAACTTATTATTAAAATACAAATTCTCAAAAACCATGAGAGGAATCGAGTCTTATTAAGAGTAACTTTTTTGTAGCAAATAAGCTACTGAATCTAAATTTTATACTTAAACCCCTCTTCTTCCATTGGCGTAGAAATTTGAAACGTTCAAATATTAAAAATTCCGAGTTCTACGCCTATGGATTAATATTAATCATAATAAAATTAAGCAAAATCGCAGGATAGTGTCCACTATCCTGCGATTTTGCTTACTTTTATTATAATCACGATGGACACGATTTCTAATATAAATTAATCATAATTTTGATATGGGTCTTTTTTGTTCCATTAAACTATGTCAACGTGCCAAATTTTAGCAAAATCGTACAAATCGTTTTAAATTTATAACAAAAAAACGATTTCAAAATTGTAACTTCAGGGCCGTATAGCGCCCAAACTAAGCAATTTTGTAAGAAGGTAAGTTTGCTTAAATCGGCTTATTTTGGTCTTAGGAACATGTGGTAGGCTTTTGTTGTGTCTTTGCGGACACGTCCTGTAAATCACTGAGTTCCTTGGTATTTAAAATGTAGTTTTCCTGTATAGATATTTAAATTGAGCTATCACTTTTTGTTAGATGATAAAAAAAACACAAATATATATATATATTAATCATATTAATAGTTTAATTGAATTGCATAAACAGGTTTATGTATAATATACGTAAGTATACACGAACGTTTTTACTTAAAACAGTTTTGTTTAATTGGTGTGCGCCTACCCTATAAGAGACGCAGGAAACAATCATATTGCGGCTTATATTAACGAGTGATAAAGTTAACCAATCACAATAAATGTAACAACTGCACATTTTGATGTTTTATTCGTTCTTCAAATTGACAAAACATTATTGTATAGCAGGTAGAAACACTTAATGATATTAATCATAAATCAGTTTATATTATATGCTGTCAAATAAACTCTTTATTAGCGATATCTTTTCAATTGTTCAGTGTTCATTTATTTAAAAACAAAATCGGTAAATAATTATTCGTGAGCAAACCTGAAAAAACTGTGATTATAAAAAAAATATAAAAACTGTGATTTCATTTTAGTAAAAAAAAATGAACTGATTTTTGATTTGAGAATAATTTTTGAACTAACAAAATAGCTTCAAGATAAATCAGAAAATTTTAATCATTTTCAATGACTTTAACGAATCCGTAGTAATTTTTTGTCTGAATTTTTCATTTAAATCATAAAATCCAACAAATAAATGAAGATGACTGCAATACGAAAGCCGTCATTTCGAATAGAAGATATTCTAAGTAAAGATTACAAAAGCACGGACAATAATAATATTACGCAAATAGCAGCAAACCGAGATAATAATTATTTATGTAACAGTTTGTTATTAAAACGTCCATTGCCTACAATGCGTAGCCTTATTAACCATAATAACGACAGTGCAATGTCGGTTATACGCAACAATGGTTACATGTGTTGCAATAAGGTGAACAGTCGAATGGATCAAGATAGCGGTGCTGAATTTCTGCAGCACTGTAGAACCAGATTGCAGAATCCTGCCACGTGGCATAGTAACAATGGACACTATCCTCCACTAATTGAAACTTATCTCCCTTATGGTGAAAGTGTTCTTTTAACTGACGGTAAGTGCCTTTTTAAATAGTGCAAAATCTATACACATAAATAAAATTGAAGTCTGTTATTAGTGTATTTGCCATACGGCACATATACTATTGGCGTCGGTCGGTTGGCGGGACCTAGGGGTCGGACCAAAATTTCTCGACGTTTCATAGCCTCCTAAACAATTTGGCACCATTTTTAGAAATGTTTATATTTATATATATATATGTTCGCGGCATAACTCTCGAAAGACTTAATTGATTTGAATGAAATTTGGTACACACGTTGGAATCCATCACCGCACGGAACCTGTTTAAAATGGGCCCAATCGGACCATTTTAAGGGTAGTTTTTAGGGGTTGAAAAATATTTTTGGGCCAAAAAATACCGAAAAAATTCCCAGAATGGTTTCAAAATTTAAATTTAACCTTTTAATAAAGCTCAAAATGCGCTGCTAAAATTTTAATAAAATCGGCTCGACAGGACCGGACTTATAAATTTTATGAAAACACTAGTTTGCGGATAGTGATTTACTTACTGAAGGATGCATTTAATTTGGTACAGAGGTTGCATTGATAAAATATTGAAATTAAGAAAAAAAATATTATTTTAAGGGATGTATTGAGGGGTTAAATTTTTTATTTTGTAAAAAAACAAACTTAAGTTTACGTATTAAAGCCACAAGGCCTGTATTACAAATACACAATATTGTCGGCAGGGTTTGGCACTGCGACCCGAGTCTTTATTTCAATATTTCAACAAATCGAACTTTTTTTATACAAAAGACATTTTAACAGTGTTTAAAAATTTTGTCTATCTGTCTGCTTATCTTTGTCTGTCAGTTTGTTTCATCGCGATATGATGTCAGTGACTGCGCTGTAATGCAAATCTTTTTGAAGTATAACGCGCTAATTGGTTTTGTCAATTTTAAAAATATAACAAGCCGTGAGGTGGGTCGTTTATTAGAACTAAAGTGCGACCCTTGAGATCCACACGACGAACTTCCCAGTTTGATAAATATAATATTTAATAATAATAATTAAATTAGATATTACACAGAAAAGTAATCATTTTAATCATTAAAACATAATTATTATTTATTTTTAACAATAATTAAAAAAAAAAACGGCTGTACCGATTTTTATAAATTTTATGTCGGATCAAAATGACGTTAACACGCCTCGATTGACACCCTTACGAAGTCAATATAATTTTTTATTCGCGAGATATTGTGTAAAATCTACTTTTTTGGAGTCTATTTGGTTAAGAAAAAAGAACGGCTGAACCGATTTTGAAAAAATTTCATTCAGATCATATTTACGTTAATACGCGTCGATTGGCACCCTAACGTAGTCGATATCATTTTTCATTCTCGAGATTTCGTCTTAGAAAGAAATGGACACATACGTACGTATGTACGTACACACACACACACACACAGACATCTTTCTAAAAATAGTGTAGTGACATTGAAACATAAAAATTTGTTATACATTTTGATTTCGATTTTCGGACCCATTACAATAACTTCCAGTGGGAAGTTAAAAAATAAATTCTAGATGATAAAATATGATTAAAATCTTATATTTTCTAGAATGTACAGATTTCGAAAAAAAACGTTTTCTATAAAAAAATGTACAGAAAATAGATCAATAAATAAATAAGTTGGCTATGCTTTTTATCTATAGATACCTATATACAAATAAAATTGGAATGTCTTATGTCTGTCAGTTATTTCGAACTGTTTGGGTTATTTACGCGATGCAGTTAAAACCCCCCATACACGCTCGGGCATGCTTGGCTCGTCACGAGCCCAACTTCAAAACGAGCATGTTCATTTTATTCCATACACGTCCGAACCAAAGTTCCAACCATTTTCCCAACCCAACATCAGTTGATCATCGACTTTATTGAGTGAGCATCTCACCCATAATATAATATGGATCTTATTACCACGATAGCGATTGTGGGTGGCTTTATATGTTTAGACCAGCGAAGAAGGAGAAAACCCAGACGTGTTTGGAAAAAACAATGGCTTCAAGAACGGAATAAATTTAATCATATGGCACTTTTAAAAGAATTGGCTGCTAATGAGCCGCAAGATTTTAAAAATTATTTGCGAATGAGCGAAACGTCTTTTAAAGAGCTGCTGCAACTAGTCTCTAGCAGAATTGAAAAACAAAATACTGTTATGAGAGCGTCTGTAAGTGCAGAGGAGCGTCTGGTGGCCACATTGCAATTTTTGGCGTCAGGAAGGACCTACGAAAATCTTAAATATAGCTGTGCATTATCTCCACAGCTACTAGGACGAATCAACGCTGTGCTCTTCTTCAGGTTGTGTGCTGTTTTTTCCTAGACTAGAGACAGTTTCCTGATCACTCGTAAATAGTAATTGGTCAAAGTACCACAGATGTGGCTCGTATACATCATCTTGCGAGTTTCCTGTTTTATTCTTTGACTTCAACACTTTTTTTAACTCCCTCCGAAATGAAGCTCTAAGACTTTCAATTTTTGACTTTACAAATTTTTCATTAGCATCAGGGATAATTTCTTTGCACTTTTCTACAAGTAAACCGTAACTGTCCCTCTTCATATGTTTGTTGCTGTACTCTTTGCTTCGTACGTCCCAAAGAGCCCTTTGTTCTCTGTATAAATTTATGAATTCCGTCCAAAACTTTTTATTGTCGCTGAACGACATCACGACAAAATTACACTGAATCAAAAGCACCGAAATATGTCTATCTCATCTAGCGGCCCGCACGGAAATGCTGGAATTTGCGAACATACTCGGGCGACTACCATATACGTACGAACATGTTTGCGCCGAGCGCGTGTAGGTCGGTGCCATCGAGCCAAGCTCCGAGCCGAGCATTCCAACCGTCAACTAGGCTTGTACAACACATACACGATCAAGCATGTTGGTCCGAGCCTACTTCCAACTCTTGCTCACCCAACATGCTCGAGCGTGTATGGGGGGTTTTAGACATGTAGCTATGCGAGCGATTCTGCTAGCAAAATTGACGTGCACAGGAGCGAAGGCGTGGGCAAAGCAAAAACTAGATTCTTCATAATTTTTAGTATATTTCTCATATGGCGTCGGTCGGATAGCGGGACCTAAGTGTCGAACCAACATTTTTGTTAATCTTAGTTTTACTGGATTGCAAAAGGCATTGTCAAAAAATCTAACGTTGAATGAATGAATGAATTATGAATTATAGACGCTCGACAACAGAGGTCATTAGCGTTTGTAAATCTAAAGTTGACTTTGCTCTTAGATTGTGATTATACAGGGTGCTGAATCGTTTTGCGGGTAATAGAGATTTAACCCGTAAAATCAAACTTTTGCGATTTCCTGCTTCCCTAATTGTTTTAGGAAAAATATCTTTGAATAAAAGTTTTAGAACATAAAATTCTGCATCTAAATCATTAAACAAAATTAATTTTGCATGCTTTGTAACGGCAGAAATTTGATATGAAAATGTCAAAATTACCTCAAAAACAGATTGCGATAGCCATGGAACTTGAACAAAATGATTAAAAATTATTCTGACAGCTAAAACGTCATCATTTTATTCAAGTTCCATGGCTATCGCAATCTGTTTTTGAGGTAATTTTGACATTTTCATATCAAATTTCTGCCGTTACAAAGCATGCAAAATTAATTTTGTTTAATGATTTAGATGCAGAATTTTATGTTCTAAAACTTTTATTCAAAGATATTTTTCCTAAAACAATTAGGGAAGCAGGAAATCGCAAAAGTTTGATTTTACGGGTTAAATCCCTATTACCCGCAAAACGATTCAGCACCCTGTATAACATTTTAAATGGATTTTGCTCAAAAACTAAATTACCTAGAAACACACTGAAACAGTCTTGTGGGCAACATTTGGATCAAATACCCTAATAAAACGGGCAATGGTCTTATCATATTATATGTTTACAGAAAGTTACGCGCACATCTCTCCGTCCCAGAGATAGAGCCTTTCAAAATTTTTCTTGGAAATTTAAGAAACTTTAAATACTCGTATGTCTCAAGCTCGTATATCCCAAATGAGTTTTTGGTGTATCATTTTCTGTTAGACGAGTTTTTATGGTTTTGCAAATTGAATCACCATTAACCTCTCGGATTTTTTAAAATTTAGAATGTTTATTGAAAATGGTACCTACTCTAAATTCAATTAACATACCCACAGCTCTCTTCCCCTCTAGAAAATAGGGACATTAACTTTTTTTAATTAAAGTTTGAGAAACTCAAGTTGTTTGCAGTTATTTTTTATTAATATGAGATGTAATGTTTGTCGAAAATCAACATTTTTTCCCAAGCTCGAATAAGACCAGAGGACAATTGGCACGTGTCCACAGTCCGGTGTGGGTCGAAATTAATAAAAGCTATATTTTTCCAGCGGGGCGGTATTTTTGGCGTATAGTCCTGGTTATATTTTACTTTATTGAAGGGGAAGGGGATATATCTAATTATATAAAGATTAAATTTAGACGGTAAAATGTTGAACATAATTTTCTTAAGACGTTATCGCAAACCATACTCTGTATTTTATTATTTCTTTCCTTAAAATTCCCCTAAACCATATCAGTAAGTATATTCTTATTCAAGATAAAAGAAAAGAATTTGTGCTGGTTTTATTGCGGTAATATACGATTTCCGATTGTCAAATGTAGATTGTTAGTCCGTTACTAATTTATTATGCATTATTATTAGCATTGATTATAAGCGATTTTTGCTCGTTGCTTCATTCGCGTGAACATTACTTTTACCCACTTATTCACTCGCTTTAATGTCGGTTTTGACAGGAACGCTATCTGAGCTGGGTAAAAAGTAACTTTTCATTAAAAAAATACAAGTTTGGATTTATTAATAAGCTGGTAGATTCTTAGTAAGCAAAGTCGATTCTTAATGAGCTAGGTCGATTCTTAGTGATCAAGGTCGATTCTTAAAAAACTGCAGGTCTTTTCTTAGTGAGCAAGATCGATTCTTAGTAAGCAAAGTCGATTCTTAACGAGCAAGGTCGATTCCGAGTGATCAAGGTCGATTTCTAATGGGTAAGGACGATACGATTCTTAGTGAGCAAGGTCGATTCTTAATGAGCAAGGTCAGTGCCGCGGGAGGGGCAAAGTAGTGAGATGAAGGGGTTTTTAGTGGGCAGGGGGCACGTTGGCCCGAGTCCCACACTACCCAGGGTCATCATCTCTAGGTGTTCGCAAAAAGAATTTCCCCCTCCCAAGACACTAATGACCTAAGTTGTCGACGCGTCTATAATTTACCCCTCCCAAAAAAGGTCGATTCTGAGTGATCAAGATCGATTGGGTTGTTTGGATCATAATTTAATAAGTGAATATCACAAAAAAAATGTTAATATTATGTTGATGTTTTTTTTTTGAGATTTTATTGTAAAAACTTTACTGGGAACGCACTGACAGTTTTTTTATGTCTTATTAGATTTTTTAAAGAAAACCGCATCAAACACACTCCACCCATTGAATAAGACATACTGTGCATCAATTAATAAGGATGCAAATATTAACCAGTCTGTCGCAAAATGATCAAAGGCAACGAGTATCGATAATTTTTTTTTGTACCTGTATTAATTAACAATCAATTATACTTATTAGGTGATCAGATAATACTAATTTGACAGTTATACTTAGTATGAACATAATATTTTTATTTGTGGCTAATACAAATATGAATAAGATAAATAATAATATGTCGCTAATATCATTTATCAAATCGTTATTAATACTCGGTAGTTATCAGTAAATAATTGTTGGCTACCATTTTGTTACCGCTTATCTCACTCAGTAATCTGAACGATATTTCTATTGTATCATCATTAATAACGGTGTTTTGTTCCATCCCTTAAGCTATTAAATTACAATATCGACTCGTGCTTGTTTAATTCAATTTAATTGATAAGTATTGTTAATAATAATGAATGAAAAACTACATTCGTAGCAATCATACTATGATACAAAAGAATACAATATTCTGCATCAGTGGCGGACTAAGCCCGTCGGAGGCCCGGGGCGGCAGAACTAAATGAGGCCCCCGGTCTGCTTAGAAATTGATGTATTTGTAGTGTAAATTTCATAAAAAATGAATAATATAGATGTAATGGCTAACAAAAAAAAAATCAAATATTTATAAATTTATAATACATGACCTACCTACATTTATATTTTGTATACGTACGGGGCCTCTTACTTACTAAACATATTTTGGTCTTGTTTGGGATTTGATGAAGAAGAACTTCTCGAGATTTGGAGGCCTCCCAGGATCAGAGGCTTGGGGCGAGCCGCCCCCCCCCCTTAGTACGCCACTGTTCTACATTCGTTCTTTGAAAATTCTCTTCAGGTTTGAAATTTTGATATGACATCTTGTAGCCTAAGTTATAATAATATTCTAATACTCCCTTCTCTATGCTAAGTTCTAAACTGGATCGATTTTAAGGGTCGCTTTCTGGTAGCAAAAGTGCCTGACTTTACGTACAGCGGTATGCTACATGATTATAATATCCAATAGGCCTGGTGCAAAAAATCGTATTTTTGTACCGGAAAGTTAGGGATAGTTCGTTCTGTCAGTAAACAACCTTTGCCGGTAGTATACTGCTCCCAAGACCCAAACGCCCGATACCTCAGTCCGCCCCTGCATGATTTTACTGTCTAATATTTTATTTCGCAAAAATCTTAAAATGCAACTGTACTTTTGTTTTTTGTACTATCAACGTCTTTACCGTTAATGCTTCCATAATTAGATTATAATTCATTTTTAAAGATTAACTGTAATTATCTAGACAAATAAGATTAACGCTGTATCTACAGGTATTAATTGCCAATTATTAGTTTTCATTATCAATAATTATATAGAAATTGATTTGAATTAAAAAAATAATCTTTATATATTATTTGTCATATTAAAATACGATCTTTTTGTAATCGTATGTTAAGTACCTAATTGACTCCCGTCATTTTTAGACAGTTTCAAGGCTACACTTTAAATAAAATAAACCAAAATTCAAAACAACATTGCAACTTCATTTAACATTTTTAAGTTGATATGAGCTTTCACTAAAGCCACAATTAGGAAGTTTCCATTGAACGAAAATACTAATTATGATACTGTCACATCATTGTAATAAAGTTAACTTTAAAAATTCTAAAAAGAATTGTTTTGGTATCTTTAATTTCAACAGAGATATTCAATTTCTTGTGGGTGGGGTTGCAAACGAAACTGATTGATGAATATGACGTCACGCGGTACAAGTTTGCTATTTTTTAGCTTTGTGAGTAATTAGAACCGATGTTACTTAGTAACTATTTTGTTGTAATACAAACTTTTCGATTTATATTAAATTAAAATTAACTGTCAAAAATTTAGATATGTCAATATTTTCCATCATCAACTAATTTGTTTTTAGTGTTTCCATAACATTTTACGAGTTTAAAGAAAGAGATTTATCGGAAGCTACAATGTTAAATTACCACACATTAATACAAACTGAAAATAACTTTTAAAAATATCGTGCCGCGTGACGTCACCCGGACTGAAAACTAAATTTCTTGGAGAATTGTCAAATACAAACTTTGAAGTAGCATAACTTTGTTGTTTTTAAAGATATTTCAAAAATTCTTCCGCCATTAATTTTTTAATTTTTAGAACTATGATTTAGACTAAAAAATAAAAAAGGGAAACTTCCTAATTACACTGAATGAGTTTACTAGCTCTACTAAATAGTCGGAGGGTTTATATTAGCCGCTAGTGTATTAGCGTTGTGTAATATAGTTGTCCAGTAAACTCGCTACTAGCTCGGCTATTCCGGTGGTAGAGGCGTTGAAGCTATAAAAACCCAAGTAGAGCAGATAACCGGGCGATTTGAATATTGATTTTATGACAAAATAATTAACAAAATTAAAAAATAATCGATCAGATTAACTGACAGTAAACAATACCAGGTTGTCGTGGATTCGTTCATAGAATCATGGAGAACGAATGAATTGTAAATTATAGACGCTCGACAACTGAGGTCATTAGTGTCTGAGATTGGAATCATGGAGACTCAGGGCCGGCACTAGGATTTTCGGGCCCCGGGTAAGCGTTCTTAGGCTCCTGTTCCATCAAAAAAATTGTTACTCCAAATTTTTTTTTTTTTTGGATATAGTCAGAAAATTTTAATGCAAAAAAGCCTTTTTTGTTGGGAAAATGTTTTAATGCTCGCAGTTTTAAACACGGTATAATCACATCTTACTTATAATAGGTAAGCCCCGGGTCGACGGCCCCCTTCGGGGGCCCGGACTCGGGATACCTTTGCCCCGCTTACCGTCCCCCCCTAACGCCAACCCTGTGGAGACTGACTCCATGCAGAAGGATGCAAGAATGCGCGTAACGTTTTTACGAATCCTTACCGTCCTTTATTTTCAGGACACGCGCTTCGTATTGCGACCTGCCGAAACCAGTCTCTCTATCCAGTGACTATCCTTCATGCTTTGTATATTGAATATATTTAGGATTAACTATAATTCACACATAAATAAAAAAAATAGACTGCTACTTTGGAGGAAAACTTCGCTTTGGTCTTAAAAACGCATGTCGTCAAATTGTGTAGTGACGAACGAACCCTGATATTATATTATGTTAGAACAGTCAACAGTGTGTTGTCCACATAGTAATCATTTTCTATTTTTTAATATAACGCTTATTTAAATTAGGTTCGCCCACTCATGAGGCAAGTAGATTTTGGCCAACGCATCCCTACGCAATGCCTGTGGGAGAGTACTTCTCGACGGGTTACGGAATTCCATGTGGAAATGCCAAACGCAAAGGAGGTCAAGTTAGATTTACACCCATGCAGACCCAGGCGCTGGAACATCGTTTTAATTCGCACAAATATCTCAGTCCAGAAGATAGACATCGTCTAGCCGATTTACTCAAGTTGACCGACAGACAGGTAATTTTTTTTGACATTGGTTTGTAACTTTGACATTAAAATTTATAAGATTCGGTAAATAATTTCTTTAACTTTTTTTATACACCAGCATATAACTATTTTAAAAATTAGACTGTTGAATAATCTCCATCCAAATAATGACAATCTTTCATATTTCATTTATGACGACTTTTCGCAATGGGTCAGAAAAGTTTCCCATCCATAAATTACATCAAAATAAGCATCAATTTGGAAGTTATCCCCCATTTAAATACCATTAAAATTTTTAAATTTCAGTAGATAATTCTCTTCGATTCAATCGTCAGCACTGAAATATCTCTATCCAAACAAAAATAACCCACCTTTCATATTTCTTATGAAATGTTTGCAGTGGGTCAGTAACTTTGTTAAAAAAACGCAATGCAATTTCTTTTTTAACCCCCGACGGAAAGAAGAGGGGTGTTATAGTTTGAAGTGTTTGTCTGTCTGTCTGTCTGTGGCATCGCCGCATTGTAGCTCCAAAACGGATGAACCGATTTCAGTGTGATTTTTTTATTTGAAAGCTGGCATTTGTGAGATAATTCTCAACCCGACGTACCGACGTTTGGATAAAATATTCAATCGTCATTTTATATTGGTCCCAGACACATTTATGAATTATATATTAGAGGACATTGTGGTGTAACGGTTAGCGTAGCAGGCCTTTGGACCACACTGTCGTGGGTTCGAATCCCACCTCCGCTCATTGATGTTTTGTGATGTCATTGAGTTTTAAATTATTTGTTATTTGATTTGATGTAATTAAAAGACGCTAATGTCGACGCGTCTATAATCTACAATAAATAAAATATAACGAATTATATATTTCATCCAAAGGAAGAAATAGTCGATGCGTCAGGCCAGATATATTAAAAAATTATGTGTTGAATTTTAATGTCCATGTTATATATGACGATAATCAAATTATTGTGGGATACGGACGATGAAAAAACAAAAATTGAATTTCTAATTTAGCAACGTTTCGTTAATCAATGTTAACTTCTTCAGGCATCTTAGATGTATAAATTTTTGTTTTGTCCAAATTTAGATTTAGCCGTAGACATTATTTGTATACGTGTTAATGGAAACATTAATTCAGAATGTATGTAAAATGAAAACACTGCTTTTTGAATAAAACTGTGCACTGGATTTCACCATGTGTTAGAATTTTTTTTTTTTTTTTTTCACCAAAAAAAAAAAAAAATTCTAACACATGGTGAAATTCAGTGCACAGTTTTATTCAAAAAGCAGTGTTTTCATTTTACATACATTCTGAATTAATGTTTCCATTAACACGTATACAAATAATGTCTACGGCTAAATCTAAATTTGGACAAAACAAAAATTTATACATCTAAGATGCCTGAAGAAGTTAACATTGATTAACGAAACGTTGCTAAATTAGAAATTCAATTTTTGTTTTTTCATCGTCCGTATCCCACAATAATTTGATTATCGTTAAAAAATTATTATTTCTTTCTTTTTAAAGAGATACTTTTTTGCGTCGGGGATTTTTAAAATTTTTTATTTAAATTTAAGGACAGAAAATAATCTTAATAGAAGCGTTACGCAATTAATTTTTATAGCACTGTTAAATAAATGTATCAAATTGATTAACCGCAGGAATATGATGAAAATATATCCACAACTTCCCGGACATTTGTGTGCGATTATTATTTGTAAAATATTTATAATGTACGAGTATTGCGGTTCATCTCTTATCTGCATTTTATTCCTATCATTGAAGCAATTATCGCATACTAACTGAGTAATTAAAAAAGTATCATGGCGCCTTTCAGAGGAAATGTGCATATCTCCGTGCTTCGATAACGATAATTATAATATTCACAACCGCTTTTCGGGGAAAATACGTAAATAAATCATGTTTATTCACATTACATTGTCCAATGCGGAAATTATGCATTTGGACTTCGGATAGTAAGGTTTCCAAGTCCCATATTTTTACAAGCTTTTATTAGTGTATTTGCCATATGGCACATACACTATTGACGTTGGTCGGATGGCGGGACCTAGGGGTCAGACCAAAATTTCTCGACGTTTCATAGCCTCCTGAACACTTTGGCACCATTTTTAAAAATATATATATATACATTTTTAATATATATATATTTTTAAATATATATATATATATATATATATATATGTTAGCACGATAACTCTCGAAAGACTCAATCGATTTTAACGAAATTTGGTACACACGTTGGAATCCATCACCGCACGGAACCTATTTAAAATGGGCCTAATCGGACCATTTTAAGGGTGGTTTTTAGGGGTTGAAAAATGTTTTTGGGCCCAAAAATACCGAAACAATTCTCAGAATCGTTTCAAAATTGAAATTTAACCCTTTAGTAACGATTAAAATGTGCTGCTAAAATTTTAATAAAATCGGCCCGGCAGGACCGGACTTACAAATTTTATGAAAACATTAGTAGCGGATACGGATTTACTTACTGAAGGGTGTATTTAATTTGGTACAAATGTTAGGAATGATAATAATATTGCAATTAAGAAAAAATTATTGTTTTAAGGGATGTATTAAGTGGTTAAATTTTTTATTTTGTCCAAAAACAAACTTAAGTTCACATAATAAAGCCACAATGCCAGTATTAGCAAATACACTATATTGTCGGCAGGGTTTGGCACTGCGATCCGAGTTTTTTATATTTAGCTTGCAATGTATCTTAGTTTGTGTGTTTGTTTAGGTCAAATCTTTCAAGTCAATTTTGAACGACTTCCACGTATCCGATCGATTTAAAATTTTGTACACATATGTATTCCCGATGACAATACATGAATAAATAGTTTTTAGAAATAAATTCAACCCCTAAGGGGTTCAAACGGGGATGTAGGATTTTTTTTTACTGAGCATATATTTCAATTTTCAGATCAAAATGTCGGTATTGCAGAACGATATAAACACCTAGACGAGCAAGTTTCCCTCTAAGAGAGGGGGTTAATACCGACATATTGTTCTGAAATTTGAAATATATGCTTAAAACAGTCGCCGTAATAACATATTAAAATTTGAACCTTGAACTAATAATATAAATTTCGTCGGGTAATTGACACGTTTAGGGTGCCACCCCTTTAATACTGACCAATCGATCTGCAAATATTATAATGGCATTATTGGGTCACCGATAAGCTATACAAACAATTTCAGCCTTGAAGTAATAATAATTATGACCACTTTTTTTTACATGTTGGGGGCGGTCTGCATCGCTCCCATACCGCTATCTAGCAAAATCCCTTACTCAGGGCACTTTAATATGCCTCCCTCAACATCTTCACAAAAATAAGGGAGGACAGTGTGGTCCCGTGGTTAGCGTCGCAGCCTCTGGATCGGACTGTCGTGGGTTCGAATCCCGCCTCCGCTCATGGATGTTTTGTGATGTAATTTGGTTTTAAGTGAGTTGTTATTTAATGTAATCAAGACGCTAATGACCTAAGCTGTTGACGCGTCTATAATTTACATTAAATTAAATAAACAAAAATAAGGCCTTGAATAAATAACACCAAAAAATTGTCTCTAGCTCTCGGTATATAATTTTTCCGAAGTTGGGCTTTCTTTTTATCTAATTTCCCTGGGTTAATGAGTGTTTTAAAAAAAATGTACTAATATATTTTTTTTGTTTTAGGTCAAAACATGGTTTCAAAATAGACGCGCCAAATGGAGAAGAATAAACCAATCCAGTGCTGACACAGACGATATTATAAGTAGTAAACAAAACAATTTGATTGTGGATATTGAATCTGACGACGTTTTTGAAAATCCATTTAAAAGTTAATAATAATAGTACCAGACATTATCTACTATCATAAAAACTGAAGAGGTTGATTTCAAAAATAGTTAGAAATTTATTATTTTTTTAGTAGTTCATTTTTTTTTCAAACAATAATTAAGTATTATAATTAACAATCTCTTGATTATTTTTTTTTTTTGCAAACAGCTCAATTTATATTTACGCGGACTAAACTATTTTTGAAATTACACTTCTCAATTACCGAAACATGCGCTTATCATGTTGATGTTCTGGGGATTGTTTATTTGTGTGGTTCGATTTTATAGACGTGATAAATCAGTGCTGGATTTTTTCCTACCCAAATCACAAAATGGCTTCAGAGAAATCCCCCATAAATAAAACACAATTTTTTACTGGGATTACTGGGATTAGGTATACCAACACCTTTTCTCGCCACAGTCCTTAATTCGCACCGCTGTAGTTTTTAATTTAAAGATAATTCGTGTTAATGAATGCCTGAGTTTGGGTGTGCTTTTATTACGCCAAAATGATTGTTTTCAATTAATAATCGGACGGATGGATAAAAAAAATCCAGCTGATAACTACCTACTTACCTATATAATAACTTTTGTAATATTTATTTTGTACAAAATATAAAAAGAAAATAAAGAAATAGTTTTTAACATTTTTATCTTAAACATTTAATATATTATTATTTCAGTTTAAATCACTAATTATTAAAATTGGACATTAAGGGTCAAGGTTCTACTTATCAGAAGATGTATCATTTTTAAGAAACCTCTACAGAGAAACAAACTTTATAAAAAAAATAGAACGTCCTTCAAAAAAAGTCACTAAACATTTCTTCTCTGGGGTAGCCCCTTGCAAAATTGTGTCTGTAGGGTGGCCGCAACCAGATTCGAGGTCGAAAACCTGGATTTTTCCTTAAGTCTCCGTCATATACAACATAGCAAAAAATCATAACTGTCCCATTTGGTGCAAGGTAGAATGTATAAATTTAGTGGACTCAGTAATAAGCTTAGAAGCGCTTAAGTACCTGGTCTTGCCTCACTCATCCCCTCCTTGAATGGAATCTTTTTTTTTTTAATTCAGAATGAAAATATACATCAATTTGAACAAAATTTTAAAATCAGAGAAACCTTGAACGATTCATTAAAGCACAATAACTTATTAAAGTTGGGGCGCTATTTAAACGACATATGACGTCACTGTGTACAAGTGATGAGCTTTCATTTTATACCTAACATGCACATAATTAAAATAAATTTAAAAAAAATTTCACAATATTCATTCACTCTCCCATTCTCACACAGTGATCCGTATAAGCCTGTTGCGCTCGCACTCCCATTAATGAATGAATGAATTGTGAATTATAGACGCTCGACGCACTCCCATTAACCGAGGACAGTATAGTGTAACGGTTAGCGTAGCCTACCTTTGGATCACACTGTCATGGGTTCGAATCCCACCTCCGCTCTTGAATGTTTTGTGATGTAATTTAGTTTTAAGGAAGTTGTCATTTAATGTAATTAAGACGCTAATGACCAAAGTTGTCGACGCGTCTATAATCCACAATAAATAAATAAATCCCATTAAGCGTCGCGGCCATTATACACTCGGCTGGCGGGCACTTGCAACCGCTAAAATCGCCTGGTTCTTAACATACATTCTTAAAATAGTTTATAGAATATTGCCTCAAAAATACAAACGTTACGCATTTCAGTATTGATGCGTAACGTTTGTATTTGGTAGTGTGCTGGAGTTATTACATTCAAAGGCGACGCAACTTTGATATTGATACACTAATTTCAAATCTGTAGACACCGCATACCAGCAACGGCCGACCTTTTCATTTTATGAATTTGAGGGAGGGGGATTAACTAGTACTAAAATATCAATTTACAAATGTTTAGCCTTGTACTAAGCAAGTTATTCGGACCGTCCGCTAGCTCTTAGCAATGATAATGATTTAATGTAAGCTAAAATATGTTCAAAAACTACATTTTTAATAGCATGTTTGATTTATTATGACAAAATATAAAATACAATCGTAGTACATTTATTAAATTATAAATAAAATTCATAAAAACATTCGCATCTGCCAAACATGGCACTTTTGTTGTTGTCAAGTCAGAAAATTTCTTCTATCTTTAAAAAACATACCAGAAATTTTGTGAGGTTTACAAAAACAAAAACAACCGTTACTTGTTTCGCCTTCGGTAGATCCATTCTCACTCGAAATATCACCGTCATTTTCTGAGTTGCTTTCTACAAATTTAAATTCCATCCAGGATATTTTGGACTGTAATTTCTGTAGAGAATCAGTCGGGTCATGTGAATATTCATTGGACTGTTCTGAAGCTGAAACATCTCCTACACAATTAACATTTTTAAATGTTATGTTACTATTATCGATTTCTTCATTGTTGCTCTTATTTGTTGATTGTTCCACATTATTAATTTTAGTAGCACTACTGCAAATTATAGCCCCATCGTTCTTTAAGATTTTCGTACTACGCTTCCTTTTTCTAGTAGAATTATTAGTGATATTTTCAAAACAATCAAAACTTCGCAACTTATCCATAGCACCTTCTAAGGCTGTTTGCACTTGATTCTTCTTTATATAACTGTTTATGTCCGGCAATTTAGGTAAATTATTTTCCATTAAATCGGGCATAGGGTTGGTCAAGCTACAATAATAAGCTTCCGGGGAAAAATTCATGTTGGATCTGTCAATGCAATTAAAATTGTGACTTCCTTCGCAATTTCGGTTAGGTGTATTATAATAAATCGAATCACATGATGTATACCTATTCCTATTCTTTTGATGTTTTGATATATTTTTTTTAGAAGACTCATCTTGAAATTTAATATCGGAAAAACGGTTAGATAAATGCTGAATTTCATCTAAATTTGGTGTTTCTTCACACGCGTTTGAAGAAATTTCGGAAAACATTTCGACATTATCATTAACATTATGGTCAGTTTTTAAAGATTCTATTTCCGTCTCTTTTAGCGTAGTTGTTTCACTGGACTCGTTGAAATTTAATTGTATGTCATTTTTGTTTGATGATATGAAAAATACATCTTCTCTTGCATTTTCATGTAGGTCACTTCTTTTCTTAGTCATACTATGAACGGATTTCAACTTATTACAAATAAACTGATTAATAACCGAATTATCCATCGTTCCATTCGATAAATTGACAGCAAGACTATCATCATTTGATTGAAACGAAGATTGTTTACTATCGGATTCCCTAACCGATGGAATTTTAAAAATGGTTTGTATTGCATTTTGACCTTCATAATTATTTACGTCTAAAGTTTCACTACTTGGCGAGACACTGAAAGCTGTCGAACCCTCGCTGTCAAAAATTGTGAAGTTTTTACGTTCAAGCAATGTTTTGCGAAACTCTGAGTCATTCGGAATTTCTTTAAGATCATCAAAATCGTTATTGATCACGTAAGTCAAACTTCTAGAGAGAACAGATTCTGTGTCGGCACATAATTCATTCAAATTTGATGTATCCATGAGATAAAATGTTTCTTTATCTTCATACGATTCATTTTCTGAAACATCAGGCACTCTATTAACGATATCAATTTCTTCGGTAGCGCTTGGAAATTCTCTCAAAATCCTGGAAGAATAAGATTCTGTTTCAAAACATAGATTATCCGTTGGCGACATGACTTCTTCTTCAATCGAGTAAATTCCTTGAGTAGGCGAGTCTCCTGCATAGGCTCCATTATTGGGTGGAAAGGACTCTTCAGATTCGTTTAAATATAAATTTTTTATATTTTCTAGCCATTCCGGCTTTTGATATAATTCATTGCTAATTAATTCATTGGCAATAAGCAGTTCTTCTTTAGTCAAATTAGGCGATGACGTAGACCTTGCTGATGGACATCTCAGTTCTTCTGGCCTATCACTGGAGCCATAATCACTAGTTGGACATACATATTTTTCATTTTCTAAGTCGAAATCGTTGGTGTGTATATATTTCTCTGTAGTGACAGTATGTAATGCTTTAGCGGTGTTTCCAGAATCATGAGCGTTCTGTTTGTATTGACTAGTACATTTCTTATTTTGCGTCGATACTATCTTATTTTCTTGCACTTCTTTCGACCCTTTATTTTTCAATGAACGCTTCTTTCCTTCCGGTAACAGGGAAAGAATTTCTGCTAGGTCTACATTTTTTTCTGTTGAGTGTCTTAAGTATTTATTCAAGTAAAAGGCACAGTTTATTAAGTTATAATCTATGTCAAATTTTAAGCGTTTATAATTTTTTGGTTTATTTAAGTCACTGGGTTTTACGTTATCTTTAAATGTTTTCAGTGTAATTTTTGATACTTTTCCTCTGTTTGTCTTATTATCTTGTTGTCGATCAGAAAAAATAGGTTCATTTTTCACGATTGTGTCAATTTGTTTAGCTTGTGGATTTACATCTAATGTGAGAATTTCTTGTTGACTGAGATTTTCTGAGGCATTAATCTCTGTTTGAGGGGTGTCACCATCATAATTATGAGACAGTGGATTGCTTGCTAAGCTCGTGAGTTGTGAGAAACTTAATTTTTTATTAAATGTCTCTCTTCTTCTCGTACGAGCTTTACTTTTTCTATTGCCAGTAAATGTTTGTGGACAAGTTTCATTTTCAGCCAGAAATTCACAATAATTGCCATTAAACGCATTCTGTAAAGATTCTTTACTGGACGTTACTTTTTCTTTATCATTTTGTTCTGTATTTATATCTTTTTGGAGTAGTGTTTCAATGCAATTGTATTTTTGGTAGTATGTTTCAGCTAAAAACATTTTTTGAAATAATTTGCCTCTGTAAATAGGTATGTGTACACACTACACACGATGGGAATGTTATTTTTGTATTATGACTATTTGCTTTCATAGTTCATGTTGTGACGCAACAGTAATATTTCAAAAATAGAATGATTTTTTTGTCAGAGAGGATCAATAATAAATAACTAAAATAATAATTAATATCGTCAATAATTTATAAAATGAACAACGAACCTTGACAGTTAGCAATATTATCTAACAATATTCCATTTTCAGATTTCACATTTGACAGATAATTTGAATCAACATCAACTGACAGTTGTCCCCTACCGGTATCTGACATATTTCAATAAAAAATCGGCAGTCATTATAATCCTGTTTTATTTAAAATTTATATATGCGAAAAAATAACAAAAAAAAATATTAAATATTATTACTTAATATGTAATAAAAATGTGCAATTTGAATAGTTATGTTGAAACTATGGTTTCAAAATTTAAACACACGGGGGCTTGTAGAGAAAAATATGTCGGTAAACCAGTCGGTTATGTTTGGTACATCGGGAATTAGGAAGTTTCCATTGAACGAAAATACTAATTATGATACTGTCACATCATTGTGATAATGATTACTTTAAAAATTCTGAAAGAATTATTTTGATATCTTTAATTTCAAAGGAGATATTAAATTTCTTGTACGTGGGGTCGCAAACGAAACTGATTTTTGAATATGACGTCACGCGGTACAAGTTTGCGGCTTGCCCCGGGCCTCTGATTCTGGGGGGCCTCCAAATCTCGAGAAGTCCTTCTTAATCAAAGCCAAAATATGTTTAGTAAGTAAGAGGCAGTTTGGAGTTGGAGGCTCCGTACATATACAAAATATAAACGTAGGTAGGTCGTTTATTATAAATATTTGATTTTTTTGTCAGCCATTACATCTATATTATTCATTTTTTACGAAATTTGCACTATAAATACATCAATTTCTAAACAGACCGGGGGTCTCATTTAGTTCTGCCGCCCCGGGTCTCCGACGGGCTTAGTCTGCCACTGCCTGTAGTGTCAGCAAGCGCTTTAGAACTGAAGAACCAGTTCAGAACTGCACCAATTCAAATACACTTTTTAATTATTATAACTTCTTCGCCGCGTGATAGATTTTGATTGGGCTGGGCCTAGGCATTGTACAATAATGCAGATGATTAACTAATCATATTTATATCTAGGATTCGTAAGGTGGTTTATTGTAGATTATAGACGCTCGATAAGTAAGGTCATAAGAGCCTAACCTCTTATTTATGATATGCGGCAAATTCAATTATTTTCGATTAAAATGAGGGTCTACTTACAAGTTGCAACCCTGCATGCTGTTTTTCATGAGACACCGTTAATCAAATGTCTTTTTGCGTTCATTGTTCGGACATGCGCAGAACATATCGATTTTCAAGATGAAAGCTGCATATGGGCGCAGCTTCCAATCTGTACACTGCAATATTTTACTGATGTCAAATTGTTGTTTTTAAATTATTGGCGAAATGTTTCCAAATAGCATGTTTTATTTATTGTTTTGTAATTTTCTAATAATTATGGTTGCTGGTAAGTTCTTTATTCTTTTTATACAATAGAACTAAAAGATTTGAGCTAAAAATTTATTTCTCTTAAAATTTAAATTATTTTAATGCTAATATATTAAATCTCTAACAGTGTTTAACCATTATTTTCGTTGGCTAATAAAATATCATACTAATATTATATAAAATAGTAACGGAACCTCTGTCCGTATACTTTTGTTTTCTTTTGGGTTTTTCAGGTATTTTATTTGATATCGAGACGAGAGAAACATTTCTCAGAATTTTTGTCTGTTTATACAGTCAAAACCCGATTTTAAACTTAAAGTTACTTTTTACCCGGCTACGATTGAGGTAAAATATAAAGCTATAGTCAAAAACAGCATTGATTCAAACGAATCTACGGGTAAATTGACATTTACGCGCGGAGCCGCGAACAGAAGTATGTACTAGTTTTTCACAAATTCGGAAATGTATTTATAAAATAATTCCACCGTTTAAAAAATAAAAATTTAAAGTGCAAACTTTAAAAAGAGCTGTTACTCATATGACACACATAAGTTTTCAATTTTAGGTAGTACATACCTAAAAAGTAAAAAAAAAGAGTGTATGTGTACTATGTACGCACGTCAGAAGTTATACTTCTTTTACGTAACAAAAAAAAATAACTCCAAAAATTTTATCCCTCGTGCCAGCACTAAACGTTTGTAAAAAAGACGATAAAATAATAAAATAAAGATATTAAATAAATTAATTTATATTAATAAATTATTAATTTATTAAATATATTTATTTATTATATTTATATCTAATTATTTATTAAAAAAACGCATGTTTGTGTTGAGATTTGCACCCGGGACCTATTGCGTATGAGGCGAGGCCGCTACCGTTACACCACGGCTCACCTTTCATACTAGTGCTATATAATAGGGTATTATAATCAAGAAAAATAATAATGTAAAAACAGTACGGTTTGGAGTACGAACTCATATTTAACAAAAACGGCATAAACGAGTGTTTGTATGGCAATTGCTTTTATTAATGTTATTCAAAACTGAAAACGCTCTTGTCACATGGTGTAACGACTCTAGTTGAAGTTTTCATATTCGTGACGCGATGCGCGCGCATCCTAAAAATTCACTCTCATGATTTTTCCATAACGCGCCAAAAGAAGTATAACTTCAAAAATTGGACAAGATGGATAAACCAGTTGTTCAGAATATTTCAAATTATATTAACCGCTTTATTGTTTCACACAGCTTATTTTTTTAAATGGTGATACACAAAAATATAACTGCATTACAAAAACAAAAATAGAAGAACCCAAAAAATGACACCGTCTGTGGAATTAATTAACTGAAATATTGGCATTAATTTAAATTTAAAACTATGTGATAAAAGTTTATGTCTAAACATGATGTAATCACCGTATGTTAAAGTATTAATTTCAGTCGAGTTTGGTTGTTTTTTATCAAAAATAAAGTAATTTTTAAATGTTTATCGAAAATTGTAGTTGTACTTAGTATTGTACTATTATTGTACTACATATTATTATTTCCCCACAATTTCCCCACACATAGTAAACTATTATTTAAAAAAATCATGTACATCATTGAGTAAGGTCTCGTTAAAGTTACGTAGCCTTTCAGAGGAGGGAGAGAGGAGCCGAGCTGAATGTCATAAAATGGAGGGGAGAGGGTAATAAATCACAAAAAAGAACGTCACACAGTTTATGGACGACCCCTAACATATACTTTAATTTTGGAGCCTCAGTAATGAGCTATGATATACAAAGTTGTTGTTAGTGTGCGCCCCCCTCTGACTTTGTAGCCTTTTGTTAAAAAATTTTGAAAAAAAACATGACAATATTTTATGACAAGCACAGCTACGGAACCCTAATTTATGCGTGTCCGACACGCACTTGACCGGTTTTTAAAAATATTTTTTGCACTGGGAAGATGCAAATTTAATGGTTCAAATTTCATATGTGATAAACCATGTACGCTCTTAACACTTATTTCTATAGTATGTGCTAGATGAACAATAGCCACTCGTACAAACATTATTGCATTGCGTATGGCGGTTATCATAAATGAGGGATTGACAACCACTATCGTCCCTAATAATTTAAATAACTATTAAAAAAACAATTAAAATACCTACTTAGGTATCTGTTCTCTACAGGCATTCAAATTCTACTGAAATTAATTTATTATTAATTGATAAATAATACAAATATAAATAGGGTACTTGCATGAAAAAAATATATACAGATTGTATCAAATTAAAGCTGTGCATAGGGCGTTCTGTGTGTAAGACAGAGATCGATATATAAAGTATTAAGTAAGAATGAGATAAATAATCGCTAATAAGAAGTTACTGTGGTTACTTTAAATAAATAATATCTATACAACCTAATAGCGTCATCTTTGTTTTTTCGCTCCTTCTATGCTGTAAAAATGTAAATCTTTTACTAGTTTACCAACTAAAGCAACCAAAACCATAATATTAATTCGTAATATTATTTATATCTGGTACAAAAGTTTTAACAATTATTTTATTAATTAATTTGCACACGAAGCTGTTTTATGATTTTTCGGAGATAGGCAACCATTGGATTCAAATTCTGCTATGACATTGCGAATTGTTGTGGCAGATGGAGACGGTCTGTTTTCAAAGGCAGCTACAAATAATTTTATTATGTCGCGGTTGAATTACCACCACAAAACCATTTAATCATTTGGATTATTTCCCGAACAGTATAAATTGCCATTTTATCAATAATTTCAGTATTGACTATTTTTACTGTAGAAAACAACGATGACGCTATCAGGTTGTTCAGTTTTATTTACAGTAACCACAGTAACTTCCTATTAGCGATCATTTATCTCATTTTTACTTATTGCTTTATATATCAATCTCTGTCTTACACACAGAATGCCCTATGCACAGGTTTAATTTGATACAATCTGTATATCAATTTGAACAAAACTTTAACGACTATTTACGTCATTCAACTCAGAAGTGCTATGTTGGCATTTGGATTCCACGACCAATAATTATTATTATACAGGGTGCTGAATTGCTTTGCGGGTAATAGGGATTTAACCCGTAAAATCAAACTTTTACGATTTCCTACTTCCCTAATTATTTTAGGAAATATTTCTTCGAATAAAAGTTTTAGAACATAAAATTCTGCATCTAAATCATTAAACAAAATTAATTTTGCATGCTTTGTAACGGCAGAAATTTGATATGAAAATGTCAAAATTACCTCAAAAACAGATAGCGATAGCCATGGAACTTGAACAAAATGATGACGTTTTAGCTGTCAGAATAATTTCTAATCATTTTGTTCAAGTTCCGTGGCTATCGCTATCTGTTTTTAAGGTAATTTTGACATGTTCATATCAAATTTCTGCCGTTGCAAAGCATGCAAAATTAATTTTGTTTAATGATTTAGATGCAGAATTTTATGTTCTAAAACTTTTATTCGAAGGAATTTTTCCTAAAATAATTAGGGAAGCAGGAAATCGCAAAAGTTTGATTTTACGGGTTAAATTCCTATTACCCGCAAAACGATTCAGCACCCTGTATATTGTAGTTAATATTAACAATGTTAACGAATTACTTTCGACGTCAGCGGAGCTGAGTGACGTCACATGTCGTTTAAATGTCACAACAACTTTAATTAAAATATTGATCTTCAGATTTTGAATTTTGTTCAAATCAGCGTGCATTATCGTACTGCATAATAAAAATGCGATGAAAAATTCCATGCAAATACCCTGTTGTACATTTGTTAATAACTGATTTTTATTAAAAATGGAAACTAATATAATCTTTTCCCTATTTATTACAGTATTTTACCTACCACTACCGGTAAAAGGAGCAGAAGGTTGTTATCTTAAAATAATTAAAATATGAGATTGTGCTCTTTTCAGAACGATATTAAAATATTATTAACTGTTCAATTTGAATTTATTTTACTACACTGTTCGTTTATTTTTATTCTTACATCTTCCAACATTGAATACAATTAAAAATGATGGATTTTAGATTGTTCAGCTCATTTTATAAAGTAGATATTGCCTACTTACTTTGCAATTCGCATTTTAAAGATGCATCTGATTCGAACACACAATAACTGTTTGTCGTTTTGATGAGAATAAAGACTTGATCCTTGAGGTTTTTCTTAATTTTCTTCAGCCATCTCACATGAAAATATAAATCGATTATTTAGACTGTAATTTTATCTGTTATCTATTTTTTAGTATTTTAATATCGAGCTGAAAACACAATCACAAACGCATGAAGTGAAATATTTAAGAGAAAGATCTTAGATTAAAATGACGTAACTATGCATTATAGAAATAAATTGACAACTGCCTGTTACGTCAGCTCGTATCAAACTAGCTATACCTAATTTATTTCGTAACAAAACAACGTATGGATGGTAGTGGGCATTCCATATCAGCGACGTAATATTTAGATAGATTGTAGAATATAGACGCTCGACAGCTGAATATGTCATAAGTGTCTACTGTCTATACGTAATATTTAGATGATGTAGTAGTTATGATGTAAGTAGGTATACGGGTTTCCGATCACCCTTATCTGTAGTCGATCACTTTTATATTAATTACGGTTGGCAGATAAGATTATTACATAACATATAATAAAAAAAATATAATCTTATTTATTGTAAATCTCTAGTTTCGCAGTTAACCGATATGGGTGCGAAGAGAGATAGGAAATATTAATTTTTTAGTGAGTTGCACATCAAACAAATTAAGATTATCGCGGTGGTCGGGAACAGGTGGCTTTATCCGAATAATATAAAATAAAATATGACACATCTTGTCGAATTGTAGCATCTTAGATTTACGATATAGAATTTGCTTAATTATTGTGCTTTTGTATAAAAATGTGTATTGTTAAGTTGATTTATTTGTCACTGGGCCTAAGCACATTAACTCGGTGGCGGTGGCGATAGCGGTGGCAGTAGCGTTTGAACGCAACACTAAAAAACAAATTGACACGCGCATATATGTCGCTGCTTGTCAGCATTAAGAGCGTTCTGGTGCAGCGTTCTATGGCGCGGTGGCGGTCAGACACAACTTGTTGAGTTTGACCGCGTGTACCGACGTATAGTAAACGTTATTGTGTTCATACAGAAATACAAAATTTTTCTAGAAAATTAAAAACTGCACGAAGTCACCGCAACAGTATGGCCTACTCAAAAAACGCCACCGCGCTAATGTGCTCAGGCCTTTAGTGGTGTAAAAATTTAGGATTTTATGTAGTACTTACCTATATCAACAATGATATCAACCACTTAAATGGAAGGATCTTTGTTAACTATACTCATAACAAAGTGCATACACGGTGTACCAACGAAAATTTGTACCCCCGTAAAACTCGGCAAAATAAACGTTTTGACAAAAACACGTCGATTTGTATATCAAAGGGGACCAATTTTTATGCAAAAATCATTTTTGCAACTCTAGCTCTGTGCGGGAGGTAGCGACTCCCCCCAAATTTTTAAATGGAATGGGGGGTCAAATGATCCCTAATTTGGAAGAGTTTTTCATTACTTACACAACCGTATTTGTTTTTTTTTTCAATTCCACCAATTGCCATACAATAATAACTTGGAAACTTCCAGAAGCAATTTCTCGATAACAAATCGATCGAATTGAAAAAAACAAATACGGTTATGTAAGTAATGAAAAACTCTTCCAAATTAAGGATCATTTGACCCCCCATTCCATTTAAAAATTTGGGGGGAGTTGCTACCTCCCGCACAGGGCTAGAGTTGCAAGAATGATTTTTGCATAAAAATTGGTCCTCTTTGATATACAAATCGACGTGTTTTTGCATTTTTGTCAAAACGTTCATTTTGTCGAGTTTTACGGGGGTACAAGTTTTCGTTGGGACACCATGTATAAATGAACGACAGGCAAAAGAAAAAATCATATTTATATAAATTACGAAGTCACAACATTAGGGCCAGATTTACAAATCGTTTTGGTAAAGCTTCTTGATTTTACGTATAATAATTTGTTACTTTCCCAAAATCTTTTGATCGAACAAAAAATCGATTTTAAGTTTTTTGCGAATTTATACGGTTTCAAATACCCAGAATCCGAAAAAGTAATTTTAAAAAATGTCTGCCTGTCTGTCGCCAGTTTGTGGTCATACCTAGAGCCCAAACCACTGAATCGATTTTGCTCAAATTTTGCATGCGTATTCATGATGTTTACACCTCGACGCGAAATCGCAAAATAGGCCCTAAAACTACACTAGTCCCCTCTAGAATATGCAAGTAGGGAGACCATGCGAATGCCGATGTATCTACTTTATAGATTTACTCCTATATGGGAATGTTATTTCGAGTCTTTATGTCGGTCCATTTATTTAAATTGTTTTTCCGTCACTTTTAAGTACCTTCTTCTCTATAGATATCTATATTTGAAAAATTGCCTCTAGAGCATGATACCCCTCTGAACACAGGATCCAGCTGGATCTTTGTCCAGTCGTTCTAAGACCGGCCCTGTCAACACTAGTATGTTAAATGTTATTACGGAAATGATATTAGCGAATGAAATTATTAAGGTCGATTTATATTATCCGGTCAGACACGGCGCGGGAACGTAGCGTTTCCGGCAAGACAAACATTTTTACATGCATTTCAAATACGAATATTTATACTTAGCGGATCCCGTTCGTTCAGACACATATCAATACTCGTATTTGAAATGAATGTAAAAATGTTTGTCTTGCTACGTTCCCGCGCCGTGTCTGACCGAATAATATAAATCGAGCTTGTGGCGGGAAACAATATGAAATTGAGCCGTCATTAGAGTTGGATAATAATTTGAGCTAATTAGATTGCAATAGTAGTGGTAGTGGTGAATTGAATTCGAATAGTTACTTTTACTTTTCCTAACCCCTTATTTCTAGTATTTGCAATAGCAGTTTTTAGATTTACTACAAGCGTTAGTTAAGGTACGTGCAGTACGCAGTTGGGATTCTAGATGGCAGCGTAGATCATAGCAGGGCTTGCTTAAATTAATGCATTGTTATACATGCGAGTGTACACAACGAAGCAGTGAGTGTAGCAGGTATAAGCGCTGTTACAAGAGCTGGTAGATTCAAGAATGTATCTCACCATTTTTTCAGCGCGCTGACTACTACAATCAACGTGTGACAATTGTCAAATGGCCGTTACAAGTTTCGCAATGGATGTGACTAGTTTAATAAGTGAAATTTTGCCAGTTTTTATCTAATTTGTTTTGAGTTTTTTCTAAGACGTATTTAAAAGTTTTAGGTTCCATACGTAAATATTCAAAAAACCGGTTTGGGTAAAATTTTAATTCTTGGTATAAATGATGAAATTCGTCATGTTTAGATCGTTTTCTATTAATAGGGTGGACATGATAGCTCCTACCCAAATTTATATTTAAAATATATCACTTTGAAGCAGAAGAACACAAATATTCGTCTTCGCTATCTGACATTTCAAACGCGATTTAAACTTGTATCAATGCTAGTATCAAAGCTTCGTTGTTCAAACCTATAAGCGCTTATAATTTCAGCCACCATCTACCATACGTCATGCTACCATCTAGAATCCCAGCTGCGTACTGCACGCACCTTTAACCCATAATAAATAAAGGGGCGTTCACATACAACATGGAAAGGGATAGGTCCGCAAAATTAATGTAACATAGTGTAATATTAGGTCAGTTGAGAGCTTAGTGATATGATGTTACTATATTAATTGAGAATAATAAATTATCAATATATAAAGGGGTTTTGTTGAAATTATTTTGGTTAACCATTTTTTCAATGAACGGGTATCCAATTTAAGTCAAATATTAAAAATTGTTATGCTATTGCGTGAATTTTGTTATGATTCCCCAGATTCCTTGAAACATTTCCTATGGGCCAAGCGTTTATTACATACACTAGGGAGTGATATAGGGAATTACTTTGTGACAAACAGTGACATGGAGGGAGAAGGGATCTATAAATTCCAAAAATCTCGTGACATAGTATGAGAATATAAGGGGTTAGGGACACCACTATCCGGAATTCAGTGATAACTGATTTAGTGTTTTGTAGGAATGAAACAATGTGAGGCGAATCCAGATGCCAAGCGTTTGTACGATGACCTGTTGAGTAATTATAATCGACTCATTAGACCAGTCATTAACAATTCCGAAACGCTGACAGTGTGGCTTGGTCTGAAGCTTTCGCAGCTGATGGAGGTCAACCTCAAGAATCAAGTCATGACCACTAATCTGTGGGTTGAACAGGTATGTCACCTAATAGATATATAGATAAATAGATAGATAGATAGATAGATATCTTTATTCAAATTACCATACATATATAGCATAGAATGCGTCAAACATACATGAATAAAAACTACTTTATATTACAACACATTTAAAATCTATATTATAGTATTCATTTAGACTGTATATTACTTTATTAAGAAGAATGTTTTTTATGGTACATTTTAATTTAGTTATCTCTAGATTTAATATTTTGGATGGTAGTTTGTTGCATATTTTTACTATTGTGTTATAAGGACTGTTCAATGGGCGTGTCTGGCCGAAGTAAATACTTACTAAATTTAGTAAGTCACTTACTATACTTACAAAATTTTCGGCTGGGACACAAAATAAGTGCTAACTCAGTAAGCATGGCTCAATATAAGACGCCATTTTGCTTATTGTTATTGTTATTGTTATTGTTATTGTATATTAAGCCAGTAAGTCTGTCCTGGCCGAAAAGCGCTATAGTCAGCCTGTAAGATTTTATTTTTTTATGCTAACTGGCTTACTAAGTTTAGTAAGTACTTACTTCGGCCAAACACGCCCATTGTAATATTTAAGTTGCTAGTTTTATAGTTTAGTTCTTCTTTAGATCTTGTATATAATATATACTAAATACAAATAAAGGAATGCATACCTATGCATCGGTATACAGTGTGTCCACAGACTCATCCTCAACATGGGGATCTCCGTTGTTATGGGAGATAGAGATTTGGTTAAATGAGACAAAATGTGCAGAGTCTCCAGTACTACTACCCTGCGTAGTCAAACTTTCCAAATTTTGCTTGGTTCGCGACCGGCAGTTGAAAAACGAGATTTATCCGTTTTCGTTTTTTGTTTATAACTCGCTTATTAAGTAAGTTAGAAAAAAAATATTTTCACTTTCTTAAGGCCCTTTTTTATGAATATTTCAAATCTCTTTTCATATTTTTATTTAGTTTTATAGTTTTGGAGATACTTGTATTAACTTTGTTTTTTTAAATACACGTCAAAGATGACCATGACACCATTCGAAAGAGATTTTTTTTCTCTTTAATTTGATATCAGGGTTGATGGATTTATTTTTAAAAATAACAGAGTTATACGTAAAACACTGATTTTTAATAGTAGGCTATGCTAAATTAATTGATAAAACAACAGAAGGCTTAGCAAACAGTTGAAATTCGCGTTGGCTTAGTAAACGGCTGTTTTGTTTTAGCTGTCAAAGTGTAGTTTGTTGCTAATTTGTCAGTTTACTAAGTGATTTATTAAATTTACTTTTGTTATCAGGGAACCATTTTGTAACAATGAAAAATAAGCGATTTTCAACAATTGATTGTAAAACAGTAGTTTCGTCTTCTTCACTTATTCGCGTTGACTTAGTAAACGGCTTTTTAAATGATCCATAGTTTATTAAATTTACTCGTAAGTTTCTGTAAATCGAGCTGTAAATAGACAAATGAGGTTGTCTTCGTTCTGGATACTGATCGAAGTACATTTCTGCAGCTCTGGTCGAATTTTTGTGATATAGAATGTAACAAGATAACACATAAAATTTTTCATTGTTACAAAATGGTTCCATGATAACAAAAGTAAATTTAATAAATCACTTAGTAAACTGACAAATTAGCAACAAACTACACTTTGACAGCTAAAACAAAACAGCCGTTTACTAAGCCAACGCGAATTTCAATTGTTTGCTAAGCCTTCTGTTGTTTTATTAATTAATTTAGCATAGCCTACTATTAAAAATCAGTGTTTTACGTATAACTCTGTTATTTTTGAAAATAAATCCATCAACCCTGATATCAAATTGAAGAAGAAAAAAATCTCTTTCGAATGGTGTCATGGCCATCTTTGACGTGTATTTAAAAAAACAAAGTTGATACAAGTATCTCCAAAACTATAAAAGTAAATAAAAATATGAAAAGAGATTTGAAATCTTCATAAAAAAGGGCCTTAAGAAAGTGAAAATATTTTTTTTCTAACTTACTTAATAAGCGAGTTATAAACAAAAAACGAAAATGGGTAAATCTCGTTTTTCAACTGTCGGTCGCGAACCAAGCAAAATATGGAAAGTGTGACTACGCAGGGTAGTAGTACTGAAGATTCTGCACATTTTGTCTCATTTAACCAAATCTCTATCTCCCATAACAACGGAGATCCCCATGTTGAGGATGAGTCTGTGGACACACTGTATATCACCCATTTGACAATGACGTAACATAATGTTGTAGTCAGGAAAAATTCATTTTTTTTAAACCTGTGTCACCGTAGAGATTCTAACCTTAAACTTTCCACTATCGCGGCGAACTGAGTTGACAATTACTCACACAGTGACATAATAATATATTAATATATTAATGTACACATAAAATAGTAGCAGGACCTCGTTAGTCGTCTTCTCCGTCTATTATACCGGATAAATTCAGATTTTAAGGATTTTGACGAGACTCCGCCTGGATTTCATTTAAGACCGCATTTTCCTCGCCTCAGGCAAAATCGTTAAACGTTCCACATTTTTGTTTAAATGTTTTAGGTGGGGAATTTCAAATGTGAAGCGTTTCGCTATTTTTGCTATTTTTTGTAGAACAAAGAATAGGGATGAAAGGGGATAGGGACACATCGATATTAATTACAAGAAATTCGGGAAAAAATTTCCGGCAATTTTTTTTAATGCTGTTTAATATGTACTTACGTAATTTACTTAAAAGGTATATCAATTTCAAAAGCGCTCATTTCAATATACTTCACAGTTCTTTTTGCTATTTAGTCTGCAGAACTTCAGGAAACTAATATTTTATTTTAGAAATGGACAGATTATAAATTAACCTGGAAACCTGAAGAATACGGCGGTGTTGAAATGTTGTATGTTCCATCGGAGCACATATGGCTTCCAGACATCGTACTTTACAATAAGTAAGTAAATTTTGCCACGACAATTTCTCTGTACATACGTATGGATTACCAAGTAGTATGTTTTTCTCGTGGTCGATTTAAAGTACTTTAGCATTGTTCATTATACAACCAACGAAAATGACTGATAAAAAACTTCGTTTGATAAACTTTATTTGTACACTAACCAAGAAGACTGTTATATTTTTTTATTGTAGCAATAATTAATCAATTACTAGGTGATTCATGTGTCCATTGGAAGCTTATAGCAAAGGTCATTTGCTTCACTTAACATTACCTACATCATTACATGATAGAGGTTCCAATTAAACTTTTACTTTTTCCGTTTCTTCTAATAAGCACGTCTTTTCTCCAGTTCCATTTCGTTTCGAAACAACTTTTAACAACACTTACTAGATTACAAAAATTAACGACAAATTAAAATTAAATCACAGTATGATCTAAAATCTTTAATTTTGTAGTGCAGATGGTAATTACGAGGTGACTTTAATGACGAAGGCAACACTTAAATACAACGGTGAGGTATTCTGGCGCCCTCCAGCCATTTACAAATCCTCGTGTGAAATCAATGTGGAATATTTTCCATTTGATGAACAGAGCTGCTTTATGAAATTTGGATCATGGACCTACAATGGCATACAGGTATAATATGTATTAATGATAATAATAATAGTTCCTATATTATCAGAGGCGGATTGGGCCGTTTGAAGTTCTGGAAACTTCCCGAATGGCTAATTTAAATTGTAACTGTAAGTTGATACAAAGACGATCGACCAAAATAAAAGTAAATTTGTTACAGTATTCATATTGGTTTATCCAACAGAAATCAGTATTTTTTACTAAATTGGGTTTTGAGTACAATTATTTCCCAAAGGATCTATTAAATTTTCAAGGCTGGTTGTAACTTGCCAGTCCGTTCCTGTATATTAATTTTTATTCCAGGTAGATCTCAAACACATGCAACAAGTACCAGGCAGTAACATTGTCAGAGTCGGCATTGATTTAAGTGAATTCTATTTATCTGTTGAATGGGATATTCTTGAAGTTCCTGCCAGTAGAAACGAAGAATTCTATCCGTGCTGTGAAGAGCCATATTCAGGTATGCCAGTGCATCATCAATAATTTATTATATATAAATGATAGTACCTAAGCATAGCACATCATTCAAATCTCTCTACCCTACTAGCCGTTCATCAAGAGCTTATTTATCGAAAGGCAATCTTGCTGCCTATCTTAAATGTTCTTTTCCCCTGTACTTTATTTATCTGCCAGGTTTTCTAGAGATTACCGTAGCAGCAATAAATTTCAAGAATTCTTCATCCTCGCTTAGGATCTAGGAGTCCGATTAGGAACCAGAAATAGAGACAGATCTCTGTATCTGGCTCCTAATTCGGACCCCTAGATCCTTAGTCAATTTGTCATCTCTTATAATATATCAATTTTATTTATACTATGACATTCTAATATTGTTGATATTCGATCAGATATAACATTCAAGCTGACCATGCGTCGGAAGACTCTCTTCTACACCGTAAACTTGATAATCCCGTGCGTCGGGATTACATTCCTGACGGTACTTGTGTTCTACCTGCCATCGGATAGTGGAGAAAAAATGACCCTCTGTGTCAGTATTCTGCTATCGTTGACCGTGTTCTTCTTGTTGCTCGCCGAAATTATTCCGCCCACTTCACTCGCCATCCCACTACTGGGCAGATATCTGCTATTTACAATGATCCTCGTTACTTCTTCCATATGGGTCACGGTTTGTGTACTCAACATTTACTTCAGGTTAATATCTAGTATTTTAAAGCATTATTCATAAATTTTTATCAATTCTAAATCGATTATATCATGTTTTAGGTCACCATCCACACACAACATGTCTCCATGGGTGCGGAAAGTGTTTCTTCAATTTATGCCTAGGATTTTAATAATGAGAAGAAGTAAATATTCTCTTCCAGAGTATGATGATACTATTACCACAAATGGATATATTAGCGATATGGATTTACAGTAAGCATATTTTAAAAATACATTTTATTAGATTTATATACAAACGATGAATTTATATACTACTAGCTGCCCGGCCCGGCTTCGCCCGGCTAAAGCTAACTTACTCTAGCATAAAACGGAAAGAGAATGACGTAATGAGCTGAAAATTGTCACACTGATCCGGATTTGTCAAGCACAATAAATTGTGTTAATTTCATAACGTCGCACTAGGGCTTACCGTTGTATGTGATGGACTGCAGAACGAGTATTTTCTATTTTATAGTTAAAATTTATAAGATAAAAACAATAATTGCAAATGCTAATTTCTCTAACAGAATGAACGAACCATTCACGGCGGATTTCAAAATAACAACCAGTGAACCGAGTTTCGTTCTCCAAAATAATGTCAATCAAGATCAGGATGAACCCAAAATGAAGGCCCATTCTTCTGGTAAATTTTATGCTCAAATGGTAAACACATGTGTTAAAGACTTTTGCAATTGAAAAATTATTTTCAGTAACGGATTCAACTCATAGCGGAATGACACCGAGAACGACTTCATCAAACGTTCTATCAGCTCTACAAGGTGTTCGGTTTATTGCTCAACATATAAAAGATGCTGATAAAGATAACGAGGCACGTGTATAAAATGTTTATATCTATAACGCGGGATTAGAATAACAAGGTTCTATCTGCATCAAGCATGATTGCGAGAAAATGGGTGATCAATGTTAGATGGGCAATAAATAATTAAATTGAAATACCCTTATTGTAATAATTATGTAACTGATCATTCTAGAGCACAAACTACAATTGTTTAATAAACAATGTACACATTTTGGGTTAGTTTTTAAGTTTTTGAGATAAAAAAGTGCATATAGAACCTTATTCCCCTAGTTTTTCAGTTTAAACAAAGATGATATGGTTCTATCTTTTTGCTTGAAACTGTATTAACTATAAATTCATTAGGACAAAGACAAGTTACATAATTTTTATTTTAATGAATTAGTAGTTGTTTGAGGCATTTTCATAATAATTCACCACAAAAGAAAATTTCTGACAACTTACAATAAAGAACATAATATAACGTATAAATAATGAAAGAAAAAGGTTATACATGAAATTTAATGACATAGAACCTTATTCCACAATAATTTTTGTTTTTTTAAAAAGTGCAGTTAGAACCTTGTTATTCTAACCTCGCGATATATTTAAATCACAAGGCGTTTTTTTTGTCCTAGAACTTTCAGCGGCTTCTATACTTGACCGATTTTGATATTTTTTATTAATCGTATAAATCTGCAGACTTTATAACTACAGCTATTAGAAGAAGATCATTCTATTTGCATGGGGTCCATTGATTTAATTTTAAATTGGTTAAAATATTCTAAATATCCTGCCTCATACTCAAATTTATTCCAAATCTGTTTAATAAATTTGACTTTGGTTTACTGAAGGGCATAGTGAAAGGTTTGAAGAAGAGCAGGCAATACTTTAGATTCAATTACATATAACATATTTATGTTCTTTTAAATAAAAAACAATCGGTGCGTGTAACCTTTACGTACGCGGTTAAAGTGAAACTTATAATATGACATGTAACCCGCAATTATCTGAAGGAACTCGTAACGATTTGACTTACTCTACCATCAAAATGCAAAACGCGGCTATTAAAGAATTTCACTTCAAAAATCACGAAGAAAAACAAAAAAAATCGTACATACTTTTTGTTTTATTTAAAATTGAAAAGTTAAAATTCCCTACCACTTTTTACTATCACACTTCAGGTGGTCGAAGATTGGAAGTACGTATCGATGGTATTGGATCGCTTCTTCCTGTGGGTGTTTACGCTGGCATGCATCGGCGGCACCTGCGGAATCATCTTCCAGGCGCCATCACTATACGACACCCGCGATCCGATCGACCAGCAACTGTCAGAACGAAAAACATTTCAACTACCATTGCCACGACCAACGCAACCTCCTCTTCCTCACGTGGTCCAATAAACTATATATAGCTTCAAACGTACAACTCAGGTAGCACGTTTCGTTGATAGAACCAGTGCCGGATGCAGACATAACCTAAAAAGCTTTTAACTTTGTGTTTCACAATTATTCGCAGAGCCCTCAAAAATTTTCAAAATTTAAGGGCTATCAAATCATCTTCCAAGACCTATTCATTTGTCTAACGTTGAAGCAGTATTACGAGTTACGGCTATTCTTATGTTTGATTTCAAAAGTAAGGTCAACTAAATAATTAACAAATAATAAATAAGCTTTTCTCTGTAGAAGGTCAACTAAATAATTAACAAATAATAAATAAACTTTTCTCTATACAGGGTGGTTCAGTTTTAACATTGAATATTTTGACAAAATATTCTCCTCGTAATTCTGACTCTGAAAAATATAACAAAAATCCTCTCATTCGTTTCCTAAGTATACAGATTACAGGGTGTCAAAGTTTATAAAAATAAATCATTTTTTTATCATAATATGTTCCGGGGAATAACTACAAATCTAAAAAAATGTTGCATGCATATCTTTTATAATCTATACTAAGTCAAAATTCGGCCCTGGATAGAACGGTTATTGTAAACGCTAATTTATGTTTGAAAACCATACTGTGAAAAGAAGAAAACAAATTCTTTTACTTTTTAATCTATTTGGGTAGATAGATAATATTTTTTATACTCTTTTTGAATAAGAATAATGCGAAAAGTAAATTTTAAAAATAGTCAATAAGTTTAAGGGTAATTTCCAAATTACTTTCACTTGAAAAGGTATAAAAAATATTTATCTGTACTTTTTAAAGAGTTGTTGATCAAATATTTCGAATACATAAAGTAAGGGTATATGAGCAGTGTACAAGATTCGCGGAGCAAATCCGAAGCGACAAAAAAGGTTAAATGTAAACTCGAGGAGGAGTTAAGGCTAAAGATGTAATCAACTAATAATTATTATTAGAAATAGAATTGTTATTTTTTTGTATTGTATATATTATTTTATATTATAAACATTTGAATAAATTACTTTTCTGTTAAACTTGAATTGGTATTATTAGACAAAATCATAGATAAGAGATAAGTGACTCAGTGAGATAGCCTTTCTTATCTAAGAAAAGCTATATCTATTATTTCTTATCTATGATTTTCTTATTTACTTCTTATAAATAAATGTACCCATAAAAAATATTTAATAATGATCGAGATGTTTCAAGTATTTTTCTTTCAAAACGCTCTCTTATGTCTTATAAAATAATTCAAAGTTGACTTTACATGAGAAAACTCCATAAATTGAGTACCTATCTAATAAGTTAGCAAGTAAATCATAGTGCCGGATCTAGATCCGATTTCACCCGAGACAGTCAGCTTGGCATTCCCGACCCTCTTTACAAACTAATGTACATTTGTACCCGGATTCATCCGGCTGAAATTTAAAATTCCAGCATTTCGCTCATTCTAAATAGTAAATAGTCATAGTATCTCAAAAAAACCATCCTTCTCCCATTAGAGTAGTTTTCTGTCTTAAAAAATAAATAAATACTTGTATTACAAGTATTTATTAGTGTATTTGCCATATGGCACATACACTATTGGCGTCGGTCGGATGGCGGGGCCTAGGGGTCGGACCAAAATTTCTCGACGTTTCATAGCCTCCTGAACAATTTGGCACCATAACTCTCGAAAGACTCAATCGATTTCAATGAAATTTGGTACACACGTTGGAATCCATCACCGCACGGAACCTATTTAAAATGGGCTCAATCGGACTATTTTAAGGGTGGGTTTTAGGGGTTGAAAAATGTTTTTGGCCCCAAAAATACCGAAAAAATTCTCAGAATTGTTTCAAAATTGAAATTTAACCTTTTAGTAAAGTTAAAAATGTGCTGTTAAAATTTTAATTAAATCGGCCCGAAAGGACCGAACTTACAAATTTTATGAAAACATTAGTTTGACGATAATGCTTTACTTACTGAAGGGTGTATTTAATTTGGTACAGAGGTTGCATTGATAATAATATTGAAATTAAGAAAAAACATATTATTTTAAGGGATGTATTAAGGGGTTAAATTTTTTATTTTGTCCAAAAACAAACTTAAATTCACATTATAACGCTACAATACCTGTATTAGCAAATACACTATATTGTCGGCAGGGTTTGGCAGTTGGCACTGCGACCCGAGTTTTTTATTTTTTAAGACGAGTATTTTCCCGGGTTTCACGTTTCTATAGCCTAAGAGGTTTGAAAGATACGTGCAGTTCACATCAAGAAAGTTTCCATCCCCCTTTTCACCTTTTAGGACGCCAATATCGAAAATTCATTGAACACGTATATCTCTCAGATTTTGACAGAGGGCACTCATATAAAAATTCGTGTTTCTAACTCAAGCGACTTTGTAAAAAGCCTATATTCTTAGGGGTTAAATTTCCAAAAATTCGTTCTTTGTAGGCGCTTATGGCATAAGGGGAAGTTCCTATAGGTTCAGCGGTATTGGCTGTGCGTTGATGAGTCAATCAGTCTTTGAAGACACTAACTTGTTATATTTACTCAATGTTCAGCGCCGCTGCAAGTCTGGCGCCCGCCGGGAGCTCGTACTTTAACCAATCCCTCCCATCCATGTTCGGCACTGAGTCTTTAATTGTTTGTCATTAAAAATATATTCATTTCATTTTCCGAAGGAAATGTTCACCAAACTCAGTCTCAGTTGAATTCAATCTTAGCTTAAGTACTGTTAGGAAATGGTATAGTGATGGGCGATTACGAGATATTTTAGTCGATTGTCTCGATTGTTCAAACATCTCGATGACTCTCGATGGTTTTCACTTGGACTCGATTGTTGTTGTTTCATAGTTCACCGAGACCAAGTCGCATAGTACTCAATCGTACAGACGATGTACACTGTCGAGAGCCACATAATATATAATCGCTCATCACTCAACAACTGTGGTCGAGTCGATGGATGGTCGATTATGCCGTAATCGAGTGCTCTGAGACCGACTGAACAGTGTGAACAGTGAATCAACGATGAACGAGTAGCGTAAACGTCAGACTTCAATCGACTACCATATAACCTTGAATCGCGATTATATGTATTCTCATTCGCTGGCAAATAATCGACTTGAACAATCGAACATTTCGATTGTAAAATCAAACTCCGAGTCGATTGTGGACTCGATTGTTATTATGAACGATTGCAATTGTTTCGATTGTAAAAACATCTTACAATCGCCCATCACTAGGAAATGGACCTGCGAGCAACATTTCTTTGAACGGAACCTGGTTTCAGGTAACAAACATGGGAAGAAAATGATCGCAAGCCCCTTCCTCAGGCTCACTGAGAGCCTAATCAGACTCAGCAGGTCAACACTTAGAAAGGTGATTGGGCTTTTGACCGGTCACGCTTCTCTAAGAAAAAGCCTACATGTGATGGGGATACGACAGGAATCAACACTATGTAGATTCTGCGATATGGAGGATGAAACAGCCACCCATTTCGTGTTCGAATGTGAAGCACTAGCCTACAGAAGGACAACCATCTTTGGATATATAGATGAGAACGGAATTATTCCACAGGATAATCTAATGTCAAATCTTCTGGAGCTCATAAGAAGATCCAGGCTATTTGTGGACTAGATCCAGCTAATGGGGAAGCACAAAAATCCTTTTAGGATGAGGTTCAGTTTATGGGCCAATCCAGGACCACCCCTAATTGCTTTTAATCTTTAATCTAGCTTAAGTATAACCTTGGTTTAAAAACTGAATTAGGTGAATACGGGCCTGTTCAGTTTTAATTGTCGTAGTTAGAATTTTTTATAAATGTACATTTTTAAAATATTAATATTACACTTGAAAAAGTACTTCACAAACGAAATAAAAGCAAATGACAACGAGTTTAGTATTTTTGCTAGCAAGGGATGCATACACTTGTTTATTACCATGACGTGTTTATGCCGAGAGAAGATAAAATCACAAAATGGTTCAAAAATAATAATTACTCTTTAGCGTGCTTTCAGTGTTTGATCTGCGATAAACCTAAATAACTTATTTATATATTTATACCTGTCTTTTCTATTATTAAAGTTGGTTGATATTGCTTTTGTTTTGTTGTACCTATTTCCTCTTAATGCAATCGACCAAAACAATTTAAGTAATAATCAATTTATTGATAAACCTGTCAATTCTGATGGTTAGTTAAAACTGGTGACCATAGGATTTAATTGTATTAATTAATCGTATTATTGTCGGCAGCGTCTCGCCAAGATGGTAAGGTAGGCTGTACAGTGTGCATGCTATAATAAAAAAGTAATTCTAATTTAAATTGAAGATACTGTTATCGGTAAAAAGTATGAAAAGTTAAAGGCCGAATCAGATGACATTAGTGATTGTTAATCTTTCTTACGGTGAATAAAGAATCAAAAAAAATCCAAGAGATTACTTACAAAATTTTAACTCAAGGGTAGTCTCATAGAGCGTATATGGTTTGATAAGCTACGAAAAACAATAAACAGCTGTAAAAAATGCTTTGCAAATTGAAAGCCGCCAGGGATTTGTACGACGTAATAAAGCCAGTTTATTTTATCTCAAAAATATTGGGTCTAGCGCCATTTAAGTTATCTGGTGGGGCTGGAAATAGACAATACGAACCTGGAGCCATTGGGCTCGGAGTATTCCGTATTATAGTCATCATCGGAACGATGTGTTACGTCGGCTTCCTAACAGATCAACGATCACTCGAGAACGATATCAAAGGATTAGCAACGCGTGCCGAATTGTATCTTGGAACGATTATGACTAGCGTTGTACTGATCTTCGCTGTTATAAGACAAAACACTGTCATCGCGTCCTTAAAGAAATTCGTCAGCATAGACGCGCAGTTCAAACAATTTGGCATCAACGTTTCGTATATCAATGCGAAAAAGTTTGCGTTTTGGCAAATTGCACTACTAACAATAATGTTTGTGTCAAAAGCAATTTTACAGTCATTCAATGCATTTATTTTTATCTTTATTTACAACACACTGAATTTAGTCGATTACATAAACACCGTAATGTTGTTCCAATACGTTAATAGTTTACTTCTACTCCGACAACGTTTTGTTTGGCTGAACGAGAAACTGGATACGATCACCGGAATCGGCACTGTCAACAAAAGTAAAATGAACGAACTTGATGTTGGCTTTAATGTGAATATATTGGCCAATATTAAAGAGACTAAATTGATGGCTTTCAAAGCATCGGTAGCGCCTGAAGAAGTGCTTTCTATAGATGCTGCCCTAACCAAAGACATTTCCCCGGTAATTGTACTTCAAACAATCGGTAAGCTGCACGATCAACTCTGCGATATATCAAAAATGTTGAACAGCGCTTTCTCCGTTCAGATTCTGGCTACTATGGCTGTTAGATTCATAATGACCACAGCGCAGTTGATTAATATTTATAAGATTGCATCAGATACAACGAAACCTTTCGAAGATTCGATTATAACTATATGTATAACATTTCTTTATTTGTTTCTTCACACATCTAAAATGTTTATGGTTTCTGCTGTATCAGCAATAACTGAACATCAGGTGAGTACCTACCATTGCAGAGTCGTTTTAAATTACGAGTCCTTTTACCAAAGCCGAAAGCCAACCAAAATGTTCATCAAATTTCGAGCAACCCACGCTTTCGTAACTCTTAATAAACTGCCATCCCTAAACAGTCTATTCTGTTTAATATAAAAGACAAATTTGTGAAGTTTCGTACAGACCTAAACATTAAAAATTAATATATACAATTTTTAACACGGACGTCGTAACTAAATACACAATTAAATGAATGCATAATGACTGCAAACAGTATATGAAACACCTATTGTAAGAACAATGACGTAACACAATGCTGTAATCAGGAAAAATCCATTAATTCAAACCTATGTCACCGTAGGGATTCTAACCCTAAACTTTTCACTACCGCGGTGGACTATTTGCAGTCATTATGCATTCATTTAATTAAAAATTAATTTCAGGCAAAACATACAGGAGTTTTGTTGCATAAGATTTGGAGCAATGATAAACAGATTAAAAACTATGTGAGTTGAAGCAAAACTATTTATTTTGTACCAGAATAGTATTGAAACTAGAAAAGACCATGCCGAATTTACCAATAGGCCGAGTAAACCTTGGCCTAGGGCGACAGATTTGGGGGACTACACCACCATATGTGGAAGATCTATTTGACAAATTGGTTTATTTACACGATAAGTTTTTAAAGGTAGTGGTGGCGAAAAATCAGCGGTCATGTACTTAAAAAATGTGCTAATCCGGCGCTGGGAAAACGCCAATGCGTGCCTTGAGCGAATATTGTTTAACAATCAGCGCAGCGTCTCTTGGTTCATGGTCAGTCGTCCTTAATAATTTTATTCTATTTTTGGTCTCTGTTATCAAATGGACTGACGAAAATTTTAACTTTTTCTGATTTTGATACTATTCTATGTCATTTATTTAAAATCATTATTTATTATGAAATAAAGTAACAAAATAAATGTTTGACTAATTTAAGATATCATAAATAAACTTAAATATCTCATTATCGATTTTCCAGGTTAAGTATTTTTCACTACAGATGCTTCATCAAAATGTAAAATTTACAGCGGCTGGATTTTTCAACTTAGATTATACATTGGTATATGCAGTAAGTATTGTTTCTAACCTTACGATATTTAAATGAAATGCGTTGTTTTCATAAACATGCAAATATTAGATAATGGATGATAATAATATGAAATAAAAAATATTTGTGAGTGAGGTCTTAACCCCTGTATAAATAGAGATCAGTGGCTGATTTTCGTATGATCTAATTTGAATTTTTCAAATTGCAGGTAGTCGGAGCTGTTACTACTTATTTAGTCATTCTAATTCAATTTGATCTGTCAAGACAACAAGCGGAAGTGGCTTGCGAGATCTACAAAAACACGACAGTAGTTTAGGATTTTTGATGTGAAACATCTTATGTCGGGCTGTGAACAGCCGCGTGAGGGGAAATATGCAACGGGAATATGCAACGAAATGTTCTCCTTCGCTGCTGTTCTCCCCACCACTGCGGCACTTACGTTGTACTGAATAAATAATTTATAACTTAATTGTCCGAGTATATTAAGTTATACATATATCAGTAACAAGGGCTGTCTAGGCAAGTTCATCCGCAGAGTAGTGGTACAACGTTAGCCTTCTATGCATGGGGACTTGGGTTCGGAAACTCATAGCGTCATACAATTTTTGACGTTTTTTTTTCTAAATTCTACATGATATTTATTTATAAAATTTTTTATTTTTGTTATATTCTTATAATTTTTTGAAATTTCATGACACCAAAAATTAATTTTTTTGTTTTTTTTAAAAAAACGAAAATTTGGGTAAATTAGGGTAAATTAGAGTAAATTAGGGCAAATTAGAGTAAATTAGGGTAAATTGAGGTAACTTAAGGCAAAGGGGGCTAAATAAGAGTAAATTAGGGTATTTAGGGAAAACTACGGTAAATTCAAGAAATTAGAGTATACTAGTGTAAATTTGGGTAAACGAGGGAAAATTAGGGTAAATTGTGTTAAATTGTAAATTCTTATCTCTCGAACTACTGAGCCGATTCTAAAAATTCTTTCACTTATTATCTTCGCAGGGGGAGAATGTCTCGCGGCGTTGTAATAAATCATAAATTATTATATCTGGAACTAATGAACCGATTTAAAAAATTCTTTTATTAATAGAAAGCTACACTATCCCTAAGTTATATAGGCTAGATTTTATTTTGATAAATTTGTCAAGTTCAATAAATAAAAGATTTAAGCTATAAAAAAGTTTCACATCTGCCAGGCGTCCCGCGACGGCTCACATTTTTTTTATTCTTCCGAAACTAATCGTTAAAATCAAATTCTCGACTGAAAGACTTTAAGACTATTCGAGAATTTCATACAAGCACTGGAAACAAAAATATATCTGAATTCTGAGCATTCTAAATATTGAAGGTCTTGCACGCATATTTCTCCATAAGAAAATCATTGTAGAATTTTAAATCGATCCTGATCGAAAAATAATTTTTTTTTTTTATTTTAGTAAGACGCGCAGCTACTAGGCTATATGCGTCATTATAAGTCTGTCGAAAAATAATTAATTGATCGATTGAACTGTATTTTTTTTAAACTGTGTATACATGCATTTAACATGATTTTTTGCACAATTTCCACTCCGAAACAACATTTTCCTACGCATTTTGATCAAAATTTAGCTTGAAAAGCGATATTTTTCTATGTAGATCAATCATTTGTTTTTTTTTGTGAGTACAATCTAATGGTCTAATGATGGGAGTTTCACAACGACATTAGACTGCTCCTGCATGTATAAAAACTGTAAGTATATTATCACCATCTAAGGTCATTGTCAAATCAATTTTTAACATTGGAAATGTTTATGTTCGTATATGGGGGCAGAGTTACGAGTTTTCGTTCAAGGCCAAAAGACAACGGTGTCGCGATCAAGTGAGGAGCAATCATGCAAAATTGAACAAGTGCAATTTTTTCGAAATGTGTTTTATATCATGTCTAGTTAATTGAGAGGTATTTGCGACGATCTGCGGTGTTATTTTTGAGCAAATGTTAATAAATACTGTAGAAAAATCCATTTAAAAGTTAAGTAATCAAGCAAAAGTGAACGCGTATATAACAGAAGAATAATAGGGTTCCTGACAAAACTAAACAGTGCATTGATAAATATTGTGTGTATAATAAACAGTTAATTATGTTTCATATATGCTGTTATCATTTCCAATGTCCTCGATGGTTGCAAGGATTGCGAAATCTGTGAATTTTTTGACATTGTTTTGTGAAACCCAAGTATTTGATATTTAGTTCAACTTGATAACATCTAGCCGTTGCATTGTTGAGAAAAGGGGTCTTGACGCGAGAAACAAAGTGATCCTACAAGTAGGATTCAGTTTTTTTTTATTCTAAGGTACGGAAACCTAGAAAACGATTACGGCTGACAAAAAAGTAAGTAGGTACGTACATAATAATTTTCCTACACTAAAAGTAGTCGAGTAAAACGGTAACTCACCTAGCCGGAAACTGGGGGTTTCGGGTTCAAGTCCCGACAGTGGTCATTTGATTTTTTCTTAGATATAGCTCAAAAATCATGGCAGCTTAGCTGTCTGAGATATTTATTATTTTCACCTCTAATTGTTATGTGAATAATATGGTGTGGATATAAGGGGTTTTAAATCGATTGATTTTATCATATACCAATTAAAACAAATTAGTTTAAATAGAAGTAGTAATACTGTTAATAATTATGTATGTTAGTCCTATACTAGATATGAAAACTGAAATTTATAGTAATCTTCTTTTGTAAATATAATCAGTATTTATTTGTACTTCTAGAAATAATGCAAATAAAATACAAAATAATTAAACAAAACTGTTAATTCCTTTTTAAGAATTACTGAACTATGACAATTTAATAACCGATAATAAACCTAATGTGGACCGAGAGCTAGTGACAATTCAGTATTTATTTGTACTTCTAGAAATAATGCAAATAAAATACAAAATACTTAAACAAAACTGTTAATTCCTTTTTAAGAATTACTGAACTATGACAATTTAATAACCGATAATAAACCTAATGTGGACCGAGAGCTAGTGACAATTCAGTATTTATTTGTACTTCTAGAAATAATGCAAATAAAATACAAAATAATTAAACAAAACTGTTAATTCCTTTTTAAGAATTACTGAACTATGACAATTTAATAACCGATAATAAACCTAATATGGACCGAGAGCTAGTGACAATTTTTTGGTGTTATTTATTCAAAGCCTTATTTTTGTGAAGATGTTGAGGGAGGCATATTAAAGTGTCCTGAGTAAGGGATTTTGCTAGATAGCGGTATGGAAGGGATGCAGACCGCCCTCAACATGTAGCAAAAAAAATAGTCACAATTATCATTACTTCAAGGTTGAAATTGTTTGTATAGCTTGTCGGTGACCCAATAATGCCATTATAATATTTGAAGATCGAATGGTCAGTATTAAAGAGGTGGTAGATCACCCTAAACGTGTCATGTGCCCGACGAAATTTAATTATTAGTTCAAAGTTCAAATGTTATATATTGTCATATATTTCAATTTGCAGAACAAAATGTCGGTATTAACCCCCTTGCAGAACGATAAAGACACCTAGGCGAGCAAGTTTCCCTCTAAGAGACATTTTGTTCTGCAAATTGAAATATATGCTTAAAACAGTCGCCGTAACAACATATTAAAATTTGAACCTTGAACTAATAATATAAATTTTGTCGGGTACATGACACGTTTAGGGTGATCTGCCACCCCTTTAATACTGACCAATCGATCTGCAAACATTATTATGGCATTATTGGGTCACCGACAAGCTATACAAACAATTTCAGCCTTGAAGCAATAATAATTGTGACTATTTTTATTTCTACATGTTGAGGGCGGTCTGCATCCCTCCCATACCGCTATCTAGCAAAATCCTTTACTCAGGACACTTTAATATGCCTCCCTCAACATCTTCACAAAAATAAGGTCTTGAATAAATAACACCAAAAAATTGTCACTAGCTCTCGGTCTATAATAATTAAATTTTTTATACTGGTAAATAATGTGTTCATATATTTTAAAATGTAATAAATTATAGGGCAGAACCCCCGCATGCTCTACCGAAATCAATCCTCTGTTAGAACATAAAGTTTGTACTAGGGTTCATTCCCGGGAATTCCCGAGCCGAGAATTCCCGGGAAATCTTTGGGCTTTGTTCCCGGGAAATTAAGCTCAAGAAAAGTAGAGAACTCGAGAAATCATGTTTTAGTCTATAAAATTATAAAATAAAACTATTTGCCTTTGCCGTAAGCAGATCTAATTGTTTTGTATGTATGTACTATGTTCAGATGTTGTTTTATTGATCTTGCAAAGTTTTAAGTTGATTTTTTTCCTAATTAACCTGCCAAAATGGTGATGTGATTGTAATTATAAGTCAGCGTAGTATAAACGTTTTAAAGTTTAAATTTTTAATTTTTTTTTTTTTTTGTTTGAAAGAAGCTAATTTTGTTGAAAACTGTCAATAAAAGTTTTATGATTATTTTGATACTTTTATTTGACAGGAAAACCACTTAATTTTCTGATTTAAAATAAGATATTTTTTATGATACACATTTTTAATTTTGTGACGACTTTTTTCATTATTTGAACCGAAAAGATATGCAAAAACATACGTAAACGTAAATTTCTCGACAACCCGAGAAGACCCGAGAAATTAGCCTCGAGAATTCTCGAGACCCGAGAAACTGATAAGCTCGAGAAATCATGAACCCTAGTTTGTACTCTTCAGGTGCGAATCAACATAGCTGAAGTGCCTAATGCATTCGCATTGTCGGAGAGAGCGTATAAGCTTTGAGTGACAAAATTCCTTCAGTCAACGGTATAAGTCATGTGTCTCAGCGTCACACTGTTTTGTACTACGCGCACAATCTAAACGACTGAACCGATTTTTAGATCGTTTTAATTTAAATATATATTACAAAATAGCTCCTCTTCAGCCGTCAGCGCATGCCTTAATCAAATACTGTAATACCAGTTGTCATCGTTCGTGTCAATATAAAATTATTCCTTTTTACTTCCCATTTAGTCCGAAAAAAATATTTCGATATTTTAACAAATCTTCACGTTTTGAGACCCTAGCAATCGTTTAAGATCATTTTCAGACTGATGTCTGTATGTGTGTGTGTGTGTGTGTGTGTGTGTATGTGTGTGTGTATGTGGTCAATTTTTCGCCTTCGATATCTCAAGAACGGAACAACATACGGGCATGCCGATTGTTCTATTGTGTTTATCAGCCTTTAACTTAGATCTGATTAGATTTTGAGTCAAATCGGTTCAGTGGATCCTGAGATATTCAAAAAAACGTTCTCAATGTCACGTATTAACATAGGTAAAAAAATATATAAATGAATTCTAGATGTTATAATATGAAAAAAATGTAGATATTTTTTTTCTCTAAAATGTATAGTTTTCGAGAAAAAAAATATTTTACTAAAAAAAGAAAATTGTACGTAAATCAAGGAACCATGATTTTTGCTATATTAAGCTAGCCATCAGTAGATCACCAAACAAAAAAGAGGGCCATGCTTTTTTCAAAGAATAAAAATTAAATTGTGTTTTAAAGACCACCAACAGCTAAGGTTATTTGGGCCTAGTCAAAGAATAAAAAAACGAGTGTTTATTTTTTGAAAATATTTACTAGGTGGGAAGTATAGGACTGGTCATCAGTCGAATTTTTAGAATAACATTTTATGTTTGTCCCCTGGGCCTTCAATCCGCTCTTAAAAATTTTTCTTAACTACGGTCATGACTGATTACGAACAACTACAAATAGATAAATGTAAATAAAAGATTGGAGAAAAACCTCTTCATTAGATAAGTCGTTGACTGATAAATTAACTGCATTTTAATATTAATATGCAGTTAATTTATAATAATATAATAATAAATCAGTTCTGTATCTAACTATGGGCATTAAAGAAGTCATCTTTATTTTAACTATTTTATTTTTAGGTGAGTAGATAATGATTCACATTTTCTCAGTCATTTTGTAAGCTTCACAGTTTTCTTAAGATTTTAAGTAACAAATGATGATTTGTATTTTTAGCAGAAATATGGCCGACAGAAGCCAAAGTTCTGGTGAAACTACCTACTGGAACAGTAAGAGGAAACTTTGAAATTTCACCAAAAGGATTAAAATATGCTTCTTTTAAAGGCATTCCGTACGCTGAACCTCCTATTGGAAAGTTAAGATTCAAAGTAATAATTGTTTTTTGGCACTTGGTAGAACATTATTAAATATCAATATTATGACACTTGGAAAAATTCTACAAATAAACTATAAGTTTGACGATCGTTTCGAATAATTAGTCCCTCATCAGAGAGTATAGACTTATACTAAATGGGTTGAGGAACCCATTTAGTATAAGTCTATAGACTAATTGTCCGAAACGATCGTCAAAGTTATAGTTTATTTGTAGAATTTTTCCAAGTGTTATAATATTTATAGAACGGAGTGCTTTAAAATTTACTTTAAACACTACCGTTCGGACGCATCAGAAGCTTCCATAAAGAATCACTTTTCAAACGGTACACAGCCATCTAAAATTGTACTTTTTATGCAAATGTTGCAAAAAATATATTAATTTTTTAGCTGCACGGCCCGGGTTCGCCTGGGAATAAATCGGACTGAATAGCCTATATTCAATCCTGATGAACCATGGAATACGTTGGTGAAAACTTTATTCAAATCAGTTCAGTAGTTTTGGACATTAGCGTCTATATACAAACAAACAAACAAACTCACCTCAAATGAGGATATAGATGAAATGTGAACACGTTATATGCAATCTTATTCCACAGGAACCGGTACCGTTGTCAAAACCTTGGCCGGGTATCTGGGAAGCGGATAAACTTCATGTATGCCTGCAATACAGCCACTGGGAACAGGAAGGCGAAGACTATAAGGTCTTAGGTAATAATATTATAATTCATTTATCATCGTCGACAGGATAAAAAAAACTCGGGTCGCAGTGCCAAACCCTGCCGACAATATAGTGTATTTACTATTTGCTAATACAGGCCTTGTGACTTTAATACGTAAACTTAGTTTGTTTTTGGACAAAATAAAAAATTTAACCCCTTAATACATCCCTTAAAATAATATATTTTTTTTAATTTCAATATTATTATCAATGCAACCTCTGTACCAAATTAAATACACCCTTCAGTAACAATAAAAAATGGTGGAACCTTTGGTGTAAAGATACAAAATGTTACAATCACCACAAAACACCAAACCATAACAAACACTCTCGACGTACGTTTCGCCAACCAAGTTGGCATCATCAGGAGATGATTAAAAAAAAAAAAAAATCATCTCCTGATGATGCCAACTTGGTTGGCGAAACGTACGTCGAGAGTGATTGTTATGGTTTGGTGTTTTGTGGTGATTGTAACATTTCGTCACCCTTCAGTAAGTAAATCACTATCCGCAAACTAGTGTTTTCATAAAATTTGTAAGTCCAGTCCTGTCGGGCCGATTTTATTAAAATTTTAGCAGCACATTTTAATCTTTACTGAAGGGTTAAATTTCAATTTTGAAATGATTCGGACAATTTTTTCGGTATTTTTGGGCCCAAAAACATTTTTCAACCCCTAAAAACCACCTTTAAAATGGTCCGATCGGGCCCATTTTAAATAGGCCTCGTGCGGTGATAGATTCCAACGTGCCTACCAAATTTCGTCAAAATCAATTAACTCTTTCAAAAGTTATAGCCCGTACATATATATACACTCAGTTACATAAAAAGTGGATCACCTAAAAGTATATGTAATTTCGATTCGTTGTATTTTCAAAATTAATAAGCCGATTTTGAAAATTCTTTTTTTGTTTGATAGAGCAGAGTTTTAGGAACATTTTTATGTATGAATTTTGAATTTCAATCAAGGCTTGAATACAGTGGAGACGGAAGACTAAGACAATGTTTTTTTAGTCAAGTTTGAAGAATCCTACGGAAAGTAGCAGCAGCAGTAGAATTTTTTCCTTAATTGCATCTTATTCCTTGGCCTTTTTTGTATCGGTTCGTTTTTGTTTTCAGTAATTATCTCAAATAACACCCGAGTTATAAAGAAAAATTCAAAAAACTGCATTTATTCTTTACTAGCCGTCACCCGTGGCTTCGCCCACGTATATTTCGATTTGATTTATTATCCCCCCCCCCTCGAGAAATTCTCCTCCTGGGAAGCGAAGCTGGGCTGGTGGTGTTTTATTAATACATTACTTACTCGCTTCGCTCGTTCGCTCGAATATTAATAATAAATTGCTGACTCGCTTCGCTCGTTCGCTCGAATTTTATTAATACATTTTTGCTCACCTATACGTTATATAAAGAACTCCTGTGCAAAATTTCACGCTTCTAACTTCAAAAATGATGAACTTTCATACAAACTTCCATCCCCTATTCAACCCCCTTAAGGGATGAATTTTCAAAAATCCTTTCTTATTACTCATCTACGATATATAAGGAACACCTGTGCAAAATTTCATGCTTCTAGCTTCAAAAATGACGAACTTCCATACAAATTTTCATCCTCTATTGAACCCCCTTAGGGGATGAATTTTCAAAAATACTTTCTTTTTGCTCACCTACGTTATATAAGGAACTCATGTGCAAAATTTCATGCTTCTAACTTCAAACATGACGAACTTCCATACAAACTTTCATCCCATTTTTAACCCCCTTGGGGGATGAATTTTCAAAAAAACATTTCTTAGTGCTCACCTACGTTATATAAGAAACTCCTGTGCAAAATTTCATGCTTCTAACTTCAAAAATGAAAAACATCCTTTTATCCCCTATTTAACCCCCTTAATTGATGAATTTTCAAAAATCCTCTCTTAGCGGGTGCCTACGTCACAAAAGGAACCTACTGTCAAAATTTCAAGTTTATATCTTCAGCGGTTTGACCTGGGCGTTGTCTGTCAGTCAGTCAGTAACGGAACTGTTTTATATATATAGATTAATGTCGTGGCCATAAGTAGGCTGGGAATGCAATGCAATGCGATGCTGTGGAAGAAGCCTAGGACTCGTCGCCGGTCTTCTTGATTTTAGACCAGCAGATTTTATTCTGCGGCGGACAGTGTTGTTGCAGACATCTGTGCCTCTAACTTGCCGAAAATTTCGATTTGTGGTAACTGCTGTCTGGCGACGATTTCCTAAAGTTTCTAACAGAATGAAGCGGTCATCTCGGAAAGAGGTTTTTCTTGAAAGTCCAGAACCTACCCTTCTAGTGTATTGCCCCGTCTCTTGAAATCGGCGGATACCGTGGATTGATTGTGGCAATCCAATTACCCGGGATACATATCTTTGACTGCATCCATCATTAGTCAATGCCATTATGATTGCAACTTGTTCAGGAGTTATTTGTTGCACCATTATTTATCCACATTAATGAAAAACTTAACAATAAACAATAATAACCATCAATAAATTCGGATTGTCAAAAAAATTATTCATTTGTTTTGTTCCTAAACACCGATACATTCCCAGCCTACTTATGGCCACGACATTAATAAAGAATAAATGCAGTTTTTTGAATTTTTCTTTATAACTCGGGTGTTATTTGAGATAACTACTGAAAACAAAAACGAACCGATACAAAAAAGGCCAAGGAATAAGATGCAATTAAGGAAAAAATTCTACTGCTGCTGCTACTTTCCGTAGGATTCTTCAAACTTGACTAAAAAAACATTGTCTTAGTCTTTCGTCTCCACTGTAATCAAGCCTTGATTGAAATTCAAAATTCATACATAAAAATGTTCCTAAAACTCTGCTCTATCAAACAAAAAAAGAATTTTCAAAATCGGCTTATTAATTTTGAAAATACAACGAATCGAAATTACATATACTTTTAGGTGATCCACTTTTTATGTAACTGAGTGTATTATATATATAAATAGACATTTCCAAAAATGGTGCCAAAGTGTTCAGGAGGCTATGAAACGTCGAGAAATTTTGGTCCGACCCCTAGGTCCCGCCATCCGACCGACGCCAATAGTGTATATGCCATATGGCAAATACACTAATAAATTATTTAGGCCTTGAGAATAGCCGAGCGTGTAGCAATGCTGTTGTTTACATGGCGTTGCTAATGCAAGTCCCCAGTTCCCGGGTTCTAGCCCGAAAGGTGGTAAAAGTGTCAATTGGATTTTCAATTTATTATTAAAAAAAATAAAAATGAATTGAAAATATGAATTGGTGCTAGGCCTAAATAACCTTAGTTGTTGGTGGTCTTTAAAACACACACACGATAAATAAATTAACCAACGCTTTTATAAATCCTGAGTTCGGTTTCAAGTTCAATTATAAAAACATTTTTTTACAAAGTAATTTATTTCTAATTGTCACCTCAACAGCGATGGGACACCACCCTTTAGGCTTTATTTATTTATTTATTGTGGATTATAGACGCGTCGACAACTTAGGTCAATAGCGTCTTAATTACAACAAATATCACATATCACTTAAAACTAAATAACATCACAAAACATCCATGAGCAGAGGTGGGATTCGAACCCACGACAGTCTGATTCAGAGGCCGCGACGCTAGCAACTGAGCCATACTGTCCTCCATTTAAGCTTTATAAAAAAAAAAAAAAATGTACCTACATATTAAAATTACGAAGTACCGTTTTTTAAAGTGAAACTTTATTAGCCTCGTTTTTTTCCGTTCGATTACGCATGACGAGCATCACGTCACGTCCAATCAAAGCGATCGACCAGACCAGTACTCATCATAAAGCAGAGACCGCGCGTATGTTCATAACTATATCGTACGAAGTCGAGCAGCAAATCAAATACCCATTGACCGCACCAACGATTGAATCTGGATTCTTATGTTCGTCTCCATACTGATCAGCGTTCAAATTACATAACCAAAATCTCGTAAACAAAATTATATATTACTTTCAGAGATTTCGGGTTCAAAGCGTTTAGTATTATGGCAATATTGCAGTTTCACTTGCACCGTGGTTTCATAAAACCACGCCCTATAGTTTTTATATATTTATTTAAGGTGACCAGACGTCCTCCGTTGAGAAGGACAGTCCTGCTTTGGTGAGATTTGTCCTCCTCAGTGATAGTGTCCTCTTATGTCCTCCTTTCGAATGATAACGTCATAACGATCCCATTTGTCCTACTTTTTAACGATTTCAACAAATGTGGTTGTGTACTATGGGTAGACAATCTCACAACCGGTAAAGTAATCACGGTATTCTTTAATGATTATATTATTTATATTATTATTAGGCAACAAATACAAATACGGCTATGGACTGTTAGATAGCGCCACTCCTGTGTGTTTCACTCTTAGATTATTAGGTCTAGAATCTAGATAATAAATAGACTGCAAAAGTAATTTTTTTTTGTGTCCAGGTGGTGTCCTCCTAAGCAATTTTAAAATTCTTGCCACCTTAATTTATTATATATCAATTGCTGTTTTAGGTGATGAAGACTGTTTGTATTTGAACGTATTCAGTCCAAACGTTGATTCAGAAGCTAATTTAGACGTAATAGTCAACATTCATGGTGGAGGTTTTATGTGGGGAAAGCCACACATGTTTGGAGAACGTTATCAAATCGATAAAAATGTCGTTTTTGTCAGTATGAATTATCGAGTAGGCCCTTTAGGTAAAATATAAATGCAAATATCAAAAATACATCCTTTTTAAAATTAAATTTCAAATTTTGATACAGGATTTCTTAGTACCGGTGATGATATAGTTCCCGGAAATAATGGGATGAAAGACCAAAGTCTTGCTCTCAAATGGATCAAAGAAAACATTAGACATTTTGGAGGAAACCCCGATTCTATTACAATAGTTGGTTTGTCTGCCGGCGGCGCTAGTGTACATTTCCATTATTTGTCACCTCTGTCTAAAGGACTTTTCAACAGAGGTATATCGATGAGCGGATCTGCCCTGTGTCCTTGGGCTTTACAAGAAACTCCGCTGCTCAAAGCCAAAATGTTGGCAGAACGTGTCGGTTGCAATTTGCGATCGGTCAAAGATATGATTGAATGTCTGAGAGAGAGACCGGCCACTCAACTTCTTGAAAAAGTTAAAATATTTCAGGTAAATTACATTTCGAATGGATTTCTAGTTTCAGAACTATATTAATGGCGGATCACCTCACAGGCAAATTCAAATTTATTAATAGTTTTAGACCACATTGTGGTATAGGGCTTGAGAATAGCCGAGAGTGTAGCAATGCTTTTATTTACATGGCGTTGCTATGGTTCCTCTATTACAAGTCTCCAGTTCCTGGGTTCTAGCCCGAGAGCTGGTAAAAGTGTCAATTGGATTTTCAATTTATTATTTAAAAAAAAAATAATGAATTGAAAATATGAATTGGTGCTAGGCCCAAATAACCTTAGCTGTTGGTGGTCTTTAAAACACACACATTGTGGTATAACTCGTCAATACCCACGCTTGCAATCTCAGTATCTCTGGTGTTTAAAAAATACTTTTTTATTTTTAACTTTTTGTTTATTAATAAAAAATAAGTAGGTATATAATATTTAGAGAGAGAGACCCCCAAATTATCAATCCGGGAAGCAGCCATTGACCCATTGTAAAGAGTAGATACTAAATATCCTAGTTTATAATTTGGGAGGGGGGAGCTGGATGCTGCTTTATATGGCTTTTTGATCTCCTGATACTGCCGAAAGTTTATCATTAGAATTCAGGTTGAAAGATTAATCCTTCTTTTCTAATATTATGAATTAGAGATGTAATTAGTAATTACAACGATAGTTCGTACCACTAATTACGCTTCTGGGCACTAATTCAAGCAAAATTACTTGAAAGTACTACTATTCGAATTATTAGCGTTGGTAATTACTTTACAATGGTAATTTCAGGATATTTTCAACAATAAAAAAATTAATTGTTGGCTTAACGGCAAGTTTTCTTTAAAAATGTATGGGACAAAAATGTATATAATATTACGGAAACATATTTTTTGTTTGAAATTTTTTTAATAGTTTCCGAAATAACTGCGAAAAATATGATTTCGGCCATTATTTTTCAAGTTGGCGGCGCGAGCAGCAACGCCTTAAAGTAGAAAAGAATATTAATTAGGATGTCAAACTTAAGAACTATGACAAATTTCAACTTTCCTTGACCTTTTGCAAGGTAAAACTTACCTATTTCCTGGACTCCTGAACTATATTGTTAGTCATTATTGTTAGTGGATGCTGCATTTTAAGTGAAACGATTTTCTTTAATGCAGTTTTCCATAACTACCAGGCAAACAAAACCCACCTATGTTGCGTTTTAAGTGAAATTCACAGTATAAAGAAACCAGAAAAAGCAAATATTAACTGATATTATTTAAAGGTTTTCCAATACAACCCATTTTCACCATTTGCATTGGTTGTCGAGAAAGAAAGTAAATCGGCGTTTTTACCGGACTATCCTAATGAACTACTAAAAACAGGAAGAGTGTACGACGTACCATGGCTTGCTTCCGTCACAAGTGAAGAAGGACTTTATCCAGCTGCAGGTAAATTACTTTTTTTAATAATAATAATTACCTAAAAATTAAACTTGAATAATCCACAGTTTCAAACTTGTCCATTTATTTTTTAGATTTTGTATCTCAGCCTAGAGTGCTCGACGAAATTGAACACAGATGGCACGAATTTGCTTCAGCACTTTTAGATTACAATTTTTCTACACCTATTCAGCAGCACAAAAGTTTGACTGAAAAAGTGAAAAATTATTACTATCAAGAGAAAGAAATATCAGTTCATAACTCAGCTCCATTAGTTCAGGTATTTACTTACATTAAGTCACGATTTATCACGACTCGGAGTCGGAACTACACGTCAACCCCCTTGACATGGATATCAAATAAAAACGTTTTACGAGTAGAATACGATAAGCTACTTGACGTCATTCTAAATTCAAAATGGCGGACGCTCCAAGATGGCGTGTTACCTTTTTTTTCACAACCCCTTGACATGAATATCAAATAAAAAGGTTTTACGAGTAGAATACGATAAGCTACTTGACGTCATTCTAAATTCAAAATGGCGGACCCTCCAAAATGGCGTGTTATCTTTTTTTTCACAACCCCTTGACATGGGTATCAAATGAAATGGTTTGACGAGTAGAATACGATAAGCTACGTGATGTCATTCTAAATTCAAAATATCGGACGCTCCAAGATGGCGTGTTACCTTTTTTTCACAACCCCTTGACATGGGTATCAAATGAAAAGGTTTGACGAGTAGAATACGATAAGTTATGTGACGTCATTCTAAATCCAATAGGGCGGACGCCACAAGATGGCGGATTACCTTTTTCTTCACAACCCCCTTTATATTGGTATCCAATGAAAGGGTTTGACGAGTAGAATACGATAAGTTACGTGGGGTAATTCTAAATCCAATATGACGAGTAGAATACGATAAGTTACGTGACGTAATTCTAAATCCAATAGGGCGGACGTTCTCAGATGGCGGCTTACCTTTTTCTTCAAAACCCCCTTGACATTAAAATAATTAATAAAGACAAAAAAGTAAAAATAAATATAACTAAAAATAAACTTTTTAAAAACCAATGCTTTTCTTTTAAAATCAAAATGCACTAAAAAGTAGAAAATAACTTTTTCTTGGTGATTACCTATAAGTTGATCAGAATAGTTTTCAACATTTGTATAAAGAAAATCATTGGGAGATCATAAAATATTACTGTTGCTATTATGTTACAACATACTATTCATGAATCATTTTATTTACTGTAGATTATAGACGCGTCGAAACTTAGGTCATTAGCGTCTTAAATACATTAAATAACAATTCTCTTAAAACTAAATGAAATGTTATAATTACCATATAATTACCATTGTGGTAATTATAACATTTCGTATCGTTACACCAATGGTTCCAACTTCCACCACTTTTTATTGAAAACTAAATGACATCACAAAACATCCATGAGCGGAGGTGGAATTCGAACCCACGACAGTGTGATCCAAAGGCCGCTACGCTAACCGTTACACCACACTGTCCTCTTCATGAATCATAACAGCGCCCAATGGTTTACTTTTTACAAATGTTGAAAAGTATCCTGATAAACTTATTATCACTAAAAAAATTATTTCCTACTTTTTAGTGCATTTTGGTTTTAAAAGAAAACCATTGTTTTTTAAAGTTATTTATTTTACTTTAATGGAAAGTGATAAAACTTTACAGATGATTGGAGACAGACACTTTGTTGTACCTGTTGAAAAGGCAGCCTTGCTTCAAGCGAAAGTTAACAAACAGCCAGTTTATTTTTATTACTTCACTTACAGAGGAACTCACAGTTTTTCAGAATTAAGAGCCGACAAAGAAAATTACGGTAAATTTACGTTATTGCTTAGCTTATATATAAATTTATACACACCTAGTAGACCGGACGCTAGAGGTAAGTGAGTATGCAAAATGTGAGGACCGAATTCCACCAATGGATTTGAGTTAAGAATAGGTCAAAGATTAATAATACGGATCTTGCCAGTCCATTTTTTGGTCCATTTTTTTCACTCCCTCTCCTCTTATTTGTTAAGGGAATGGATTGAGCACATGCTATAAAATCATTTTAATGATTATTTCAGTAATAATTTATAGTTTTTTCTATAGATGAAAGTGATGATGGGTTGTTGAACGAAAAAAAAATCAGAAATAAAATAACTTTTTTAATTTTTAATAAAAAAGGCTTTTGATTACTTTTATTTCTGATAATTCTTTTTCGTTTAACAATCCATCATCACTTTCATCAATAGAAAAAACTATAAATTATTACTGAAATAATCATTAAAATGATTTTATAGCATGTGCTCAATCCATTCCCTTAACAAATAAGAGGAGAGGGGGTAAAAAAATGGACCAAAAAATGGACTGGCAAGATCCGTATTATTAATCTTTGACCTATTCTTAACTCAAATCCATTGGTGGAATTCGGTCCTCACATTTTGCATAGGTACTCACTTACCTCTAGCGCCTGCACTATAGTACCTATACTATAATATTTAAAAATTCCAGATACAATCAGGGGCACCGCTACACAATTTGGGGGGGGGGCAAAATGTTCTTATTTATGTTTTACTATCAGAGCTGGGCAAAGCACCGAACCTAAGTGTTTAAAGCATTAATTTAAATTATTCGAAAAATCTCAAACTTATAGCAACATCAAACACTTAACATTTTGCGTTCATTTATAGGAGTGTCTCATGGAGACGACACACTGTATATTCTGTCCAACGACTCCCTGGAACCCGAAGGTACCGATGATGAACAAATGCTAACCGCCATGTTAGGAGTGTGGAACTCGTTCTGTAAAACAAAGTATAACCTTTTCTTTTTCTATTTGGGACTTCACAATTACAATAAAAACTATTGCATGCCTTCACTGATGAGTCCGTGAATTCATTGTTACTATTTTTCTTTTTTTAAGACGAATGAGCATTAACATTTTTTATTTACAGGATGTGCCAGACATGACTCCCCAGGTCTGTATCTGGATTATTTTTGAAAATAACCCCATCAAACACTATATATTCGTAAATGGAATGAAATTCTATACAAGATAGTGGTACATTATCGACGATATCTCTGTATAGGCTAAGAGACAACATTAAACGTATTTTTTTTAACTTTTATTTAACTTTACTTGTTGTTTGTCTGTCTGCTACAAATCTTACAATCAAATTTTGCACACGTTTGTAAAGTCCCGTGACAATGCAATATAATACCTATATTATCTAATATCGTTCTAATTATTAATCCAACGTGGATGGCATAGGGCGGGGATAAATAGGATACAAAATGATGTATAAATATACAAATCTACAACTTTGGATGTAGCGATCTGTGACGCGCTGTTTCGTTGGCAACAAAAGTTATAATGATAGTTGACAATTTTCAAAAAAAAGCTATGTGACATCATTCTTAAAACTAAAAAGTATGAGCTTATCTTCAAAAATAATCAAGATACAGCTCTGGAGAATCATGTCTGGGACAGTTGAGAACTCTACATTTGGCCATACTATATACAGCTGTGTATTGGAAGTTACATTTAACTTATTTAAAACAAATTACGAATATACTATAGAATTAAACACAAATATAAAAACAGCATTCATAAGCGCCGCCAGAAGAGAGGGAGCAAAAATAATATGAATCCAAAAAAAATTGAAACAATGAATTTTATCACTCATCAAAACAAAGTCATTTATTATGAACCTTATATCAGCGATTTAACTCTTTTTCAGCAAACCAAAATTTTACGATACTGACTGGAAACCTGTTTCGAAAAAAGGCGACAGTTTAACGTATTTGCACATTGAATCGCCGAAAAAGCAAACTCTGAAAACAGTCGAAACGTTGGGACATCGTCAGTTTTGGGAATCGTTAAAGCTCGACGAACATCAGCCAACTCGAGATTTGAATGACGAATTATAATGCAAATTTTCTAAGCAAATGTTTCGGTTGACTGTAAAAATGTTCAGAGATGTTGGATTTATACGTCAATAAACGATAGAACATTTTAATAGTTACTGTGCGATTTCAAACAAATTTATACAATCGAAAGGACATTGCCCATTTTTCTACTAGGACCTAGGGGGTTTGGTACAAATGTTGCCCTGAGTAAACATGAATGGGATTCGAAAGATCTTGTCATAAATAACAACTTTTTCTATTGCACCATTTTTTTTTTTTTCAATATGAGCCGATATTTCTGTTCCTCTAGAATCTAGATTCTAGAATAACTAATTTTGGTGCAATAGAAAAAGTTGTTCTTTATGACAATATCTTTCGATTCCCATTCCACTCATGCTTACTCTAGGCATCATTTGAAACAAAATCACGCAACGTTCTTTGAAACACATACAATAATCACACATAAGAATGTACATTTCTGATATATAATTAATAAAGAATATTACCAATTCAAAAATGTAATAAAATTATAATCCTGCCTCTTGGCGGCAGAACGATTTTTTTGGGGAGGGAGCTATAGACACATGATCACTTATAAAAGATTGCATTGTAAGTTGTAACATGTTAGTTTACAATTTGGGGCGGATGAACGCTACATTGGGGAGGAGGACAGTGTGGTCCAACAGTTAGCGTCGCGGCCTCTGAATCAGACACTGTCGTGGATTCGATTCCCGCCTCCGCCCATGGATGTTTTGTGATATCATTTAGTTTTAAGTGTGTTGTTATTTAATGTAATCAAGACGCTAATGACCTAAGTTGTCGACGCGTCTATAATTTACAATAAAATATAATACATTAGGGATGGGACTTATCCCCTCTCAGGCCTCCCTTTCTACCACCAATGAATTCCTACCAGAGTTTCGAACTTGTGGCAACAACAGCATTTCATCTTCGCCGCTCGAAAAATAAAAAACAATCTTGGACGGTTGATCGAATTTTTCTCATTTCTTTAAAAATATCAAAAATGTCAATGGGTATCCGGCGTCACTCTGATTGCGATCGGCCAGTCGATCGCCGCAACACGTCGTATAGCCGCTTAGACGCTAATGACCTCTGTTGTCGAGCGTCTATAATCTACAATTCATTCATTCATTCATTCGTATAGCCGCGCCGCGGCCAGTCACGGACACAGGCGATCGGCACGCGTATTTCTGGTAGGTATAATACAGCGCGTGGACGGCGGACTGGCCCTCGCACTGTGCACGCGGATATGAAAGTAAGGACAACCGACGAAATACTAGTGCAATCGGCAATAATGGAGCTGTGATCTTCATATTTTGTTTTTAAAATTAAAAAAAAAAATATCCGAAAAGTAAGGCAGTAACAGTTAAGCAGTCGACCTTTTTTGCTCTCGCACGTATAATAAAAAGGTTAAGCACCCCTGATATATGTACATATAGGTCATTGTTCCTAGAATTTAGATAATATTGTACTAACATAAACAAATTGTAAGATAATAGATAATATACCTACAGGGACTCTGAAAAATTTTTTTCGCTTTTTTTTAACTTTTATTTATTTATCTACCCAAAAATTATTATGAATATGAGTCAAAATAAAAAATAATTTCCTATTATGTACACCCTATGTATGAAATTATCATTAGTAATATAAGGAAGCTTATTCTAACAAATAGTCATAATAATTTTTAGGTAAATTTTAGCTACAGCTTACGTTGGTAATAAAAAAATTTCAAAAAGTTTGAAAAAAATTGGTTTTTCAGTTTTTAAATTTGTATTATGTTTTTATCAACGTAATCTATTATTAAAATTGACAAAAAAGTTATTATGAGTATTAGTCAGGATATTTAAGGTATTAATTACGATGGTAGAGTGAAAATACAAATTTTCAAAAAAACAAAAAACAAAACAAAATAAAAAATTTAAAAAAATACTATCTTATTCTACACATGAATTCCTTTCATTTTTGCCAAGTATATTTTTTCTGTAAAATGTATAGGAAAGGCAGGAAATTGAGAAAAGCCATTTTCCCAATTTTCCCATGTAAATGTCTTATGTACACTTAAAATCCGGACCCTGTATAATGGTTGTTAAAGTTTTATACCTATATTACCTTTCTCGCAAATAATTGAAACTAATAAATATTGTTATTGAAGTGATTGATATTTTATTTTTTATCACATTTCTGAACAGTGTTAGAATCTCGGACATGTGCGGAAAAATCCGGACGTATGAAAACCCTACAGGAGGCGAAGAATGGAAAAGTTTGGGAGCCACTGTTATATGCATAGAAGTTAATAGAAAATAGATCTATTTTTTTAATTTCTTATCTGTTTACCACAAACTCCGGTTTTGTAACGCAGCTTATTCGTAAATTGCGTAAAACGCAAGTCGTAGGTAATTTATTTGCATTTGGCAGACAAGTCCGCAACTTGAGCCACAAGTACATATTTTGAACTGGCTAGATAAGAGAAAAATTAGGTAAATATGCGCCAGGCCCAGACGTCAGAAAACTCAGAATGTACCTATATACATGATGTCATAATATAACATATTATTATAGGATTGCATGTGATACAGACTGTCCCATTTGACTTTTTTGCAGTATTTTCTAAACCATTTACAGATTCCAAATTTAATAGATGTTAAGAACCTGTTTTGATTAAAAAACAGAATATGTGGTGTGTGGTGATCTTGATGATATTGGAAGAAAACGACTCAAAATGTGGCTTAAGGATCCAATTAAGAAGCAAATACTATTTCAATGCATTTATTGGCTAACGTTTCGAAAAATATGTTTACAGAGCTCTGATGATGAACACATATTTTTCGAAACGTTAGCCAATAAATGCATTAAAACAGTATTTGCTTCTTAATTGCATCCTTAAGCCACATTTTGAGTCGTTTTCTTCCAAATTTAACTTTTCAATTAATAATTCAACTTTTAATTAAACTATCATATTAAAAATATATATCTGCAATTATAATGTATTCGAAAAATACATAACTTACTGTTATATTAGGTAGTAATAATAATATTCATATAGGTATATCATACATGGCGACAGTCAAGATATTATTTATGTACACTATAGAAACATTTTTCAATTAACATTTTTAACTTCCCGCTAAGAAAATTGAAAATTTTCAAAAATAGGGAAGTTATTGATTTCACCCCGATTTTCGAAAATCAAGTTTTCATCAGATCTCGACGTTTTGTGATCCTAGGAAGCTATTCTGACTATTTTTACGATGATGTCAGTATGTTTCTGTGTGTGTATGTAAACCTCTCATAACTTTTGAACGGCTTGACCGATCGAATCGCGATTTGCGCAATTCGAAAGGGTTACACTGAACTTAGATTTCCTGAAAATTTTAACCGATTCAGCCCAATAGATTTTGAGAAATTCCAAAAATACCGAAAAAAGGTTGTTAAAACAATGTTTTTTCAAAATAGTAACTTCTAGAATATTGTACCGATTGCTTTCATAATCTACTCAGCTCTTCTCCTCAGAAAACTGCGTCGACTGCCGCTAAGCGGATCAAAATCGGTTAATCCTTTCGAGATATATTGTAGTCAACAGATTTCGAAAAAAGTGTTTTTTCAAAATAACTTCGAGATTTCTCAACCAATCGATTTTGTACCTCTTACAATATTTTTAGAGCTTAAAAAACTGCGTCGAATGCCGTTTTAAAGATCAAAATCGAACAACACTGTCAAAAGCTATAGCTTTTCAAAAATTAAAATAGTGTTGTTATCAGCACTTGATAATATATCCAAAAGTAGATTTTTGAGCTCTTCGAGCTCAAAAATCTACTTTTGGATATATTATCAAGTGCTTCGAACTCAAAGCGCTTGAAAATAGCGGGAAGTTCCAGGGATGGCCTGCAGGGTCAACCGATTTACAGATATTTTTTATAGTTCTTTTAAAATGTTTAGTATCTAAATCTCTAATTTCATTGGGCAATTTATTAAAGAATTTTATACCATAATAATTTGGTCCATACGTGGTCTTTGCATATCTGTGTAAAGGCAAGCACAGATTTAGCTTATTTCTGGTATCATGACTATGAAGTTATGAACCAAAGAATGGTCACTAAAACTGTTTATTTTATTTTTTGTACACATTAAACAGCTGTATATATATTGACTTTAGAAATTTAACTCGTTCCTAGCGGTTCGTAAAGCGAAAACTCGTAATGTTTATTTCATTTCTTGCAATTAATGATCATATTTTCCATTTTGTTGATACTTAACAAAAAGGTCTTTGAATTCCCGAAAATTGGAAAGCATAAAGTCTGTATTAGAATGTTTATGGATAAAAAAATAGATTTTGTTTTATATACTTAATAGCCCAGTAAAATTAGACTTTGACTTCGAAAAAATTCCAACCAAGCTGGATTATTGTTGAGACCTATATGTTTAACCGACTTCAAAAAAAGGAGGTGGTTTTCAATTCGGTTGTATTTTTTTTTATGTTTGTTACCTCAGAACTCCGTCATTTATAAATCGATTTGGATTTTTTTTTTTATTTGAAAGGATATACTTTCCGGTTGGTCCCATAGAAATTTCATCAAAATCGGTTCAGAAGTTCGGCTGATTTTAATAAAAGTTAGTAACGGCGTGTGATTCCTTAAGGTAAATGTCATTTTTTGACACATCAGACAGCGTAAGAACGTCGGTTTAATAAAAGTGAGTAACGGCGTGTGATTCCTTTAAGGTAAATGTAACTTTTTGACACTAAAAAGTAAAAAATAAAAAACTTTTTAACAAAAAAAAACCTCCTTCAAAAAGCCACTAAAAAGAGGAAAATAATGAAATTTTGAGGTCTGCGCCAATTTAATAAAATATGAAGTTGGTTAAAAAGAAGATATTAATCACTATACTATACTTTTTAATCGACTTCATATTTTATTAAATTGGCGCAGACCTCAAAATTTCATTATTTTCCTCTTTTTAGTGGCTTTTTGAAGGAGGTTTTTTTTTTTTGTTAAAAAGTTTTTTTGATGCCATAAGCATATCCTGAAAAGTACCCTTAATTTGAACCGTTAAATTTACAAAACCATGAGACATTTTTTTTAATTCACTAACATTTTTAAAAACACTTAAAACAAATGATCCACCTATAACTAATTGTTTACTATTTATTTTTGTCTTCAATGAACGGAATATTTCCTTGCTGTGTTGAAAATAGATATCACTGCCATAAACCTGTTGGACTTCTGTCACTGTAGCAGCAACATGTTGTGGTTACCGGCTATTTCTTGGCTATTTTTAGCCTCATGTAAGTCATGATAAGCTTTTTCATCACTTTTTTTTAAAAATAGACATAATTATTAGTAAATTCTAATACATAATATAATTAATAAAATTGGATTAACAAATTAGCCAAAATTTATTCCTGGTACCTATATAGATCTATGTAAATTTTTTAACCGACTTCAAAAAAATGAGGTTTCTCAATTCGACCGTACATATTTTTTATGTGGTTATGTATATTCGCGGATAACTTCGTCGTTTATGAACCGATTTTAAAAAATTTTTTTTTATTTGAAAGGATATACTTTCAGATTGGTCCTATAGAAATTTCATCAAAATCGGTTCAGTAGTTCGGCTGATTTTAATAAAAAAGTAAGTAACGGCGTGTGATTCTTTAAGGTAAATGTTACTTTTTGACACTAAAAAGTAAAAAATAAAAAACTTTTTAACAAAAAAAACCTCCTTCAAAAAGGCATTAAAAAGAGGAAAATAATGAAATTTTGAGGTCTGTGCCAATTAAAATATGAAGTCGGTTAAAAAGTATAGTATAGTGATTAATATCTTCTTTTTAACCAATTTCATATTTTAATTGGCACAGACCTCAAAATTTCATTATTTTCCTCTTTTTAGTGCCTTTTTGAAGGAGGTTTTTTTTTTGTTAAAAAGTTTTTTTAATATTTGAAAATTCGAATGTGAATTAAACTCCAAAAATTGGGGATTTAAACATGGTTTAAACAACGAATAAAAATTGATTTTTTAAAAGCAAAAAATTAAGTTATGTTAAGTATAAATTAATATAATATCACCTGTTGAAGCTTCAATAAAAGATAGGTACCTAGTGAGGTGCAATCGTGAGTAGTATTTTGCTCACAATCACTCACACTCACGAAAATCATTTTCAACTCACGCCCGTTTACGCACCGCTACATTTTTTTTAATCACACTCATGCACGCTCACGTCTAGATTTCAACACTCACGCACGTACACGGATGCATATATTTTTTCAATCACACTCACGCACACTCACTCACGATTTTCTCGGTATGTACACACGGCGTGTCACGCCGTAACACGCAGTGCCACGGAAAATTTCACGCACGATTTGCACTCTAGTATCTACCTAGTTGTTTGCGCAAGTTGTCATAAATTGTACAAAACATATCAAAAACCAAATTAATAAAACATTAAACGTTAATGCATTGTACATAAAATAAAATGAGTCAGTTTTTACTTTTCCATATACGGAGTTGTATGAGTTTTGTGCAAAAATAAAATTTTGGGTTCAATAGCGGCGCTAGAGTTCTTTTGTTAAGGTGAGTCAGTGTTGGGCATGGTGATCTGAAGGTGAGCCAATAACATTTATTCCCAAAATTTCAGTGCTCGATAAAATTTTAATTCAGATTACTTGTTATACAATTTACAAGAAAAACTGTTGAAATTTCGAGGGTTAAAAACGTATTTAAAAGATAACCTAGAGATTGGGGATTATGCCAGGGTTGGCCATGACCCAACAATCACCATCTGGCGCCACCGCTGTTTGAATTTTTGGTGAATTTACGTTTTCAGGTCCCCTGAACCCAAAAAGTGTTTTTTAAAGAATGTTTGTCTGTCGTCTGTCTGTTGTCACATCTCGAGACGAATTCGAAAGATCGGTTTTAGCTCAAATGTGGGAGAAGTGGCAACCTAAAAACGAGTTAAAAAACTGGAAAATATTTTTGGAGTTTACTCCTTAAGAATCGATTTTCATATAAGGCGCCCGGTATGGAAATTTTATGAGGAGTAAAATTTACACAAGCGTTAACTAAAAAGCGTAACGTTTTTCTGCGCAACCTACCTTGCGCACCTTTCAATGTATGTGTATACTTGTAACAGCCGTATACGCATGTAAGTATGTATGTTTGTCTACTTTAAGGAGTAAACTCCAGTCGAGCGTCGAAGCTGACACACACTTTTTTCTCTAAAACGACTCAAACAATTTTGAATAAATAATACACATGAATGCGCATGACTAAGTTCGTCCTAGAAAATGCAGGAAGGGAGACTGTGAGAAAGTTTATCCCAGGTGTGTTGAACTCTTTATTTTATTTCTTGCTTTTAAATTTTGTAGTCAACCCTCCACTGAAAATAAAACACCTGTATGTTTACCCTAAGCACAAATTAGCTGATTGAAAACCCATAATAGATCGAGTTAGTTCCGAAGATTTATTGTCTTTTTTACCAATTTATATTTTAATTCGATATACAATTTTAGGTAGTTTTGGCGTGGAAGTAAAACCAACAGTACAAATTTTAAATGGTACTGTACAAGGTTACTACGATCAAACTATTGATGGACGTCAGTTCGCAGCCTTCGAAGGCATTCCTTACGCGCGTCCTCCTGTTGGAAAACATCGTTTCAGGGTAAGGCATGCTTACTTTCGATAATTCAGTTGATGATTTAATTTTCAAGATTATTCACTGTTCATCCCAAGCAGGCATGCGACGATTAATCATAAACACCACCAAATTTAAGACTGGACAGAACCAATGGCATAGCTAGGTGGCCAAGGACCCTGAGGCAAAAAATAAACGGGTCTCTTTAAGTTCTAACCAGCATTATCTTAAATCTTTATCAAATATAAAACATAGCTTTAGGATTGACCAATAGAGCCCCCTGAACTTTGGGGCCCTATCATGGGCGCCGTTAGGAAGGTGTGATTGTACCCAAGGAGACGGAGTAGAGAAAAATAGAAAACCCCGGAGAGGGAAAAGAAAAAAGATCAGTTGCATTATAGGATATGATTATTTATTTCGAGTAAACAGAAAACTTAATACGTCAACTTTTAGAATTTTACACCCCGTTGGATTACATTTTGCCGGCGCTCATGGGTCCTGAGGCACTGCCATACTTTTCCCTACGGTAGCTACGCCACTGGACAGAACTGACACCTGTCCACGGGCCTCCGCAATAATATTCATATCATTTATTTTTTTATTAGGAAGATCGGTGATTTGTTAATAATGAAAACGTCTTTCCAGATCCAATATCAATTTATTTAGGTAGATACGTATATTCATGGTCATGTGGGCCGCTAGATTCAATTTTCCCTTTTGCCTCTCATACCTCCTCTACACTATCGGCCATGATGGACGATTACAGGCAATCACGAATGTGTGGAGGGCATAATCGCCTGTAATTGCCCATGATCGGTGACGATCGAGCCTAATTGCCGCTGTGTCGGTTTTTCGGACAAACATCAAAGGACGTTGGGTCATCAAATGGACAATGCACGATTGTGTGGACAGCTGCGCAATGATGGCCCAATCGTGATTGTCCATCATGGCCGATAGTGTAGAGGAGGCATCACACTTGTGAACCCAAAGTATCCCAACATACTAAATTAACGGTTACGTGTTACTTATCAATTTAAAGGAGCCGCAACCAACGAAACCATGGCGAGGAATATGGCAAGCGAATAGGTTGTACAAATGTTTGCAATACAACCACGGAGTCGGTGGAAATTTCCAAGTTGAAGGTAATAAAAATTAGATCAATATAATTTCTATAGAGGATTTATCAATATCAGATGATTATTGTCAATACCAGTATTGACAAATTGATTGAGGCTTTCGCGGCCAGTTGATGAGCTGGTGTTGTCCTGATTCGGGTCTATAGGCCGTTGTTGATTGGAATTGCTTCCTAACGTTTCGCTAGCACGAGTGGCGAGCTTCTTCAGAGGTCCTTCCATCTCCGATGCTGGATGTAGAATGCTTCTTCAGAGGTCCTTCCATCTCCGATGCTGGATGTAGAATTCTACATCCAGCATCGGAGATGGAAGGACCTCTGAAGAAGCTCGCCACTCGTGCTAGCGAAACGTTAGGAAGCAATTCCAATCAACGACGGCCTATAGACCCGAATCAGGACAACACCAATACCAGTATTGTTAATTCATGCAAGATATCTGTTAAATGACGAGCTAAAATTAACCAGCTGAGAACTTAAGGATAGCCGAATATGACGTTAGCATGATTTATCTGAAAATCTTCAATAACCAGATTCTTATCTGAGAACTGTTAAAAGTATAAAAATTGATTTTCAGTTACAAAATTTAGTTGATTACCAGTTTTGGCTATGGAAGTTCAGCCAAAATGAAAACCTTTTAGAATACCTACTGTAAGTTTAAAATAGTACAAGATTCAATTCAGCAGGTTCAAAAAAATATGCAAAATCTCTACATTGTATAAAATGAAGTCGCTTTCCGCGTCTGTCTGTCTGTATAACCGCTAACTCCTCATAAACCACGCAACGGATTTTGATGCGGTTTTCACCATCAGTTAGATAATTTTTCACGGAAGGTTTATATATAAACTGGTACAAAAAAAAGTTTTTTTTCTCCCTGTTACTTAGGTGAAGAGGACTGTCTTTACCTAAACGTGTACACTCCAATGTTGAGCCAAACAGCACTTTTGGACGTAATTGTACACATTCACGGCGGAGCGTTTATGTTCAACGCGGCCGACACCTACGGACACAAACTACTTATGGAAAGAAATGTTGTTTTTGTTAACTTCAATTATCGGTTGGGACCACTCGGTAAGAAATAATTAAACTGTACCTAACTGAGTTTTATGTAGAGTATTAATGTTGACTCAAAAAGACACAACAGTACTTTACACGTCTCTTCTGCAACTAATTATACTTAAAAAAAAAAACTCGGGTCGCAGTGCCAAAACCCTGCCGACAATATAGTGTATTTGCTAATACTGGCATTGTGGCTTTATTATGTGAACTTAAGTTTGTTTTTGAACAAAATAAAAAATTTAACCCCTTAATACATCCCTTAAAATAATATTTTTTTTCTTAATTTCAATATTTTTATCAATGCAACCTCGGTACCAAATTAAATACACCCTTCAGTAAGTAAAGCACTATCCGCAAACTAGTGTTTTCATAAAATTTGTAAGTCCGGTCCTGTCGGGCCGATTTTATTAAAATTTTAGCAGTACATATTAATCGTTACTAAAGGGTTAAATTTCAGTTTTGAAACGATTCTGAGAATTTTTTCGGCATTTTTGGGCCCAAAAACATTTTTTAACCCCTAAAAACCACCCTTAAAATGGTCCGATTGGGCCCATTTTAAATAGGCTTCGTGCGGTGATGGATTTCAACGTGCCTACCAAATTTCGTCAAAATCAATTAACTCTTTCGAAAGTTATAGCCCGTACACATATATATATATATAAATATATATATCTATATATACATATATAAACAGACATTTCCAAAAATGGTGCCAAAGTGTTCAGGAGGCTATGAAACGTCGAGAAATTTTGGTCCGACCCCTAGGTCCCGCCATCCGACCGACGCCAATAGTGTATGTGCCATATGGCAAATACACTAATAACTCTTGAAAAGGACCACACATAAAAAGTAAGTACATGAAAATATCTTCTATAGGATTTCTCAGTACTGAAGACAATATCGTACCAGGAAATAATGGACTGAAAGATCAGGTGCAAGCTTTAAGATGGATAAAAGAAAACATCCAACATTTTGGAGGGAATCCGAACTCCGTTACATTAACAGGGATGTCGGCTGGGGGTGTCAGTACGCACCTGCACTTTGTATCTCCATTATCGGCTGGATTATTCCATCGTGGCATGGCCATGAGCGGAACTGCCTTCAATCCGTGGGGACTTGTCGAGGGGTCTCTTGAAAAAGCTAAGCAGCTAGCAATAAGCATTGGCTGCACCACACTATCAACCAGGGAAATGATTGATTGCATGAAATACAGACCGGCTACGCAGATTGTTGGCAACGTTCAACTATTTTTGGTAAATCACTCATTTATTTATTATTTCATAATCACAATACTTCAACTTAAACTTTCCGTATTCCAGTCTACTTGTGAGCCTATAAAATCTTGAAAAAAGTTTTTTAACTTCCCATTGGAAGTTATTATAATGGGTCCGAAAATCGAAATCAAAATGTATAACAAATTTTTATGTTTCAAGGTCACTACACTATTTTTAGAAAGATGTCTGTGTATGTGTGTGTGTACGTATGTGTCCATTTCTTTCTAAGACGAAATCTCGAGAATGAAAAATGATATCGACTACGTTAGGGTGCCAATCGACGCGTATTAACGTAAATATGATCTGAAAGAAATTTTTTTCAAAATCGGTTCAGCCGTTCTTTTTTCTTAACCAAATAGACTCCAAAAAAGTAGATTTTACACAATATCTCGCGAATAAAAAATCATATGGACATCGTAAGGGTGTCATTTTGATCCGACATAAATTTTATAAAAATCGGTTCAGCCGTTTTTTTTTTTTAAATTATTGTTAAATAACAATTATGTTTTAATGATTAAAATGATTACTTTCCTGTGTAATATCAAATTTAATTATTGTTATTAAATATTATCAAACTGGGAAGTTCGTCGTGTGGACCTCAAGGGTCGCACTTTAGTCCTAATAAATGACCCACCTCACGACTTGTTTTGACTGTATTGTGTATGATTTTAGACGCAATCAAAAACTAAACAGCTATAATAATTATTATTACTATTATTTATAACCTCTTTAGGCCTTTGTACGTCGTTTATTGTAAATGAAAGAAAAATTGGTAATAAATTTTATTATTATTCAGAAATGGCTCTACAATCCGTTTTCTCCATTTGGACCAGTTGTTGAGAAAACTAGCCTAGTTCCATTCTTGCCCGCACACCCATATGATCTGATCCGATCAGGCCAAGTTCAGAATGTGCCGATCATTTTTTCAATGGTGGAACACGAAGGTTTATATCCTGCGGCCGATTTCCTATCGAAACAGGAATACTTAACAGATCTCGAAACAAGATGGAATGAATTGTCACCAGCCATTATGGATTATATCTATACAGTGCCTGTGGAAAGACATGCAGAAATAGCTGATCAAATCAAAACGTTTTATCTAAAAGGACAACCTATATCCAATTCAACGTTTATAGACTTTGTTAAAGTAAGAACACCTTATTTAAAGTTAATAATTACAGATACATCTATATTTACAGAATACGGAGAACCAAATACCGTTTTTAATTTATTATTACATAACGTTGCATCTCCCGTCAAACCATGTGTCTCATTTCCAATGCGAACGCAAAATTAATGTTGTCTTTTCCGATAAATATAATTAGGATATAAGAAGCTTGACAAAATTTCAAAAATTCGACATTTTGCAAAAAATACTCAAAAACGGCAACATATTCTGGATATATAATTTCACCGCTGACCAGTCTCACAAAAAATAGGTCACAACTTACTCAGATCCCGAAAAAAATCTATGAGTTACAACACTAATTTCAGATGGTCGGTGACAGATTGTTTGCATCGGACATTGATAAAGCCGTTAGAGTACACGCTAGAGCTGTGGTAGCACCTGTTTACTTCTATTATTTCACGTATAGAGGCGCCAATTGTAAAACAGTCAACCAACGAATTGGAACCAACGATAACTACGGTATTAATTACTATTAAAAAACAGCATACAGATTATCCGAAAGCTAACCTAGACATAGATAATCAATGAGTGCAACAAAGAGGTGTAGATAATTAATGAGTGCAACGAAGAGGTCATATTTTCACTTTAGTTATTTCCAAAAATAATTTGAATTTACATGTTGAGATGTTCAGTAGTCTAGCAGTGGTGTTGGAATATCCACTCTCGCATGTAGTCGTTTTTCAGTAACAGAATGCTTTAAAGGGAGAAAGTCGGTCGTTTGAAAATGTGTCACTGTGTGAGTAATTGTCAACTCAGTTCGCCGCGATAGTGGAAAGGTTAGGGTTAGAATCCCTCCAGTGACATAGGTTTGAATTAATGAATTTTTCCTGATTACAGCATTGTGTGACGTTATTGTTCTTACAATAGGTGTTCATATACTGTTTGCAGTCATTATGCATTCATTTAATTGTGTTAAAATTTGTATTTATTGATAATTTGAATGTTTACTTAAATTTAGTTTGAAAATGTACTATCATGATTGCATTCTATCTTTGTCGCGCTACTCATTCTGTTTATGTCTTCCTTGTTGCACTCATTATTTTTCTATGTTCAGAATTGCTTTTGGACAATCTGTATAGATTTGTTACTAAACAGTGAATTACGCTGACTTGATTTTAATAACTAAATGTTATAGGTGTTGGTCATGCCGACGACACTATCTACATACTGTCTAATCCACTGTACACTCCTGAAACAACTGAGAGTGATAAACAAATGAAGAAAATCATGCTTGACATGTGGACCACATTTGCCAGAACTGGGTATGTATTGTATACAGAGTTAGAAAAATCGAAAATAACTTGCGTCATCCGTATCTTAACAATGTAATAAAAGTGGAAGAGAGATAGAACGTGTGACGGCCAGCTTCATTATGGGCATCACACGCCCTATCTCTTTCACTCTTGTCGAGCACTTTTCGATGCAGCGTACGCTATCCAGAATGAACTGTAAATTATAGACACTCGACAAGTGCGCTGTCCAGTTCTCTGTCAGTAATATATGGTATATACACAGTAACGCGTTTTCCATGATTTTTCTAAGCCAATCAATATTTTGTAGCTTTTAAAATTATATAACTTAAGAAGTAATGTAGTTACTGAGCTAATTGTAAATTCGGCAATAATTAGTAAATTTTGCTAGAATGTGAGGTTAAGTGACCTGAGCAAAATTTTTGGCAAGTTTGATTTCTAAGGATCGGTTTTACAATGTGAGTTTAAGGCCAGTTTTTTGTATCAGTCGTACAACCCAAACGACTCAATTGATTTTGAAAAACTTTTTTTTGTTCAATTCCTTCCGAGGTCGAGTTGTGCCTGATTACGCTGGATTTTTTAATTTTGCTACTGAAGAGAAGCAAATTTAAAAAACATTGTAATTTTTGCTTATAGTTCACTCAATTAAAGTCAGATTGACTCGAAACCAATCTTAAACAAAAGAAGAGAAATTTCTACATAGATTTCGTATATTAGAATGTGTCAAAACAGTTTTTTTATACAGATTTATAAGCAACTTGTTTCGGTTGTCCTTGTCTGTTACACATTAATACCAGGTGTCCGGTCTCAAAGTCGAACATAGGGAATTAACGCAGGGCCGTAGCTAGGGGGGGCATTAAGGGGCAATGCCCTACTTTAAAACATCCAGTGCCCTACTTTAAGGAATTAGGAAGTTTCCCTTTTTTATTTTTTTGGTCTAAATCATAGTTCTAAAAATTATAAAATTAATGGTGTAAAAATTTTTGAAATATCTTTAAAAACAACAAAGTTATGCTACTTCAAAGTTTGAATTGACAGTTCTCCAAGAAATTCCGTTTTCAGTCCGGGTGACGTCACGCGGCACGATATTTTTAAAAGTTATTTTCAGTTTGTATGTGTGGTAATTTAACATGGTAACTTCCGATAAATCTCTTTCTATAAACTCGTAAATTGTTATGGAAACACTAAAAACAAACCAGTTGATGACGGAAAATATTGACATATTTAAATTTTTGACAGTTAATTTTAATTTAATATAAATAGAAAAGTCTGTATTACAACAAAATAGTTACTAAGTAACTTAGGTTCTAATTACTCACAAAGCTAAAAAACAGCAAACTTGTACCGAGTGACGTTATATTCAAAAATCAGTTTCGTTTGCGACCCCACGTACAAGAAATTGAATATCTCCGTTGAAATTAAAGATATCAAAATAATTCTTTCAGAATTTTTAAAGTTATCTTTATTATAATGATGTGACAGGATCATAATTAGTATTTTCGTCCAATGGAAACTTCCTAATTATAAACAAGCCGCAAAGACTGTCACGACAGAATGACATACTTGATCTATCTGGCATTTGGAAAAACAAGATTAAATTCGTTGGACTAAATGAAGTTCTTCGGAAATTTGATAACATGGCAAGTTCTGTATTTTTTTTTTTTTTGAATAAATTGTCATTTACCGTTTTCTTGCTTTTGTAATTTGATATCACAAGATGAGGCGGGCAATCTAATTAAAAAATTGTAGTCTTTTGCTTCAGCCCTACTTTAAACTTTCAGTGCCCTATCTTGAATTCAGCTCTAGCTACGGCCCTGAATTAACGTTGTGTGCCATTAAACTTATTAGAAAACAAATCTCTAACTCTCCGCAAACTAACACCGATGTAATACGTTTTTACCATACAAACTCTTTCTTCATTGGAGTAATTATTCATTTTTACTTTAATTATTGTAAAAATGCTTACGAGTACAAAAGTTTTTTGACAATTTTATTACAACACACTTCTTTCAGTGTTTTGTTTTTCGCCTACTTAATTTGAAATCATTACTGCAAAATCGGTAAATTTCAAATTGGTATTTTAAAGTAAAAATTTCATTTTTGGTCTTATTTTTAGAATCATTTGATGCGCAATAATTTTATCTTTCGATAGGTACCATTACCTTTCTTGTACGTTGAATTGGTGAACACGAATCAGCAACAAAAAGCCACTAAAAAGAGGAAAATAATGAAATTTTGAGGTCTGCGCCAATTTAATAAAATATGAAGTCGATTAAAAAGTATAGTATAGTGATTAATATTTTCTTTTTAACCAACTTCATATTTCATTAAATTGGCGCAGACCTCAAAATTTCATTATTTTCCTCTTTTTAGTGGCTTTTTGAAGGTTTTTTTTTGTTTAAAAGTTTTTTATTTTTTAGTGTCAAAAAGTGACATTTACCTTAAAGGAATCACACGCCGTTACTAACTTTTATTAAAATCAGCCGAACTACTGAACCGATTTTGATGAAATTTCTATGGGACCAATCTGAAAGTATTTCCTTTCAAATAAAAAAAAATTTTCCAAATCTGTTTATAAATAACGAAGTTCTGAGGTAACAAACATAAAAAAAAAATATATATATACAACTGAATTGAGAACCACCTCCTTTTTTTGAAGTCGGTTAAAAATGAACAATACCATGTTAAATCCCTATGTTCACCTTTGAGACCGGACACGGGGTATATTAATAAGCTTATCAATTAAACTCAGAATGTAAAACACTATATTTTAAGCTAGGTCAGGGGTCGGCAACCTGCGACTCGCGAGCCGCATGCGGCTCTTATGATGTCAAGATGCGGCTCTCCAGTTCCATGCACAAATATTAATAATTATATTATTAGTGTATTTGCCATAATATGGCACATACACTATTGGCGTCGGTCGGATGGCGGGACCTAGGGGTCGGACCAAAATTTCTCAACGTTTCATAGCCTCCTGAACAATTTGGCATCATTTTTGAAAATGTTTATATATATATGTATGTATATATTTATATATTTATATATATATATATTTATATATATATGTGTGTACACGATAACTCTCGACAGACTTAATCGATTGAAACGAAATTTGGTACACACATTGGAACCCATCACCGCACGAAGCCTATTTAAAATGGGCCCGATCGGACCATTTTCAGGGTTGTATTTAGGGGCTCCAAAAAGTTTTTGGGCCCAAAAATACCGAAAAATTTGTCAGAATCGTTTCAAAATTGAAATTTAACTCTTTATTAATGATTAAAATGTGCTGCTAAAATTTTAATAAAATCGGCTCGACAGGACCGGACTTACAAATTTTATGAAAACACTAGTTTGTTGATACGGATTTACTTATTGAAGGGTGTATTTAATTTGGTACAGAGGTTGCATTGATAATATTATTGAAATTAAGAAAAAAAATATTATTTTAAGGGATGTATTAAGGGGTTAAATTTTTTATTTTGTCTAAAAACAAACTTAAGTTTACATAATAAAGCCACAAGGCCTGCATTAGCAAATACACTATATTGTCGGCAGGGTTTGGCACTGCGACCCGAGTTTTTTTTATTTTCAAAACTCATATAAAATATTATACTGCAAAAAAAACTTTAAACAGGATAAAAACACCCAACAGAGAACAGTGAGAATAGGTGGAGTTGAGAGTATACGGACAGCTGACATTTTTTAAATGTGGCAACACTGTTCTGTTTGTTTAGTTATAATCCTAATCAAATACCATAATTTTGAAATAAAAATGTTAGTGGCTCTTTAAAAACTGGGAAATTTTGTAAATTGTAACTTTTGGCTCTTCCGTCTCAAAAGGTTGCCGACCCCTAAGCTAGATTCAACAGCCAAACTGAGTTTAAGTCGAATATGTAAAATCAGCCCTTAATATCACCACTAAAAAGTTTTAATACTTATATTTCAGTGTACCAACCATTAACGGAGTTCAGTGGGACCCTGTTAGCAAGCAACCAGGATCGCTAAATTATCTTCATATCGCTACACCACAAGATATTAAAATGGAATCTGCCCAATACATGGGTAACCGCCAATTCTGGGATTCATTACCTTTTGCTGAAAACCAAGTGACTGTCACAGTTAGAGAGGATTTGTAGAAATATACTTTCCTTAATTGTTACTCTAACTAAAAATTTTATATATTTGGCTTTCGAACCTCTTATTATGAAATTTGGTACTTTAGAGTAGAGCGTCATATCATAAAATTAAAAAAAAATCTTTTTTTTCACCCTGAACACTACTCCAAAAAAACAAATGAAGTAAGTTCATTTTGCATCAAAGTTTATCGAATGTTAAATTCTCTTCGCTTTAGTTCTAAAAAATTTCGCAAGATGGAACTTCGACATAACATCGCACCCAAATACAAATAATTATAAGTTTCAATTCTTTGTATTATAAAAAAGATATTAAATATTAAGAAAATAAAAATTGTATAAAATTAAAGCATTTATTTGTTTTAATATTACTAAATATAGCTCGCTAAACGGTTACACCAACATCACCAAGAATATTGGTGAGTCGTTCAAAGTACACTTCTACAGGGCTATACTCCTTATTTGTGTGACTTCGATGAAGCAACTGGAAAGCATTGCAATATTCCAATTCAGAAAATTCAGGACCTTTTTCAATTACTTCGCTAAGGATTTCCTGAAATAAAAATCGACTATGTTATATATGTGTCACAAAGGATTCACATATGAAATCATATAAAAAGCTGTGCTGACATAGAATAATTTTTGAAAAATTCCGTTTTAAGCCAAAAGTACCTAACAACACTATCAATAGCTTCTGCCGAAAATGCCACCTAGAGATAATTAGTTCAAAATAAAGGAAGTTTCGAGTTACAGAAGTTTTGAGGCTTCAAGGAAATGGAACGGACATTTTCTCCGACTTATCGTAGTTGTATGTTGAATCGAGCCAAGTTTATTTAAACGAGTTATAGGCATCTGAGTAATTGTAAAGTTTTTCCGATGGGTAAAATTTTATATGCAAAGTGATCCAAGTTTTAGTGACATATTGGTACTTACATCAGGACTCATATAAAACATTTCGTAAAAATGTCTGGCATGATCCAGCGCCACCTCTCTGCTCATCGTGATGTTGGTTAAAGTCTGTTGAAGCGCGAACACATTACGGCACATGCGTTGAATATCGGCTTCGTCGATACGATCCATAAATTGCGACGAACTTATTAACCGTTTAGCGATCAAGTGACCCAATCCTTCAAATATGTACTGGATAGAAATAAAATAAATCTATGTAATTTTTGTTATCTTTTGAGCGTTTGCGACACTCAGAGGATAAGTAATTCACTAAGCCCCTAACATTTACTTCAGCCATATAAATTCGATTTTTTGAAGTTATACTTCTTTTGGCGCATAATGAAAAAATGATTAGAGTGAATTTTTACGATGCGCGCGCATCGCGTCACGAAAATTTAACAGGATGAAGTTGCAGCATTAATGATTTCCATAGTTACCATATATAAACAAATATAAATAAATTCACTCCAGTCCTTTTATTATTTTATATTTCAATAAATTATTTGCATGCAAATTAAAAATTAGTTCTTAATCACGCCAAAAAAGTATAACTTCTAACGCGCGTACAAAGTACACGCATCCATTTTTTTAACTAGAAAACATTGGAGGCCCAGAAAATAAACTATCCACTAACTATCAGATAACGTGTATCTGTGACACTGAAGTGTTATTTGCTATATGCATGACCTTGAAGTAGCTATAGAATGACTTACAGCGCCCATGGTGGCGAAAAACGAAATATTTTGATGGACTTACAACATTGACAGGTTATATTGTAGTACCTATGCAAAAACATGAAAAACACGAGATAGGGACATTTAAATTGTGCAAAGTTGTAAAAATACATTCAAAAATAACTTTTCTATAATTTTTTACTAGATAATGCATTTTATATTTTCATTTTTAATGAAATAGTTATTTTTTGACAGTTACAGGCCATCAGATTTTTGCTTGAAATAGAAATACAACACTGTTGCAATGGAAAAAAGTCCATCAAAAAATGCAATCATTTACCGCGCTGTGACGCCACTAGGTTCTGCACGTAGCGAATAAAACAGGTTTTCTTACCTTGCATTTACTTGGCTGCAGGCTCATAGTCATGATTTCGTCAATCGCCATCAGTACATGACAAAGTTCTTGAACGCACGGATCTGCCTCTTGTGAATCTCCGTGGCCACCGGAAGTGAACGGCTGCGTTAACAAATAATGGAAACACTGAACCCGTACCTAAAAGATAAAAAAGTATTTACAGATGACAACAAAGATTTCGATTACGTCATTAAATAACTTCCTAATATTTTAATGATAGAACCAAGTCCTGTGTTTGTTTACCTCTAAATGTAACACAAGCAGACATGTATTAGACAGCTCATCAAAATCAAGCGTAAGCCCTGTAAGAGCCTGTAGCATTTGTTCCGAAAGAGTCGCTGAACTGTCGACGCTGTCTGAAGGCAATATTATGGTCGGTTCGTTTCTCAGCTCAGTTATGAACTGCCGCATACAATTGGAAAACCATTCCTGCCAACAATAAAAAAAATTCGACTGATGACCAGTCCTATACTTCCCACCTAGTAAATATTTGCAAAAAATAAACACTCTTTTTTTATTCTTTGAAAAAAAGCATGGCCCTCTTTTTTGTTTAGTGATCTACGATGGCTAGCTTAATATAATTTTAATTTTTTTTAGTAAAATATTTTTTTTCTCGAAAACTGTACATTTTAGAGAAAAAAAATATTTACATTTTTTTCATATTATAACATCTAGAATTCATTTATATTTTTTTTTACCTATGTTAATACGTGACATTGAGAACGTTTTTTTTAATATCTCAGGATCCACTGAACCGATTTGACTCAAAATCTAATCAGATCTAAGTTAAAGGCTGATAAACACAATAGAACAATCGGCATGGCCGTATGTTGTTCCGTTTTTACGATATCGAAGGCGAAAAATTGACCACATATACACACACACGCACACACACATCAGTCAGAAAATGATTTTAAACGATTGCTAGGGTCTCAAAACGTGAAGATCTGTTAAAATCTCGAAATATTTTTTTCGGACTAAATCCATTTCCCTACCATAGTAGAGGTGGGAAGTAAAAAAGTGTGGGACAACCCATTGGTAAAGTAGATCTCTAATACAAACCATGCTTTCCTGTAGTTGTGCCAGGCCTTTCAATAAGTTCATATCTGATATAATTTCTTGTGCATTGATACCACCTTCACCCAAGTTACTGGCGAGTATTTCAGCTTCTTTCAGATTTCTTTGTCTAACGTCAGCCGGGCTTTCCTCTTCCTCGACGGGTTGCTCTTTGCGAGTTGTAGTTCTTCTACGACCGCTTCTTGCGTTTTGCAGCTCACGTTGAGCTTTCAAGTTAAGCCAATTAGGCAGAGATTTAAGAAAACGACTAAAAATAACAACAGTTCTTAGAGAAATAATTCTACTAGCACCATCTAAAACACTCATTCTTCACTTAATAATAATTATTAGGGATTTGACTGATAATTTTTGCCGACATTGTACCCTGAAGATGGCATAAAACACTGTCGAAACGTTGGTATTAATGTAAACATTATCTTATAGAGACGGACTCAATAAAAACTTCTAGAATTTTTAATTAGTTAATGTTGAATGTTTCGTTTGCAATTGAGACTTCTTCAGGAACTTAAACTTTAGATATCCTAATTTCCATTTGGTTTAACAACTATAAACATTCTTTTAATTTTGGTTCAATTTTTCCAATATATTGAATAATAACAGGTGTTTCTAATATTGTAATTGTAATATAAAACCTAATTACAATATTAGAAACACCTGTCATCCAATATATTGGAAAAATTGAGCCAAAATTAAAAGAATGTTTATAGTTGTTAAACCAAATGGATAATAGGATATCTAAATTTGTTGCTGAAGAAATCTCAATTGCAGACGAAACGTTCAACATAAGCTATTTAAAAATTCTAGAAGTTTTTATTGAGTCCTTCTCTCTAAGATAAAGTTTACATATATTTGAAAAATGGACACAAAAAGTGATTTAATAGTTGGTATTAATAATGTAAATATTGAACATCAGTATAGATTTTTTTATCCTTTAAGCCACGAAGAAATCTTCATCACATTATTTTGACTGGATCACTGTAAAATATAGACGCTCGACAACAGAGGTCATTAGCGGACTGGATCACAATCTCTACAAACTCTAAAAATATATGAGCACTGTGGTTGGAATAAAAACAAAAATAAAGATAGCTACTTCTTACCACAATAGTTTTGTTGATGGATGTACATTTCGAAAGCTATGCTTTCATCTTCAGCAAACACTATACATGTACATCAATCAATAAAACTATTGTGGTACGAAGTAACTATCTTTATTTTTGTTTTGTTATTATTTCGAAAGCTATGCTTTCATCTTCAGCAAACACTATACATGTATAGTGTTTGCTGAAGATGAAAGCATAGCTTTCGAAATGTACATCCATCAATAAAACTATTGTGGTAAGAAGTAACTATCTTTATTTTTGTTTCTACAAACTCTAGTCTCTGTAGTTATAATTATTAATTATTAGGGATATTTAAATGTACCTTATATCATCGTCTTTAAGCCAAGCAGCACTGCAAATGCGTCTGTCATCAGTACGCGGTTGAACAATTCTACGGTACTCTGCATGACAATGGTTGCGGTAATTTTGAAGAGTGTCAGCCATCACCCGTGCAAACCGTTCAGCGTGCGTTGGCATTGCGCGTATCAAATCGCGCCATTCGCGCATACAATTCTCTACGGACACGGTGCTTTGCAGCACGGGTTTCTCTAAATATAGTTCCCGTAGCGTGTCCGGTGCTATCACCCGTTTCCAACAGTCGGAACTACGCAATATCGATTCAACACAAGATACTAGCTCACCGCGTCGGTGTACTAAAAATGAATCTTTTACATAGTCGTTAAGGAATTGGTGTAATGTACAGACATTTCTGAAAAACAAATTACTACTATTATACAAAACATCCCTATATTATTAAACGAGCAAATCTTGTAGGTATATATGTATCTATATAAATATTTTCTCGAAAACGGCTCTAACGATTTTGATCAAATTTACCGAAAAAGGGTTTCGGGGGGCAAAAAATCGATCTAGCTAGGTTTCATCCCTGGAAAAATTCGTTTTCTTATCGATTTTATCATTTTAAAAAACAGTTTTTTTAACGTCATAAAACAGTGTCGTATTGTGAGTAGGCTTTGGAAAAAACAAACTATTTTCATTATTTATGTCAAATTACTCTGACAGTCAATCTTTAAGGGCAAAAAATCGATCTAGCTAGGTCTCATCCCTGGAAAAATTCGTTTTCTTGTCGATTTTATCATTTTAAAAAACAGTTTTTTTAACGTTATAAAACAGTGTCGTATGGTGAGTAGGCTTTGGAAAAAACAAACTATTTTCATTATTTATGTCAAATTACTCTGACAGTCAATCTTTAAGGGCAAAAAATCGATCTAGCTAGGTCTCATCCCTGGAAAAATTCGTTTTCTTGTCGATTTTATCATTTTAAAAAACAGTTTTTTTAACGTTATAAAACAGTGTCGTATGGTGAGTAGGCTTTGGAAAAAACAAACTATTTTCATTATTTATGTCAAATTACTCTGACAGTCAATCTTTAACTTATGTTTTGGGGGGCAAAAAATCGATCTAGCTAGGTCTCATCCCTGGAAAAATTCGTTTTCTTGTCGATTTTATCATTTTAAAAAACAGTTTTTTTAACGTTATAAAACAGTGTCGTATGGTGAGTAGGCTTTGGAAAAAACAAACTATTTTCATTATTTATGTCAAATTACTCTGACAGTCAATCTTTAACTTATGTTTTGGGGGGCAAAAAATCGATCTAGCTAGGTCTCATCCCTGGAAAAATTCGTTTTCTTGTCGATTTTATCATTTTAAAAAACAGTTTTTTTAACGTTATAAAACAGTGTCGTATGGTGAGTAGGCTAACTATTTTCATTATTTATGTCAAATTACTCTGACAGTCAATCTTTAACTTATGTTTTGGGGTGCAAAAAATCGATCTAGCTAGGTCTCATCCCTGGAAAAATTCGTTTTCTTATAGATTTTATCATTTTAAAAAACAGTTTTTTTAACGTTATAAAACAGTGTCGTATGGTGAGTAGGCTAACTATTTTCATTATTTATGTCAAATTACTCTGACAGTCAATCTTTAACTTATGTTTTGGGGTGCAAAAAATCGATCTCGCTAGGTCTCATCCCTGGAAAAATTCGTTTTCTTATCGATTTTATCATTTTAAAAAACAGTTTTTTTAACGTTATAAAACAGTGTCGTATGGTGAGTAGGCTTTGGAAAAAACAAACTATTTTCATTATTCATGTCAAATTACTCTGACAGTCAATCTTTAACTTATTAAAATAATCAGTAATTATTTGAAAATATGTAGGTACATAGTTACATACGTTATGTAGTATGACGTATACTGACGTATAATAATATTATCTACTTATAGGTATGTAATTTTTTTTCCTAAAACGACTAATGATTTTGAGGAAATGGGAACTTTAAGTACTATTTTTTTTGAACTCATCCGAGCAAAGCTCGGTCATCCAGATATTATTATATTAATTATAACCATTGAACTATGAACTGTTAATAAAGTGACTACATGTGACTTCGTCATTCCAATATTATGGAGTTTTGATTTGCAGCAAGTTGGATATTATTAACATATTTTTATTATTTATATACAGCGTTTTCAGTTTTACTTTCAACGGTCCAAACTCGCATAAGAAGTTACAATTCAAAAATAAAAAACCTATTTACAGTGTTAACAAAATCATAAAAATACCTTGAAGTACTACTGAAGGTCTGCTCAATTTCCTCGATGAAACGCATCAGAGGTAAAAATATAAATATTATATTATTTGGATTGGGCGTACAGACGAGCACTTTATCTCTCGATCTAACGTTATCACCTTTCAAATAAGTGTTCACCGTCAAAGCGTGAGGCGAACAATCAAATTTGAACATACTTCCTTTTTTCTTGCTACAAAATAAATTGTTACAAATAAAAAAAAATAAAAATTGTCAATTTCGATTCTAACGTCACATAAATCTTAAAATTTTCTACAAGAAAACTTTCCTCGAGAAAGTCAATAATTGCAAGTTAAGATGCGTCGAGTACAAGTTATATCCAGTAACCGAATACCGAGTATTACTAAGTTTTATGTTTGCCGAACCAAGTACTCAGTTCTCGGTTCATAAGTTTGGTACACAAAAACACGTTTATACATGATCGTCGGTGCGGCCCGCTCGAATTCCCGACGGAAATTCCCTATCAGTCGCTTATCTGACTTACAAAAATCATACACGAAACACGTTAAATTGTTTAAAAAATGTTTTTTAGTGGAAAAACCTGAAATTTACTGGTTAGATTGTGTTTAGTACTGTTTAGTGACTGTTTGAAAAATGAGTGGGCGCAAAAGATCACGAATCTCGAGATTTTATAACAAAATTGAAGAAGACAATACTCGTCACTTAAATCGAGTTATTCGGCTGATTTCGAGTACTAAAAAAATTACCGAATATGCCGAATACTGAGTAATAAACGAGTACTCAGCGCATCTCTAATGAGGGCTACCGTATTTTTTTTCATCAGATAGCGCTAGTGAGAAGTGAGGTATGCGTCAAATGCTTACATTTTTTATTCATTAGATGGTGTTAGTAGCAAGCAAAGTATGCCTAAGGTTTAGAGATTAACAGTTTGTGTTTAGTCATTCTTTATTTGTCCATTATTAAGGAATGAATAATAAAAAAAATACAAAATTGCGATTTAGCCGTTAAATGATTGAATGACTAATAATTTACTTGCTTGTGGCGCCTAGGGTGGGTCAAAAAAATCAATTATTTTTTTTTACAAGTGACACGGAAAAATGGGTTGCTAGACACCTTAAAAAAATTCTCACCAAATATGAGCTCTTAATTTTAATAGAAAGATCCTCCGCATCACAGTTTTTTATTTTTTTCTCAGTCCAATAGAAAAAAATTCATACCTCATCATTAATTGATTGTACAGAAAAATGTTTTAAGAGAATTTTGTAGGAAATTTAATGCTCTACAAAAAAGGTATCTTATATTTTTTCCGCAAACCTCACCATTTGAAAGATATTGAAGATTTATAATAGTCATTTACTGTCGAGTTATAAAATTCATAAACAAAAATGAAATTAGTCTTAAATAATCAAACTTAAATCTTCAATATCTTTCAAATGGTGAGGTTTGCGGAAAAAATATAAGATACCTTTTTTGTAATGCATTAAATTTCCTACAAAATTCTCATTAAACATTTTTCTGTACAATCAATTAATGATGAGGTATGAATTTTTTCTATTGGACTGAGAAAAAAATAAAAAACTGTGATGCGGAGGATCTTCCTATTAAAATTAAGAGCTCATATTTGGTGAGAATTTTTTTAAGGTGTCTAGTAACCTATTTTTCCGTGTCACTTGTAAAAAAAAAATAATTGATATTTTTGACCCACCCTAGTGGCGCCATCAGGTAGTGGAAAATATAAACAGTACTGACATTTAAATGACGTAAGTGACGTATATCTTACTAAAGTTACTAAATCTAGTAACTTTATACCTCACTAGCCAGTGGTGCTATCAGGTGATAGAAAAAAGCCTGGTAGCCCTCATTTCAACTATATTTTGAGTTTGAAGTATGGGCAGTAATTTTATTAAGAATCGGGAAATCGTCAAATATAAAAAAAATACCTTTGCGTCTTTTTTCGTGAAAAATATTGAGCGATGTCGCCAGAACCAGTAAAAACCGGTTGCTGCATAGTTTCGGTTGCAGTATTTTGTATATCAAGATAATCGGTCAAAAGCAACTGTAACTGAAAATTTTAGTGATTTTAATAAACTGTATGTTTTAAGCTGGTCTCACATGATGTGTCGGAGGAGCTTCCAGCAATGGACTCATCAAGCATAACACGCCCACACAAGCGATAATGACTGACGTTTTCTTTGTATGTTTTCTACATTTGTTCCGACAATCAACTTGTATATGGGTGAAAAAAGTTATACCTGATAGTCCCATCACTAATTTGATTACATAAATAAATACATCAAATAGTATTTCCTTTTAAACATTACATATTGTAAATAATAGTTTTATACGGTTGAAATGCAATTGAGAAATTTTTCGTTAGAAAGCAGCCAATTATATAATTGTTTCGAAACATATTGGTTCAGGTTAGAATCCTGACTGTGACCACTGGTTGGTAAAATGATTTTTTCCAATATGTTTCGAAACAATTATATAATTGGCTGCTTTCTAACGAAACATTTCTCAATTACATATTGTGTTATCTAAAAATCCTAGAAACAGCTTTTAAAAATAATATGTTCACACTTGTTTAATACTTACAACTGATTGGACTTTGGACCAAAAATCCTGTAAATCATACAGCTGCACATCGATATGATATTTTTCGACGACTCGATTGAACTGTTGTAATAATGCGATGTGAACTTTCGCGACAAAGCGAAATTGTTCAAATACCGTTTCGAACAGATCAAGTATCGCTTGCTGTCCATTTTCAACTGTTTGTCCTTGTACTGTGTTATAGTCTATGGCTTGCTGGGTTGTTCTTTGAATTATTGCTAACAATTCCGTCTGCATTTCAACTTTTATTGTCTAAAATATTAACATCAAAATTACACACACACACATACACTGCAATCTACAAAAAAACAAGAAAAAGGCTTATTATGTACCTCTACCGCATTTGGTATTCTTTCTAAAATAGCCAAGCATTCGACAAGAATAGCAATAAAATTGTCTGGATCTGCTTCCGGATCACCTTTTGTATCTTCCTCGATTTCTTTCGGACACTCTGGAGATTCGAGTCTTAAAACAAAAAAAAATAATGTAACTGCCAAAAATATTCAAAGACAATAGTCAAAATTATTCTAACCCAGTTTGTGCGGTCGAAATGTCGAGTAAATTTCGGCGCGCTTTAGTTTCAGATCGCTGCCGTGCAGATGCTCTATGTTCAGCATCTCGCTGAAATGGGGAAGAAAGTAAAATGGCGTCGCGACCAGATCCTTGTCGTCGCAACTGAACTGCTTCTGTACCGGGACGTATGTACAAATGATGCCGGAGCTCTTCTAATAGCTTTATGTGTAATTGCTGAAAATAAATCAAATATACACTATGTATATAAGTACCCACAGAATATTCTAGCTATTCTACGAACCTTCTTCTAACATTTAATTGTTCATAACATTAAAATTAATAAATCAAAATATCTAAAAAAAATCGGTAACACCTTCAGCAAATCATAAAAAATTCGATAATTTAATCACATTTATAATTCTTTATAAAATCAAATCAATTCGTTATTTTAAAATAGCAGAAATTAGGCAATAATCAAACTAACTCTGTTTTTAGATTCACTAAAAGGTAAAATAACAAACAAGCTAACCTGTTTTTTATTTTCTAATTCAACACTTAATTCGTTGAGACCTTGAACATCGTTCAGTGTACCTCTACCAAGAGACACGACACTGACCAATAGCTTCGTCGCATGTAAATAATGCTTCCGTGCTAAGAATCCAGAAAATCGAGTTGGAACTTCGTTCATTTGTTCACTAAGATAAAAAAAATAAAAACAAAAGCAAGTGAGCAATAGAAGAATAAATAATATTGATCAATAAACAAACAAAATGTAAAAATCATTCTTAATTAATACGCCATAATAAAACTCGGAAAGGTTAAAAGAATATCAAATGTATTAATCTTTATTTTCTTTGCGTCTTTGAGTAACAACGATAATGATATCTTGTTAGAGTATTTTTCAAATCGATGAATCTATAATTTACTTACATCTCTTCCAGTAACTGAAGCATGTATTTATGTTCCACACCTTCAAGCCATAGTTTGTGTAACTCATCTCTCCGACACCCCAGCAGAGTCTTGCATGCATGTAAATTTTCTTTGACGGCATGAATTTTTTCTCGTGCAGTCGTCACTTGACCCGATAATGTTGTAAACAATTGCATCACCTGTGTTAAGTCTTGATCGTGATGAGCCACTAATTCATCCAATTTACGATCGCTCCGTTTGTATTCCGTTTCCAGTTTAGCTTTTTCTCTGTCGCGTTGTTCATTTGTTTCGCTAGCTGATAACGTCCGGATAACGGACATTAATAAACCACTCTGAAAAGTTTAAATACTTATGTTACGTTATCTTAGTCAAAAAAGAAAAAACTATATAAAAGAGTAATTAAAAAAACCCACCGTTTCTTTTGCATGTTTCACTCCCCGTGGGGGTTTTGTAGGTGGTGTTGTAGTCATTATTAAAAGATTTTAATTTTTGAATTCATACACATAATTATTGATGGGAGGAACGCAAAATTCGCTACTGTCAAAAATGACAGAGAGCAAATCTGCCGTTGTCAAGTTGGTGACATATTATGTTGGCAGCCAGAGATAATAAAGAGTTGGCAGCACTAAACAAATTTTTTAAGTTTTTTTCAGTTCGGATGGGTGGTAAAAATACACACGAATTCCTGATAGACCATTGTTGTTTAAATTCAAAATTGCTATGAAAACAATGTAAATAAAAAATATAAATTTTTTGGTTAAAAAAATATTGTGTCAAAAAATTATCATCATAATATTGAGTTTAATAATATTAATTTAGATAAAAAAATGCCTCGAAAAAGAAATGATTTAACGCGGAAAGAAAAGTTGACAGTAGTCAATATTCCGCGGAGGAAATACATTAGTGCTAAAATTAGTCCCCTTCACCCTTCTCTGTAAGTGTGGCGTAGGGTAACTTTGAAATCTTAAATAGGAACCCCTATTTTTGATGTGAAACATCTTTAGGCGCGGGTGTAAAATCGATTGAAGTTAACGTCGTTTAAATGTTACGTCGTTCAGAATGCACGTCGTTACGCGTTCGATACCTTCGCTGGGTGACAGTTTCTCTCGGGGTAGAAATTGGGGTAAATTAGAGTAAATTTACCCAATTTTACCATGATTTACTCTAAATTACCCCTAGTTTACCTTAATTTACCCCAATTTATTCCAATATACCCGAATTTACCCCAATTTATCCGAATTTACCCCAATTTATCCGAATTAACCCTAGTTTACCTTATTTTACCGGAATTTACCCCAAAAACGCCACACCTTCTTTTGACTCCTTTGGGGTTGAATTTCGAAACGCTAATGATCTCAGTTGTCGAGCGTCTATAATTTTGAATATCGAAAAATCCTTTTTTATGGGTATTTTTGTTACAAAAGGACCTACTGTCCAAATTTCAAGTTTATATTTTCAGCGGTTTAACCTGGGTGTTGATGAATCAGTCAATCAGTCAAGACATTTCTAAAAATTTTAATATAAAATAAATCCCAAATATAAAATACAATGTAAGCGATTAAAAACTTAACAATGGACGTCAAATTTCAAATAAAGAAAACTGGTAAAAGTGTCAAACGTCAATTGATTTTCTATTTGTTATTAAAAAACTAAATAAAACCATTTAGGTCGAGAGCTAGGCGTAAATTTATATAGCTCATTTGTGACAGGATGAAATTTTCAGGGAAGGTAGAATCTAGTATGACAAAGAATAAGTGCTAGGGTTGCCTCGTCAAAACCTGGTGCGAAGGCCGGGAGGAGCTCACTTCCGGTGCAAAATACACATATTTCATTAGCTCATAATTATCTTTCGTCATTATATGACAGCATACAATTGACGCCATATTGTAGATCTCGAAGAGCTGTATTGAAATACATAGGGTTGCCTAAGGAAATTTTGGGTAACACATTGAAAACTTATAAATTATATTTGTTTTTTTGACATTTTTAAAGCTGTCAAATAACATTATGTATATATGTATACTTATATATTGTAACCGTTCTGAAATGAATTATCGGCCTTGTGTTTGGCAAACATTCATACGTATGTCTAGTTATTTATAACTTTATGTTTTCAACGCATTTGGTTTCTAACTCATATCCGTATAATTACGCAGGAATTGCCTGAATCTGGTATTGAAAATTTTCCCAAGAATTTATGTATTTTAGGGTAGCAATTTCTTATTTTTATTTTTCAACGTAATTCAACGTGCACCTCTTATATAAATTAGTATAAATTACTTACTTGAAGGTCGTAGTAACCTGTAATAAAAGTTTTAAAAAAGGTAGTTTGGAGTTTGTTTCGAAAAGAGAAAAAAGGTTGATTTTTGTTTGTGATTTTAAATTTGGTTTGACACTAAAAACTAATTGAAGCATTTGACTTTACTGAACCTCGATTAATATTTTTTCTTGAAATTCAACTTAATCAGACGCAGGTATAAAGTTAACTAAGCGAATATAAAACCAAAATAACTATAATGAAAAAATGGAAAATAATAATAATTTACTATAATAAAAGAAAAAACCGATTGATTTGTGAGTCAGAATTGTCAATCTTTATTATGGCAACTTTTCAGCAACTATTTTGTTGCCTTCTTCAAGCCTAAAATTACATTATTAGAATTATGTAATTTTAGGTCTGTAGAAGGCAAACATTGCCAATGATTGACAATAATTTCTGATTCACAAATCAACCGGTTTTTTAATTTTATTATATTACATACGTGAGTGATCGACATGAGTTTCAATATAGTTTACTATACATTAAACTATTCAAAATGTTCCGAACAAAGGCAATAACATTTTATGAATTATTATTAAATTACTTATTCTAAGCATCTATTAAAATATTTTTTTTTTTTTTACAATAATATTATGTAAACATTTTTAAACAAAACGTAGTTTAAGGTAGTTGCTTTGAAAAAAAGTCAAGAAAATCATGAAATAAAAATTATATATATTTTTTTTAATAAAGGTATCTCTTTATGCTAGTTAAATTAGAAAATAATGCGAGATATTTTTTGTTGAAAATTGAATTTTTAACATTTTTAATATAAGTAAGGTGCTAAAAAATATCACATTAATAATTTTTCAATAATTAATAATTTTTCAATAAGAAAAAAAACAATACATAATAATCTATCTGTTTTTTTAATAAAAAAAAAAAAAAAAGGAACCCCTATTTTTGATGTGAAACATCTTTAGGCGCGGGTGTAAAATCGATTGAAGTTAACGTCGTTTAAATGTTACGTCGTTCAGAATGCACGTCGTTACGCGTTCGATACCTTCGCTGGGTGACAGTTTCTCTCGGGGTAGAAATTGGGGTAAATTAGAGTAAATTTACCCAATTTTACCATGATTTACTCTAAATTACCCCTAGTTTACCTTAATTTACCCCAATTTATTCCAATATACCCGAATTTACCCCAATTTATCCGAATTTACCCCAATTTATCCGAATTAACCCTAGTTTACCTTATTTTACCGGAATTTACCCCAAAAACGCCACACCTTCTTTTGACTCCTTTGGGGTTGAATTTCGAAACGCTAATGATCTCAGTTGTCGAGCGTCTATAATTTTGAATATCGAAAAATCCTTTTTTATGGGTATTTTTGTTACAAAAGGACCTACTGTCCAAATTTCAAGTTTATATTTTCAGCGGTTTAACCTGGGTGTTGATGAATCAGTCAATCAGTCAAGACATTTCTAAAAATTTTAATATAAAATAAATCCCAAATATAAAATACAATTTATATTAGAAATCGTGTCCATCGTGATTATAATAAAATTAAGAAAAATCGCAGGATAGTGGACAAATTTTTATGTACTTGAAAAAGTCTAAATATATAGACAAAACGTCGTACATTTAATTAAATAAATTCAATATTTTTTCCACTATCCTGCGATTTTTCTTAATTTTATTAATAAAATACAATGTAAGCGTTTAAAAACTTAACAATGGACGTCAAATTTCAAATTAAGAAAACAAAGTGTCAAACGTCAAATGAATTTTCTATTTGTTATTAAAAAACTAAATAAAACCATTTACTTAAAAATGATAACATGAAAATATGAATTGGTACTAGGCCGAAATAACCGGAGCTGTTGGTGCCCTTAAAAAAATGACGCAGTTGGTGGCCGTTAGAAAGTACACGCAATAATAAAACAATAACATAAATAATTTATTTACAAAGTAGTGAATATATGTAATAATTTTTATCACAAAATGTTAAACAATGAATAATATTAACGTCAAAAAATATTTTTTTTCAAGAAAACCATTCCGCGTCCACACAATCTACACATACAATGTGGTAATAAATTGTGTTATTGAAGAAATTTAAATATTTATATAATCGCCATCTGCTTGATCATCTTGCGTAGATGAATCAATTGAGACTTCCTCATAATCTTTTTCCAGCATGGCTAAGTCTTCGCGCGCTTCGCCAAACTCGCCCTCTTCCATGCCTTCGCCAACGTACCAATGAACAAACGCGCGTTTCGCATACATCAAGTCGAATTTGTGGTTCAGTTTACTCCATGCCGCTGCTATAGCAGTTGTGTTCGACAACATGCAAACCGCACGCTGTACTCGAGCGAGTTCGCATCCCTCGACTACCGATGGCGGCCGATAGTTGATTCCGACCTGTAAGATAATCGTTAAATTAAATATCTATTTCATAATATAATATTCTGTGTCTATACCTAATAACTTGAGTAGGTACTTTAGTATTTTACCTTGAATCCAGTTGGACACCAGTCAACAAACCGGACGTTACTTTTCGCCTTCATAAGAGCAATCGACGCATTAACATCCTTGGGAACAACATCTCCACGATACAACAAACAACACGCCATGTACTTTCCTTGGCGCGGATCGCACTTGACCATCTGATTGGTAGGTTCAAACAGTTCAGCCGTGATCTCGCTCACAGACATTCCCTCATGGTACGCCTTATCGGCACTGACAACAGGCGCATACGACGCCAATGGAAAATGGATACGCGGATACGGAACAAGGTTCGTTTGGAATTCGGTCAAGTCAACGTTCAGTGCGCCATCGAAACGCAACGACGCAGTAATCGACGATACAACTTGACTAATTAACCGATTCAGATTCTGATAGTCGGGTCGCTCAATACCAAGCTTTCTGCGGCAAATGTCATATATAGCTTCGTTGTCGACCATAAAGGCGCAGTCTGAATGATTAATCGTAGTGTGAGTTGTCAGGATTGCATTGTATGGTTCCACAACTGCCGTACAAATCTGTTCAAAAAGAAAAATCTGTAAATCGATTGACCCTGCAGGCCATCCCTGGAACTTCCTGCTATTTTCAAGCGCTTTGAGTTCGAAGCACTTGATAATATACCCAACAGTAGATTTTTGAGCTCTTCTAGCTCAAAATTAATTTTTGAAAAGCTATAACTTTTGAACGCGTTGTTCGATTTTGATCTTTAAAACGGCATTCGACGCAGTTTTTTAAGCTCTAAAAATATTGTAAGAGGTACAAAATCAATTGGTTGAGAAATCTCGAAGTTATTTTGAATAAACACTTTTTTCGAAATCTGTTGACTACGATATCTCTCGAACGGATCAACCGATTTTGATCCGCTTAGAGGCACTGGACGCAGTTTTCAGAGGAGAAGAGCTGATTAGATTATGAAATCAATCGGTACAATATTCTAGAAGTTATTTTGAAAAAACATCGTTTTAACAACTTTTTTTTCGGTTTTTTTGGAATTTCTCAAAATCTATTGGACCGAATCGGTTCAAATTTTCAGGAAATCTAAGTTCAGTGGAACCCTTTCGAGTGCCGCAAATCAAGATTCGATCGGTCAAGCCATTCAAAAGTTATGAGAGTTTTACATACACACACACACACACATATAGAGAGAGAGACATACTGACATCATCGTAAAAATAGCCAGAATAGCTTCCTAGGATCACAAAATGTCGAGATCTGATGGAAACTCAATTTTCGAAAATCGGGGTGTAATCAAAACTTCCCTATTTTTGAAAATTTTCAATTTTCTTAGCGGGAAGTTAATAATATATAAGCTTGTAAACTCGTAACATTTTTGGAGCAGAACTGCGATAATTCCAATGCATTATCGAACTCAAACTGGTCAAACAGTCTGCACTCTGAGAGAATAAATGGAATAACTTTGGATTGGGATTTTCAGAGGCGCTACAAAGAAATATTATGATGTATTCCATATTTAGTCTAGCTATAGTCAGCTATTAAGGGGATAAAAAACAATTGGGCAACTAAATTTACCTGAGGCGCCGGATAAACCACAAATTCAAGTTTACTTTTCTTTCCAAAGTCCTGTGAAAGTTTTTGCATTAAAAGCGACGAAAAACCAGAACCAGTACCGCCGCCAAACGAGTGAAACACAAAGAAACCCTGTAGGCCTTCACACTGCTCTGAAAGCTTGTGTATTCGGTCCATCACAAGACTGATCATTTCCTTTCCAATACTGTAATGGCCCCGGGCGTAGTTATTGGCAGCGTCTTCCTTACCAGTTATCATCTGTTCTGGATGATAGAGCTGTTTGTATTTGCCCGATCGAATCTCATCTGCAATAAAAAAATAATGCTAGATAGATAGATAGATAGTAAATTATAACTCGACAACTAAGGCCCAAAATGATATACAGGGTGTTTCATAATATATGCGCAGGACTTCAGGATGTGATAGATCGTCCAAAAATATAAAAAAAAGTTTCTATTAACTTACCCTCTAAAATGCACCATTTTAAAGATACAGGATGTTGAAATTGAAAAAAAATTTCGTTTTTTGCGAATATCTTCGGAACCGTTTACCGTACAGAAAACAGCTTTTGTAATCATTTTCTACTCATAATAAGCTATGTTTTGTGCGGAATTTTTTTTTTGTAATTATGAAGCTAACGTTTGGTTTTGTTACTTATTCTAACGCTTAAATAAATTTTGTTTAATTAGTAAGAAAAAAATTTTATTTAAAAAAATTGACCATGTGTTTCAACATAAAAGTTGATTTTTCTCGAAAACGATCGACTTTAGAGCTTATGACCAAGAGTACCTTTTTTGTGTAGAAAACATTGGCGGTTCAAATGGGCGTCTCAAAACCGTGTTGGGGAGAAAAACACCCACTACCCCTTCAAAACCTTCACCAATTATGATTAAAAAAAAAAATTCCGCATAAAACATAGCTTATTATGAGTAGACAATGCTTACAAAAGCTGGTTTCCGTACGATAAACGGTTCCGAAGATATTCGCAAAAAACGAAATTTTTTTTTCAATTTCAACACCCTGTATCTCTAAAATGGTGCATTTTAGAGGGTAAGTTAATAGAAACTTTTTTTCATATTTTTGGACGAGCTATATCACATCCGGAAGTCCTGCGCATATATTATGAAACACCCTATATTTTAAAAATAAAAATACAAGAATACGTTATGTTAATGTCTTTTAAAGTTTCCGATCTTTCCTTTGTATCGAAAGCGAAAGAAGGATAGTTGTTAATGGTATTCTCCTCACTTTTACACATTCTAACTGCGTATTCTGTATGATATCAACAAAAAGTTACGCTAAAAAGACGGAAATACACGAAGCAGCTATCTCTGTCGGTGCGCCTCAATGGTCGCTGCGCGCTTTCCAGTATTATAGATCAGTGGTTCCACTGTTATTTTCGTGGTTACAACCGTCGTTTTTAAGTGATGCGCAGATGAACAGAGTTACAAATATTATTTACATGAGGACAATTTTAATTTTATAAATAAAAAAAGCATTGTTTGAAAGTACCGATCACTGTGGGCTCCAGGTCAACCATTATAGCGCGTGGCACCATTTTCCCATTTTCAACACCGGAAAAGAAGGTTTCATAACAATTATCAGATGTGTTACTTTTTCCTTCCTCCAATCTGCCATCAGGATTTATGCCATGTTCCAAACAATAAAGTTCCCAAGTGGAATTTCCAATTTGACATCCAGCTTGTCCTATATGGACGGATATACATTCCCTCTGAAGAAAAAAAGTAACAAAAAGAGAGCTTATCTTTTTAGACGTTTTTATTATGGCAAATGTTTTGAACGAAAATTCACTTTTTACATCAAGGTAATGAAATTGATATTTTTATTATATTGTCATTTTACACTTACCATCTTGATAATTTTGTCGAAAATTCTATAAACTAGTGAAAAACGAATAAAAAATAGGAATTTTGAAAAAAAATAGCCCAAAATATACACTTACTAAAATTTTGATTTAAATAATAGTGTTTATTTATCTCCCATGGTTACATGCAACTAATTTGTTTTCCTGAAAATCTAATATTTTCTTTTGTTAGAAAAATAGTCAAAATGTCTATGAAATTTGATCTTTAATACTAAACAATTTGATTGTTCCATTTGGTCTGTATTTTGCAACTGTTTAAATTTATATAATTTATTTTTTATTTTCTCGTGATTTAAAAATTTAAATTATCGGCATATTTTCTCATTGACTTTTATGTTAACTATAGACCATTGAATGTGTAGACAAGTGAAGCATGCATTTGCAGTTTAGACAAAAAAAAATATAGCTATTACTAATAACGTTTTCAAAGTTCTTCTCAAACTTGGGAGGCGCAGTGGTCACAAGTCATAAGGATGAAAATACAAATTATAGACTGGCGCATTATAAAACTACGCATAGTAACACTTCCCATGTTCATTAATGAATACGAGAGAGACGACATTATTTCTCTCTCAATAGAATACCGTTTTTAACTATTTTTCAGAATAGTAGTTCGGCGCTCCTCGTCACAAAAATGCATTTACATGATTTTTTCTATATGTCCATTGCCGAGAAAGGATGAACTGGGATTGACTAAGACTCCCCCCCCCAAGCGTTCAGCCCTTCGCAACTCAAGAATTGAGATTTATGTGAGCGCAACACTACTCACTAGCATATTTAAGGTAGTTGTCTTGTGATAATAACATCCAAAAGTTTCGTTCATAATACGTTGTAAAACAATAAATAAGTATAGTGTTAAATGTAAAAAAAATTTGTTAGAGATTGTACCTAAACTGTTGTTCACATAGTTACACATATTTCACTCAGTTTGTTCGCTTGGATTATATAAAAATGTCAATCTTTTCTCATAAATTGTTGAACTTTGCGTTATTATATCTCAACAATAAAAAGGTCAATAATATTTGGATTTTCTTTTTTAAACTCAGAATAAAAACATCAATGAACAGTTAGTTTTTTGAAAATTTCTGACTGTTACTTTTTTTTTTAATTAAAAAACTTGTCAAAAACACAACCTTTCCTATGCTCTCCGTGTTAATTATCCGAACTTAAATTAAGTTTATCTCGAGTTAGAGATGGTCAATCAACTTCAAATTTTAATGGTATTTGTAATATAGTATCCTTAATGAGTATACGACAACTACCTTAATCTTTACAATGTAAGTTTTCATTTATACCTATAAAAATGTTTTCGTGTAAATTTATATTTAGGTAAAATAGAAAAATGCAAAAAAATTCAACAATATTTATAGGTGTTTATTTATTTAGAGATGATTAATACTTAAAAAAATACATGGAAACAATTATTAATGCTCGAATAAATCTTACACAGATCTGACAAAGTTGAGATTATTTGGTTATCAATGGAAAATAAATAAGTAAATGGCAAACATTATTCAGATATCTGACAAGCTTTTATTTGATTTTGAAGACGATCAATTTCTGATCCAAGGGTATCGACGTTTTCCTGAAAATGAAAAAAAACTGTTAAAAAATAGATATACAGACATAGAGAGCATAAAGAACTTGACTGCATACTGCATTGAAAAGTTGTCGACAAGAGCGAGAGAGATGGGGCGTGTGACGGCCAGTTTGTTTCTCTTTTCTACATAGTGCCGCTATATAGAAGCTGGCCGTTACACGTTCTAACTTTCTTCCAATGGCCAGTGGCCATTTTTAATACATTGTTAAGATATGGATTGCACTGTCCAGTTCTCTATGTCTGTGGCACGCTACACTATAGACCTTTTCACGAAGTTAGGCGCAAGCGCAGTCGCCATGGTCATGATCGCGGCTTTCAAAAGTTTCGTACACTTTTTGACGCAATGACTAGGTTAGAAACGTTTTTCAATGTTAATTTAAATGAAAATGTTACTGACGGTGCTAAATTAGTGCACAAAATAGTGGTTCTACTTGTGCTAAATTGGGATGGTGGTTGAAGTGCCATAGCCGGAAAACTGATGGAAGTAAACGAAAATTGGTTGAAAGGTTAGAATCCTACCTGTCATAAATTGTTTATCGTAAAAAGTTTATCTTCAAAAGTACTCACATATTTTTCTAGGGTCTTGTACCAATTCTTTAAATAATATTTCTTATTTAATTACTATTTACTTTTTTCAAAATCAATCACTTGCCATATGTCAATATGACAAGTCTCTGAAAAACATGGCGAAATAAAAAACTCTCAAAAAATTTGTTTTATAATGGGTAAGTTCGGTTTTACGCTCAGATTGATCGGAGTGCTCTAATACGTTCGAATTTAACATTTATATGCTCTGAAAGATCTCTATCCTGCGTTCGGTTTTAAGATCTGGAGCAGATCGAGCGCGCTCGATTTGCTCCGAGGAAAGCGAGCAAGCAAGCAGATTTAATTAACTTCAGAGCATTAATTTTAAAAATGAGCGGAAACCCTTGTTGTGAGAATGGATAAATTTCGAAGTTTATTTATATGAGGTAATTTTTCAATAGGTAAAAATACACGAATAATATTTATTCAAAGAATAGTAATAACAAATAAGTCTATATCGCACAGAATGATTAAATAAAATATTTATTATATCTATGGGTCGAAAAAATCAACAACCGGTAGTGCTATTAATTTTAAAATAAAGGAATAAAAACGAAAAAAATTGTGAATCATGATTTATTATTATAACAATGTTGAATTAAATTAAAATGAGGAGCAACAAAGAATGTATTTCGGCTTTAGTAATAAGAATTTAACTTGCTGGGGCCATTTTATTCTGACGTTTGGAAAAATCTGCTAGATTACGTTCGGAATTGTTTAGATGGCTCGATTTGCTCGCTTGTCACGTGACCAAAAATCTGTTCGCTCGGCTCGATCAATCGAGCGTAAAACCGAACTTACCCAATCTAATAATTGTAATGCAGATTCTAACCCTCAAAAGAAAAAAAATGTGGGACGACCCGAAGTACATAATTATCTAGTAAACACAAGAGCTAGGTGTCCCTGCGTTAGTTCCTAAACTACGGTGTCACCCTCAGTTCACTTCGCAATAATAGATAATAATATTTACCTGAAGAGTCATATTTTTTAATAATGTATCTTCAAGAATCGCTTGTAGTTTTTGATTGATATCGAGAGATAATTCTAATGTTAATGACTCGTCAGACACCTTGGATCCATACAGCGTTGACATTACACCTTTGTATTTTGTTACCTTCGCCTGATAAAAGAAAAACGATTATTACTAAACACAAAAACGCTACATAACAGTGAGGGACGACGGACACATAGATTTTCAATTTCTACATGAATAATTATTAATATACTCACCAAAAAACGGCACCCTTACGGTAAGAAATAAAAAAACAAGCATAAATATCAATTTAAAATTTCAATACAAAAAAGTCATGGGCGCTTATTAGTAAAACGTTTTTTTTTCAATAAAAAAATGACTCTTGCTTTGACAAAAAAAAAAACAATGACGATTATTGTAATAATACCGATACCTTATTTTGATCCATTTGATCGGAAGACAGAGTGCCCGCCTGTTCTCGCACGAGGTAACTCTGTAACAGACGCTTCTTCTGCTGCAGTTCTGTGACAAGTGTACGTACATGTTCTTCTAAAAAGTCGAGCTTCTCTGACTTGCGCGCATTGGCTTTTTGAAGCCGTATCACGTGTTTAAGTAGCGTTTGTTTATCTATACTGGCTTCTGTTTGTATTGTCTGCTAAACAAAAATTTATATTATAGCCCAATAATAAGTATTTTTCAATCATTATGAATATGTTTATTTGTTTAAAAATACTGGTGAAAATACTGAAAAAACAATTTTTTTTAAATGTCTAAAAATTACTGCTATTTTTTATAACAACGACGCATATAATGGTGTTAGTTTGTAAACACATTGGCTTTTTAAAAAAATATTTTAGGGTTCTAATATTCTAAAAATAGTTTTAATGTTCAGACCAAGCCTGAATCGAAAAGATGGTGATTAGGGAATGCAATCTCGAGCCGAGATTGGCAATTCGAGATCTCGCGAGATCAGTCTGGGTTTGAGATTGGCAATTCGAGATCTCGCGAGATCAGTCTGGGTTCGAGATTGGCAATTCGAGATCTCGCGAGATTGACTCGCGAGATCTCGACAATATCGAGATTTTGCCTACTTTTAAAAAGAACGTATTATTTTGTATCTAAAACTTAATCAAAACTACTTACTTGGGACAGTGTGACTGTGTGCGTGTATGATTTATTGCATAGTGCACTGTGCAGATGATTACTATTCATTACTTTCCTTAAATAACGTTGATTTTTTTGTTCCAAGATTCAATTAATGTTTTGTTTTATTTTCAAAATATAACAGCAATACCCCAACTCACACAGCACACTATATGTCAATTAATTATTTTGGAAATAACTTGTTATGAAGCATAGTGTAAGTTACTAATAGTAACGTTTACGAACATTTGGTTTGAATTGTTCTTAGACATATTCCATATTTACTTAGCTTTGTAATTTGTTAGGCATCAAATGCTTGTTATAAGTTAAATAACTGTCCATTTTACTCAAGAAAACAATAATTAAAACAATATTTGCAGAGAAACAAACAGAATCAATTAGCGCGACTGTCAAAAACTATTACGTATAAGTTATAAGTTCTTTTTTCAAGCGCGTTTGTTCTTGAAATCTCGTTCAAGATCTCGACTATGTCGGGTCGAGATCTCGAATGAGATTTCAAAAACGAGATTGCCTGCCCACGAGATTAAATCTCGAAAAATGGCGCGAGATCGAGATTGCATTCCCTAATGGTGATATTATTCAGCAATAAAGATTGTTTAAAAAAACTTTTCGAAATAGGTTTTTAGGTATACCTCTTGGCATTTCTCATCTGAATCGGGTACTGGTGAAGGTACATTATTAGTCAAACCAGCCATGTTTAGAGATGAATTGGAGCTACTTCGGCTTTGACTTTCTGCGTTTTCATACTGTTCCAATTTTTTGTGGTTTTGTTGTAATTCTTTTGTCATTTCCTGAAGAACAATAACATTAAAAAGCAATGTAAAAATAATAAAAACAAAAAAATGTTCTGTAAAAACGCCATACTTTCAAAGACGCCTCAAGTTTCCGTTTGATGACCAGGTTTTCTCCTTTTTGAAATTCGAGTTGCTGGCTGAGATTTTCAATTGTTGCAGTGCGTTCGGCTAAATGTCTAGTCAGAATTTTATTTTCATCGGCTCTGGCCTTTTTCTCCTCATCCAATTGTTGAGTTACAACGCCAAGTCGCATTTCCAACTCTTTAATTGTACGTTTAGAAGTCACTTGTTCACATGATAATTGCTGAACCTTAAAAATATAAATTTTATATTATTACTAGCGGACCCGTCCCGGCTTCGCTCGGGTGGTATGAAATTATGATTTAATAGCGGTCACCCATTACTCCGCTCACGTATATTTAGTATAGCTGATCCGGCAAACGTTGTTAATAATTTCTAGGAATAATTACATTACTCACTCGCTTCGCTCGTTCGTTTGAATTTTATTAATACACTACTCACTCGCTTCGCTCGTTCGCTTGAATATTATAAATACACTACTCACTCGCTTCGCTCGTTCGCCATATATGTATTTTTTAAAGCTTAATATAAAAATCGCGATTAAAAATCAGGGGTTGATCGTATAAGGGTGAAAATTTAGAGTTGTATGTATTTTTCAATGCTGAATCATGAAAAAATTAAAACAAAAAATTTTGTCCAAAAAATAAAAAAAAAAAATTTGGGGTGGACCACCCTTAACATTTAGGGGGATGAAAAATAGATGTTGTCCGATTCTCCATCCTACCCGATAAGCACACAAAATTTCATCAAAATCGGTCCAGCCGTTTCAGAGGAGTTCAATAACGTACACCGCGACACGAGAATTTTATATATAAGATAAAATAAACCTATGAAAATTAATTTCAAATACAGTAAGCTCATTTAAAAATGGATAAAATATGAAATTATGAACGCTATTTTTGTTTTAACGTTTTTTTTTTTCAAATTATATCTACACATATTTTATTTTGAATTTCTCAGTACCTATTTTCTATACTTCAATACACTACCTACCTTTGTTTCCACAGCGGAAAATTCCGATTGCAACCTCACATTCTTATCAGTCAACATTTGCGTGAAATGCAACATCTCTGCTTCGCGAACACGACACCCTTCCATGTCGGCTTGTAACTCTGCATTACGTTGCTTGAACTGATTCACTTGTTCTTGGGTACTTAGTAATTGTTTCTGTTCACTAAAAACAAAAGTATAATTATTAACTAAATGAATGAATAATGACTGCAAACAGTATATGAAGACACCTGCTGTAAGAACAATGACGTAACAGAATGCTGCAATCAGGAAAAATTCATTAATTCAAACCTATGTCACCGTAGGGATTCTAACCCTAAATTTTCCATACTCACACAGTGACACATTTTCAAGCGATCGACTTTCTCCCTTTAAAGTATTCTGTCACTGAAAAACCACTACATGCGAGAGTCAATATTCCAACACCACTGCTAGACTACAACCGACTCAACATGTAAACATGTAAAGTAAAGTCTTGGTGTTATTAAAAATGGATACTTCATCTTTGTATTCACCTGTTGTGTTTACTTTACATGTTGAGTTGTCTGTAGTCTAGCAGTGGTGTTGGAATATTGACTCTCGCATGTAGTGGTTTTTCAGTGACAGAATGCTTTAAAGGGAGAAAGTCGATCTTTTGAAAATGTGTCACTGTGTGAGAAATGTCAACTCAGTCCGCCGCGATAGTGGAAAGTTTAGGGTTAGAATCCCTATGGTGACATAGGTTTGAATTAATGAATTTTTCCTGATTACAGCATTGTGTTACGTCATTGTTCTTACAACAGGTGTCTTCATATACTGTTTGCAGTCATTATGCATTCATTTAATTATGTATTTGGTCACGACTTACGTGTTAAATTTGTATTTATAATTATTAACGTTTCACTTTTTCAGAAAGTAACCCCACTTTTTTTATCATTTAGCATAGTCTCCGTTTTTTTATTAACGCGATTCAACATGACCGACATCTTTATAGCGCGATTTAAGCTAACCAGAGGTAACCTCACTTTTTCTATTAACGCAATATAACTTATGGATAACTTATGGCGTCTGTTGTCGACCGTCTATAATCTATACTAATATATAAAGCTGAAGAGTTTGTGTGTATTATAAACAGCCGACGTGTACAGGGTATGGTGCGCGACAGCTGACGCATGCAAGTATGTATGTTTGCCTACTTTAAGGAGTAAACTCCAGTCGTGCGTAGAGCTGACACACACACTTTTTTTCAACAAAATCAAATATTTTCTGTTAACACGACTTAACATAAGTTCATAAATCATAACCTCATTGTTTTTTTAATGCAATTTAAGGTAATCCCACTTTTTTATTGAAACAATTCAACAGGGTACCTATTGTGTATCTCGTTTCTAGTGATATCACTAAAGTGAACCAATTCACTTTAGTGATATCACTAGAAACGAGATACACAATAGGTACCCTGAAGTCATAACTCATTTTTCCACTAATGTAATTTCCTCCATTTCGCGGCGTTCTGAAAACACAACTATCTTTTTCTTATTTATACATATTTCGTTGTTTTACAAGTTTTTTTTAATGGAACAAGGCCTGCACAAAAATCAAGTGGCTATCATACCTACTAAATTACCTACATGAAAAATAACTTACTTAGCAAGTTGAAGTTTAAGCTGTTCAACCTGTGCACTGCACGAATGCAAATCAGCTGCATCTTGAGTTTTTTTGTCAGCATATTCCCTTAGTTCGCTTAACTTTTGTTCATACTCAAACCTTTCTTTTTCTAATTTTTGTATCTGAAAAAAGAACCAAACTCATTTATCAGACAATAATAACAGTTAACTAAGCTCGTTTGTTAGCGATCGCGCCATATGTTTCGACGCGAGAGGCGCTGCGATCGTGTTTGTCCGGTCCTGTCAGGCCGATTTCATTAAAATTTTAGCAGCACAATTTGATCTTTACTAAAAGGTTAAATTTCAATTTTGAAACAATTCTGAAAATTTTTTCGGTATTTTTGGGCCCAAAAACTTTTTTCAACCCCTTAAAATAATCCGATTGGGCCCATTTTAAATAGGTTCCATGCGGTGATGGATTCCAACGTGTCTACCAAATTTCGTTCAAATTAATTAAGTCTTTCGAGAGTTATGCCGCGAACACACACACACATATACAGGGTGGACCAAGTTATAGTAGCAATAATTCACCATTCGATGGTCCATCGAAAAATAAGTAGGACATGTATAATTTTATTTTTTTCCAAAACGCTTCCTAAGGGAGATACAGCCCTTCAAAGTCCAGTTTTAAAAATCAATACTGATAAGTGTCATAAATTATCTCAAAACCAAGTATCGCCTACTTTGTTGGTTGTTTTCATAAGCTATTTATTTGTTGTTTTTAATTTAATTAATGAATTATTTATTTAAATTCGTCAAACAGTAAAAAGTTTACAATTGTTGTACAAGATTCCAGACCTATTATTGTCATAGGTGGCTATTTTAGAAGTGTTCTAAACTTTCAACTCTAATTATCTCGTAAACGAAGCCTCAAATCGAAATTTTGCAAGAGTGACTCTTTTTTTCTAAATTGAACAGGGAATTCGAAAAAAATGTTATTCTTTAAAAATATTCAGTGGCGCAGAAAATAGGGCGGGAAAAGTGAAACAACCCCCCTGTATCTACGCCACTTGACAATTTTGACAAAAGTTACTTACGTCAAGTAATGAGTATCTATTGCATAAATATTTGTACCAAATTTGGTCAAAAACGCATTAATGACCTGAGAGTTAGGACAAAAAAAAAGAATTTTAAAACTGAACTTTGAAGGGGTGTATCTCCCTTAGGAAGCGTTTTGGAAAAAAATAAAATTATGCATGTCGACTTGTTTTTCGATGGACCATCGAATGGTGAATTATTGCTACTATAACCTGGTCCACCCTGTATATATAAATATTTCCAAAAATGGTGCCAAATTGTTCAGGAGGCTATGAAACGTCGAGAAATTTTGGTCCGACCCCTAGGTCCCGCCATCCGACCGACGCCAATAGTGTATGTGCCATATGGCAAATACACTAAAAAGTTCATAGCGCCCTCTTTAATTGACGTAAGAGGCACCATTACGGCATACAAGCAAACTAGCAAGCTCGGTCACCTTTAGTTTTAACACACACAGTTAGGTCCAGATTTGTAATTTCAAAATATTCTGAAGCACAATATGCACAATTTGTCACCAAATTTGCAATTTTGCACTTTTAATTACATAATTGCTTGTTTTAACTGGAAAAAATTTTGTAATCCTTTAAAAAAATTTTCGTAAAATCAATAATATTCTTTTTTTTCTTTTGTAAATTTAATCCAGGACCATACAGTGTTTTCTAAACACTTTTTAACACTGACCAATAATTACTAATTATAATAATTATTAATTAATTCAACAATGAATTTTTTAATCTACAAGGCATCCTAGTGAATAGTATTTCTTAACATATCAGTCAGCATATTATGCCATCATGATTGTTAAACGTCAAACAAACATGATGGCATAATATGCTGACTGACATGTTAAGAAATACTATTCACTAGGATGCCTTATGGATTAAAAAATTCATTGTTGAATTAATTAATAATTATTATATTGTTGTCCACAATAACCTAACTCATATATTGTTATTAATTACTAATTAGCTCATAAAAAGAATAGGATTAGAAATATGGAAAGAAAATAGAAAAATGAATAAATCTCACTTTTACTGATAATGAATTATTTTCTTGAATGGTAGCTTGGTGTTTATCGTGTAAATAGTCGAGTTCCGCTTTAAACTGTTTCAGCTGTTGCTCCCTGTCATCTCGTTCATGTCTTACCAAAATCAATGTCGCTGATTGCTCTTTTAGTTGTTGATCTATTGTTATAAACAAATGATATTACTCACATTCCCAAAAAAAAAAAAAATACCACCATATTTCATACTTACCTAAAACGTGCGCTCTATTTTCTTGAGATTCTCTAAACGCTCTAATTTCGTTTTGAGCATCATGTTTAGCTGTTTGTACTTGATTTGTAGCTTCCTGTAAACGGCTGCTCAAATTTTCCACTTGCAAAATGCACTCCTGAAAAACGAAAACTTATTTTTAAAAGTATACTCAAACGTCAAAACTCGTTCTTTTTTAAATTATTAGACGATAATCGCGTAAAATAGAGGTGCATCGAGGACTAATTTTTCAAAAAACCGAGTCAAACTTAAAAGCGGGCTACCAGGTACCCAGCCATTACGCAGCTTTGTAATTTGATACTGAGTAGTATTGCTACCAGTCTGTAGATGGCACCGCTTACAGCAATCTTGTCTCCTTGTGAGGAAGGGTACGTCATATAATACTCGAATAACGCTGACCGTTAGTAAACTTGTATTTATTAAATAACATAATAATTACAATCATAGAAATATAGAAATTCTGGAACATAAACTGATGCACTGCTAGCGAGTAAAGACAGACATAGTTAATAGGGTCACCTGTCTTTGTCGTACAGTCTATTAAGACACTATATCTGTCTTTATCCGCTTTCCACGCATAGCAAGGTATAGGAAGTAAGCTTTCCAACACTACTTTATTTCAGTGATTACAATTATTAACTTATGAGGGTCAAGTATGTTCACGTTTTTTTTAGAGAGTGCGTTTCTTGTTTCTAAACTGTTTAAAAAATGTCATAAAATTTACACCTGGTAAGTATTTTCGGCATTAATTAAAAAAAAAACACTTTTTGGATTTTTTTTAATACACAGCCAGATAACGTTAATCTCGGTCAAATAGCCGAGTTCTGTGTAATAACCAAGTCCTCGGCGCACCACCCCTACCACTTAGTAGATATTTTCATTTATCAACCACATATGACAATTGCGTTTTTACCGACCTTATGAGCGTCCATTTCTGATTTCAAATTATTCTGTGTCCATTTTAGTTTGATTTCGCATGAATTCAAATCGGCTTTATAACGTTCGCATTCTTTCTGTGATGAAGTAAGTTCATGGCACTGAAATAAATCAACTGTCTTTTTATTTTTTGTATTTTTATATGAGAAAAAGAGTTGCGAAATATCTAAAACTGAAATACTGTTCAAACGGACGGATCACGGTGATGTCATAAACCATCCATAGTACTGTCGGAGTGCTGTGTAAAGCTCGATTTATATTATCCGGTCAGACACGGCACGGGAACGTAGCGTTTCCGGCAAGACAAACATTTTTACATACATTTCAAATACGAGTTTTAATACGTGTCTGAACGGACGGGATCCGCTAAGTATAAATATTCGTATTTGAAATGCATGTAAAAATGTTTGTCTTGTCGGAAACGCTACGCTCTCGCGTCGTGTCTGATCGGATAATATAAATCGACCACCTTTAGTCACCTGTCATACATCAGCTCCATAATCTATAGACCTTTTCACGACTAGTTACGCGTAAGCGCCGTCGCCATGGTTATAATCGCGGCTTTCAGAAGTTTCATACACTTTTTGACGCAATGACTAGGTCAGAAACGTTTTTCAATGTTAATTTAGATGAAAAAGTTACCGACGGTGCTAAATTATTGCACAAAATAGTGGAAGAACATACTAGTGCTAAATTGGGAAGGTGATTGAAGTGCCATGGCCGGAAAACTGGTGGAAGTAAACGAAAATTGGTTAAAAGATTAGAATCCTAGCTGTCATAAATTGTTTATCGTAAAAAGTTTATCTTCAAGAGTACTCAAATATTTTTCTAGGGTGTTGTACCACTTCTTTAAATAATATTTCTTATTTAAATACTGTTTACTTTTTTCAAAATCAAACACTTACCATTTGTCAATATGACAAGTCTCTGAAAAACATGACGGAATTGGGCACATGCGCAGAAAAAAAATTGATAATGAAAAGGTCTATAATTTATGCTCAGTGCGACAATTTAGATATGATAAGCCCATGTCATGCCCTGGTAGTAGGATGGTTTATAATGTCACAGTTCAGAGATTTTTTATAGCTAACACATTTTAAATAATAAAAGTAAGTCACAAGTAGTCAGGACATTTAATAAAACAGAACTCTGCTTTGGTTTTAGTTGAACGTTTCGTCCTTTTATTAGGATTTCTTCAGCAACTCAATCATACGAATATGAAGAAGTCCTAATAAAAGGACGAAAGTTTCAACTAAAATCAAAGCAGAGTTCTGTTTTATTAAATGTCCTGACTACCTGTGACTTACTTTTATTATATGTAATTTTCCTGGACGTGATTCAAAACATAACTATTTTAAATAATGTTTTAAAATATTAAAAAGAGATTATGCCATTATTTGTATTTTTTATTTTTTCAAACAAGTAACGTTGATTTCATTTCTTTATTCATATAAGAATTTGCAGAGGGGCACGAATATTTTCATTATTTATTTATTTATTCCAGTTACAATACTTTGTTTATATAATTATAAAGATGTTACGAATTATCCCACCCAACTTGGCAAGCCAAGTGCTAGGATGGGAGCACAAAAAGTAGGTACCTAACTTTAAAGTTTAAAGGAGGATGAAAAAAATTACACACCACTGCTATAGTGGGTGTAATAACTGTAATCCAGTTGTCTGTCAAAATAAGCGAAGATAAAACTAAAACAATACCTTATTATCCAACATCTGACAAATCCTCGATTTCTCATTGCCCATAGAAGTTATTTTATTTGTAAGAATATCAATTTCATGATTAGCTTCTTGCAAACGTTTCTCAACGATCTCTCGAGCATTCCGTTGATCGATAACATTTTTTTCACTTATTGCGTAACGCATAACAGATGCTTCTTTTTCTTTCAATGCATTTTCATAATGTTTTACAAGCTACAAAAAAAATCATTGATTTTTTTATGAACATATCTGTGACTGTAATTTATCAGAGTGACTTGAATGCAAAATTTTTTGCAAAATTAAATTAAAAACAATATAAGTTTTAGTGGCTACATCCATTGTATTGGCGCTTTAGTAATCTATTTTTGCTGCAATGGAAAAAGACAGTACTGCTGATCACACATTCTTATGACACAAGCGTCAAATGAAATTAATTCACCAACATCCAATTTTTATCTAAATAAACTCGAACTGGTATGGCTGTCCGCGCAGGTTTCAGCGTTTTTACGATACGTTGGTGAATGAATTTCTTTCATCTCACTGTTCGTGACGTTCATGTAGCAGAAAAGTACCCATAGGCGTAACTAGAGGGGAGTTGGGGGGTCCTGAACCTGACCCACCTTAGAAATAAAAATGATTGAAAAAATAATACTTACGTTTTTAACAGACTTCAAAAAAGGAGGTTCTGCGTTTCCCTTGTATGTTTGTATGTGCGCGATTTTTTCAGAAGCTATACGATCGATTTTTATGATTCTTTTTTTATTTAATAGGGCATACCTTGGGGATGGTTCTTATATAAATTTTACTTAAATCGATTCAGTAGTTCGACCGATCTTAATTAAAAAATCAGTAACGGACTGTAATACCGTTAAGGTAAATGTCAAAAATCAAGACTGAAGTCTGTTAATAACGTGCACACTATGTATTGTAAAGCCACTAAAAAGTAAAAAATAAAAAACTTAAAAAAAATAGAATCTCCTTCAAAAAAGCCATTAAAAAAAGAGGAAAATAATAAAATTTTGAGGATGGCGCCAATTTAATAAAATGAAAGTTGATATATGTATAAAATGTTTTAGCAATTAAATTGGCACCGACCTCAAAATTTTATTATTATTCTCTTTTTTGAAGAAGGTTCTATTTTTTTAAAAGTTTTTTATTCCAATGTATTCTCAACAAAAACTGATCAGATAGACGGACAGAGTGGGCCTGGTCCACCCCAGCGTCAAATTTAGTTACGCCAATGAAAGTACCTCAAAGCAGATGACCGGCAGTGCTACTTCTTATCAGTGCCTTCCGGTTCATTCACACGCAATGTTCAATAACCTGTGCTGAGAAATGCAGTTTAAATTTTACTAGAAATGTGTGTAAAGATAAAACACTTTTTTTACATTACATAAAACGGGGTCGAAAATTCATGTCTAAACGTATAATAAAATTGCCAAAAATTCAACAATTCCTTGCGTCACATATTTAAAATCTCCAAAAATAAATTAAATCATGGTATCTTTTCCACTCACCGTTTGGAACCTCGATTCTAATTCGCCTCGAGCCAAACCTTGCTGTACAGTCACCCGTTCGAGGTGTTGAATGTGTGCTGACGATTTTTCTAATTCTAACTGTTGTTTTTTTATCGTTTGTTCTAGCTCACCGGCAAGATTTTTATAATCTACTTCTTTGATCCTAAACGTAAACATTATTGCGTTAAGTCTTGTGAAATATAATTTCATTCTCAATAAAATCAACTTTTTTTTAATTCCAAACTACACCAACACAGCTAATATGAAAAAATTAAAACGCATTTTTTGATAATAATTATTTTTTTAGAGAACTGAAATGTCACATCACAAATGGTTTGCACAGTCGTACTATGCACTCTATAAAATAGCTGAAAATTATGATAATGCAAATAAAAATTGGTTTAAAAAAACTCACCTAGCACCATCTTCTACGGAATGTTGTTTATCACTTTTCTGTTCAATTCCTTCGGTTTCTTTAAATGTGGAAACAATATTATCTGACTTACTAGAAACAGGCTTATTATTTAAACTGGGACTGGAGCAGTCCCTTTCACTAGCACTTGGGGAACAATCTGATATACCTTCATCTTTACCGTTCGGCAAAGTTTCGTAATTGTGATTTACATTTTCCTCAACACTCGATTTTACTTGTTTAAGAGGAATTTCATTAAAAACCTTACTATTTATATCTTCAATTGATGTATCCTGAAGATCTTTGCTTTCTTGCGGATTTTTATAACTATTAGAGCATATGGCTTGTTCACAAGTTGAATCATTACTAGGTTCATCTGATAAATTTTTGCCCTCCATTTTAAAAAACTATTTTACTAGTAGACACGAATTCCAAAATTAGCAGAGCTTTTAGCATTTTTGCATAAAAAATTTATTGGAATAAACCAAAATGTAAACATTAATGATTCACCAACTGACAGCTCGGAACTGACGTTTACAACTTTATACAGCAAACTTGTGAAAGAACAATTCCGATAAAATAAAAAATTATTTTTTATGTGGTCATTTTTTCTCAAACTTATATTTTGGAAAATTATTGATATGTTATTATCGCACAAAATTGTAACTATTTTTTATTTTATTTTGCTGGATTAATTAGACAATTAAAACTTAAATTCTATGCTTAAATCCATTTCGTTATAATTTGGTTCTATCAGACAGTAGACACAATCCTGAATATCTATAGTCAAAGATCAAAATTCGAAGATCAAGACAATTTCAAAAATAAGCAAGAAGCCCATTAATAAGAACTGTTAATAAAAATAATAAGTTTTTTTATCATTTGATTTGATAAGAAAAAATAAATAAAATGACATGTGTGTGTTTGTTTTCAAAATATACATTAATGAATCATTTCCCGTAATGAAGATGGGTGTGTGCAATGTATACGTGTGAAAGTTGAACATTTTTTTTTTCTAAAATTGATTTTTTAAAGAACGTTTTATAACTTTATTTTAAACATTTTGTAAGTGAAAGATATAGATACCTAAAATGTTGAGTTTTGTGCATTTTCTATATTTCTTTAAATAATTGTTTTTAGTAATAACCTATAAAGATGTGGAAAGCCACGGCGGGCACAAAAATAAATTTGAACGAGTTGCAGTCAGCTGGAGACGATGACTGGGATACCGATCCAGATTTTATTAATGATGTAACTGAACAAGAACAACGATGGGGCTCAAAAACGGTAGAGGGTTCCGGCCGAGCAGTAGGTGCTATAGAGTATGTTATTTTTTATAATTTAAACTCAAACACAGGGTCTGTTTGGTAAGGGTGTTGATGTATTATTGCTTTAGCGGCTACATTTATTTCCAAAGGTGTTGTAGAAAAATTATAACAGGATTTTGTTTGCAGTATGCAAAAGCTCCGGCAAGAAACCGAAGAAGCCGATGCGTTACGGAAACAGAAAGAGCTAGTGGAAGGACCAAATTCATCTTTTGGATATGGTGGGAAATTTGGAGTAGAAAAAGATAGGATGGACCGATCTGCTGTTGGACATGAGTATGTCGCTGAAGTTGTAAAACACGTTTCGCAAAAAGATTATAGTACAGGATTTGGCGGAAAATTTGGCGTGCAGACTGATCGTGTAGACAAAGTAATATTTGGTTTTTATTTTACGAATACTTAATATATCATAACCTCAGACAAAAAGGGCTTGAGAATAGCCGAGCGTTCAGCAGTGCTGTTGTTTACATGGTGTTGCTATGGTTCCTCTATTACAAGTTCCCGGGTTCTAGCCCGAGAGCTGGTAAAAGTGTCAATTAGAAAAATAATGAATTGAAAATATGAATTGGTGCTAGGCCCAAATAACCTTAAGCTGTCGGTGGTCTTTAAAACACACACACCTCAGACAAAACAGTCCATGATTATAACGTGTGTTTGTTTGTAAACATAACGCATAAATGCAACTCAGTTGCATCAGTAAAATAACCATGAAAACGAAAAGCAATTAATATTATATTTTTTATTGGGATCCGTCAAATAGGTGGAGTTTAAAAAACATGGCGCAGAGGGGGGGAAATTTCATATACGGGGTATACTTTTGCGTGTAATTTTATGATTTTCAAAGTGATAAGAAATGATAAAATATATAAGTGCAATTTGTGATTGGGCCGGTACGAATCCTAAACAAAGGAATTTCGTTGAAGGAAACAGATTCTCAAAGCCGAACATATTATCAAATGTCGGAAATATAACGAGAAAAATACATGAAAAATGAACTGTCAAAAGTAGTAATCTTTACGGCATATTGCTTAAAAACATCAAAATTAAAAGAAAATCTCCACGAAATTAATTATCCGTTCAATGCTCCTTTAAGGCTGTGTTAGGTGAATAATGTAAACACATAACTGCAACATAATATGTTATATTGTAATAAGTAGGTAAGTTACTAACCTCAAAATATTTGTATACACATAATTAGTCCTAATTTTGTCAATATTCAGAGATTTAACTATTGTAGTACAGTATGATAATGAGTACATCTTATTATTAATATAAAATATTTTTTTAATTCATAAATACAGTTTTTCCACATTTCATTAAAAAAGAATTCGCTGTAAAGTAAGTTTTACAAGGCAATAACTGATAGTGTTTAATGCCATGATATTAGAAAACGTCGCAAATTCCATTTTCGATAAACTTTTTGTTTATTTTACTTGTTTTATTCTTGTAATAACCAATTTCACGATAAATTTGCACTGTTAGCATGTAAAATTTCCCCCCGTTTTGATACAATTTTCTGCCACCAGATGTCATATGCTCATTTGACGGGTCCCAATAAAAAACTTTTTGAAACAACCGTCCTTCTGAAACGGAATACAAGCTAGTATGTTAACATTAAACTTACGAATTGGCTAAGATTCCTTTTTTTTTCGGGATTGATTTTTCACCTGCTGTTTCATTTTTAAGAGTGCCGTTAGTTGGGACCATAAAGAAAAAATTGAAAAACATGCCTCGCAAAAGGATTACAATGCAGGATTTGGTGGGAAATTCGGTGTTCAATCTGATAGGCAAGATCGGTCAGCTGTCGGTTGGGATCATGTTGAAAAAATCGATAAACATGAATCTCAGAAAGGTAAGTTTTAAACTGAAAACTTGAATAACTTATCTGATAATAAATATTGATTTTAATGGATAAAATTAATTTTATTTTTCTACAGATTACAGTGTTGGTTTCGGAGGGAAATTTGGCGTCCAGTCAGATCGACAAGACAAGTGCGCGGTGGGCTGGGACCATCACGAAGCATTGCAGCACCACGAAAGCCAAGCTGATTATAAGAAAGGATTCGGAGGAAAATTTGGAGTTCAAACGGATAGAATGGATAAGTCTGCTGTGGCTTTTAGTGACGAGCAAGAAAAAGTCGGTACCGTGTATACAAAAACAAAACCTGAAATTGGAGCGGCTAAGCCGAGTGATTTGAGAGCGAAATTTGAAAATATGGTATAGAAATAACAATTATTTATAATTATAAATAATTATGAACTTAACACATTTTCTTATTTATTAGATTGATGAATCAAAGAAACAAACTGATATTGAACCTGAACGTAGAGCTGTGAAACTGTTGGATGATTCTAAAAAGAATATGTTTAACAAATCTAGCAGTGATGTTCCTAAAAAAGAACCTTCCCCATCGGCAAGTGAACCAATATTTAATTTTGTTTTTGTTTTGTCATTTTTTTTTTTAAATATAATCGAAAATTAATTCACAGATGCCAGAACAACCTGAAAGCAAGTCGATTGTAAATCGAGCCAAAATGTTCGAGAACACGGAAGTCCATACTGTTGAGGTAATGGAATTAAATTGTCGCGTTAAAAAAAAGAAGAGAAATATTCTTAATTTTTATTTTATAGCAATCAGCGGTTAAAAAAGAAGTTGTATCGCAACAGCAAGAAGTTATTCAACAAAATGTCGTTACGCAACCACCGGAATTAGAACAAGTAGAAGAAAAAACGGAGGCAGCAGTTTCTACTGCTGTTGAGGAAGTAGAATCTGTAGGCTTCTCGATTGAGGATACAGGATTGACTGCGATTGCGCTGTACGATTATCAGTCAGCCGATGAAGATGAAATATCGTTCGATCCAGATGATATAATTACGCACATTGAAATGGTTAGCATAAATTATTTTTAATTTTGAATTATATACAAACGCGTGTACATAAATGACAATTTTGTTTTTAGATCGATGAAGGTTGGTGGAGAGGATTATGTAAAGATCGATATGGTCTTTTCCCCGCTAATTATGTTCAACTTCAGCAGTAAACACTTATAATGACGCAAAAATATATAATAAGTACTTAATTTACTATTAAATAGTATTATGCCCTGTAATATTACATTTTTATTGTTTATTATAACAAAAATTTTAAGAAAAATAAATAACATTCTTTTAGTAATTTATTTACTGAAATATCCGTTTTTTTTATTGCGAGCTGCGGCGTCTTTTGAAGAATGGTCCATATCTATATAAGTCTATGGTCTGAGGTATTTACAATTTACATATAGGAGGTAAGAATATGTGCTCGCTGCCCTTTTTTAATTGGGCCAATCGCGTATAAAGCAGACTATTGCTCATGCGTAAACTGCGCCCTTCCAAAGTGACGTGATAGGTCTAAAATGTCAGAAATCTGATTTTAGCCGTGCAATCTCAGAAGTCAGAAGGATATTGAACTTTTTCTGCATTCGTATTATTTGCGAGACACAAAACTTTAAAAAATGGAACCCTATGATCTTATTGTTAACCAGCCTGTGGTTATTGATAATGTAAGAAGTGTTTTTTATGCAATTTATTTAACTAAAGATTTTTTTTGTATTTCTACATTATGTAGATTTTTGGATCTATATGTGTTTAAAGAGATCTAATAGCTGCTATATGTTTAAAAAAAACAAATCGTTTTAGGGCTCAGGTGTGATTAAAGCTGGTTTTGCGGGTGATCAGATTCCAAAATGTAGATTTCCAAATTAGTAAGTACTTTTGAAATTCACGTTTTACGTATTGCTTATTTACTAAAATTCTTATTAATTTATGTAGTATTGGTCGACCGAAACATGTACGAGTAATGGCAGGCGCTCTAGAAGGTGATTTATTCGTCGGTCCCAAAGCGGAAGAACATCGTGGCCTCCTGTCTATCAGGTATCCGATGGAACATGGAATCGTGAATGATTGGAACGATATGGAGAAAATTTGGAATTACATATATAGTAAAGATCAGTTATCAACGTTTGCAGAAGAACATCCGGTCCTTCTGACAGAGGCTCCTCTAAATCCAAGAAGAAACAGGGAAAAAGCAGCTGAAATATTTTTTGAAACGTTTAATGTACCTGCTTTATTTGTTTCTATGCAAGCAGTTCTTAGTCTGTAAGCTAATATTTTAATTTATTCATTATCAAATACAGTAGATTTCCGTTAAATTAGCACCATCTAGTTCCCAGAAGTAAGCCACCTTGAAGACAATCTCTGCATGCATTGCCCTGTTAGGTTACCTACTTGTTATGTATAGAAAGTAGGAATTTTGAGTTTAAAGAGCAGCGAGACAACAAAAGACTACTCTATATAATATTGTAAAATTTGTCAGTAGATACAGCAGTGATATTTTTTTAATTTTTTTACAGATATGCGACAGGCCGTACCACTGGCGTTGTTTTAGATTCAGGAGATGGTGTCACTCATGCTGTTCCCATTTATGAAGGTTTCGCTATGCCTCACAGTATTATGAGAGTGGATATTGCGGGAAGAGATGTAACCCGTTATTTGAAGTAAGTTCACATTCTTTACCTAGTCACTAGTAGGGAATGCAATCTCGATCTCGCGAGATCTCGAGCCATTTTTCGAGATTTAATCTCGTGGGCAAGCAATCTCGTTTTTGAAATCTCGTTCGAGATCTCGACCATATCGAGATCTCGACCCGATATGGTCGAGATCTCGAACGAGATTTCAAAAACGAACGCGCTTGAAAAAAAACTTATACGTAATAGTTTTTGACAGTCGCGCTAATTGGTTCTGTTTGTTTCTCTGCATATATTGTTTTAATTATTGTTTTCTTGAGTAAAATGGACAGTTATTTAACTTATAATAAGCATTAGATGGCTAACAAATTTTAAAGTTAAGTGAAAACCGAATATGTCTAAGAACAATTCAAACCAAATGTTCGTGAACGTTACTAATAGTAACTTTCCCTATGCTTCCTAACTCCTAAGAAGTTATTTCCAAAATAATAAATTGACATATAGTGTGCTGTGTGAGTTGGGGTATTGCTGTTATATTTTGAAAATAAAACAAAACTAATTGAATCTTGGAACAAAAAAATCAACGTTTATTTAAGGAAAGTAATGAATAATAATCATCTGCACAGTGCACTACGCAATAAATCACACATGTACACAGTCACACTGTCCCAAGTAAGTAGTTTTCATTAAGTTTACGTATTTTAGATGCAAAATAATACGTTCTTTTTAAAAGTAGGTGAAATCTCGATATTGTCGAGATTTGTCGAGATCTCGAATTGCCAATCTCGAACCCAAACTGATCTCGCGAGATCTCGAATTGCCAATCTCGGCTCGAGATTGCATTCCCTAGTCACTAGTGAGTATAAAACAGTGTAGCAGTGAAAGCCCCAAGTGAGTGTTGATGACACTCATTTTTAAATTTTAACGTTTAGGGTTCCTTATTAGACTCTATTGTCTGTTTGCTTGTTCTTCGCAATTTTCTAACTCCTAAACAGTCTGACTTGAAATTTGGTATTTATCAAGATGATTGCGGTCCGCAGATATTCCAGGAGTCACTGAAGATACTAAATTTTTTTTCTATCAGTTTTTAAGGTTAATTTATAAAATTGTACCAAAAAAAGGATGCCCATCCCCTCATGTCCGAAAGTATTAGGTTTAAAATTTTGAAAATAATCAGGCATGTAAAGAGGGTGATAAAGATTGCAAGGAAACCACAGCAAAGATCGGATTTTCATTAGTTTTTGAGATTATCGCAAAAAAGTCACTGCCGTGATGTGTTGTTCATTAATGATTCGGCATGATTCCCTCTAGTGTGCCGTGCACAAACAGTTTCTTTTAGTTTGAAATGTATTTTCTCGTGGATTAAATTTTTTTAATTTAAATATTATTTATGCGAGAGTCCTCATTTGCGGCGAGAAAAGATCAAAACAAAACGATTTCTTCAGTGATTGACAGTAATAATTTATGTTCAATATTCCCCTTTCAATTTTACGTTTATATACAGGGGCGGATAAGCCCACCGGATTTTCCCGGTGGGCCGCTACTTATATTGACGAAAATGGGCCAGTGAAAATTCTGCTATTGTATACATATACAAATATTCATGGTAATGTGGGCCGCTAAATTCTATTTTTCCCGAGCCGGTCAGATCATGCCTATCCGCCCGTTTATATATTACATGTTGATCTTTTCTCGCCGGAATAGGTACCTACAGAAACAAATTTATTGAAGAATGATTTTGTGCAGTTTTTTTTTATTTATTTAAAACACCTATCTTATTGTTATGTCATTTTTAAGGTTATTGCTGCGTAAAGAAGGTATAAATTTCCGGACAACAGCCGAATTCGAAATAGTTCGCACAATAAAAGAGAAAGCTTGCTATTTAGCAAGCAATCCTCAAAAAGAAGAAACAGTTGACACTGAACAAATTGTTTATACTTTACCAGATGGAAATACTCTCCAAGTAAATAAATTTAATTATATTTGTTTATTTTTTCACGCTTTCAAAAATTTTGAATTAAAACGTTTTTTCACTGTTCAACACAATTTATGTCGTCACCAATACAACACTATCGGGGCGAGGTATGTGGAATGGCTTTTTTTTTGCCGAAACGATCCCGATTTATCGGTACAATTAGCGATATCGTTTTTCAACGACGACATTTCAAAGACGGTGTGTCGTATCAGTCCGACATTTTGCGCGGTATTTTGTAATAAAACAAAGTTGTGAAACGATTTTATCGGCGTCGTGTTAGCTAATACTTCAGTATTGGGGCGACATTATCAGAATTGTATTGAACAATGAAAAAAGGCTCTAAGAGTATTCAATTTCAAATTGTCACCTTAATAATAAACTAATTTCGTCAGTTGTTTGTTTCAGTAATTTTCTTATACTTTTGTTTGAATTTTTCAGATTGGACGAGCACGTTTCAGGGCAGCAGAAGTATTATTCCGACCAGATCTAGTAGGAGAGGAATGTGAAGGGCTTCATGAAGTTTTACTTTATTCAATACAAAAGTCGGATTTGGATTTACGTAAAGTTCTTTTCCAAAATATCGTTTTGTCAGGTGGATCAACCCTTTTTAAGGTACATTTAAGAATTTCAATGGGAAACCTTTTTAAATTGGATTCCGAAAGTATTAATGGTTTTGTTTTTTGTTTTTAGGGTTTCGGTGATCGATTATTATCAGAAATCAGAAAATTAGCTCCAAAAGACATAAAAATTAAAGTAAGTTTTGTGTTATTTTGCCTTCCACATCACACCAAATGTCAATTTATTATTATTTAGTTCTTTTGCTTTTTGTACCTAATCCCGATTCTGAGTTCTCACAATTAATATTTATAAAGATTTTACAAATTAATAAAAAAGTAAATAATTCATTACAAATGGCAGCTTTCTGCCAACATTTGTAATTCTGTTTTTGAGCGTCATGCGAAAACAGCTGAGTCGATTTTCATAACATGTAACATTCTGTAAGCTATGTGTCATATTAGAATCTAAGTTGTGAATGAGAAGAGAACCCACCCCATGCAAAACGAGCATTCCAGTATAGTTGAGGTTATATGTTATATTTATGTATCATTGGGTAAGTTCGGTTTTTGGTCGCGTGACAAGCGAGCAAATCGAGCCATCTAAACAATTCCGAACGTAATCTAGCAGATTTTTCCAAACGTCAGAATAAAATGGCCCCAGCAAGTTAAATTCTTATTACTAAAGCCGAAATACATTCTTTATTGCTCCTCATTTTAATTTAATTCAACATTGTTATAATAATAAATCATGATTCACAATTTTTTTCGTTTTTATTCCATTATTTTAAAATTAATAGTACTACCGGTTGTTGATTTTTTCGACCCATAGATATAATAAATATTTTATTTAATCATTCTGTGCGATATAGACTTATTGGTTATTACTATTCTTTGAATAAATATTATTCGTGTATTTTTACCTATTGAAAAATTACCTCATATAAATAAACTTCGAAATTTATCCATTCTCACAACAAGGGTTTCCGCTCATTTTTAAAATGAATGCTCTGAAGTTGGTTAAATCTGCTTGCTCGCTCGCTTTTCTCGGAGTAAATCGAGCGCGCTCGATCTGCTCCAGATCTTAAAACCGAACGCAGGATAGAGATCTTTCAGAGCATATTAATGTTAAATTCGAACGTATTAGAGCACTCCGATCAATCTGAGCGTAAAACCGAACTTACCCACAGTATACTTATGTATCATTATTTAGATCTGTATTGTGAGGTTATGTATAAATAGTATTCGAATAGATTGAGTTATATTTTGTTGTAGATTTCTGCACCACAAGAACGATTATATTCAACGTGGATAGGAGGTTCAATTTTAGCTTCGCTCGATACATTCAAAAAGATGTGGGTGTCAAAAAGAGAATACGAGGATGAAGGTCACAGGGCGATACATCGAAAAACATTTTAATTTAAAAAGCAAGTAACTTTAATTGTATCGTCTAACCCATTATTTATTACAAGTTTGTAATATATTAATGTCACATTTATAAATTAATTTAAGCTTCGATTTTATTTGAAATATTTATAAAAATATGTCTTTATTTAAAATAATTTTGCAAATAAATTTACTAAACTACTTGTAGTCCAGCTAAATTAAAAGCTTTAAAACCTGTTCATTGTAAACAAATCTGTTAGACAGATAATTTAGTCAGTTTTCGATTATTTCAATTAAAATATCTGCAAACATACGGTAGAATACTTTTACTATAATTTTTAGATAATCTACGAGAATTGATTAATATAAATTTCAGTTTTCTAGATTTTAATCAATAGCAGTTGTGGTTGAATTATATGAAAAATGTGCGTTTTAAACGAGATTGCCTGTTGTCTACATGTTAAATATTCAGTTTTAAAAAAATAATTACGCAAAAACTACATTTCAGATCTTACTCAAAAAATTAAATTATATGTATTTAATATCGATTAATAACATATTTAAAATCCAGCTCGTTATCTATACCTTGCTGTAATGCATGAACAACCTTAAATAGAATTTGATTAAAAGTCAATATAATAGAAAAAATAACTTTATTAAAAATGAAACTAATATAAAATCACAATTTTAACAGTTAAATACATAAATGATTAAAATAAGCGTACCCCGAGTAACTTCAGGATATTACTGTACAGTTAATTTAAAGATTTGAGGTTTTGAATTTTATTAAAAATCGCATTTTTAAAAGGGGTACTTTCGTCGTATTACCTAGAATATAATTACTTCTGTTTTAACATATCCAATACAACTTGGAAATCTTGGTAATAATAAATTAATTTATTTGGTAGCTAATCGTTTATTTTGATTTTGTTTCTTGATCCGTGACGTGTCGAATATATATAGTATTATCTGGAGCAGAATCTGTATGTGTGTCCATTTCGTATAAGTGAGAACATCCGATAGCTAATATTGTACCTTTAACAATAAAAAAAAAGTGACAAATATTAATTGTAATTTAGAAACATAAAAACTAAGAAAGCAGTGAAGTTCTTACCATTTGGACTAAAATTTAGAGCACTAACAGCTGTATTATATGGGTGAAATTGACATGTCCGTTTTTTGTTAACTCCGTCCCATATGTTTACGTATCCGTCGGAACCTCCCGTAGCAAAAGTATTATACACTGAATGAAAGCTAAAATAATCGTATTTGTTTGTTAGTTCATTCCATATTATTTGTAACTTTGATTATATAAATATTATTTGCGTGCGTGGTAGTTGTTTTGAGTTTTTTACCGCCAGAGGCGCTAGCATTAGATCCTGTCCTTTACTGTGCGGTGAAATATTGCCACTTTTTATTAGACAGTTATTAGCGAATCTATATATCTGTAAATAAAATGGTGTCTGTCTGCAAAAACGGCAGCACCAATAAACAAAAACGTAAAAAGATACCTAATTGCGTTAATCGAATATATGCGTTCCATTCCGTCCACTTTAACCCTGTGACATTTGAATGCGTATTTTTTTTTTTGAATTTCGGGATTACAATCGAAATAATCTACAGCGACACTGCCTTCAATCGTACTCAAAACAAAACCTTGTTTATTAGGAAAGCACTTGATCGCTCGAGTTTGATATTTAAGGCTCGATTCGCGTTTTTGAGCAGCATAAGACATGTTACGCAAATCCCATACGACTATTTTTCTGTGTGCTGTACCAACGACGATTTTCTCATCACACAAACTCATAGCGAATACCTAAATGAAACAAAACAATTTAAACCGAGATTAGATTCCAAGAACCAACACCATCCGCTCTATTTTATTTTTGATGTGAAACATCTTATGTCGGGCTGTGAACAGCCGCGTGAGGGGAAATATGCAACGAAATTTATGGTCCGCTCCTTCGCTGCTGTTCTCCCCACCACTGTGGCACTCTCTCTCTCGGCTTCCGCGCGCTCGGGCACGGGAAGACAACCGCGTGTGTTACAGTGCAGTATATAGGATTACGTCAGCATAACAGTTAGTTGCTGCTTTTGAAAAAATATATACTACTACATAGAGAATACCACCGAGTTCAATAACGTTTTCTTTGATGTTTCACATCTGTCGGAGGTCCCGAGACCCACACCTTTTTTTTTTTATTTAGAGCCACCAACTGTCAGGGTTATCTGGGTCCAGTAATTTCACCAGTTCTCAGAACAAATTAAGTGAGGGGTTGTAATAGACAAACCTGAAACCATATAAATGCCAAATGAACATTAGTGTCTTGGGTTTGAAAATAGTCAAGCGTGTAGCAATGCCATTGTTCATATGGTATTGCCATGGCTCCTCTATTACAAGCCCCCAGTTCCCAGGTTCTAACCCAAGAGCTGGTACAAATGTCCAATGTGATTTCAATTTATTATTAACAAATAATAAACTGAAAATATTAATTGGTGCTAAACCCAAATAACCTTAGTTGTTCATGTCCTTAAAAATAAAACAAATGTCCCAACAATTTTGGCTATTCTTAAGTTCTGTAAGTATTTCCAACCTTGTTAGTGATTTTTGAACAATTTTAAAATACCTTATCAGGTGTGTTGTATGTTCCGACGCATTGAGGAGCGCGAGGATCCCAAAGTTTCAATGTTGCATCCCAACTTCCGGTAACCACACCGTTTACATATAAAGAGAATTCGACACATCGAATTGTATCATTATGCGTCCCCAGTATTGTTTCTGATGCACTATTCAAATCGTACATCTTTAGAGTTTTGTCTAAGCCACCACTATATGCTCGTACTGTGTCCTTAAAACAGAAGAGATCAATCGCTTACTACCCGATATGACAAAATCAGAATCAGTCACCGGTGGGGGGGGAGCAATAATTCTCGGGAGGAGGGTTCAGAACAAAGTACAATTGTTGGTAACTTCATTTTTGGTTGTAAAAACGCACATCGATATTTCTCATGACAAAATAAATATTTTTTTACAAGCATTATTAGTTCAGTTCGGAAATTGTAGGCAGTGATTAATACTTAGTTTCCCAATGCAATGATCCATTTTCCTGAAAGTAGTTCCTTCAATTATCCACGAGAGGCAGCACTTGTGGTAGGTACAAACATTATTTATTCCCCATTAATGTCGTGTCATTTTAGTGGTATAACTTAATTATTTAATTAATTTAATAATTAAGTTATACCACTAAAATGACACGACATTAATGCGGAATAAATAATGTTTGTACCTACTACAAGTGCTGCCTCTTGTGGATAATTGGAGAAAATATTCTCAGGAAAATGGCTCATTATAAGCGACAGTTTTCATGCGTGGAAAGATTTAAGAACAGGTATGCTTTACATTGTTTTATTGTTTTTCCGCTCCATTAAGCTTGTTAGTAACTAAGTAATCACTGCCTACATTTTCCGAACTGAACTATAAAAACTATAAAAGTTGCTTTCCCTCTCTATATCTATCTTATAGTCAACCATAAATTATGACAAAGCTTTTAATTAATTTAGTATTGGTAAACGAGATGTGTGGAAAGCCGAATAAAGAGTCTCCGATGTTGATATCTTAGGGTTCATGGAGATGCTAAATTGAGCGTCTACAATACAAAATAATCACCTGGAAACAAGCATCCAATACAGGAGCATCGTGGCTATATTTGTGTTGCATTGAATTATTGGAAACATCATACAGTCGCACTGTGCCATCCCATGAGCTGACCAGAAGAAATTGACTTGTATGTGCACCAAACTTCACTGAAGAAATGCCATCTTCAGGAGGTGACTTCAACTTATATTCTGTTTGAGACTCCATAGATAGTTTTAATATAAAAACAACAAATGTGCACGTAGGAATTTTTTGCCTATTCTTAACCTACAAATATGATAATTTTTTTATTTCACTACATGAGCACTTATGACTCAATATAATTTTCTTAACCTTTCTGACTTGGTTGATTTAATTATAATTCGTAAATGTAAATTAGAACTTCAAAATATAACTTGATTTCATTTTGTAAATTGCAGCCTGCAGGTCAGTGTGCCGGTCTAAAAATAAAATTATTCAAACAGACATAACACAGATTTAACCAGAACTATTATAATTGACATAAATAGTCAATCTATAAACTACTTACTAGAAAAAATATACTTAATAATATGTTATTTTGACAATTTAAATGATCAAAAATATTCTTTGAAGTTTTAAAACCACTGCCAACGGTTACTGTCAAACGTCAGTCACTTGTAGTTGTTGTTGTCGACGAATAAAAAAAAAAAAACTAAAAATCAGAGATATATTTTATTAAAATATTTTTATATAAAATTAATGAAAATTTTATCTGTTATTTGAGACAAATTGCAAATATCGCTCAAACGTTTAATTACCAATGTTTCTAGACTTCCTGAATGTGCTCCACTAAAATCGCAAAGTAAAACCTCCATGACAGATTTCTTATGCATTTTATGGATTTGTCAGTATTCAGCATAGTGTCATTTTGTGGTGTCATTTTTACAAGAAAATTCATATATGTGCTAAAAGACATGAAAAACGTTTTATTTGCAAATTGAAAAATCCGATTATATACTACGTTATATATTTGTGTCGTGTAAGTTTCGAATTTTTGTGTAAAAAATAAGATCTTTACATTTATGTATTAAATGGTCGCGATCCGTAAAATTGGTTGAGCATGTTCTGTAATATGTACGCGTATTCGGGTTTATTGTCCGCAATTTTTGCTGTATTTTGATTGCCAAAAGTCCAAATATCGTTTATTTGGATTTCGGTGTTTTCGGTATCGCGTTCACATTAACGATGAAAAAATCGAACATCGTTAGAACAGTTGACATTCTGCGTCTATACAAATGGCCGTAGTTATGGAAGCTGTCGGATTCGCCGATATTTTTATTTTTGGAAAAAACGTGTTTTACGTCTATCTGCTTCTTGCTGAAATAGCAAAGACTTTAAACGTCGAAGTTATAACAAAACGGTTAGTTATAGCTGTCGTAAAAACTATAAGAGACAGTTAATCGCGTCGGGTATATTATAATTTAGAAATAGAATTAACCTCTTGCTAAATACATACATAAACGAATAATAGGACGTATGTATTTTTACATTATAAACTATCTGTGTGCTGACAGTGAACAGAACTTTAAGTGTACAATTTTTCTGTTGTGAATATTGATATTAGTGGACTTAGCCTTAACGAAATTCTCCACAATCAATGGACTGGATTTTAATTTCACTATTTATTTTTAATTCTACATTGTAATGTGCATGTAACGTTATAGTTATTTATTTTTAAGTTTTCAATCACAAATGTCGATACTGAACAAAAATTTTGCTTCTAATATTTCGTTTTATCGAGTAAATCCAAATCATTCGCAGTATGAAGTATTTTAACTTCTTTGAATTTGTACTTTGTCGATGGTAATTTCGCAATGAAGCACAATTTTTGTGACATGTCAACATGTGACCTGTTGTCGTGTGTGACGCTACGGCGACTAGACTCTGCTTCCTGGTGATAATTATGCCGGTGTTAACCAGTTCCAGTACTTGGTGGTGGTGGTGTCGGCGCAGTACGCGAGCTGCCCGAAAGCTCGGCACGTTCGGTCATTTCGCGTCTCGTATCTCGTTAGCCGCCCGTCGCCGCAGTCCATCGGTCCGGTCTGAGCCGTTGTTCGCAGTCGCTTGTCATCAGACTTAGGTAAACAAAGTACACACTAATTTACCTTTGCTTTTTGTGACCTTCGGTGTTATTAGAAGTGTATAATGTCTATATTCTGTTGCTTCGATAAGTGATTAAGATGTCTTCACGTCGACGCAGCGTTGAAAGAAGGAGAGAAGGCGTTCAGTCATCAAGTTCAAGAGCTGCTATTCCTTCGAGTCGCTTACGCATGGACAGGAATCCAGCACATTCTCGAATAACAGGTATGATTTAACTTATAATCTAACCAAAGTACCCAATCTTCGCACGAAGTGGGTCCTCTACTTCCAATTGAGTGCTAATATAACATCTGGCCTATGTTGTAAATTGAATTAAAGCCCAGTCATTTTTACGTTATGCTCGTTAGCGTCTTTCAACTACACTAAATAACAACTAACTTAAAAGTAAATAACATCACAAAACATCCATGAGCGTAGGTGGGATTCGAACCCACGGCAGTCCAGTCCAGAGGTTGCGGCACTAAGCACGCTAACCACTAGGCTATACTGCCCTCCATAAAATCTTCTAATGATAAATGTGAGACCATTTTAAAATAATTCGCTGTATAACAAAGTTATTCTTTTAAACAAAGCACCTTTGTCACAATTAAATTCGTCTGGTGTCTGATAGTATAAATACCTACTGTATTTGTCGGAACGTTAACGCTACGTTCCCTCTCCGTGTCTGACCAGATAATATAAATCGACCATAATTCGTACACAAAATGTAAAATTTAAGTTACACAATGTTACATTTCAAATTTGTGTGTGGGTAGTTTTTGCAGACAACGAACGCCATAGGGCTTGAGAATGGCGAGCGTGTAGCAGTGCTGTTGTTTATATGACGTTGCTATGGTTCCTCTATTACAAGTCCCCAGTTCCCGGGTTCTAGCCCGAGAGCTGGTAAAAGTGTCAACTGGATTTTCAATTTATTATTAAAAAAAAATAATAATGAATTGAAAATATGAATTGATGCTAGGCCCAAATAACCTTAACTGTTGGTGGTCTTTAAAACACAATTTTTTCACGAACGCCATTTTAATGCTCAGTTTCTGGTATGACTTTCAGCACTAATGTTGGATTTCTGGAACGATTTGCAGCCTTAAATCTAAATTTAAGAATGTAATTTATTTTCAACTAAATAGAGATCTCCATTTAGTTGAAAACAAATGACATTCTTAAATCTAGATTTAAAGCTGTAAGTCATATCAGAAACTCAGCATAAATGTACTTTAAAATTACTTTTATCTTAAATCTATTTTGAAAGTCGTACCAGAAACCGACCATTAATCTATCGAAAAAAATTTTCGTTGGAAAGCAGCCAATTATATAATTGTTTCGAAACATATTGGAAAAAATCATTTTACCAACCAGTGGTCACAGTCAGGATTCTAACCTGAACCGCGGCGGAATGAGCTTACAATACTTAACCGTGATATGATTGCGAAATTAATATTCTCCTTATATGCTTCAGAATCAATAGATTTTCACTACATGCGAGTGTCAATTCATATATGCTAATTCAATTGCTATGATATGAAGTTAATTAGCATATATGAATTGACACTCGCATGTAGTGAAAATCTATTGATTCTGAAGCATATAAGGAGAATATTAATTTAGCAATCATGTCACGGTTGAGTATTGTAAGCTCATTCCGCCGCGAAAGTGGAAAGGTTCAGGTTAGAATCCTGACTGTGACCACTGGTTGGTAAAATGATTTTTTCCAATATGTTTCAAATTATATAATTGACTGCTTTCCAACGAAAAAATTTTTCAATTGAATTTCAGCCGTATAAAACTATTATTTATATTAATCTATCGTTTATTTACTTTAGATCCAAGTGAACCTGCCGGACGAAGAAGAGAAATAGACACTGTGATGAAAAAGGCGAGAGCATCTCCAAATTCGAACGGTTATTGGGATAAAAAATTGCTTGAAGTTGAAGAGAAAGATCCTAATCGGTAAGATATAAGCAACAACACAGTCGTCTCTTTCATATTTCAGTAGATGTGCAATTTCGAAGCGCACACATTTACACAGATCCTTTCTCAGTTTTTCGTCTGTATTTTCACACAAAATTTAAAAACAAACTTTAAAAATTCATTTAAAAACACATGACTTCCATAATCCAATTTTGAATATGGAAAATGTCTGTGAAATTTTCTAGGAGCCCTTGGGTTTACTTTTCGTAGAAAGTTGCTAGGTACTTAAAAATTTGAAATTAAGCCTTAATTAGTTGATTAGTATGAAGTAATAAATAGTCAGTGACACTCGGCGTGGAATAGTTTTGTTATCTTTTTTGGCGAAATCTAACGTTTAATTTTGGCGCTAGATAGAAACATTTCGGCGAAAAATACTACCCTATTTGGGTTTGCTGTAGTTGGATTAAAAAAAAAAATGTTACAATGTGCCATTTGCGTAGGTGGCGACACAGCGGATACAAAGCTCTGTACATCGGTGGCTCTTCGTCTCCATCGCCGTCTCGACGTGCAACCAGACGTTCACGCTCCCGATCACGTTCTCGCGCACGACGATCCCCGCCACCTGTTGTAAGACAATCACGCCCCGTCACAAGGCCACGATCCCCTCCGGGAAGACCGGCTGCAAAAGTAAGTTTTTTCCCCTCGGAATTTGTAAACGGTAAGAGATAGCTAGTTGTTTTTATCAGTTGGCTATAGAGAACTCCATATACCTTTTTAAAGCAATCCTATCCTTCTGATACAGGTTAATGCTAGATCTCCATCAGCTAGTTCGTTGAGCAGCTGTTCAGATGACTCATGTTCGGTATGTTCACCGAAAAATCGACGTAGACCGGCCCGTTCTAGGTAAGTTTGTGTTTAAAGTCTCTATCGTACTTTCCAGTGCTGTAATCTAATTTTACCAACAAAATATAGATACCTACAAAGATATAAACGCGATTGGATAATAGCATAGACTGATGCCGTTGTTTTTATGGGGTAACTTTGTGTGTGCGTGTGCGTGTGTGCATGTGTGTGTGGTCAATTTTGCGCCTTCGATATCGTAAAAACGGGACAACATACGGCCGTGCCGATTGTTCTATTGTGTTTATCAGCCTTTAACTTAGATCTGATTAGATTTTGAGTCAAATCGGTTCAGTGGATCCTGAGATAATATTTTTTTAGTAAAATATTTTTTTTCTCGAAAACTATACATTTTAGAGAGAAAAAATATTTACATTTTTTTCATATTATAACATCTAGAATTCATTTATATTTTTTTTTACCTATGTTAATACGTGACATTGAGAACGTTTTTTTTAATATCTGATATTAAAAAAAACGTTCTCAATGTCACGTATTAACATAGGTAAAAAAAAATATAAATGAATTCTAGATGTTATAATATGAAAAAAATGTAAATATTTTTTCTCTCTAAAATGTATAGTTTTCGAGAAAAAAAATATTTTACTAAAAAAAGAAAATTGTACGTAAATCAAGGTAACCATGATTTTTGCTATATTACTAGCCATCAGTAGATCATCAAACAAAAAAGAGGGCCATGCTTTTTTTCAAAGAATAAAAAACGAGTGTTTATTTTTTGCAAATATTTACTAAGTGGGAAGTATGGGACTGGTCATCAGTCGAATTTTTATTAGTAATTTTACCAGTAAAATTACCGTTAGTTTCGATCGAATAAAAATATTTTTGCTTCTCTATCAGTTGTTCAAACGCATTGGTTTATTGTTAATATTAGAAAGTAATAAATGGCATCGACTGACAATAATTGATAATTCCAGGTCACGATCATTTTCCGTACCGCGTTCGCGTTCAACAAAACCACGTACTGCTGTCGTGCCGTCGGCGTCCGGTAATAAATCGTCGCGATCGCGTCCTCCGCGTGGTCCGACATCACCGCCACCTCCGTCACCGAGTAGTCGCAAACCGATCGGTGGAAAACCGTCGTCTAAGGTTATGGCGTCGTCGTCGTCATCGGGTGGCACAGCAGCTCGTCGCGCTGCTGGCCCGCCGCCTCCGCGTCATCCGCCGCCGCAGTCTGCGTCGACAGGCGGAAGACCGCGACCACGTGCTCCCGTCGATGCTGTGCATCACATGCCTTCACCAAGGCCACCGCGTTCGGCGATGCCCGCACCAATGCCGGAACCGTCGAGGTCATCGTCATCGCGCGATAAAATAAAACGTCGGCCGAAAGAACACAAGCCACAGGAAAAGGTGAGTAGTTTTGATTTGTGGAAATGCCAGTTCTTCGAATGAAGATTCGAGGATTTATTGATTTTCGTATTTATGTTCAGCAGACGGCCACCTCAACAAGCTCATTATAGTCCATTTATTTCGAAGATTGTGATCAAGCATAGAGCGCTCGTTTTTACATGCTGTCATCACTCGCCGTAATATGACCCATTGCGTATCTAGACATACAATCTACCATCACACTGTTGCTATAGCTTTGTTCCAACCACTCTGAATACCGATATATTACCGTCACGCTCATGCGCAGTAGATAGAACGCGTTCCAACCGAACTTGTGATCGTTTGTGGACGATTCTTAAAGCGTTCCAACCGAATTTGTGATAGTTTGTGAACGGTTTCTGAACGATCATTTCGGTACATGCTCTAGACATGAAATCAAAATGAAACTGTAAAACTGACATGCACATTAAGCACTTTGTTACGTTTGTCTCTGTTCAATACCAACTTGAGACAGTTATAGGGTTCATTCCCGGGAATTCCCGAGCCGAGAATTCCCGGGAAATCTTTGGGCTTTGTTCCCGGGAAATTAAGCTCGAGAAAAGTCGAGAACTCGAGAAATCATGTTTTAGTCTATAAAATTATAAAATAAAACTATTTGCCTTTGCCGTAAGCAGATCTAATTGTTTTGTATGTATGTACTATGTTCAGATGTTGTTTTATTGATCTTGCAAAGTTTTAAGTTGATTTTTTTCCTAATTAACCTGCCAAAATGGTGATGTGATTGTAATTATAAGTCAGCGTAGTATAAACGTTTTAAAGTTTAAATTTTTAATTTTTTTTTTTTTGTTTGAGAGAAGCTAATTTTGTTGAAAACTGTCAATAAAAGTTTTATGATTATTTTGATACTTTTATTTGACAGGAAAACCACTTAATTTTCTGATTTAAAATAAGATATTTTTTATGATACACATTTTTAATTTTGTGACGACTTTTTTCATTATTTGAACCGAAAAGATATGCAACAACATACGTAAACGTAAATTTCTCGACAACCCGAGAAGACCCGAAAAATTAGCCTCGAGAATTCTCGAGACCCGAGAAACTGATAAGCTCAAGAAATCATGAACCCTAGACAGTTATTTATTCATTTGTAATTTGTTTTATTTTTGTTTTGTCTCGTCTCTAATCAAATATCTCTTTATTCTTCATTTGAGATTTGTTTTGTTTTTGTTTGTTTTTGCAAAATTATTAATTTAAATATTTATATTTGAATTCTTAGTTACCTAATAAAATTTAATATATTTATATTCGTGTATTTCAAAAAATTTTAAATCAGTAAATGTTAGACGAAGAATACAATTTTTAACAAACGCTCAAAAACACCACGACTATAAATTAATAATTTGCATATTTTTTATTTCCAAAAAAATGTAGTTAGCATATTTTACCAAAAAATGTTTTTAACAGTTAAAACATTTAGTACGTTTATTTACAACTTTTATTTACAACTGATCGTGGTGTCCCCCAAGGTAGCGTGCTATCTCCAATATTATTTTTAATTTTTATAAACGACTTACCTAAAGAAGTAAAAGAAACTATTTTTTTTATTTGCCGATGACACCTCTGTCATATGTGAGACAGAAGATCAGGGCTCGCTTATCCCCAAAGTCCAAGACTGTATAAATAAATTAAATATCTGGTTCAAGGATAATAGCATCAAGGTCAATGAGTCTAAAACTGAAATTATAAAATTTGGAGAATATTTTCAGGTCTCTCAATCCATAAATCTATTGGACACAAATGTAAATTTCAAAAACCACATAAAATTTCTAGGAGTCAACATAGACAAGCACATCAATTGGAAATTTCATATCGAGTACTTAGTACCAAAATTAAATAAAGCTATCTATATTCTAAGAACACTTAAACATACCAAATGTCTAGAGACAAAATCATTAATGCATGTATATTATGCCTATTTCCAATCCATTATAAGTTTTGGCATTATTTTTTGGGGTAACTCTGCCCACGTAAATAAAATCTTAATATTGCAAAAAAGATGTATTCGCATTATAGCAGGTCTAACTCCTAAAGAGAGCTGCCACGAATATTTTAAAAAATTAAACATATTAACGGTTTATGACCTATATAAATTAGAATGCGCTACCTATGTTCATAACAACAAACAGTTATTTTCCAATAACGTCTTTTCACACCAATATCCCACACGCAAAAAAGAAAACTTTAAAACTGACAAGTCCTCTCTGAGTGTCATACAAAAAGGTGTTAGAAATGCTTTGATGCGAATATACAACAATATTAAACCTGATATTAAACTGCATAAAGAGACTAAAAAATTTAAAGAACATCTAAAGCATATCTTAATACAACAGGCAAACTACACCATGTAGCTAATTTTATTTTCAATTTTATGACGCTATTTATACTTGTACAGTAATAAAAATAAAGAATCTTTATTATTATTATTATTATTTATATTACGTGAGTACCGTCACAGAACCGTGCAAGGTTGACGCATGCGCACAAAACCGGTAAAAACAGTTTCGTTACCGATCCATTTATAGGAGGTTGGAACATAGCTTATGTAAATGTAGAACTCATAAACTGCTATTTTTCAAAGTGTCACTCTTCCAACAGCCACACAATAAATAAATAAATACGGTCCAGCACATTTGCAAAATTTGAAATTCTCCCAAACGACCAATCACAACTCAAGAAACAAAGGAACACGTGCTGCTCACACATGTCACTCTATCTTGAAAATGAATAGACTACACTTGTAATTCATTAAGTTTTCTAATCAGTGTTGCACATATTTTAATTTAGGTGCTCCTAACAAGGATCAAAACAGAACGTAAAAAGAAGAAACGATCGCCTGCCCCCGCAGATTCATCCGGTTCAGAAGACAGTTCAAGTTCGGGCACTTCGGCTGTCGTCGCCGCCACTCGTCTTACACTGTCCGAACGTTTTGGTAAAATGGCGCAGTGGAGCGTCGATCGCAGAGATCTTGAAAATATGCGAATCACAAAGAACTCAAGTGGAGGCGATCTCAAAGTTATGATAGAGGACGACGACATGTTGTATGGCAGCCCTCCGCCTCGATACAGGTAATTTAAACGGGGCCGCCATTTTTTTTTAAAACAACGGTGAAAAGTGTTTTAAAATCGCTGTTTATAACTTTTTTTATTTTAACCAATTAGAAGTACGCATTTTGTTCGCATAAGAGATATCCTAAAAATACGGCGTTTTGATTGGTTCAAAATAATTTGATGATTTAATTAATTTTTTTAACAGTTAAGAAACAAAAGACGTTGTTTAATTTTTTTTTCAGTATTAACTTTTTTTTATAGATTTTTGAATGCACCCTATAACTCCATATCGTACTTCCTTAGATTTTGATCCAGATCTACTGAACAAATGACCTTGATTTATCTAATTGATCCTGTTCCTTATTAACGATTCCTTGAGTATTTTTATTGGTAAGTAATGTTTCATACATTTTTACACTTTTCCGAATTTCCTATTGGGATCCGTCAAATGAGCATATAATATCTGGTGGTAGAAAATTGTACTCGGATCAGGGAAAAATTTACATGCTAGCAATGCAAATTTATCGTGAAATTATTTATTACAAAAATAAAACAAGTAAAATAAACAAAAAGTTTATTGAAAATGGAATTCGCGACGTTTTCTAATATCATGGCATTAAACACTATCAGTTATTGCCTTAAAAAACTTACTTTACAGCGAATTATTTTCTAATGAAATGTGGAAAAATTGTATTTATGAATTAAAGAAATATTTTATATTAATAAGATGCACTCATTGTCATACTGTACTACAATAGTTAAATCACTGATGATTGACAAATTTACCACTAACAATATGTATACAAATATTTTGAGATTAGTAACTTACTTATAATATTATAAAAATGTTGCAATTATGTTTATATTGTTCACTTAACCCAGCTTTAAAGGAGCATTGAACAGATGATTAATTTCGTGGGGATTTTCTTTTAATTTTGATGTTTTTAAGCAATATGCCGTAAAGATAGTTTTTAGACAGCTCATTTGTTATGCATTTTTCTCGTATTTTCTACATTAGATAATATGTCCAGCTTTGAGATTCCGTTCTCCTTCAACGAAATTCCTTTGTTTAGGATTCATACCGGCTCAATCATAAATTTCACTTATATTTGTCATTTCTTATCACTTTGAAAATCACAAAATTACACGCAAAAGTATAATATCCCGTATATGGAATTTTCCCTGATCTCCGCCATGTTTTTTAAGCTCCACCCATCTGACAGATCCCAATAAACCCACATAATCTGGGAAACTTTATAACATTGATTTATAAAGGCGAACAGAGAAAAATAATATTTCTCAATACTAATAATATGTAAAATGATACCGCGACCCCTCTCTTTAATTTCTTTTTCTTTGGGATTATCGGAGTTTTCAGGTGTTCTGTATGACGCCTAGACGGGAAACGCGTTTCTAGAATGTTTGTCTGTTCATACCAGCGTCACTCAAGAATGGCTGAACCAATTTTGAATGATGAAGCTATACAAGGTGCTCTATAAATATACCGACAAACTTTTAGAACGGTAGGGGACATCAAAACAAACATTTTTTTTCTTTATAAACATATGTCTGAAAAACGCTTCATTTTTGAGATACAGAGTGTTAAAATTTGTAGAAAAAATCGCCCCTGGAATTACTCTATCAACTATAATAGATTCAAAAGATGCCTCATAAAGGGTAAGTTCGGTTTTACGCTCAGATTGATCGGAGTGCTCTAATACGTTCGGATTTAACATTTATATGCTCTGAAAGATCTCTATCCTGCGTTCGGTTTTAAGATCTGGAGCAGATCGAGCGCGCTCGATTTGCTCCGAGGAAAGCGAGCGAGCAAGCAGATTCAACCATCTTCAGAGCATTCATTTTAAAAATGAGCGGAAACACTTGTTGTGAGAATGGATAAATTTCGAAGTTTATTTGTATGAGGTAATTTTTCAATAGGTAAAAACACACGAATAATATTTATTCAAAGAATAGTAATTATCAACAAGTCTATATCGCACAGAATGATTAAATAAAATATTTATTATATATATGGGTCGAAAAAATCAACAACCAGTACTACTAATTATTTTAAAATAAAGGAATAAAACGAAAAAAATTGTGATTCATGATTTATTATTATAACAATGTTGAATTAAATCAAAATGAGGAGCAATAAAGAATATATTTCGGCTTTAGTAATAAGAATTTAAATTATTGGCGCCATTTTATTCTGACGTTTGGAAAAATCTGCTAGATTACGTTCGGAATTGTTTAGATGGCTCGATTTGCTCGGTTGTCACGTGACCAAAAATCTGTTCGCTCGGCTCGATCAATCGAGCGTAAAACCGAACTTACCCAAAGTTACCAATAAACTGAAAATTTCATTAAAATCGGATGAAACGTTTTTAGGTATTAATAAAAAAAAACGATTTTTCTACAAATTTTAACACCGTGTATCTCGAAAACGAAGCGTTTTCAGACATATGTTTATAAATCAAAAAATGTTTGTTTTTATATCCCCTACCACCCTTAAAAGTTTGTCTTGTGGAACACCCTGTACATTGTCTACCAAACTCAAAAATATATAAAATACTTTTTATTTTGTGATGATATTCATGATTGAGTTTCGAATGATATTTGTTATATAAAACAATGTTCACGGTAATCAAAACAGGCCAAGATATCACAATAAAACTTGAAAATTTATTTTTTTGCAGAGCACACCATTAAAAAACATCTTTTAATAATGCGAACAAATAAAATCACATCTTGTGCTTTCACATGTCTTTATTTATTTATTTATTAATTGTAGATTATAGACGCGTCGACATCTAAGGTCATTAGCGTCTTTCAACTACACTAAATAACAACTAACTTAAAACTAAATAACATCACAAAACATCCATGAGCGCAGGTGGGATTCGAACCCACGGCAGTCCAGTCTAGAGATTGCGGCACCAAGCATGTTAACCACTAGGCTATACTGCCCCGCTTTCACACGTCAATACACAAATGGCCGGTTTATCGTACATTTTAATCACTGTTAAATGACGTGTTGCTATGGTAACGAAACGCAGCAACCAATGAACACGTAGCTGTCAAAATTTAACAGTGTGATTAAAAAAACATCGTGATTAAAATGTACGTTAAATCGGCCATAAGGTTATCATAATTAAAATATGTCTCAGTTAAAAATGTGTAGGTTCAGTGAGCGCTCTCATAGTATGTGTAAAGTTGTAAACATGTTGTGTGTTTGGTTTTTCGTCACATCAATTTTCTGATATTACTGACGTATAAATTTTTTTGGGGAGAGCGCGCGCTTAGTTTACACATCAAAAATAAAAATAGAACATTCTGATCTTGGTAGCAAGTGTTTCCGGGCTAGGTAGTCGTGGTCTAATGGATTTTACTCCGTACGTTTCGCCCAAAGCTCCGTTGGGCATTTTCAGCGGCGATTGGCAATTCGATATTATCTTCTTGCCGGTCGACTGGTGACTGAAGCACTGTTTGCGGTGTCTGTATTTATAAAACTTATAAATACAGACACCGCAAACAGTGCCTCAGTCACCAGTCGACCGGCAATAAGATCATATCGTATTGCCAATCGCCGCTGAAGATGCCCAACGGAGCTTTGGGCGAAACGTACGGAGTAAAATCCATTAGACCACGGCTACCTAGCCCGGAAACACTTGCTACCAAGATGTCTACCGGCCGTGAAAGCATGCTCCAATTTAGAACATTCTGATGTTAATCTTGACATAAATGAAATCACATCGCTGTAAAAGAGTGCTTCTCACATTTGTTTGTTTGCATAGTCATTCACCGGCCCCGGCCGGCCACTATCCAGATGAACTGATGGTGACGGGTCCATCAGGACTAGCGTCGTGGGACGACGTGCGCGTGCGCTATCAGTATTACAAGGAGCGCGGCTATTTACGCGACCTTACACTCGACGATTATATCAAATGGGAGGAATGGTGGTACAAGTATCAAGAATGGCTTAAAGCCGAACGCTACTACGAACACTGGATGCAGCAGCAACAGACGCGCAGGCGCCGCAAACGACTTCCTGCCACACAACGACTTAACTAAATTGATTAACCGCCACCAATTTGAGTTACATATTCATAGTGAGAACAAATATATTTCAAGTAGTTCAAATTGTATATATTCGGATTTTGTGAAGCGTTCTTCGCTCAGAGAAAATTGTGAACTCATTTTGGGTAATTAATTTTTATTTATCGAAAATCATTTTTAACGCTTGTAAAGTATGCCATATTTGGATATTTTGTGGTGTTGTAACCAATTAGGAATTAATAATGATATTAATTTGGACAATGAAAGGACGTTTAATTAATGCAACAATCTTCAGAAATTGCGTTACGTAATACTTAAACAGTCCCTTAACTGGCGCGACGCCAGCCACATCTTGCGAAATCGGTGTGTACATATTATTATTACTTGAATTATATTTGATGAGAGATAGTTGATTAAGAAAATACAGTTCTTAGAGTGAAAAAAATGCTATGTGGTGACTTTTTTTAATTGATATGAATAGCACACATTGCAATTTAAGATGTTTATCTAATAAAAAATACAAAACTGGCTGTAATTTCTTTTATATCATTTATAATAAATCCTTTATTACACAAATCCAGTTTATACTTCATATTTTTACTCGGTAAGTTATAAGATAATAAGATACAGTGATTTGTATAGGACGGGTCGGCAACCTTTTGAGACGGAAGAGCCAAAAGTTACAATTTACAAAATTTCCCAGTTTTTAAAGAGCCACTAACATTTTTATTTCAATATTTTGGTATTTGATTAGGATTAGGTATATAAAAAAAAAGTTCTTACTGCGACCGTTGACGAAACAGTGCACCAATAACTAAACAAACAGAACAGTGTTGCCACATTTAAAAAATGTCAGCTATCCGTATATTCTCTACTCCACCTATTCTCACTATTCTCTGTTGAGTGTTTGTATCCTGTTTAAAGTTTTTTTTGCAGTATAATATTTTTTATGAGTTTTGAAAATAAAATAATATAATTATTAATATTTACGCATGGAACTGGAGAGCAGCATCTTGACATCATAAGAGCCGCATGCGGCTCGCGGGCCGCAGGTTGCCGACCCCTGGTATAGGATTTTTGATAAAATAAGACCACACTCCCACTAGTAAAAGCCTGGGTTTCCTAGCGTTTGAAGGAAAAGAAAGCCTTTGTGACGGTAAACACTGAAGTTGCTAGAGCAGAAATGTAACGGTATTTATACTTATAGTAAAACATGTTTTAATTCAGAGTACCTATTTGTTTGAAAAGTGAAGAAATTTGTTTCATTAAAATTGGATAATGTCGGCGTCACATTATTAATGTCATACCAAAGACAATAATTAACAAAATAGGTAATGATACATTTTTGGAGTGTTGGGCCTCCAAGTCACTATATGAATATTATGAAGTATTAGAAATACCTTATATTATGTCCGACTTGTGACTTCTTGTGATTTAATACTACGCGTTTCAGTAACGAGTTGCCATCTTCAGGTGTGGTTAATTATTTTTTTTAAAACACATTGAGTATTCGTAACACTACATCAACTAAGATCATTAGCATATGTGGAATATAATGCCCGTCAAAATATATGCTTAGAGGGCATCCATTATTTACGTGAGGTGATTTTGGCGATTTTTCCACCCCCTCCTCTCCCCTTTGTGAGATGACGTGAGATTTTGCTCGACCCCCTCCCCTAATCTCACGTGAGATTTTTCAAAATACGTATTTTTAGTGTAAATAAGTTAATCAGTAATGCGTTGGATTTATTAAAAAAAACATAATTTGCTTAATTATTTTTATTTCAGACTTCTAAGAAACATGTTTTACCTACTTAATTTAATTCAGCTTTCTCGCAATTTTACACTGTTTCTTGCGAAAAAAATTACGTTATATTTGCGGAGACCCCCTGCTCCTCCACGTGAGATTGGATGAGGTTCGGCTCGACCCCCTCCCTCCCCTAAACGCCTCACGTAATTAATGAACGTCCCCTTATGCAATCACATTGATTGTAGAGCATGCTTGACGGTGTATGGACTACTTTAGATTTTGAATACGCAAGAGCAGAGGTATTTTACGTAAAACATGAATAACTAAAATTTACCGACCAGAAAATGTAGAAATATACGCCATGTGCTTATATTAATTATTTTTCTTTTGTGCCGTTTAAGGTAAAAAGATATCGTCTTTCAGATTAAACATCAGAGTGTAATTTTATAATTAAGTGATTTGTTATTCAAGATCCGATTTTTTCATAGCTGTAATAAGAAGACTACGAAATGCCTAAGTTTCGCTCGTAAGTATCTTTTTAATTATCTTTTAACATAAGGTACGTGCAGTATGGAGCTGGGATTCTAGATGGTAGCGTAGAATGTAGATCATAGCAGGGTTTGCTTAAATTAATGCATTGTTATTTGTTATATATGTGAGCGTACACAATGAAGCAGGTATAAGCGCTGTTACAATAGTTGGTAGATTCAAGAATGTATCTCACCTTTCTTTCAGCGCGCTGACAACTACAATCAACGTGTGACAACTGTCAAATGGCCGTTACAAGTTTCGCAATGGATGTGACTAGTTTAGTAAATGCATTTGCCAGTTTTTATTTAATTTGTTTTGAGTTTTTTCTAAGACGTATTTAAAAGTGTTAGGTTCCATACGTAAATATTCAAAAAAGCGGTTTGGGTAAAATTTTAATTTTTGGTATAAATGATGAAATTCCCCTTGATTAGATAGTTTTCTATTAATAGGGTGGATATGATAGCCCCTACCCAAATTTGTATTTAAAATATACCACTTTGTAACAGAAGAACACAAATATTCGTCTTCGCTATCTGACATTTCAAACGCGATTTAAGCTTGTATCAAAGCTTCGTTGTGCAAACCTATAAGCGCTTATAATTTCAGCCACCATCTACCATACATGCTACCATCTAGAATCCCAGCTGCGTACTGCACGTACCTTTAAGCAGTGCCGGATTTAACAATAGTGCGTGGCCTAGGACCGCAAATTTGGAGGACTACGCCACAAAATGAGGAAGATCTAAAATTATAATTCTTTCACTCAACGCTCATAGTTATATTACTTTTCTATCTTCAAAAATATGAGCTCAATAAATATGGCGACTAGCTTCACTTTTGAATGCTTGTAGCGTCTCTATAACATCTCAACTCAATGACTGCCCCCCGACTAAGACAACTTTGTTATTTTAAGTGGCATCCTACATTTCTTTCGACGGAATCGGAAGGACCTCATTTTGAGCATTTTTCTTGTAATAATTAGTACCAGTTCAAAGTGAAATTGTTTCTGAAATATCTGAGGTCAAAAGTGGGAGAAATATTCAAATTTTTGAAAAGTATATTGTTAATTTAATCGCAGGGGCTATGGATATTTCTGAAGCTGTTTTATTGTTTTTTGCCGATAGAAGTCTAATATTATTATTGACTAGCCTTAGACAGTGGCGGACTAAGGGGGTGGGGCGGCACGCCCCGGGCCTTTGATCCTGGTGGGCCTCCAAATCTCGAGAAGTCCTTCTTAATCAAATCCCAAACAAGGCCAAAATATATTCAGTAAGTAAGAGGCAGTTTGGAGTTGGAGGCCCCGTAGTCCGTACGTATGCAAAATATAATAAGGTTGCCTACCTACCAACGTTTATTATAAATATTTGATTTTTTTTGTCAGCCATTACATCTATATTATTCATTTTTTACGAAATTTACACTACATCAATTTTTAAGCAGACCGGGGGCCTCATTTAGTTCTGCCGCCCCGGGCCTCCGACGGGCTTAGTCCGCCACTGGCCTCAGACTAGGTATTTACCTACTACAGTAGAGTCTCACTAATCCGGCACTTCAGTAGTACGGTACATCCAATAATCCGGCATCCTTCGCTCACGCTTCCCTCACCCCTCCCTACTCTCGTTCCAGCTTGCTTTATTTTATTTACATATTAATTGCTTTACTTTATTTATACATATTATGAATTTTTCTATACAATCCAATAATCCGGCACCCCCTAGTTTTTAATAGTGCTGGATTAGTGAGACTCTACTGTATTTAGTATTTTGGTATTTTTTCAATCTTATTCGAGGTCTACCCGGTAAATACTAAATAATTGAGAAATTCTATAAAATCGCACCACCCTTAATTTTTGTTTTAAATATGGACATTTTCAAATCCTCATCTTTGATCTCAAATATATCAGAAATCATTCATTTTATCCACGTACTTTATTACCTGAAAAACGCTCAAAATAAGGGTACCTACCACTTAAAAGTAACAAAATTGTGCGCGTCAGTGGCGGCACAACGACTTGACACCTATATGTCAGGTTGTTTCCACATTCCGGATACCCCCCTCCCCATTGGCGGCGCCTATGCACGCAGAAAATGGTTAATTTCTAAGGTATCAAAACATGAAGATCTATTAAAATCCCGAAATAAAATCGAACTGATTCCATGAATACTTACTTGCCATGAGAAGTACCTAAAAATAATAAATTGAAAATATTGGTACCTATACTAGAACTATGCGGTTCGTGTCTTTAACCCCCCAGGGGGGAATAGAAATGTGGTTGCTATCGCAAATTGCATTCTAATGTTCTTGGTAATTAGCGTTCCCAGGGACCCGAGCTCGTACCAGTCGGTTTGTGTATGCCGGCTGGTGGATTCCAATACACAAATGGATTATTTGTTGTGTTGAAGACGCTAATGACCTGAGTTGTCGACGCGTCTATAATCTACAATTAATTAATTAATTCGTGTCTTTAACATAAATATTGAAAATTGAAATCATACTTGCTTTTCGTTCGAATTTCTAAAAATTTGTTGCGGAAGCTCGTTTTTAAAAAGCGTGATTCAAATATCATAACAGAAAATTAGACATAGGAAGAAAACAATAAAAAGTGGTGGAACCTTTGGTGTAACGATACGAAATGTTATAATTACCACAAAACACCAAACCATAATAAACACTCTCGACGTACGTTTCGCCAACCAAGTTGGCATCATCAGGAGATGATTAAAACATCTCCTGATGATGCCAACTTGGTTGGCGAAACGTACGTCGAGAGTGTTTATTATGGTTTGGTGTTTTGTGGTACCTAATTAACATTTCGTATAGGAAGAAACACAGTGACTCGGAAAATATGAAATTAACTGGACATTCTTGATTCTGTATAGCGTAATTGTACAGTGTACACACCTTACTTTTTTGGAGACTGCAGCGGTACTTACATATTATTATATACTCACTGACACTACTATTAATTTATCCTTGCACTCTGCAAGCACAGTAATAAAAACGTTACATTCACAAATTAATGACGTGTCAAATGAAAGATAAGAAAACTTTTTGACAAGATGTTAAATTTGTCGTTTTATGTCTGGGCAGAACCGAAACAGCCTAAGGCGCCCACAGACTAACGCGGGAACAGTAGGACTGTGCTTAAGGGAAAATTGCATCAGGAGCATAATATAGCTGTAATTTGGCGTTCTCACCTTTCGTAATTACTAATGAAACAAAATATATTGTATAGACAAGGAATGCAGAGCAGTATTAATAGCCCAATCATTTAAAATCAAATTCGATATAAGAAGCAAGAAAACTGTCGGATTAAAACGTTTGACGCAGTTAGGTGTCCCCCGCAAAGTAGATGAAGATATCATATTTTGGCCCATTAATTAATTATGGGAACTGTCCGCCATCTTGGATTTTGTGTTTTTGTCGATTTGCACGCGTATTTTGCATTTCTCGATAAAAAAGGTAAGTAACAAATTTGTAGACAATTTAATTCTCTACAATCCTCATATAGTCAATATTTAAAAAAAATATTTATTGCTAATAATAAGCAAACAATGTGAAAAAATAGGAGAGTGGCGCAGTTTTTTCAACTTTTGGACCATTTTTATTGAAAATAAGTGGCACATTTAAATGATAAAGTTGTAGAAGACTCATTTCTCTACTGCTTTCGTACAAACAAGTTTTTCGTACGACGTGTGGATCACGGCCGGGAACGCGCTCAACACAACGATTTGGGGGAACTCGCGTTGCTGGCACAATATATGCAATGCAATCCATTTATTTTGACGTAGCCATGGTTATTTGAAACACCAAAACGTCAAATGCGTAGGAAACTTCGTTTTTGTCAGGTATCCCACTAGTCCAGTCACGAGAGCTTAAAAAGTTAGGTCCACCTTGCGTTTTGCGCAGCAAATGATTTTATTTTTTTGTGTCCTCAAGCATGTTTAGGAGATGTCAAATCCAAGTTTGCGACCTCTAAAACAGAGCGGTGTAGTTTTGGTGGGCTAAAAACCATGATTTTTTTGCACTTTTTTACGTTTTTTGTTTATAACATAAAAACGGCTTGCCCTATCGAAAAAATGGTTCTATTCAAAATTAAAGAGCACAAAATTTACTTCAAAATGCACTAGTCAAATATGTTTTTGTTCCGGTTTTACCGACTCTACAGAACTTAGAAAAACAAAAAAAAAATAAACTCTTTTTTTGTTTGAAGGCGCTAATCTCAGGAACTACGAGTCTGTAAAAGAAGCAAAGTACTAATCAATGAGACCCTATACGAGTTTTTTAAAAATTCAATCCCAAAGAGTGAAAACGGGAGTGTAGGATTTATTGTAATAACAAAAAATCCTACATCCACGTTTTACTCCCTGTGGGATTGAATTAAAAAAAATAATCGAATAGCCTATAACCTTCCTTAATAAACGGGCTATCTAACAAAAAAAAGTTTTTTTCAAATCGGACTGGTAGTTCCTGAGATTAGCGCGTTCAAACAAAAAAAAATAAACTCTTTTTTTGTTTGAACGCGCTAATCTCAGGAACTACAAGTCCGATTTAAAAAAAAAATTTTTGTTAGATAGCCCGTTTATTGAGGACGGTTATAAGGTGCGTTTGGTATCAAGGTGTAGTGTAAAAAGTGTAAGCACTTTTGACACTATTACGTTTGTTATACAAAAGTGTAAAATAACTGATCTGTTTGTTATTTCAGTGTGGGACTAAAAGTGTAACAACTATTAGTCCTGACTTTTGAGCAGGTGCACCACGTAGTGTAGTGTAGGTCACGTGATATATGTCTGAATTGACAATCGCTTTGACAGATTTGATACTTTTTTCGTACTCAATTTTTTACATTTTTTGTCTCTTAAAAATGAATGAGCTTCAAAATGTAATGGTACAAGGTAAATATGGCAGTGAGTTTAACATTTTTACGACCAAAAAAATCTGTAAAAACTAGAAATAATGAACTCAGCCAATCTGTCATTAATTTATTTTGTAATGCACATGTACAATCTACTCAGAATGTACACTAGCCCGTTTGTTACAAGTGTACATTTAGTTTACACTTTTGGTGAACTTTTTACACTTTTCAGTGAAAAATTATCTACACTACACTACACTACACCTTGATACCAAACGCACCTATTGGATATACGAGTTTATTTTAAATTTAACCCCGAAGGGGGTAAAACGTGGGAGTAAGATTTTTAGTAATAACAAAAAATCTTACACCCCCGTTTTACCCCCTTAGGGATTGAATTTAAAAAAACTCGAATTGCCTAAAACCTTCCTTAATAAACGGGCTATCTAACAAAAAAAAATTTTTTTAATCGGACTTGTAGTTCCTGAAATTAGCGCGTTCAAACAAAAAAGAATTTTTTTTTGTTCGAACGCGCTAATCTCAGTCTGATTTGAAAATTTTTTTTTGTTAGATAGCCCGTTTATTAAGGAAGGTTATAGGCTATTCGAGTTTTTCAATAGTTAAAAGCTTGAAAAAATGCTTTTTTTTCATTTTGGTAAATGTTGGCAATTTTCTAAGTTCTGTAGAGCCGGTAAAAATGGGAACATAAACATATTTGACTAGTGCATTTTGAAGTAAATTTTGTGCCCTTTAATTTTGAATAGGAGCATTTTCTCGATAGGACCAGCCGTTTCCATATTATAAGCAAGAAATCGAAAAAAGTGCAAAAAAATCGTGGTTTTTAGCCCACCAAAACTCCCCCGCCCTGTTTTAGAGGTCGCAAACTTGGATTTGACATCTCCTAAACATGCTTGAGGACACAAAAAAATAAAATCATTTGCTGCACCAAACGCAAGGTGGACTTCCTCTCGTGACTGGACTACACGACATTTTCATGTTTTTTTCCCTCCATATCGTTGTGTTGAGCGCGTTGCCGGTCGTGATCGACACGTCGTACGAAAAACTTGTCTGTACGAAAACTGTTGGGAAATAAATTTTACTTTACGTCTAAGTTGTAACAAATTACTCAAGTCTCGGGCCCCTACAAATGTTAGCGTCCCTAAAAAAAATATAGCCAATCCGCTGTTCTCGCCTGGCTGTCACATTACACACAGCTGATTCTAAGCGCAAATAGCCTTGTTTTAAACTAGAATTTTATAAAAAAAGTTTATAAAACTTAAAAACGCATTAAAAATAATTGTAAATTTCCGAGTAGAACTGTATTGATTTATTTGTTTTGCAGTCAATAATATCAGGCAAAAATAAATCCGACTCTGTATTAATTATTGTAAACATCTCGCTGTCTGGAAATTTGCCCAAAGTGTAAAATCATAACTTTGACGATAACGAATTGATCAGTCAGTTATGTAAAGGAAGCATTCGAATTTACAATTACATGTATCGATATTTATATGTTTGTGTTAGTACACGACAGACATGCAGACTGCGCAGAGCAGAAAACACGTTCTGTACGGTCAACACCGGCGGAGGGCAGAGTCTTGACTTGAGTTCGGTCGACTCGACAAGACATTTCAAATACATACACATAATATTATTCAGGATTCTCTCAGCGCAGCCAGTATAGGTATTACGCCGTGTTTTGTAGGTATAGTACTAGGTATTCGCCGCAGTATACTCTGTGCGTGCGGCATCATTCGCTTGTTTTTCAATGTTCGGTAATCGGTTCGGTTCAGTCGGGAGTCGACAGTCGGGGTGCGAGTTAGTTTTGTTTCCTGGCGTCAACGTTGCGCGTCTGTTTTGTGTATATTCTTGTTGTCAATCAAATTGAAAGCTACAAAGATATTTAAAGCGTTGTTATCGGCTTAAGCTAAACATTTCGCGATCTTTTTAATAATATAAATTATGTATTTAATAATTAAGTAGACATTTAAATATTTATATTATGTGTTCATTGCTACTACATGCATATTATGTAGAAAATAAAATAGCTAGTATTATCAATGTGATAGGATTAAATCTTTAACGTACATTCCTGTTTCAATGTAATATTATGATGTGGTGTATCTAATGTAGTTTTTGTGTAAATTGTGTTTTAATAGAATTAGTTCGAACTGTAATTAATTGAAACAATCTCTTAAAACGGTAAGTTATTTAACCCAAATATCTGAGCCCTAACTTTTATTTTGTATACAAATTAAATGGATCTTGAATTTTATCACTGAGACTTGAGAGCATTTCTCAAATTTTGATTAACTTCTGGCTAACTGTTCTATTGATGTTATGATTTCATTTGTCAATATTGATGCTCTTGTTTTAACACAGCGGTTGTTTTTAAATGAATTGAGTTGAGTTATCTTTAGGATAAGAGCTATAGAGAGTGGTTTTTAAAATGTAATTGCAGATATTTACTTCTTCGACCTGCTCGATAAATATTTTTCTTGAAGTATTACTTCTCCTACATTTCCTTTTTGATGTGATAAAATAGTAGATTGTATATCTATAGTTGCGAGTAGTGACAGTAGGTATGTTAAAACGAGTGATAACGAGTTTTAACAATCACACGAGTCATAATATCATAATGTCACCTGATTACGCACGAGATATATATGAAATTTTTTGCCATACCCACTAGAAAATAGCTGCTTTTCACTTCATTTTCAGTATTTTCAATATTTTTTGGCAGTTCATTTGTGCGTTGCAAACCTCACTCCTATAGTAGGCCGTGGCACACACATGAGTCTGTAATAGCTGGCGGATCAGGTGAATAAATATAAATCACCATGGAAATGGCTTGCTTTCCGACACAAGTATGGGAAAGTTACGTTCCCGTACACCGGCCTGTCAAAAGTTGCACTTTACATGCATGCATGTAAAGCAGCTATTTTATAGTGGGTATGGCAAAAATGATTTTTATGTATCTATAGTTTTACGTTTGGTTGTCGGGCTTGAGAATAGCCGAGAGTGTAGCGGCGCTGTTGTTTACATGGCGTTGCTATGGTTCCTCTATTACAAGTCCCCAGTTCTCGGGTTCTAGCCCGAGAGCTAGTAAAAGTGTCAATTGGATTTTCAATTTATTATAAAAAAAAAAAAAATAATGAATTGAAAATATGAATTGGTGCTGGGCCCAAATAACCTTAGCTGTTGGTGGTCTTTAAAATACAATACAATACGTTTGGTTGTCATAATTCATAATCATATTATGCAATATTGGATCTAATTAGAGGGTGGGCCGGGTGGTTCATGGCTCACCTTAAACTGTCTTGGCCCATCCCTTGACCCACCCTGAAATAATCCCCAATCTCTAGTTTATCTTTTAAACACGTTTTTAACCCTCGAAATTTCAACAATTTTTCTTGTAAATTCTATAGCAAGTGATTTGGGGTTAAAATTTTGACGAGCACTGAAATTTTGGGAACAAATGTTATTGGCCCACCAACATCATGCCTAAGTCTGGCCCACCCAAACAAAAATCCTAGCGCCGCCACTGCTAATTGGACTTGTAAAACACGAATTGAATAAGTTGAAATTAGAAAATATTATCGCAATTGTTTCAAAAGACTTTCCGAACGGTCGAAGTAATATAACAGCTAGTCTAAGTCTAGATTACAAGACATGGCTACATTATGCAAAACATTCGAATATTAACATTTTATTAATTTTGACAGAGATTGTTAGTAAGTATGAGTTATAACTAACGGTGATTGAGAAAATTATTAAATATTTATTATTTAGGATATTTTACCATGTAGATACCTACGTAGCGATCGAAAAATAAATCAAATTCAGAACAAAACGTTGTTACCTATCTATGCTTTTTATTGTGGGTTAATACCCAATGGAAAAAAGTACTACATTTGATAAGTATTCATAAAAAGAACTTAAACATTTTTTCGAATTGTTTTGTTATGTAGGTAATTTCCTTATATTATGTTAGTTACAATACTCCGTACACGGAAAGAAAAAATATTGGCGTTATAAAATCGAAAAAACACGAAAAATATTTAATGAACTGGAAATACAGAGATCAACAACGAAGGTTATATAGCCTGCAGGTTTGCGTTGCATTTTAGGTAGTATTTTTACGCCGATCGATTGTTATCATTTTCAATAAATCTGGTATGGCTAATAAGTAAACCAAGCGTCAGCTGGCGCACCCGCGGTGGGTTTGGGTGTGAGAGGCTGCGAAAGTGGTAAAAAAATATTTTTAAGTAATAGTACGCCGGCTGAAACTTGTTTTTTATAAATAGTTGACATCATTGTGAGTTGAAAAATAATCGTCAGCTGCATCGTGGAAGGGGGATTGTGCGTCAGCTAGTCGCACGAACTTGTATGTCGAGCGTCTATAATCCACAATTCAATTCAATTCACGAACTTGTAAAAAAACACGTAAAATATTGCGCATCTCACTTTTTTGCACTGACAGCAGCTGAGACAATTTCGTTACCTAGGATTGTGATTATATCGCTATCATAATCCTAGGTAACGTAACTGTCTCAGCTGCTGTCAGTGCAAAAAAGTGAAATGCGCAATATTTTACATTTTTTTTACAAGTTCGTGTGATCAGCTGACGCACAATCCCCCTTCCACGATACAGCTGACGATTATTTTTCAACTCACAATGATATCAGCTATTTATAAAAACAAGTTTTAGCCGGCGTACTATATTACTTAAAAAAAATTTTTTTTACCACTTTCGCAGTCTCTCACACCCAAACCCACCGCTATTTGAGCAGCTGACGGTCGGTTTACTGGTTAGTTGTACGAGATTAACTATCGATATCAAAATCAGCCGGTTTACTATGACTTTTTTATTTGCAACGCAAACTCCCGGACTATTATCTATACGACTAAACACCATATACATATATTATACAGTACACTTTTGCTAATTCAAAATGCTCAGTAATCCGAACTGGGACAATTTCAGAACAACAAAAATTGTTTTCCAAGAGCAAGGCAATTCGGAAGAACAAACAAACAAATTACAGATTATTTTGTAAAAACATATAATTAACTATAGGTAGGTACTTATAATTTAATACATACCTATACGTTTTTTGAATAAAAGAAACATGTTTTTTTTCAAAAGTTTTCCTTCGGTAATCCGAACTTTTTTTTATCGTATAGTATACGTACTTCTATCCCCCCTGGTTTTTATTAGTTCAGTTTAGCTAGCGTGTGCCGTATTTGTATAACATTAATGTTTTGATGCTCTAGACTAGCCTTTAAGGAATCGCGAAAAGCCAAGTATGTCGAATTTTTATTAAAAAAATATTTATAGTGACATTTTCTTTTATTTCGGTTACTTCACAAAAAAGAAATATTAAAGTACAGTATATATTGAATATAACGACATGCCGGCTATAACAACCAAACATGTCTGATTTCCGTAATAAATATGAACGTAATATATTGATTATATTACGACATTTTATAACGACAAATCGGTGATAACGACTGATTTTGTCACATCGATGTATCGGTTTTAACGACGGACGGTCCACTGTTACTGATTTTGTTGTAAGTTAACATAGAAATTAAGGCCTTTCTTCGTTTGTTTTTGTATCTACTAATATTTTTATATGTATTTGTTAGGTACATTTAATATTATGTGTTGTGTTGTGACTAATTTCCGAATGAAGACAATGAGTCTAATGAATAAAATTAAAGCAATTGCCCAATATGTGCGAATAGATTAATTAATGTTGATTATTGCTTATAACGATAATTGAATATAACGACGTATTTTGGTCTCAGAGCCTTTGCTATAAATGATATATATACTGTAGTATCCGCAGTGGGGATAACCAGGGCCGCCTTTAAGCGGGCATGCTGGGCGTGCAGTACACACGGGCGGCACAGTCAGAGGGGCGGCAAATCACATCAACATTGACCCTTCATTATAATGATAAATTTTACTCAATCTCAATGTATTAAAATGAAATGGGAGAAATAGGAGACGATACATTGGATGGAAAATTCAAGATTGCACGCGGGCGCATAGACGGATAGCGGCGAATCTGGGGATAACGATACGGTTAAATTGCTTACTTGTGTATACAGGGTGTTTCTTAGAAAAGGTAACATATAGGGAAAATAACATTTAGAATAAAAATATATATGAGCACTGTGGTTGGAATAAAAACAAAATAAAATAGAGTTACTTTTTACCACAACAGTTTTATTGATGGATGTACATTTCGAAAGCTAAGCTTTCATCTTCAGCTAACACTACATGTAGTGTTCGCTGAAGATGAAAGTTTAGCTTTCGAAATGTACATCCATCAATAAAACTGTTGTGGTAAGAAGTAACTATATTTTATTTTGTTTTTAACATTTAGAATATTTACAAATTTGTAGTAAGCTATGGGCCATAAGAGCTAAAGTAAATATGTAGTAGATGCTTTGATTTTTTTAAGGAGGTTCCGAGCTACTCTTAATAGTCAACCGTTTAAAAAACTCACTGTATCTACTATTTTTTCTGTGTAGGTAATCCACTACATATATATATCTACAAAATTTTTGATGTTTTTTTTTGATCGCACGATAAAAATCAATATCTATTATAATTAATGGAGTATTACGAAATTGAATAGATACTACTATGCATATTATATACTATCATAAATGTAATGTTAGAAGATTTATAAAAAGCATAATATTGCTTTTATACACAGCTACAAAATTAATTAAAAAGTTACAAACGGGACAATAACCTCATTAATTAAGCTTTGTAAATATAACTACGAAGTTTTCCTCCATTTTGGCTTTTTTTTTGAGAAACGGAAAATATACGGGACGACTTTTTTATTTTTTTTCGTAAATATGCACGTTCTAAATTTTTTATTTTTTAATTAACGACGCAAAACATTTTTGTTTGTTTTAAGCGTTTTTCTGGTATGTTTTTATTATTTAATTAATTCAAGTATCCAAAACTCACTATGTATCATTTTTATATTTAAAGAATAAAACTCGCTGTAATTTCCGCGAAAACAGGAAGGACACATTTTAAAGGTCATTTCGTGATTCGAAAACATTTTTACTTCCTTCCACCTCTACTATATGGTAGGGAAGTAATGGATTTAGTCCGAAAAAAATATTTCGAGATTTTAACAGATCTTCACGTTTTGAGACCCTAGCAATCGTTTAAGATCATTTTCTGACTGATGTCTGTATGTGTGTGTGTGTGTATGTGGTCAATTTTTCGCCTTCGATATCGTAAAAACGGAACAACATACGGCCATGCCGATTGTTCTATTGTGTTTATCAGCCTTTAACTTATAGATCTGATTAGATTTTGAGTCAAATCGGTTCAGTGGATCCTGAGATATTAAAAAACGTTCTCAATGTCACGTATTAACATAGGTAAAAAAAAAATATAAATGAATTCTAGATGTTATAATATGAAAAAATGTAAATATTTTTTTCTCTAAAATGTATAGTTTTCGAGAAAAAAAATATTTTACTAAAAAAAGAAAATTGTACGTAAATCAAGGTAACCATGATTTTTGCTATATTACGCTAGCCATCAGTAGATCACTAAACAAAAAAGAGGACCATGCTTTTTTTCAAAGAATAAAAAAAGAGTGTTTATTTTTTGCAAATATTTACTAGGTGGGAAGTATAGGACTGGTCATCAGTCGAATTTTTTGTTCTGTTTTTAAAGTAATTTTTATCCTAATTTATAGCTTACGAAAACCTCTTACTTTTCTCCTACTTTTTGGCCAAAACTACTATTTAGACCAAGAAACTCAGTAGGAACTCTGATATTATAATGGCGGATATACAGTGTGTCCACAAACTCATCCTCAACATGGGGATCTCCGTTGTTATGGGAGATAGAGATTTGGTTAAATGAGACAAAATGTGCAGAATCTCCAGTACTTCTACCCTGCGTAGTCAAACTTTCCATATTTTGCTTGGTTCGCGACCGACAGTTGAAAAACGAGATTTACCCAATTTTGTTTTTTGTTTATAACTCGCTTATTAAGTAAGTTAGAAAAAAAATATTTTCACTTCCTTAAGGCCCTTTTTTATGAAGATTTCAAATCTCTTTTCATATTTTTATTTACTTTTATAGTTTTAGAGATACTTGTATAAACTTTGTTTTTTTAAATACACGTCAAAGATGGCCATGACACCATTCGAAAGAGATTTTTTTTCTCTTTAATTTGATATGAGGGTTGATGGATTTATTTTCAAAAATAACAGAGTTATACGTAAAACACTGATTTTTAATAGTAGGCTATGCTAAATTAACTGATAAAACAAAAGAAGGCTTTGCAAACAGTTGAGATTCGCGTTGGCTTAGTAAACGGCTGTTTTGTTTTAGCTGTCAAAGTGTAGTTTGTTGCTAATTTGTCAGTTTACTAAGTGATTTATTAAATTTGTTTTTGTTATCATGGAACCATTTTGTAACAATGAAACATTTGATATGTTGTCTTGTTACATTCTATGTCACAAAAATTCGACCAGAGCTGCAGAAATGTACTTCGATCAGTATCCAGAACGAAGACAACCTCATTCGTCTATTACTCTATTTACAGAAACTTACGAGTAAATTTTATAAACTATGGATCATTTAAAAAGCCGTTTACTAAGTCAACGCGAATAAGTGAAGAAGACAAAACTACTGTTTTACGATCAATTGTTGAAAATCGTTTATTTTTCTTTGTTACAAAGTGGTTCCATGATAACAAAAGTAAATTTAATAAATCACTTAAACTGACAAATTAGCAATAAACTACACTTTGACAGCTAAAACAAAACAACCGTTTACTAAGCCAACGCGAATTTCAACTGTTTGCTAAGCCTTCTGTTGTTTTATCAATTAATTTTGCATAGCCTACTATTAAAAATCAGTGTTTTACGTATAACTCTGTTATTTTTGAAAATAAATCCATCAACCCTCATATCAAATTAAAGAGAAAAAAAATCTCTTTCGAATGGTGTCATGGCCATCTTTGACGTGTATTTAAAAAAACAAAGTTCATACAAGTATCTCTAAAACTATAAAAGTAAATAAAAATATGAAAAGAGATTTGAAATCTTCATAAAAAAGGGCCTTAAGGAAGTGAAAATATTTTTTTTCTAACTTACTTAATAAGCGAGTTATAAACAAAAAACGAAATTGGGTAAATCTCGTTTTTCAACTGTCGGTCGCGAACCAAGCAAAATATGGAAAGTTTGACTACGCAGGGTAGAAGTACTGGAGATTCTGCACATTTTGTCTCATTTAACCAAATCTCTATCTCCCATAACAACGGAGATCCCCATGTTGAGGATGAGTCTGTGGACACACTGTATACTAACAAATAATAAAAAAAAAACAAAAAGCAGAAATTAAGGGGGTTGCCGTACAAACAACGGAAATACCATTAAAAGGCTGTATCTTTTGAACCGTAACAGGTAGCCGGTTGAAATTTTCACATAATATGTGTTATTATGGCGGATATCCCAACAAATATTAAAAAAAACAAAAAAAAATTAAGGGGGTTCCCATACAAAAAACGGAAAATTAAGCATAGAGCTGTACCTTAAGTGTATCAATTATACCAGGGTTTTTGCCGTAAATTGTTCTAGGACTAATAAGGTAAATCGCGGAAATAATTTGTAATAGACGGGCCTTAAATGGGGAATTTGATATTCACCTAAAAATGCGCGATCAGTGTGTTAGCAGATTTCTACACTGAACTGCATTGCATTCACAATGCAAAACAGCTACAACTATGTAGTATAGATGTTGGCGGTTTGACAGGACACACAATGTCAAACAGTGTATTGATTTATTTCTACACTGAACTACACTACGCTGGCATTTGACAACAATTTGACACTTAAAAGATGCCATAAGCCATACAAAGTATTGGTTTATTCTATATGATGAATAGATGCTTTTATAACCTTTACTAGCGGCCCCGTCCGGCTTCGCCCGGGTACTAAGAAAGTCCGGGTGCAATACACTATTCACTCGCTTCGCTCGTTCGCTTGAATATTATAATTACATTACTCGCTCGTTCGCTATATAATAATATATACAGGGTGTAACACAGAAAACCGAACATAGGGAAAACTCCATTGTGCAAATTTGTTAGGATCAGTGATTGCTGTGCCCTTTTTCATGCTTAAAACCATGATAATTAATTTAGTTGAGTTAGCCATGTGTATTCTATCTTTGTCACGCTACCCATTTTGTTTATTTATGTCTTCCCTGTTGCACTCATTTATTTTCTATGTTCTGAATCTTGTGATACACCCTGTATATAAACCTTCCGTGAAAAATTAACTGATGGTGAAAACGCATCAAAATCCGTTGCGTGGTTTGTAGGAATTACATTACTCACTCGCTACGCTCGTTCGCTATATATATATAAACCTTCCGGGAACAATTCCGTCATACATGATTTTTGCGTAACTTTAACCGTTTACGCAGCGGACGCAACGGAAGCTCTCAAAAGGAATATTTTTTCCCATTTTTGCAACATTTTTTATTGATGCTTCCCTCCTATTGGTCGTAGCGTGATATTATATAGCTTCCTCGATAAATGGGCTATCTAACAAAAAAAAATTTTTCAAATCGGACTGTGAGTTCCTGAGATTAGCGCGTTCAACCAAATAAATAGATATAGATAGATTGAAATTTGAAAAACAGGAAAAAAATTATGAAAACGGAAAATTCGCTCTTCTAGTCCTTAGAGCTTTACAATTACAGACTAAGTTACGATTTAGTTTATTTTTAATAAAGTTATTAACTTCTGTATAAATCATTAAAAACATGACTCTCTCATAATGTGGACTTTGTACGCGCGTTACTATATAATATAAACAGTGGCGGCTCGTGCCTGTTTAGACAGGTGGTGCCAAAACGAAGGTCAAAATAGAAAAGAAGTACCTATAAAACATAGAAAATAACTTACCTAGTGACTATCCACGCAACTGTCTATGTTTGACTAAACAAGTACACACTGGCACAAAGTGCAACAATAGAAATCCGAAAAAAAAACAGTTTAATAAAATTCAAGACCTCTACACATTTCTGGCAAAATAATAAAATAAAAAATATATTTTACGCAACACATAAATTATGACGTAAAGTTTCCGATAAATAAAGTCCATCCTTCTTTCCTTATTTCTTGTAAATTTTTCAATTACTTTATTATTAAAATTGTCAATTCCACTAACAAAATGTTTTTCCGCCGATAGCATACCTAAATTTTTTTTCTTCCTCACACCCGCACAACCAATTGTTTTTATAATAAATATTTTTATTGAATTTGCGACAGCGAGATTTTTGTTGTCCACTTCCACTTTGTTTTTCTATTTTTAAATCAGGTAAGGGCCGCCCTAATTCTTTTATTTGAAGTTTTTCTTCTAAAGAGAGCGCACTAAAAGATATTTTTAAAAAAATCACTTTATTTGTGGTCATAGCGGCGAATAGTTATCAATAATGTCCAATAGATATACAAAACAAACTAAGGAAATTAAGAGTTAAGACGATACTGTCAGTAGTCACACAAATCACACACTACAAAGCTACACAAACTAAAAAAAAATGTTGACAAAGCAAACCGTCAAATAATAAAACAAAATTGTTATCAACAATAACATTTAACTGAAACAAAAATGCGTTGTAAATTCCAACAATGACCAAACAGAATATCGCCAATAATGTGCCTGGCACACATTTCATTTAGATTTAGCATTACAGCATAGGGAAATCATGAGTCATAGTTCTATCTCTCTTGCTCACATATAAGGACCGTAAGGTATGCTTTGTTTACACTGTGCCTATTATTAAATGGCACAGGATACGTGTTACTGATCGCATGGTGAAAATGTTTTAGGAAATTTGTGCGATTCTGGCTGAACTCTGCTGTCCGGACGATCGATAATTTTATAAATTGATTAAAAAAAATATATTAATAAAAATATTTACAAGAAATATTTTTAGAGAAAATTGAAAAATTAGGGGTAGTGCCATGGCACTGTGGCACTACCCCACGAGCCGCCACTGAATATAAACGAACACATCGATCGATACCCAGTAGTGCTTCTAGTGTAACAAGTGCAGAATTTACCAATTTTATAATATTAGTTTAGATTAGATTATAGTTATCTATATACCAATTATTTATCTATATCTATATCTGCACTGAACTACACTATGCTGAAGAAAGCTGATAGTAAGGTGTGTATTCTTTATACATGACGGCTACCGAATACCTACGGTGCATCGATTCTAAATTCATTTTAAAATGTCCCGAGGCAGTTCTGCTAAGTAAATATGGCGCGTCTCTCGATTTGAACGGCCATTATTAAAGACGTTGTTTGACATTGCTCGCGGCCTCGACCGGAGATCTTCTCTTCTCATCTCATCTCTTTGTTGCGAAATATTCCTCGGTACACATTGTATAACATCCGCATAATGGTTGAATGCATCGCCCGTTTCATTACATTATTATCATTATATATTATTATGTTTTGCCCAAACGATTAAGACTAGACTTCGAGAGTTTCATTCAGCAAGTTCCCCCAAAGAGGTTATCATATTCTTCGTGAATGTTTGTATGAATCTAGTTATAATGTAATATCTAGACACACGGTAGTGTGTCAACCAAGTTCGGCAAACACTGGAGCTGTGTGTATATTTACATGAACCCCTCATAACTCAAAAAATATTGGACCTACACACTTGCAATTTTGCATGTCTAATAAGGCCCTCTTGAACACCTATTATACACTGTAAGAAATGAGAAGGCCGATTACATAGATTATCGATGGTCCATTTGTAACCAGCGATTAATTTGGTAAGGTACTGGCGGCAAATATGGCCCAGAGGGTAATATGGCCCAACATTTGTCCTGCGCAAACTAAAATATCTGCCGACGATCTGACAACGTCATAAAGTTGCTTATGTTACTCACTACTGACGGTTTTGTTTCCCGCAGCCCCCCGCTACAAAACTTCCGACAATAGTTCATTCGTTTGTTTTTGCGGGTGTATTGACATGCTGTTGTTATTTGTTTAAGTTTTTTTGTCAATTTTTTTATTCGTTGTTACGTCTGAAGTGGAAGCTGTGAAAAGTCAGGGGTAACTGTCATTTTGTTAAGAATCTGTGCATGAAATATTTAATTGATATTGCACTCGCTCGCCTTATTTATCATGATAATTTTGTTCAGTTACCCTTTCGGATAATATGGCCCAATGCGTTGGCGGGTTATATGGACCGCTGTTCATATAATCCAACAGTAGTAACCAACTCCACTAAATAACATTCATAAAATAGATTTGCGAATTCTTCCTGTTTGTTTTAGGTTTGCGATGGGAAAAATATGCAAAAATTTGATGAGTTTGAGTGCTGTTAATTTTAGACCCTAAAAATGTTCAATGTTATGTTGTCTTTAGTGCCCATGGCAGGATTTGTTTTCGTTTTTATTTTATTTTATGTGAGTTGTGTGCACTGTGGAATTAGTTTATTAAAATTTAAAAAAATAATGTAAAAGTTATATTCATTTTATAGGTTTTAAGATATTTTTTGTTGTGGGCCATATAATCCGAACAGATGGATAATATGGCCCAATTGTAAGGCTGTTTATTTTTACACTTACTTCCGAAAAAAATCTTTTTTTACAAAATAAAATTATATCCCCATGACAAGTTCATAGTTACCTGTTATTTTGATATAAAAAATGTTCCATAAAAAATCAGGGTAAAAAGTAAAAATCATTTTAAATTAAGCTGGGCCATATTTGCCGCCAGTACCTTAATAGGCACACAAAGAGACAATGGCGTCGCAAACAGGTATCGCCACATCGCTTAGATTCCATAAAAACACATTGCGCATGCGTGGTTACTAATTTTACATTAATTTGTTTTATATAATATGTAACTATATATATGTAACTATACATGTTATTTTGTAATTTTTACACACTTTATTGGAATATTACACAAATTATGTAATTTTAATTTACTTTATGCAGTAAAAATCACAAATTTGTTTAACTAAAAGTCCAAGTTTTTATGAAGTTTTCTGTGTAAAAATAAATAATAATGTAAAATCACTTAGAAAATCGAGCGAATTCTACCTTAACTTTCAAAGTATTTTTACATGGCAAAAAATACCATATATTTCTCGTGCGTAATGATATGACTCGTGTGACTATCGCTCGTTTTAACATACTGTCGCACTACTCGTTAGTAATACACCTCATTACACCACTAGATGTACAATCTACTACTATACGAGCTTATAGTTTGATTTCATTTTCGGTAACAGTTACTAAATACAGTCGAACTTCGATAACTCGTATTCTTGATAACTCAAACAAAATTGGTTGGCAATTAGCGTCAAGAGTGAAAATTAATATTATTTGAACTTGAAGTCTTGATAACTCGAATTTTTTTGTGGCAAGTCATAGTTCGAGTTATCGAAGTTCGACTGTTACTAGATAACTAATAGGCAGGGCCGGATTAACCATGATATCGGGCCCCTAGGCAATGCAATTCTTGGGGCCCCTTTTCAGCCGTTTGAAGATGATCAGCTCTTTTCAAGTTGATGAAGGTAGCGTATTGTATGATTCATACAATACGCTACGTAACGCATCCATATTATTAGTTCTACTACTCGATACTAGATGGTTTTGTTCTGTAAGTATGAAGTATTTCATCAACTGACAGCGTACGCATCGAAAAAAAGCAACACACCTATTGTCATTGAGGATACAAATATTCCAATTAAATTTTCACTCTATGAAACATTTTCAATTTCTTTTGTGCGCGCGCAGAGGCAGGGCCCCATTCGATGCGGGGCCCCTAGGCAGTTGCCTACTCTGCCTAATGGTTAATCCGGCCCTGCTAATACTCATAGATCGGTATAAAAGACATTAATCTTTTTTCTTTGAAATCGTTTAAAATTATTAATCTTTGTCTCGCTCTAAACATTCATAAAACAAAATGAAGTGAGGCTGCTTAATGCGTTCATTTAATAGCCGTAGTATCCGCGTTATAATGCCTTAATATGTCATCACCTTGATAGTTTATGATTTGACGAGTGTTTTGCTGTTGAAATATTGTCGTATTCAAACATAGAGGAAATTCAGCTAAGTTCGTGAAAATGAAATTGTAAATATACAAAGTTTATGCCAACAAGAAATTATTAGTCCTATCCGTAAATAAATTCACATATTAGTGAATAACACAATATATCAGACGACATATTTTCGCTATGATATTTAATAGAAGGCTATATAAGAAAAATGTAAATGCCACTGTCGGGACTTGAACCCGAAACTCTCGATTAATCAAAATGTAAAAGCAATTAACACGCTTATATTAGCTTCACCTGTATGTTTGCTTGCTTGCTTGCTTGCTTGTTTGTCAGTTTGTAACCGACTTCTTTGAACTTGATTTTGACCAACTTTGAACGGTCAGATTTAGTTTAAACTTTGCACACTTATCAAGGACCGACGACAATACAATAATTCCATAAGTTTGTCCCATTATCCTGACCAGGATCTCCAGGACTAGAAAAAAAAGCAAAAAACTTCAGATTGAACTGAAACTTTGCACACTTATCAAGGACCGATTACAATACAATAATTCCATAAGTTTGTCCCATTATCCTGACCAGGATCTCCAGGACTAAAAAGCAAGAATAAATTATAATTTAAAAAAACTAAAAAACACGCTTTAATGAACTAAAAAGTAAAAAATAATTAATTTTATTGTAAAAAAGCGTGGGGTAGTATGAAAATATGATACAAAGCACCCCACGCGTTTTTACAATAAAATTAATTATTTTTTACTTTTTAGTTCATTAAAGCGTGTTTTTTAGTTTTTTTAAATTATAATTTATTTTCCTTCTAACTAGGTACATCGATATCATGGATATCTGTTCTGTTATTTATGCGTAAGAAACTGCTTCTAAAACGATTTGGCCGTGTCACAGAATTATCTGCGTTTCCCCTTTACTTCATCAATGAGAAACTCACATCATGTTACGTTGTAATTTATAAAGACAACAATAAAATAGTGATAAAATATTGAATTGAATTTTCCGCCGTTTAAACTTTCTAAAACATAAGAAATATATTTTGGCGTTTCAAAGAATTGTTAAAATTGAAAACGGAAGCTTGTAAACATAAAATAAATTATAAAATAGAGCCATAAATCTCGAGACATTACTATTTTTTCCCTTTTATCCTCACGCGTGTTTATTTTGTTGGTATGCACTCCAGTGGTGGATCGTGATTGTAAAGTATGCAAAAATATTAATAATTTATATTTTAATAGCTAATATAAAAAATTTTATCCACGTTGTTTCAAAAAGTGAGCATACCATCGGGATCAGTTTTTTTAATAGGTATAAGTATGTAGTATGAATAAATTTATCAAATGGAATAGTATATTGTGCGACTAGTGGGAGAAAGAGGAGATTCCTCGAGCGTGGATTTTGCCGCACGAGTGTAGCGAGTGCGGTAAAACACACGAGTGGAATCTCCTCTTTCGACCAATAGTCGCACACAATATTTTGCTCAACTACCGCAAGAAATATGTCATTTCGTGGCTCTGCTGAGCGTGGGCGAAATAATGGGTGACCTGATTGATTGACGAAACTACCAACACTAAGCTTGCTTAAACGTTCGCCGTAATGAGCATGAGCGAAATGCTGTTTAAGCCAGATTTCTTCTAAATAAAGAAAACTTTTTTTTAATCAATATTTTGTGTGTTTTAAAGACCACTAACAGCTAAGGTTATTTGGGCCTAGCACCAATTCACATTTTCAATTCATTATTTTTTTTTCTAATAATAAATTCAAAATCCAATTGACACTTTCACCAGCTCTCGGGCTAGAACCCGGGAACTGGAGACTTGTAATAGAGGAACCATAGCAACGCCATGTAAACAACAGCACTGCTACACACTCCGCTATTCTCAAGCCTAATCAAGAGAAGTCTCAGGGCTTGAGAATAGCCGAGAGTGTAGCAATGCTGTTGTTTACATGGCGTTGCTATGGTTCCTCTATTACAAGTTCCCGGGTTCTAGCCCGAGAGCTGGTAAAAGAGTCAATTGGATTTTCAATTTATTATTAAAAAAAATAATGAATTGAAAATATGAATTGGTGCTAGGCCCAAATAAACTTAGCTGTTGGTGGTCTTTAAAACACACACACACACACAAGAGAAGTCTCTTATATGAAGGGTATATTATAAAATATTGTTTTCTTTCTGATTTATTTTGTCGAGTGGGATTCGCTCCTTAATTAAGTTTGGCTACCTAAACGCTGCATATTTTAAAGAAGTCAACTTATAGTCATTGTTGTTTAGCTGTCAAATTGACAAGGTATAGGCGGCGCCTACCATGCCGAGCCATCACTGTTATAACTCCCCAAAGATAAGATTTTATATTTCTGTTGCTCATAATCTCTAGAGGACAGTTGTATATACGCACAAAACGCATGTTCCAAATATTTCAGACATCTGTCACTGACAAATGTCACTTTTTGTTTTAGGTGTCGACTGAAAGTCTACAACACATTCATCATAAAACAACTGCAACTCGTGACAACGGTGATTCGTGAGTTTATGATTAATATTAGACAAAGTTATAAAGAAACCGTAAAATCAACAGTTTTGTTTAATCAGTTCATTGCGAGACGAGAACTTTGCGACTTTCTTAAGAAGCTATTAATATAAGTTAAAAAGAAAACTTTATTAATTGTAATTAGTGTGTTAGTTTGAACATTTAATGCAGCGTTACTCGACTTTTCCAAAAAAGGGAGGAACTGTGGACAGTTAAAATCTACTAAAGAGTGTTGTTGGAAAGTTGTTGAGTAGGATTGACGGGTTAAACACAATAGACTTGAAACAAGGTCCGTGTGGTCAGAGTGACCACCGCCCCAACTACTGTATTCTGATGTTCGGGGGAGGCGGCGGCAATGTAATGGCCGCGGTGATGAACAGGCGCGGTCCTACGACAGGGCCAAGTCCTACAATGTGCGCAATAATGACGACACTCGGCGTTCTTTTGTTGTGCGGTTTGTTCGCGGGTCATAGCGCTGAACCGGCTGCTTCCGGAAACGCCGTTGATGATCTTCATCATCGACAACCCCAAGTACTCCAAGGCGCCGTCGGTGGACAACAACCGATGTTGCTGCGATGTCCGTGGTCCTGCGTTTGTTTGGCGCTTACGGTCGACTGTTCACATCGAGGACTCACACACGTGCCAAGGAATTTACCGACCGATGCTGAGAGAGTGTGAGTACACCTTTAAATTCATTGTTTTGTTTAGAGTTTAGACCACCAACAGCTAAGCTTGACATCGAATCATATTTTCAATTTATTATTGGGTCCATTAAATCTAGCCACCTGATTTTTAAATTGAAATAAATAAAAATCTGACATACGAAGACAAAAATGTTTGTCTAAAGCTTGTCGTTCACTGAGTGAAGCGATGCTGCGCGCCAGCAAGCCATATCTAATCGTTTTAAATAACAAAACACATTTGTTAAGGAAAAACTTTTTAACAAAAAAAAAACCTCCTTCAAAAAGCCACTAAAAAGAGGAAAATAATGCAATTTTGAGGTCTGCGCCAATTTAATAAAATATGAAGTCGATTAAAAAGTATATAGTATAGTGATTAATATCTTCTTTTTAACCAACTTCATATTTTATTAAATTGGCGCAGACCTCAAAATTTCATTATTTTCCTCTTTTTAGTGTCTTTTTGAAGGAGGTTTTTTTTTTGTTAAAAAGTTTTTTATTTTTTACTTTTTATTGTCAAAAAGTGGCATTTACCTTAAAGGAATCACGCGCCGCTAAAATTTGTGAAAAAGAAAATTTCACCTCTTCACCGTTTTTCGACTTTAAATTATTAGATTCATAATGCACGTTTATGAATTAAAAATTCCATTCGACTTAGCGTGACATCTCGTGATAGGAAGTTACGTCAGTTGGTATTACATATGATTGACGGGGCTGTCTCTTTTTGTTGCTGCAAAAAATTGACTTTGAAGGGGTAATTAGCCGTTTTGAAGTGTAGTTTAAATTTGCACAAAATATTTAGGCATATCGTAATTCACGTGTATTTGCGAATTAAGATTTCAAATATTTTAGGTCCGTAATTTGCCCAGCTCTTTTTACAAGTTGAACATGCGTGGTTTTGTTATTTGACCATAGATATTATGGTAGATTATCTGAGCATCGTTTGCGCAATCATGATGTGAACTTTTCGTCATTCCATGAACTGCTTGCAGTGATAAAGGAACCGTATATGTAGAGGATACAATACGTTGTTATTTATTGTATAAAATACGACGGTTGAATATGTGTGGTATGTTTATTTGTAAAGTACCTTAACACATATGTCAATATGTTGTTTTTGACGAGGGCTTATTGTGCGTATAAAAGTACCTAATATCTAATTTTTAATTCTGGTCACGTACGAAACAGAAAAATCTCATCTGCGATTATTTTGACACGAACCAAGTTTGAATGTGAATCTACATGGAAGAAGTGTGAGTATTTTGATTTTGGAATGATAATTTCATGCAAGCAATAAATCCGTGACCACGAGACAAAACCCCTTATTCCAATTTTTTGGGAATTTTTTCGGTTGACTTGAAATTTTGCACACATAAACCTATAGGTATAGTTTCGATAAATAAATAAAAATGTTTAAAATTTTTTTTAGCCAAAAATTTTTTAAATTTAAATAAACTCGGAACGGTGGGGCCCACTCGTTCACAACTGCGACAGTTAATTTTAAACCTTAAAGAGTGTTTTTCAAAACGCAGCTTTTTCTCAGAGAAAATTTTTATTTTGATTTTGATAAAATTTTAAATTCTAAATGATTGTCTATTTTTAGTGTTCCGTACCCATACCGACAAAACGGAACACTTATTTTTTAAGACGACATTATATTTTTAGTAGATATGTGTCTTTATTTATGGAACAGTTGGTAATGCTTCAGTTTCACGGCAGCCAGCAAATTATATCAATTTGGCAAGCAATAAATATTGTAGCATCTGTCGCTTTATAAGCAATAAGCTGTCTTCTATGAACACATAACACGCTTTTTATGTTTGGACCGTCTATAATTAATCTTATAATAGTACTAGCATTTATCCGCTATTTCGCTTGCATTAATGTCGATTTTGACGAAAATCCCCATCTTAATAACACAAGCGTAACTGGATAAAAAATACCATTATATACTTTAAGTTGGGGTATTAACTGCAATATTGAATATACCAAGATTAATCAAAATCGGCGCATCCGGGATCGGCATAGCGAGCCTGACGCCCCCCAGGACCGTAGCTAGAGCTGAATTCAAGATAGGGCACTGAAAGTTTAAAGTAGGGCTGAAGCAAAAGACTACAATTTTTTAATTGGATTGCCCACCTTATCTGGTGATATCAAATTACAAAAGCAAGAAAACGGTAAATGGCAGTTTAATCAAAAAAAAAAAAAATACAGAACTTGCCATGTTATCAAATTTCCGAAGAACTTCATTTAGTCCAACGAATTTAATCTTGTTTTTCCAAATGCCAGATAGATCAAGCTGTCATTCTGTCGTGACAGTCTTTGCGGCTTGTTTATAATTCCTTAAAGTAGGGCACTGCATGTTTTAAGGTAGGGCATTGCCCCTTAATGCCCCCCCTAGCTACGGTCCTGACGCCCCCCACCAAATTTTTGTTTTTCTATTTGTTTTAGTAATTTGACAAGTCTATAAAAGTCCTTTGAGCGAAGTCAGCTTGCAAAATCTCTACAATAGCTTTTTGAGATTTTTTTAAATCGAAATTCGAGATTTTAGTACTATAACTTTTTGAATATATATCCTTAAATCCAGATTTGTTGATTTTTTGGAAAAAAATAATTTTCTTTCTGAATTTCAGTTTGGATTCAGGGCAAAAAATTCAACGATCGAGGCATTGATTGAAATTGTAAATAAAATTTTTGAAGGTAATGATAATGAATTCAATACGGTTCATGGGTTCTTGGATTAAAATAAATTGTTATTGGTTAATAACTCTTTTATTTATCTTCGTACGACGTTTCGTCTCTTTCGAGACTTTATCAAGTACTGTAACAAAATTATAAACGAATACATCAAGTCAATAGTTGTCTATCTTGGAGAATGTTATTCTCCAAGATAGACAACTATTGACTTGATGTATTCGTTTATAATTTTGTTACAGTACGTTCTTTCGAGGCTTTATCAAGTCCTGTAACAAAATTATAAACGAATACATCAAGTCAATAGTTGTCTATCTTGGAGAATGTTATTCTCCAAGATAGACAACTATTGACTTGATGTATTCGTTTATAATTTTGTTACAGTACGTTCTTTCGAGGCTTTATCAAGTCCTGTAACAAAATTATAAACGAATACATCAAGTCAATAGTTGTCTATCTTGGAGAATGTTATTCTCCAAGATAGACAACTATTGACTTGATGTATTCGTTTATAATTTTGTTACAGTACTTGATAAAGTCTCGAAAGAACGTCGTACGAAGATAAATAAAAGAGTTATTAACCAATAACAATTTATTTTAATCCAAGAACCCATGAACCGTATTGAATTTATTAAAAAATGGATATGAACCGAGTGAATTGTAAAGATAATGGTTGGTTTAGTGATACTATATTGCCGTGGACCGTAGTTTTGACTCCGTATCTCATGAAATCTTGCTGAATAAATTTGCTTTTTATAGTTTTCGTGGAAAAACGCTTGATTTAATATCGTCTTATCTCACAGAAAGATACCAATATGTTATTACGAGCGAAGGAAATAAATCCCAATCGAATTAAACACGTCGTGCCACAAGGTTCGGTTCTCGGACCTATTATTTTTATAGTTTATGTAAACGACTTGGTGGTAAATATCACGTCTGGGAACACGTACATGTATGCAGATGACACAACCATAATCTTACAAAATGATGACAAATTAAAATTAACTCAAAAATGTCAAAGAGCACAGTCGTAGGCCTTACAATGGTTCACGGCAAATAAACTGCATTTAAATTCTGGCAAAACACAACATATGGAATCGCTGTATAATAAAATTAATAACAAAGCTGACAAGGACATTAAATTACTTGGATTAACAATAAATTGATGTTAACTTAACGTGCAAAAACCATATAAACTGTTTAAGTGCAAATTTGTCAAAAACGATTTTTTTATTGCGAAAACTAAAAAATAATGTTTCTCAAGAAGTTTTACGAATGGCATATTTTTCATTATTTCATTCTAAAATGATATATGGCATCGAACTGTGGGGTAATGCCGCCTTTGCTTCGAAAGTGTTTTTGCAACAAAAAAAAAAGGTTATTAGACACGATTTCTGATGCTGCAGGGTTTAGACAGGAATGCAGCAGACCATTATTCAAACAACTAAATATTTTGTCATTGCCAAGTCAATATACATATATATGATATATAAGTATAAAAAATAATATAATTACCTACACAGATATGCCAAGACTACGGTATCTATTTGACATAACCAGATCTGATTACTTTGGTTACTGTTTTGTTGTAATTGTTACAACAAAAAAACTTTTTAACAAAAAAAAAACCTCCTTCAATAAACCACTAAAAAGAGAAAAATAATGAAATTTTGAGGTCTGCGCCAATTTAATAAAATATGAGGTCGGTTAAAAAGTATAGTATAGTGATTAATATCTTCTTTTTAACCAACTTTATATTTTATTAAATTGGCACAGACCTCAAAATTTCATTATTTTTCTCTTTTTAGTGGTTTTTTGAAGGAGGTTTTTTTTTTGTTAAAAAGTTTTTTATTTTTTACTTTTTAGTGTCAAAAAGTGACATTTACCTTAAAAGAATCACACGCCGTTACTCAATTTTATTAAACCGACTTTCTTACGCTGTCTGATATGTCAAAAAGTGACATTTACCTTAAAGAATCACACGCCGTTACTGACTTTTATTAAAATCAGCCGAACTACTGAACCGATTTTGATGAAATTTCTATGGGACCAATCTGAAAGTATAGCCTTTCAAATAAAAAAAATGTTTTCAAAATCGGTTTATAAATGACTGAGTTATGAGGTAACAAACATAAAAAAAAAAAAAAAATACAACCGAATTGAGAACCACCTCCTTTTTTTGAAGTCGGTTAAAAACAGTTTACAAAGTAACCAGTGTTACAATGTTTCTCAAGTAAAATAATTTATTTAATATAATTATTTAAATAATAGTTTATTGTCTGAAGTCTGTACATCGAATCTCTTTCTATCAAACGATTTTGACTTACAATTTCAGTTATAAATATTACATAACAAAATAGTAATCTATTGATTAAATAATGATAAAGGCGGATACATAACAACCAGATCTGATGATTTCAAATAGATTTGGTTTTTATATATAGGTACTGTATAGGTCGTCTATCGCCGCCGTCGGAATTATAACTTCATCCAGGTCCGACGAGGTCACGAAACAGGGTGATTGACCCGGATTTTTCGACGACCCATTGTTTTCACAATTTAGGTTCGTTTTTAATTTTTATAAAATTTAATTCAAGTCGATTGAAAAAATCCCCCCGACCCTGGATTTCTTCTCCACGGCCCTGAATTCATCCAATGACAAACTTGCGTTTCAGATACACTTCTAGATAAACAATTGTGATGAGTGAACCCCTCATTTCTAGTGTGCGATAGATAAAAGTCAGATAGCATCTCGTACCAGAAGCGTTGCTCTGTATCCGCCCACCATAAATAAAGAGTTTGGGACACGACTATTGGAAGTTTATTAATAAGTAATAATAATACATCCTGCAAGAGCAATATATTATGACATATTGCAGACGCAAAACATGTTGCATTTTGTGGTGTATCATGAATCGCTCAAATAGTAAATTGTGTAATAATATGAATGATCTGTAATCTGTATGAATGTTTCGTAATTATCCAATGAATTTTATTTGATTTGCTTTTATAAAGAAGTCAGTTAAGCTGCAAATTAATCGGCTACTGGCCAAAGACAAGAGTCAGGCCAAAAATTCACAGATTTCGCAATCCTTGCAACCATCGAGGACATTGGAAATGATAACAGCATATATATGAAACATAATTAACTGTTTATTATACACACTTTTAAATGGATTTTTCTACAGTATTTATTAACATTTGCTCAAAAATAACACCGCAGATCGTCGCAAATACCTGTCAGTTAACTAGACATGATATAAAACACATTTCGAAAAAATTGCACTTGTTCAATTTTGCATGATTGCTCCTCACTTGATCGCGACACCGTTGTCTTTTGGCCTTGAACGAAAACTCGTAACTCTGCCCCCATATACGAACATAAACATTTCCAATGTTAAAACAATATTTAACAAAAAGTTGTAAATTGTTAATCATTTAGTTCGGAAACATTTCCCATATTTAATCAATTTATACTAAACATAAAATGATTACAAAACTTCTCTGTAATTTTCAAAATAGTGTAATATTGTAAGCAGGCTTTGAAGACTTATGTTTCCATGGCGTAAGGAAAATTGGATAAATTATCATAATATGTTAAAAATAAAAATAAGTAAATAGTTAAAAAGTTAAAATTAAAATTGCCAAAAACTACAACGAAACGTATTCTGATGTTCTAAAATGTTGGTGAGGCACACAGTCCATTTTTTTCTTCTGCGGCTCTGAGAAGGCGTCGTGTATTTATATTGATAATAATAATTTATTTTTAACAGACTTCAAAAAAAGGAGGTGGTTCTCAATTCGGTTGTATTTTTTTTTTTAAGTTTGTTACCTCAGAACTCCGTTATTTATAAACCGATTTGGATTTTTTTTTTATTTGAAAGGATATACTTTCAGATTGGTCCCATAGAAATTTCGTCAAAATCGGTTCAGTAGTTCGGCTGATTTTAATAAAAGTTAGTAACGGCGTGTGATTCCTTAAGGTAAACGTCACTTTTTGACACATTAGACAGCGTAAGAAAGTCGGTTTAATAAAAGTGAGTAACGGCGTGTGATTCCTTTAAGGTAAATGTCACTTTTTGATACTAAAAAAGTAAAAAATAAAAAACTTTAACAAAAAAAAAAAAAAAAAAATCTTCAAAAAGCCACTAAAAGAGGAAAATAATGACATTTTGAGGTCTGCGCCAATTTAATAAAATATGAAGTTGGTTAAAAAGAAGATATTAATCACGATACTATACTTTTTAACCGACTTCATATTTTATTAAAATGGCGCAGACCTCAAAATTTCATAATTTTCCTCTTTTTAGTGGCTTTTTGAAGGAGGTTTTTTTTTTTGTTAAAAAGTTTTTATTAATTTTCTTAACGAAAAAAACACAGAACAGAATTATTTAAAGTAGAAATATTCTTTCCAACTAGGCAATGTCAGTACTAGGGTAGGAATAACAATTAATTTCTTTTAATTTAAAATATAAACGCGTCTCTTGATGCACTTGTTTTTTCTTATTTCTTGGTCTAAAATATGATCGATCTGTGTGTTTATTATGGTTGTTAATTCATATACCGAGATAATCCAGTTTAATGTACTTAATCCAAACTAGCAGCAGCTGTGTAAACGAATCAACCGATTAGGTATATATAATTAATCCCGTTCAAACCAAAAGCCCAGGCGTTAACGTGACAGCAGCTATAAGAAGCAAGTCGCTTGATGGACGTCACGTCGATTTTTAAGAACACAAACAGTAATAATGCCAAGGGAAGAATATACAGGCTGTACTAATATTATATATACTAAAAATTAATAAACAAACACTTGAAAAATTCTACACATTTATTTATCTCAACGATCGTTTCGGGTTTCTAACCCATCATCAGGAGTTCACATTAAAAACTTCAGTTTTTAATGTAAACTCCTGATGATGGGTTAGAAACCCGAAACGATCGTTGAGATAAATAAATGTGTAGAATTTTTCAAGTGTTTGTTTATTAATTTTTATTCAATCATGTTCTATCAAGTGCCTAGCGATAATTCTATAGAATTTATTTTATATATACTAATCTATAAGCAGTAAATTCGCAAAAATTAAACATTCATCCAAAATTTTTCCATCTAAAGTAAAAAATTAAAAAAAAAATTAAAAAGCCGGACAAAGTCCGGACGGAAGGCCGAAAGTCCCGACATGTTCGGCCTAATCCGGACGGATGGTAACTCTATACTTATAGTAATAGCGACATCCTGTATATACCTATAGTGCAGCAAAAATAAACACGCCATAATATAAAAGTTACTTTTGAATTTGGCTTGTTCGGTTTTATGCTCTGCCAGTTTTTGATCTCGCAATTGCATTTTTCCAAAGTGAAAAATAATGTAGTTGAATCGTTGGTGCGTGTTGCTATGAAGGCCGGCGGGGATTACTCCTGGGAAACAGTCGGCGGTAACAGCTGTTTGCTAACAGAACGTAATATTACCGGACTGGAGCTTTCGCGGGATTTCTGTTTTCAGTGGATTTGATACCGTGTCGGGATTACTGTTTAATTTGTTCTTTTTATAAACACCGGTGTAGATTGCGGTTGAATAAAACCAGTGTGCTGTTATTAAACTAAAATGACAGCATAAATTCAGAGAACATTTTATAAAATACCTGTAGAGCCAGAGGTGTCCATTAAAAGCAGACAATTTGTTTGAAAAATAAATGTATCCAGGTGTGCAAGCTTTCACGGCCGGCATTGTTCCAAGTCTTCATGGTTTCCGGGCTTGTAGGCCGTGGTCCGGTAGTATTTCTACCTGACGTTTCGTCTACAACTGCGGTAGACATTCTCAAAGACGATGCCTTTGAGAATGTCTACCGCAGTTGTAGACGAAACGTCAGGTAGAAATACCACCGGACCACGGCCTACAAGCCCGGAAACCATGAAGACTTGGAATAAATGTATCATCCAACTTTCATGTTAAAACTATAGGGCCTCCACATACTGGGACGGGTCCCTTGGCTACAATATAATCTACGACACCCACCACGATATTTAATAGTAGGTACCTATAGACTAGTCCTCAAAAAATCTACAGTCGTACTGCTGGGTGCTAGGCCCCTGATTAGTGCCCGGTTGGCCACCCATTAATAAAAATAATAATAATAAATTCTCTTTATTTTTATTTTTACATATAACAAATAAAGAGAATTTATTATTATTAATTTATCTATTTATTTTATTAATTCAAGGTAATTAACTGGGATTTCCAAAGAACTCATCGAGACAGTAATACGCCTGTTCAATTATATAGAACTATTGGGATCCGTCAAATGAGCATATGACATCTGGTGGCACAAAATTGTACTCAAAACGAGGGAAATTTTACATGCTAACAGTGCAAATTTATCGTGAAATTGTTTATTACAAATATAAAACAAGTAAAATAAACAAAAAGTTTATCGAAAATGGAATTAGCGACGTTTTCTAATATCATGGCATTAAACACTGTCAGTTATTGCCTTGTAAAATTTACTTTACAGCGAATTATTTGTAATGAAATGTGGAAAAACTGTATTTATAAATTAAAAAAATATTTTATATTAATAATAAGATGTATTTATTATCATATTGTACTACAATAGTAAAATCATTTGATGATTGACAAATTGATAGGACTAACTTTGTATACAAATATTTTGAGGCTAGTAACTTAGTACTTACCTACTTATTACAATATAACATATTATGTTGCAGTTATGTATTTACGTTATTCACCTAACCCTGCCTTAAAGAAGCATTGAACGGATGATTAATTTCGTGGAGATTTTCTTTTAATTTTGATGTTTTTAAGCAATATGCCGTAAAGATTACTACTTTTGACAGCTCAGCGATCTTGTTTTTTTTCACACATTTGATAATATGTCCGGCTTTGAGAATCCGTTCTTCTTCCACGAAATTCCTTTGTTTAGGATTCGTACCGGCCCAATTGCAAATTGCACTTATATTTATTATTTCTTATCACTTTGAAAATCACAAAATTACACGCAAAAGTATACCCCGTATATAAAATGTCCCCCCCTTTGCGCCATGTTTTTTAAGCTCCACCCATTTGACGGATCCCAATAGAGAACTGTTAAATTTATTGGAACTTGCAATTTGCCTAACGTCAGAAGGTAGATGAATATATATATTCTTTGACACGTACATGCCTAGGTCCTTTACTGCCTAATGTAGTACATGAATGACTCAATGTACAAATTTTCAGTTTGCCTCGTGTACAGTAGAGGTCACTGTTTAAATAAAGAAGTATTATGCCCAAGTGTGTGAATGAATTATTTACATGTTTATCCATTATTGGTGTGTATTTTAATACATATAATTATTAATTTAAATCTATAATACAATATTATTAAATGACACATCGCATATAAAAACTTTTTATAGTATTAAAGAATACTTTAACAATTTAGTGTATATGTTTGACGCCGTTGATGTGTTTTTAAAAATACTTTTAATAAAGTGAATTATTATTATTATATTTATAATTACACCAGCTGACTCCCCCGCGCCCGTCGGCACTGATCCGAACTAGAGATCTGATAGTACCGTCCCCGACAACTCATGAGCTCGACGAATTCAAAACAATGATTTTAATGCGAGTTACTATCGTATTTTCATCTAATCGCATACTAGAAATGTGGGGTAAGGGAACATTACTATATCCGGACTTCCATGTTGAACATTGAAGTATCTTGTCGTGTTTATAGAACATAAGACGTCGTGGTTATGGATATCAAATATAATTTATTTCTATAATACCTAAATAAATTAAACACATCACGCGCAGAAGTGGGTGTTCACCGATCTATTCATTTGTTCATAGATGCTCCAGAATAGAATATTATGTACTTACATGAATGTATGTACCTACGCATGCCCATAGATACATTGATATGTGGCTACAGGACATAAGGGCGCATGTAGATAAATGTTTGATGTATAAACAATAAACATATTTTATACTCGCCCTCCCCCAATTTTATACGACAGTAGAGTAAACCGTGCAAACTGCGAAGAAACGAACGGTTATACGTGATGGTCTATTGGGATCCGTCAAATGAGCATATGAAATCTGGTGGCACAAAATTGTACTCAAAACGAGGGAATTACTGTATCCCTATTAAGGGTATTTGAAATAATTTTCACTTTCATGATGAGCTCTCGCTAGTACGAAGATTCACTTCTACAACATAGCTATATTGAATTAACACACGCATGTAGTGAAAATCTATTGATTCCGAAGCATATAAGGAAAATATTAGTTTGGTAATCATGTCACGGTTGAGTACTTTAAGCTCATTCCGCCGCGAAAGTGGAAAGGTTCAGGTTAGAATCCTGACTGTGACTATGGTTGGTAAAATGATTTTTTCCAATATGTTTCGAATCAATTATATAATTGGCTGCTTTCCAACGAAAAATTTTCTAAAAAAATATTTTCCGTGAATTTGGGGAGGATAGAGGTTGGCATAAAACAATTTTTTTACATATTTTGAAGGAAGTTAATGGCAATAAAATAAGTAACTGATATAAGCTAAAAATAGATTGCCTATATAGATAACTCTAAATAAATTGATTTAAGCCATTTTGTCTTGTGGTCACAGATATAGGTTATTCTCAACGGTTGCTTTACTATATTATGTATAATGTTCCAATATACCGTAACTACTTTATTGGGACTATAATATTAGATATTACATTATTTATAGAACAATGTACCTATTGCTTTATTTATCACCTGTCTAAAATACCTATTGTATGGGCGGGTATACAATATATACAAAACAGGGAATTTCGATTGCAGTTAGGAATTAGCCTTCGATCGTGCTCGGAATTCTATCAATTTATATACAGGTTGGAACTTTATATGAGACAAGATTTTTCAAAATATTCTCTCAGTTTTGTTAATTATTAAGAAAAGAAACCCGGCAAGTATATCTCGTGTGTCAAGGTTTCCGTACCATATATCAACCATATTAATTGCCTTTGAATTTGGAAATAGAGGGAGGATCAATTTTCGAGATGCATTTTCAGGAAAATCTCGAAAACTATGTAAAATCAAATTTTGAAAAAAAAAACTAGTTTTGAGATCCTTAATGTCACACTTTGACCCCTCTTAATTTATGGGAAAATATTTTTTAGATTCTGATGATTGGAATATATGTAGGCTAGTAAGCTTTATAACTAAGTACGCTTTATTTTGTAATTTTTACACAGTTTATTGGAATATTAGACAAATTATGTAATTTTAATTTACTTTATGTAAAAATCACAAATTTGTTTAACTTTACAGTAAAAGTCCAAGTTTTTATGAAGTTTTCTGTGTAAAAATAAGTAACAATGATCACATAGAAAATCGAGCGAATTCTACCTTAACTTTCAAAGTATTTGTACAACCATTTTTTACAGTGTGACTGTTGCTTTAGATATTTCTATAGTTTGCTCATAACTCTATACAACATACATAATCTGGAGTAAATTCTGTTTGAGAATGTTGATTCTCTTTTGTTCAGCGAAAGAAGATTAAAAACTGACGATCGTGGAACGGCGACTGTGTTCTGTTTCCTGCAGTTTAAATCTTCCATAAGTACCTAGGTACGCGACTTTCACCATTGTGCCGTGTTGTAAAGATCACTCTGATCGGCTTAAGGATACAAAGTATACAAGGTGACAATATTGCCATGTACACTGTTGCTATCTCGGACAGATAGAATCAGCAGTGAGGCTAGCGATCAGCGTTGCCAGATAATTATTTTTAAAAACAAAAATAAAGATAGTTACTTCTTACCACAACAGTTTTATTGATTATAGATGTACATTTCGAAAGCTATGCTTTCATCTTCAGCAAACACTATACTACTTCTTACCACAACAGTTTTATTGATGGATGTACATTTCGAAAGCTATGCTTTCATCTTCAGCACACACTAAGTATAGTGTTTGCTGAAGATGAAAGCATAGCTTTCGAAATGTACATCCATCAATAAAACTGTTGTGGTAAGAAGTAACTATCTTTATTTTTGTTTTTATTCCAACCACAGTGCTCATATATTTTTATTTTATAATTCTTTTTGTAAATCAGGAATTTTACTATGTGAAATAAAAAAACGGGATAAATAAAAAAATACAATTAAAATTTAAACCACTGATTTCTATACTTACTTAAGGATAGCTGATGCATATGGAAAAAAAATAAAAACATGGAACCAATTACTGTGGTAGCCAGCGCCACACAACATCCGGCCGAGAACTAAAATGAGTTTTTATTTAATTTTAGCACTGATCTCCATGGCAATAAGGTACATTTTAGATACTGGTCCGATATTGTGTGGCACTGATTATCCGTTCAAATTAGGACAATGGCAGACTACAGGACCAGCTATCCAGCTTGTAAGTATAGAGATCAGTGATTTAATACTTCAAAATGTTTAGTCAAATAGGTCAGTGGCGGACTATGCCCGTCGGAGGCCCGAGGCGGCAGAACTAAATAAGGCACCCGGTCTGCTTTATAGAAATTGATGTATGTATTTGTAGTTTAAATTTCGTAAAAAATGAATAATATAAATGCAATGGCTGACAAAAAAATTAAATATTTATAATAAACGACCTACCTACGTTTATATTTTGTATACGTACGGGGCCTCCAACTCCAAACTGCCTCTTACTTATACTAAACATATTTTGGCCTTGTTTGGGATTTGATTAAGAAGGATTAATCGAGATTTGGAGGCCCCCAGGATCAGAGGCCCGGGGCGGGCCGCCCCCTTCGCCCCCCCTTAGTCCGCCACTGAAATAGGTATTCCTAGGTGGCTAAATACTTATTTTTCGAGGAACTACATTTTTGTACTATGGATGATTTTACGTCTTGGAGAGTTTCTTTCTGCTCTGTTTTTGAAAAAAATCGTGAAATTAGCTGTCATTCAATTTTAGCTAAAAAAAACAGACGCTAAAAAATCAGGACGTCCGACAACGTTGTTGTCGATTGTTGAAGTTATCCTCTAGAGACGGGAACGAGGACTTGATCATTGTATTTTATACAGATTTGATGGTCATTTTTGAATATTGTAACTTCTACAATGTTATGTGCAGGGTGGACACAGACCTGGAAATGTCAGGGAAATCATTGAAATGCTAGGGAATATTATTTTGTCACATAAATATAATATTAAAAAAAAGGGTGTGGGTCTCGGGACCCCCGACAGATGTGAAACATCAAAGAAAACGTTATTGAACTCGGTGGTATTCTCTATGTAGTAGTATATATTTTTTCAAAAGCAGCAACTAACTGGTATGCTGACGTAATCCTATATACTGCACTGTAACACACGCGGTTGCCCGAGCGCACGGAAGCCGAGAGAGAGAGAGAGAGAGTGCCGCAGTGGTGGGGAGAACAGCAGCGAAGGAGCGAACCAAACATTTCGTTGCATATTTCCCCTCACGCGGCTGTTCACTGCCCGACATAAGATGTTTTACATCAAAAAGTACCCGATTTGAGGTCAGCGCAATATACAGGGTGGATCAGGTTATAGTAGCAATAATTCACCATTCGATGGTCCATCGAAAAATAAGTCGACATGCATAATTTTATTTTTTTCCAAAACGCTTCCTAAGGGAGATACACCCCTTCAAAGTTCAGTTTTAAAATTCTTATTTTTGTCCTAACTCTCAGGTCATTAATGCGTTTTTGACCAAATTTGGCACAAGTATTTCTGCAATGGATACTCATTACTTGACGTAAGTAACTTTTGTCAAAATTGTCAAATGGCGTAGATACAGGGGGGTTGTTTCACTTTTCCCGCCCTATTTTCTGCGCCACTGGATATTTTTAAAGAATAACATTTTTTTCGAATTCCCTGTTCAATTTAGAAAAAAACAGTCACTCTTGCAAAATTTCGATTTGAGGCTTCGTTTACGAGATAATTAGAGTTGAAAGTTTAGAACACTTCTAAAATAGCCACCTATGAAAATAATAGGTCTGGAATCTTGTACAACAATTGTAAACTTTTTACTGTTTGACGAATTTAAATAAATAATTCATTAATTAAATTAAAAACAACAAGTAAATAACTTATGAAAATAACCAACAAAGTAGGCGATACTTGGTTTTGAGATAATTTATGACACTTGTCAGTATTGATTTTTAAAACTGGACTTTGAAGGGCTGTATCTCCCTTAGGAAGTGTTTTGGAAAAAAATAAAATTATGCATGTCTACTTATTTTTCGATGGAACATCGAATGGTGAATTATTGCTACTATAACTTGGTCCACCCTGTATAAGTGAAATGTTTATGTTAGGCAGTTACGTTCACATTTCTAGAGAGAATTGCTTTGAATTAAATTTTAAAAGAAAATAAATAGGTAAGTACTTAATTTTAACGTTTGTTTTAAACTCGTTGGCCAAAAATGCAGTGTAATTAAACTAAATTTCACAATACTTGTCCGATATCGTGAGACGGCCGGTATAAACACAGTACCTATACTTATTATTACAAGTTTTAACTTTTATTGATGCCAAGCGACGGGGTTATGGCTAGAGAGCATTATTTTATTATATTACAAAATAAGTATAAACATTTATAGCACGACTTGGTTTCTTTCTAATGTTGATACAATCATATTCTTTGAAGGTTCGAAATATCCACTTCTAGGTAAAATGTTCAATAAATTTAAACTAAATATAAGCTGAATGGATATCGATCGCCAGATATGGACCATTTCTTTGAAAACAATTATTTCCAAGATGATAAAATATCCATAGTAGTCTACAGTCGACACGATTAGAACTTCATGTCTGTAGTGTGTAGTGTAAAATACACAATCCATTTTTACTTCCCACCTCTACTATGTTAGGGAAGTAATGGATTTAGCCCGAAAAAAATATTTCGAGATTTTAACAGATTTCACGTTATGAGACCCTAGCAATCGTTTAAGATCATTTTCTGACTGATGTCTGTATGTGTGTGTGTGTGTGTGTGTGTGGTCAATTTTTCGCCTTCGATATCTTAAGAACAGAACAACATACGGGCATGCCGATTGTTCTATTGTGTTTATCAGCCTTTAATTTAGATCTGATTAGATTTTGAGTCAAATCGATACAGTGGATCCTGAGATATTCAAAAAAACGTTCTCAATGTCACGTATTAACATAGGTAAAAAAAATATAAATGAATTCTAGATGTTATAATATGAAAAAAATGTAAATATTTTTTTTTTCTAAAATGTATAGTTTTCGAGAAAAAAAATATTTTACTAAAAATAATAAAAATTGTACGTAAATCAAGGTAACCATGATTTTTGCTATATTAAGCTAGCCATCAGTAAATCACCAAACAAAAAAGAGGGCCATGCTTTTTTCAAAGAAATTGTCTTTTAAAGACCACCAACAGCTAAGGTTATTTGGGCCTAGTCAAAGAATAAAAAAAAAGAGTGTTTATTTTTTGCAAATATTTACTAGGTGGGAAGTATAGGACTGGTCATCAGTCGAATTTTTTATTTAGTAGTGCAACATTAAATGATTCAGTGTAAAAGTGTATTCAGGTCTTTAAGAAGTTGGGTTTTTTATAGAAATCGCATGGGACCTAACATCAGGAACCGGGGGTCTCTTAATTTTTTTGGAGGGATTGCATCAAATAGAATACAGAGACGATTTAATACTATAAGTAGAAAATTTTTAACAAATCATGAGAGACAAAAAATTTACACTTAAAATTCAATAACACATTTCAAAAATAGCAACTGATCGATTATAAACGTCGAACTATAGAATTCATTCATTGTAATATTCTTATCTGTTATATGTACCTCCTCTCAACTCTCATTGGCTCTGATACTATCGGATTAGTATAGTGTTTTGTTTTATATTTGAATTAACCGCGATATTTATAAGTAGCCTTACAATAGAGATTAATTTTTATAGTTTGCTTTGATGTGTTTCTTTATACAAACTGCACGGTGTCTAGATGCGGTGTATTGGAAGCGCGTCATAAATTGCCTTGCATCTCGTTAAAACATACTGCTGTTAATTGACCGTGAAATCGTGGAGAGCACCGCCCATTATGTACACTCACATGCATAAATATTTTATACTAACTACATGCTGCTTGCAGATTCTTATTATTATTATTACTGATACAAGGTGTACATATTGGGTGAATGTTTTTGTTGTTAACAAAACTGTCAAGTATCAGTAGTTTTAGGTCAGATATTTTCGGAATTAGAGATAACAGTCTCGATCTCAAGTTCGGGATTTTCTATGAAAGCGATATGTTTATAACAAGCAGTCAGGTTCCATTCTGATTGGAATACCCTACCTTGATGTCGTTTGACACATACAGACGTCAGACCTAAACGAACGTAACAACTAACTAGTGAACCCTGTATACTAATATGGATAGTTGATAGCGATTAAAAAATGGGTTTTGTATGTGGAGAATGTTCAAATACTTCTTCAAGACAGGCATTAATTTTCACAAAATCATAATGAAAACTTCAGGTAACGCTTGTAATCTAATTCCTTCTATAAAAGTCGATCAATTTTTTGACATTTCAAAATAAAACCTAATTTAATATTATAATTTGAGATATTAGGATGTCCAAAATTTATACAATAACAGTGTTCTTGAGAAATTGGAATAGAAAAATAATTTTTAATTAAGTTTTATTTTGAAATGTCAGCAAATTGATTGATTTTTAGAGAAAGAATTAGATTACAAGCCTTATCTGAAGTTTTCATTCTAATTTTGTGAACATTAATAAATTGTCTTGAAGAATATGTATTTGAACATTGTCCACATACAAAACCCATTTTTTAATCGCTATCAACTATCCATATTAATATACAGAGTTCATTAGTTAGTTGTTATACGTTCGTTTAGGTATGTCTGTGTGTGTCAAACGACATCAAAGATAGGGTATATGACCAATCAGAATGAACCCTGACTGCACGGCCTAGTCGCTTGTATGTTTATATGGAAACTGAACGTTGGCTGTGGAACTCTCCAAATTTTTATTTAATATAAGGGAGTGAACGTGGTGAAATCAAGGGAATTCTCCTATAACTCTTCCAGAACATCAACCCAATCGAGGCATGCATTATTTGAACGTAAATTTTGTACTAAGTGAATAGAAACAATGAAATATACACTAAAAATTATGGGCCACACAAATTGGCGTGTAATTGGCTTTGTCTTCTGAATTGTTCTACGTCGATTTTCTCACAGACATGGTTTGGCCCCTGAACTTTGGTTTAAAATGATCCTCAATAATTATCAATTAGCAATCTTCTTGAGTCCAGGTGTGCAAGCTTTCACGGCCGGCATTGTTCCAAGTCTTCATGGTTTCCGGGCTTGTAGGCCGTGGTCCGGTGGTATTTCTACCTGACGTTTCGTCTACAACTGCGGTAGACATTCTCAAAGGCGATGTGACAGCGGTCGAAGCGTCCTCCTTGGCGGCTCACAGGTCAGTGTGTCAATGACTGGTGTCCTCCCTTCTTTTATGCTCAGTACCAGTGTGTTCTCTGTTCGGTCGTAGTCCGTCTCTCCGTACGACCGAACAGAGTACAGGAGGACACCAGTCACTGACACACTGACGTGTGAGCCGCCAAGGAGGACACTTCGACCGCTGCCACATCGCCTTTGAGAATGTCTACCGCAGTTGTAGACGAAACGTCAGGTAGAAATACCACCGGACCACGGCCTACAAGCCCGGAAACCATGAAGACTTGGAATCTTCTTGAGCTTTTGGCGAACTTTCTGGATTGTTTGATATTGATCTGCATGCTCAATTCTCTTACCGAGAAAATTACTGTGCATACTCCGCTTACTATAAATAGGGGGTTAATGGCTATCCGGTCTGTAGAGTTATCAGAAGTTGGTGAAGTAGGTACTGAAACGGTTCGTGTCTGCAAGCAATTATGCATTGTTAATATATTTGTCTCCTCTGGGCTTAATTAAATATTCAATTTAAATAGAACATAGAAATCATGCAGAGAACTAAATTGAACCTTACATGCAGTTTTAGAATGAGTGCTTAATTTTTATTAATTGAATATCTTCACACATCTTTTCTAATCAAATTGTTTTCTTAATTTTTTTTACTTTATTTTTCTTTGGAAATAACTATTGTAATGTACTATAGGACTTGAGGTACGTGCAGTACGCAGCTGGGATTCTAGATGGTAGCATGTATGGTAGATGGTGGCTGAAATTATAAGCGCTTATAGGTTTGTACAACGAAGCTTTGATACTAGCATTGATACAAGCTTAAATTGCGTTTGAAATGTCAGATAGCGAAGACGAATATTTGTGTTCTTCTGCTACAAAGTGGTATATTTTAAATACAAATTTGGGTAGGAGCTGTCATGTCCACCCTATCAATAGAAAACGATCTAAACATGGCGAATTTCATCATTTATACCAAGAATTAAAATTTTACCCAAACCGGTTTTTTGAATATTTACGTATGGAACCTAACACTTTTAAATACGTCTTAGAAAAAACTCAAAACAAATTAAATAAAAACTGGCAAAATTTCATTTATTAAACACATCCATTCCGAAATTTGTAACGGCCATTTGACAGTTGTCACACGTTGATTGTAGTAGTTAGCGCGCTGAAAGCATGGTGAGATACATTCTTGTATCTATGAGCTGTTGCCACAGCGCTTATACCTGCTACACTCACTGCTTCGTTGTGTACGCGCGCATATAATAATATGACAATGCATTAATTTAAGCAAGCCCTGCTATGATCTACGCTACCATCTAGAATCCCAGCTCCATACTGTACGTACCTTTAGGTCACTAGACTAAAAGAGATACGTTATGATCATGGGCGCCGCTAGAAAATTTTAGAGAGGCTGAGGGCAAAAACATAAGTATGTATTTTCTTATTTCTGTTTTACGTTATAGATACAACTGTATACCGGCGAACACTTTCCACACATTTCATTTATTTGCTTTTTGAGTTAAAAATTAAAAACTTTGGGGGTTGGGTAACTTTTTAGTCTTTGATAAATTTCAACTCTTGCGACACTAAAGTATAGAGTCCAATTATCTGATATTGAGGAGGTAGCTCTTTTATTAGATATCTGTGCGATCTGAGACACGTTTTTCCACCATCAACACCGTCACTTCCACCAGACGTTTTTATTTCCATAACTTGTTATATTGTTGTGTCTTTTTGTTACAACATCAATACCCTTCATTGTCGACCACATCATTGTTTTGTCTACTAAAAAGATCTTTATCATAATCAAAAGGGGGACAAATGAGTGCCGAGTCGTAGTGCCACCCCCAACCACTCCCGGCGCACACAATTTTGTTATTTTAAGAGGCATCCTATATTTTTTTTCGATGGATTGGAAGGAGGACATCATTTTGAGCATTTTTCATGTGATAAAGTAGATAGGTACTTCTATTTGTGTCGGACGGTTTATTTTTGTGATTCCTGTGATGACTAGAGATACCTGTTGTCAGTAAACTGTCACTGAAAATTCGTTTTTATTTTCTCCCAAAAACGATGAAAATAAATTTTCTTATACTATGATCATATTGTAGCAAACCCCAAGATGTTACGTCACTGCCTCCAATAGAAACCGGTAGAAAGAAAGATCACGGTAGTAAAGCGTGGAATGGTATCGAAAATTCTAGACAACGAGTACCTACCTGCCGGAATGTTCGAGAGAACGCTAGAACGTACTAGATTGGGTTGCGCGACCTATATAAGCGAAGTACGAATGAGTCAGGGAATCAGTCGACGGTGTCACGCAAACGGTAATCAGTCAGTACAGTGAAATAAATATTGATCAGTCAACGGGAATCAGTCAGTGTAGATTGTACTGTGACAGTGTTGAACAGCCAAATAAATCTGACATAAATAATTACAAATAATTGTATAAATAGTTATTTGTTAAGTGTTATTTAAGTGGCTCGTCTAGTTCAATAATTACAGTTTAAGTTTTTTACTGTTAGAATTGACTTTTCGTTGTTGCATTTATTGTATATAGTTAATTGTTACGAATTATTGTAAATAAATATTTATTCCGCCAACTCAGAAAACAGTTTTGTAACAATATAAAATGTGAGCAAAGGTGAATGTTTAATGTGATGTTCTGCCACCGTGCCACGCCCTGTATATGAATACTTATGAAGTACTTGTTCAATGTATTAATTAGAACAGGAAATTGTGGTGTCATGCTTAATGTCTGTCTGATTTTGTTTTTGATTCGCTTGTCCTAATCGGTTGGAAAGTAAATGCTGTTTGATCTATTTATATATTATGTTCTACATATTATACTTATATATTAATAATAATTTATATCGGTGGCCACAAGACAAAATTGCTTATGTAGAATTTTCAACAGTTGTTTTTCTCTATATCTTCATACTTATATAGATTTTCAACCACCGACCTACAAAAAGAGCTACCTCCTCAATATCAGATAATTAGACTGTATACTTTAGTGTCGCAAGAGTTGAAATTTATCAAAGACTAAAAAGTTAAAAAAAATTTATTAAAAAACAAAAAACCCGACTGCGTAAAAATCGAACTTAAAAGATGGAAACAAGATCAAATGATAACATGCAGTCGGAGGTATTTCTGTTCAATTTGTTACTACTATGCCTCCGACTGCATGTTATCATTTGATCTTGTTTCCATCTTTTAAGTTCGATTTTTACGCAGTCGGGTTTTTTGTTTTTTAATAAATTTTTTATTTCAATGTTTTTAGTTAAAAATAAATCGATATAGATCCTAAACGGTCAGTCGAATCGAAAAATGTTGAAGGAAAACTAAAAATGATTTTTAAATACCTATTCAACGATACCCCACTTGACATAGTTTGTTGACTGTCATTTTTTTCATTTTCACAATATGGCGTCCTGTAGTCGCCATATTGAATTTTCACTAACGTCATGTCTTTAGTGACACTCGCCGGACTAAGGGGAATCGATTGACGTGTGAATCATAAAAATCGGCCCAGGCGTTTGGTCTGTATAGTGCTTCAAAGGAACATACATACATACATAGACTGTTAAACACATTACCACTCCTTTGTTCGCAGTCGGATAAAAAACAATACTTATTGTTTCAAAAAAATCTAAAAAACGCCTATATCAACACACTAAAAAGTAGAAAATAAATTTCTTTCTATTCTATAACGTTTACAAGCGTGGGTCACTTGACTGAAATATAGGTACCTACAGTGAGTCTCACGCTTTTAAACATTATAAAAGAAACAATTTTATTATTGTATTTTTTATTTTTTTTTAACTATAATTTTACGTAGATATAGGTACCTATATTCTCTTAAAAGCAAGCCATAATAGGCTGGAGAGGTCTTTAAAAGTGGATGTGATTTTAGTTTGATAATGGCGTACCTATATACTGTTTCCTTGAATTATAAGGAGAATGTTCTTAATGATATTGTCAATTTTAAAGTTTAGGGCTGTTTCTTCGGGGAAGGGCGGAGCTGATACAGCACTTTAGTACAGTAATTACCAGAACCAAACAATTATATGTGTCCTTATTAATTCATTCTATATGTTCGACAAAGTAAAGTACTATCTATATACAGTCATATATGAGTGTAGATAGATTGTAGCTCATATTATGAGCTACAATTTATACATAATGTAGAATATAATATTATAGTACAGCGTTTCCTAAACTTTTTCGCCTACGAATCCCTCAGAGATTAGCAAAATTGTCGCGGACCCCAATTACCTACTAAAAATTAAGAGTAATTTACTTATATTCAATTTTTGTTAAATGTAAATTAATTGTAACATTTAGATTTTGCGTAAGTTTCACTTTTATAGAATAGAATAGAATAATTTTAATGTCATTTGTATAGGTATAGGTACTTATATCATACATATTTTTTATTCAATAGATTAATCATGGAGATTAACCTTGAAAATAAGAACTTACTAAAATAACCGTATTGGGATCCGTCAAATGGGTGGAACTTAAAAAACATGGCGCAAAGGAGGGAGAATTTTATATACGGGGTATACTTTTGCGTATAATTTTGTGATTTTCAAAGTGATAAGAAATAATAAATATATAAGTGCAATTTGCAATTGGGCCGGTACGAATCCTAAATAAAGGAATTTCGTTGAAGGAGAACGGATTCTCAAAGCCGGGCATATTATCAAATGTGTGAAAAAAACAAGATAACAGCTGTCAAAAGTAGTAATCTTTACGACATATTGCTTAAAAACATCAAAATTAAAGAAAATCTCCACGAAATTAATCATCCGTTCAATACTTCTTTAATGCATGCAGGGTTAGGTGAATAATGTAAACACATAACTGCAACATAATATGTTATATTGTAATAAGTAGGTAAGTTACTAACCTCAAAATATTTGTACACAAAGTTAGTTCTATAAATTTGTCAATCATCAAATGATTTTACTATTGTAGTACAGTATGATAATAAGTAGGTACATCTTATTATTAATATAAAATGTTTTTTTAGTTCATAAATACAGTTTTTCCACATTTCATTAGAAAATAATTCGCTGTAAAGTAAGTTTTACAAGGCAATAATTGACAGTGTTTAATGTCATGATATTAGAAAACGTCGCGAATTCCATTTTCGATAAACTTTTTGTTTATTTTACTTCTTTTATATTTGTAACAAACAATTTCACGATAAATTTGCACTGCTAGCATGTAAAATTTTCCCTCTTTTTGAGTACAATTTTGTGCCACCAGATGCCATTTGCTCATTTGACGGATCCCAATAGACAAAATTGACAGTTTGAAATATCTGATTTTTGAAAAATCAAAATTGAAAGTTTGGGTAGGGTGATTTCACCAGTTGAAGAACAGTCACCATCTATTTTTTAAATATTAGGTTGGTATCTTATTTTCTGTTATGTAAAGTGGGTAAATGGTAAGCCTGTAGGTCTTGTGATTATATTTCAGTTTTCGTTTGTTAAAAATTAAGAACTTCAACAGGTGAGTTCTCCTTACTTTTCATTTATTAGCTTTGATATTGATTTTAAAGAAAAAAAAATTGAACTAGATCAATATTTAGACTTCAGATTAATGATTTTTTAGGTTAGTATGTGCAGTATAAAAAACGTACTTATCACTGTTTTCCGAACGGCGTCCATACAGTTCGATCTTCAACGGCCGAACTGTATAGAATAGAATAGAATAGATATATTTACACACAAAAGTATTAAGTACAGTGTGATGTCATCAATTAATACAGATACAATATTTAAAATCTAGAATTAAAAAATTCCTCTATGTTATAATAACATTTATTACTAATAAGCAATTTTATTTGTTTGTTAAATTTTTTCGTAGGCAAGTTTTGTAACACTTACACCAGAGATGGGCTTGAGAATAGCCGAGAGTGTAACAATGCTGTTGTTTGCATGGCGTTGCTATGGTTCCTCTATTACAAGTCCCCAGTTCCCGGGTTCTAGCCCGAGAGCTAGTAAAAGTGTCAATTGGATTTTCAATTTATTATTAAAAAGATTCACAGATTTCGCAATCCTTGCAACCATCGAGGACATTGGAAATGATAACAGTATATATGAAACATAATTAACTGTTTATTATACACACAATATTTATCAATGCACTGTTTAGTTTTGTCAGTAATAACCCTATTATTCTTCTGTTATATACGCGTTCACTTTTGCTTGATTACGTAACTTTTAAATGGATTTTTCTACAGTATTTATTAACATTTGCTCAAAAATAACACCGCAGATCGTCGCAAATACCTCTCAATTAACTAGACATGATATAAAGATATAAAACACATTTCGAAAAAATTGCACTTGTTCAATTTTGCATGATTGCTCCTCACTTGATCGCGACACCGTTTCTTTTGGCCTTGAACGAAAACTCGTAACTCTGCCCCCATATACGAACATAAACATTTCCAATGTTAAAAAAGTAATGAATTGAAAATATGAATTGGTGCTAGGCCCAAATAACCTTAGCTGTTGGTGGTCTTTAAAAAACTATTTTACACCAGAGATGAGTCCGCGTATCGTCTCGGATATACTTACGGATCCCAGTTTGAGAAACGCTATATAATTTTGTTCGTATAGTCGTGGTATTATAGAAATAATTAGTAAGGAAGTACAGTCTCAGTAATAATTTACGCGACAGACAGATGAAGGTGTACCTACATACTCAGTCATATTAGTGAGTCAGACCACAGAGCTTTTAGTATATTAATTAATTAATTAATTCAAGTCAAATAGATAGGTAAGTGCTCAATTCCCCCCCACCATGCGATAGGTATAGGTACCTACTAAGTACATGTCTATCTCCAGCATTTAACTCTCCAGGGTTCAAATATTATAGGAATAATCTTTGTTGGGTTAAGGTGTGGTTATATTTAAATGTATCAAAACAGCCTGTCTTATTATCGTATTTATTTGAAACTAGCCTTGACCTGCGGCTTCGCTCGCGTTAATGTCGTTCTTTTTTTTTGGCTACTGGTTAGCCCCCTTTAGTAGAAGTGCGATGATATAATTCAAAAGTTTTCTTACGTAGAAAAGTGTTATTTAAGTAATAAGTAATACCTATACAAAATTTCATAATGCTTGAGTGATCTGTCTATAAATTTCAAATGTAGGAAATCGATTCTCGGGAATAAAAAGTGGCATGTGCTTAATTTAATAATTAAAAAGTAAAAATATCTTAGTGGCCAAAGTAAATATTAACTTTATGAAAATTATTGTATGTCGAATATATTTTATGAGTACAAAATTGACTACTGTGTATAAAAAATATTTTAGGTATGTATAATTATATGATTTTTAGATTATTTTAGGTTAAAAAACAAATTTATTAATTGTTACAGAGCCTTGATAAAGACTTGATTTAAGTCGAAACGTTGGCAAATAAAATGTATTAAACAAATACACTACATTACAAAGTCTATTGTTCCCGAGAATCGATTTCCTACATCCAAAATTTCATAATTTTCTTATATACAAGGTGATTCTGTAATGAGTACCATAAATGATACAGGATGTACCTACTGTCAAAATAATACGAAAACCAAGAATAACTTTTTTTCCAAAAGTGCTTCCCTAACAAGATACAGGGTGTTAAAGGGTCGATTTGGAGAACACTTATTTGCTCGTATCTTTTAACTGGGTTGAACAATTTAATTCATTTTTGGTAGACATCTACTACATAATAAGGACCGTAAACGGACAAAATTTTGTTGCATTTGAACAACCCAGTGGCGTAGAATTGGGGGTCATGTGACACTTTTTCCCCCCAAAAAAAGTTGCTGTTGGGTTTTTCCATTTTTCTTAGTTTTTTTAGTATTATTGGTTCAAATACAACAAAAAAAGATACACTTGTTTCATTTGCCCAGAAGCGTCCGTTTCCGAGATATTCTGACTTACGTGTCACTATGTGAAATACCAGGCTGCAAAGTTATCACAGAAAAAGTTTTATTAACAAACAAATAAAATACTTAAAGTCGAATACATCTAGGTAATAAAGTTTAATTAACAAAAAAATAAAAATTAGTAAAAATAAAATTAAAGTATGTTTTCAAAGTGCCCTTGGAACATGACCCCCAATTCTACGCCACTGGGCTGTTCAAATGCAACAAAATTTTGTCCGTTTACGGTCCTTATTATGTAGTAGATGTCTACCAAAAATGAATTAAATTGTTCAACCCAGTTAAAAGATACGAGCAAATAAGTGTTCTACAAATCGACCCTTTAACACCCTGTATCTTGTTAGGGAAGCACTTTTGGAAAAAAAGTTATTCTTGGTTTTCGTATTATTTTGACAGTAGGTACATCCTGTATCATTTATGGTACTCATTACAGAATCACCTTGTATATTTCTCATTTTCTCATGGTGACCGATACAGGGTTAACGGAGCCCTCTAAATGCGTAATCCGCCACTGTTTTAGCCTTACTGTGTTCTGTCGGAAGTTTGCATATAAATTCTCTGTGGCTCGATGTCCAATGTAGAAAATCGTTTGCCAACTGTTTGAGTGCTGTGCTGCGGATTCATTCCATTGAAAGAACGCCCCAGTCGAGTCCCGTAGGCCACAAGTAATTAACGATGTGATTGTTTTCAAGCCGACCTTTGTGTGAATTGTATGGCCCTTAACTCAACTGTATTTGTTTGTCCTGTTAATGAATACAGCGTGTTCAGGAATTATTTAACTGCAGTATAAACGAAACTTCAATATAGTGTTACGGATCACCCTGTATTTAAACGGCAGGCAAGAGTTCTGAAAAACGGGGTCTGCTTACTGTAACAACTAGTACCTGCGCGGAAGTTCTAGAGAAAGCGAGAACACACTAGGCTTAGGCCACGCAGCATATATAAACAGCCAGTGCGAGTGAGTGAAGCAATCAGTCAACGGTGAGTCACGCAGTCAAGTCTACGGTGGATCAGTGATATAAATAGTGCCGTGATATAAATAAATAGATTGATAAAATAAATACTAGTGTTACCTTGTTATAGACTATGCTTATATATTTTGGAATTTGACTATATAGCTTATTCATGCGCGCAGGGTCGTGTTTTTTTGGTACACTGTAAGAAATGAGAAGGCCGTTTACATAGATTATCGATGGTCCATTTGTAGCCAGCGATTAATCTGGTAATAGGCACACAAAAAGACAATAACGTCGCAAACAGGTATCGCCTGCACATCGCGTAGATTGCATAAAAACACATTGCGCATGCGTGGTTACTAATTATACATTAATTTGTTTTGTACTTATTCATCCATTTTATATATGTAACTATACATTTTATATTGTAATTTTTACACACTTTATTGGAATATTACACAAATTATGTAATTTTAATTTACTTTATGTCAAAATCACAAATTTGTTTAACTTTACCGTAAAAGTCCAAGTTTTTATGAAGTTTTCTGTGTAAAAATAAATAATAATGTAAAATCACTTAGAAAATCGAGCGAATTCTACCTTAACTTTCAAAGTATTTTTACATCCATTTTTTACAGTGTATAGTGGTTTTGTTATTAACAAACGTAGTTTCAAAATTTTGGAACTTTTTTTGAACACACTGTACACGCAGTACTGTAAACTGTTGTAGAAACTGAGAATTCATTTCCTTTGAAATAATATTTTCATTAAAACTTGCCCGTACTACAAATAATGATGTGTGGACTGTTTCTCAGAACTCAAAACTCCGCTTTGAAAATGCAGAAATTATAAATAGCTTAGTTTAACTTCATGTAAAATATTTTAACGCAGAAGAAATTGCTGTACCGCGGATGACGTTTGCTAAATATGCTAACGGCTTCGCACGCGTGAATTGAGATTGTTTTAAGTGTGTAAGATCAGAACCACTCTTATGGTTTGAATCAACTATAACTCACACATATACTTATTTCAAGCTTTTGAATTCTGCTAACAGATGCGACGGTCAAATCTGGCCTTCGAAAGATGGGTCGCTCGTTAGCACAGCCACAACTTATCTGTATTATATTAATTATGTCTGAATGAATGAATGAATTGTAAATTATAGACGCTCGACAACTGAGGTCATTAGCGTCATTAATTATGTCATCTGTGGTATGACATTACAGTCGACGGGGAAAGTTTTTCTAGTCACCAACACAGATACTGAACCGATTTTGATGAAATTTCTATGGGACCAATCTGAAAATTATATATCCTTTGAAATAAAAAAAAATTCCAAATCGGTTTAAATGACAGAGTTCTGAGGTAGCAAACATAAAAATAAAAAAAAGAATACAACCGAATTGAGAACCACCTCCTTTTTTTGAAGTCGGTTTAAAAAGGGGTTTTAATGCAGATTAAAAGATACTTCTTAAAATTGAGACAAAAATGGTTACACAGGTGCGGCTTAGATAATTTATGAAAACACCAGTTTGCGGTTAGTGTACTTAATTTGACGCAGACTTTGGATTGGCTGACATGTTTGCTAAATATTAAAAAGGGTGAAAAATGTAAACATTTTAACGGATGCATATTTATTTATTATCAGAAAAATTTACATACGTAAACTGTCACAGATGCACAAGGAGTTGCATGTATGTGAGACTTGTAAGTTCTTTCTCAAAACTTACAATCTAAATATTAATAGTTAATAATATGTCGAGTGTTTATAATTTACAATTCATTCATTAATAGGTAATAACAAAACAGCCATTAAATAGCATTAACAATACAATAAAATAAAAGATAAATAAAAACAATAACAACAAGGTGTAAATAATAAAATAAAATAACAATAACGTAATTAACAAAGTATTTTATGTTTTTCTTATTTAATAGAAGCTTGGTTTTCTTTTAACCATTTTTTGATTTTATTTCTTAATGGTTTATGCGATAGCGTTAGATTTTTTAAATCAGTCGGTAAACAGGGGTTTTTGCAATACATCGTTTTAGTGATATTAGTCTGTTGTATATATTTATGTCTAGATCTGCCTCCATAATTCCTGTATAATAGTTTACATTTCTCGTAATAGTGCATGATTGAACTTTGTATAAATTTCTTTTTTATATTACGGGGTATTTTTTATTTTATCCGAAACAAATATACGTAATGGTAATATAGTTAGGTATATTTAAATACCACGAAATAAACTTTATATAACACATGCACGCTTTTAGTGTTTTTTCGTATCAGACCTTAAATGACCGTTTATTGACGAGTGACGTCATGATCCATTATGAAACGCTTTTCGATGAATAATGTAAAAACATTTGAAAAACCCGTTATCTAATGAACATTATGTACCTCTTTTCGATGTTATAAATGGAATATGGTTACTATGGTAACAAAGTGAATAAATATTGTATCAAGCCCAATGTTTTTATTATGAGATGTACTTCTGTCAGTGACATTAAATTATTCAATCAAAGTCTAAAAACATTCTTGTGTTATATAAAGTATAGTGTGCAACACGTGTGTTAAATATTTATGCGTCAGGCGCGATGTTTTCAGCACGAGTAGTAGGAGAGCGCTCACGAGCCGTGGCGAGTGAGCATTGCGAGCCGAATACGAGTGCTGAAAACATCGCATTCGCGCCTGACGCATAAATATGTATTTACTATTATCGGCAGGGTTTGGCATTGCGACCTGTGTTTTTTTAATAACATTAATATTTAATACCATCTACATTAAACCAGATAGGCGAGTTAAAAGGGCACTGCATAACAAGTTGCCGATAATAAACCGTTAGAGGCGCTGTCGTCGCTGTAATTGTAATATTTTCTAAAATATTGTGAGTATTTCGTCTACTAGCGTATAGAGGACACTAATAGAACAATAATATTTATAATAAGAGTTGATCTATGATAATTGTTTTTCAGAAACTGCTATGGAAATAATGTAAATAAAAAATTTAAATTTTTTAACAAAAATGTGTCAAAAAAATTATTATTATTACCTACTAATATGATAATATCTATATAATTAAAAGAAGTCCAGACTGACAGATACGTCAAATTGATTGATCTAACCGCTGAAGCTATAAACTTGTAATTTGGACAGTACATTCCTTTTTTGACGTAAGCACATAAGTAAAGTCTATCCCATAATAGGGGTGTAGACACTTTTTTGAAAATGTTTTTATTTTGTAGCTTTATGTATATTATACCTAAAAAAATATATTTCATAATTTTATATTCCAATTTTCATTTAAAAAATATGTTTTGTATTATTACTTTAAAATTTCCACTAAAACGTTCATAAACTATCATGGTGTCGAGATGACGTCACTCCCCGGTAAACATGGACATTTTTCTTCTGTGATAGGGTGTTTTTTCGTATAAAATTAAAGTACAAATTATTAATCATGAATACCAAGTTCTACAAGTGTTGTGCTGTGTCCATGTGTCTAAATACTTCTGCAAAAACACCTCATAAACTATCTATGTACGTACCAGAGGATAAAAAAATGCGTAAAAAGTGGTTTCGGCTTGCTAAAAGAGATAAACCACTAACATCCAAAAATTCTCAGTACTGTGATCCAAAACAACCAGTTTTTGTGAAGATCACTTTGCCGTAAATGCTATTTTATTACATTTCTATGGTATTTGATGGTACCTATATAGTTAGTTTAGAAGTAAAATATTTATGTGATTGCAACCATACATTTTTAGGTTATGTCATCAGTGGACTTTATTATATTACCCTTCTCTATGCTTTATTATTTCAGATTAGTGTTGGGCGATACGTATCGATCTTTTGGAATCCGATACGCGATATTTTGTATCGATACTTGTCCTTCTGAAGTATCGGCGGATCGATCCAAAAGTAGTAGGTATCGAATAAACGGTATCAAAAAAAAAAACGCCCAAGCTAAACAAAATTAAATGCGATACGCAATCTCTTATAAAATATAAAAGCCGGCACAATAATAATTGTTACAAAAGTTAATAATAAAATTGTTGTTCAATTATTCAGGTTTGAAAATTGTTTTTTTGCGTGTAGATCACCAGAATATTATGTTTTCGCTAGTAATTTATTTCTTATCACTATCACTTTCTTATCACTAGTACAGCCTTCCAAGATCTATAAGATCAATAAAAACGTTTTCTTTAATTTTAAAAAGTCAGTGTTTAATTTTCTGATAGATGCTGAGTTTTACTCGTTAAATGAATATTTCTTATATGTTTAAACTGTATTATTGTAAATTACTTGTTACATACATCACTGTCACTGTAACTAATAAATATTTATCTATCTATCTATATTTTGTTTTCGTTCATGTGTTAAACACAACCTAAATCTAATTTATTATTTAATTTATATTGAAAATGCCAGTTGCATTTCAACAAAACAAGAAAGTAAATCTGATTATTATTAAAATACACCTACTAAATATAAGCTAACAATTAACTCGTTGATTTAAATATTCAACAATTAACCTTAAAAGTAAATATTAAAATGCCAATAGGTATCACAGAATCTATAGTTTTATGTTTCTGGATAGATATTGTGTGATATTAGTTCATAGTCCATAGATTAATACAAAGAATTCTTAATAATAAATTATTTTAATCTATAGGTCAATTGTTGGCAAATTTGAACTGCTTCCTTTAATAAATCCGGGCTCCATTGTTATATTATAATATATTCCTTAAAATAACGCAGGTTAATCAAAGAATTTCTGTTCAGTTCGTAAAAAATACCACAATGTTGATGTTGATGTGTCAAACGTCAGAACAGAATGTTTGCAGGGTCACCAGGGAGTGACGTCACGCGCTGTGATTGGTGTTTGAGTTCACGTGACAACAAGAAGAAATTATTAATTTTTTATTTATTTATTATAAAAATATGTTGAATATATAAATAAAAATTATATGATTTTCAGTGTTTAGATATCATAGACTATCGAAAAAAAATTAAAATGTATTTGTTTTCTTTTAGTGTCTACAACCCTATTATATAATTGGCTGCTCTCTAAAGGAATTATATGCTATAAAAAAATAAAATTAAAAAATTAACGAACTGAACTTAATTACCTATTTCAAAACGTCAAAAAAATATTTAATATTTTCAACAGAAAGCAGCCATGACTTTAATTCTTTTTTAAAGTTATTATAGCTCGAAATACTTGAAAGGTGTTTAGGAAATTTATTATAGAAATACGGTCCAGTGAATGCGAAATGTCGTTGGAATCTGGTTTTATGAGCCTTTGGCACAAATACAGCTTGTTGTCTAAATGAATGATTAGTTATTTTATAATTGACACAGCCACATCTTAAGTAGAAAATTTTTAAGACCTTTTGGAAATGAAAGCTCAGTTGCGATTTTAAAACATATGGATCAAGCTATTTTTTTATGAATTATTGTAATTGATTTGAAATGCTTATAATAATATGCACCTCCCCAGCATTCAAGTACATAACCAGCTTAGAGTAAATAAGCGCATGGTATACACATGCATTAAAACTACATGACATTTTTTTCTTAAATAGTACATTATACTGAGCGAATTATGTACAGACGTGCAAATATTTGATATCTGATACTGCCAGAAAAGTTTGCAATTCAAATGAGAGACCTTTTCTAACTTGATGCATCCTATTGTCTTTGCAATCAGAGCAGACAGGTACATGATAAACAATATCCCAATTAATTCTGAACTATGAATTTCAAATATCATATGTTTGGATTTGTCGCTTAATTTTAATTTGTGAGCATGGAACCATTTATTGATCAAATTTAAATGTGTTAACACTTTTAACTAAGCAAAACTGAGTTTTGATTTCGTATAAACGCTTTAACCAATAATATTGAGCATGTTGACAAGACATTTAGAGAATAAAACTGAACTGAACCAAAACTTTCCATGGTCCTAGCCAAAACGAAGTTCACCAAATAAAATTTTTTACATGTTAATATATTTCATATCCATTTTTTCATATAAAATTTTTTACTTATTTGTTATTAGAACGATGGGTATCACAATTAACGTCAAATGTGTTTTCACATTTGAGTTTGACAGCTGATGACAATGGACGATGTAAGCAAAATGAACGTCGCGCCCTGCGCCATCTCTTAGATATTAGCTACACTTTTTTTAGTTATTGATAACACCGCGGTTGCATTATCTGTCATTAGTGACTTTTTACTAAACGATTTGCTGTTATTATTAACAGTTTCGTATTGAAATTTAGCATATCCATTTTTTGTCTTTCAAAGTATGTTTTAAATGTCTAAAAATCCTTTTTCATTGAAAAAAATATTTCAAGTTCAATCTGAATTCCTACTTTTATTAATTTCAATACATGACCCCAAATATGTTTAATACAAAGAATATCATCTATAGAATCTTACAGATCTCACAAATTGACTGTATTGTTTATATAAAAGCTGATTCTTTGAGTAAAAAATTGGGAAAAATGACATATGGTAGCGCCATCTTTTGAAATTGGTGCCAGGCAGATTCCTATTAACTTATAATAATAAAATAAAATAATAAGTGCCAAAATAAAATAAATAAAGTGCACATCGTAAACTTTATATTATGTACGTAATTTATTGTTAAGATTTAACATTTATCAGCTAAATTATATAGCAGTAGAAGGTAGTAAGAATATAATTATAGTGACATTGCTTTGAATGGTTGATATTAAAGAACAAAAATTAAAATGTGCAGGATTCTTGGATAATAAAATGTTATGTTTTATTAGATTTACTTTATGCGTTTGTACCTAATCATTGGACAAAATAACTTATGCTGGAATTTTGCAGTAAAATAATATTAATGTTAATAAATGTTAAAAAAAACTCGGGTCGCAATGCCAAAACCCTGCCGACAATATAGTGTATTTGCTATTACAGGCATTGTGGCTTTATTATGTAAACTGTTTGTTTTTGTGTAAAATAAAAAATTTAACCCTTTAATACATCCCTTACAATAATAATTTTTTCTTAATTGCAATATTGTTACCATTACAGCATCTACACTAAATTAAATACACCCTTTGGTAAGGAAATCCGTATCCACAAACTAATGTTTTTATAAAAATCGTAAGTCCGGTCCTATCCGGCCGATTTTATTTAAATTTTAGCACCACGTCTTAATCTTTACTATAAGGTTAAATTTCAATTTTGAAACGATTCGGACAATTTTTTCGGTATTTTTGGGTCCAAAAACATTTTTCAACCCCTAAAAATCACCCTTAAAATAGTCCGATCGGGTCCATTTTAAATAGGCTTCGTGCGGTGATGGATTGCAACGTGCCTACCAAATTTCGTCAAAATCAATTAACTCTTTCAAAAGTTATTGCCCGCACGCCCACACACACACACACACACACAAATACATATATATATATTTCCAAAAATGGTTCCAAAGTGTTCAGGAAGCTATGAAACGTCGAGAAATTTTGGTCCGATCCCTAGGTCCCGACCGACGCCAATAGTGTATGTGCCATATGGCAAATACACTAATAAAAAAGCAAAGTTCCAATTTTAACAAAAATGCAGGTCGTACGTGATATTTTTCCTCCTTTTACAACGTTGTTACGTTGCCACATATTTATTTCACTGCTAGTGCATCAGTCATAGTCTAAGGTCACGGGTTTCGTACCCAGTTGTGAAGAAATTGGAATCGTATTTATCTGGGAGATAGATATCCGGAAGATAAGTATTAAATGAAGAAATCGGGCATGAGAAAGGCAGGTGTTGCAGGACCATTATTGATTTCTTGATTCATTTTTCCAAGTGTCAAAACATGCTTCACTGCAGATCTTATTAATTTAAAATTATTAGCCGAGGCTGCTTCGACGACCGTTGCCTAACCTAATATTATTATTATAATACTGTTTTATGCGGTAATTAATAAAGAATGTAACACTATATATGCGGATAGTAAAAATGAAAACGACGTCTTTAGTCAAATTAGTTCACTGCGGATAATTAATGTGCTTTGCCGTCGTGTCTCTGCGTTAAATTTATTTTCGCCTCGTAAATAATTTCACGTCGGGAGCGCCGTAGCTATGTAAAGAGAGATATGTTTGTGGTCGCAAGAGAAAATGGCGTAGGTAGAATTTTTTCGATAATAAGGTCCCACGTATTGTAACGGTTTCGGGTTCTTGGTTTTACTGTCTCACAAATCTACGATAATTCGAATATCCTTTGTGTGTTTTTTTGCCTCCAGACAGCCTGTTAATCTGAGTGTACTTTGGTGTCAGGCCTCTGAAAGACCTGATTAAGGCGTACACCGCACCCTTATTAACTTCCCACTGGAAGTTATTGTAATGGGTCCGAAAATCGAAATCAAAAAGGAAAAAAAATTTTTATATTTCAAGGTCACTACACTATTTTTACACTACTTTTAGAAAGATGTCTGTGTGTGTGTGTGTGTGTGTGTGTACGTACGTACGTACGTATGTGTCCATTTCTTTCTAAGACGAAATCTCGAGAACGAAAAATGATATCGACTACGTTGGGGTGCCAATCGACGCGTATTAACGTAAATATGATCTGAAAGGAATTTTTTTAAAATCGGTTCAGCCGTTCTTTTTTCTTAACCAAATAACCTCCAAAAAAGTAGATTTTACACAATATCTCGCGAATAAAAAACTATATCGACTTCGTAAGGGTGTCAATCGAGGCGTGTTAACGTCATTTTGATCCGACATAAATTTTATAAAAATCGGTTCAGCAGTTTTTTTTTTTTTTTTTTTTTTTAATTATTGATGTTTTAATGATTAAAATGATTACTTTTCTGTGTAATATCTAATTTAATTATTATTATTAAATATTTATCAAACTGGGAAGTTCGTCGTGTGGACCTCAAGGGTCGCACTTTAGTCCTAATAAACGACCCACCTCACGGCTTGTTAGTAATTTTAATTAGTTAAGTTTGTGACTAACACAACGGACCGAAATCCAGTTTTATTTGAGATGATTCCTTTTTTTTACCCCTACTCCTCCAAATAAGGGTAGTTTACTGACGAACGAAAATCGAAAATTGCAATTTTCTTGAAAACAACAACTTTAGTCCAGCAGTCAGGTACTTTTTACCTGGAAAGTATTCCGAAGTTAATGATATTTTGGTATGTTGTTTGTGGGTACTCTGTGGAGTAGAATATGAGTTTTCGACCTCGAGGACCCTGTGCTAACGTGGGGGGAGCCGAAAAACCATGAAATTTTACCACTTTTTTTGCTTTTTTCGAAATCTCTCAGAAATGGTCGACTTAAGCAATTCTTTCATTATATTATGTTTTAAAGAGGATTACATTTCATACAATTTTCATTCCCACAACTTTTCTGTGGTACTAATGGTAAGCGCGCTGCAGCTTCTTGAAAATCACCTGCTCGGCTTTTTGTAACCTTGGTAACCAATGGTTAAAATGTAATCTTCTTTTCAATAGTTTTATTTATTTTGTTCTTCATCGAACTTTAAATTGAAAATACACAATATGTATTTAAGATATTTTCAACCTAAGTACACCTCAAACAACGGGAGGTATTTTAATCGCAAAATCATTTGTATTTTTATATACATCGTTCATCAGGTCACGAAAATCAGATGGACAGATAATAAACAGAACGAAGTGATATACGAGGTCTCACTCGCGACAACTCGACGGAAATCACTTTGCCTTGTGACTCCGAATATTATGGAGAAAGAGAAACCCGTGGGCGGCTTCAATAAATAATAAATAAAAATAACACTTGCGCATATTTTTACTTAATACGTAGGGTTAGAATTATTATTTATATAGATACTATTGCGGATAGCTTTCTTTTGTGGGATTTTTATTTATTTTTATATTTTTATACTAAACTAGCGGCCCGGTCCGGCTTCGCCCGGACTGCAGTACACTACTCACTCGCTTCGCTCGTTCGCTTGAATATTATAATTACATTACTTACTCACTTCGTTCGTTCGCTCCCGGGTAAATTTTTTCCGATGTTTTAATAGTTATTGTGCTATTCTGGGCGGAGACAAATCCAAAAAATCAAAGATCATGAAAATCGGTCCAGCCGTTCTCGAGTTATAAATGGTGAAACTAACACGACTTTCGATATGCAACGAGTTAATAGTCCAAAATCAGTAGTCATTTAAATAGGAACAGTTATAAAAATTTCTCGTATCGTGGCTTTTACTATAGTTCTCGTCTAAAAGTTTAAAGAGGACAGCTTGGTGTAACAGTTAGCGTGCTGGCCTTTTGATCAAACTGGCGTTTGTTCGAATCCCACCTAGTTGTCGAGCGCTTGTTTAAGAGTATTCTCTACCGGAAGTTACCTCCTGCATTCTTCTTCTTTAAATCTTTCTCCTCGCCTAAAATCGGTTACTGCTCTCCCGACGTTATTTTTTATGCTAAAGGGTTCGGGTAAAGGCCAAATGAAGGACCGAGAACCACACTACAGATCCTACAGGCGAAAAATTGAAAAACATTTTCCTAAAAAAAAACTTAACAACTTTTTAAAAATTACGTAATCTTTCAGTCGTAGTCAAAACTTTTTTCAAAAAATTCGCTTGTAGGATCTGTAGTGTGATTCTTGGTAAATCAACTTAAATGAATACATAATGTTACAAAACTTTTCTAAGTTGGCGGAATAAATATTTATTTACAATAATTAAAGACACAATAATAATGAATGCAACAACGAAAAGTCATTTCTAACAATCAACACAAGTAAACAATAACTAAACAGTAATTCTTAAACAAAGCAAAACAAAACAATAAATAGCACCTTAACTATATACAATAATTCGTAATTATTATTACCACTACACTAGTATTTATTTTATCAATTTGGTTATTTATATCACGGCACTAGTTATATTACTGATCCACCGTAGACTTGAATACGTGACTCACCGTTGACTGATTCTCTCAGTCACTTTTACTGGCTGTTTATATATGCTGCGTGGCGTAAGCCTAGTGCGTTCTCGCTTTCTTTAGAACTATTTATGATTAAACTGTGTGATTAAAAAATTATATATATTTTAAATTTAGAAAATCCATTTTTTTTATAACTATCATTTACTTACCTTAAAAGTGTTATGAAATTTTTCAGTAAATATTTTCTCTGATCTCTATAGATCATTTGTTCCAGAGTCCATGTATAGTATTTTTTGTGCAGTGAAGAGTTGCCTGTCTTTTTTATTACTTTTTTGACTGTTACGTGGAATTTCGATTAATTAGAAGTTGTAGTCTCAATTTACTCTAATAATAAATGTACTGCTGATATAAATGTTATTTAATTGATTTGAATGACGTTTGGATAGTTTCGATGAATCATAATATTTAATCAAGAAATGAATTTAGTACGACTGTATATTACAAGTATGTGAAGTTATATTTTTCAGCCAAATTACATAATTATCTCTGCACTATTGGGAAAAATTTTTCTTATCAACCGTTGTCACAGTCGGGATTCATAGTGGAGAGGTTCGGGTTTGAATCCCGACTGTGACAACGGTTGATAAGAAAAAATTTTCCCAATAGTGCAGAGATAATTATGTAATTTGGCTGAAAAATATAACTTACACATAATATTTAATTTTGATATCACCCAGCCCTAATATATTACTATACGGCCATCTATAATGTCGTATAATTAATAATGTAACGTAATTATTTATTACACAGGTATAATTATAGAATATGGACGCAGTTCTCCTCATTTAACCAATATGACATTCAAATCCATTTCAGATTTCATTGAACTTTAAAGCCTTGTAATAACCTATACTTTCTTTTCAGTGACGTTATATGATTTTTTCTGTGCTCCGCTATTGCAGATGTTTTGTTAGCTCCGCTAAAGCTTCACTAAAAACAAGCTGAACCAAACGTTTAATAAAAATATTTTTGCCATATACCCACTACATAATAAACTTTTTAACAAAAAAAAACTTTTTTTTTATTAAAAAGTTTTTTATTTTTTACTTTTTAGTTAAAGGAATCACACGCCGCTACTCACTTTTATTAAACCGATTTCTTACGCTGTGTGATGTGTCAAAAAGTGACATTTACCTTAAAGGAATCACTCGCCGCTATATACTCACTTTTATTAAAATCAGCCGAACTACTGAACCGATTTACCTAAGTAAAATTTATATGGGACCAACTTCGAGGTATACCCTATCTAATAAAAAAGAATTTTCCAAATCGGTTTATAAATGATGGAGTTCTGAGGTAACAAACATAAAAAAATACAACCGAATTGAAAACCACCTCCTTTTTTTGAAGTCGGTTAAAAATAGCTACTTTCGATGTATGTATAACTGCCTTTAATTAGTCATTTAACAGGCAGGTGTGCGAAAAATGTTTTATTTTCCGCACTAGCACAGAAAATAACGGTTGTCATAGCAACTTCTGTTTTTTCGCTCTATACGCCTGCGTTAGCTTGCGTATGAACTATCAGAATTTTTTTAAAATGACGTGAAAAGTAGGTATTTGGTAAAGTAGGTATGGCAAAAAATACCATATAATATGTCTCGTACGTAATGGTATTCCGGCTCGTGTGACTGTAAAAACTCGCTATCGCTCGTTCTTACATATACTGTCATCACTCGCCGTAATATGGCCCATTACGTATCTATAGACATACAATCTACTATTATGGTTTCTCAGTCGATAACTTTTTTCATGTTTACAATGACATTATTTTTTTTCCTCAACAAACTTTTCATAAACATAATGTGTTTTTATCAATGAACGATTGACTAAATATATTTATGATTATTTTTTCAGAGTAAACAAAAGATCTTAAAGCTGCAATAAAATAATTACATAATTTGCGGTTTTGATGTGATTATAATTTACAACGTTGACTTTGAAGATCTCAGATCTCAGTATATAAGTTCCCTCGAGAGATTTGACTTTTTCGACTTATTAAACGAGATTAAGATTTTAAACATTCGTTAGAGAATAGAGAATATTCTTCTATTCGTCAATATATTGTTACAAAACTGTTTTCTGAGTTGGCGGAATAAATATTTATTTACAATAATTAAAAACACAATAATAATGAATGCAACAACTAGTGTTGCCAGGTCCAGTTTGCCAAATTTCGGGACAGAAGATTAAAAAGATCAGGATTCTGGTTCTAAAATCGGGACAACTAAATAAAACAAGATTTTTATATTTCAACGTTTTTTTTTATTATTAAGTGGTGAAAATAATGTCATCATAATTTTTGGATCTTACGCGGCGGCAGAAAAGAACGGGACAATGTGTTACCTCTATCGCGCTATTCGCAGTCACAAAATTACAGTCACAAAAGTTTGAACCTTTTATAATTATCAATTGACTCTAAATCGGGACATTTGGCGTCCCGATCAAGGGTGAATCGGGACGTGTCCACAGACCCCTGAAAATCGGGACGTCCCGCGCAAATCGGGATACCTGACAACACTAGCAACAACGAAAAGTCAGCTCTAACAATCAACACAAGTAAACAATAACTAAGTTGTAATTAACACTTAGCTATATACAATTAACTACACTAATATTTATTTTATCAGGTGTATTTATGTCACGTAACTATTTATATCACTGAACTATTTATATCAGATTTATTTCGCACTATATTCGCTGTTCAACACTGTCACAGTATAATCTACACTGACTCCCTCACTCAATCGTACTCCTGTTTATATAGGCTGCGTAGCTCAAACCTAGCGCGTTCTAGCGTTCTCTAGAACTTTCGTGCAGATACCAGTTGTTACAGCAAGCAGACGCCGCTTCTCAGAACTCCCGCCTGCCGTTTATATACAGGATGATCCGTAACAATATACTCTCGAGGAAACTCGAGAGACCTTTGAATTATAGCCTTAATTTATTAAGGCATTTTAAGTTAAGGGATTTTGGTTTTTGGTGATGTGTTGAAGTATAGTGGTAAGCCAACGATATGTTCTTTGATAAGGCTTTAGGCAACTGCCTTCTAAGTATAATAAAGGTAATATAATATTGCATATATCTCTATGTATGTCGGTACTAACCAGGAACTGTAGGTTACTTATAGCTTGAAAATACAATTATGTCCAGGAATGCTTGAAGTTATTATCAGTTAATTTTCATTTGTGCTGTCCGTGAATCTCTTTAAGAGGGATGGAATCATAAATAAGAGTAAGTAGATGATGGAACCTTAAGGTGTTGTAGCAATAATTTGCTACATTATTTCTCTTTCTCTAATGTAATATGCTCTAAATTATTTTCCTTAGCTACGCAAGAAAATTGCGAGCTGTTCAATTTTCCAGCAATAAGAAAATATTTAGACAATATTACTTCAGTATATAGTAGTGTTGACCCAATGAATGTTAATAATTGAAGGAAGGTTTGGTTGGGGGTCAAAATAATGAAGTTTTACCAAAATATCGCTTGTGGCCACAAACGATATTTTGGTAAAGCTTCATTATTTTGACCCTCAACCAAACCTTCCTTCAATTTTAGACAATATTACTTTAGAGAAAGAGAGATAATGAGCATAATGCCACATTGTCGCTACAGTGTGAAGATATTAAATATATATTCAAAAATAATCATAAAACATCAAACCACTAACTCTAGACGAAAGTTTCGCTAACCATGTTAGCATCATCATGAAATGATTAAAATTCACAAGTTTTGATTGTGAGATGAATAAAATTTGAAACTTTTAATCATCTCCTGATGGTGCTAACGTCGAGAAAAAACCTATAGCAGGCTGGTGTTTTGTGGTTATTTTTTAATATTCGCAATGATCCATTTTCCTGAGAGTAGTTCCTTCAATTATCCACGAGAGGCAGCACTTGTGGTAGGTACAAACATTATTTATTCCCCTTTAGTGTCGTGTCATTTTAATTATTTAATTAATTTATTAAATAATTAAGTTATACCACTAAAACGACACGACACTAATGGGGAATAAATAATGTTTATACCTACCACAAGTGCTGCCTCTCATGGATAATTGAAAGAATTACTCTCAGGAAAATGGCTCATTCAGTGTGTTTATTAATTCCTCTTTGACCTTTGATATAGAGAATGACCTACTTATTCCCTATTCTATTTCAGAAAAGCAATGTGTTTAAAATGTCCATTCGTTTCGATTTTAAAAAAGACGTTTTTTCAACATGCAGTATTTTTGTAAACCTTTGTTCCGGAATTCCGGAACTGAGTTCCAAATATCGAAACCAGTTACGGAATTGAGGATAATCCGATATTGGAGACTCTAGTTGTGAGGTTACTCATTCAGGCGTGAGACGTAATTTTTATTGAATGTATTCTGTAACGTCGCACATTCCCGGGCACGGCGTATTTTGTACGATGTATGTATGTATAGTACTACGTCTACATTATACATGAAATGCCGTAGTCATACAATATTAGTTGTTAATTGAATTTCCTTTGTACTTAAAATCAAGTAGCGCGCAGTTTATATCAAGTAGGTATGTAATGCATACATATAGTATACAGACGGTGATGTAGAGAATGACATGTTAAGGTGGGGTTTTAAATGGGTTTTATACTGAAGATGTGTTTTTTCAAAACTTAGAAAATGAATTTGACTTATGTTTGCCGTGAGACAACTTCCATTTTTTTTTTAAATTTCGAAAGAACATGAAAACAACATAATTAGGGCATTCAAATCCAGGAACCAAAGGGGAAGTCGGAACTTCGGGACCTAACTGAGAGAATCCCGGAACTTAATGTCCCGAAAATACCAAACATTATTATTATTAGAAAAAAAAGAGAATCCACACCAGATCAATTAAATCGTTTATTATTTAAACAATCGACGACATGTTTCGACCCATCAGGTCAACATTAATACAAGACATCATTACAACAAAAGAACATTGAAACTTTGGAATCAATTCCATATACCTAAGCCAACAAAGAGTTAATTGTCAAATTCTCATTTCGGTGTTTTATATAAAATTTGACAATTAATTCTTTGTTGGCTTAGGTATATGGAATTGGTTCCAAAGTTTCAATGTTCTTTTGTTGTAATGATGTCTTGTATTAATGTTGACCTGAAGATGACCTGATGGTCGAAACATGTCGTCGATTGTGTAAATAATAAACGATTTAATTGATCTTGTGTGGATTCTCTCTTTTTTCTATTTACGTATACACAAGTTAACAGAAGTAATCGTTATATTATTATTATTATTATTGTATTAAGCCAGTACCCGAACCAACACTGATAAATTGGTCTGATGTTATTCCCCGAACACAAACAGTCTATTATTAGGATGGCACTTCTTTGCAGAATTACAAAATAGCAGAGCAGTCCAGAGCACGGCCACAGCATATGCTGTGGCATGGCGTTACGAGCTACGGTCTACGAGTGCTATGAGCGCTACAGCCGTCATCCAATTTTAAAATTTCGGGACTACGGCAGGCTCCGGATCCGGGACCTGAGAAATCTCATTTAGTCCCGGAATCTTGGGCCTGGATGCCTTAAGGATAATGATATTTTAGTGTATTTGACTATAACCACGCCGCATTAATATTTTTTAACTATTATTTTAGTTCGGAACCAACATAATACATTTCCCTGTAATTTAGATTATAGAAGAAACGGCCTTGAAAGGAAACCTCGAAGCTTACTGACGCTATATAGACACTTTAATTAATTCCGTTTTATTTTATCTCATGATTACTGCTTGAATGCTATGATGCAGTATGTTGTGCTATAAAGTGTACGGGTTGTCTGACTTATCTTCTGTACATCGTATCTCCACTTGGATATCGGCATTTGATCAAACTGAAACCATTAAACGCTGTGTCACGCTTTATAAATCTTCTAATGGCGCATCTACATACACTGAGACGGCTTTCCCGTTATTAGCTTCTTTAATTTCAGAGTATTATTGGTGGAACGATGTAACAGTAATATTATGAAGTATTAGAAATACTGAATTCGAAGTTGCTATATTTAAATAGAGCAATTTGATCCTTGAAAAGTTTTAAGAATTGTTGGAAATGAGCACTTCCGTGGCACAAAGGACCAATAAAAAAAAACATTGATCCTTTGTGCCACGAAGTGCTCATTTCCAACAATTCTTAAAACTATTAGAAATACCTTGTATTTTGATGTCAGTCTTGTGACTTCATGGGTTGTTAACACGACACGTTTCAGCAACGAGTTGCCATCTTCAGGTGTGATTAAGTTTATAAATCACACAATGAGTAGGTACAGTAATAGTTACAAACAAAATAAAATATAGTTACTTCTTACCACAACAGTTTTATTGATGGATGCACATTTCGAAAGCTAAGCTTTCATCTTCAGCGAACACTACATCATGATGTAGTGTTCGCTGAAGATGAAAGCTTAGCTTTCGAAATGTGCATCCATGATCAATAAAACTGTTGTGGTAAGAAGTAACTATATTTTATTTTGTTTTTATTCCAACCACAGTGCTCATATATATTTTTACTTCCCACCTCTACTATGGTAGGGAAGTAATGGATTCAGTCCGAAAACAATATTTCGAGATTTTAACAGATTTTCACGTTTTGAGACCCTAGTAATCGTTTAAGATCATTTTCTGACTGATGTCTGTATGTGTGTGTGTGTATGTGGTCAATTTTTCGCCTTCGATATCTTAAGAACGGAACAACATACGGGCATGCCGATTGTTCTATTGTGTTTATCAGCCTTTAACTTAGATCTGATTAGATTTTGAGTCAAATCGGTTCAGTGGATCCTGAGATATTCAAAAAAACGTCCTCAATGTCACGTATTAACATAGGTAAAAAAAAATATAAATGAATTCTAGATGTTATAATATGAAAAAAATGTAAATATTTTTTTTCTCTAAAATGTATAGTTTTCGAGAAAAAAAATATTTTACTAAAAAAAATAAAAACTGTACGTAAATCAAGGTAACCATGATTTTTGCTATATTAAGTTAAGATCACCAAACAAAAAAGAGGGCCATGCTTTTTTCAAAGAATAAAAATTAAATTGTGTTTTAAAGACCACCAACAGCTAAGGTTATTTGGGCCTAGTCAAAGAATAAAAAAAAAAAGAGTGTTTATTTTTTGCAAATATTTACTAGGTGGGAAGTATAGGACTGGTCATCAGTCGAATTTTTTTTACAGTAATAGTTATTTAACTGTTATCGGAAAGCAAAACTTATCAAAGTTACTTGTTTCGAATATTTGATTAGCCGGTGAAGACACTTAGAAAAACGAAAAAAAACTAGGGTGCGGTTTTATGAAACCACGGTGCAAGTGAAACTTTATTGCCATAACCCTAAACGTTTTTAACCTGAAATCGCCGAAAGTATATAATTTTGTTCACGTGGTTTTTGGTAATGTAATTTGAACCTTGTCATTATATGGAGTCGAAAGTAAGAATCCAGATTCTATCGTTGGTGCTCAATGGGTATTTGATGTGCTGTTCGACTGTATATTCGTATACGATATTAGTTATCTAGACATTTAATAGGTATAGTTACGAACAATAACGTAGCTGCTTTTCGATGAGTACTAGTTTGATCAATCGCTTCGATTGGACATGACGTGTCGCTCGACATGCGTAACTGAACGAAAAAAAACGAGGCTAATAAAGTTCCATTAAAAAAATCTATTCTGCTCTTTACTAAAATTTTAAACATATTTTTATTACAAAAAAGTGACATATTTTTTACGTGTTATTTTAAATTATTTTAAAATTAGTGAAATTCCACGGCTGTTACATTGATAGCAAAGCTTATATTGGGATCCGTCAAATGAGCATATGACATCTAGTGGCAGAAAATTGTACTCAAAACAAGGGAAAAATTTACATTTTAACAGTGCAAATTTATCGTGAAGTTGTTTATTACAAAAATAAAACAAATAAAATAAACAAAATAAACAAAAAGTTTATCGAAAATGAAATTCGCGACGTTTTCTAATATCATGGCACTAAACACTATAAGTTATTGCCTTGTAAAACTTACTTCACAGCGAATTATTTTCTAATGAAATGTGAGAAAACTGTATTTATGAATTAAAAAAATATTTTATATTAAAAGCAAGATGTACTCATTATCATATACTGTACTACGATAGTTAAATCACTGATGATTGACAACATTAAGACTATATCTATGTGTTTACAAATATTTTGAGGTTAGTAACTTACCTACTTATAACAATATAACATATTATGTTGCAGTTAATATGTGTTTACATTACTCACCTAACCCAGCCTTGAAGGAACATTGAACGGATGATTAATTTCGTGGAGATTTTTTTTTAATTTTGATCTTTTTAAGCAATATGCCGTAAAGATCACTACTAATTTTGACAGCTCTGCAGTTTTCGTGTTTTTTCACACATTTGATAATATGTCCGACTTTGAAAAATTCTTTTGTTTAGGATTCGTACCGGCCCAATCACACATTGCGCTTATATTTATCATTTCTTATCACTTTGAAAATCGGAAAATTATACGCAAAAGTATACCCCGTATATGAAATTTCCCCACGTCTGCGCTATGTTTTTTAAGCTCCTCCCATCTGACGGATCCCAATCGTGTAATAAATTTTTATGATAAAAGAGAAACCCATATTAATTTTCGACTGATTTTTTGGGGGTATGACGTAACATTAATGAACTGTCAAGTTCTCAATATTTTAATATGACCGTTTAGAGTGTGGAAGTAGCTTTAAAGACTTAATACATTATTATTCATTATTACATTGTTGTTCAGTTGCCGGGCCCTGCATAGCCGATGGCGTAGACCAAGCTTGGATGCCCGATTTCAAGTACATAGACTCGACACCAGCACACATCAACGTTGAAATTATCTTCCTAGAAATAATTTATAGGTATCTAATGTTAATCAAATCAAAATACAAAAGATCTGTAAGGTAGTTACGGAAATATTATAATTAACAAAAAAATTATTAGTCCTATCCGTAAATAAAATCACATATTAGTGAATAACACAATATATCAGACGACATAATATTATCGCCATGATTTTTAATAGAAGGCTATAATATAAGAAAAACTGTCAGGACTTGAACCCGAAACTCCCGATTACACGTTACAGTAAAAAGATTACTTTTCAAGCTAAATTTTGATCCAAATGCGTAGAAAAATGTTGTTCCGAAGTGGAAATTGTATAAAAAATCAAGCTAAATACATGTATACACAGTTTAAAAAAATATCGTTTCAATCGATTAATTATTTTTCGAGCAGGATTGATTTGAAAACATGTGGTCATAATCTGAGGTCATTGTTCAATCAGATTTTTTGACAATACTTTCTGCAACCCAGCAATGTCTTTAAAAAGCATCATTATTCCATCACATTTTTGCGAGGTTTGGAAACATTTTTTTAACAAAACTCATTTGCGTTCAATTATTTAAAAATCATCAAAAACAAGTTTTGCATCTGCCAATGTGTTAAAGAAACTACAAAACTATTATGCCAGTCTGCCAAACTAGGATATCAAGGGTGTGGTAGTTCATTAATAATGCATCTATCTTAAAGAATGGCCAAAAATAAATATGTTTTGCAGCTGTACAAGAATGAAATCCAGGAAGTTACAAAAGTAAAACCGTTATAATATATATATATAGATATATATCAGGTCAAAATATCAAGGGGTGTGGTTGTTCGTTAGTGTGACATAATGAGGAAAAACAAATATGGGTTCTGCAGTTGTGTTTATTTTAGCAAAGACTTTGAATTGCGAAACAATTAGATTTTCGTTAAATCAACACCTACGAAACTGTTGGGAAAGAAAACACTGTTGTCTGTTGTCGAGCGTCTATAATCTACAATATCTTGTTCTTAGTCCACGCCAAACATACAGTGAAATCCAACTTACAGCAGAAGTGAGAACTCAGAACTCTTGAAAATAGGGCTTCCGTACCGGAAATCTGAGATTTCACAATTCCAGAATTTGGAAGCAAATTTTTAAACATATCAATTCCAGAACTGAATAAATTAATATTGGAATAAATGAAAAGATTAAGTTTTTAAATTTAATATTCGAAAGTGTCTCTAATTAGTAGATGTACTAGTCGATAATGTTGATATTTTTTTTTGTTTGCAAATTTCATTTAACGTTTTTTATATATATCAATATGTAAACATACTTCTATTTTAAAGAAGACATGACGTTTCTTCTACATTCAGTATTTTTTAGACTTTTCTCGATATTAGAACCAGCTCCGGATTGAGGATGATCCTATATTGGAAGAACCCTAGTTGAAAACAGCAGCGTACGAGGGAAAGGGCTACTACCTATATGAAAATATCGGGGGTAGGGAATGCAATCTCGAGCCGAGATTGGCAATTCGAGATCTGGGTTCGAGATCCATCCACATTGTCTGGCGAGATCTCGATAAATCTCGACAATATCGAGATTTCGCCTACTTTTAGAAAAAACGTATTATTTTTTAACTAAAATGCTTAAACTTAATGAAAACTACTTACTTGGGATTGCTGTTATATTTTGAAAATAAAACAAAACATTAATTGAATCTTGAAACAAAAAAATCAACGTTTATAGTCTATAGAAAAGTAATGAATAATAATCATCTGCACAGTGCACTACCAACAAATCACACACGCACACTGTGACACAGTCTTACAGCATACTATTATATCTCAATTAATTATTTTGGAAATAACTTCTTAGGAAGCATAAGATAAGTTACTATTAGTAACGTTCACGAACATTTAGTTTGAATTGTTCTTAGACATATTATTCAGAATTCACTTTACTTTGTAATTTGTTAGCCATCTAATGCTTGTTATAAGTTAAATTTAACTATCAATTTCACTCAAGAAAACATTTAAATGTCACTGCAGTCAGCGCGCTCGTTCTTGAAATCTCGTTCGAGATCTCGACCATATCGGGTTGAAATCTCGTTCGAGATCTCGACCATATCGGGTTGATATCTCGTTCGAGATCTCGACCATATCGGGTTGAAATCTCGTTCGAGATCTCGACCATATCGGGTTGAAATCTCGTTCGAGATCTCGACAATATCGGTTTGAAATCTCGTTCGAGATCTCGACCATATCGGGTTGATATCTCGTTCGAGATCTCGACCATATCGGGTTGAAATCTCGTTCGAGATCTCGACCATATCGGGTTGAAATCTCGTTCGAGATCTCGACCATATCGGGTTGAAATCTCGTTCGAGATCTCGACCATATCGGGTCGAGGTCTCGAACGAGATTTCAAAAACGAGAGTGCCTGCCCACGAGAAATAATCTCGAAAAATGGCTCGAGATCTCGCGAGATCGAGATTGCATTCCCTAATCGGGGGACAGTAATGACTTGAGTTGTCTGCAAAAATATAGAGGAGTGTGGCAAAGAGGTGTTAATTTGTAACCCGACGTTTCTTTGCTGTTAAACGCGACTTGTTGAAATCAGCCATAAGAACAACTCCGTGTGTATGCGTCGATGATTCGATGTATATCTGGCATTGGTATGAATGAATGATAGTATTTATGAACGAAAAGAAGCGGACAGCTGTGTTGAAAGAGGTGTGTTTGTCTGCGTGAAGTCTTTGGTATTGTGGTCTATACTCTGTGCGATGGACAGCCGCTAATGGTGTGGTAAGGGTGTAGGCGTTGAAAGACTTCGCCCTAGAGTTGATTCACATATTGTGACACGACTAGACAAAGATGAGAATAAAGTATGTCTGAACAACATGTCACCGACTAGAATCGCTTTTTGTCGGGCGATGTTTTAGTGTTTGGCTGTCGGCGGCCGAACTGTATATAAATTTCCTCACTCACAAATTTGTGTCCCTGACACACAACGACGTATACAACTCATAGAGTTCGGCGGATGATGGTGTGAAAATTTTGTATGAAAATATTAAATAACGTGTTTTTATAGAACGGCTGAACCGATTTTGATTAGACTTGGTACAGCCTTAATTGCTACTAAAACTGAAAGTATAAGATACTTTTTATCCAGGTACGCTCGGGTTAAATAAGGTTCCTGTTAAAATAGACATTAACGCAAGTGATGCCACATCACATGTGGGTAAAAAGTAAAAAAAGTTTTTGACAAAAACAAACCTCCTTCAAAAAAGTCACTAAAAATATGAAGTCGGTTAAAAAGTAGATATTAATTAAATCGGCACTTTTTTAACCGACTTCATGTTCTATGTCTTCCTTGTTGCACTCCTTAATTTTCTATGTTCTCGAAATCCTGTGATTCACCTGTATGTACAGATAATTAATGTGCGCTTCCGGATTACACATTCGGTACCATCTTGTATATGATTAATAGTATTAGTTTATTGAGAAATTCGGAAGACAGTTTTTTAAAGGTTTCGGATTTTATGGATTTAAGTCTTCGAAGTCTTGTTATCGTCATCATTAGACGCACTAGTAGTGCTTTTATGTAGTGCAGTATTATTAGTGTAGTACTATAATATATTACTTTCTCATTGAAAGGTAGTAAAATTGCGATTCTGTATGCTTTAAGAATACATTGCCGCTTTATGTACTACAAAATATAGCTATACTACTGTATATATATAATATGTATGTATTTATACAGTGTGTATATTTAAAACGTTTCCATGGACGAATACCAAGGGCGGACCGTGAGTTTGTGAGGCCCTGGGCTAATACAACTTGGGGCCTGCCTAATTAATCAACTAATTGTCATTTTGTCAAAAAACTGTTTTCGATAATGATGTTCAAGGTACACGGTATAGGAAAAAATTCGACTGATGACCAGTCCTATACTTCCCACCTAGTAAATATTTGCAAAAAATAAACACTCTTTTTTTTATTCTTTGACTAGGCCCAAATAACCTTAGCTGTTGGTGGTCTTTAAAACACAATTTAATTTTTATTCTTTGAAAAAAGCATGGCCCTCTTTTTTGTTTGGTGATCTACTGATGGCTAACTTAATATAGCAAAAATCATGGTTACCTTGATTTACGTACAATTTTTATTTTTTTTAGTAAAATATTTTTTTTCTCGAAAACTATACATTTTAGAGAAAAAAAATATTTACATTTTTTTCATATTATAACATCTAGAATTCATTTATATTTTTTTTTACCTATGTTAATACGTGACATTGAGGACGTTTTTTTGAATATCTCAGGATCCACTGAACCGATTTGACTCAAAATCTAATCAGATCTAAGTTAAAGACTGATAAACACAATAGAACAATCGGCATGCCCGTATGTTGTTCCGTTCTTAAGATATCGAAGGCGAAAAATTGACCACATACACACACATACACACACACACACACATACACACACACACACACACACACACACACACACACACACATACAGACATCAGTCAGAAAATGATCTTAAACGATTGCTAGGGTCTCAAAACGTGAAAATCTGTTAAAATCTCGAAATATTGTTTTCGGACTGAATCCATTACTTCCCTACCATAGTAGAGGTGGGAAGTAAAAAAGAGGACAATAAAATGTTTTATTTACTTAATAGTCGCCACATTTCATTGGATCTCTAGTCAAATTGGCCAGTTACTAGACAGTGATTCGATATTATACTGGCCAGCGCCTGGCTTAAGTCTAATCAAACTAGCCAGTTACTAGTCCATGGACGAATACCAAGGGCGGACCGTGAGTTTGTGAGCCCCTGGGCTAATACAACTTGGGGGCCTGCCTAATTAACCAACTAATTGTCATTTTGTCAAAAAACTGTTTTCGATAATGATGTTCAAGGTACACGGTATAGGAAAAAAAGAGGACAATAAAATGTTTTATTTACTTAATAGTCGCCACATTTCATTGGATCTCTAGTCAAATTGGCCAGTTACTAGACAGTGACTCGATATTATACTGGCCAATGCCTGGCTTAAGTCTAGTCAAACTAGCCAGTTACTAGACAGAAACTAGATTTCATTTCTACTAGGGTGTCCATTGTCTTCAATGGGGGCTAGGGGCCCTTTATACTCACGGGGCCCTGGGCTGCAGCCCGAAAAGCCCTTATATAGATCCGGCCCTGACGAATACATTTAAACAGTACAATATACAGAGTTTGTCGTTGATACTAACTCTTTAATGGAGTGATTTTTAAACGGGGTTCTGCCTCCACGTAAGAGGTTCGCCTATGTTTTAGGATTTTTTCTCAAATTTTGTATACAAACCAAATCTGATAAATTGGTAATTTATTAATTAGGTATACGGATTTAAGTTTGAAATCTCTCTAATATATTTTGAATAGGTCTCCGCGAGACATAAGTTTAAGAGCTACTGTTGGTGTATACTATGTCCTGTGTCACTATACTTATAAGGGAGCCAGCAAGGTATTTATTAGGGCTCGGAATTTTTCAAATTAAAGTAGGTATTTGAATATTCGTTCAAACTTGTATTCGAATTATTCAATATTCGAACATTCTACTATTCGAATATTTGAATATTCGATAACTTATTCAAATATTCGAATAGTCTAAATTTCTCAAGATGTAATCTATCTCCTTGTCAAATTTTATCGAAATCTGTTCAGCGGTTTAAGCGTGAAAAGGTAACAAACAGAGTTACTTTCGCATCTAAACTAATATTATAAAAAACTGATAAATTCTGCCCTATAGTCCGAAATTTTTTGAAGAAGTGTAGGTACCTTGTAGGTAATCCGAAAAATTACAAATCAAAGTGAAATTTAGTAAATTAAACAGCACCTACAATCTACATGTATTAGTGAAGATTTGCCGAAATAAATTTTATGAATGTATACAGTGATAGGCATGTCGGATTACAGGGGGCGCCGGATTGGACAGGGACCGGATTACCGGGAGTCCACTGTATATACTGTAGCAAAACCCCAGACGATATGCCGCTGGCGACAATAGAAGCATCGAGAACAAGTAACAATGTGTAGCAAAACCCCAGATAATACGCCGCTGGCGACAATAGAATCATCGAGAACAAGTAACAATGGTGAGGCGTGACATGATATCGAAGACACAGGTAATCATCAGAATGTTCTGGAAAGCGCGTGAGCGTGGGGGGGGAGTCAAGCTGCTAGTTCTATATAAGCAAGAGCAGTCACCGGAAAACAACAACGAGAGTCGTGTGACAGTGTCGATTTGAAATAAATACAGCATATAAATTGTTCAGTGTTAATAAAGCCCTTCAGTTCGTTTAAGAATTACTGTTCATGTTATTATTATATAAACAGTGTTAACTGTAAGAATTGAGATATAATTGTTACATCTTATTGTTATCTATTTTTGTTACATTTTTAATTGTTGTAAATAAATAATTTATTCCACCCACGTAAGAAAACAGTTTTGTTACAATACTTTCGGCGATTTCGGGTTAAAAGCGTTTAGGGTTATGGCAATAAGGTTTCACTTGCACCGTGGTTTCATAAAACCGCACCCTAGTTTTTTTTATAGTTATGTGTTATGTTTTTATATTATATAGGTACTTGCGGTGAGCTTTGAAACCAAACTTCTGCGACGTGTGCAAGCCATCATCTTGTATAAATATACTTTTAATATAAGCGCCGCGCGTGTTCGTTGTAAACGCTGTTAAGGGGTGAATTTGTAGTAGACTTCCGTTACATGGGGCTCTTCCGCAACCCCTGTGTCCGTTTATGACATCGGTCTGTGGGGTCGCCGCGGGGACACCACCGCCATCGCCTTCGCTCTATATATACGAGCGGCGATAAACTATGTAAAGTCTACCCGGCAGCTATTTCACATGGAATGCCTAAGTAAAGGAATTGTGTGTATGTGACATAATCAATGGCCGCATTCTCCTGATGGCAATAATAACTCTTGCTATTAAATTGGCAAGACATAAAAAGAAAACAGCCAGTAGGTATACAAAGTAGAATTTTTCGAATTTAGTAAATCAACGGGAACAAGTTTGCAATATCACAAATAAAGTCAAGAGGTGTCATGGGACACCCGACAGAAGCTATGCTTTTTACGCATTGTATATAAAACCGAATTTATCAAAGCTATAGAGAATACAATTGAAAAGTTATTATTTGACCGCCATTTTGAAATCGAATGCAATTTTATTTTTTTGTGTCCTATAAAACTCTTAAATATCAATTTTCAAAAAGATCGGATAATTTTTACGAAAGTACATATGGCCGCCATTTTGAAATCTGACGCCATTTTATTTTTTTGTGTCCTATAAAACTTAAATATCAATTTTCAAAAAGATCGGATAATTTTTACAAAAGTACATATGGCCGCCATTTTGCAATCTGACGCCATTTCATTTTTTTATCTCCTATAAAACTCTTAAATATCAATTTTCAAAAAGATCGGATAATTTTTACAAAAGTACATATGGCCGCCATTTTGAAATCTGACGCCATTTCATTTTTTTGTGTCCTATAAAACTCTTAAATATCAATTTTCAAAAAGATCGGATAATTTTTACAGACGTTCATATGGCCGCCATTTTACAATCTGACGCCATTTTATTTTTTTGTGTCCTATAAAACTCTTAAATATCAATTTTCGAAAAGATCGGATAATTTTTACAAAAGTACATATGGCCGCCATTTTGCAATCTGACGCCATTTCATTTTTTTGTGTCCTATAAAACTCTTAAATATCAATTTTCAAAAAGATCGGATAATTTTTACAAAAGTACATATGGCCGCCATTTTGAAATCTGACGCCATTTCATTTTTTTGTGTCCTATAAAACTCTTAAATATCAATTTTCAAAAAGATCGGATTATTTTTACAGACGTTGATATGGCCGCCATTTTGCAATCTGACGCCATTTTATTTTTTTGTGTCCTATAAAACTCTTAAATATCAATTTTCGAAAAGATCGGATAATTTTTACAAAAGTACATATGGCCGCCATTTTGTAATCTGACGCCATTTCATTTTTTTGTGTCCTATAAAACTCTTAAATATCATTTTTCAAAAAGATCGGATAATTTTTACAAAAGTACATATGGCCGCCATTTTGCAATCTGACGCCATTTCATTTTTTTGTGTCCTATAAAACTCATAAATATCATTTTTCAAAAAGATCGGATAATTTTTACAAAAGTACATATGGCCGCCATAAAAGTATAATATACTTTCGGCGATTTCGGGTTAAAAGCGTTTAGGGTCATGGCAAAAAAATTTCACTTGTGCCGTGGGTTCATAAAATCGCAACCTAATTTTCTGTGGCCGAATTTCTAACTGCTCTGTACCTCCTGGTTGATATAGGTAATTACTGATACTTATAATAGAAATGCGATGACAGTTTGTGTGACATTAATTGGTGAGTAGGTCTACGAATTTCCGTTTAACGTTAAAATGAACAGTGAGTGATGTCTAACTGTTCAGAGATATAAGTTCTAAATTACGCGCTTTAACTACCACTGTAAATTGTTTTGTAATATTTTCTATGGAAGCTTTTAAGCAATCGTTTTTTGTTACAAAGAAGACTTTAACAATGAAACCGAACTCCATATTTTTTATTGTATGGTTTATTTTTGTGCAATAATAACGATTGAAGTCTTTATGTGCTTTATGACTGGAAAGAAATGCAGGTACTGCTAATATACAGACTGTTTTGCAATACCTACTATAGTACAAACACATAAATAAAATAATATAAATGAAACCTATCGTTTTAATTTTTGGAATGTGAACAGGAGTTTGCGTTGCATTTTAGGTAGTGTTTTTACGCTGATCGATTGTTATCTTTTTCGATAAATCTGGTATGATTAATAAGTAAACCAAGCGTCAGCTGACGCACCTGCAATGGGCGTGGGTGTGAGAGGCTGCGGAAAAAAATTTTTTTAAGTAATAGTACGCCGGCTGAAACTTTTTTATAAATAGTTGAAAAAAAATTGTCAGCTGCATCGTGGAGGAGGGATTGTGCGTCAGCTGCTCGCATGAACTTGTAAAAAAACACGTAAAATATTGCGCATTTCAATTTTTTGCACTGACAGCAGCTGAGACAATTACGTTACCTAGGATTATCCTAGGTAACGTAATTGTTTCAGCTGCTGTCAGAGCAAAAAAGTGAAATGCGCAATATTTTACGTGTTTTTTTACAAGTTCATGCGAGCAGCTGACGCGCAATCCCCCCTCCACGATGCAGCTGACAATTTTTTTTCAACTCACTATGATGTCAACTATTTATTAAAAAAGTTTCAGCCGGCGTACTCTTTCGCAGCCTCCCACACCCAGACCCACCGCTACTTGAGCAGCTGACGGTCGGTTCACTGATTAGTTGTACGAGATCAACTATCGATATCAAAATCAGCCGGCTTACTATGACTTTTTCATTTGCAACGCCGTCTCCTGGACTATCAAATGGAATGTCCGAATTTTACTTGTTAGCTAATAATAATTGCCCGATACCCGATAATTATATATCAAATGTCAAATAGTTATTTCATATTATAGTTTAGTACAAATAACTCTAACAATTTAGAGTGATGATGATCCTTAGATTAGATTTTGCAGATTGAAAGAAAAAAACTTCGATGGCATAGGATCAATAAATTGCAATACTGAATCAGGTTATTTGCATTTAATATACTAACGTTTCGGCACACTTTGTGCCATCTTCAGAGTCTGAAGAGAATTAATATAGTTTATTGACGTTTTGTCTTTGAGATTAAAAGATCGGTTATAACATTTGGAAGATAAAGTAATCACCACGAATTTTAACTGTATTGTACACATCTAGATGAAAAATGTATGTATGAACGATTTTTCAAAGTTTTCTTCTTCTGTCTTTATCCACCGCTCCCTCATTTTTATTCAACGCCCCTCAATTGCTTCCGTCCTCTGGATTACTCCACCACCCCCAGGGGGACGGTGTCGCCCATTTTGGGAAACATTGGCTTATAGGTACACACTGTATGTGTGTGTTATGTGCATGTTTTTTTTGCATTCACCTGCCTGCTGCACATTTTATTACATCAAGTTGGCTTAATGATGTCTAGCAGCTACCGTCTACAGTACACTAGCGCCATGACTCCCGTGGGACAAGGAGCTCCTTCTCTGTCAGTCCCCTGAACCAAACCGGGATCACCCTTCTCTTATAGGAACGCTTATAAACGTTTTCTGTGTCGAACTCATGGCGTGTAGTTCGCGATATACATTATGCATATTCGTAAATACAGTCCGGATAATAAGGTCTTCTAATCCCCCATTTTTAGTATGCGCTAAAATGTAATTACGATGGCAGTACATACACAAAGCAGTAGCATAAACCGCTTATTTTAAATGCAGCATTGACAGCAATATTCCGGTTTCAAGTCATTAAATATGTATGAATAGTTTTCGTTACTTAAATTTTATCTTTTTTTCAAAAGTAAAATTTAGTGCAAAAGTTAGTAAAGCCCGCATCTAATGAAGAACTTTCGCAAACGATCGCGTTAAAATGGGAGTGCGCGCTCGTTCGATCAAAAAGATAGGATAGGTTACTCTCTCCTCCCAATTAAAATTTTTGAAGCTTGACATTATTTTTGTGGTCGTTATTTTAGATCATAGGTATTTTAGTCATAGAAACCGATGAATATTGATATTTACATTTTTGACACAGCTGTTACGTTAAGGCACGTGCAGTATGGAGCTGGGATTCTGTGGTATAGCGTAGATCATAGCAGGGCTTGCTTAAATTAATGCATTGTCATATATGCGAGCGTACACAACGAAGCAGTGAGTGTAGCAGGTATAAGCGCTGTTACAAGAGCTGGTAGATATACAAGAATGTATCTCACCATTCTTTCAGCGCGCTGACTACTACAATCAACGTGTGACAACCGTCAAATGGATGTTACAAATTTCGGAATGGATGTGACTAGTTTAATAAGTGAAATTTTGCTAGTTTTTATTTAATTTGTTTTGAGTTTTTTCTAAGACGTATTTAAAAGTGTTAGGTTCCATACGTAAATATTCAAAAAACCGGATTTGGGCAAAATTTTAATTCTTGGTATAAATGATGAAATTCGCCATGTTTAGATCGTTTTCTATTAATAGGGTGGACATGATAGCTCCTATCTAAATTTGTATTTAAAATATAACACGTTGTAGCAGAAGAACACAAATTTATTCGTCTTCGCTATCTGACATTTCAAACGCGATTTAAGCTTGTATCAATGCTAGTATCAAAGCTTCGTTGTGCAAACCTATAAGCGCTTATAATTTCCGCCGCCATCTACCATACATGCTACCACCTAGAATCCCAGCTGCGTACTGCACGTACCTTTAGTTAGTCATTGTAGATTATAGACGCTCGATAACAAAGGTCATAGGGGACTTAGGCACTTGTTACGTGCTGTAGAATGTTTTGTGTACAAGATCAAGGGGGATTTTCACGTATTATTTCTAACGACCAAATAAGAGTGTAATTATACAAAAATTGAGTGGATTGGAATTTTTCCGAAGAAAAATTTCGAATGCCTTGACTACCTATAATTCGGAACATTTTTCATGTTTATTTCGTGGATAATTAATCCATAACAATTAAAGCTGACAGGTTAAATTTATTTGTTAAATAAAATCATTCAGCGGTGAAAAAAGTGTATACTTATACTATGCTGTAAGAAAGCTGAACATTAAACTTTTAGCAACAAATAAATAGTGAATTAGTTCCAGTACTGCGTTTATCGATCGTTGGTAGCTTTGGGATAGCTTCAGTGCATGTTTACAGTTTACACAATGCATAGTAGAGATGCACGCGTGAGTGTTCTCTTGTTTCTGTCACGCACACATTCACAAGTCACGGTACTATCGTCACGCTCGCGTATCCACAAGTCAATGTTTCAATTTACAGTGCTATAAATTTTTGTCTCTTTGTGATAAATTTTATATTACGTAAGGTAAAATGAGACATAACACCATTACTTTATAAAGCATAAAATATAGAGGTCCTTTCGGAAAGTATTCGACCTTACGCTGTACGAAGGGGCAGAGTTAATATGAATCGATGGCGATGATGTTTTTTTCGAAAACCACAACCTTCTCCCAGCGTCGCTCCCACTTTTGGAAGCACCGCTCCCCTGTAAACTGCTCTCAGTCCTGGTTTCCAGTTTACCACTGTTGGTCACCTTAACATGGGGAATGCAATCTCGTTCTCTCGAGATCTCGATTCCGCGAGATCTCGGCTATTTTTTATGAGATTAATCTCGAACGAGAATCGTACGAAATCTCGCGAGATTATCGAGATTGCACTGCAGCATATTTTGTGTGTTTTTCGGAGCGCGGTTGCGCGTGAACTGACCTAACTAGTAACTAGTATTACTACTAGTAAGTAGTAACACTACTGAAGGCCAATTATTTATTATAAGTTGTTCATAACTTCATACTACTTCTAAAAATCAAGAGATAAGTACATACCTACTTATACTTACTACTTTGTTGTTATCACTTATCCTAAATGGTTTTTATAATAAATGCCTTAACATTTTCTTCAATTTTTTCCATTACCTACTTTTCTATTTCTTTAAGGAAGTTAGCAACATAATTGTTAATCTCGCGAGATCTCGAAATTGTCGAGATTTTGCGAGACTGACTTTTCTGATCTATTCACTATGATCGAGTTAAGACAGAATTCCTGTCAAACCTGATAGTAACGCGAACGTATGTCCACGCGAGCGAGGCCAAGGGAAAATGCTAGTATTTATATATTGTTACAAAACTGTTTTCTGAGTTGGCTGAATGAATATTTATTTACAATAATTCGTAACAATTAACTATACAATAATTGCAACAACCAAAAGTCAATTCTAACAATAAAAAACTTAAACGGTAATTATTGAACTAAACGAGCCACTTAACTAACACTTAACAAATAACTTGTAATTATTTATGTAAGATTTATTTATATCAGACGGACTATTCGTCGCTCAGTACTTGACTTCGTATTCAACACGACATTGATTGCCTGATTGACCCACGCCGCTGTTTATATACCTGCGTGGCGTAAACTCAGTGGTGTTCTCGATTTCTCTAGCGTTGTCCAGAATATTCGTGTAGGCACCAGTGTGTTCAGCAAGCAGACATCGCTTCCTGCCTGACGTTTGTGTACAGGGTGGTCCGTAACAATATGATGGTAAATTTTAATCACGATTATAGATGGTCACGATTCACGGCGTGATTGGTGAATTTTCACGTAAATTCCGCATCTCTTAGACAGTGCAGATGTAATTTTGGTATGTTAAGACGGTGAGTTGCAGTGAATAGCTAGCGCATACCACGTTCGCTGCAGTCAAACCGCTGTGTTTGCTCATAAATAACAATTAACATGTGTGTGCATATAGAATATAGGTACCTACATTACCGACTGTGTGTTGTTGAATAGTGAATACTGTAATACAGATTGGGCACAAAGTATACAATATCTGCGGCCATAATACAAAACTGCTCATGTAGAATTTTTTAATTTTTTTTTTAATGTGAATTTTGGCTTGATTCATGGATGGAATATTTTTCTGGGGAATATACGGGGTCTACAACAATTTGGCCTAATTAAGCGGCTGTTTCAAAATTATAGTTCAGCGGAAAGAGTTCATACACGCATGTAGGATTACATATAGTATTGTTACGGATCACCCTGTATATAAACGGCAGGCGGGAGTTCTGAGAAGCGGTGTCTGCTTGCTGTAACAACTAGTACCGGCACGAAGGTTCTAGAAAAATCGAGGAGACACTGGGCTTACGCCGCGCGGCCTATATAAGCAGCGAGTACAAGTGAAATCAGGCAGTGTAGATTATACTGCGTGACAGTGTTGAACAGCGAATATAGTGCGAAATAAATCTGATATAAATCCAGCGAATATAAATATTGAAATATAAATAATTAGAAATAAATAATCTTTGTATATATAGTTATTTGTTAAGTGCTATTTATTTTTTAGTTATTATTGTTGTGTTTTTAATTATTGTAAATAAATATTTATTCCGCCAACTCAGAAAAATAGTTTTGTATCAGTATTATTAAGGAATTTATTTAGTTTATTTAGTGTTGGTAAAGCATGTCAATTATGACAGTCTAGTTTACTCTAACAAGTCTATAGATGCTGTGTGTTAGAGTGAAACGTCAGTAGATGAAATTGTTCGATTCCTTGATGCGTAAATATCTCCCCCCCCCCTGAAAACAATATAACTCGGGTTCTTCATGGTTTCCGGGCTTGTAGGCCGTGGTCCGGTGGTATTTCTACCTGACGTTTCGTCTACAACTGCGGTAGACATTCTCAAAGGCGATGTGGCAGCGGTCGAAGTGTCCTCCTTGGCGGCTCACAGGTTAGTGTGAGAATGTCTACCGCAGTTGTAGACGAAACGTCAGGTAGAAATACCACCGAACCACGGCCTACAAGCCCGGAAACCATGAAGAATTGGAACAATGCCGGCCGTGAAAGCTTGCACACTTGAATATAACTCGGGGTTGGTTGAATCTAAAAGATTTTGATACGTTGACGTCAGCCAACGTATTGCTACTATCACGGTGCCATCTCTAAGACAAGACTCAAACTAAACTTCAACGAAGGTCAGAACCAGCCAAATGTTTTAGATGAAGAGTTTTTTTATATCAGGAAAATCATAAGGGTTGGAAAATTGTAGTATAACTACGTTAATTTTGATTTAAGAGACGGCACGTACCCCTTTCTAATTTCGACTTGACAGACGGAAAGTACCCCTATACTCCTCCCCATGGCACTTGCAACGGGGCGGCCAGGGAACCCATCTCAGAATATGGATGTCTTGACCGTCCTCTCAATCCGTAACGTGTAACATTGTGTAAAAACAGTTCATATTTACATACTAGCGGCCCGGTTCGGCTTCGTCCGGGTGCTACGAATTTATAATTCATTCGCTCGAATTTATAATTAATTGAAACATTTCTCTCTCGCTTCGCTCGTTCGCTCGAATTTATAATTAAACAATAGTTTTCGCAGCGCACGCCAAATAATGACTTTTATAGGCAAATTTTTGATATTTTGAGTTACATTATTGTAATTTTCGTAGGGATCTCTAATTTTTTTGAAAATAAAATACTGCCCATGTTACTCGCTGATAATGTAGCTTTCTATAGGTGAAAAAATTTTTAAAATCAGTTAAGTAGTTTTTGAGTTAACCATTACAAACAAACAAACATACAAAAAATCAAATATTTTGTCTTTATAATATTAGTATGATAAATTCTAAATTTGAACTGCATTTCTAAAAGTTTTACTATTTATTATTTCTCCACTTACGTTTCAGATGCAGAATTAGACGTCTAGAGGAGAAATTATTATCGGTTACACGAACTGCGTTTATATAATTTCGAACTGTACTTATAACTTTACCAGTTACCTATCCACAAACTTGAATTATAGTATACTTTTTGTTGCAATGAGAACAGTCATGCCTCAAAGTACCGTCCTGCCACCACACAAGCGTCGCGAACGCCTAGTAGAGCGAAAATAATTTAGCAAACTACTACATCAAATATAGAAAAAGTAATTTGTGAATATAATAATAAATGTTCAGTTTCCGCAATACGAATGGTGAACCATAGTTTCCTATGTTGCCATTGATGTTACAATTTACGAGGCTCTGTGTAAGAAAAATGGGTGTGTATATCGTGGGTACAAACAGAATAATAAATAAAATAATTGTAATTTTATTTTTTTATATTTCAAATTGTTTTCCAATCTATACTTCTATACTAATATTATAAAATTGGTAAATTCTGCACTTTGTACAATGCACTACTGGGTATCAATCGATGTGTTCGTATATATAGTAACGCACCTACAAAGTCCACATCATGAGAGAGTCATGTTTTTAATGATTTATACAGAAGTTAATAACTTTAATAAAAATAAACTAAATTGTAACTTAGTTTGTAATTGTAAAGTTCTAAGAACTAGAAGAGCGAATTTTCCGTTTTCATAATTTTTTTCCTGTTTTTCAAATTTCAACTCTATATCTATTTGTTTGGTTGAACGCGCTAATATCAGGAACTACCAGTCCGATTTGATAAATTTTTTTTTTGTTAGATAGTCCATTTATCGAGGAAGGCTATAGGCTATATATCGCGCTACTATCAATAGGAGCGGAGCATCAATGAAAAATGTTGCAAAAACGGGAAAAATTATTCCTTTTGAGAGCTTCCGTTGCGTGCGCTGCGTAAACGATTATAAAGTTACGCAAAAATCATGTATAACGGAATTGTTCCCGGAAGGTTTATATATATAGCGAACGAGCGTAGCGAGTGAGTAATGTAATTCCAAAACCACATCAACGGATTTTGATGCGGTTTTCACCATCTGTTAGATAATTTTTCATGGAAGGTTTATATATATAGCGAACGAGCGAAGCGAGTGAGTAATGTAATCATAACATTCAAGTGAGTAGTGTATTTATAATATTCAAGCGAACGAGCGCAGCGAGTGAGTAGTGTATTGCACCCGGGCGAAGCCGGACGGGGCCGCTAGTACCTATATATTTTCATTATAAAAAAAATATTAAAAGCCTTCGGGATTCGAACCTGGGCTTGGCGTTTGAACGAGTCGGTAGTCTAGTACTTTTTTTTCGTTATAACTAAATAACATATTTTTGTAGATAATTTAACCCTGATGATAATTTTTTAATTCAATGCATTTTTGCTGTAAAAAATCAGGAAAGCAGGATTTTGTGTATTATTTTTGAGCTTACATGTGAAATCCCAATTTACACATGAGCAGTTCAACACCCTGTATATTATGTTAATAATTAATTTAATACAAATAAAATTCGTCTGAATTAAATATACCACATATTTTTATTTGGAACAGCCAACCTTTTTTTGCTGACTGTCAGCCAAGTTATAATAATATTACTATGCAATATAGAAAAATTCATTTTTTTAACCCCCGACAAAAAAAGGGGTGTTATAAGTTTAACGTGTGTATCTGTGTGTCTGTCTGTGGCATCGTAGCTCCCAAACGGATCAACCGATTTAAAAGCGGTTTTATCAACCTATGTCACCAGTTGGGACTCAAACTCGAATTTTCCACTTTCGCGGCGAATGAGTTATCAGTCCATCGTTCTTTATTTTATGCAAACGAAGCCCTGACCTCTTCCAATTTTAATATTATTCTAACTGACAGTGGCGTAGCAACCTTATAGAAACACAAATTAAAATGCACTGTAAAAAATGGATGTAAAAGTACTTTGAAAGTTAAGGTAGAATTCGCTCGATTTTCTAAGTGATTTTACATTATTATTAGTGTATTTGCCATAATATGGCACATACACTATTGGCGTCGGTCGGATGGCGGGACCTAGGGGTCGGACCAAAATTTCTCGACGTTTCATACCCTCCTGAACACTTTGGCACCATTTTTAAAAATGTTTATATATATATGTATGTATATATTTATATATATATATATATATGTGTGTACACGATAACTCTCGACAGACTTAATCGATTGAAACGAAATTTGGTACGCACATTGGAACCCATCACCGCAAGAAGCCTATTTAAAATGGGCCCGATCGGACCATTTTCAGGGTTGTATTTAGGGGTTCCAAAAAGTTTTTGGGCCCAAAAATACCGAAAAATTTGTCAGAATCGTTTCAAAATTGAAATTTAACTCTTTAGTAAAGATTAAAATGTGCTGCTAAAATTTTAATAAAATCGGCCCGACAGGACCGGACTTTAACATTTTATGAAAACACTAGTTTGTTGATACGGATTTACTTATGGAAGGGTGTATTTAATTTGGTGCAGATGTAGTACTGATAAAATCCATGTCTAATATTGAAATTTAGAAAAATTTAATTATTTTAAGGGATGTATTAAGGGGTTATATTTTTTATTTTGTCAAAAAACAAACTTAAGTTTACATAATAATGCCACAATGCCTGTATTAGCAAATACACTATATTGTCGGCAGGGTTTGGCACTGCGACCCGAGTTTTTTATTTTTACACAGAAAATTTAATAAAAATTTGGACTTTTACTGTAAAATTAAACAAATTTGTGATTTTTACATAAAGTAAATTAAAATTACATAATTTGTGTAATATTCCAATAAAGTGTGTAAAAATTACAAAATAAAATGTATAGTTACATATATAAAATGGATGAATATAAAACAAATTAATGTAAAATTATAATAATAGTTTTTTTTATACGGCTGAAATGCAATTGAAAGATTTTTTCGTTGGAGAGCAGCCAATTATATAATTGTTTCGAAACATATAGGAAAAAATCATTTTACCAACCAGTGGTCACAATCAGGATTCTAACCTGAACCTTTCCACTTTCGCGGCGGAATGAGCTTATACATGAAGCATATATGGAGAATGTTAGTTTAGCAATCTTGTCACGATTGAGTATTGTAAGCTCATTCCGCCACGAAAGTGGAAAGGTTCAGGTTAGAATCCTGATTGTGACCACTGGTTGGTAAAATGATTTTTTCCTATATGTTTCGAAACAATTATATAATTGGCTGCTCTCCAACGAAAAAATGTAAAATTATAGTAACCACGCATGCGCAATGTGTTTTTATGGAATCTACGCGATGTCCAGGCGATACCTGTTTGCGACGCCAATGTCTCTTTGTGTACCTATTACCAGATTAATCGCTGGCTACAAATGGACCATGATATAATCTGTGTAATCGGCATTCTCATTTCTTACAGTGTGGATAACGTTTTTCTAAATTAACCCTGTTTGTAAAATGAGTTTTGGTGATGACCCCCCCGGCGGTGGATCCTAATTCTTTGAACCACCTGTAATTACGCCACTGGTAACGAAGTTACGAAGCTACCTGCAATCCCATTGAAAATAAAACACAAGTCCCATAGACGTACTAAATTCACAGACTAACAGACATGACTAATGTTCACTGTGAGACTTTTAATTAAAAGTTTTCTTTGCTCAGTCTAATGAAAATAAAAGTGAAAATGTTTTGTTGAAAATGCGACTTGTGTATGCGGTCATTTACTGTTCACGCTTGAAAACGCCCGCGCTAATTTAATATTTAAAAGGCTGAATGTTGGCTTACAGCTTGGCCAGGACCGCGCCAAGGGATATTGTTGTCACCTTGCTTTTCACCGAACACAGAATTTCAGTTCAAACAAAATATTGTTACAAAACTGTTTTTCGAGCTAGCGGAATAAATATTTATTTACAATAATTAAAAACACAGCAATAATAAATACAACAACCAAAAGTCAGTTCTAACAATCAACACAAGTAATTAACACTTAACTATATATACAATTGACTACACTAATATTTATTTTATCAAGTGAATTTATATCACGGAACTATTTATATCACTGTTATTATATCAGATTTATTTCTAACGTTTATTTATGTCGGTCATTTACTCAGTTACTTCAGTACTATTTATTTATATCCACTCCACTATTTATATCACTGTACTGACTGATTCGACCGTTGATTGACTAATATTTATATCACTGATCCGCTTGGTTGCACGACTCATCATTGACTCGTATTCGACACTACACTGACTGACTGCAGACTGCCCCATTCTCTTGCATCGGCTGTTTATATATGCTGCGCGGCTTAAGCCCAGTACGTTCTCGCGTTCTCTAGAAGTTTCGTGCAGATACTCGTGGTTACAGTAAGCAGATCCCGTTTCTCGGAACTCTCGCCTTCCGTTTATATACAGGGCGATCCGTAACAATGATCTTTTAACTTAATGATTTTTGAAGTGTAAAGTTCGGGCCGTTTAGGTTTAACGTTTGCGTTAAGTATTTAACGCTAACGATGTAACCATTGCAACGAAAAACAAAAAATATATTATTCTGTAAATGTCAATTAACCCTAGGGATGAAAATTTTCAGTTGTCGGTTTTCTTTGTTTTTTAACGTTGTCAAGAGGGAGATAGAGCGATTGAGTCGCTCCAACTTCAATTCGGATCTAATATTCGAAAACGTCAAAATGACAGACATAACCCCACATAAATGTCACATGGATCTGACAAATCTAATATTTTTGCGGCTTTTTTGTGCGACCAAATTGCAGGTACCTCAAATCGAATTGTCGATTATAGATTTGTGAAAAATAATATGTAATTACTCGGAACGAAACGTAGTATTTGCAACGCACGTGAATTGCTGCCCGAGGTACGAGGGCAGAGAACTTCACAATGGTTGCAAACGCTATGTTTCGATCCTTGTAATGCAATAATATACTATATTTTCCGCCTTAAGCTAATATTGAAATATTGTTCTTTCTAAAACTCTGTGCTAGACTCTTAGTCAATTATAGTGTTTTTCAAACTTTTTGAACCATATATACGACCCCGCTACAATCTAGAAAATAATTTACCCTCTCGTGATCCCCCTACGCCCAATCTAAACTCTATTGACATATTAAGGTATATTACTAACGAGTAGTGACAGTATGTTAAATGAGCGATAGCGTTTAAACAATCAGACGAGTCATAAAATATCATTACGCATTTGCCATACCCACTATAAAATAGCTGCGTTTCACTTCATTTTCAGTATGTTCAAAAAATTTGACAGTTCATGTTGTGTCGCCAACTTCACTTCTATAGTAGGCCGAGAGTAGTTGCCAGCAACTATTGTGGGTGGATTGCAGGGCGAATAAACATAAATCACTATGGAAATGGTTTGCTTTCCCACACTAGTATGGGAAAGATACGTTGCCGCACACCGGCCTCTCAAAAGTCACTTTACATGTATGCATGTAAGGCAGCTATTTTATAGTGGGTATGGTAAAAAAATATTTCATTGATTTCACCCTTAGTTGGCGCGGCCCTGTGTTTGGTGGCGGCGGCAGGATGAAATCCTCGGAGTGCAAGTGAATTATGTTGTTTGTGGTCTTGTTGGCGGTTTATTAATCCCTTCTCGCATTTTAAAATGAACGCTCGTGCGGTTGATATTCCGTTTCACTTGTAATCATTGTTGTCTACATTTCAACTTTATTATCAGTAATTTTAATAAACGCGGTTTGTTATGTCTTCGTTTCATTTTCACTTTAGTGTAACTCGAATCGTAATTTATTTGTTACTTTCAAAGAATTAACCGCGACATTTGAAAAAGGTTATCATTTATTAATTGCGATTGTCATTCGTTTCTTAGAAATCGAATGTGCTAAATACCTTTTGCGGCGATAAGAGATCAAATTAAACATAAAAAACTTTTTATAAAAAATATAAACCTCCTTTAAAATACGTTTAGTTTGCACATTATTAACCGACTTCTTTCTTGATATTTGATTACCAAATTAGAAAAAAACTACTTAACCGATTTAAGTAATATTTATATGGAACCACCTGAAGGCATGCTGTATTCAAATAATAAATAGAAAAAGAATCATCAAAATCGATTCACAAATCCATCATTATATACTTGTTGTCGGGAAAGAAAGTTGGTTTTTTCATTCCAATGCACGCTCAGATCAAAAGTAAAGCGTTTTTGTCGCTTGGAAAATTCTTTTCGGGTCGAAAGTATGTAAAAATCGGAAGTGGTGCCATTCATTTACGGTGTTTTTGTAATGTATCTATTATTACTATCTAAACTAATATTATAAAACTGGTAAATTCTGCACTTTGTACAATAGAAGCACTACCGGGTATCGATCGATGTGTTCGTATATATAGTAACGCGCCTACAAAGTCCACATCATGAGAGAGTCATGTTTTAATGATTTATACAACAATAACTTTAATAAAAATAAACTAAATCGTAACTTTGTCTGTAATTGTAAAGTTCTAAGGACTAGAAGAGCGAATTTTCCGTTTTCATAATTTTTTTCCTGTTTTTAAAATTACCATCTATATCTATTTGTTTAGTTGAATGCGCTAATCTCTGAAACTACCAGTCCGATTTGAAAAATATTTTTTTGTTAGATAGCCCATTTATCGAGGACGGCTATAGGCTATATAATATCACGCTACGACCAATAGGAGCGGAGCATCAATGAAAAATTTTGCAAAAACGGGAAAAATTATTTCTTTTGAGAGCTTCCGTTGCGTGCGCTGCGTAAACGGTTAAAGTTACGCAAAAATCATGTATGACGGAATTGTTCCCGGAAGGTTTATATATTTATAGCGAGCGAGCGTAGCGAGTGAGTAATGTAATTCATAAACCACGCAACGGATTTTGATGCGGTTTTCACCATCAGTTAGATAATTTTTCACGGAAGGTTTATATATATAGCGAACGAGCGAAGCGAGTGAGTAATGTAATTATAATATTCAAGCGAACGAGCGAAGCGAGTGAGTAGTGTATTTATAATATTCAAGCGAACGAGCGAAGCGAGTGAGTAGTGTATTGCACCCGGACTTTTTTAGCAGCCGGACGGAGCCGCTAGTATTTTATAAATGTTGTTCTTTCAATGCTTTCACTGCAAAAACTACTGTATTACTCGGGCGAAATTGGAATTTGCGACTAGGATGATTTCCGCCCTCGCTGCGCTCTGACTGGCAAACGCCACCCTCGTTCGAAATCACCTATTTTCTGCCCTTGTAACTAAATATACTATTTCAAAAGACGTAGTCTTAAGGGTTAACACTGCGGTGCAACGAGAGCTGAACCCACCCGATTTTTTTCCGTCCCTGCAATGAAAGAACGATAAAATCTTACTGCTAATCACAATGAATAAGGTAAATTATTATTCCTTACTCATAAATCATGAAAGGCACTCAAAACACGTAGTACTTTTATTATTATGTAAATATAAGAAAATTGTTGTTATTATTGTGTTTTAGTTCCATTTATGTAATTCCAACATGAATATGCACTTATACAATTCTCCAACTCCAAGATAACAGCAGTATTGCATATATTTAATGTCTTGAATTGAACTTGATACAATATATCATGTAAATAATAATTATACATGGAACTTACACCTGCTCGCACCACATGTATAGTCGACTCTCTCTAAGAACGACTCGATGTGGGACCGATATCACTATTTCATAACGAAAAATAATTCTTACAAAGAAATCCTCCACTTCTTAGTATAGGATACATTTTTAGAGTGTTAGGTCTCCAAGTCAATATATGAATAATAAGAAGTATTAGAAATACCTTGTATTTTGGTGTCCGTCTTGTGACTTCACGTGTTGCTAACACGACGCGTTTCAGCAACGAGTTGCCATCTTCAGGTGTGGTTAATTTTTTATATTATAAAACACACATTATAATATTAACATCATAATATTATAACGTGTTACGAATACTCAATGTGTGTTTTATAATATAAAAATTCACAGATTTCGCAATCCTTGCAACCATCGAGGACATTGGAAATGATAACAGCATATATGAAACATAATTAACTGTTTATTATACACACAATATTTATCAATGCACTGTTTAATTTTGTCAGGAATAACCCTATTATTCTTCTGTTATATACGCGTTCACTTTTGCTTGATTACTTAACTTTTAAATAGATTTTTCTACAGTATTTATTAACATTTGCTCAAAAATAACACCGCAGATCGTTGCAAATACCTCTCAATTAACTAGACATGACATAAAACACATTTCGAAAAAATTGCACTTGTTCAATTTTGCATGATTGCTCCTCACTTGATCGCGACACCGTTGTCTTTTGGCCTTGAACGAAAACTCGTAACTCTGCCCCCATATACGAACATAAACATTTCCAATGTTAAAAATTAACCACACCTGGAGATGCTGAAACGCGTCGTGTTAACAACACATAAAGTCTCAAGACGGACACCAAAATACAAGGTATTTCTAATACTTCCTCTTTATTGGTATATAGGGAATGACTTCTATGTTTCAAAATAGTTTTCAGTCAATTTAAAACTAATGATTAAATATTACCTGCTTAATATGCTTGTCACTGCAAAAAATGGACCAATGACATTATTAAATCAAAAATGCCCAGCATGACACATCCATTTTTTACATAATTCTGGGACGTGTACAGATAACATAAAAAGAACTTTTTAACAAAAAAAAACCTTCAAAAAGCCACTAAAAAGATGAAAATAATAAAACTTTGAGGTCTGCGCCAATTTAATAAAATATGAAGTCGGTTATAAAAAGAAGATATTAATCACTATACTATACTTTTTAACCGACTTTATATTTTATTAAATTGGCGCAGACCTCAAAATTTCATTATTTTCCTCTTTTTAGTGACTTTTTGAAGGAGGTTTTTTTTTTGTTGAAAAGTTTTTTTTATGGTATCTGTACACGTCCCAGAAAAATAGACGAGTCTTGCTGGGCATTTTTGATTTAATAATGTCATTGGTCCATTTTTTGCAGTGACAAGATTATTAAGCAGGTAATATTTAATCATTAATTTAAATTGATTTTTCCAGTGCCAGTGAAACATCTATTTTGTAACGCAATAATTTAACTGTTCCGCCGTCTTGGATCGTTTCGAAACGTTCATTAATTTTCTAAAGCAGTGTGTAGAATCGTAAAACGACTGACAGTAATTACACGAGAACGCCCACTAATACCTAACATCATGATCTTATACCCATATATACATCTGTTCGTAGTTTACACGCGGTGTCCCCGAAATTTACACAACGATATTAATATTATGTCAAAATAAATAAAAATAGATTTAACGCGCGCGACTGAAATGTTCTCTTATTTCTCGACGTTTCATAGCCTCCTGAACAATTTGGCACCATTTTTGAAAATGTTTATATATATATTTATATACAGATTACAGGGTGTCCTCAAAGACACTAAACACACGCCTACCACATGTTCCTGAGACCAAAATTAGCCGATTTAAGCAAACTTACCTTCTTACAAAATTTCTTAGTTTGGGCGCTATACGGCCCTGAAGTTAAAATTTTGAAATCGTTTTTTTGTTATAAATTTAAAACGGATTGTGCGATTTTGCTAAAATTTGGCACGTTGACATAGTTTTGTGGAACAAAAAAACCCATATCAAAATTATGATTAATATTAATCCATAGGCGTAGAACTCAAGTTTTTTAATATTTGAACGTTTCAAATTTCTACGCCAATGTAAGAAAACGGGTTTAAGTATAAAAAAATTTAGATTCAGTAATTTCTTTGCTACAAAAAAGCTACTCTTAATAAGACTCGATTACTCTCATGGTTTTTAAGAAATTTGTATTTTAATAATTCGCAGTAATTTTTACAAAATGAAGTAACGTTACTAAAACATGAATAGAAATAAATAAATATGTTATAAAAAGTGGTCAAAGTGTCCACCAGTTTTATGCATATAAAGATTTATACGACGAAGAAAATTAATTTACTCTTTGCATAACTTCTTCATTATCTCCAGTTTTATACTTAGAAAAAGCATGGCCATCTTATTTGTTTACTGATCAACTTATTATTAGCAACGTATTATTATTGATTAGCTTATTATTAAAATACAAATTTCTAAAAAACCATGAGAGTAATCGAGTCTTAATAAGAGTAGCTTTTTTGTAGCAAATAAGTTACTGAATCTAATTTTTGTACTTAAACCCCTTTTCTTCCATGGGTGTAGAAATTTGAAACGTTCAAATATTAAAAAACCCGAGTTCTACGCCTATGGATTGATATTAATCATAATTTTGATATGGGTTTTTTTGTTCCACAAAACTATGTCAACGTGCCAAATTTTAGCAAAATCGCACAATCCGTTTTAAATTTATAACAAAAAAACGATTTCAAAATTGTAACTTCAGGGCCGTATAGCGCCCAAACTAAGAAATTTTGTAAGAAGGTAAGTTTGTAAGAAGGTAAGTATACCAGGACTATTTATTTCCAGTTATTTATGTTTCAAATATTTATATTCACTGGATTTATATCAGATTTATTTCGCACCATATTCGCTGTTCAACACTGTCAAAGTATAATCTACACTGCCTGACTTCACTCGTACTCGCTGCTTATATAGGCCGCGCGGCGTAAGCCCAGTGCCTCCTCGATTTCTCTAGAACCTTGGTGCCGGTACTAGTTGTTTACAGCAAGCAGACACCGCTTCTCAGAATTCCCGCCTGCCGTTTATATACAGGATGATCCGTAACAATATGAATTACCGTTTCTCGGCGAGAGGCAGGAGGAAAAAGTCCTAGCCCACTTCTGGCCCCGCCAGGATTAAAAAAAAATAATTGTGTTTTAAAGACCACCAACAGCTAATAATAAATTGAAAATCCAATTGACGCTTTTACCAGCTCTCGGGCTAGAACCCGGGAACTGGGGACTTGTAATAGAGAAACCATAGCAACGCCTTGTAAACAACAGCACCGCTACACGCTCGGCCATTCTCAAGCCCGCCAGGATTCGAATCCAATACCTTCCGAATATGAAGGCTAGTGCTCTCGCGTCTCACCTCTACGTCATACTCACTCGGTTTAAATAAATTAAGTACGAATTCAAAAATTATTTTCGAAATTTTTGTTAACAGCTGTATTTTTTATAGTCCAAAACGGCGGATGTGTTTAATTTTAAACGAACATTTATAATATTGTAATCGGTTATCTGATCTGACAAGATAATTACTATTAGATGACTGAATACTAAATAGTGATTACTATATTGTAATTATTGTACTATAAAAGCAGTATTTATTCAAGTTAATTACATTATATATTGTATTTTATTTGCTGTGTGGGTTTTGGAAAAGATAAATTATAGCTGTCTGTGTTATTTTATTGCGTTGGCATTACCTTTTCTGTAAATAAACCTAGATTTTTAAGGATGTGCCTGGTTTAGGTATCCGCAGTTTGAGTTTAGTTCGGACATTAAAAAATATTGATTCTTAACGTCTAATTATGTTAATTTATAAAAATAGATCAATCAACTAATAAATAAAATTGTAACGGGACCTGTATTTGTCATTTCGTTTTCTTGCAGATTTTTCGGATGATATACCCAGAGTGATCCAGACGGAAGGACGCGTTTCTAGAATTTTCGTCTTTCTGTCTGCACTTATCCAAACGGATCCGTTGTAATGAATATTCATAGTTTTTTTATTGATAAATTTTTCATATTTGCCTTTTTGTACTGTTTTTCCATCTCCGTTACTTTTTCATAAATTTTAATAAAGTTATTTATTTTCCTAGTTTTCCGTACCAAAATTGGTAAAATTGAAACACTTATGGAATTATCTTGGTGTTCGTGGGGGGGGGGGGATCATAAATTCTTATGTCTGGAACTACTGAACCGATTCTAAAAATTCTCTCACTAATAGAATCCCTGGGGTGAAAAGACGAACGTATTTGCTAAGTTGTAGATTAGAAAAAAACTTTTTAACAAAAAAAAAACCTCCTTCAAAAAGTCATCAAAAAGAGGAAAATAATGAAATTTTGAGATCTGTGCCAATTTAATAAAATATGAAGTCGGTTAAAAAGAAGATATTAATCACTATGCTATATTTTTTAACCGACCTCAAAATTTCATTATTTTCCTCTTTTTAGTGGCTTTTTGAAAATTTTTTTTTGTTAAGAAGTTTTTTATTTTTTACTTTTTAGTGTCAAAAAGTGACTTTTAACTTAAAGGCATCACACGCCGTTCCTCACTTTTATTAAACCGACTTTCTTACGCAGTCTGATGTGTCAAAAAGTGACAAATACCTTAAGAAATCACACGGCGTTACTCACTTTTATTAAAATCAGTCGAATTACTGAACCGATTTTGATGAAATTTCTATGGGACCAATCTGAAAGTATATCCTGTCAAATAAAAAAAGAATTTTCCAAATCGGTTTAGAAATGATGGAGTTCTGAGGTAACAAACATAAAAAAAATACAACCGAATTGAGAACCACCTTCTTTTTTTGAAGTCGGTTAAAAATTAGAGCCTGAACAGTGGACAGCTTGGTGCCCTGATCCCGTATTTATAGTGAGCGGCACATAAAATTTAATGGTTTTAGTATGAGCCAAAATTGTAATAATATCTGGCGCACGCCAGAAATGTGAGACCTGCAAGAAACTTTACCATCTGGACTATAATGATTAGTGGCTAGAAAGCCTATTTTAACTGGAAATAAACAGGATGCAATCATCCATTATTGGTTTCATAGTAAATACATGTATAAGTATAGTAATAATTGAATATTGCTTTCTCGTTTAGTTAATTAGTTCCAGCTGACGACACAGGGCTCCGTTCACACGATATTATAGTCTCGTAATATTCATATACAAGACCAACTTTTAAGTTTCTAAAAAGTTTTAATATTTCACAACCTATAGTATGACCAATGAACAGATATCAAATATTTAAGAGATCGATATTTCTTAAAAAGTAGGGTCAATGGAATTATTAATGTGTAAATCAGGGATTAATAGAGCTCCTTAACCGTAATCGAAACTATCGGATATTCGAAATAATTTCATATCTGTATTCATAACCGACACCGATAAAAGAGTCCTAATATTATCGAAATCCGAAATCTATCTCTATAACAACCCTGACAATTTATATATTGTTCACTTTGTAATTGTATTTTTTATTTTATTTTCGTTTCAGTTATATTATATTCTTTAAAAAAAGTCTATATAAAGATATCTATATAACTGAAACTATCCGAAACTATCGGATGTCCGAAATAATTTTCATATCCATATCCATAACCGAAACCGATAAGACTCCTAATTAGTGCTGGCACATGAGGCTATGCTTCTGAAGTCATTGGTGATGGTTTAAAAAAAAAGCTCTTAAGGTAGTTGTCGTGCTACAATAACATCCAAAAGTTTCGTTCATAATACGTTGTAAAACAATAAATAAGTTTTTTTTTTGAAATTGAAATGAATTTATTTTTTCATAAAAAATACAAGCAATATATCATTGCAATGTGCATATCTGAAAAAATAATAGGATACATCTAAAGGAATTCCCGTACTAGATGCACCTTTACAATAAACATTTATTAGTTCCTGTTGAAAATAAAAGAATTATAAATATAAAAGAGAAAAAAAATTTAGAAAATTAACATACAAATTAAAGTATAGTGTTAAATGTAAAAAAAATTGTTAGAGATTGTACCTAAACTGTTGTTCACATAGTAACACATATTTCACTTAGTTTGTTCGCTTGGATTATATAAAAATGTCCAATCTTTTCTCATAAATTGTTAAACTTTCGTTATTATATCTCAACAATAAAAAGGTCAATAATTTTTGGATTTTCTTTTTTAAACTCAGAACAAAAATATCAATGAACAGTTAGTTTTTTGAAAATTTCTGACTGTTACTTTTTTTTTAAATTAAAAAATTTGTCAAAAACAATACCTTTCCTATGCTCTCCGTGTTAATTATCCGAACTTTAATTAAGTTTATCTCGAGTTAGAGATGGTCAATCAACTTCAAATTTTAATGGTATTTTGTATTATAGTATCCTTAATGAGTATAGAAAAATTAGAACTATGCCCATAGCACGACAACTACCTTAACATATTTATATCCAGATCCGAAATCTCATATCCCTAACAACACTAGTGTAAATATCTAAGCTCGCTCGCCTCCCCCCCCCCCCAATTATAAGAGTAATCTCAGAAAATTGATGTTACGAAAAACCGAACGGATATACATCAAGCGCAGCAAAGTCAGTGCGCATGTCAGCTAATTACACTGATCATTCAATATCTTTACACTCACTATGAGATCATTAAATTGCTTCACAAAAATTTTTGTTAACTGTTTTGGTCACTAGAACCATAGTATTTAACTTTTTTTTGTTCGGAGAAACTCTAGAAATATTTCGAAAAAACCTCGTGGAACTTCTACCTGACTGAGCTGGTGTTGTCCTGATTCGGGTCTATAGGCAGTCGTTGGTTGGAATTGCTTCCTAACGTTTCACTAGCACGAGTGGCGAGCTTCTTCAGAGGTCCTTCCATATCCGATGCTGGATGTAGCATCGGAGATGGAAGGACCTCTGAAGAAGCTCGCCACTCGTGCTAGCGAAACGTTAGGAAGCAATTCCAACCAACGACGGCCTATAGACCCGGGTCAAGAGAACACCAACTCATCAATTGGCCGCGAAAGACTGAACCAATTTGTTCTACCTGCCTGACATATAATGTTAGGTTCGAAAGGGGTAAATTACAAAATAGACGTGTATAGCAGTAGGATTTATAAATTTAATAATAAATAAAAATTATACAAGTGTCAATGTAATAACATTGAAAGGTGGCAAGTTTTTTCGCAAGCATGGACTCGTGGAACCCTGGGAACGGACTCGCGGAACCTTGAATGGGAATCTGCAGTGCGTGGCTATATCACATATCTGTAAATGTTGATAATTTTTTTTTTTAGAATTTTGTATAGCTTTTTTCTGCATATCACTAATTTTGAGAACATCTATGTACCTACCAGTGTGTAGACCGATATGGATCAAATAGTTAGCAAATCTTATAAATTTTAATCTGATTTAATTTGCAATTATAGATGTGAAACCCTTGAATGTTTAGTCTAATAAAAAAAGTGTCTTCTGTACACACTTTCAGTAGGTATAACTTTTTTGGTTCAGTTTTAATCGCTTTCTACTAATTTTTCATTTTTTTAATAAATGTTTTCTTTTTTTTCAGGTAAGTGTGCATATATTACTGAACTAACTTGTCAAAATCTGGATTGGATTTTTTAAATGTAAGTATCATATCTTTATTATCATGGGCGCTACCAAAAATTTTTCCACTGCGGAAAGAATTTAAAAAATCAGTGATATAAAACGAAACAAAACACGCCAATTCTCAGTTTCATGGTACGATAATGATACCTATATAGGGTTGCCATACGTCCGGATTTTTCCGGACATTTCCGGAATTCTAACACTGTCCAGAATTTGGGCGGAATTCTAAAGTATTCGTAAATAAAAGATCAATCACTTTACTTTAAGTATTTATTAATGGGAATACAATAGTTAACACTTTATTCAATATTATTAAAATAAATACTTATGCGATTCCGGACGCGTTTGCAGTTTGCGCAAAGCGTTAAACAATGCCGCGCGTGCCCCACTACTTTCCATGTGAGGTAGACGCGGGATACGGGGAGTTCTGTCCGCGGTATCTGCATCGAGTAGTGTAACGCAAGGCCACGCGAGATCAACGTTCTCTCTTTTCACTCGTCTATGTCATTCAACTATTTTGGTGTAAGAAATATTCACTTCGTGTGTAGCGACACAAACAGTATTTTTATTTTTCACAGCTTGCGATTCCGCGCAAGATTTCTTCATGATTTAAAATCATCTCATAAAAATGTTCACGAGAAAACGCGTGCTAAACTATCGATAAAAGAAAAAAAGTCCGAACATTTTCTGGGGATTCTATTTTTTTTTTTTCAATCTGCAGTAACCCTATATTTATAACAAGCGACTAGGCCCTGCAGTCAGGGTCCATTCTGATTGGTTGAATACCCCATCTTGATGTCGTTTGACACACGCACACACACCTAAACGAACGGAACAACTAACTAGTGAACTCTGTATACTAATATAGATAGTTGATAGCGATTAAAAAATGGGTTTTGTATGTGGGGACATGGAGAATGTTCAAACACATATTCTTCAAGACAGGCATTAATGTTTACAAGATTAGAATGAAAACTTCAGATAAGGCTTGTAATCTAATTCTTTCTATAAAAGTCGTATTCGACCAATCAGAATGGACCCTGACAGCACGGCCTAGTCGCTTGTATATTTATATGACATCGCAATTTCCTAAGAGGTAAGCTCCTCATGACCCCTCGTTGCTGGCACCCATGTTTATTCTTTCGTTTATGCAGCTAATAATGCCACTTTAAAAAAAAACATGAGTATTTTGTCACGCATGTAAACCGACATGCTTTTGTTTCGGCAGATACTCTGAAAAATTGCTGTCACTCTTTGTCAAGTAATATTTGTCTTCCTTCTATCCTTGTTAAAAAATGTCACTAGGAAAATGTTGCCAACACAAGGAAAAATAATCTAATTTGTGCAAGATGTGTATTTTTGTGTTCTTTTGTAATTCTTTTGTTATAATATTGTACAGTGAAGAACTGAAGATGTGCTGTAAATATGTCGGATGCAAATAAATAAGTAATAAATAATAAAAACAATAACGAAGCTTCATAAAATCACGACATGGAATTTGCAACGTGTTGTTGTCTACATTGATCATACATCAAATTCATAACTCGTGAAGGCTTGTTAGTAGGTACAGGGTGTTCGAAAAGTTATTGAACTTCAAAAAATCTCGACAAAATTAGAAAATAAAATCAAAATAAATGAAGCCATTTTTTATTGCTTTATAAAATAATGAAACGGAGAACTGGTATTTTTAAAGATAATAATTTATTGAAAAATTCCGATATTATTCTGGCAGTTGGTGAAACGTAACTAGCACTAGTTGTGTGAATCCCCGAATTCTAAATCTTGGATTATCGAAAACATAAGGTTACGAGTTACGACATTTGAACTACATGCGCTAATTCGGTGGAGGTGACATACTGAAATATCGAGACGAGATTTTTTCACTAATTCTCGTTATCGAGAAGAGAAAGAACCCTTGTAAAATTAATTTACACAATTTGTCTCTAAAGTCGAGAAGAGAACGAGACGACAGTCACTGTTAAATTCATTATTTTTTAAGTGAAACTTCTTTACGCACGGTAGAGTGAATTAGATTCATGCGGCTGAACGTGTGGAAACGACGCTAACGAAAAGACCTGTTGAAACGCTGAATCACGTCTGCGCTGTTGACTACAGTCAAGGCGACTAGATCACCATATTCGTTTTTGTAATGTTTTGTGTATATTATACACGAATATATTCGTCTATGTTGTTACAAAATTGTTTTCTGAGTTGGCGGAATAAATATTTATTTACAATAATTAAAAACAGAATAATAATGAATGCAACAACGAAAAGTCAGTTCTAACAATTAACACAAGTAAACAATAACTAAACAGTAATTACAAAGCAAAACAAAACAACTATATATACAATAACTCGTAATTATTACCACTACACTATTATTTATTTTATCAATCTATTTATTTATTTCACGGCACTATATATATCACTGATCCACTGTGGACTGACTCACCGTTGACTGATCCCTCACTCACTCGTACTGCTGTTTATATAGGCTGCGTAACATAAGCCTAGTATGTTCTCGCTTTCTCTAGAACTTTCGTGCAGGTACCAGTTGTTACAGTAAGCGGACCCCCGTTTCTCAGAACCCTTGCCTGCCGGTTATATACAGGTAGATCCGTAACAATATATTGATACATGTGACTAGAAGTTTCACTTTTGTTGTGTGTAGTGTGAACTACACGGTGCGTTTTTTCCGGACAGTTTGTATTTTATAACACAAATATAATGTACATGGATACATGTTATACATAGAATAATCTAATTATGTCATTTCTTGTTATAAACCCTACTTGGTAGACGAACATTGACCGTTGTGAAGAGACTAAGCCCCTGTTTAGTCTTTTGGCTTGTCCGAAGAAGTGACGGCTGATTTATCATAAACTAGCTTTTATCAGCGGTCTCGCTCGCGTTAAGTGTATTTTCTACCGGAAGCTAGTAGTTACCTCCTGCACTCTTCATCTCCAATCCTTTCCTCTCTCCTAAAAACAGTTACGGCTCTCCCGACGCTGTCCTTTTGTAGCCTGTTATTTTCCGATAACAGTTAATTCATCACTATTATTGCTATTTCGTCCCATAACATTAATGAGAACTTGAAACAGTCAAAAACAGTAAAGTGCAGGAGGGGAAGTGCTGACTTATCGAGCATCGACTTAATGGTACAATACTGTAGATATTATTAAATTTAGCGAGTGAATAGAGTTAATCGAACAGAAATAGAGAAAAAAAACACACGTCATTGGTTCCTATATTCCAAGGAGAAGCAAATAATTCACTTATGGAGTTATGAAGTAAAAAGAAGAAAATATAGTATAACATAGTTACTCGTAGAAGAAGACAATGGAGCCAATAAAGAGACTCAAGGAACGCCGGCGGCCACCGTTCTTAGAATAAAAGTGTTTTTAGAAGTGTGAGCATTATAGTCGACGATAACAAATCGCTCGAGGATTGGCTCACTGCTCAATAACCAGTTGAAAATCGGATGACGATACTCGTTTGTCTCTGTACAGTTCTTCTATTTTTTCCATTTATGTCTACAGAACCGGCAAGCGAGAGATAAATTCGTTCTTTATTATCAGATTAGAATACTCTGAACTAAATTACCCAAAATTACTGCGGCGGAACCTTCCCAAATGGCGTCCTTAAGGTGAAAACATGCGTCAAAAATGTGCTTTTCCAGTTCTTATATACTCTTATTGGTGTGCCGTGTGAGAGCCCTCAGCCATGCCTAGATTACAGGACATAAGATTTCCTACTGTAATTTTTCTTTTCTTTTCTTTAGTGCGCAGTGGAGAATTAGTGTTATGTAATTAAATGATTAGACAGAAAAGATTTTATTTTACGAAGTTAAGTTTTTATTTTAAAAAATTTGATATTATAATTTTTAATATTGTACCCAGATTGATTTGACTTCAGTTTAAAGTGATAAAAATTTTAATAAACCGGTAATATTTCTCTTTGTAGTGTACGACTTCACTATTAATTAAATATTTTAATTGTTTGTCGTATTGAATTCAGAATTGATTTGATAAATAATATTGTCTTCAATGTTGCTCCTGCAGAGTTCCTTATCCGGCACTGATTAAAATTTAACTACTAAAAATGCTGTATTAATTTTTAAGAAACGGGAATGCAACATTCATTCGATTTGATTCAATTATATAAGTGAGAAACATGAGGTCAAGACCAAGTCAGTCTGGGTACTTACATAACATAGCTAAGAATAAAATTTATTTTAATATTTGACAAAGAAATAACGAATTAAAATTCAAATAAAATATGTGTGTATAAAAAATACTTATTGTAATGATATGTCGTTACACTACAAAACAGTTCGCGACGGCATATTATGTCAAAAGTAATTAGTTTTGTTTAGAAATGCATGGCGCTCGAAATTATCACGCTAAATACGCCACTTTTTGCCAATTTGGACCTGCAACATTTTGTGACAGAACCGCAAATTCGAGATAACCCGTTCTTTCGCAGAATTGTTAAAAATATATCCAGGCAAAAAGATAGGTACCTACTCTAGAGTCTAGACCAAAATTATTGAGCCGAAATTTACCAAAAAGGCGTCTTTAAGACCCGAATTTACAAAAAGTTGAATATTTAGTGCGATAATTTCTAAACTATTGCCTTCCCAACTCCAGCTCAACGGCGCGGAGGAGTGGGAGTGCTGCGTTTCGTTTCACGTTAAGCCGCATGAGCCCAATTCACTCTATCGTGCGTAAAGACGTTTTACTTTAAAAAAACTCCGAAGAAATAGCTCATTTTTGAATTGCAAAGAACGCCTCTTGACGAGTACTGATCGGGCGCCTCGCAGCGGGTAGCCATTATAACCCTGTAGTCGTTCCCATTCTTTGACATGAGAGCTATACTCCTACTGCACGTCGATATTATTGATTAGAAACGACGTGACGTCAAGTCGTTGTAATTCCATTGACACTTTATTTATAAATGGCTTCTTTCTTTCAGATTGCTTCTTCTTCTAAACCTTGCGCAACTAAATTTTGTCATCAGAATATGTAATATTCCCGATTTGAAAATTGACTGCTGAATTGTGGGCAGCCGAATTCAGTATAGAAAGAATTCTTCCCGAATTAACTAGTATTTTTTGTGATGCTATCTTTTTTTTTTTAGATTAGATTTTATTTATTTACAATTATTTACAGGTTTTAAAATTATTTTAGATTTTGCTCAGAGTATAATTTTGTAATTTTTCCACTGACATGTGTATTTTATATAATTTTTAATTACATGCTAGTTTATTGTTTATTTTATAATAAGATTACTGAAAAAAAAGCAAAATAAAAAAAACAGTACTGTCAATATTTGGATGCTATCTTTATTTTATCCTACTTGTCTGTGATTCTACCGTTGTTCCCAAAACACGATCAGCTATAGAACAAAGCATTAGCAGTAACATTTTCAATGCATAAAATCTAAAGGTGCATTTTCATGTGACGCTTGATGCTGGTTTCTAGCGTCAAATACGGTCATGTGATAGAATTTAAACATTGTCGCCAACTCGAAAAAATGTAGCGTCATATTTAAGAAATCTTAATATTTTTAACAAACGATTAGGATTTAAGTAACATTTCTTTATGAAGACCTTGACAGGTCAACTGGTTTCTCATTGTCAAAAAGTTTTTTTTAAATTATACTTCGAACACATTTGGGTAAATAGTGCTGTTTTTAACATAACATTAGGGAAATAAGATGAAAATAGAATTTCAACATTTTATTTTTTTTCGATGAAATTCTTCAAAATCCGTTTTATTATTGAGATAAAATATATTAATATATTCATACAGACTAATCTTTGTCTATAGGTTAAGTACAGCTGTAGAACCAGTAAAACTCGAGCGTAAAAGCTAAACAACTAAGGGGTTCAAACGGGGTTGTAGGGTTTTTTTTACTAATCAACGCTCAGGCCAAATCGCTGAAGCTAGAGACTTGAAATTTGGACAGTTGGTTTCTTTTCTTTTATAACATCTAGAATTAATTTATATTTTTTTACCTATGTTAATACGTGACATTGAGAACGTTTTTTTGAATATCTCAGGATCCACTGAACCGATTTGACTCAAAATCTAATCAGATCTAAGTTAAAGGCTGATAAACACAATAGAACAATCGACATGCCCGTATGTTGTTCCGTTCTTAAGATATCGAAGGCGAAAAATTGACCACATACACACACGCACACATACACACACACACACAGACATCAGTCAGAAAATGATCTTAAACGATTGCTAGGGTCTCAAAACGTGAAATCTGTTAAAATCTCGAAATATTTTTTTCGGACTAAATCCATTACTTCCCTACCATAGTAGAGGTGGGAAGTAAAAAAACTTTTTAGAGACAAGCTTTTATTGAAATGTATATACTATATACTAAAAAGAAAAAAATAATATTTAATAATTTTGGTACATAATTATTATAATAAACTATCATAGAGATACAACACCCGCTTTTAAAATAATTATGAACCAAAATTATTAAATATTATTTTTTCCTTTTCAGTACATTTCAATAAAAGCTTGTCTCTAAAAAGTTTTTTTTTACAAATATTTTTTTGAAAGTCGGTTAAAAATTCGACATAAACGGTTTTGTCTGGTGACCACAGATATAATTTGCGTCTATAATCTGTAGCTATAATAATATATGCCAGCAGTTCCTGTTATTCCTGATGCTGGATTACAGCGTATGCATGAGCACGATCCGAGAGTACTGTAAGAAACGGAAGTGACCATTAAGCTTAAGTACCTACACATTTTAAATGTTTAATTTGATATAATTCACTTGTACATGCATACATACAAACAAACACACACACACACACACATGCATGCCTGTACATTATGTTATGGTGAATTTATTAACACGTACTGGGTCTGAAACATGCGTACATTTTTATATCTAGAGGGGATCAGAAGTGAGATTCAAGTAAGATGCCCCTTCTTTTAATGTACTTCACATTCTTTCCATTTAATTAAACGCATCGCATCGGCTTGATTGCTCTTTTGACCTACACTTTAAGGTGACTGTTCAGTCAGATTGTAAAAAATGCTCTCGGCAAAAGACAGTTTACTATTGTTTTTATTAGTTACAATACTAAGCATCAAGTTTCACAAAATTGTGGTTAGTTGCTTAAAAACAGTCTAAAATTTTGAAAAAAATAGGGAATATAGAGCCTCACTTATAGCTTACAGGAAAATCTAAACGAAAATCCTGTCTTTAAATTTCCACGGGAAACGGAATAGTACAGAACCCTCTCCACGCAAGTCCGACTCGCACTTGACTGTTTTTAACTTCCCGCTAAGAAAATTAAAAATTTTGAAAAATAGGGAAGTTATTGATTTCACCCCGATTTTTGAAATTCGAGTTTTCATCAGATCTTGACGTTTTGTGATCCTGGAAGCTATTTTTACGATGATGTCAGTATGTATCTCTCTCTGTGTGTGTGCGTGCGCGCGTGCGTGTGTGTGTGTATGTAAATCTCTCATAACTCGGCTTGACCGATTTGCGGCATTCCAAAGGATTCCACTGAATTTAGATTTCCTGAAAATTTGAGCCGATTCGCCCCAATAAATTTTGAGAAATTCCAAAAAAAACGAAAAAAAAGTTGTTAAAACGATGTTTTTCAAAATAACTTCTAAAATATTCTACCGATTGATTTCATAATCTAATCAGCTTTCATAATCTAATCAAAATAACTTCGAGATTTCTCAACCAATCACTTTTGTACCTCTTACAATATTTTTAGAGCTTAAAAAACTGCGTCAAATGCCGTTTTAAAGATCAAAATCGAACAACGCGTTGAAGAGTTATAGCTTTTCAAAAATTAAAATAGTGTTGTTATCAAATCTACTTTTGGATATATTATCAAGTGCTTCGAACTCAAAGCGCTTGAAAATAGCGGGAAGTTCCAGGGATGGCCTGCAGGGCCAACCGATTTAACAGATTTTTTTATTATTGCGCATTTTGGGGGCAATTCAAGGGCATTTTGGGGGAAATTCAAGGGCATTTTGGGGGCAATTCAAGGGAATTTTGGAGGCAATTCAAGGGCATTTTGGGGGCAATTCAAGGGCATTTTGGGGGCAATTCAAGGGCATTTTGGGGACAATGCAAGGGCATTTTGGGGGCAATTCAAGAACATTTTGGGGGCAATACAAGGGCATTTGGGGGGCAATTCAAGGGAATTTTGGGGGCAATTCAAGAGTCTGACTCCGCACTTGGCTGGTTTGTTTTTGTGGTTGTGTATACTAGAGGCCATAGGGTGTCAACTTATTTTTTATATACCCTGCGATAGGTATATCGTTTCCATTAATAACGAAACGAGATCCTGTTTTATCGTTCTTATCTTATTAAATATTAAAACTCCGCACTTAAATGAAGTTTCTAGAAGTGGAATGAGAAGTCCCCGATGTGTGCGTGACAATAGAACTTCAGTAAAAGTTTCACGTTAAACGGTCAATAAAGTTTTCCAATGAAACTTTCTGAAGTACATCGGTAATTAGATATCGTCCTCTACGCTACTTTATCGTAAAAAGTCTCATTATTGCATGTTAAGGTTTTTATTGAATGGTGACGGCTTTTCTTATTTATTTCGCTGTGAATGAAATGTTCAATACAGTTAATGCTTTCGCTGAACTAAATGTTTTCCTTAAATAGTAGTCTTAAAAAAGATTTGTGCATTTATTATTATCAATAGATACTAATATTAAATACTTATATTTTATTTTCTTGCCGGGTTTTCAGGGGTGTTTTCTGTAGTGATGGGCGATACGAGATGTTTTTACAATCGAAACAATTATTGTAATCTCTACTAATATTATAAAGCTGAAGAGTTTGTTGGTTTGTTTGGTTGCGCTAATCTCAGACCAGTCCGATTTGAAAAAAAATTTTTTGTTAGATAGCCCATTTATTGAGGAAAACTATAGGCTATATAATATCACGCTACGACCAATAGAAGCGGAGCATCAATGAAAAATGTTTGCAAAAACGGGAAAAATTATTCTTTTTGAGAGCTTCCGTTGTGTCCGCTGCGTAAACAGTTAAAGTTACGCAAAAATCATGTATGACGGAATTGTTCCCCAACTCTCAGCCGCCTCGACACATCGTTCTCCACAAGAAACGCCTGACTCCCGAGTTGACACCGCTGTGTGTCATGTCGAGGCGGCTAGTCGGAGCAGAACCGCTGTGAAATCGCTGTGTGTGTCATCGCTCTTAGTGCGTGTAATTAATGTACATATATTTACCTTCCAGTAGGGATATTATGTTAAGTACCAAGGTAGGGACTTATATATTTTCTTTAAATTCCATATTTCATATACAATCAATTTCTGTTCTTAATATATATACAAAACAACTTCAAAAGTAAAACTCCATTGAGTGGAATTGAACTCCGTTGAAAATAAAAAATATTTGATTTTGAAAATCGTATCCAGTGCCGTAGCATGACAGTTTGTTATTATTATTTTTAAACTGTTTTATTTAGCTTGACCCCGTATATTTGTTTGTTACTATCTTTGTTTCAAATATTGCGACAGCTTTTTTAATTACTTCTACTTAACCGATTCTTATGAAACTTTGCACACACATTGAGTTCCAGTGACAATGCAATATTATGATAATTTCGACTTGGTAACGAGGGTCTGATGATGGAATCAGGAGGTGAACAGTTGAAAGGATGAGAAGTTTACACAATGATACGGACCAGAAATCAAACTAAAAACTAGAAAATAAAAATAGGTAAAAAAACTTAAGTTAAACGGTTTCATTTTAAATCATCAGCTGTACCAAAAACTAGAAAATATTAAAGGACACAAACCAAGGGGCACTTTGTGTCGCTGCGTCAGCGGAATAAGTAATAAAAACGTGAGACGCATAAAAATCTGTATAACGACTGTATAATAATATTATTAAATAAGAACGGCGTGTCTAGGAAAATGTGTTTCCAAGCCCACCAACAGAAATATTTCAAATGCGCCCCACGTTTTTATTACTTATTTCGCTGGCGCAGCGACACAAAGTGCCCCTTGGTTTGTGTCCTAATTATTTTCTAGTTTTCGGTACAGCTGATGATTTAAAATAAAGCCGTTTAACTTAAATGTTTTTTTACCTATTTTTATTTTATCTGGTGCTGAATGACAACAGAATCCAAGCATAATTTTTGACTAAAACAAATTGTTTGCAGTTTGCTAAACGGTGTCTTAACAGTCGAAAAACTTTACAATACTCACCAACTATAGAATCTGGATAGTTATGTCTCCTAACCCCTCATTTTGCTTGTCAATCACCATAAACAAGGGGTTAGAGACACCACTATCCAGTTTCTGTTTAATGTTTATGTACAAACAAAACATATAGAGTGTCCCGCGACGTGAGTGCCATAGCTTAAGGGTGTATTCCTTAGGAAAATACCTTATACATACAGGGTGCTGAATTGCTTTGCGGGTAATAGGGATTTAACCCGTAAAATCAAACTTTTGCGTTTTTCTGCTCCCCTAATTATTTTAGAAAAAGTATCTTCGAATAAAAGTTTTAGAACATATGATTCCGCATCTAAATTATTAATCAAAATTAAATTTGCATGATTTGTAACGGCAAAAATTTGATATGAAAATGTCAAAATTATTTCAAAAACAGATAGCGATAGCCATGGAACTTGAACAAAATGATTAGACATTATTCTGACAGCTAAAACATCACATAGCAAGATTCTGAAGTAGTTGCTTTTGCTTAGGAAAAATTCACAGATTTCGCAAACCTTGCAACCATCGAGGACATTGGAAATGATAACAGCATATAATATGAAACATAATTAACTGTTTATTATACACACAATATTTATCAATGCACTGTTTAGTTTTGTCAGGAATAACCCTATTTTTCTTCTGTTATATACGCGTTCACTTTTGCTTGATTACTTAACTTTTAAATGGATTTTTCTACAGTATTTATTAACATTTGCTCAAAAATAACACCGCAGATCGTCGTAAATACCTCTCAATTAACTAGACATGATACCTATAAAACACATTTCGAAAAAATTGCATTTGTTCAGTGATTGCTCCTCACTTGATCGCGACACCGTTGTCTTTTGGCCTTGAACGAAAACTCGTAACTCTGCCCCCATATACGAACATAAACATTTCCAATGTTAAAAGCTCAGTGAGAAATTAATTAAGCGAAATGATCGCTTGTGTGGCCACCGAAAGAAAGTGTTGACAATATACCACGCCACTGTATTATGATGTGCGTTCGTCGAGAAGATAAGGGGGAAGGGGCTTATTTGAAATCAAACGGATATTGCATTTTCCCTTTGAAGTGAGCAGCCGGAGCTACCAACATTCATGTACTTGTACTCTCGCTGCTCTGTAAGAATTCGCAACATACTTATATCATAAAAACGGCCGTCTTACACTCTTCCACCCATAGCGCAGTTGGTTATGTCTTTGCGTTTTATGCATAGGAACCTGGTTCGAGACCTAATATCAGCGTATAGAATTTTTGGCGTTTTTTTTTCTTAAATTCTCGATGATATTTATTTATATATTTTTTATTTTTTTTATATTCTTTCTTTGACAATATATTATAATTTTTTTGAAACCAAGGTGGAATTAATTAAAAATAAAATTTTTGTATTTTAGTAATAAATTATTTTTAGTTCATAAATGCGCTATAATAGATGACACCACAAATTAGAAAATCTGAAGTTTTCACTTCTGCCGTGTGGTCAAAGCACACACCCATTTTTTTTTGTCTATAAAATTGCTGTTTTTTATGCATGTATATCGGTCGTAAAATGACCCATTACGGGCCGGTGACGAGAAAGTAACTTTACCGTCCGCCGGGCGCTAAAGTAAAATTCGAGGTAAAATTCAATAATATTTTTCATACTTGTTACGTATTCTACTATTTCGGGATTAAAAAAAGTAAAATAATATATTGTGCAACTATAAATAATTAATGTCTTAAATTTTATTTTTGTTGCCTTATTTTGATGTGTACTTATTGATTAAAGTTTATTTGTATACTTATCCAATGCTTGCTTTTTTTCGGTGAAAAGAAGACGGATAGGGGCGCCAAGCTTATATTAGCCTAGGGGCGGCTGGCTCAAACATAAATCAGGCTCTGTGCAAATATAATATATTATGTGGACATATATTATTAGACTAGCGGCCCGGTCCGGTTCGCCCGGGTGCTATGAATTTATAATTTATTAGTACATTACTCACTCGCTTCGCTCGTTCGCTCGAATTTATAATTTTAATCAATAGTTTTCGCAGCGCACGCCAAATAATGACTTCTATAGGCAAATTTTTGATACCTTTGTTAACATTATTGTAATTTTCGTAGGGATCTCTAATTTTTTTGAAAATAAAATACAGCCCATGTTACTCACTGATAATGTAGCTTTCTATAGGTGAAAGAATTTTTAAAATCAGTGGAGTAGTTTTTGAGGTTATTCATTACAAACAAACAAACATACAAAAAATCAAATCTTTTCTCTTTATAATCCCTATATTATTAAACGAGCAAATCTTGTATATATATATGTACTATGTACCTATATAAATATTTTCTCGAAAACGGCCCTAACGATTTGGATGAAATTTACTGAAAAGGGGTTTTGGGGGGCAAAAAATCGATCTAGCTAGGTCTCATCCCTGGAAAAATTCGTTTTCTTATCGACTTTATCATTTTAAAAAACAGTTTTTTTAACGTTATAAAACAGTGTCGTATGGTGAGTAGGCTTTGGAAAAAACAAACTATTTTCATTATTTATGTCAAATTACTCTGACAGTCAATCTTTAACTTATTAAAATAATCAGTAATTATTTGAAAATATGTAGGTACATACGTTATGTAGTAGACGTATACTGACGTATAATAATATTAATTATCTACTCATAGGTATGTAATTTTTTTTCTTAAAAACGACTAACGATTTTGATGAAATGGGAACTTTAAGAGTACTATTTTTTTTGAACTCATCCGAGCAAAGCTCGGTCATCCAGATATTACTATTAGTATGATAAGTATACAAAACTTAAAACGAGTTCTTGTTTGTAATCAACGATCGTGGTCACTGACCACTGCATTAAGAACCAACCTGTGTACATATTTGAGCTCTGTGAAGGTGTATTGATATAACTGTATTACGGGCACCACAGTGGAGCGTTCGATCGCCGCCCCTCGGTGCTTTGTAAGGGTGAGTGAGACACGGTCGAACCACAGAATAGCCATTTGAATGAACCGTCGAAATCAATCGTGCTTTGAATAATTGTTTCCTATATATTATTTATACAAAAAAATTGTATAATATTAGGTCTAGCGTAAAATACAGATTAATCCACAACTGTTCAGAGAAAGGGGTTACAGTGTATATAACTGTAGTAAAATTTAACATTTTTATTTTTTATCCCCGACTGTTGAAGAACGGGTATAACAAAATCGATATTTCATCACATGGCATATTTTTTTCTTGTGAATAAAACCCCTTCAAAAATTATTGCGTTTACAAATTAAAAAAAAAACATTTAGAATACATTGAAATAGGTATCAAAATCAAAACAAAAGAAAGGTTTCGTTGACATTTCAAATAGGGTACATGACGTCACGGAAAATTCAATATGGCGGGCGCTAGACGCCATTTTGTCAGTACGCAAAAAATCGATAAAACCTTGTGTGTGGGGTATCAAATTAAAAGGCTTGATGAGTAGATTCAACTAAAAGGAAGGAAATAAAAAACTTATTAAAAAAACAAAAAACCCGACTGCGTAAAAATCGAACATAAAAGATGGAAACAAGATCAAATGATAATATGCAGTCGGAGGCATAGTAGTAACAAATGTTACTACTATGCCTCCGACTGCTGCATGCTGTTACTACTATGCCTCCGACTGCATGTTATCATTTGATCTTGTTTCCATCTTTTATGTTCGATTTTTACGCAGTCGGGTTTTTTGTTTTTTTAATAATTTTTTTATTTTATTTAATAAGATAAGCGTGCTCAGCGACTTAGACTCTGAAAGCCTGTTAAGGAATTATTTGAGACTGTGAAAATAAAATGAACCAGTTATCTTTCTCTTTAAGACGACGATGTTCTTAGATAATAGACATTCAGGTGAGTATATATAGGTAAAAGATAGTAAAAACCTCATTGTTATGCATTAAATGTTAATGCGGATCCACTTTTGAAATTTCCTTCAACGAAATGACTACATCGCGGCCGGAAATTTGTTGCTATAATTCTTTAATAAATTCAAATAATACGAACATTATAACAAGGCTACACTTCAAGGGTTTTTGTCCGTGCGTTCCTTTAGTACAGGGGTCGGCAACCTTTTGAGACGGAAGAGCCAAAAGTTACAATTTACAAAATTTCCCAGTTTTTAAAGAGCCACTAACATTTTTATTTCAATATTATGGTATTTGATTAGGATTATAACTAAACAAACAGAACAGTGTTGCCACATTTAAAAAATGTCAGCTGTCCGTATACTCGACTTTACTCCACCTATTCTCACTGTTCTCTGTTGAGTGTTTTTATCCTGTTTAAAGTTTTTTTTGCAGTTTAATATTTTTTATGAGTTTTGAAAATAAAATAATATAATTATTAATATTTGCGCATGGAACTGGAGAGCCGCATCTTGACATCATAAGAGCCGCAGGTTACCGACCCCTTCTTTAGTAGATACCCTCGATTAGATGTTCAGAAGAGTCGAATATTTCCTCCACATTCAGTGTAGCCAGATTAGAGGATTTAGCTCTTGATTTAGGGATTTTTCATCGCTTTGCGGCGAAGTTTTGTGAAATAAGTCCTTTAGTAGATTTTTAAGAGGATTGTAGAAAGTAGAACAGTTATCTTTAATTAATAAAACAACAGTAACTAGACCTTACCCGATTTTGATTTATTCAGTTACAATAGTTGAAGTAAATTATATTGAAAACGTTTCGACATTAAATTTTGTCATCTTCAGTTCAGAAACAATTTGTTTCTGAACTGAAGATGACAAAATTTACTTCAACTATTGTAACTGAATAAATCAAAATCGGGTAAGGTCTAGTTACTGTTGTTTTATTAATTATCATCACCGATTTTTTGGATCTCTAAGTTATCTTTAATGTTAAAACCATCATTAAATGTTGAAACATATAACTCGCGCCTGATAGCTAATTGAAACTTTTAGTTTCTTTTTCAGCCAAGCAATTCCACTTACAAAGGCTGCACGTACACCAATCAAAACCCTTTTTCTTCTAATTTTTACTGTACCAATGCATTAATAGGAAAAATAAATAAGTTTGGAGGGCGATCTGGTCGAAAATGACTCTAAGCATCTGTTCACATTGGCTTGTTGGGTGACATTAAAATTTATAAAATTCGATAAAAAATATTTTTCGTTCTAAAAAACAAGAAACATTTCTCGCGCCGATCGTCGCCGGTAATCGAAATTTGACTAACTGCCTGCACTATAAAGGTTGATTTATATTATCCGGTCAGACACGTCGCGGGAACGTAGCGTTTCAAACATTTTTACATGCATTTCAAATACGAATAATTATACTTAGCGGATCTCGTCTGTTCAGACGGGATCCTCTAAATGCATGTAAAAATGTTTGTCTTGCCGGAAACGCTACGTTCCCTCGCCGTGTCTGACCGGATAATATAAATCGAGCTTAATACAAGTATCTATAATTATTATAATTTATTAATTAATCCGTTAATTTTTAAATATTTAGACTTACACTGTTCCAAGCGATCAGTGTAAAAAGAAATCGATCCATTTTTTAGTCAGGGACAGCGGTATTCAAATTGAAAATCTAATATGCAGTTTAAATTGGATCGACCTTAAGAATAGATTGCAAATTTCATTAAAATAAGTCCATCCAGTTTTTGCGTGAGGTCAGAACAAAGCTTTGAATGGAAAAATTCATCACTTAGAAAGGTTCGATAAATTGATCACATTTTCAAACAAATTTTCATCACAGTGATATTTTTCTTAATCAAGCGCGATATTCGATGCGATAATCCCAGCTCATTAGAGACGAAGCGTGCAGGAATTCTCTTCCTGTATACTTGTACAGCGTTTAGTTGCCAATACGGCCGGCGGGAGGAGTAACTCTAACAACGCGGCGGTATCGCATTGTATAAATGACGCTCAAGTTTTAATTGGCAATTATGAATTAACGATAATATTTTACTTGGCCAGCGTTGCGTTTTGTATACGTGAATGTCGCTTACAATACTTGTAAAGGGGCGTTTTCACTGAGAATACATAATGCAATATAATCTAAAAATTCTATTAAAGAACCAGTTCTATACACTGTAAGAAATGAGAAGGTCGATTACATAGATTATCGTTGGTCCATTTATAGCAAACGATTAATCTGGTAATAGGCACACAAAAAGACAATGGCGTCGCGTAGATTCCATAAAAACACATTGCGCATGCGTGGTTACTAATTTTACATTAATTTGTTTTGTATTCATCCATTTTATATATGTAACTATACATTTTATTTTGTAATTTTTACACACTTTATGGGAATATTATACAAATTATGTAATTTTAATTTACTTTATGTAAAAATCACAAATTTGTTTGACTTTACAGTAAAAGTCCAAGTTTTTATGAAGTTTTCTGTGTGAAAATAAATAATAATGTAAAATCACTTAGAAAATCGAGCGAATTCTACCTTAACTTTCAAAGTATTTTTACAACCATTTTTTACAGTGCTCTAACCGTTTGTAAGTTAGAGCCTTGTGACAGACGGACGGACAGATATCGTAGGCTTAGTAACACGGTTCCGTATCTCCGAACGGAAGTTTGGAGGTACGAAACCCTAACTTCCGTTCGGAGGTACGGAACCGTAACTTCGGTTCGGAGGTACGGAACCCTAAAAACGGCGTCCTCGTGTCACCAGTTCGACTTTTTTTTTATTAATTGTGTGTTATTTGCTTACGATTTTGACACTCACCCGGTATATTAATATAGGTATGGCTGACTACTATCCTATAATTAACTGTCACGATGATCGATCGATTTTTCGATATTTTAATTATAAAGTTGGAAGCATATTTAATACTTTTTTGATGTTTTAAAACTAATGCAACACAAGTGAATGATTGACAAGAGGTGATTGGTTGTTTGACGACATATGTACAGTGTTTTTAACCAACCGAAGCACGCGTTCGATGATAGAGCACTTGTACAGGGCCGCGCAAATCCAGAGAACAATTATTAGTGATGCAGCAAATATTCATAAATTTATTGGTGTTTGGTTTTTGGATGTCAAATGCAGTATTGGATTAAGAAATTAGAGAACCTCAATCGGAATTTTGCTGTTTTTCTAATCTCTCCGCGCTGAAAGTTGAAACACGGCATGACAACAAGTTCGCTAAGTGTCAGGTGCCGAATTTAACCGAACGCGCCAACCACGCGACGACCGACAGTTAGTGTTGCCGTCTAGATCTAGACTTTCTAGAATCTAGACTCTTGTCTTGTCTTGTCTTGGCTAGATTTTCAAGAGTCTAGATTAATTTTCAAGAGTCTAGATTAACCGAGTGGTTTACTTTACCTACTACTACTTGTTTATCTATAGACTCTTGAAAATTGTCTAGAGTTTTGACAAGAGTCTTGATCTAGATAAAGCAAGTCTTGTCTTGTCTTGAAAATTTCTAGACAAGACTTTTGCAAGTCTTGTCTAGAAATTTTCAAGACAAGACAAGACTTGCTTCTAGACAAGACTTTTGCAAGTCTTGTCTAGAAATTTTCAAGACAAAACAAGACTTGCTTTATCTAGATCAAGACTCTTGCCAAAACTCTAGACAATTTTCAAGAGTCTAGATAAACTAAGTAGTAGTATGTAAAGGTTTACTTTACCTACTACTACTAATCTAGACTCTTGAAAATAATCTAGAGTCTTGATATTAGACAAGACAAAAGTTTGTTAATCTAGACTTAGACTTAGTGAAGTCTTGTCTTGATATTTCAAGACAAGACGAGACTTTGAAAGTCTCGTCTTGTCTTGTCTAGACGGCAACATTAAAGTAAATCCAGATAGGAAATATCCCTTAATGCGGCCCTGTACTTATAAGTATAGGTAAGTAATTTACTTGTCAATAAATGTATAAATACTGTGATAATGAGGTGCGTGATCTGAACTGTTGATCTGGGAATGTCTACAATCAACTCCTTTTAGGATGGTCCTTGATAATTGTATTGTAAAGTACAAATTGTATTAAGATTAATGAACAGCACGTGATTTTCTCGTAAGAACTAAGAATTCATTCACAATATTGCATTTCAGGTGTTTTAAACTACATAATATATATCAACAAGGTCTGCCTACACTAATAGTGATACATGATTTTGAATCTAGGCTGATAATTACTAGATTGTGACCAAATAATTATATTTTTTATAAACGGAAAAAATACGCATCAAATTGAGAATCTCCTCCTTTTTTGAAGTCGGTTAAAAATAGTCAGAGGTCGTTGGCAAACTTTTTATTATACAGATATAATTAGATTATCCTCAAAAAAAAACAAATAATTTTGAGAATTAAATATATTTTTTAAATCGCGACATAGTTCTTAAAAAAGAAAAAAATAATTTGGTTTTTACCTACCAGTGGGTCCATGGACAATTTTTTTACATTTTTGAAACTTGAAAATAAGAGATGGTGGTATATTCTAGAATTGTGTGATGACAGCTAAGACTCGATCTAGATAACTTTTGTATTATGCAAGCAATTTGAAAACTGTCGAGAAGTTTGTTGATAAAGAATCTAACAAGTCGTTTTTTTGTAATTTATATATCTTAATTCTTTCCTTTCCTATTACAGTGGGAAATCAACTAAACTTAATATTTTCAAACGTCATTTTTTGTTCGTTTTTTATGAACTTCGTAATTATACCATGAAATATTTCTTATCGTCAAATCTTCAATAATTGAGATGAATCACATATTTATAAGGGACGTATTATCAATTTGTTATGATGGAAAGAGTTAAAAAAGTACTGGAAATTTGAAAATTAAATTAATCGCATATTGTGTTGATCGTTTCGGAATTTAAACACATCATTTTTGTTAAAAAAAACTTATTTTATCAGCATAAATAGGCACGGATCTGTCTATACCAAATAATTTATAGAACAAACATAAAATGATATTTCATTGCTAGAAAGAAGAAAAAAAAATACTGAATCGATTTAAGTAATTATATAGGGCCACCTCGGCATCTTCCTAAACACAACAGAGTCAAAATATTTCAAATCTGTTAACCCCTCGAGAAGTTAATGCTGCACATACAAAAAAATTAGAAATATAGAATAGTATATAGTATAAATTTAGAACGTTCCAAAAAGGAAAAAATAATTTTTAATAATTTAGGTTCATAATTATAAAAGCGTGGGTCGTGAACTCTATGATAGTTTATTAGTCACGATCCACGCTTTTATAATTATAAACCTAAATTATTAAAAATTATTTTTTCCTTTTTAGTGCATTTAAATAAAAACTTGTCTCTAAAAGGTTTTTTTTACTAATATTTATTTTGTTCATTGTAGTCTTTCAAAATTTTACCTTCCTTTGACACCCGTAGGGGTTGAATTTCGAAAAATCCTTTCTTAGTGGATGCTTACGTCAGAAAAGGAACCAACTGTCCAAATTTCAAGTTTCTAGCTTCAGCGATTTGGCCTGAGCGTTGATTAGTCAAAAAAACCCTACATCCCCAGTTGAACCCCTTAAGGATTGAATTTATTTCTAAAAACGATTTATTCATGTATTGTCATCGGGAATACATATGTGTACAAAATTTCAAATCGATCGGATACGTGAAAGTCGTTCAAAATTGACTTGCAAGATTTGACCTAAACAAACAAACAAACAATACATTGCAAGTTGAATAAAAGTTTGTAAAAAAATATGAAAGTTGCTTAATTGTATACAGATTTAAAAAAAATATGGAGTTCCTATTCTGTTTCTATTAAATGTCCTTGGACGCGACATTAGAAGTCACGGTTCAACTTAAAAATGGACATTTCCATAATATTATGTTGTAGATCTTCTTTTATATTATATGATATTAATTATTCCTTCTGTGATCTGTCCGCTTGTCTCTGTTGTTGAGGAAGACGCCTGCGGTGAACGGAGAGCCTGTGCCCCGCGTTTACCTGCACTGCGTAACCGCCGCCGCACACTAGACAGGAGGAGGGTGAAGAGGGGGCGTGTGCAGACACCGCTGACAGACTCGCTCACTTATTCTTTATGGAGATTCAAAGACATTTCTGTCTTTTCGTCTACCATGATACAAAAAATGGACCGTGTATAGTTTACACTACCACTACAGAAGTGAAACTTACGCAAAATCTGCATAAATCATACGAAAAAATCACATTTACATTTAATATACAGATCAGAGAACAGAGAATCTGTTCCGTAATGTAGATTGTCCGAAAGCTAATACAGTGCAACCTCGATATTACAAAACTGAAGGGAATTAGAAAATATTCGTTATATCAAGTAATTTGTTACAATGAGGTTTGTTATATAGAGGTTAGGTTTGACTACGATTCGTTTTAACAAGGTTAAGGAACACCTTTTTCGTTTCGCAGCCATTGCAACTTTAAAACGAACAACAGTGACAAACAGCAGTGTTTACATTACTTAGCATCAAACAACAATGATTGTCTTACGAAAAATTTAACGTGTCTGAACCTGTCGAGACATGAATTATTGTGGAATTGAGTGTGAATAATTATTGATAGGATACGTTATGTAAAGGTTATATAGAGGTAAATAATACTTTCTATTTATATTTTGCAATGACTGAAAATTCGTTATAAGGAGGTTTTTGACAAATGTATTCGTAATGTAAAGGTATATTTAGCATTAGCTCTTACGGGCAGTTCTAGAGGATTTCGAAAAATTTGTTAAATCGAGGAAATCGTTGAGGCTCGTTATATTAAGGTTACACTGTATATGAACATGTGGGTGAGGCAGATACCCTTTTTTAACATTATACAATATACCTTCGGCTTCAGCCAAAACATTGAATTTCGGTTGAGAGGACAGTGTGGTGTAACGGTTAGCGTAGTCGACCAATGAGTTTTCGATACTCTCAATGTGAAAACATTTATAGATTCAAATACGATGGCAGCTACATATAATCTCAAAAAAAATTGACAGCTGACCCGAGGGCAGTGTAGCCTAGTGGATAGCGTACTTGGTACCAGCCTCTAGACTATAAGACTGTCGTGGGTTCGAATCCCACCTCCGCTCATGGATGTTTTGTGATGTCATTTAGTTTTAAGGAAGTTGTTATTTAATGTAATTAAGACACTAATGACCTAAGTTGTCGACACGTCTATAATCTACAATAAATAAATAAATGAATTTCGGTCGGACTGTAGAATGTAGATATGGATAACATTTGGCGTGAAATCTTCATTGTACCATGGTACGTTGAGAGATTGGTCTGTAGTCAGGTTGTCGGGGTTGATATCGAATAGCATGAAGGGCTGAAATACCTGTGCTCCTCCGTATCTTCTCTATATAGCTGTATAACAACATTATATTATACATATTAAACAAACAAACATAATCATGTAGATTGTAGGTTATGTTTTGTTTGTTACATATGTATAACAGTTGAACGACGGATGTTTGCTCTGCACACAACTGCCTAGCATTTGTTTACATACGATGGACACACATCGTGTACAAAACATTTTGTATTTATCATTTTATATATTAATTAAAAGCCCAAAATCATATTAGTTCTCACTTCCCCCATTTATAGGTAGGTACTTTTTTACATTTCAATCCGAAATTAATAAAGTAAAGTCAACAAACAAATCACACTTCCAGTGCTAGACTATCGCAAATCAAAAATTTTAATTGCTCTTTTTTAATTTTCTTTTAGGTCAATTACCTACGGGTAGACAGGTTTAACCGTTTGAGAAATGTGTATTTTAAAAATGATGAGGAACAAAAACTAATATTGTAAATTTTAAATACGATTTTCTCAAAATTGTGGTGTGTTTGCAAATATGAATCAGCACTCTGGGCGTGCGAAATATAAAACTGGGATTGTTAGATTACTAATGTTTGCTTGCTGCTTCACTCGTGTGAACGTTGATTTGATCCAAAGATTCACTCGCTTTAATGTCGGTCTTTACGGGAACCCCATCTTAAATCCGACAGTCGACACTGTATAATAATAGTAAAATATTAAAATAAAAAAGTGGAGAAAATATATTCAAAATAGAAAAAAAATATAAACAAATATTATGTGGAATATGGAATAGAAACAATCAGAAAATAAAATTAAGGCGCCGCCCGGGTACGAACCAGCGATCTACTGCGTATAAAGCAGATACAATACCCTTACGCCACGCATCCCGTTGTGTGTACTACAAATTGTCTGTTTGGGATGACGCAGTTAGGGAGTGCAATCTCGATCTCGCGAGATCTCGAGCCATTTTTCGAGATTTAATCTCGTGAGCAGGCAATCTCGTTTTTGAAATCTCGTGCGAGATCTCGACCCGATATGGTCGAGATCTCGAACGACATACACACACACACACATACAGACATCAGTCAGAAAATGATCTTAAACGATTTGCTAGGGTCTCAAAACGTGAAGATCTGTTAAAATCTCGAAATATTTTTTTCGGACTAAATCTATTACTTGCCTACCATATAGTAGAGGTGGGAAGTAAAAATGTTTGTTTTGGTAGCTGTACAAAAATCGTTAAAATACGAAACGTTTGCGATCACCTGGTACGGGTCAACCATAATACACATCGGTCAAATCGTTAAACATTCCAATAATGTGATTTCACTAGGCAGAGTCGTGTCACGTGACCATGTCATAGTCATATAGATAGGTTTTATGGGATGTGTAATGTGTTGTTAGGTCAAATTGAAGATAAAACTGCATTTTACGGGTTTCATGTAGATTGTCTACAAATACATGGATCGCCGGTAGTGAGCGTGGTGTTGGTGCACCGCCAGTACCGGATTAGAGTCTCGCGTATCGAACCATTGCGGTTTGCCGCAGCAAAATATGGAACCACAATTATTATTCTTATAAGATAAATTAATAGATTTATGCGACTGAAATGCAATTGAAAATTTTCGTTGGAGAGCAGCCAATTATATAATTGATTCCAAACATATTGAAAAAAATCATTTTACTAACAGTGACTATGGTTAGTAAAATGATTTTTTCCAATATGTTTGGAATCAATTATATAATTAGCTGCTCTCCAACGAAAATTTTCATTATTATTCTTATTATGGTAAAATTCCATTAATTTTTTTTTTGGTTAATTTTGGGCATTTTTTCCCGAAGAATAGTATATTTTATAAAGGCCTGGGCACATTAGCGCGGTGGCGGTAGCCTTTGAACGCAACACTAAAAAACAAATTGACACGCGCATATATATCGCTGCTTGTCAGCGTTTAGAGCGTTCTGGTGCAGCGTTCTATGGCGCGGTGGCGGTCAGGCACAACTTGTTGAATTTGATCGCGTGTACCGCGTGTAAAAGAGGTATAGAAACGAACTTCATTCGTTCGTGTTGATACATTGTATAATGTATGAAAATATTATTATTATTATTATTAATAATAATAGTAATTTGTTACCTCGTACAGCCGAAACTACTGAACCGATTTTAACAAATGAGGTGTGACTTCATATAGCCTAGGCCCTAGGAAATATGAAGTCACAGAAAATTTAATATGGCGGACTCTAAACGTCATATGATATGAATTCGTGAGTCGATTCGGTCATGTAAAAGCCATCTAGACGACAAGTGCAAAACAAACTACGGACGTGAATCAGACTTTTTAATTGGTTTAGGCTTGGGCACTATATGTCTAATGAATAAGTCGGCCCTGTTCTAGTCCGATACTGGAGATGCACAAACATCGTGTTCACAATTTATTAGTTGTATTATACCTTTATAAACCACGACAGTTTTGTTTCAATTTTTTCTAATAAATTATTATTCTTATACATGCCATTCTTTCGTTATTCTTAAGGCTTCTCCTTGACAGTGTGACTTACCCTAACGTCTCGTTTCTTTTAGTGCTTCACAAGAAAAACAAACGTATTTGTTCATAACCACGTAATATAGACGGAAATTAAATTGTGTTCCTCATAAGTCATAATAAAAAGTATAAGCGTTGACTATTAGGATCGCATGATCGCTCTACACTAGCGATACCCCTATTTCTACCCATGAACTAAACTGCCAAACCCCTAGAAACAGTTTACTTTATGGGTAGAAATAGGGGTGTCGCTAGTGTAGAGCAATCATGCGATCCTAATAGTCTCCCCCAAAACTGTTCACGTAATACGTCATAAGGAAAGACATCTTCCTCAATGATTACTTGATCTATGGTATAAGTATAAAAAAACTTTTTAAAGACAAGCTTTTATTGAAATGTACTAAAAAGGAAAAAATAATATTTAATAATAATTATTTAGGTTCATAATAATATATAAAAGCATGGGTTGTGACTAATAAACTATACCATAGAGTTTTCGACCCACACTTTTATGATTATAAACCAGAAACCTACATTATTAAATATTAGTTGTTCCTTTTTAGTTTAATAGTAGGTACCTATATTGTGTAACTAGTGTGCTAAAATACATCTTTACGCGCCTGACGCATAAAGATTTAGCAACCGCGTTGCACACTATACTTTATTCAACACATGCATGGTTTTAGACTTTAAAAGAATTTAAAAAACTGGTTAATTATGTAACTAGTTACATAATGTTTCATTATAACACTGAAAAGCATTGCTTAATGGATCATTATGTAACTAGTTACATAATAAAACCATTATAGCACTGAAAAGCGTTACATATTGGTCACTATAGTCAATAAACGGCTATTTAAGGTATGCAAAACAGATATGAAAAAACACTAAAAGCGTGCATGTGTTAAATAAAAAGTTTTTTTTGTACCTTATTATATTTTATTTTGTTCTTTTAGTCTTTCAACATTTTTTTACTATTAAAATATTAATTTGTTCAAAGTAATATTTGATTTTATAAACTGAACTGCTCCGCATTTCTCGGAGAAGTCCAAAGCGTTGAGTGAACAACCGCATATGTCTACCGTTTGTCGTAGCATAGTAGATAATAGTCTGTCACTCAGGAAGAAGTAGGCTGTCAAACTGTGAAATAATTTTACAAATTGATTCGCTATTATCAGATTTTCGCGGATAAACAAGCAAACTTTATCTCTAAATATAAAAGATTTTTTTTTTAAATCTACATAGGTAATTTTGTCTTGTGGCCGCAGATATCTATTTGAACGAACATTAAATTTACCCGTAATGCATTTTGACGCTCTGTTCCCAAGCTCAAGCTGGAGGACGGTTCCATTGGTTAAATTCAGATCACGTACTTGGATAATGCCTTATAATGCTCTAACACTCTTGTAAATGCTAATAGAAACTGGATAAACCGTTTTAATTTCCTTGTCTTTTTATTATCGTTCTCTCATTTCCATTAAGTGCAAAACTTCATTTATATAAATTTGCACTACATAAATACGCACTTGAGTATTAAAGCTAATTGACGTTTGCATATTTTCGGGATACGAAGAAAGTTTTTGTAAAGCCGGGAATACATCTGTCAAACGTTTTATCACATTCGTTTGCGTTGCATTATTGCATATAAATAAACATCTGACAACGCGAACGAATGGCAACGTTTGTCGTTTATAGAGGAAGAGCTAGCGATAGTTTTACTTAAGATATGTTAACAGAATTTACCTAAAAGGGAATGGAAGAACTGGCACCCTGATGCTGTTGGATTATAGTAAGGGCCCATCCATTAATTACGTGAGGTGATTTTGACAATTTTTCGACCCCCCCTCCCCCTTGGCGAGATGTCGTGAGATTTTGCTCGACCCCTTCCCCCCTACCCTAATCTCACGTGAGATTTTTCAAAATGCGCATTTTTAGTGTCAAATACGTTAATCTGTGCTTGATTGCGTTGGATTTATTTAAAAAAACATAATTTGCTTAATTATTTGTATCTAAGACTTGTTAAGACTAGTATTTAAGACTTCTAAGAACGTAGTCACAGTGAGAAAATCGAACAAAAATATACTTAAATAGGAACTACTAATAAGTACCATATTTTAGTGGAGGAAACATGTTTTACTTAATTTAACCCAGTTTTCTCGCAATTTTACACTGTTTCTTGCGGAAAAAAAATTACGTGATATTTGCCGAGATACCCCTCTCCCCCACGTGAGATTGAGTGAGGTTCGGCTCGACCCTCTCCCTCCCCTAAACGCCTCACGTAATTAATGGACGCCCCCTAACCCCTAGCTCCAGAGGGAGTAAAAAATGATCGAAATCATATTCGCTGGGTGCGCGACGAATACGACATCTGATGGTCGCACTAAATCACACTCTATATCCGTTGAAGGAATGACAAATTTTTATAAATAAAAAATTTCAGATCGCTAAAAAATATAAGTGCAATACCACATCTGAAAGGGGCTTATAAATATTACGTATTGTGTTGAAAAAAAGTAAGTATAAAAAATTTTAATAAATATAAAATACATTTTATTTCGAATGTGTTATGTATCTATGTCCACTGTCCACTAGATGGCAGTGGGAACTTAATATGAACAGACTGTGAGAAAGTAATGCGTCAGATAATATTCGATGTTGTAAATTATTGTTCTTAGTTATTTTCTTAATAAATATTTTATAGATCAAATCAATAAATGTGTTTATTACATGTGGTATTGCACTTATGTTTTTAGCAATCAAAATTTTTTTATTTTTAAACATAAAATAAAACAGAATGGAGTAAGTTTAGCTGTCAAAAATAATAATAATATTAGTTATAATAGCATTAGAGCTAAAATAATCATAATTTATGAAATTCGCAACTACTATTTCTGCCTGTATTTCTACAATTAACTACACAACAACTATTATGCAACATTTTTTAAATAACTTAATTTATTTATTCACAACGTGAGTGTGATTTATTCGGTTGTCCCCACCATATAAGTACTCTGCACCCAGCGAATATGCAGATCTGCCTTTTTAAAATTTGAAATTTTACTCCCAAGGGCTATCTATATCCGGCTACGCTGGGGTGCCAGACTAGTAAGTTTATAAGGGTTTGTCTGCTCATTCTTATTATATGACTGTTAAAATACCTAGTAAATAAATCAGTCGGTAGCTCTTGGACTATTAGAGACAGTACGTTTCATAGCTTGAGAATAGCCAAAACTGTTGGGATATGCCGTTATCACGGTAATGGCTTTAATACTGTGACCATAGTTACAAATATTACAATGCGTCAGTAAATTTACAAAGGGGTCTGTCTTGATCCTTCCTCGTCGCAAGACGTATAGTAGAGATGCCGCAACATTTTCTTTGGGAACCGCTGGTCAAAGGTGCACTGAAATGTAATATTGACCCGCATATAGAATATTAAATATCATGATCGCGTTTAAACTTTAAACGTGAGATCAGTTTTTATTTTAAACTCGAGCGCATTCCTATGTATCTTTCTTCTAATTATCACACTGTGGTATCTATTAAACGTCTAAAACTTAACCATTCCGTAGCAGTTAAGTCCGTCATTAAGATTTACGATCGATATATTTTGTAGCTGAAACACCAGCCTACCATGGATAAACTATACGTCGCGTCGTCGGAAGGCAAAGTAGCTTATGTAGTAGTATTTAATACTAATTAAAAACATTAAACGGGATCCATGTCTGTAGTTTCGTTTTCCTGCAGTTTTTAGATGCTTTTTATTGAAATTGAATTTTTGTCCTTCTGTCCGTCTGTCTTGGTGTCACATTTATTCTTAGTTATTTTAAGGGGTCCGAAAATCGAAATCAAAATGTATAACAAATTTTTATGTTTCAAGGACACTACACTATTTTTAGGAAGATGGCTCTGTGTGTGTGTGTGTGTACGTGTACGTACGTACGTACGTGTCCATTTCTTTCTAAGACGAAATCTCGAGGATGAAAAATGATATCGACTACGTTAGGGTGCCAATCGATGCGTATTAACGTAAATATGATCTGAAAGAATTTTTTTCAAAATCGGTTCAGCCGTTCTTTTTTATTAACCAGATAGACTCCAAAAAAGTACATTTTTCACAATATCTCGCAAATAAAAAATTATATCGACTTCGTAAGGGTGTCAATCGAGGCGTGTTAACGTCATTTTGATCCGACATAAATTTTATAAAAATCGGTTCAGCCGTTTTTTTTTTTTAATTGTTAAAAATAAATAATAATTATGTTTTAATGATTAAAATGATTACTTTTCTGTGTAATAATATCTAATTTGATTATTATTATTAAATATTTATCAAACTGGGAAGTTCGTCGTGTGGACCTTAAGGGTCGCACTTTAGTCCTAATAAACGATCCACCTCACGGCTTGTTTACTTCTATATTGATACTCACGCACAGAAGTAATGGCTATATTATGTACAATTGATAGTTAGACTGTAGATATGATCGGAACACTTTTGGAACCTTCTAGAAACCTCATAGAACCTTTTAGCAACTTCATAGAACCTAAAAAATGAAAAATGTGTTTTATTTGTAACTAAAAAGTACAAAATAAAATTAAAATAAAAAAAAAATTTTAATAGATGCTTTAGATATATTGAGGGGCCCTAAAAAGCATAAATTAAAAAAAATAATTTTCCAAAGAGATGATAAAAAAATGTAAAAAGCATTCGTAGGTAGGTACTCTAGATTCTAGAATATATTTTTGGTTAATCAAAAATTTTGCTATTATTTAATGATAGTTCGCAGAGGTTTCGAATGCTTTTTAAAATTTTTATATCATCTCATTGGAAGATCAATTTTTTATTTTCTGCTTTTTAGGGCCCCTCAATATAAAGCATCTTCTAATAAAATTTTTTTTTACTTAATTTTTTTTGTGCTTTGTGCAACATTTATAGATAGAAATATTTGTTTCCAGAATTTTTCTATTTGTAGCAGTACTCGAGAGCTTTTAAAATTCTGTCAGTTTAAACTTTTATAGACAATGCACAAAATATAATTACATTAACATAGGCTCCATAAAGGTACAAACATAAGCAACATATTATTAAAAATCCATGAATTGAAATCGAATCAATTAATAACGTTCGGGTTTCGGTTTTGTCCGGGTTTCGTTTTGAAAAATTTAGTCGGCTTTCGGTTTTTATATACATACTTTTGAAGAGTTACGAAGCACCTATTTATTTATATTATATATTTATTGTAGATTATAGACGCTTGACAACTTGGGTCATTAGCGTCTTAATTACATAAAATAACATCATCAATTAAAACTAAACGACATCACAAAACATCGAGGTGGGATTCAAACCCACGACAGCTTGATCCAAAGGTCAACACGCTGACAATGACACCAAGCTGTCCTCTTATAAAGTATCAAAACTCGATTAGGTATTAAAACTGCTTGTATTGTTACAAAACTGTTTTCTGAGTTGGCGGAATAAATATTTATTTACAATTAACTACACTAATATTTAATTATAACACTTGCTATATACAATGACTATATTTATTTCACAAAATACTGTTTATTTATTTCTATATTTATGTCAACTTATTTAAAGCAGATTTATTTATTTTCACACTATTATTGTCGCCCGTACATGTCGCAGTATAATCTACACTGACTGATCAATATTTACATCACTGATCCACTTGATGGCACGACTCACCATTCACTCATTCCCCGATTCCCGTCGACTCGCTGTTTATATACTGGCGCGTGGTGTACGCTCAGTGCGTCCTCGTATTATCTAGCGTTGTCTAGAATCTTCGCGTAGGCACCAGTGTGTTCAACGTCAGACACCGCTTCTCAGAATTCTTGCCTGACGTTTATATACAGGGTGATCCGTAACAGTATTTAAGAAGTTGGGATGCTTTGATCGTATGAACATTTTAACTGTTATTTAAATTTTATATTCATCTTATTGTTAATAACGGAAAAAATAAAATCTGTATAATAATAAAAATTTATTATTAATTGAATATAACAAAAAAATAGTCTTGAAATTGGGATTTTCTCGAAACTCAAGACTTTTCAATTGTGAAAAGAAAATTTTCATGAAAGCCTATTTTAACCGGCTCCTCCCACGATTCATTCGGTTTTGAATGAGTTTTTTTTTCGGTTACTGAAATGAGACGGTTTTTAACGGTTTCAATCCTTTTAAAAATGAGACATAAGCGATATCGCCTTGTGGCCACAGATATGTAATATACCATATTTAAGTATATTGTGTGGTTTGTTTTATTATTGATCTTATCTAACCATCTATCGTACGTTAAGAACATGTACATATTTAAGATTATTCACAGCTTGTTATTTGTCCATAAATTACCACTAATTACCGAGCAACTCGGGGATGTAAGTTGGCCAGTCTCCCACGTTAGAGGTCCGTGTTAACACCACTAACAAGCCCACACGTATTGTACTTGTGTGCTTCAAAGGTCGAACTGTACAAGCCAACTACAAACATTGACATTTAACTAAAAATGCACTTCGTGTCAATGCAAATCTTCATACTTTTTGTTAGCCGCAGTAACTATAATTTTTTCACAACGCCTCTGTTGAAAATTTGATTTTTGGTACCTGTTTTGCGAGTTGAAACTGAGAGTTTCAACCCTAGGGTTGACACTTTTTGGTTGTCGGTTTTCTCTGTTTTTTAACGTTGTTAAGAGAGAGATAGAGCTGCAGGGGTCGGCAACCTGCGGCTATTATGATGTCAAGATGCGGCTCTCCAGTTCCATGCGCAAATATTAATAATTATATTATTTTATTTTCAAAACTCATAAAAAATATTATACTGCAAAAAAAACTTTAAACAGGATAAAAACACTCAACAGAGAACAGTGAGAATAGGTGGAAGAGAGTATACGGACAGCTGACAATTTTTAAATGTGGCAACACTGTTCTGTTTGTTTAGTTATAATCCTAATCAAATACCATAATATTGAAATAAAAATGTTAGTGGCTCTTTAAAAACTGGGAAATTTTGTAAATTGTAACTTTTGGCTCTTCCGTCTCAAAAGGTTGCCGAACCCTGAGATAGAGTGATTGAGTCGCGCCAACTTCAATTCGTATATACAGGGTGGCTGATTTTTCATTGTCTAGCTTATATCTGCTGAAATATTAAAGATACAAGAAAAAGTTAGATAAGAGACTTGTGTAACTGAATCTGATTTATAAAATGACGCAAACAATTTTTTTCCATGGCCTACCTATTTTCCGGAAAAATATCTAACTTTGGATTTTTAAGTAGGACGCTCTGTATATTTTTCCGGAATAAGATTCTAAATAAATTTCTCTTTACAACGAAGTATAAAAAGTAGGGTTTTTGCCTTTAAATTACCTACAATTCTTGTATAAATTCTTAAACGCTGTATTTCTTTCAAAGAACTTGTATTAGTACGGTCTGCCGCCAATATTTAAATCATATTATAAAGGAAATGCTGTATAAACTCTAAATTCAAATACTCAATCTCCTATTGGCTCCTAATACCATCACATCCAACCAATAGGTCAGATAACACTGCGAAACCGTTGAGTAAAGCAGGAGCCCTTAGCATGAATATTTTGTAACCTTTTTAGGTAAAAGCTGACCCGTTACAAACTTTCAGTGACCGGTCATTGGCAATCAAACTCGTCTTAAAATTAATGAGGGTCGATTAGGGTACAACGCCTCCTGTTTTTATCTAGTATAGAGACATTGTATTTTATTTTTTTATTATCAGAAATAAAGTGGTGATTGTCATTCATTACACCTCCATAAAATTGTAGAATAAATGCATTCTGAAGACACGCCCTCTAAACTTAACAATGAAACACTCGACACGCAATTATACAGGATGTAACAAAATGTTTCAATTAATAAATTTTAAATGCAAAATATTCGAATTAAGGCTATTTACCTTCTACGTATTTTTTGTTTGAAATATCTCCGTATCTATCGATGAACAGATAGATACGATACCCAAATTATTATAAACGCTCAATAATAGAGGTCATAAGAATTATTGATAAACGTACTTAGCCAAAATATTTTTTTTTTGTTATTTTCATTACATCCTGGACGAAATACAATCAAATGAAATTTTTAAACATAATATATTGTTGATGAAAAATGTAAAAAAAAATTTATATTAAATATGGCCGAACTGTACAAACGCCGTCCGGCAAACAGTGATATTATGTTGTTTACACTACACACTATTGAAGTGAATCTCGTTTACGCAAAATCTAAATCTATGTATAAATTGACATTTACAATTACAATTAATATATTATGATTTGCTTTTCGTTGCAATGGTTATACCGTAAGCGCTAAATATTTAACGCAACCGTCAAATGGTCCGAACTCGCATAAGAGCAAAAATAATAAATTCCTTTATTAGGGTTCGGACACGCCAATGTGACTATCTCGTCCGCCTTCTACTCACAATTGACAATAATACAGGTAGCGATAATAAAAAATATCAGTTTAAAAAAAAACATTTTAAAATATCAATATAAAACATTTTAAAATTAACATATTGAAAACGGATAAAACAACATATTAAAATAATAGTAAAAAAATAATCAACTCCAGTTGCAGTTCAAAAAATTCACTGTGGGATATTCGCCTCAAACTATTTTCTTTCCAGCAAAAAGTTGTTTTAAAGTCATAAACATGTGCAACATGTCTGTCTGTTCGAGACAAACTGTCTACCTGAATCACTTTCAGCGTTTACGCTGCGTAGAGATCCGTGGCGTAAGTACGCTGTTTGAACAGGGTTTGTTATTTAAACAATTAAAACATACACGTAAATAATTGTGTATAAATATTTAACGGGTAAATACTTATTCAGACTACTTGTCATCTGCTTTTAGCGTCACGTTGCTTGCTGTGTAAATAAACAATGGATTCTAATCTGTTTACGTTTTGCTGTGTCGTTCGCGCCAGATGACGCAACATTGCATTGATTTTTTGCAATTATCTGATAAACGACGCCTTGAACGAAAAAATACTACAGGCTCAAAAATGTTAATAATTGAATTTTGAAAAAAAAAAGTTATTTAATTTTTTTACCTAGGAACCACCGTTCTCGTGCAATTTTGACGAAAAGAGATGAGTTCGAGCAGATGACGCAACATTTGTTTTATCCAATTTTCTGATTGCATTGAACGATAAAATAGCACTGTTCCGAATATGTTCAGAATTAAATTTTGAACAAAAATTAAAAGTTACATATTTATTTTTTTACCTAAGAGTCGCCGTTCTTGTGTAATTGCAACGAAAGGAGGTGAGTGTTTGAACATGCAGTGAGAAATTATGCTTGTGTTTTTTGGTAAATAGGTCACAAACTACTTGTTTTTCATTGAAACGGCAAAGAAATAGATTTGTAGAAAGGGACATTCTTAATTTTATACAAGCTTTTATTTAACTTGTAATGTATGTTAGTTTGTGTGTTTGTTTGTTTAGGTCAAAACTTGCAAGTCAATTTTCAACGACTTCTACGTATCCGATCGATTTGAAATTTTGTACACATATGTATTCCCGATGACAATACATGAATAAATCGTTTTTAGAAATAAATTCAACCCCTAAGGGGTTCAAACGGGGATGTAGGGTTTTTTTTTACTAATCAACGTCCAGGCCAAATCGCTGAAGCTAGAAACTTGAAATTTGGACAGTTGGTTCCTTTTCTGACGTAAGCATCCACTAAGAAAGGATTTCTCGAAATTCAACCCCTACGGCTGTCAAAGGGGGGTAAAATTTAGAAAGACTAAATTGAACAAAATAAAATATTAGTAAAAAAAACTTTTAAGAGACCAGCTTTTATTGAAATGTACTAAAAAGGAAAAAATAATATTTAATAATTTTGGTTCATAATTATTATAAAAGCGGGGGTTGTAATCTCTGTGATAGTTTATTAGTCGCAACCCCCGCGTTTTATAATAATTATGAACCAAAATTATTAAATATTATTTTTTCCTTTTTAGTACATTTCAATAAAAGCTTTTCTCTAAAAAGTTTTTTTTACTAATATTTTGTTAAAAAAACTGGACGTGCAAAGCGAATAACTAGCTGGTCGTGTGAACTCACCCTTCAGTTTTCGCAAAGTTAATTTAATAGTTCCGGTGTATTTTTTTCAAGTTGCGGGTCCGTTATAGCAGTTGTTAGCGCCGTGCACTGTATATAGCGTCTGTATAATGTACATGCTATTACAGGATAAAACGAATTCCTGTGGGATTTATGCGGACACTGGACAGAGGGCGTTATGAAATATTACGTCCTGGCTCAGCATATGCCCTTCATCTCACTTTCTGTCTACGAAATCGGACTCAAAGGGACAAAGAAATATTATGTGCGCAGCACCGCACATTTATAATACAGAATATCTAGGGTGTTCTGGAATACCAAATGTTATCTAGTAAAGAATAGTTATTTTCGATACGTGTGCGTAAAGTGAGATATTCTAGTAGGCTTAAATTGAGGCACCGCGGACGACGCTCCCCAGACCGGCGCACTCGATCTGGTTGTGTATGCGTCAGTCCCTTAGCTCGTGTCTCAATTTAAGCCTACTAGATATCTCCACTTTAAGCGGACATATCGAACATAATTTTTTATAACGACTGATTCTAAAGTTTAATGGAGAGAAAAAAAAATTATGAAAACGGAAAATTCGCTCTTCTAGTCCTTAGAACTTTACAATTACAGACTAAATTACGATTTAGTTTATTTTTATTAAAGTTATTAACTTCTGTATAAATCATTAAAAACATGACTCTCTCATGATGTGGACTTTGTATGCATGATACTATATATAGGAACACATCGATCGATAGCCAGTAAGTGCTTGTATTGTGCAAAGTGCGGAAATTTCGAATTTATAAGATGTAGAGATTGTACTTTTACGCACGCTTTGGACTTTTACGCTCTGTGACGGTGCTTTTACCGCACGCTTTGGACTTTCACGCACGGTGACTAAAATACGCCTCTTTACGCCCACCTCACAGTGCTCGAATATTGAACTTTAGAAGCAGGAGTTATAAAATATAGTACATTGTGCCACAAGGGAGGAAAGTGCTACATTTCCTTCCGCGTATACAATTCCCACCCGAGCCGAAGGCGAGGGTGGCAAATACGCGGGAGGATATGTAGTAATTTCCTCCCGTGTTGCGCATACTATTTTTTCTCCTGCCAGGCCGAAAGTTCGCAAAATTGAAAAAAAAATTATTAAAATTATTATTTTTATTTTATTTTATTATTAAAATTATTAAAAAATAATTTTAAAGGAAATAATTTTAATGTGTAGGAGACAGAAGTAGATGCGTGAGAGCCGGCACAAGTACTATTGCGCACGCGTACTTGTCCGTACCACGGGAATAAAGAGCGACTTTGTTCCCGCTTGGCAGGGACGAAAGTACGAACTTTCGGCCTAGGTAGGAGAAAAAATATTTTCGCTATTGCTAATGAAAAATAGATAAAAGATTTATGGCTCGGTTGCAGAAAGCGTTGTCAAAAAAATTCGATTGACATTGCCTGATCATGATAATTACAGTTTTTAAACATACAGGAACAGTCTAATGTCGTTGTTAAACTCGTCTCCCTGTCATGCAGAACATTAGATTGTACTCACACAAAAACAAATGATTGACCGACAAAAAAAGATCGCTTTTCAAAGTAAAGTTTGATCAAAATGCCTAGAAAAATGCTGTTTCGAAGTGGAAATTGTACAAAAAACTATGTTGAATACATGTACCTATACACAACTACACAGTTTAAAAAAAATATCGTTTCAATCGATCAATTATTATATTTAATATTATTATTATTATTATTATTCGTATTTTTATTAATAAACTGAAAATCCAATTGATACTGAATCTCAGATTAGATTCTGGGAACTTGGAGTCTTTATTTATTTATTGTAGATTATAGACGCGTCGACATCTCAGGTCATTAGCGTCTTTCAACTACACTAAATAACAACTATCTTAAAACTAAATAACATCCATGAGCGCAGGTGGGATTCGAACCCACGGCAGTCCAGTCCAGAGGTTGCGGCACTAAGCACGCTAACCACTAGGCTATACTGCCCTCGGGAACTTGGAGTCTATGACCTTGTAATGCCGTGTAAGTAGCGGCATTCCAACGACCTCGGCTATTTTCTTGTCCTCTTAAACACAATTTTATCTCCTTTGCGCATCTAATCGGTACACTCAGGTTAATTACTAATACATGTCAATGGAGAGTGTAGGGTTCCACCAGACCAGACAGAATCACTGCACCAATTGACCTTTCTTAAGGTGCTGTTCAAAGAATTCGAGGTCAAGTACGTCGTTTAAGAAGGAATATTTTTATAACAACTGCACATCGACAAACAAAAGAGTTAACTTCTGTAGTGTTGTGGTGCTGACTGCTGAGTAATTTGTTAGTGTTATTATAAAGGAAAAGTTTTTATTTTTAATTTTAAGTATACCGTCCCGTAAATGGGATTAGTGTACCTATATGAGGGCCCCTATAAGCGCAACACGATTTTGAGGCCTCTGCCTAAAAATTTTAAAAAATATTTTTTTTAATACAACAGAATCTGCGTTTATTTTAATTTCATATTTTTTATCAATTATTTTAGAAATCTCTTTTTTAATACAACAGAATTTGCGGTTATTCACAATTTTATGTTTTTTAACCTTTATATTCATAGAATGTTAAAAATAAAAGAAATTTAGTTATACTTTTGGTTTTTTAAGGCCTTTGCCTTTGTGGTGATCTGCCACTAAGTGAGATTATAAGAATACCAAAAATACCAAAGCACACTGCTTTATTTTTGTGCTTGTGCAAAATTTTAAAAATGAAATTTACTTCTGTTTGCTGTAGGATACAAAGTTTTGAAGAAGAGTAAAAGAATCAACGATATTTATGTTTTAAGAACCGCGAAGCAATATATTTAATAATAATAATAATAATAATAATAATTTTTTATTGAAAAGCCACTAATGTGGATACAAACGTCAGGAAAATATAATACATATTAAAAAAGATCCTTTAAATCATAAGGCACAGTATTACAAAAATGTTTTTTTAATTTATTTTTAAAATATTCTGTTTTATTTATGATTTTTATTTCATCTGGCAATTTGTAAAAAATTTTATAGCCTATATAGGTAGGACTTTTTTCAAAAAATGTCGTGTTATGCTTTAAAACAATATTGTGGTTGCGGGTATTATATAGTTTTTGTTTATTATTTTCAAAAAAATACTTATTAGAATGCATAACTGTGAGCAGCTCATGAGCAAAAATTCCATAAAAAGTTAGTAGCTTGTTTTCTTTAAATAGATTTCGACACGAATCTCTATATTTTAAATTGAAGATTAATCTTAAAATTCTTTTTTGCAAAACAAAAATTCTGTGTCTATCTCCTGACATTCCCCAAATAAGAATGGTATATTTGATAGTATTTACAACAAATGCATGATAAAATGTTAGTAATGTGTCTCTGTTATACACAGATCTCATCTGTTTAAGTAAATAATAATAAAAATTCAATTTTTTACATATGTTGTTAATTTGAGTTACCCATTTTAATGTATCATCAATGTGTAGTCCTAAAAATTTGACAGATTGTTTTAATTGTATATCAGCATTGCAATTTGTAGTAAATAAGCCACCAACAGTCACGGGACCTCTGATCCTGAACTGCACACAGCTAGTTTTTTCTATATTAATGATTATTTGATTTTTTTGACAGTATTCAGATAATTGCTCAGTAACACTATTTACTTTAGTTACAGCTTCATCGAATGAATGTGCCGCTATCAACACGGCTATATCATCAGCATACATGATTACTGATCCGGTTGTTATGTAATCCGGCAAATCGTTAACATAACATAAAAATAGTAATGGTCCCAAATTACTACCCTGCGGGACCCCAACATTAATATCTTTTTTTGATGATTTTACATTTTGTATATTTATTTGCATACATCGATTTTGTAAATAAGACTTAATCAGATCATTAGCCTGCCCTCTGATTCCCATTGCTAAAAGCTTCTGTAAAAGAAACGAATGATTAACCGTGTCGAAAGCGGCACTTAAGTCAAAAAATAACCCAATTACGATATTATTTTCATCCAATTGTTTGCTTACAAAATTACTAAATGATAAACATGCTGTAGTTGTTGAATGGTTCTTTCTAAAGCCATGTTGACAAGGATGTAATACTTTATATGTGTCAAAGAAATCAGATAGTCTATTATATAAAATTTTTTCAACAAGCTTTGCATGAGTTGACAACAGTGATATCGGTCTGTAGTTTTTTAATTCATAAACACTATCTTTTTTATGTATTGGCTTTATTTCTGAATTTTTTAATTTGTCTGGGAACGTAGCGCAATCAAATATTAAATTAATAATTATTGTCAGAATGTTTCCAATATACTCAAGAGAACTTTTTAAAACAATGCTTGGAACTTCATCGAACCCTGCCGTATGTTTATTTGGTAATGATTTAATGACGCTGTTAACTTCAGAAGTACTAACAGGATACAGGAATATACTATGTGCATGACTATTATTAGAAACTGTGCATTTTTTTGATACATTATTTGCAAAATGATCTCCTAGCTTATTTGGAACAACTGACTCAAAATATTCTGCGAAAGTGTTTACAATATCTTTCAAGTTACTGATTTTACTGCCATTGTAATCTATAATTAATTCGTCATTTGCATTATTTTCTCTTTTTAAAAATTTGTTCAAATTTGACCAGATATACTTTGACTTGTTGTCTGTATTTATTTTTGCCTCATTATAAAACCTGCTCTTAGCCTCAGTGATATCAATCTTATGTTTATTTTTTAGCGATTTATAATGATTATTCAAAGAAATGTTGTCACCTTTTATTTGGAATAGCATTTTAAGCTGTTTACTTTGCTCAATAATTTGTTCAGTTACCCAGTTTTTTTCGCCTTTTTTATGCACTATATTACTAACTTTAATGCATGGAAAGCTTACATTAAAACAATATATAAATTCATCCCAATATCTATTAAACATTTGATTGATATCACTTAGAGGTAATACCTCGTTCCAGTTTATTTTAGATAACAGCATTTGCATATTTGATATATTTTCATCTGTATATAGTCTTTTATATGTGTAAACGATAGGTTTCTTAATTATTTCTAAATTATATTCAAATTCTAAAATTTGTGCCTTATGATCGGATATATTGAATTCAACAGTTGAAACACGTTCAAATTTAAAACTGTCATTTAAAATAAAATAATCTAAACATGTTGCAGTAGCGGAGCAAAGCCTACTGGGTTCTTTACTAATTATTTTACACTTAAAAGAATTTAAAATATCATAAAATTGTCTAACTTGAAGATTATCGATAAGAATATTTAAGTTAAAATCTCCACATAAAACTATATTATTTTTTTCAGGACTAAGATACTCAAACAGCTCAGTTATTTTTTCAATGAACTCTGAAAAGTTACCTGTAGGTGGCCGGTAAACGACAACCAAGTAAAATATCTCATTTTTTATTTTAAAATTCACTCCACAACACTCTAACTCTTTTTCTGAACAATATTTTTTTAGATTTAGTTCACTGTACTTGACATCTACATTATTTTTAAGGTATACAGCAACACCTCCATGTAAATATTGTTGACGACAAAATTTTGCTATCAAATTATAATTCTGTATTTTTATTGCACTTAGAGATAACTCCTTTTGCCAGTGTTCAGAGATACACAGTATGTCTAATGATTCCCTAATCGTAATTACTTCTATTAATTCTATTTTATTGTTTATGCATTGTACATTTTGGTGCAAAATAGTAAGTTTTTTATTATTATTACCAGGGACATGTTTAACTGAGCTGTCTGCAATTTGATCACTCACTGAACTGTTGATTTCTGTCTTGTTGTCTACGAAAAAATTTAAAACGCGTTATCACCACCCCCGCGGGCCAAAATTCAGCTTTATTCATAATCTCATGTAGTTCAAAACTAGCACCAATCTTGAATGCTCCAGAGTTTCCACGAGTATTCAGTTTTTCTATTTCAAAGTTGTAATTAGGACATTTGCTTTCCAAATATTTGCGTACTGTATCTTCCGTCACTGATGGATTCACTCGTCCTACAAAGAGCCAGGTTTTCTTTGGGGTACTGGTAAATTCTGGATTATCATTATTGGTTCCCACGACAGGTTCAATTCTTTGTCGTTTTCTTCTGCTGACCACACGGAATGGTTCCTCATCATTTTCTTTACTGACAGTGTCCCCATTATCACCTAAATTTTCATCTTCTTTATTTGCTTTATTTTCAACACTCTTCACTTGTTTGATATTTTGATTATTATTGTTTTTATTATTCTCACCCTTATAATTTTTTATTTCTTTCACTGGTTTTTCGTTTTCAACATTTATATTATGCGACACCACTGGTGTATCAACATGTTGTAATTTGCACATATCATTAATTTTATCCACTAATTTATTATTTTCATCTTTCAAGCTATTAATTTCTTTAATTAGCGGCGTAATTGCTTCAACTACAGCTTTTTTGATAACACCGTTTAAAAGAGATTTAAAATCTGATGATACTAAGTAATTTTTAAGAGATTCGGTCATCTCTGCCTCATTTAATTCACTTTTTTTCACGGATCCACGCGTCACTACTTTATCTTTGTCCGCCATTTTATATTTATTTAAAACAGTTGTGGTCCTGGAGGTACAAAATATGGACAAAATCGCGTTTATTTCATTTTATTATTGTTGTGTCATTTTGAGTCTGATCCAGTTGGAACCAAATTCAATAGACACAAACATACACATTACACGCACAACCGCCATGCGGAAAACCACTTTTAACATTGGAAATGTTTATGTTCGTATATGGGGGCAGAGTTACGAGTTTTCGTTCAAGGCCAAAAGACAACGGTGTCGCGATCAAGTGAGGAGCAATCATGCAAAATTGAACAAGTGCAATTTTTTCGAAATGTGTTTTAGATCATGTCTAGTTAATTGAGAGGTATTTGCGACGATCTGCGGTGTTATTTTTGAGCAAATGTTAATAAATACAGTAGAAAAATCCATTTAAAAGTTAAGTAATCAAGCAAAAGTGAACGCGTATATAACAGAAGAATAATAGGGTTATTCCTGACAAAACTAAACAGTGCATTGATAAATATTGTGTGTATAATAAACAGTTAATTATGTTTCATATATGCTGTTATCATTTCCAATGTCCTCGATGGTTGCAAGGATTGCGAAATCTGTGAATTTTTTTACGTTTTGACCTTTTAACGGATACGATTTTTCATGGGACATGGATTAATCATTGAAGTAAAAATATATTTCCTGATAATTTTCAGTATAAAAACTTCGACTGTAGGTTTCATATTATTTCTTTTATTTGAATTAAACCAATCTCAATCAAGATCTTCGAACTTTGAATTAAGCCAGCAAACAAAGGACTAAAGAAGAATAAGACGAAACTAACCCTGTTTTCAGATGTGCTGAAATAAATTTCTATATATATTATATAAGCGTTGACAGTTTTGTTTGCTGAGTCGTAAAATTTGCTCATATAGTACATGCCCTGTGGTCTTGCTTACTGCTGCCCGTTCCAAACAAACTGCATTGTGAAATATGTTATTCGATAGCTTTTCCGTCCACAGCACAAGTTTTTATATTATATATAGATTTTCAGATCAGCGGTTCGCAAACAGTCAGATAGGAGGTCATTTCTCAGAGTGTGAATGGCAGCATGAACCTCCTTGGACCTCGGAAGTCTCAGAAGTCACCACCTAATTAGATACCTGTTAAATATGAATGCGTTAACAGAGAGAGTCGCAATTCTAAAATAATTCCGGAGAGCTTTTTGAAAATTAAAAATACTGCTGCAATTGTTTTCTTCTAGAAAAAGATTTTTGCCGTTTTCCTGCCTTTACTAAATAATAACTATTAGATACAGTTCAGTATACCAGATATAAAAAAGACGACTTCTTTATACGTTTTTTGAAGAAAGAAATTGGGTGCTTGTAAATCTCACACGTCTTAATGAGAAATTTCATGGGTAACCAAGTAAACACAAAACAGAAAGGAGCGTGTCGATCGAGTTTCCCCCTCAACGCATTCGTACCTACATTACCCGCCACTCCGCCAGTCAATCGGTTCCGAGTCCCCGCTAGAAGCTCATTTCTTCTATTTCTGAGGGTGTCGTTTTCGTTTCCGTTACGCTGCGCTGCTGAACAAAATTACTCCCATCGTGACTAAAGAAATTTTACTTCAAAAATAGTTATGTTCCAACCTGCTATAAATGGATCGTTTTGAAACGGTAATGAAACTGTTTTTATCGGTTTTGTGCGCATGCGTCAACCTTGCACAGTTATATGACGGTACAAACGTAGACATTGGTTGGAACGCTTTTGTGACCGTTTTGTCAAATCATGGCCTCCATGACCATGCATATTATGATCAAAATATATTAATTGTCATTTGTCAAATGTAAATTCCTAATTTCAGGCTTTTTTTGTTAAAAACATTTTGAAAATGAATAACTTATTTGATGGCTAGTCGTAAGAATAATATAAATAAATAAACGTAGGTACTAAATGTTTTAACTGTTAAAAACATTTTTTGGTAAAATATGCTAGCTACATTTTTTTTGGAAATAAAAAATATGCAAATTATAAATTTATAGTCGTGATGTTTTTGAGCGTTTGTTAAAAATTGTATTGTTCGTCTAACATTTCCTTATTTAAAATTTTTAGAATTACACGAATATAAATATAATTAAATTTTATTAACTAAGAATTCAAATATAAATATTTAAATTAATAATTTTGCAAAAACAAACAAATACAAAACAAATCTCAAATGAAGAATAATGAGATATTTGATTAGAGACGAGACAAAACAAAAATAAAACAAATTACAAATGAATAAACAACTGTCTCAAGTTGGTATTGAACAGAGACAAACGTAACAAAGTGCTTAATGCGCATGTCAGTTTTACAGTTTCATTTTGGTTTCATGTCTAGAGCATGTACCGAAACGATCGTTCGGAAACCGTTCACAAACTATGACAAATTCGGTTGGAACGCTTTAAGGATCGTCCACAAACGATCACAAGTTCGGTTGGAACGCGTTCTATTCACTGCGCATGAGCGTGACGGTAATATTACGGTATTCAGAGTGGTTGGAACAAAGCTAATATGATTTCAGGTCCGTCTGAAATTAGAAAACGTTTCCAAAAAATCGACGTAAACGGTTTTTCTTTATAATCACAGAATAAATAATTAATATTCATTGAAGTTTTGTGCTGAATCAACTGCATAAATATTGTACATTGTCCTGATCGAAGATACCTTTGTATCAGGCCCATGTCTGTGCCCAGGTGAATACTGCTAATCACGACTGCTTATACAGGTTTTATGTTCGCTATATGAGAGCGAGTACACGTCTCAGATCATCAGGTATTTTCATATACAGTGTGCGTCAAAACTTTCCCTCTTGTCGTTTAAAAATCGATTGGTATATGATAAAATCATTCGATTTATAACCCCTTATATCCACACCATATTATTCACATAACAATTAGAGGTGAAAATAATAAATATCTCAGACAGCTAGGCTGCCATGATTTTTGAGCTATATCTAAGAAAAAATCAAATGACCACTGTCGGGACTTAAAAATAGAACAAAAATAAAAGAAAATACTGGTACGAAACATTTTTGACTTAATCGTGACAAACAAGCTTTCATACTGATTGTGAGTTCGCCGGCAGCGTTTTTTACAGTTCGACTGTCGTCGGTCGGACTGGACAAACTTCCGTTCCAGATGCAGATCTACATAATATATCACTGACTAGAATCACTATTTTTCGGACGGCGGTTATATAGTTCGGTGGTCGTCAGTCATCATTCACAAACTTGCGTTCCAGGATTTGAACGTAGTACCGATTCACATTCTGATTATATTCATCATTATTTTTATTAATAAATTGAATCTAATACACAATTTGAGTTACTGTGAACAACAATATTAGATTTAAATCCAACTATATTTTAAACCCCTAATAGCCATAACGTATTCACTTAACAATAAATTATATACCGAGAGCTAGTGACAATTTTTTGGTGTTATTTATTCAAGGCCTTATTTTTGTGAAGATGTTGAGGGAGGCATAATAAAGTGCCCTGAGTAAGGGATTTTGATAGATAGCGGTATGGGAGGGATGCAGACCGCCCCCAACGAAATTTATATTATTAGTTCAAGGATCAAATTTTAATATGTTGTTACGGCGACTGTTTTAAGCATATATTTCAATTTGCAGAACAAAATGTCGGTATTAATCCCCTGTCTTAGAGGGAAACTTGCTCGTCTAGATGTTTATATCGTTCTGCAAGGGGGTTAATACCGACATTTTGTTCTGCAAATTGAAATATATGCTTAAAACAGTCACCGTAACAACATATTAAAATTTGAACCTTGAACTTATAATATAAATTTCGTCGGGTACATGACACGTTTAGGATGATCTGTCACCCCTTTAATACTGACCAATCGATCTGCAAATATTATAATGGAATTATTGGGTCACTGACAAGCTATACAAACTGCAATTTCAGCCTAGAAGCAATAATAATTGTGACCATTTTTTTTGTTACATGTTGGGGGCGGTCTGCATCCCTCCCATACCGCTATCTAGCAAAATCCCTTACTCAGGGCACTTTATTATGCCTCCCTCAACATCTTCACAAAAATAAGGCCTTGAATAAATAACACCAAAAAATTGTCACTAGCTCTCGGTCTATTAGTGAATAACCGAATAAATATCAGACAGCTAAACTGCTATGATTGTTAGGCTATATCTAAGAAAAGATCAAATGCCACTGCTGAAACTTGAACCCGAAAGTTTCTGGCTGGATGAGTTACCAATTACGTACTCCACAGTGCCCGAAAGTAGATTCTGTTATTTTCTTATATATAACAATTATATTATATAGAAATTGCTATAGATATATATAAAAGAAAAGAACGGATTCTACTTTCGGGCACTGTGGAGTAATTGGTAACTCATCCAGCCGGAAGCTGGGAGTTTCTGGTTCAAGTTCCGGCAGTGGCTTTTGATTTTTTCTTAGATATAGCCTATCAATCATGGCAGCTTAATAGCTGTCTGCTAAAGAATGAATTGTAAATTATAGACACTCGACAACTGAGGTCATTAGCGTGTAGCTGTCTGCTATATTCTGTTATTCACAAATTGTTAAGTGAATACATTGTGGATATTAGGGGTTTAATTCGTTTGATTTAATTATTTATCTAATATCCAAATAATACTTGAGTTCGTTGATTAAAATCTAAGAAATTTTAAGTTTGTAATAGATAAAGCATTGTAAACGGCGTTCCAATGATCTCGGCTATAATCAAGTCCTATAATTAGTGTTAAAGGTGGTATTGAGGATAATGATGTTTTCTTCCGTCCGCGTCGTCTGTATTCTTCGTATTATATAGTTAGTATCGAGACATCCATACATTCCCATCAAATACCCACTCTATATGACATATATACAGTTGCATTCGTGCATTAAAGGTTACAGGTATGTGTAGTAAGGATGGGTCACCATATTGATTATAATAATTGGACTCCGTATAGAAAAAATCGTAATCCCCCATTTATGCTGAACGGCAAATTAAATGGAACCTTGTAAGACTGTAGTCTGATTAATTAATGATTTTGAGTCACTTACTTCTAATCATTATTTTCCAATAAATTTATGACCAAATAAACAGCCAAACAAGTCGTGAGGTGGGTCGTTTATTAGGACTAAAGTGCGACTCTTGAGGTCCACACGACGAACTTCCCAGTTTGTTAAATATTTAATAATAATAATTAAATTAGATATTACACAGAAAAGTAATCATTTTAACATCTTACATAGCAGTGCTATATAATAGGGTATTATAATCATGAACTTCCGACTAACTTCATGGTGTTACTACCGACTAACTTCATGGTGTTAAATTTTCGTGACGCGATGCGCGCGCATCATAAAAATTCACTCTCATCATTTTTTCATATCGCGCCAAAAGAAGTATAACTTCAAAAAATCGAACGTAAATCTTGAAATCTTTTTTTTTTAAACAAGCGAGTTGCATAGCTATGTTTATACACTACAATATGCTATTTATAAAAAATCTCATACGGTAATTAGTCAAAGGCTACCTACACATAAAATATGTGGAAAATAGCTCCGGTATCTAACGCAGCCCTACTGTATTGTCCTGGGACTACATCACATGTGACCTATGCATTGTAACGAACCCCAATGGGGCAATTTATAAAGAAATTGAAACGCGAACAACAAACAACAAGAAGGTGAAATGCGGGAGGGGGGTAGAACTTTACTGTCCGCATATAAGGATGGGTCCGGTGTTCTTGTCCTACGCCTCCATGTCTATTCCCACCCACCAGCTGCTCTGCTCTGCTTTCCACTTTGGGGTTTCTGTGTTTCAAACTGGATTATTTTACAAGGCGAAGAAACTTATGTCACATTTTTTTGTGAATTAATAACATTCATAAGGATTTAACCAAAATCAGAACGAAGGTTTTTCCGAAACCGAATGTTGAATGTAGGTACCGAATTTAATCTAATGGATTCAAGTCTTCATGGTTTCCGGGCTTGTAGGCCGTGGTCCGGTGGTATTTCTACCTGACGTTTCGTTTATAACTGCGGTAGACATTCTCAAAGGCGATGTGGCAGCGGTCGAAGTGTCCTCCTTGGCGGCTCACAGGTCAGTGTGTCAGTGACTGGTGTCCTCCCTTCTTTTATGCCTAGTACCAGTGTGTTCTCTGTTCGGTCGTAGTCCGTCTCTCTGTAATTGGTCAACTGCGCAGTGTGTAGTGGTGGGGGTGAGTTCTCTACTCGGTCGTATTCCGTCTTTGAACGATTGGTCATTGGTTTTGTATGTCGCAGTGCTGGTGTCCAGGTTTTACTGAGATTGAGGCCTTCATCTTTTCGATTGAAATTCTGTGTGTGCTTTTGCACACAAGCCCGGAAACCATGAAGACTTGGAACAATGCCGGCCGTGAAAGCTTGCACACCTGAATAAATCGAATGGATTCTCTGCAAACAAAGAATATAAAAAAATAGGTAAAAAACTTTTAAATTAATCGGTTTTATAAATGTACTAAAAAGAAAAAAATAATATTTAATTTAGGTTCATAAGTATAAAAGCGTGGGTCGTAAACTCTGATAATTTATTAGACCCACGCTTTTTTCTTAAGCAAATTTAACTAAATATTTTTTTTTGTTACTGTTTTCTATCGGTCACTCTAGCTTTCATTAGGCACCCCACTCGATGGGGTTGAATTGTTTTTCATTTTTTCATAACCTGTTTGACCCCCTATACCCGTATAATTATCCGAATCATTTAACCATATCTAAACCACAGCGTTGGGCCATAACAAGAATTAACTCTGCCAAATTTCGAGTCTCTAGCTTGTATCGTTTGGCTCTGGTAGACGGGCGGACAGACAGACACCGGAGTGAGGCCATACGTGTTCCGTTTTTCCAATTTTGATACGGAATACTAAAAACAACAAATGAAAAAATACTTCTTAACTTCAACGCAGTTTCGTTCCGCTTATACAAATAATGTAAACCCCAAGATGTTACGCCACTGCCTCCAATAGAAACCACGAGAAAGAAAGGTCACAGTAGTAAAGCGTGGAATGGTATATCGAAGATTCCAGACAACGCTAAAGGACGCACTGAGCGTACACCGCACGCAGGTATATAAACAGGAGTGTGTCGTGTTGAATCAGTCAGTGAATGGTGAGTCGTGCCATCAGTCAGTACAATGAAATAAATATTGATAAGACAACGGGAATCAGTCAGTGTAGATTGTACTGTGACAGTGTTGAACAGCGAAATAAATCTGATATAAATACAGTGACATAAATAATTACAAATAAATAATCCTTGTATACATAGTTATTTGTTAAGTGTTATTTAAGTGGCTCGTTTAGTTCAATTATTACCGTTTGAGTTTTTTTATTGTTAGAATTGACTTTTCGTTGTTGCATTTATTGTTATTGTATTTTTAATTATTGTAAATAAATATTTATTCCGCCAACTCAGAAAACAGTTTTGTAACGGTATTGTCCCTCGCTATTTTAACATTATACAGTACCTTCGGATTCGGCCGAAGGTGAGAAAAAAGCCGAAGTTCGTCTTCGTCCAGAAAACTTGCATTCGGTCGAACTCCAGTTATAAGTTATTTGCATGTTTTCTCAATGTTTCCTGTATTTATAAACTTTCGAAGCACTCTAAACCCATGAGGATGTGTGGTTTAGAATGTTCCTGCCAAATTTGGTTGGCCGTAATCACGGAACGAACAAAGAAACAAAACAATGTCAAACGACCGAGTAAAAAATATTCTATCGAAAAATTGACATAAGCCTCTTTTACATGCAACTACGAATTTATAATTAATTGATTACAGATTGAATGTTTAGTTATTTGTAGTGTGGCAGAAGTCCCAAGTCGTGAAGCGTCTGTTAAATTAGTTGAAACTTTGTTTAGTGTTTCGAATCACGCAATGTTAATTATTATTTGTCTTCTCCGATGCTTTGATGAGAATGGCGGCTTTATTTGAAATGATAATTGTACTTTATTTATTCAAAATCTGAGCTGTGCATACTGGATTTATTTTTATGGCCGCAATGCAAAGTGGTTTACATACAATTTTTCGCTGCTATTGCTATAACCTATGTGGCAAATAATCGATTTGAACAATCAAACATTTCGATTGTAAAATCAAACTCCGAGTCGATTGTGGACTCGATTGTTATTATGAACGATTAAAATTGTTTCGTTTGTAAAAATATCTCATAATCGCCCATCACTAATATTTAGTGAAAACAACGTTCAAATCAGTCCCTTTTAGCAACAGTTGCCATAGGACAAATCGCATTTTGATGGTAGTATACGTACAAATCAAAATTTGACCTTATCACATTTTTTTTTCGCTTCATTCTAAAGGCTTATTAAAAATGCCCTCGTCTACGAATCTTGCACAGGGCCGCGTAGCAAATTTTGAGGACGACTTAGTATAAATTATAATCCCAAAAGCCGACCCTGCCTCGGAAGATGCATGGTTTGACTGCAAGTGATTTAACCTGAAAAAAAAAAACAATTTCGAAACTATACATACCTGCCTACAATATTGCGCTAAAATTTATAACACATGATACGCCGTTTTTTTAGAGTTATTGTCTGATCGTCAAATTTAGAAAAGATACTGTCATATTTTCCAGAATTTTATTAGAAACTCTGAAGAAATTGATACATGTTACGGCTTTGTTGCATAGAAAGTCGTAAAAACCGAAATACGACAATATAAAAACATCAATTTAAAATGCGATGGATCCAGCTAAAGAAGGCGGTATTTTTACTACTTGGTATTTAGTTCCTACACATTTCGTCAAAGGTTTTAATACATTTGGCCTATGTATAATGTTACATACATGCAGTGGCGGCGCTAGGATTTTTTGTTAGGGTGGGCCAATGTTGGGCATGGTGATCTGAAGGTGGGTCAATAACATTTTTTTCCAAAATTTCAGTGCTCGATAAAATTTTAACCCAAGTTACTTGTTATAGATTTTATAGGAAAAATTGCGGAAATTTCGCGGGTTATTTAAAAAATTAGACATAATATTGGATATTAATTACTTACACATAATTATGCACATAAAGACATGTATGTATTTGAATAAATCTTTAAGGTTCAAATATATTATTAATCAGTTTATAATTCGTGAGTTGAAGGATAAATGATGATTTATATATATGTTTGTATTATTTAATTTTTAAAATAATTTAACCAAGATTAGGAATAATGCCAGGGTGGGCCAAGACAGTTTAAGGTGGGCCATGGCCCACCCTCTGGCGCCGCCACTGCATACATGGCGCTGTATTGGCCGTAAAGGAAAATTGCTTAGATACGTCAAATTTTCGGTGCGGTTTTGTCATGCAGTTCACATAATGTTCCCGTTCTCTAAAAACCGCAATACTATCGATTGCATGCCTTGAAGCACCTTCTTACCACAGGAGCGTTGTAAACGACGAGTCGAACGAAATTCATAAATGTACCTATATTTTAGAATAAATTGGAGAAGCCTCGCCATTTTTGATAGTCTGTTTACATTTTACATGCATGTAAACGATGGTGAATAAATTTAATTGACTCGGTCTTATAAATTCAAAAATGAATTACGAAATCATATTTTATACAAAAGTTATATTAGCAACTAGTGGTATCCGTCCGGCTTCGCCCGGGTAGTATGAAATTATAATTTAATAGCGGTCATCCATGGCTCCGCTCACGTATATTTAGTATATTGTTCATTTATTACCCCCACCCCCATTAATGAAATTTAAATTTAGAAATTAGAATTAATTCTCAGATAAAACGATTTAAAAAAAAATTACATAAAGTAGGACTCGAAAATGTATTCGAAGATATGGATTTATTTAATTTATTGTAAGTTATAGACGCGTCGATAACTCGGGTTATAAGCGTCTTGAACACAACAAATAATACATTTGTGTATTAGAATCCGCCAGCCGGCATACACAAACCGACTGAAACGAGCTCGGGTCCCTGGGAGCGCTAATTTCTACAAAACATTGGAATGTTTCCCCTGAGGGATCGAAGATATGGAACTATAGAAGAAAATATTTTCCAAAAATAGGCCATTTTGCCTTGTTGCCACATATGTGTAGTAGTTTGGTTTTAAAGTCTGTACACACTGACGCGGACGTGACACGATATGACATCAAATTATAGTCTATCGAAAACGCGACCCTACTTTTTCCTAATTTAAATACATATCTCCACTTGCATGGTGTCCAAAGTGGAGAGAAAATATTTTTGATGTGTGAACATTTTTATTGTGCCTCCTCCTCCCAAATTCTATAGCGACTCGATGAAATGTCACGAAGTGACGCTTGTGGCAGGTTGTTCAAACAGTTCTACAGGCCCTATAATCGTATCTATAGAGCGAATTCACCTTGGTCAGCTATCAATATTTTTTAAAATTTATGTAATATACTCGTATGTATAGCTGTGATCGTATTCGAATCTGAATAATTACATATATCTTTTGAGAGTACTGGGAACTCACTGTTTCATTTTGTAATTTGTTTTGTACTAGCGGCCCGGGTGCTAAGAAAGCCCGGGTTCAAAAACACTACTCACTCGCTTCGCTCGTTTGCTCGAATATTATAATTACATTACTCACTCCGCTATATAAACATTCCGTGAAAAAAAATCTAACTGATGATGAAAACCGCATGAAAATTCGTTGCGTGGTTTAAGAATTACTATACTCACTCGCTTCGCTCGTTCGCTATATATATAAACCTTCCGTGAAAAATTATGTAACTGATGGTGAAAACCGCATCAAAATCTGTTGCGTGGTTTAGGAATTACATTACTCACTCGCTTCGCTCGTTCGCTTTCTCACTCGCTACGCTCGTTCACTATATATATAAACCTTCCGTGAAAAATTATCTAACTGATGGTGAAAACCACATCAAAATCCGTTGCGTGGTTTAGGAATTAGCGGTTATACAGACAGACAGACAGACGCGGAAAGCGACTTCATTTTATACTATGTAGAGATAATACATAATAGCACGAATAAAAACAGGTTTTATTTGATGATTAATTTTTTTAACGTCCCTCAACCACAAAAATATCAAGTATCTTTTTGGTACGGCATTCATAGCATGTATCAGATCTAGACCTATAGGCAGAAAATCGTATTATCGAATAGAATCGAATTGCTCTAAATCGACTCAAAATTCGAATTGACCCTTTTTACTTCCCACCTCTACTATGGTAGGGAAGTAATGGATTTAGTCCGAAAAAAATATTTCGAGATTTTAACAGATCTTCACGTTTTGAGACCCTAGCAATCGTTTAAGATCATTTTCTGACATCAGTGTGTATGTGTGTGTGTGTGTGTGTGTGTGTGTGTGGTCAATTTTTCGCCTTCGATATCGTAAAAACGGAACAACATACGGCCATGCCGATTGTTCTGTCGTATTTATCAGCCTTTAACTTAGATCTGATTAGATTTTGAGTAAAATCGGTTCAGTGGATCCTGAGATATTCAAAAAAACGTTCTCAATGTTACGTATTAACATATAGGTAAAAAAAATATAAATGAATTCTAGATGTTATAATATGAAAAAAATGTAAATATTTTTTTTCTCTAAAATGTAGTTTTCGAGAAAAAAAATATTTTACTAAAAAATATAAAAAGGTAACCATGATTTTTGCTATATTAAGCTAGCCATCAATAGATCACTAAACAAAAAAGAGGGCCATGGTTTTTTTCAAGGAATAAAAAAGAGTGTTTATTTTTTGCAAATATTTACTAGGTGGGAAGTATAGGACTGGTCATCAATCGAATTTTTTAAGAGTATAATGCATATCAATCGAATTAAACGATTTGATAAATCGATCAGAATCGATATTTTCGGCGAATCGAAAATCGATTTAGTATTTTCCTAATCGCACAGGCCCAATCAGATTTGTGCTATCATAAAAAGATTATAATGGCTGAGTGGTTTGAGCTATCCTGTACTTTCTCCATGTAAACCTTACTTTGTAGGACAAAAAACGGCACGGCGTGTTTGTTATTCATAGCGGCTTTGAATAGGTGGTGTGCGGGTTGAGGGTGTTCGCCTTTGCAGTGTACAGTGCACGATGATTGCTTGTTTTATCTTAAATTAATCTCATTTGCCACCGAACTAGCTGCACGCATGGCTGTGAGGGGTAGCCGCCCCCCTTGTGTCGTAATTTACCTACATAACTCTACATGTACGGGTAGGTGGTTGTTGCATTGAACGACAACGGAGCTGAATCCACTACATAATAATATATTGTCGATTTCATTAAAAATCTGAATATAAAAGCTTAGAAATACCAAGCGTAATGTTGGTACCTCGCCAGTGCTGGACGAGAGTTTAAGATTTATTGTTGGTTATAATAGCACAAAATACAGGTTCGGCTTTGAAATATTTTAATAAAGAAAAGTTTAATATAATTAATTTTTAAGTAGAAATAGGTATAACGAATTCATTTTTTTATTCATAATATTTATTGAAATAACTCCGATTCTGTGTTTGTAATCGATGTGCAATTTAGTAAAATTCTTCGGTTTTTGGATTCAATCTGATTTGTAATCGGGCGAAGCTGGGCCGGCCAGCTAGTTTTGTATGATGTATATAACGTGCCGCTATATTATTGTTACAAAACTGTTTTCTGAGTTAGCGGAATACATATTTATTAACAATAATTAAAAATACAATAACAATAAATGCAACAACGAGAAGTTAATTCTAACAATAAAAAAAAACTTAAACGGTAATTATTGAACTAAACGAGCCACTTAAATAACACTTAACAAATAACTATATATACAAGGATTATTTATTTGTAATTATTTATGTCACTGTTTTTATATCAGATTTATTTCGCTGTTCAACACTGTCACAGTACAATCTACACTGACTGATTCCCGTTGACTGATCAATATTTATTTCACTGTACTAACTGATGGCACGACTCACCATTCACTGCCTCCTTCAACACGACACACTCCTGTTTATATATCTGCGTGCGATGTACGCTCAGTGCGTCCTCGTATCTTCTAGCGTTGTCTGGAATCTTCGATATACCATTCCACGCTTTACTACTGTGACCTTTCTTTCTCGTGGTTTCTATTGGAGGCAGTGGCGTAACATCTTGGGGTTTGCTACATTATGTAACTTGGTATGCTATCAGAAATTGATACGTGTAGTACTTAACATTCACTATTTGATTATCTATCTTTATCGATTGTAATTTCTTTTGAAGAAACTTTTGGTTTATACCTCTAGCCGTGCACAATGCACATTCTTCAGCTTCTCCACTCTTCGTCGTGATCGGAACCAACAAGGTGCGCATGATCAGGTTCAAATTTCTGGGGAAATAATGTGTTTTATTTAACAGAAGAGATTTGATAGACTGATACGCTGATTTCATTCACAATTTGATTAGTGAGTGTCATTTATAATGAAACAGCTCAATCATTTAATTCATATATGATAATTAATTCACACGAACACAATAAAACGTGTACAATATGCTATTTTCATGATTATCATATACACACACCATGTTACATCACCCTATCTTTATTCTTTATCGTATACTAGGGACGGCTAAAAAGCAACGATACTATTGGCATGTTGTACAAATATGCAGGGCCGGATTTACCCTAAGTGCCGCCCTGGGGCACCGTGAAAAATACCGCCCCACACTGAAGTTTTTTCCACAATTTTGTAAATAAAACTGCAGTATTCATAATTTTACAACACACATTTTTAATAATGAGAAAAAGTATTTTATTTATTTTAATTTATTAATATTTTCGCGTTTTAATGTTTTCACGTTCCAAATTTTGCCGTCTCCGAAAATTTGCCGCCCTGGGCACTAGCCCCTAGTGTAAATCCAGCACTGCAAATATAGAGGAAATAATTCATACTTCTAATTTTTTAAAAACAAAAATATGTTAAAATCAATCCAAAATTTGAAACGAGGCGATCTTCTTGATTTTTTTTTAACCGACTTCAAAAAAAGGAGATGGTTCTCAATTCGGTTGTATTTTTTTTAATGTTTGTTACCTCAGAACTCCGTCATTTATAAACCGATTTGGAAAATTCTTTTTTTATTGGATAGGGTATACTTCGAAGTTGGTCCCATATAAATTTTACTTAAATCGGCTCAGTAGTTCGACTGATTTTAATAAAAGTGAGTAGCGGCGTGTGATTCCTTTAAGGTAAATGTCACTTTTTGACACATCACACAGCGTAAGAAATCGGTTTAATAAAAGTGAGTAGCGGCGTGTGATTCCTTTAACTAAAAAGCAAAAAATAAAAAACTTTTTAACAAAAAAAAAACCTCCTTCAAAAAGCCACTAAAAAGAGGAAAATAATAAAATTTTGAGGACGGCGCCAATTTAATAAAATATGAAGTCGGTTTTGAAGTAAATACTTCCTTAGGCGCGTTATGCACTTTTTGCCTGGATACTGAAAAAATGTGAAGTGTGCGAACTACTTCCGTAAGAATTCGCAACATACTTATATCATAAAAACGACCGTGTACACACTGGCCAGACATAGCTCAGCTGGTTTAGTCGTTGCATTATATTCATAGAAACCTGGGTTCGAGACCTGATGGCAGCGTAGAATTTTTGGCGTTTTTTTTTCTAAATTCTACATGATATTTATTTATATATTTTTTTATTTTTGCTATATTCTTTCTTTGACAATAATTATAATTTTTTTGAAACCACACTGTAAAAAATGGATGTAAAAATACTTTGAAAGTTAAGGTAGAATTCGCTCGATTTTCTAAGTAATTTTACATTATTATTTATTTTTACACAGAAAAGTTCATAAAAACTTTTACTGTAAAGTTAAACAAATTTGTGATTTTTACATAAAGTAAATAAAAATTACATAATTTGTGTAATATTCCAAGAAAGTGTGTAAAAATTACAAAATAAAATGTATAGTTACATATATAAAATGGATGAATACAAAACAAATTAATGTAAAATTAGTAACCACGCATGCGCAATGTGTTTTTATGGAATCTACGCGATGTGCAGACGATACCTGTTTGCGACGCCATTGTCTCTTTGTGTGCCTATTACCAGATTAATCGTTGGCTACAAATGGACCATCGATAATCTATGTAATCGGCCTTCTCATTTCTTGCAGTGCAAGGTGGAATTAATTAAAAATACAATTTTGGTATTTTAGTTATAAATTATTTTTAGTTCATAAATGCGCTATAATAGATGACACCAGAAATTAGAAAATCTGAAGTATTTACATACTTCTGTCGTGTGGTCATAAGCACACACCCATTTTTTTTTCTACATAAGCAACTTCTCCTCGAGGCCACTGGTCTATGTATATGTGTAAGATATTATTTTAACATTGGAAATGTTTATGTTCGTATATGGGGGCAGAGTTACGAGTTTTCGTTCAAGGCCAAAAGACAACGGTGAGGAGCAATCATGCAAAATTGAACAAGTGCAATTTTTTCGAAATGTGTTTTATATCATGTCTAGTTAATTGAGAGGTATTTGCGACGATCTGAGGTGTTATTTTTGAGCAAATGTTAATAAATACTGTAGAAAAATTCATTTAAAAGTTAAGTAATCAAGCAAAAGTGAACGCGTATATAACAGAAGAATAATAGGGTTATTCCTGACAAAACTAAACAGTGCATTGATAAATATTGTGTGTATAATAAACAGTTAATTATGTTTCATATATGCTGTTATCATTTCCAATGTCCTCGATGGTTGCAAGGATTGCGAAATCTGTGAATTTTTTAGTTCATAAATGCACTATAATAGATGACACCAGCAATTAGAAAATCTGAAGTATTTACTATTACTTCTGTCGTGTGGTCATAAGCACACACCCATTTTTTTTCTACATAAGCAACTTCTCCTCGAGGTCGCTGGTCTATGTATATGTGTACGATGTATTAAACACATCCAACTGAATGCAATGAATTAAATCACATTATTACATTACATCAGTGCATATCCGGATGACGCAACGCGAACGTGACAGTTGAATGCAGAGTAGAACAGGGTGAAGGGGAGTCCCCCGTGCTGTGGCACTGCATATGTGTTTGCGCGCGCGCGTCTAAAGATATTCCCGGTGTATAGACTACAGGGTATGGAAATTAAATTATTTTTACGCGTACCCATATGATAGTACAAACTACAAAGAGAGAAAGAAATAATTAAAATGATCGGATGTAGTGTTTTGTTTTCTCAACTTTGATTTGATATCAAACATGAAAGGTTTCACTAATAAACTTTGAAAGCTCGTAGTTCCGTTTTTAAATAAAATAGGACCTATTGGGATCCGTCAAATGGGTGGAGCTTAAAAAACATGGCGCAAGGGGGGGGATTTATATACGGGGTATACTTTTGCGTGTAATTTTGTGATTTTCGAAGTGATAAGAAATAATAAATATGTGCAATTTGCAATTGGGCCGGTACGAATCCTAAACAAAGGAATTTCGTTGAAGGAGAACGGATTCTCAAAGCCGGACATATTATCAAATGTGTGAAAAAAACAAGATAACTGAGCTGTCAAAAATAGTAATCTTTACGGCATATTGCTTAAAAACATCAAAATTAAAAGAAAATCTCCACGAAATTAATCATCCGTTCAATGCTTCTTTAAGGCAGGGTTAGGTGAATAATGTAAACACATAACTGCAACATAATATGTTATATTGTAATAAGTAGGTAACCTCAAAATATTTGTATACAAAGTTAGTTCTATAAATTTGTCAATCAAATGATTTTACTAATGTAGTACAGTATGATAATAAGTACATCTTATTATTAATATAAAATATTTTTTCAATTCATAAATACAGTTTTTCCACATTTCATTAGAAAATAATTCGCTGTAAAATAAGTTTTACAAGGCAATAACTGACAGTGTTTAATGCTAAATGCCATGATATTATAGAAAACGTCGCGAATTCCATTTTCGATAAACTTTTTGTTTATTTTACTTGTTTTATATTTCTAATAAACAATTTCACGATAAATTTGCACTGTTAGCATGTAAAATTTTCCCTCGTTTTGAGTACAATTTTGTGCCACCAGATGTCATATGGTCATTTGACGGATCCCAATAATATATATTACGTTCTTATGAGATTTTGATTTTTTACTCAAAATGACCGTCCGCAACAATCTCAGTTTTTTTGAACTCATAATTCCGTAATTAAATAAAATATCAAGTTTCATAAAAATCTGCCCAGCCGTTCTTAAGTAATACTGGTAGATACAGACAGAATTGGGTTTTTAAGTGAATTTTTTTTTTTACTTAAATGGAAGGACCACATACAAGTTTTATAGCAAAACTGTTTTTATTTAATTTTTTTGCTTACTAATTAAAAAGTTATATTTAAATAAAAATTAATTTTTAAACTCAGTTCCGATAACGCGCCGAAAGAATCCGAACGCGTGTGACGTCATTATGTTATCTATGGTCTTTGTATCCATGGTTACCAAGTTAAAAATTTATTATTTTTGATAGTATGTGTAATACATATACACAAATACCAACAAATGCAGACACATTTTAACATAACGACGTCACAAACATTCCTGGCGCGTTTTGAAGTCACGTGATATTTTTTAAATTTTTATACATTTTAATTAATTTTTAGTAATTTATCTATAGCTTTAAAAAAATGTTTCTTTTCGATTTTCAATATTATTTATGTTAAATTATTAGAAAAAATTAAAAAATTAATAATTTTTTTTAAACTTAAATACCTAATTCTGGGAACACGTTTTTCTATATCCAAATGTTACAAAGAAAACGAAATTCCTGACAGATGTCACTTATAGTATAGATTATGTGCAGGGAGGGGCGGAGTTATAATATTATTGACGCGAGCGCTTGTTGAGAGATCTGTTGTAAACTCCGAACTCCAATTTTCCGTATTTGTCAGTGAGCATTGTTGTTTAAAAAGTCAAGTAAGTAAAATCATGATTTTACTTCTAACTTATTTGGAAATTATTACTATAAATCTGATAAATTTGACACTTTTAAACCCGGTCCGCAAGATTACAGGCGCCATGGTTTTAGGTTATGCTGTCGCCTGTCAATATAAACCATAAACATAGATGTAGGTACACCTCCATGTCTGATATAAATTAATCAGTTATTTTTTATTATACGTCAAAATTGAAGAAAAAAAAAACTTAAAATAAATAATTTTTACATACCCTTTTATGCTATGCTATTGTAGCAAACCCCAAGATGATACGCCGCTGGCTTCAATAGAAGCGTCAAGAATAGGTAACAGTGGTGAAGCGTGGAATGATATCGAAGATACCAGTACCTGCTAGACGTCTGGAAAGTACTAGAAGCGCTGTGTTTGGGCCGCGTAGCTCTATATAAGCAGACAGCCGACGGGAATTAGGCGGCAGTCGTAAATGAGTGTCGAGTTGAATTTGCGAACATAAATACGGTATATAAATAGTTATTGTTCAGTGTTATTGAAGTGTTTCACTTTGTTTGAGAATTACTTTTGTGTTGTCTGTTAGAATTGACATATAATTGTTGCTTTGATTGTTATTGAATTGTTGTTACATTTTTAATTATTGTATATAAATAATTTATTCCGCCCACGTAGAAAACAGTTTTGTTACACTATTTATTATACTATTTGCACACAGCTAGATAAAATTGTATTCGTTTATTAAAAAATTTCCCGGTATAAGACAACAATAAAAATGAGTTCAATCGTATACTATTGCCCGCTAGCGGCGCTAGTAGGCCTCATGCACACAACCTATTACTATAGTTACTTTTCCAACAACGTATCAGAATGTAGAAGAAATTTTCGAGTCACCTTTTATATACGATGTGTGAGTACACACAATATGTGTATCGCCATCCTGATTCCGATAGACTATTCGTTAATCCCGTGGGCGAGCATATCCGAATGTGAAATGACTTCGGAGATGGTTTCACTGATTTAACGAGATGTGTCAAATGCGATTATTGTCCACCCAAAGCAGTGTTTATTATTGTAAAAACATCACATGGCACATGCGACGTATGGTCTGTGTGCAGCCATTGTAATTGCAGGGATGCACAAATTGGAATTGTGTTTTAAAGACCACCAACAGCTAAGGTTATTTGGGCCTTGCATCAATTCATATTTTAAATTCATTATTTTTTTTTAATAATAAATTGAAAAACCATATGACACTTTTACCAGCTCTCGGGCTAGAACCGGGGAACTGGGGACTTGTAATAGAGGAACCATAGCAACGCATTGTAAACAACAGCATTGTTACAGGCTCGACCATTCTCAAGCACACAAATTGGATATGTAAAGGTAGAGCCCATACTCGAACGTGGGCACTTCGATGTAGAGATGGGCATATCAGTGAATTTTCAGTAGCAGTGAAAACTGTGAATGCTACTTTTTATTCACTTTTAGCAGTGAAAAATTTCACAGTTAAAATATCTCAGGTAAACTGGTAAAATCCTTTCAATGCGCAGTGTGGCATATGCATTGTGCACTGTGCAGCGAACTTGTTGTTAGGTATAATATAGCAGCGGTGAAATGAATTATGAAAAAATGCGTTTCACAGTCACTATTATTACCTATTGCATAACAAAAGATTTGACCGGATGTAACGTAAAACAGATTTGTATTTTGCATGAAGGTCACTGTGAAAAATGGGTACCTATATTTTTTTTGTCCATGTATTTTTTGATACGTTAATTAACATTATCTAAATTTGAATTAATAGAAAAAATTATTCGAAACACTTTTGGACAATCCGCGTCAAGAAACATTAACAAAGCAAATATATTTTTTTGCTTTTATTTCGCATTTACTTTTCTTATACTTCCTAATTTTTTACACTTAAATAACGTACACTGTACAAGTTATTAAAACAAATCAATTTCTTGTGCCAATAGATAATGATATACGTAAATACGATAAGTACCTACCTACCTGATAAACCTTATTTTAAATTTTTCACTGTTGGGTACAATAGGTAGGTAGCAGGTACACATCTGTGAACGTAATTGTAAACTGTGAAATGCTAGCGAACTGTGAACTATTCACATTTCACAGTATACAGGTAGCAGTGTGCAGACCATACTAGTTGGATGTGTAAACGTTAAGAGTGAAATTGGTAGCAGCTACTTTTAAGTGATATCTTTTAAGGTCGCTGTGAAAAACTGATATCTGTGAAAAAGTAGCAGTGAAGTGAATACTTGCACATCACTACTTCGATGTTTGCCAGCCAATTAGGAAGTTTCCCTTTTTTATTTTTTTGGTCTAAATCATAGTTCTAAAAATTATAAAATTAATGGCGGAAGATTTTTTGAAATATCTTTAAAAACGACAAAGTTATGCTACTTCAAAGTTTGAATTGACAATTCTCCAAGAAATTCCGTTTTCAGTCCGGGTGACGTCACGCGGCACGATATTTTTTAAAGTTATTTTCAGTTTGTATGTGTGGTAATTTAACATGGTAACTTCCGATAAATCTCTTTCTATAAACTCGTAAATTGTTATGGAAACACTAAAAACAAACTAGTTGATGACGGAAAATATTGACATATTTAAATTTTTGACAGTTAATTTTAATTTAATAGAAATAGAAAAGTCTGTATTACAACAAAATAGTTACTAAGTAACTTAGGTTCTATTACTCACAAAGCTAAAAAACAGCAAAATTGTACCGCGTGACGTCATATTCAAAAATCAGTTTCGTTTGCGACCCCACGTACAAGAAATTGAATATCTCCGTTGAAGTTAAAGATATCAAAATAATTCTTTCAGAATTTTTAAAGTTATCTTTATTATAATGATGTGACAGTATCATAATTAGTATTTTCGTCCAATGGAAACTTCCTAATTTCTAAGAACTTTCACACAGTTGTTACGCTCGTGCAAACCCCTCTCCTAATTTAACTACACGGATACGACAGTTAAGAACATGGCGGTCGTTTGCGCGAATAACTTTCGAGTGCTTTAGCTGGTTAAGTTGTAATTATTAGGGTAGGAGATTAAACATTAAAAGAATTTTTCAAATCGGTTCAGTTGCTCTCGAGTTTTGAGGTAAAAAATACAAAATCGTTCTTTTTACAAGCTTTTATTTAACTTGCAACGTATGTTAGGGTGTTTGTGGGTTTGTTTAGGTCAAATCTTGCAAGTCAATTTTTAACGACTTCCACGTATCCGATCGATTTGAAATTGTGTACACATATGTATTCCCGATGACAATACATGAATAAATCGTTCTTAGAATTAAATTTAACCTCTAAGGTGTTCAAACGGGGATGTAGGTTTTTTTTTTTGACTAATCAACGCCCAGGCCAAATAGCTGAAGCTAGAGACTTGAAATTTGGACAGTTGGTTCCTTTTCTGACGTAAGCATCCACTAAGAAAGGATTGTTCGATATTCAACCCCTACGAGTGTCAAAGGGGGGTAAAATTTTGAAAGACTAAAATGAACAAAATAAAATATTAGTAAAAAAAATTAAATATCTTAGTGGTCAAAGTAAAATATTAACTTTATTAAATTGTATGTTCAATATATTTTATGATTATAAAATTGCAGACCTTAGTGTGTAAAAAATATTTTAGGTATGTAAACTATATGATATGTATATTAATGTAAGTTACAAAACAAATTTATTAATGTGTTACAGAGCCTTGAGAAAGACTTGATTTAAGTCGAAACGTTTGCAAATAAAATGTATTAAATAAATACACTGAATTACAAAGTCTATTGTTCCCGAAAATCAATTATTTACATTTGAAACTTTATAGACAGATTACTCAAGCAGTAAAAAAAACTTTTTAGAGACAAGCTTTAATTGAAATGTACTAAAAAGAAAAAATAATATTTAATAATTTTGGTTCATAATTATTATAAAAGCGGGGGTTGTAATTAGTCGCAACCCCCGCTTTTATAATAATAACAAATTATTAAATATTATTTTTTCCTTTTTAGTACATTTCAATAAAAGCTTGTCTCTGAAAAGTTTTTTTTTACTAATATTTTTGTTTTTATGTTGAATTATACTGCCAACATTATACGGAGCGATCGCGATAGGAAGTTTTAAAACAGCGTCAGGTTGGCGGCAGTGTCTCGACTATATATTCTATATATTGGATTTACATTTGAAAGGACGTGTCCGCTTCCGTTTCCAAGTGCACCAACTTTAAAATTCGATTCGTTTCACTTTTTCCTCTTTCAGTAATTTGATTTTATTTATTTATCCGGCGAAGCTGAATTTTCCTCAATTGATATTCTTTAGACAGAATTTCCTGTTCGTCGGTCACTTTTTGCAAACTACAGTGGAACTTATAACAAATGTCAAGGCACCGCAACATTTCATTCGTAAAAACTGTTATACATAGGGTTGCCATATTTTTAACCGACTTAAAAAAAAACAGGTTACTCAATTCGACCGTATATATTTTTTATGTTTTATGTGTATTCGCGAATAACTTCGTCGTTTATGAACCGATTTTGAAAATTTTTTTTTATTTGAAAGGATATACTTTCAGATAGGTCCCATTTCATCAAAATCGGTTCAGTAGTTCGGCTGATTTTAATAAAAAGTAGGTAACGGCGTGTGATTCTTTAAGGTAAATGTTACTTTTTGACACTAAAAAGTAAAAAATAAAAACTTTTTAACAAAAAAAAAACCTCCTTCAAAAAGGCACTAAAAAGAGGAAAATAATGAAATTTTGAGGTCTGTGCCAATTAAAATATGAAGTCGGTTAAAAAGTATAGTATAGTGATTAATATCTTCTTTTTAACCAATTTCATATTTTAATTGGCACAGACCTCAAAATTTCATTATTTTCCTCTTTTTTTAGTGCCTTTTTGAAGGAGGTTTTTTTTTGTTAAAAAGTTTTTATGTTAGAGTTAAATCCGGACGGTCCAGTAGATCTGGGGATAAATCGCGGCGGCCGTGAAACGCGAGCCCCGAAATTTTTTTTTGGTATTTTAATTCAAATGTCGGTTGTAGAAATTGGGAAAACTAAGAATAAAACTACTGAAGAGTGTACAGAAGAGGTGGATATTAGTAATTAAAAAACTCAAAATCAACATAATATGTATTTTTTAAATTTCTGCCTAATCTTCTAGTCATGAAAGAAAAAAATCATTTTACGTATGCAAAATTATGTAGTGAATAAAAAAAAATATACAAAAAATGTATATACAAACCGAATTATTGCAACGTTAGTAAATAAATCATCGGAAACATAAAATTTTACGCTATGGCCCACCATTGCTGATAAAATTATGGGGAGACTGTGATGAACGTTGATTGACGGTAGCAAAGTGACGGTCGAACCGTACAACCGCTGTTTCATTAGTCAGTTCACCTTTGGAAATGGGTAAAGGGCGACGGCCAAACTGTATGAACGTCGTCCAACAAACAGTGATTTAAACTTTGATATTATGTAGTTCTTCATCTGTATAATTTTGTGAACAGATCATAATAGTTTTGCAGTTCGATCAGCGACGGCCAAAATTAATAAAGGGGTCAACTGCGTGTGGAACTCGCGCTACGAGGGTTCCGTACCGTTACAACAATTATATTAGGTAGACATATATTCCGTGAAAATTTCAACCGGCTACATGTTACGGTTCCAAAGATACAGCCTTTAAAAAGTTTTTCTGTTTTATGTGTGGGAAGTTGGGAACCCTCTTTAATTTGAACTTTTTGTGATTTTTGGATTTTTCCCTTTAATTGTGCTACGAGACCTTGCTTTTTGCCAAATTTCATGATTCTAGATCAACGGGAAGTATACCCTATAGGTTTTGATAAGTGATTTTGCGGATATCAAAATAGGTATAGGACCCCCTTTAATTTTTACTTTTTTGGTGATTTTGCGGATGTTTCCCTTTACTTGTGCTGCGAGACCTTGCTTTTTGCCAAATTTCATGATTCTAGGTCAAGGGGAAGTATCCTATAGGTTTTTGATGAGATGACAAAATGGCCGTATTTTTTGATTGCGTTGACCTAGAAGCTTAAATTCTTTACACCTTTAAAGGACCGTAGACCTTAGTATTTCGTATAAATTTCAACTTGATATTTCTATCCGTTCCTGAGAAAATGGGTCTTGACTGACGGACACCCAACCAGCTAGCCAGCCGGACAAACGAGTGATCCTATAATGGTTCCGTTTTTCTTATTGAGAAACGGAACACATCAGAAACGGAAATTTGTGAATGGGTTTAAACAGTTCGGTGAGCGAAGGTCAGCTGGATAAACGCTGTTTACTTTCCCCACAACCCGAAATCGTGCACTTACAAAGATCTACTATATTATGCCAGACAATAAATTTAATATGCCTTCGGCAGCTATAGGTGTTAAATTGTTAGTACGTCAAAAATAATTTTTATTTTACTTCACTCAAAAGCTAGTTAGTTGCTCGTTCGACAGCAACAAGATGGAGTAGTCATGAAAAGACAGTTTTATAGTGACGTTGAATATTATAAAAAAAGTTGAAGTATCCAATTGAAATCGCGTCAGCGTGGCCTCCTTAGAAAGCTTTTAACAATGAGCTGTTTATCAACAAGAGAAGGCGGCCTCTGCCTGTCTTTTGTTCCGAAACACTCGGCGCCCGTGTAAATACGTGCACATGTAACTCTCTCACGGAGTCATCTTTTCAATACAGCACACAATGGCGATGATGACATTTAGTTTACAGGTTGGTCGAAAAAACATCACTTGCTGATTTTCTTTTCTTAATCAATGACAAGTACTTACCAAAACATAATTTCATAAATAAATAGTTGTATTACTTTATTTACAGCAGAAGAGTTTGTCATTAAAATTACATAATTATAAATACAGTGACCCGTTTTAGTGACCTTTCAGATTATCAGGTTCAGGCTCGACGACCGGCTGCAGCAGGATCGGTCGACTAGGGCCCGTATTCACCGAGCCTAGTTAGTTATTTATTCCGTTGATTTATTCCCCTGGTAACTATCACACGGAATAAATAGTGATAATTCAAATTACCAAACATAGTTAAGTTTACTGCAGGTATAAATCGTAAGAATAGTTATTCTGTTCAATTTCAAGGGTATAAATATTTATCCGCCTAGTTAAATAGGGTGTGCACGAAATGCATAAATTACTTTATGGCCTGGCGACCTTTTCAGGTAAATATTAATTTCATATCTTACAGGTAAAGGTTTTTGTCAGTAAAATATGTCAATATTCACCATTTTACATTTTCGATAGATGCGCTATCGGTCGGATCTTTGGTAAACGTGCTTTATTTGACAAAATCTGCAAGGCGTATAGTATATAGTAAATTTTTACCTGCAGTTACTATTCTATCGAATGAATTGCTTGGTGAATAGAAAGTTTATTTTATTCCAAGGAATAAATTTATTCTAAGGTTAGTAACTTCTATCTTTAACAGTGTTTGGTGAATACGGGCCTCACTGAAGCACCAGGTTACCTGACGCTGGGTAAAGGGGTCGTGGGGTATTGCAGCAAACGCGCGCTCTTTGCTTCAACTCTGGCAAGGAAGGTGCAAATACTAAAGTTTTTTTAATAAACATGAAACCGGACCTGCTGAAAACCTGATCGCGTCCGGATTTTTAATTTTTACTTCAGGATTCCGTCAGATTCAAAATCTGACCGGCGAACCTGATAGTGTGAAAGGACTTTAAGTGTGAACGCTTGCAAATCTGAACTAATATTATAAAGAGAGATTTGATTTTTTGTGTTTGTTTGTTTGTAATGGATAAACTCAAAAACTACTTAGCTGATTTTAAAAATTCTTTCACCTATACAAAGCTACATTATCAGCGAGTAACAATGGCTGTATTTTTTACAATAATGTAACCCAAGGGTACTCGCGGGAGGGAGGAATAAATCATAAATTCTTATCTCTGGAACTACTAAACCGATTCTAAAAATTCTTTCACTAATAGAAAGCTATGCAGGGGGAGGTTCTCGCGGGGGGATAACAAATTAGGGGGGAAATTCTCGCGGGGGGATAACAAATTAACAATATACTAAATATACGTGAGCGGAGCAATGGGTGATCGCTATTAAATTATAATTTCATACCGCCCGGGTCCGCAATAATTCATAAATTCATAGCACCCGGGCGAAGCCGGACCGAGCCGCTAATATTCAATAACATAAACAGCAAAATGTGTGCATTGATTTCTCTGTAGTGTGAACAATAAACAGTTGACTACTCTAATGTTCACATTACAGAGCAATCAATTGTTCAACAGTTAGTAACTTGCATTTCCTGCATGAAAATTATGGGTAAAACCTTTTTATTTGCAGATATGTCACGTGAGTCTTTGAGCTTGTAAATAGTGAGATATTAATCATAATTATTATTATAATTAATAATAATGCTTCAAAATGGCTAAAAATAAGTAACTTTAACCCTCAATAATGTGACCATCTCGGCTATGTGTAGTGTTGCCGTCTGGACAAGACAAGACTTCATTTAAGTCTTGTCTTGAAATATCAAGACTTCACTAAGTCTAGATAAAAAAACTCTTGTCTTTCAAGACTCTAGATTATTTTCAAGAGTCTAGATTAACCGAGTGGTTTACTTTACCTACTACAACTTAGTTTATCTAGACTCTTGAACATTGTCTAGAGTTTTGGCAAGAGTCTTGATGTAAATAAAGTCTTGTCTTGTCTTGAAAATTTCTAGACAAGACTTTTGCAAGTTTTGTCTTGAAAATCTAGACAAGACGAGGGTCTAGAAGTTTAGATCTAGACGGCAACACTAGCAATGTGAACAGAAATTTTTTCGCGAGTCTACTGTATAATAAACTCTAAAATAAGGCACAGGGTTTTGATAGGTATATGTGACAACTGACAATAACTCACCATAAATATGTATTTTAAATTTGACGTTTCTGTTTATTATTTGTTATCATCATTGTATATTCAAATACCATTTGAAAGCACCCACATTTGTGCATACCATTTGTATTTTTACGATCCGGAAATAACTGCAAAATCACTGCCAGCATTTTTTTGTTTTTTTTTCACGGAATGGCTTCGTACAGTCGCCGCAGTAGCGTTTGTTAAATCATTCAGGGTCGACCATACGCGTTGTCGCATACACAGCTGTAGGTATATAGAAAATGGAACAATGAATAAATGAAACGCATAAACTCATCTGTTCAACCGCAATGTAGGGATATTCATTTCTATACGTCCTATCTGTTGAGATGAGAAAAGTGTAAATAAAATCACTCAAATAAGAATTAGTAAACGTATAGCTAATATAGGAAAAAATTGACGATGTAAATAGATCTGTCTGTTCGGGTTTCACACAAAAACGGCTTTAGAATTGGAATTAGGGACTTTGGAAGATTGAGGCTCTCATGCAGATAAAAAATCGGGTGGGTTTAGCTCTGATTGCGCAGTGTTTTCCGTAGGACTATTTTTCGAAAAAAACATTTTTCAATATAGTTATATTTACATGTTATTTTTACCCACTCTACTCATCTCTTCTCTAATCTCTAAATAGTATAAAACAAAGTCGCTGTCTGCCTCTGTCTGTTTCTCCGCTTACTTCTTCTAAAGTCTAAACCACGCAATGGATTTTGAAACGGTTTTCACTAATAGAAAAAGCGATAAACGAGGGAGGTTTGTGTATATAATTTGTAAATATTTTGTACAAAATGGCTGAACTATGACGATGTTTTGTAAAAAAAAAACTGTTTTCGTACGCTTAATCATAATTTCATACCTCTCGGGCGTAGCCGGGATGGGCCGCTAGTAGTTGCTATTTCAAAGTATGTTCAAGATTTGTTGAAAATGTTGAACTTCAAAACGAAGTCAGCAAATCAATGTTACCTTTAAGTTTATAAATTTTAATATTTTATTGTTTATTTGATTGAGATCTATTAAATGACACCAAAAAGTGTGCATGTATTTCAATGTAATGCTAATGATATACAGGGTGGTGACCGTGACTGCTGCACATAGGCATTTAACCCGTAAAATCAAAATTTTGCGATTTCCTGCTTCCCTAATTATATTAGAAAAAATATCTTCAAATAATAGTTTTGGAACATAAAATTCTGTATCTAAATCATCAAACAAAATTAATTTTTCATGCTTTATAACGGCGCAGGATATGAAAATATCAAAATTACCTCAAAAACAGATAACGATAGCCATGGAACTTGAACAAAATGATTAGAAATTATTCTGACAGCTAAAATGTCATCATTTTGTTCAAGTTCCATGGTTGTCGCTATCTTTGAGGTAATTTTGATATTTTCATATCAAATTTCTGCGCCGTTACAAAGCATGCAAAATTAATTTTGTTTAATGATTTAGATGCAGAATTTTATGTTCTAAAACTTTTATTCGAAGATATTTTTCCTAAAATAATTAGGAAAGCAAGAAATCGCGAAAGTTTGATTTTACGGGTTAAATCCCTATGTACAGCAGTCACGGCCACCACCCTGTATATAGGACGTTGAGTGGTAATCTGTGCTGTGTTTTTTCGATGTTTTTTTAAATAATTGAACGGGACTTGGCTTTCAAATGACACCTCAAACATGAGTTTATCGAAGTGGGTGGCGTATATCATATAACCCTATAGCGTATAAGAAAAAGTAGGAGAAATAAAATTGCCACTATACAGGGTGTCCAAGTTGACGTTGGCTAACATGGGTAACTTTGTTATTAGTGGAGATAGAAAGTCGGTTAAATGGGCAAAGTAGTGCAGAATTATGTGCTCAGTAACGTCCCGTCGAAAAAATAATTGAATTTTGACACACTATGGATTTATTTAGAAAATAGTGAAAATGGCCGTTTTTGAAAACTGGCCATAACTTTTTTATTTATGAAGATATCTGAAAATTTCTTTAACCATTTTTTGATAACTTTTTATGATCTTTTCAGTGGCGTAGGTTTAATTTTTTTATATCCACTACATAATGAGATATTGACATGAACTTTGGTTTTTCTTATGGACGCCATTTAGGATTTTTGGATATTTTAATTCTGCTTATTTTTCTGATTAATTTGGTGTATCATATGCTACATTTAAAAAAATGCAATTAACGTCCCATATTAGAGGCACTATAAAAACAACTGACAGTCAAATTATATTTCAGTTCTGCCAAACTACGATTTATTATTAATTTTACACTTAAAATGTTCGCACTACTTAATTTTAACTTGATTGTCAGTTGTATTTAATGTCTCTTATATGGGACGTTCATTGCAAATTTTTTAAATGTGGCATGTGATACACCAAATTAATCAGAAAAATAAACAGAATTCGAATATCTAAAAATCCAAAATGGCGTCCATAAGAAAAACCAAAGTTCATGTCAATATCTCATTATGTAGTGGATATAAAAAAATTAAACCTACGCCACTGAAAAAATCATAAAAAGTTATCAAAAAATGGTTAAAGAAATTTTCAGATATCTTCATAAATAAAAAAGTTATAGCCAGTTTTCAAAAACGGCAATTTTCACTATTTTCTAAATAAATCCATAGTGTGTCAAAATTCAATTGTTTTTTCGACTGAACGTTAATGGGCACATAATTCTGCACTACTTTGCCCATTTAACCGACTTTCTATCTCCACTAATAACAAAGTTACCCATGTTAGCCAACGTCAACTTGGACACCCTGTATAGTTAAAATTAATTAATGTAAACGTACAAAAAACAAATAATAAAAGTAAAATCTCATTACTAGATTAGTACTCGAGAACCATGAACAATACAATTGGCAATCGTGGATATACTAACATGGAGGTGAGAGACACATGTGTCGCAGTGATGCCAACTGTTGTCACGCTCAGATTGACGCTAATAGCGTGTCATTCCGAACGCTTTCATCTTCAATGGCTCGGAAATTACTTTCTTTGTCTTAATTGTTGATTTCAGACACAGAGTTAATTGATTTTCTCTTTATTTATGATCACGTGAGGTTCTTATCTCAAACTAATATTGAAAATCCCAAAGTAAACTTAGAAGCCTATTTTTATAAGTCGGGATATGAAAATAAGGTACAGGTGCCACAGAGGATCCTGCTGGTTTTCAAATTTGGTTTGTCAAGTTAGGGCCATGGTTATCAGTTAAAACACTGCAAGGTGGCCATTCTCTGGAACACCTGGAAAAGTCAGGGAATTTTACTGGTCAGGGAAATGTCCGGGAATTTTGATGGATTAAAGATTAAAAACAATTAGGGGTTGTCCTGGATTGGCTCATAAAGTGCACCTCATCCTAAAAGGATTGTTGTGCTTCCCCATTAGCTGGATCTAGTCCACAAATAGCCTGGATCTTCTTGTGAGCTCAAGAAGATTGAGCACTAGATTATCCTCTGGAATAATTCCGTCCTCATCTATATATCCAAAGATAGTTGTCCTTCTGTAGGCTAGTGCTTCACATGCGAATACGATATGGGTGGCTGCTTCATCCTCCATTTCGCAGAATCTACAAAGGGTGCATTCCACTTGGCGACCATTTCGCCCACTACGCTCGCGCCTTATGGCCGCGTTCATTACGTTTGGTCGTTGTAAGCGTTGCGATCGCCTAGTGGAATGCACCCATAGTGTTGATTCCTGTCGTATCCCCATCACATGTAGGTGTTTTCTTAGAGAAGCGTGTCGGTCAAAAGCCCAATCACCTTTCTAAGTGTTGGCCTGCTGAGTCTGATTAGGTCCTCAGTGAGCCTGGGGAAGAGATCTGTGATCATTTTCTTCCCATGTTTGTCTGACATCAGGTTCCATTTAGAGAGATGTTGCTCGCAGGTCCATTTCCTAACAGTTTGTTGAACACATTTGTAAGAAATCCCACAGACTGGTTCTGGTCCAATGAATTTCGCAGAGGCCCCTTGTCCAGCAAGGATATCCGCTCTTTCATTGCCCTGGATTCCTTCATGACCTGGTATCCATATTAAGAGAACTTTATTTCTCACACCCAGGTCATTTAGCAATCGATGACAATCCCATACCATAATATCAATTTTAATGGAAGTCAGAGATTTTTGTGAAAAAAACAGTCAAGTGCGAATCGGAGTCACGCACCGAGTGTTCTGTACCCACATTGAAGAAATTCTAGGCGACCAAATCTCTGCACGGATAGCTGCATAGTAATTAAGTTGGTCTGAAACGTAAACATAAATTTCTGTATATTTGAAGTATGTAAAGCCAGGGAAAAAACTAAAAAATTACTTGGAGAACCGGGAAAAGTCAGGGAAATTTGTTCTGCAAAAAAAAGTGGCCACCCTAGAACATCTCATGCCATTTTAGTAGCCATAGAGTAGTGGACAGCATAGCATTGCTTTCGTTGTAAAAGCGAATTTTCAGTGTTAGAGGCTATTTAACAAACATTACAGCACGATAAAGTTCGGCCAGGAAACAATCTTTTGCTTTGAGAATATCTGGTCGAAATCTGAACAAAATTTTGTATCAGCTCAGCATCTCAACTTCCGTTCATATTTGGTATACCAAATGAGCGGTGGTTTAAGAACTAATCACGACATGGAAAAACCAATGTGGCAAACATTCTGCTGATGTCAAAATATGAGAGACACATTTTCTTCTGACGCATTGTAAATTTTATCTTTCTTTTTTCGTTCTTATGACTTCTAACTTCACCTCCTAATTAAAATATTCTAAGTTTGATTTTAAGCTTCGTTTAAAATTGATTCAGACGTTTTACGTGATGCTCAAACAGACAGACAGACTGATTTACAATTGTATTTATATAGGTAGATGATGGTAAAATTTTATGGGTGTTGAATTTTGAGTGCCAGATTTAACATGTGCAAAGTGTTAAGTGATTTGTTGGTAAATAGTTTTCGAAGAAACTAACTAACGGAGAAAATCGGGATGTAGGCGTAATAATTGCTAATAAACATTTTCGCGACGCGACCGTCCCAAATTCCGTCACCTGACGTCGGGAATAGGGCTGGGCAAAATTGAAATTTAAATATTACCTGTACACGGTGTCCCATTTTCTTTGTATTTGTAGTAATCTAGGTCCTAGAAGCTGGCCTCCATGGCTACGTTTATTTTAACGTGACTTAAGATGCAATCATGCAAGGCTAGTTTCTATCTGAAAAAGTCGATAACTTTTGACATTCACGAAAGAGTATTTCTGCCGCGCTGCTCCGGTGACGCGAGGGGGGCGGTGAAGCTGGAGGCTGAAACTTTGTATGTTGCATGTTGTGTTTATAAGCCTTGTTTTTTCGTTCGGTTAAGCATGTCGAGCGTCACATCACGTCCAATCGAAGTGATTGACCAGACTAGTATTTATCAAAATCAGCGACGTTATGTTATCACAAGTGTGATGGTGGTCGACCAGACCAATACTTATCGAAGACCAGTAACGTTATGTTCAAAACTATATTGTACGTCTACATAACTATAAATATCGTACGAATATTCAGTCGAACAGCACATCAAATACCCATTGATCATCAACGATAGAATCGGGATTCTTATACCTTCGTCGCTCCATACTGATCAGGATTCAAATTACATTTTTTTCAACCATTTTTTTGGGTTCAAATTCGGCTTTTTGCACGATCTTAAGACTTCCCCTATATATGCTCCGTTAACAAGTCTCTCGCATGTAGTGGTTTTTCTGTGACAGAATGCTTTAAAAGGAGAGAGTCGGTCGTTTGAAAATGTGTCACTGTGTGAGTAATTGTCAACTCAGTCCGCCGCGATAGTGAACAGTTTAGGGTTAGAATCCCTACGGTGACATAGGTTTGAATTAATGAATTTTTCCTGATTACATCATTGTGTTACGCCATTGCCTTACAATAGGTGTTTCATATACTGTTAATTGCAGGCATTATGCATTCATTTAATTGTGTATTTAGTCACGACGTCCGTGTTAAAAATTGTATATATTCTATTTCTAAGCCCTAGTCAGGACCCACCCGGGCGTCTGTCACTCTATAATAAGTATATAGAAGGCACGTCCCCAATACTTCTGTGGCTGCGGTCTACAATGTTTACGGCACACATGTTTACGTGATACACAGTCACGTGGCGTGTTGCCGAGAAACGCGCATAATTCACCGGCAGACAAATGATGCGTGAACCGCGTTTGTTTTATTTTGTTTTGACGTCGCACATCTTGTGTCTGCCAAAATGCATTTGTACCAATATTAATATTTACGTTTAATGTTGTCGCGGCCACAGCGTACCCATAAGATGACGGTGGATAGTCCTCTGTAATTGCGATTATATGCACCCACTGCAGCCACACATCATAGCCTATAGAATAAGTAATTGAAAATTCATTGACTTACTCAAGGTCATATATTTAGTCATTGCGTGAGTCTTTCTTTTTCGATCCAATGATGCGTAAACTTTTACTCCCTTCTGAGAGTTACTTCCCATATGAAGAAAGAAGACATTTCCACGTTTGCATCAGAAAGAATTAAATTTTAAAATAAATATTAGTAAAAAAAAACTTTTTAGAGGCAAGAGTTTTTGGTTTTAGAAGTTTGTTTTTGTGTTTTGTTAATACATATTTTTTGTACAAATATTAATCTTTTTAATTTTACTTTTGGTGTCGACATGCTTCATTTTAAGTCTGCTGCAGCTGTAGGTAGTTTTTGTCTTGTATTGCATGATAATGTGACTATGTCCCGTGATCCTGCGAACACATCGTATGTATGTTTGTGTACAAATCCAATCTATTTTAAATTTGCGTTTTCTATTTGGAGTTGCGGAGGTTTTTTTTCGACGACATCTAATTATCTTTTTGGCTCTTGTCATATAATTTATCATAAAAAATGTCACAAAATTAGAATGAAGATTTGCAAATGCTTTCACGGATGTTTGTTAATAAAGTTCAATTTTAAATCCCACGCTTTTATATTAAAATGAAGAACTATAAACTATTTTTCATAATTTTATAATAAATTAAGTCGTATACTGCTAATTAAAAATAACCATTAAAAACAACAAACAATGACACTTTTTTATGTTGACACACGTTTCAGGCATCGTCAGGTATCATCGGGAGATGATAAAAAAAAATTTATTCACATCCTTATGATGCTAACATGCTTAACGAGACATGCATCGAGAAAAAAGTGTCATGTTTTGCGGTTAGTTTTAAATATTTAGTGTCCTAGGTGGTATGGACATATGATGAGAAGACCTGAAGATCACATGACCGAAGTGTATGACGAGGAGAGCCGATCCCAAATGAAATGGAAAAAGGCTAGGCAAAAAGAGAGAGTGTTCACAGAACATAACCAGCGCCATATCTAAAGTTTGGCGAAGATGGCCCACGGGCTACGCCAGAGGCGCCAAAGCAAAGGAGCGCCGAGTGACAGTAAAATCTTTATTGTTGCAAAATTCAAATTTCAAATAGCGCTTGAGCATTTCATAGCCGTTTTTCGAAATGACGCAGTTTTTTTTTAATAGTCCTAATCCTAGTTCTGCCTTGATGTGTGTGGAGCCCTCCTTTCGCCAGGGGCATCAAGACTCCTGGATACGTCACTAAACATGACATCAACATTTTGAATAGGTACGCCACTGAATTTAGCTCGAAAAAAAAAACTAGTAAGAATATATTCAATTTCTTCTATCTATTATAGTTACCGAGATACCGTACAAAAACCGCGAAAATGGGTTTATATTTATTGTAGACTAGCGGCCCTGTCCGGCTTCGCCCGGGTGCTAAGAAAGCCCGGGTGCAATACACTACTCACTCGTTTCGCTCGTTCGCTATATACAGGGTGAATTCGACCACCCGTATCAGTCGTTTTTTTCGAAAACGGTTAGTCGTACAGAGTTGTGTCAAAAATTTGTATTATAAAAGCCCTAATAAAGAATCGAATGGTGATAATTTTTTTTTCCGGGAAGGTCGGCTTCCCTATTAGTTTGCTCCAGAATGTCCAGAACTCCGGAATTATAAATGTAACGATAGGTCGAAATTGGTATTGTTGAAAAGGTCTTTAAAAAATAAGCAAGTTTTGTAGGAAAATTTTTTTTATTAATGCCACCCCTGTAAATTTCTATAAGTATAAATATAAATTATTATATGTTCAAAACTCCGGAATTTTAGAAAGCACGATAGGTTAAAAGTGGTGCTGTTGAAAAGCTCTTTAAAAAATAGGCAAGTTTTGTAGGAAAAATTATTTAATTACTGCCACCCCTGTTAAGTAACAATCGTTTGAAATTATTAAATCTAAATTTCATAATAACGATCGAAGTCGGCATTAAAAATCTAGCAACCTTAGACATTGTCACAAGTGTTCAAACTGTCTTCCATGTACTCTTTAATACATACTACTGAGCTCTTCTGGTTATACTATGAGTGTACTTCTTCACTGTTTAATGATCGATAGATAGGTAACTAGATTTTAAATTCGGACTTTTAAAAAGATCGTTATAATGACATTTTAATTTAGTAATTTCAAACAAATATTACATAACAGGGGTGGCAGTTATAAAAAAAAAATCCGTACAAAACTTGCTAATTTTTTAAAGATCTTTTCAACAATACCACTTTCGACCTATCGTTACATTTATATTTCCGGAGTTCTGGACATTCTGGAGCAAACTAATAGGGAAGCCGACCGTCCCGGAAAAAAAAATTATCACCATTCGATTCTTTATTAGGGCTTTTATAATACAAATTTTTGACACAACTCTCTACGACTAACCGTTTTCGAAAAAAACGACTGATACGGGTGGTCGAACTCACCCTGTATATAAACCTTCCGTGAAAAATTATCTAACTGATGGTGAAAACAGCATCAAAATCCGTTGCGTGGTTTATAGGATTTTTGGAATTACATTACTCACTCGGTTTGCTCGTTCGCTATATATATAAACCTTCCGTGAAAAATTATCTAACTGATGGTGAAAACCGCATCAAAATCCGTTGCGTGGTTTAGGAGGAGTTACCGGTTATACAGACAGACAGACGCGGAAAGCGACTTCATTTTATACTATGTAGAGATTATAGACGCGTCGACATCTCAGGTCATTAGCGTCTTTGAACTACACTAAGTAACAACTTTCTTAAAACTAAATAATATCATAAAACATCCATGAGTGCAGGTGGGATTCGAACCCACGACAGTCTAGTGTAGAGGCTGCGGTACCAGGTACGCTATCCAATAGGCTACACTGCCCTCGCAAAAATGGAACACTCCGTATACATGAATATGTGCCATATTTCAAAACATTAGGCGAGAATAATTTACGTGGCGCGTGCTTTTTTATTAAAAACTTCAATTTATAACGTCGTGGCATGCGCTGAGAAATATCAGATAAGAGTTAAAGTTTTATTAACACTAATGTAATGTAGGCAGCCCTTTTAAGGTCAAAGGGAAGCCGGAGTGTCGCGCAACAACCTGGTATACGAATTACGATCTTATCGTAACGCTATTCCAAACGATGCAATTTGTTTATTGCCAGTTCTCTGGTCGCTCGTGTTTTGTTCCGTTCACGGTACAGTAGCGTCACACTCACAGTCGAAACAAATGACTGATATATGAACCAATTGACAGTCGACACAAATGACTGATTTTGATTTATGAACTAATAATTGACACTCGATTTAATTATTGTAGATTATAGACGCGTCGACAACTCAGGTCATTAGCGTCTTCAACACAACAAATAACATATCCGCCAGCCGGTATACACAAACCGATTGGTAGGAGCTCGGGTCCCCGGGAGCGCTAGTTCCCAAAGAACATTGGAATGCAATTGCGATAACAACTACATCCCAATGTCCCCCCTGGGGGGAGTTGACACTCGAAACAAATTGCACAGTCCAGGTCTCTATAATTTGTGTTTCCGTGATGACGCACAAAAGCCTAAAAAGACTAAGAAAACGATGATTTTGAACGAGAAATAGCGAGTTCTATAATCTTTCCCGCCAACAGATATAGTAATCGCTGTATTCCTGGACCACGATAAAAGATCTATTTACGTAACTAATATAAACATGTTCGCGTGTAGCAATGCTGTTGTTTACATGGTGTTGGTATGGTTCCTCTATTACAAGTCCTCAGTTCCCGGGTTCTAGCCCGAGAGCTGGTAAAAGTGTCAATTGGATTTTCAATTTATTATTAAAAAATAATGAATTGAAAATCTGAATTGGTGCTAGGCCCAAATAATCTTAGCTGTTGGTTGTCTTTAAAACACAATTTAACAATTTTTAAACGCATGTTCATAAAATTATGACGTCATACTTCAGTAGAGCAAAAACGATTTTTTGCGGGCGGGGCTAACATAAATATTTCGAAAATTATTTTTGAGCTTATTTGAAATCAGAATGAAGTAATTGAGATGTCATTTTGTTCAGAATTTACTGATGTATTAATATAACACAAAAAATGTAGTCAAATACCTATTGAATGAATTTATCCCTCGTAATAAGAACAAGAGATCGCTATTGCTTGTTCTGCAAGAAAAAAAATAGAAAATATAGTGGCGCACGCATACCGTGTTTTGTCACCTAGTTAGCAAAGGAAATAGACGACTATTCCCCTGTTACCGGATCATCTGTGAACACGGTATGCACGCGCATCCAGGTAAAAGAGATTGGATTTTCAAATTACTAAAAATTACTGTTGTGATTTTTTACGTCAGTATTATCGTCACAACATAATTTTTTTTTTAGGCTAATTTTGCGTTTTGGGTAGGACAAATATGTTTTTCCGTTGCGAAGGGGGGGGGGGGTAATGTAAGCTTAAACTTGAATTTTCGGGGTCGGCGGCTCTCCCATTTAGCCGCCATCTTGAAAAAGGAATCGTAACAGGTTTTGCACTATATCTCCGTAACGATATTTCGTACAGAAAATTAGTAGAAACGTTTTTTGTTTAGAATCAAATTCTCTACAACTTTACCAGAGATACTTTTTGTCGTAAATTGAATAATTAAAAAGATATGCCTTATAGAAAAAATATTTTTTGTTTTTCTGTTAAAATTGAAAGAACAAAAATTATATACAAATATTTCAATGGACTATTTGGTTTCAAAGAGATCTACGTTCTATGAATAAAAAAAAAACTTTAATAAATTTAAGTGTGATCAGACGTTTTTATATAAATCAATTTAAAAAAGTATAAATTTTACTACTTAAAAAAAAGGTGAACACCGCTGGTTTAAAGCGTATGCCTGGAAAAAAGGCGATAGCTATGTTGGGAAAACAGGGCATGGGAGAGGATCGACGGAGATGTTAGTACGCTATTTGTACGTCGGGCGTCTAAAGTCTTTTAAACTACATAGACTGGGATATATTAAGGACTGTCAAAACCACTGCAGTCTATTTATCAATAATATCTTGGAATATGAAGCTGGAGAGCTGTTATAGAAACGTTCGTTATTTATGAACCGAGCTCAACCAACCAGACATTACGATCTATTTTTAAAACCATAATTTATTAGAATTATACTCTTTACTGATTGAAATTTATGTCATGTACCGATTTGTTTTAACCGTCATTAATTCTTTTCTTAGTCTTTGATGAATTACTATTTGCCTTACAGAGATTAGACTTTAATGTTTATATTAATAATTCATAACCGTTTCGATGGTTAGTGCCAATGGCGGATCGTCGCACAAACACATAAATGGTCTCATAAAACAAAAAAAAAATGCGTCCTATTTTTAACCGACTTCAAAAAAGGAGGTGGTTCTCAATTAAGAAAGTGGTTCTCAATTCGGTTGTATCTTCTGAAGTTATACTTCTTTTGGCGCGGTATGGAAAAACGATTTAACACCATGAAGTTAGTCGTTAGTAACACCATTAAGTTAGTCGTTAATAACACCATGAAGTTAGTAGTTAGTAACACCATGAAGTTAGTCGGAAGTTCATGATTATAATACCCTATTATATAGCACTGCTATAAGTAAGGTGACGTACATAGCATAACGGATAGCACCGCCACGTCATACGCAATAGGTCTCAGGTTCGAATCTCACCACAAACATGCTTTCTTTTAAATAAATAATTAGATATAAATATAATAAATAAATATATTTAACAAATTAATAATTTATTAAATTAAATTAGTTGATTTAATATCTTTATTTTATTATTTTATCGTCTTTTTTACAAACGCTTAGTACTGGCACACGGGATAAAATTTTTGGAGTTATTTTTGTTTTGTTATGTCAAAGGAGTATAACTTCTGACGTGCGTACATGAGTACACACACACACACACTCTTTTTTATGTTTATTACCTAAGATCTCCGTCATTTATAAACCGATTTGGAAAATTCTTTTCTTTGGATAGTTATTTGTAGCGTTTTGTTGATTGATAAAAAAACTAAGGTACGGTTTTATGAAACCACGGTACAAGTGAAATTTTTTGCCATAACCCTAAACGCTTTTAACTCGAAATCGCCGAAGGTATATAATTTTGTTTACGTGGTTTAAACTCTGCAAAGCTAAAAATGCACATCCCACTAAGTTTAACACTTTGATAGTGAAATATTAAAATAAAAATTAAATAGAGAAAATATATTCAAAATAGAAAAAAATGTAAATAAATATCAAGTGGAATATGGAATAGTTAAAAAAACAAACTAAAATTAATTGTGCCGCCCGGCTTCGAACCAGCGACCTACTGCGAATAAAGCAGCTGTGATACCTCTATGCCACGCATCCCGTTGTGTTATCTGCTATATTTATAATATACCAAGTTGTCTGTTTGGGATAGCACAGTGTTCTGCAATAGTGTTTGGGATATATTATACGCGAATCTTCGATAGGACGTGACGTGACGTGACCTCGACACGCGTAACCGAACGAAAAAAACGAGGCTAAAAAGTTTCACTAAAAATGTAATTTTTAGAAGAATCCATTATTTTATCAGAATATATATTCTGATAAAATATATTGTAAAAGTACAAAAAATTCTGCGTCCCCTCTAAGAATTTTCGCGCCTTTATAGGGTGCGCCCCCCAATTTGCGCACCTCTGTACTAGACTGTATAATATACGTGACTCATGTCGTGTGTATTTTTATTGATTTAGCAGAACAATGTTTATCAGCTAATTTTTTAGCGACACTAGTAGTGCACAGGTACTATTTTCACCCACGTGTGACGCCCTGTCGACCTCCGAGTGTGCACTAATTAGTGTTATCAAAGTTAGATCAGACACGTAGCATAAAACATTACATTATGTTTCGATGAAACGATTTGATTTTAAATGCATGTACAACGAAATTCATTCAGCAACGTACATTTTAAATCTAAATCAACTTGAAACGAGGGGACGTCACTTGCGATTTTGTGTGTATTTTTGAAGTGAAAACGTCCTTAGGCGCGTTAGGCACTTTATGTCTGGGTACTGAAATACTGAAGCATTCGCAAATAACCGTAAGAATTCGCAACCTGACCGTTCGCAATCTGACCGTAAGAATTCATACTTATATCATAAAAACGGCCGTCTACACAGTTCCACTCATAGCGCAGTTGGTTACGTCTTAGCGTTCTATGCATAGGATCCTGGGTTCGAGACCTGATGGTAGCGTAGGATTTTTGACGTTTTTTTTTCTAAATTCTACATGATATTTATTAATATATTTTTTTATTTTTGTTATATTCTTTCTTTGACAATAATTATCATTTTTTTGAAATCAAGGTGGAATTAATTAAAAATACAATTTTAGTATTTTAGTAATAAATTATTTTTAGTTCATAAATGCGCTATAATAGATGACACCAAAAATTAGAAAATCTGAAGTTTTCACTTCTGTCGTGAGGTCATAAGCACACATCCATTTTTTTTTCTTTCGAGCGACCATTATAGATGTTACGAAGTATTTAGACGTTTCATGATCCCTAATACCAAATAATGGCACCTCATTTATTAAAATCCATCCAGCCGTTTGGATGCTACGAGGGAAAAAGAATCCCACATACATACTGTTACAAAACTGAGTTGGCGGAATAAATATTTATTTACAATAATTAAAAACACAACAGTAATAAATGCAACAACGAAAAGTCAGTTCTAGCAATCAACACAAGTAATTAACACTTAACTATATACAATTGACTACACTAATATTTATTTTATCAGTTTATTTATTTTACGGAAATATTTATATCACTGTATTTATATCAGATTTATTTCTAACGTTTATTTATGTCGGTCATTTACTCAGTTACTTCAGTACCTACTATTTATTTATATCCACTCCACTATTTATATCACTGTACTGACTGATTCGACCGTTGATTGACTAATATTTATATCACTGATCCGCTTGGTTGCACGACTCACCATTCCCTCGATTCCCGTCGACTCGCTGATTATATACTGGCGCGCGGTGTACGCTCAGCGCGTCCTCGTATTCTCTAGCGTTGTCTAGAATCTTCGCGTAGGCACCAGTGTGTTCAACATCAGACACCGCTTCTCAGAATTCTCGCCTGACGTTTATATACAGGGTGATCCGTAACAATACATAGATTACGCGGAAAACATAACCCTGCCTTTGCAGTCGGGTAAAAAGCGAGTTTTAAATGTCCGCGAATTTGGTTCAGTTCTTCTTTCACGAAACACGTGTAGGAAGGAGGTACCTACATACGAGTGACAGTTAAATAAATTGACCCAGGCGAGCGGTGAAGAATTAATAAGCGGTTTAGAAATGCAGTTAAAATTTTATTTGGATTTTATAAAGAGATAAAATGTTTTTATACAACATTCCATTAAATAAAGTTAAAAAAATGCAATTTGGAGTTAAAAAGGTTACTAAGAATATGACATAAGCTGCTTTACCCAAAACGGATTACGAATAGTCAAGATCGTTGATTTTTTTTTTTGTTGGCCCTGGAAGATCGTTGATATGTGATAGGTACGTCTATATGAGTGGATAAAGTTATACTGTTCGGGTGTCGCCGGCCGAACTGTATGAACACAATTCGTTAATTAATGGTGATTTTGTAATAATTGTAAATTGAAAATTTGAGCTATCCATATAAGTTATTAGACTCCTGCCCAGCGCATGTAATATGTAAATATATAGTTAGCTTAGAACTGTATTTCAAAATTACCGATACCTGGCGGATAAACACATCAAATTTGGTATGAAGGTACCTTTGGGTATATTAATAAATGTTAGCCTAGGAGCCCTCTGGGATTTCTAAAAAACAACTTTTGGCAGCCGAAAAACCACGAAATTTTACCACCGTTTTTGCTTTTTTCGAAATATCTCAGAAACGGTCGACTTAAGCAATTCTTCCATTATGTAATGTTTTAAAGAGGATTACATTTCCTACAATTTTCATTCCCATAACTTTTCTGTGGTACTAACATTTGGCTGCCTTTCAATTAAAAATAGTTCTCTACGAAGTAAACTTAGAGACGTTCGCACTTATGTTCTTGCACGTTATTATAGAACAATTCAACATTTTAAGTTCAAAAAACTAATTTATATCACTGAAAACACTAGATGGGAACACTACAACGATCGACGATTGACTGTGTCGGGTATGTCAGTTTGAACATTGTTTGGCCATGCATGTAGCTGTAACATTATGGAGGGGAACTACATCTATTATGTATTATCAGATCTGTGATAAAAGTATGTTTTTTAAAGGAAATTTAGCATTGAAATTTACCCTGGTTTCTGTGGTAATTCAGTGTTAATTGTACTTCTATTTGAAAGAAACCGAATTAATTAATTAATTGTAGATTATAGACACGTCGACAACGCAGGTCATTAGCGTCTTCAACACAACAAATAAATCCATTTGTGTATTAGAATCCGCCAGCCGGCATACACAAACCGACTGGTACGAGCTCGGGTCCCTGGGAGCGCTAATTCCCAAAGAACATTGGAATGCAATTTGCGATAGCAACCACTTTCCAATGTCCCCCCTGGGGGGGAAAGAAACCGAGCATAAGTCTTAAACTGCAGGTACTTTATTTTTACAATATTTTTTCGTGTAAAATGTGAAATAAGAAAATAAAAAAATGTGGGATAACCCCATCGGTTCTCTTTAGAAAAATGAAAACATTGCGACAAAGATCAGAAAGTATTGACGGAACGTCGTCGCTGTTGGCATCCAAATCGGAGAGATAACACACATTCTTGTTCGTCAAGAGTGTCAGTATTAGTCCGATAAAATCGTCTGGGGAAATCATGGAATAATTCCGTAGGGTGCATTAATGTCATCCCTTTTCTCTTCATGTAAAAATATTCAAATGCACGTTCAGTTTGTCACGGCGTGGTCGTTCCCTTGTGCCAGCCGTTCTTATTCCCAGTTATTCCTGTTGAACGCTAAAATTCACACCAAGGACTGACTCATATATGCATTCACATATTGTATAGTTTTATTGACAATCCCCCTTCACACAATAAGACTATAGTCAAGAAATATCCGCAACCATTTTATAAACTATTTTTATAAAGGATAAAAAAAGTTGATTTTAAGCAACACGACGGCTAATAGGTAATGTATTTATTAATGTGTAGAATATAGTTTACTAGCGGCCCTGTCCAGATTCGCCCGGGTGCTAAGAAAGCCTGGTGCAATACACTACTCACTCGCTTCGCTCGTTCGCTATATACAGGGTGTGACACTTAACACACGCTTACCACATGTTCAAATTTCTCAAAAATCATGAGAGTAATCGAGTCTTATTAAGTGTAGCTTTTTTGTAGCAAATAAGTTACTGAATCTAAATTTTATACTTAAACCCCTTTTCTTCCATTGGCGTAGAAGTTTGAAACGTTCAAATATTAAAAAACCCGAGTTCTACGCCTATGGATTAATATTATTCATAATTTTGATATGGGTTTTTTGTTACATAAAACTATGTCAACGTGCCAAATTTTAGCAAAATCGCACAAGCCGTTTTAAATTTATAACAAAAGAATGATTTCAAAATTGTAACTTCAGGGCCGAGCGCCCAAACTAAGCAATTTTGTAAGAAGGTAAGTTTGCTTAAATCGGCTTATTTTGGTCTCAGGAACATGTGGTAGGCGTGTGTTAAGTGTCTTTGAGGACACCCTGTATATAAACCTTCCGTGAAAAATTATCTAACTGATGGTGAAAACCGCATCAAAATCCGTTGCGTGGTTTAGGAAGAGTCAGCGGTTATACAGACAGACAGACGCGGAAAGCGACTTCATTTTATACTATGTAGAGATGTAATGCACATTTTTTCATTCTTACGAAAATGGTCGTACACATTTTTTGAAGTTAGTTTCAATATATGTACTTGTAAAACTAAATTAAGGTCTGATTATTATTATATTTATTTTATTTTTGGGGCCATCAAGTGCCAAGTGTACATGAGTCTAGTACCCTGTATTCTTATTATTATTATTTCATGTAATTTGGTGGTGCAGCGTTCGGATACTTAAATGTTTTTTATGTTTATTGTGCGTTAGTTTTTATTTAACAATGTATTTTGATATTTATTTATTAATTGTTACTTTCTTTCTTTGCAGGTGAGTGACAACGCATTACCAAACACCAACTGATAATCGATTACTCAATAGTCAATATCGGTTATTTTACTAATGAAGACGATAAGTTAACACAGTGATAAGTACCAATACACTTTAACCACTCCTTTATTTGTTATTAGTAAGTTTTATATACAGTTACTCTCAAAAGTATTTGAGGAGCCGTCATTTTTATTACAAAATTAATATAGAAAAGATCTATAAGATGAACGCGTATATATCATAAACAGGGTTGTCAGATGTACAGCTTGTTTAACAGCTGCAGTGCAGGTAGTGTTGCCATTTTTTAACGGTTTGTCCGGCCAAAATAGACGAAGTCCTGGTAACATTCGGCTTTTTATTTCGAACTAGCCTTTTATTACTATCTTAGGTATCTCGCGTTAATGTCGTTTTTTACTTCCCACCTCTACTATGGTAGGGAAGTAATGGATTCAGTCCGAAAACAATATTTCGAGATTTTAACAGATTTTCACGTTTTGAGACCCTAGCAATCGTTTAAGATCATTTTCTGACTGATGTCTGTATGTGTGTGTGTGTGTGTATGTGTGTATGTGTGTATGTGTGTGTGTGTGTATGTGGTCAATTTTTCGCCTTCGATATCTTAAGAACGGAACAACATACGGGCATGCCGATTGTTCTATTGTGTTTATCAGCCTTTAACTTAGATCTGATTAGATTTTGAGTCAAATCGGTTCAGTGGATCCTGAGATATTCATAAAAACGTCCTCAATGTCACGTATTAACATAGGTAAAAAAAAATATAAATGAATTCTAGATGTTATAATATGAAAAAAATGTAAATATTTTTTTTCTCTAAAATGTATAGTTTTCGAGAAAAAAAATATTTTACTAAAAAAAATAAAAATTGTACGTAAATCAAGGTAACCATGATTTTTGCTATATTAAGCTAGCCATCAATAGATCACCAAACAAAAAAGAGGGCCATGCTTTTTTCAAAGAATAAAAATTAAATTGTGTTTTAAAGACCACCAACAGCTAAGGTTATTTGGGCCTAGTCAAAGAATAAAAAAAAAAGTGTTTATTTTTTGCAAATATTTACTAGGTGGGAAGTATAGGACTGGTCATCAGTCGAATTTTTTTTTTTGATGCTACTTCCCCTTTTAGTAGAAGCGCGTTGATAACTATCTCGAATCTCGCGAGGGTGTGTTCAGAAGCAACTTCTTCTAATACTACTTATGTTACCTGTGTGAGGGCTATGAAAGTTTCGGTTGACAGTCAGATCAAAATCGGTTCAGTAGTTTTTAGTTGATCTACGGAACAGACAGACGGCAAACGTTTTCTAAATGGCTAATTTGATCTAAGTATCCTATAAATTGTTCATCAGAGTCGCCTTGAAAACTTAAAATTACAAACCAAGTTACAATAGTATTTGTATATGCTTAAATTAAATGTAGGTAGGTACTAAAAGGGAAAAAATAATATTTAGTAAATTTAAGTTAATAATTATTATAAAAGCGTGGGTTGTAAACTCTATGATAGTTTATTAGTCGCAACCCCCGCTTTTATAATAATTATGAACCTAAATTTACTAAATATTATTTTTTCCTTTTTAGTAAGTACGTACATTTAATAAAAGCTTGTCTCTAAAAAGTTTTTTTTTATACTAATATTTTATTTTGGTCATTTTATAGTCTCAAAATGTTACCCCCTTTTGACCCGCGTAGGGGATGAATTTCGAAAAATCGCTTCTTAGTGGATGCTTACGTCAGAAAAGGAACCTACTGAGCAAATTTCAAGTTTCTAGCTTCAGCGATTTGGTCTGGGCGTTGATTAGTCAAAAAATATCTACACCCCCGTTTCAACCCCTTAGGGGTTATATTTAATTCTAAAAACGATTTAATCATGTATTGTCACCGGGAATACATATGTGTACAAAATTTTAAATCGATCGGACGTATTTTAGTCTTTCAAAATTGACTTGCAAGATTTGACCTAAACAAACAAACTAACATACAAACATACAAACATTGCAAGTTAAATAAAAGCTTGTAAAATACGTCCAATTTTAAGTTTTAACTGCTTGCTGAACTGTATACAATAATTTCATTTATTACATATGATAAGTGCAAACTTGGCAATCTGGCAACCCTGCTCCCATAATATAACCACAATTTTTTATTAAACGGCGGGTTTGCCGCAACATTGCATTCTTCAGTGACGTTTAACGCGCGTATTGTGGTAGCAGTGATTGATGTGTGAACTCTCCTGTCACACTCATAATACCAACCAGGGACGGACTCAAAAACAATAGTACTATACTTTCTTTTAATTTTCGAAAAATAATATTAATTCGATTTAACTCTCATGCAAATTAGCGTATCAGTTACTTTAGTGATGCCTATACGGCTCTCCATTTTGTGTTTCAATAAAAAAAAGGGTGTGGGTCTTGGGACCCCCGACAGATGTGAAACATCAAAGAAAACGTTATTGAACTCGGTGGTATTCTCTATGTAGTAGTATATATTTTTTCAAAAGCAGCAACTAACTATGCTGACGTAATCCTGTATACTGCACTGTAACACCGCGTGTGTTACAGTGCACGCCTGAGCCAAGAGAGAGAGAGAGAGAGAGTGCCGCAGTGGTGGGGAGAACAGCAGCGAAGGAGCGGACCAAACATTTCGTTGCATATTTCCCCTCACGCGGCTGTTCACAGCCCGACATAAGATGTTTCACATCAAAAAGACCACTGAATTCGTACTATGTCTATATCAGCGAGATGAACAATTTTATTTATTTATTGAAAATTATAGACGCGTCAACAACTTAGGTCATTAGCGTCTTGATTACATTAAAGTATAACAACTCACTTAAAAGTAAATGACATTACAAAACATCCATGAGCGGAGACGGGATTCGAAACTCACGATAGTCTGATCCAGAGGCCGCGACGCTAACCACTGGACCACACTGTCCTCGCGAGATGAACAAAATCCAGTCACTGCAACATATATTTTTAATTAAATGAATTGATTGTAAATTATAGACGCTTTGTATATTTTTAATTTCGAAAGAATGTTGAGCTCCCTCGAAGAGCGGAACCGTTGCGAGATTCTTTTTAAAATCGGCTGCTTAGACACCCCTAATAAAGGATTAACTTTGAAATGCAGAGTAAATTTCTCAAACCATTTTTTAGGCAAACCCTGAAAAATATTTAGCTTGTGAATTTTTAACACGCTTATATTAGCTTCACTTGTATGTTTGCTTGTGGGCTTGCGGGCTTGCTTGTGGGTTTGTCAGTTTGTAACCGACTTCTTTGAACTTGATTTTGACCAACTTTGAACGGTCAGATTTAGTTTAAACTTTGCACACTTATCAAGGACCCACGACAATACAATAATTCAATAAGTTTGTCCCATTATCCTGACCAGGATCTCCAGGACTAAAAAAAAAAAAGCAAAAAACTTCAGATTGAACTGAAACTTTGCACACTTATCAAGGACCGATTACAATACAATAATTCCATAAGTTTGTCCCATTATCCTGACCAGGATCTCCAGGACTAAAAAAAAAAAAGCAAAAAACTTCAGATTGAACTTAAACTTTGCACACTTATCAAGGACCGATTACAATACAATAATTCCATAAGTTTGTCCCATTATCCTGACCAGGATCTCCAGGACTAAAAAAAAAAAAGCAAAAAACTTCAGATTGAACTGAAACTTTGCACACTTATCAAGGACCGATTACAATACAATAATTCCATAAGTTTGTCCCATTATCCTGACCAGGATCTCCAGGACTAAAAAGCAAAAATAAATTATAATTTAAAAAAACTAAAAAACACGCTTTAATGAACTAAAAAGTAAAAAATAGTTAATTTTATTGTAAAAAAGCGTGGGGTGCTTTGTATCATATTTTCATACTACCCCACGCTTGTTTACAATAAAATTAATTATTTTTTACTTTTTAGTTCATTAAAGCGTGTTTTTTAGTTTTTTTAAATTATAATTTATTTCATGAAAAGATTATTGAAAGAAATAGGTATCTATTCTGTGTTTATAAAAAAATTATTGAGACAGACTACAGATAAAAGTTACTCGCGATTAAAATTCTATGATAATTTGACTTTTGTAATAGACGCTTCGATCGAGATTAGAATGTATCTGTAATTTGCAGTCATCATCTTCTAAGCTGTATCAACCTTTAAGATATTGTGATAATTTTTGTGGAAATAAGTCCAGCCGTGATGTATGAATAAGGCCCGTATTCACCGAGCCTAGTTAGTTATTTATTTCGTTGATTTATTCCCCTGGTAACTATCACACGGAATAAATAGTGATAATTCAAATTACCAAACATAGTTAAGTTTACTGCAGGTATAAATCGTAAGAATAGTTATCCTGTCCAATTTCAAGGGTATAAATATTTATCCGCCTAGTTAAATAGGGTGTGCACGAAATGCATAAATTACTTTATGGCCTCGCGACCTTTTCAGGTAAATATTAATTTCATATCTTACAGATAAAGGTTTTTGTCAGTAAAATATGTCAATATTCACCATTTTACATTTTCGATAGATGCGCCATCGGTCGGATCTTTGGTAAACGTGCTTTATTTGACAAAATCTGCAAGGCGTATAGTATATAGTAAATTTTTACCTGCAGTTACTATTCTATCGAATGAATTGCTTGGTGAATAGAAAGTTTATTTTAATCCAAGGAATAAATTTATTCTAAGGTTAGTAACTTAACAGTGTTTGGTGAATACGGGCCTAAATAAAGACCAGATGTAAACAGAATTGCAATAAATAATAAATATTTATTAAGTTTGACATGCCTGATTTAAACTTGGCGATATGAAAACAGTATACACACAATATTATACCTGCAATGTAACAAATTTAATTGCTTTATTTAGCGCACATATGGGTACAAGAATCGCTTTGATTTATTATTATTGCCGTAAACAAAGGTAAATAGTTCGAGTACTCTATTTAAGGGTAAGTTCGGTTTTACGCTCGATTGATCGAGCCGAGCGAACAGATTTTTGGTCACGTGACAAGCGAGCAAATCGAGCCATCTAAACAATTCCGAACGTAATCTAGCAGATTTTTTCAAACGTCAGAAAAAAATGGCCCCAGCAAGTTAAATTCTTATTACTAAAATCGAAATACATTCTTTATTGCTCCTCATTTTAATTTAATTCAACATTGTTATAATAATAAATCATGATTCACAATTTTTTTCGTTTTTATTCCTTTATTTTAAAATTAATATACTACCGGGTGTTGATTTTTTCGACCCATAGATATAATAAATATTTTATTTAATCATTCTGTGCGATATAGACTTATTGGTTATTACTATTCTTTGAATAAATATTATTCGTGTATTTTTACCTATTGAAAAATTACCTCATATAAATAAACTTCGAAATTTATCCATTCTCACAACAAGGGTTTCCGCTCATTTTTAAAATGAATGCTCTGAAGTTGGTTAAATCTGCTTGCTCGCTCGCTTTCCTCGGAGCAAATCGAGCGCGCTCGATCTGCTCCAGATCTTAAAACCGAACGCAGGATAGAGATCTTTCAAAGCATATAAATGTTAAATTCGAACGTATTAGAGCACTCCGATCAATCTGAGCGTAAAACCGAACTTACCCTAAATCTATTATTGTCTGCCTGTGGGGACTACTTTTAATTCTACTGGATGTTTTAAAAAGCACATTTCCTAAACTAGTTTAAAAGTTGACTGCAGCCAGGAGTCAGGACCTACGTAAGCGGGCGTGCACTGCACACGGGCGGCACAATCAGGAGGGGCGACAATTCACATCAACATTGACCTTTTATTAAAGTATGAACTTCCTTAGGTGCGCTTTGCCTGGGCTGTTAACAACAGTGATGTGAAACGCACCCGACGGTGACAATCGGGGTTACTCGGCTCAAACACGAACACGTATTTGTAGTATGCCGGTAATACTAACGTCTCGGTAATGACTGGTCACTCTCTTTACTCTTACAACGGTGTCCGGATGACATATACTTATATCATAAAAACGGCACGCTACACAGTTGCACCGATAGCTAAGTAAGCAGCGCGTTTGTGTTGTATGCATAGGAACCTCGGTTCGAAGCCTGATGGCACCGTAGGATTTTTGACGTATTTTTTTCTAAATTCTACGTGATATTTATTTATATATTTTTTAATTTTTGTTATATTCTTTCTTTGACAATAATTATAATTTTTTTGAAACCAAGGTGTAATAAATTAAAAATAAAATTTTAGTATTTTAGTAATAAATTATTTTTAGTTCATAATGTTGCATTGTAATGTTACGTCCTTTGCAATGGGTGTTTCAAATACTAATACAAACTTAAGCGTTCATTTGTATTCATAATAACAGTTTTTTACTAAACGGAACGGAGAAATAATAATAGCTGAAAAACGTCCTGATCCCCTTTTTAATTGATCTCTTTAGTTTTTAACTGAGGTGGGCATTTGTTGCTTATAAAAAATTCACTTCACTAAAAAATGTTTTTCTTTGTGAAAACAGGCAACCAATATTTTGAGGACAGTGTGGTCCAGTGGTTAGCGTCGCGGCCTCTGGATCAGACTGTCGTGGGTTCGAATCCCACATCCGCTGATGGATATTTTGTGATGTAATTTAGTTTTTAGATAGTTGTTATTTAATGTAATTAAGACGCTAATGACCTTATAGTTGTCGACCCGTCTATAATCTACAATAAAAATAAATAAAACAACCAATATTTTAAATAACAATATTTAATATGTATATTGAATAAAGCAGAAATCATCGACAAAAAAATTCGTATTCCTTAAAAATGGTAATATGTTTTAATTTTTACTTTGTACAGGGTACCTATATTGTGGAATATATATAACTTCACAGTAAATGCAACATAAAAATGTAAAATAGAATGCATCGTTTCATTTACATTTATCATTTTATCAAGCAATTTTACAGTTGGCAAACATACAAATGAAATGCGTGCATTTGAAACGTTCCTTGAATTGAATAAGCAAACACAAACATTACTGCGGACGCTTACAATAATTGCCGCAAATTAAATTATTCCCGCCCATAATTGCTGTAAATTATAAAAGAAAACAAAACCGACATAATATGTCCACGCATTACTCGGCTCTGCATAACAATAATAATCTATACTAATATTATAAAGCTGAAGAGTTTGTTTGTTTGGTTGAACGCGCTAATCTCAGGAGCTACTGGTTCGAATTGAAAAATTATTTTTGTGTTGGATAGTCCATTTATCGAGGAAGGCTATAGGCTATATAATATCACGCTACGACCAATAGGAGCGGAGCATCAATGAAAAATGTTTGCAATAAAATAGAGGAGGAGGAATCAGTTTTCGAGATGTGTCTTCAGGAAATTCTCGAAAACTACGTAATATAAAAATTTTATATTACGTAGTTTTCGAGAATTTCCTGAAGACACATCTCGAAAACTGATTCCTCCTCCTCTATGCTCTTAAGGATCTCACTTTTTTTTTTTAATTTTATAATAAAATTAAAAAAAAAAAGTGAGATCCTTAAGAGCATTGTATATAGGTATACCTACAAATCATGTCCTATCCCTTCGCCTAAAAACGGTTATGGCTCTCCCGACGTTTTTTTTTAAAACTAAAGGGTTCCTGCAAACGCCAAATGAAGGACCAAGAATCACACTACTGATCCTACAAGTGATTTTTTGAAGTTTTGGCTACGTGTGAGATTATGTACCTAATTTTTTTAAAACTGTAAGTTTTTCCATGATTTTTTTTCAATTTTTCGCCTGAAGGAGGCGTTTACCCAAACTCTTTAGCTTTAAAAGTAGCGTCGGAAGAATCATAACCGTTTTTAGGCAAGTGGAAAGGATTTGAGATGAAGAGTGCAGGGTTATTTGTATAGGTATCCTCTTAATTTAATGATATACATACTATACGTGATCAAATACCAAGATTTTTCTTTTTTTTGGGGCGTCAAACTTTGCCTTCCAAATTTACAAGAGAGTATTTTTAGGTTCTGACTATTCGAATATATGCGGTGCCAAAGATATCTTTATGTAGGTATAGTCCAGAGAAATTCGACTGTGACAGACATGCCTACGGACGGACGGACAAACGAGTGTTCCCGTAAATGTGTCCATTAGAAACCCTAAAATTAACTACATTTTGTTCAGTTTGCAAAAAACGCAACCTACCATTTACCATAAGGGTATTCGTCAGATTCTGTATGAAGCCATATTTGGGGTAAAACCAAAGCATCATCGACTCTTCCTCGTGAGGAAATTATTGGACACATTGAAATAGAAGAGCAGCTTGAAGAAATACCCTTCAACCTTTCTGTAAATGCAGTGAAAGAACATTGCAAAACCATTTAGTAGAACACTAACGAAGGTGAAGAGGATAGCGATGACATCGATGGTGGCGAGGATCCAAGTGGCACTTTTCTATGTGGAACGTTGCTTAAAAAAAAATCTTGAACTACAGGCAACAAAAATCTTGCGAACATCAATAAACAAATTCCCTTCTGCATAAGTTGGTGATATCGGACGAGTATAGATTCCAGATTTATGGATCACTTTATTTTTATTCAACATTCACCACTCATGCGTAGTGAGTTTAGTACGGCTGAGGATATTATAGGGTTTTTTGGAAGTTTTTTGCAGCCAGTTTATTTATATTGAAAGAGTTTTATTTATACTTCAACCTCTTACATTAAAAGAAAAAAATCCAATTAAAGAATATAAAACAAATACACCCCTTATTAAACAAAATACTCTATCTATACAATATAGTACCTCTAAAACAATAGTACATTACACCTCCTAAAATTATTCCTTTATCTATACAATTGGTACTCCTGAATACAAGTATACACACTTGCATACAAATACAACAATACACTTACAATAGCCTTCCACGAGACACTAATAACCTCAGTCGTCGGGCGTCTACAATTTACAATTCATTCATTAATAGCCTTCCATAACTTTCTTTCATTTTAAAAATAGAAACAGTTGTCTAAAATCCATGCTAATAACAACATCGTTCAAATAATGTTCATAAATCATAATTTCACTATAAAATGTAAATATTTTGAATCTAATTCATTCATTTATCTTCATTTTCAAATACTGTATTATAACTTGTTTATTTTGATGTATATATGTATAACATTTCAGAATATTACTGATGATGCCTAAAAAGGCGAAACGTTTAGTATAAATAAAACTCTTTCAATATAAATAAATTGGCTGCAAAAAACTTCCAAAAAACCCTATATTCACCACTCATGGCGTGACGAATGTCAACTATCACCGGTGTAAGTTAAAAATAATGATATGTACTTCAAAATTATTTCGAACATACACTGAATAACTTGGTGTATGTCAACCACTGAGGTTAAAGCTATACAGGAAGTATAAGCATTTAAAAGTGAAGCCAGTCGCCATTGTAATGAGGCCCTCATTTTATATGTGAGAAGAAGAAGAAGAAAATAATATTCCTAATCCATCCCGTGTTTTGGCTTCATGTTTGTTGTGAGTGACCTGTGACGTCAAACCTGGCTTCAATTTTGTATAAGCAGTTGTATACGGTATGCGTCCTCTATAGATTTTACCTCATGTAATGTCAACATTCACCGGAAATGTCGACAATCACTTGATTTCGGTCATTCACAGTAACAGATATATTAGATGGAAAACTATAATTCGTTTACATACCTCGCACCTTCTTCATTATTTATATATGCAGGGTGTCCTAGAAAACACGATACAATATATTCCTGAACCAAATTACAATCATCATGTTTATATAAACTTATATCTTAAAGTACATAGTTATTAGTTATTACTGGAAACATGTTGTTAAAAGTCGATAATAAAAATGTTTTTCGATATTTTGGGAACGACTTTGGATACAGTTATTTGTTGAGTAACTTATCGAAGTCTTCTATTTAAAAAAGAGTATACATTGCTTGGCTTAATTAAATGAGAACTTTATATACAAGCTGTTAAAAGTCAATAAATACATTTTTTTCGACATGAATTGGCTTATGATAATCCAATTTTATTTGTCGGGTTATTATAATTATAAATTACTTGACTTAAATGGGAATTTGAGATTAACCGAGCTTGTAGAAATACCGTTGTTTATATGGTGTTTTCATGGTTCCTCTATTACAAATCCTCAGTTTTGGTCTCAGAACTGGATGAAGTAAAAATTGAATTTCCATTATATTATTAAATAAAAATAAATTGAAAGTTGCTTATAGGCTCAAAATATGTGGTCCTGACTATTAGTGGAGGTGATCATAATTAATTTAACAGAAAAAAGACGGATACAGGTACGTGCAGTACGCAACTGGGATTCTAGATGGTAGCATGTTTGGTAGATGGTGGCTGAAATTATAAGCGCTTATAGGTTTGTACAACAAAGCTTTGATACTATTGGTACAAGCTTAAATCGCGTTTGAAATGTCAAATAGCGAAGACGAATATTTGTGTTCTTCTGCTACAAAGTGATATATTTTAAATACAAATTTGGGTAGGAGCTATCATGTCCACCCTATTAATAGAAAACGATCTAAACATGGCGAATTTCATCATTTATACCAAGAATTAAAATTTTACCCAAACCGGTTTTTTGAATATCTACGTATGGAACCTAACACTTTTAAATACGTCTTAGAAAAAACTCAAAACAAATTAAATAAAAACTGGCAAAATTTCACTTATTTAACTAGTCACATCCATTGCGAAAATTGTAACGGCCATTTGACATTTGTCACACGTTGATTGTAGTAGTCAGCGCGCTGAAAGAATGGTGAGATACATTCCTTATATCTACCAGCTCTTGTAACAGCGCTTATACCTGCTGCACTCACTGATTCGTTGTGTACGCTCGCATATATAACAATGCATTAATTTAAGCAAGTCCTGCTATGATCTACGCTACCATCTAGAATCCCAGCTGCGTACTGCAACCTACCTTAAGTGCGAGTAGAATTCGCGCCTTGTTATAATAATTTATTAAGTTTTCTCGTAAATAATTCCACATAGAATTAGAAATCAATGATTTTCTAATTTTTTCTTTTACTTGTGCTATGAGACATTCCTTTAAGACAAATTTCAAGATTCTAGGTCAACGGGAAGTACCCTACCTATATATTTTCTGATGGAGTGAGTCAGTACAAAAAAATACATGATTTTTTAAAATTTTTTTTAATATTATTAATTTGATGGGAAAGATGGACAATTATTCGTATGTAAAACTTTTTTATTTATCGCCAACGTTTCGTCAACATTGCTGACTTCCTCAGGGCTCAAAATTGGACGTTTTACATATTAGTCAATGTTTTACATACGAATAATTGTCCATCTTTCCCATCAAATTAATAATATTAAATTACAATGGACTCAAACACTAATATTTTTTTTAATGTATTGAGTTAGAAGATTGATTTTTTATAGGACTGATTGTAGACCTTATAATTTGAATTTGATACCTCTAGCCGTTCCTGAGTGAAAGGTTCTAGACGGACGAACAGACAGACGAACAACAAAGTGATTTCTGAGATACGGAGCTTCAAAAAAGGGAGGTGGTTCTCAATTCGGTTGTATTTTTTTTATGTTTGTTACCTCATAACTCAGTCATTTATAAACCAATTTTGAATATTTTTTTTTATTTGAAAGAATATACTTTCAGATTGGTCCCATAGAAATTTTATCAAAATCGGTTCAGTATTTCGGCTGATTTTAATAAAAGTGAGTAACGGCGTGTGATTCTTTAAGGTAAATGTCACTTTTTGACATATCAGACAGCGTAAGAAAGTCGGTTTAATAAAAGTGAGTAACGGCGTGTGATTCTTTTAAGGTAAATGTCACTTTTTGACACTTAAAAGTAAAAAATAAAAAACTTTTTAACAAAAAAAACTTTAAAAAACCACTAAAAAGAGGAAAATAATGAAATTTTGAGGTCTGTGCCAATTTAATAAAATATGAAGTTGGTTAAAAAGAAGATATTAATCACTATACTATAATTTTTAACCGACTTCATATTTTATTAAGGGGCCATCCATAAATTACGTCACACAAATTTTACGATTTTTACCCCCCCCCCTCCGTCCTTGTCACAGATGGTCACATTTTTAAAGCCCCCTCCCCCTTGGTGTGATGTCACATATTTTTTAATTTTATAATTAGAAATAATTAAAATAAAACAGTACTCGCCGACGACTTAAACCTATACATAAACCTTACAAATATAAATCGAACTAGTGATATTTTTTTGTTTACATATAAATTTTGCGTTTTAATATTTTAAATTTAAATTTTAACATGTGACGTCACAAAGCTTATGACCCCCCCTGGCCCTTGTCACGCGATGTCACATTTTGTTGACTCCCTCCCCCCCCCCCTTTAACGTGTGACGTAATTTATGAATGGCCCCTAAATTGGCGCAGACCTCAAATTTTTTTGTACATTTCAATTGAAACACCCTGTAATTTCAGTGCGTGTACCTATTATGTCTCAATGAACAGAGCCGCTTTATAAATCATTACAGCGGTACTAGATTTAATATCGATAAACATTAGATTACACTACATAGTAGTACGCTACTATTGCTGCACTACCTACACTATATTTTATTATAAAATACATTTAAGTCTACCGATAGGACGATATAATATATAATAATCTTATATTACCTATTATATCATATGTATTAATATTTATCTAAAGTTATACTTTGTTGGATATAACCTTTCCTTTCTGATGTATAAAATTGTACACGTGACTAGAAAAGAAACACGTTTATAAAGAGTGTGACAACGAATAGATAGAGGATTCTCTCGGTTAATACTACACTTAAAATACCGATTTTAATGGCTAACAAGCCGTGAGGTGGGTCGTTTATTAGGACTAAAGTGCGACCGTTGAGGTCCACACGACGAACTTTCCAGTTTGATAAATATTTAATAATAATAATTAAATTAGATATTACAAAGAAAAGTAATCATTTTAATCGTTCAAACATAATTATTATTTATTTTTAACAATCAATAAAAAAAAAAGGCTGAACCGATTTTTATAAAATTTATGTCGGATTAAAATGTTAACACGCCTCGATTGACACCCTTACGAAGTCGATATAATTTTTTATTCGTTTTATTAGTTTTTTTACGTTGCGCTTGTCCTGCGTAAAACTGGATAAATTTTGGTAATACCTTAAAAATTATAATAAATATAAATTTAACACGTAAGTCGTGACCAAATACATAATTAAATGAATGCATAATGACTGCAAACAGTAAATGAAAACACCTGCTGTAAGAACAATGACGTAACACAATGCTGTAATCAGGAAAAATTCATTAATTCAAACCTATGTCACCGTAGGGATTTTAACGTAAACTTTCCACTATCGCGGCGGACTGAGTTGACAATTACTCACACAGTGACACATTTTCAAACGGACTTTCTCTTTCAGTGACAGAATGCTTTAAAGGGAGAAAGTCGATCGTTTGAAAATGTGTCAATGTGTGAGTTATGTCAACTCAGTCCGCCGCGAAAGTTTAGGGTTAAAATCCCTACGGTGACATAGGTTTGAATTAATGAATTTTTCCTGATTACAGCATTGTGTTACGTCATTGTTCTTACAGCAGGTGTTTTCATATACTGTTTGCAGTCATTATGCATTCATTTACTTAAAAATTATGTTTGTCCGCGAAAGGGAAACAAAATCGGATGTTATAAACGATTTGACTGCCCAATGCCCATGTCTATAATACAGAGATGCTCAAACGTAAAGGTTGCATGTAATGTATAAATATGTATAATAAAAATCCGGAGAAGTGAAAAAGTGTCCATATAAAAGAGAATTTCTCTGTAATAAAAACATTTCAAAAACGTAACTGAACAAGACTAGAATTAATCATAAATTGCTAAGTTGGCCATGTTGTGTAACGTTTTTATTAAAACGTAAAAGTAACAATTTTTTAGTGCCACACTTAATTTAAATACACTGTCAATCTACATTATTTTTGGGTTCGCCGTCGTCGTCATTCCTATAGTATAAGCAAATGCTTAATATAAAATATGTACATACGAAGTATGATTATTTTTGTGTACACAATTAGTATCTCGGCCATTAAAAATTTAGTAATAATATGCGTAAACATTAAAAAAAATCCTAAAAAGACGCTTATATCAACGCACTTAAAATAGAAAATAATTTTTTTTCTCTTCTATAACGTTTAGAAGTGTGGGTACCTATATTTCAATTAACATTTAATTCATCGAGTGCTTCACGGTTTTTTGAACGCTACACAGAGTGTCCCAAAAAGAATGGGACATAAAGTAACAGCTGATTCCTTACAAAAAAATTCTACTGATGACCAGTCCTATACTTCTCACCTAGTAAATAGTTGCTAAAAATAAACATTCTCTTTTTATTCTTTGAAAAAAAGCATGGCCCTCTTTTTTGTTTAATGATCTACTGATGGCTAGCGTAATATAGCAAAAATCATGGTTACCTTGATTTACGTACAATTTTTATTTTTTTTCTCGAAAACTGTACATTTTAGAGAAAAAAAATATTTACATTTTTTTCATATTATAACATCTAAAATTCATTTATATTTTTTTTTACCTATGTTAATACGTGACATTGAGAACGTTTTTTTTTAATATCTCAGGATCCACTGAACCGATTTGACTCAAAATCTAACAAGATCTAAGTTAAAGGCTGATAAACACAATAGAACAATCGGCATGGCCGTATGTTGTTCCGTTTTTAAGATATCGAAGGCGAAAAATTGACCACATACACACACACACATAGAGAGAGAGACATCAGTCAGAAAATGATTTTAAACGATTGCTAGGGTCTCAAAACGTGAAAATCTGTTAAAATCTCGAAATATTTTTTTTGGACTAAATCCATTACTTCCCTACCATAGTAGAGGTGGGAAGTAAAATATTGCGATAGACCCCAACTTGTTTATTAAGTTGATATTAAAAGAGATACAGGGTGTCAAAGTTTAATTTTTTTTTTGATTTTCTTAAATAACTTAAAATAATTTAAGCATTTTAACGAAATTTGGTATATGGGGATTTTTTGATATGAGAAATTCAAATCTGACCTTGGTATGGCTCTTACTTGTAGGGAGCGCCACTTACACACCTTTTCACTCATTCAAATATGTAGTCATAACTTTTTTGTACGCACTCGTACTATTTTTTTGAAGTAAAAAATTGATTTTTCCGTCATTTTTTCGTAAAAAAGGTATATACTTTGTAAAAGTGGCAAGGAGTGGCTAGGAGTAAAACTGCACCCGTAGCATTTCTGGTTTTATAATTTCCGAGTTACAAATAGTGTACACTTAAATATCGAAAATGTTGTTGTATGTATATTGCGGCCATATATCACAGCACTCGTCCAATTTACGTCGACAGACTCCGAGCCCCCAGCCCCTTGTAGGGTTATGCATTTCTACACATTTACAACATGCTGCGCTACCGTCTGTACTGCGGACGTCTCCTGTATGTATGCAACACACATATCAATCAACCCCCTGTACATACATTATGCAATACTTTATCCATTTGCACGGTTCTACCTCGACGTATGTAGCGTATATATAGTTTCATATTCAAGATAAAAATGCCTGTACTTATTGTACAGTATGTCGACAAAATCGTGCCTTTTTCGTTCATACAGTCAAAACTTCGGCAGAAGTTTTGATTTGTGATGAAAACTCCAAAATGTCAATTGGCATTAGGCCGAATTAATTCTGGAAGATAGGGTTTTTTAAACTGTGATAATATTTTTTTGCCATACCCACTACAAAATAACTACTTTCGATGTATAGCGGCCTTTATTGAGTCATTTAACAGACAGGTGTGCGGAAAGTGTTTTATTTTCCGCACTAGTGCGGAAAATAACGGTTGCCAAAGCAATTTCTGTTCATTCGCTCTATACGCGTGCGTACGCTTGCGTGCGCCTGTCAGGCACACTGTGGAAGGAAAGATGGCAACGCAAATGAACTGTCAAAATTTTTTGAAAATGACGTGAAAAGTAGGTATTTCTAGTGGGTATGGCAAAAAATATCATGTCTCGTACGTAATGGTATTACGGCTCGTGTGACTGTAAAAACTCGCTATCGCTCGTTTTACATAATGTCATCACTTGCCGTAATATACCCCATTACGTATCTAGACATAGTACAATCTACTATTATTTTAAATAATATCTAGTTTCCTATTACAGCACATCAGTGCGAAGAGAAACCAGAAAAAAATAAATTTAAATGTAAGTTACAGATTTACTTCTTGATATGTAACTCACATGCAAATTGATATTTTCTAATTTCTCGTCGCACTGATAGAGTATTATTTATCAGTAAAATATGAAAAAGGGAGATTTAAAATAATTAAGTATAACATTTTAATTTTCTTTTAACTAAAAAATAATAAAAATGGTCAACTATTATAGGTGGATGGTTTGAAACCAGTGCCTTTGGTGTATCTGAACATTTTATGAAATATCGAGACTCTCGAGATCTCGTAAAATGCCCAGAGTCTTTTCATAAAATGTCCAGTTCAGATAGTATTTCCAAGAAATGTCTAAAAATATGTATAGATAAAACTTGACACCAGTTGCTTACGACATAGAGATTAAGAAAGATACAAAGGTACATCCTAATAGGGGACTAAACAAATCACGAGACACCCCTCTGTGGGACATAGCTGTTTTAAGTAATTTTAAAAGACTACTCATTGTACAGTAAATTAATATTAAACAGTATTCCAAGTTTTATTCATTTATCTCAAAGGGTTATTGAAATAGCACTTCCAAACCATCCCCTTTTGCTTGTAACTCTCTAACGATACGTTTTTAGGAATACAGTTATATAAGCTTTTCTTCTTAATATTGCCTACGCCCTACAGAATTACCTGCTAGAATTTATTTGTTTGTGTCTATAGTTTTTCCATATATATTAAAGTTCCTATATGGCTCATTTTTATTTGACACAATGTACTGTAGCAAAACCCCAGATGTTACGCCGCTGGCAACGATAGAATCATCGAGAACAAGTAACAATGATGAGGCGTGGCATGATATCGAAGACACAGGAATGTTCTGGAAAGCGCGGCGAGCGTGGGGGGGGCAAGCTGCTAGCTCTATATAAGAGGAGCGGTCACCGGAGAGAACAACGAGAGTCGTGAATTAGTGTCGTGTTATAAACAACGGAAATAAATAAATACAGTGCTATTGAAGTGTTTTCACTTTGTTTGAGAAATACTGTTCGTGTTATTATTATATAAACAGTGTTGACTGTTGAAATTGACTTTTCATTATTACGAATTATTGTATATTGTTGTTTACATTTTTAATTATTAATAAATAATTTATTCCACCCACGTAAGAAAACAGTTTTGTTACAGTACTGAATCTGTAACCAACAATTTGAGAGGGAGTTGTATGGTTCGTTTCTAAAAATGCATTTCACACTATCGTTATTAGGGCAAGCGCACTATTTTATCCGCAAACAGAAATAGATATAGTTTTCTACATAATATGGTACTCACGGTTTTCTACCTTTCTACACTTTCGAATCAGAATGCACCATATAGAACTTCACAGATATATGTATATGTAGGGTTACCAGATGGCCGGGACTTCCGGGAATGTCCCGAATTTCGTTGGTTTGTCTGGTGTCCCGAAATTTAAGTCTTCTATCCCGGAAATGCATAAGTTCAACGAATTCGTGCTCGCGATCGCAAGAAACGACACTAATTTACATGCTAAGTAGTATTTATTTAGCACTATCTGCAATTTCTGTACATATTTTATATATTTTTAATTTTTACTTGTATTTAATTGTATTCTTCGGATTTACCCTATATGTCGGTAAAGACAAATTGGAACAATAAAATGAATTATTAAATATTTACACGAAATTATGTGTGATTTACACACTCAGACGCGCGTCCCACATCTCACCGTGTACTGGTGTGTGATAAATGAATAAAATTAGACAAGTCTAATGATAAATACAAACAATAGTAAAATAATAAAACTTTTTTTTTCTACAATAACTTCCCCCCTGAAATAAATTGCCTTCGCCTTAGAAATGTCCCGAAAATCCAAGTGTGCAAGCTTTCACGGCCGGCATTGTTCCAAGTCTTCATGCAGTTTCCGAGCTTGTAGGCCGTGGTCCGGTGGTATTTCTATCTGACGTTTCGTCTACAACTCCGGTAGACATTCTCAAAGGCGAAAAACGGTCGAAGTGTCCTCCTTGGTGACTCACAGGTCAGTGTGTCGGTGACTGGTGTTCTCCCTTCTTTTATACCTAGTGCCAGTGTGTTCTCTGTTCGGTCGTAGTCCGTCTCTGCCATTGGTCAACTGCGCAGTGTGTAGTGGTGGTGAGTTCTCTACTCGGTCGTATCCCGTCCTTGTACTACAAGCCCGGAAACCATGAAGACTTGTCCCGAAAATCTTAGTTTTTGTTCTGGCAACCCTATAGATATATTATATGAGTGTTACACGCATCAAGAGCAGTGGCGCTTCAGCTCGGCTGATGACTATTGTACTACCGATTTAGGTTCACTGGCGTATAACCATAGACAATTACCACAACCATATAGACAATAACAACAAGGCGTATGTATTAGCCTAACGGCACTGGCGAGAACTAATTGTGCCAACACGGCATACGGTGAATGGTCCCCAGGCGGTTGGGGGGAGGTCAGGGGCATTCCGGAGAACGGCGACGCGCGTTTCACACGTGTATAACTACGTAACTAATAAAAGTGTATTTTTACGGCCATAATAAAACGGTATAAATAATTTCCGTAACATGAGTTTTTCTAAACACTATGTATGCAATGCGTCTACCGCATATTGCGAAACTAGCCCATACTGCAATTTTTCGTATTACGTTTTCATTTAAATAAATGATTTAGTTGCACACCAAGAGTAATGAAATTGTGTTTAAAAAAATTCAATTTTATTTATTTGTAAGGCCACCACTTATCATGATGATCTGGGCCAAGTACAAGGCCATACTTTCAATTTATTCTTTTTAATACTAAAAATTGCAGAAAATTTAAATGATAATTTTACCGCCTGCTTGGCGCCGCAACCTCTAGACTGGACTGCCGTGGATTCGAATCCCACCTGCGCTCATGGATGTTTTGTGATGTTATTTAGTTTTAAGTTAGTTGTTATTTAGTGTAGTTGAAAGACGCTAATGACCTTAGAAGTCGACGCGTCTATAATCTACAATAAATAAATAAAAATAATTGTACCAACTCTCAGATTTGAATCTGCAAGTTAAATGTTTGACATCCCAACAATTGCTGGCTATGAACAAGGTTTTTATTAGTTCTTAGGACGAGAATCTGAGGATTCGGTTGAGGGGTTGAAATAGACGAACGACGGTAACGCTATATGAGGACAGTGTGGTCCAGTGATTAGCGTCGCGGCCTCTGGATCAGACTGTTGTGGGTTCGAATCCCGCCTCAGGTCATGGATATTTTGTGAAGTAATTTAAGTTTTAAGTGAGCTGTTATTTAATGTAATCAAGACGCTAATGATCTAAGTTGTCGACGCGTCTATAATTTACAATAAATAAATAAAAATTCATTACGAAACACAAAGTACAGAGTAATAAAAAGAAAAATAGAGGATACGATTATAGAAAATTATTACAAGAAACTATCCGAGAAAATAGAGTCGAATAAATCATAATTAGACTTATTTAAAGTTTGGTCACACAGAAGGAAAAGCTGGAAGCGCAGTATATATTATAGCAAATACGGCAAGGTTTAAGAGAAGGATCATAGATAAATATTGTAGATTATAGACGCTCGAAAGCAGAGGTCATAAACGTCTAAGAAGGCCATGGCAAACTTCCAATTCTTGTAATAAGTACGTGCAATGTTGTTAATGAAATCACACGTAATTATAAAATTTATTTTAATTAATAATTATTTGAATCTCTGCTTGAAAGTTTCCTCTTTTGGTATAATGGCATGTGAATCACACAGTAGTCGCTGCGCCCCACCGGAACGCCGCCTCATGTGATTAAGTGCACCCCCTTCCCGAGACCCTCCCGAGGGCTCGCTCTAGAGACGTCATACTATGTAACTAAGAACACAACAATACACTTGCAGTATGCTGGCGATAATTCAAACTTCCACTTGCAGTCCAAACCAATTAATGGAAGACTCACAGACTGCTGCTGTGTTCACTGACCTTACTAGATTTCATAAAACATTGTGTAAAACAAATCGGTTGATCCTGCAGGCCATCCCTGGAACTTCCCGCTATTTTCAAGCGCTTTGAGTTCGAAGCACTTGATAATATACCCAAAAGTAGATTTTTGAGCTCTTCAAGCTCAAAAATCTGAAAATTGCTGATAACAACACTATTTTAATTTTTGAAAAGCTATAACTTTTGAATGCGTTGTTCGATTTTGATTTTTAAAACGGCATTTGACGCAGTTTTTTAAGCTCTAAAAATATTGTAAGAGATACAAAATCGGTTGGTTGAGAAATCTCGAAGTTATTTTGAAAAAACACTTTTTTCGAAATCTGTTGACTACGTAATCTCTTGAACGAATTAACCGATTTTGATCCGTTTAAAGGCATTCGACGCTGTTTTCTGGGGAGAAGAGCTGATTAGATTATGAAATCAATCGGTACAATATTCTAGAAGTTATTTTGAAAAAAACATCGTTTTAACAACTTTTTTTTCGGTTTTTTTGGAATTTCTCAAAATATATTGGGTCGAATCGGTTCAAATTTTCAGGAAATCTAAGTTCGGTGGAACCCTTTCGAACGCCGCAAATTGCGATTCGATCGGTCAAGCCGTTCAAAAGTTATGAGAGGTTTACATACACACACACACACACACACATACATGAGAGGTTTACATACACACACATACACGTACATACAGACATCATCGTAAAAATAGTTAGAATAGCTTCCTAGGATCACAAAACGTCGAGATCTGATGAAAACTCAACTTTGAAAATCGGGGTGAAATCAATAACTTCCCTATTTTTGAAAATTTTCTATTTTCTTAGCGGGAAGTTAAAAACATGTTATTGGTATAAGGTATTGACAGATTTTTTAATGTTTTTGAAATGCTTTTAAAGGTTCCGTATACCTCCAAACAAAATTCCATTACTGAGCTTACGATGTCTGTCCGTCCGTCCTCCTGTCACAAGGCTCTATCTCACAAACGCTAAGAGGTAGCTAGTTGAAATTGTTGTGGCATGTATCCTGGCAAATAATAATTAGAATTAAATAGTTCTACACGCACTTAACCGCTCTCTTTTTATCCATCAAATATTCTGTTAAAATATTTTTTGACCTTCAAAGTTAGATACTTTAATTAATTTTGATACGGAAAAATTTTGAAACACTAAAAAGAACAAAATAAAAAAAATATACCTAAGTACCTATGTAAAAAAAAATTTTAAAAATAAGCTTAAATAAATAAATCTGTTAATTTTTTACTCCTATTGATTATTGTACGGAACTCTCGGTGCGCGAGTCTGACTCGTACTTGAGATTTCAGATTAAAGACGGTCGACAACTAAGGTCATTAGCGCCCTCGTTCTTTGCAATTGTATGGTGGTCTTAAAAATCTTTTAATGGCAAAAATAGTAGAACGTAAAGTATTGTTTGTGACCAACGAAAGAACACCCGTCAGGAGAGAGAGAGAGAGAGAGAGTTCTTTCATTGTGTTTAATTTGATAGTACTTCTCAAAACTTATATTAAAGAAGATATACGAACGTTTTTCATAAATTCGGTTCGAGACTCACGGACCATTCGTTCTAGCAGTAAGACTAAAATTAACCCAACAAACACGTTTCTTTCCGTGAAATATATAATAATAACGATCGGTATTTGTTTTCTTTCGGACATTAAATGCTATAATGGCATAGCGTGACTCTTATATAGCCTTCCTAGCCCGGCCTAAATTACTGTTATCAAAGATAACTCTCTACTCTAATTCCTCTCTAAAATACACCAGCGCCACTGACATTAGGCGTTCATGGTTGTTAGGTTGTGTTGCGTGGTGGACCTCTTTTGTTACTGCGACCGTCTGTTGTTTCTGTCTGGCTAGAAGATTAAGGGATAAACGCAACAAGAACTGTCTAAGTACCACGTATAAAGAAGACCGTTTGACTGACTGAAGAACATTCCTTTGTTCTTTTGTTTGCACTCTCGTTAGTGCATTTACTATGTAACAACTAATGCTGGATTTCACAGTGGTCAGAAAATCTTAATTTACGGTGACGCTAGATTATTGCTACAGTTCAAGGACGTTTTTGATCTCTTCATTACATCGAAGATTGAGGTGTATCCACATACACAAAAAAATTCGCGTCTATCGGAAAAAATCGTTTTAGAAACTTATCTGATCTCTTAAAAATGTCTGCGATACAATTGGGATTTTACATTAACCATTCGCCATCTACTCGGCATCCAGTGAACTAGCCTATGTGAAGCGTCTCAATGGTAAAACATTGCACGCTACTTATTTTTTTGTAAAATATGTTTATTGTTTACAATTATGGAAGTTGAAAACGTCATTGAAAAATCGAAAAAGAAGCATAACATGCGTTGTGCAGTACCTAATTGTGTTAGTAGATCAATTATATAATATCTGGATGACCGAGCTTTGCTCGAATGAGTTCAAAAAAAGTAGTACTTAAAGTTAGTCGTTTTTAAGAAAAAAAATTACATACCTATAAGTAGATAATATTATTATACGTCATACTAAATAACGTATGTACCTACATATTTTTTATATAGGTAATATAAAAATAATAATATACCTATTTATTTAAATATTAGTTAAAAAAATAATTATGTTTAGGTTTTATTGTTGTTATTTTTTTTCTTTTTAAATAATTACTGATTATTTTAATAAATTAAAGATTGACTGTCAGAGTAATTTGACATAAATAATGAAAATAGTTTGTTTTTTCCAAAGCCTACTCACCATACGACACTGTTTTATATAACGTTAAAAAAACTGTTTTTTAAAATGATAAAATCGATAAGAAAACGAACTTTTCCAGGGATGAGACCTAGTTAGATCGATTTTTTGCCCCCCTAAACCCCTTTTCGGTAAATTTGATCAAAATCGTTAGAGCCGTTTTCGAGAAAATATTTACATAGGTACATATATACAAGATTTGCTCGTTTAATAATATAGGGATTTCAATTTGCAGAACAAAATGTCGATATTAACCCCCTCTCTTAGTGGGAAACTTGCTCGCCTAGGTGTTTATATCGTGCTGCAAGGGGGTTAATATACCGACATTTCGTTCTGCAAAGTTCTGCAAATTGAAATATATGCTTAAAACAGTTGCCATAACAACATATTAAAATTTGAACCCCATACAAATCCATCACTGCGAGAAAATGTTTCTGATACTATCCATATCTGAGGAATGTCACATTTTAGGCTTAATTTTTCGATGATCTGCGCTCACTTTCACCCTTGTATTTTCTGTATAGTACTCCACACAATAGTAAATGCACTATGCCATAAGGGTTCCCGCATTGCGGGCTGCGGCGATTGTTTTTTTTTTGTTTTGTTTTATGTGCACTTGTTTACTTTTTGTGTCAAATTACTTTTTCTCCTATTAGAATATTACATCAGTAATATGTAATTATTTTTCTGTATCATGTCGTCATCTACGTTATAATTCTGTCAGTACTTATCATTATTACATTCTTTCTTCTAAATATAGGCGGTCCAGTGGCGGAGGTTCGGCCTCATTAACTCAGAGACCTCAAAAAACTACAAAGAAAACTGTAGATTCTTTTTGTTTTAACGGTTTGTCTGTTGTTACCAAATACAGGGTGCTGAATCGTTTTGCGGGTGATAGGGATTTAACCCATAAAATCAAACTTTTGCGATTTCCTGCTTCCCTAATTAATTTAGGAAAAATATCTTCAAATAAAAGCTTTAGAACATAAATTTCTGCATCTAAATCATTAAACAAAATTAATTTTGCATGCTTTGTAACGGCAGAAATTTGATATGAAAATGCCAGATTACCTCAAAAACAGATAGCGATAGCCATGGAACTTGAACAAATCGATTAGAAATTATTCTGACAGCTAAAACGTCATCATTTTGTTCAAGTTCCATGGCTATATCGCTATCTGTAATTTTGACATTTCCATGTCAAATTTCTGCCGTTACAAAGCATGCAAAATTAATTTTATTTAATGATTTAGATGCAGAAATTTATGTTCTAAAGCTTTTATTTGAAGATATTTTTCCTAAATTAATTAGGGAAGCAGGAAATCGCAAAATTTTGATTTTACGGGTTAAATCCCTATTACCCGCAAAACGATTCAGCACCCTGTATTTAAAAATCCTTAGAAAAGGGACCGCAAAACTAGATTTCGTTTCGGGGTCCCCCACATACTTGATACGTCACTGTCAAATTGTAACTTATGTTTTAAAGACCACCAACAGCTAAGGTTATTTGGGTCTAGCACCAATTCATATTTTCAATTTATTATTTATTTTTTTTTAATTATAAATTGAAAATCCAATTGACACTTTTACCAGCTCTCAGGCTAGAACCCGGGAACTGGGGACTTGTAATAGAGGAACCATAGCAACGCCATGTAAACAACAGCATTGCTACACGCTCGGCTATTCTCAAGCCCTCCATCACTGTCAAATTTTAAGTACTTTTTTCTGTATTTTAGATTTTCATACCAAATTGTGTACTGCATTTTTTCATTTTAGTGAATATATACCTACTACTACTAAATTAAATAAAATTGAAAGACTCTTCTATAGTGGGAAAAAATAGAACCTCCTTCAAAAAAAAGCCACTAAAAGAAGGTAAATAATAAAATTTTGAGGTCGGAGCCAATTTAATAAAATAAAAGTCGATATACTTATAAAAAGTTGTAGTAATTAAATTGGCGGCGACCTCAAATTTTTATTATTTTCCTTTTTTTAAGTGGCTTTTTTGAAGGAGGTTTTATTTTTTATGACATTTTTTATATCATATCTAGACTGGAAAACGCGTTTCTACAGTTTTTTTGTCTGTCAGCGTTCATAAGAATGTCTGGACTGAAGATGAAATTAAATATTTCGAAACGTTGGCCACAAGCGATATTTTGGTAAAGCTTCATTATTTTGACCCTCAACCAAACCTTCCTTCAATTATATTATATAACTTTTTGTTATCGACTACATAACCAATTGTTAAAACTTTTATGTAACCAACTAATTGAACGTGTACGGTAAGCTTATACGTTGCAATGTTAAAATTACACTTTAGAATCTTTGTATAAGCGAGTAAAATTCATTTAAAACTTTTAGTTAATTAATTAAATACTTTAGAGTGACGTAGCTGCAGCAATATCGCAGTTGAATGAACACGTGTCAGCCATGTATTGCTGAAACTTCATTAATGGGAATTGGGAAGCGATGGCTTCTTGCAGTCAATCGGGGGAACCCACGTAGAACGTTCTTCATTATATCTGGCTTTAATTTATTGCCGAACTTTTGTTATTGACTCGTTTTCACACCGACTCTAATTTTCTTAACGCAATTTACACATTTTTGAATTAAAATTAGTAGCTCTGTGAACAGTAGACATCGCTCTCCGCATGTTTTTAAGCTAAAGAAATGTAACGTAATGGAATTTCGTAGACCTACTTATCGATATATCACATGGTTCAATCTTATTACAAGCTTTTCTTGCAATGTTTGTATGTTAGTTTGTTTGTTTAGGTCAAATATTGCAAATCAATTCTGAACGACTTCCACGTATCCGATCGATTTAAAATTGGGTACACATATGCATTCCCGATGACAATACACTGAATCAATCGTTTTTAGAATTAAATTCAGTCCCTAAGGGGGTCAAACGAGGGAGTAGGGTTTTTTGACTATTCAACGCCTACGCCAAACCGCTAAAGCTAGAAACTTGGAATTTGGACAGTAGGTTTCTTTTGTGACGTAAGCACCCACTCTATATGAACGGATTTTTCGAAATTCAATCCCTAAGGGAGTCAAAAGGGGATAAATTTTTGAACGACTAAAAGGAACAAAATAAAATATTAGTAAAAAAAAACTTTTTAGATACGCTTTTATTTAAATGTACTAAAAGGGAAAAAATAAGTTTTAATAATTATGAAACTAAATTATTAAAACTAATTTTTTTCCTTTTTAGTAGGTACATTTAAATAAAAGCGTGTCTTTAAAAAGTTTTTTTTACTAACATTTTTTTTCTTCACAAAACCGTACATGCGATTGGCATAGATCAGCGGTCACCAATTATTTTTCCTGTAGGTCCGTTTCAAAACATTGTCAAACTTTCGCGAGTCCAGAAAACTTTAGCTCTCCCTCCACAAACTCCTTCTACCGCCTCCTTCCACCATGTTTTCACACACATTTTTTATCCAAAATTGGTCACTCCCAAGAGTTTTTGGAACTTGAGCATAAATGTCCTTTAAAACAACATCTTCTTGGAACTCGATTATTTCCAACTGTATAGGGCAGCTTTGTTGCTCTTGAAAACATCTGTCGTTTCACTGGTCCATGCACCATTGGACATAAGTAAAAAACTGTTGATAATCACTTACTTATTATTATTCGTAGAATGAGGTTATTTTCTTGGGTCAAGTTCTTCGGCGACTATTAAATTCGAGGTCATATTATGTTGTATTACAGGACGCAAGTATTGTAGTAAATCTGCATTAGAGGTAAAGACGACGCCTGTGGCAATGTGGTATGGCATAAACCGTAAGCAAGGATTAGCCTCCTTGTGGTTTGCGTGGTCTCTGATCCTATTCTATCAAACCATTTGCATTAAATAGGTGTGTGTATACTCCGAATCAAAAGTTGCTTATTATTTTCTTCAATGATCTCGCAATGTCACTCCATAATATATTCTATGGTCTCCTAAGAGATGGAAATGCGATTTGGTATTTTTTATGTAATTCTGTCAGGTAAATGCCTACTCCACATTGACTTATTAAATAATACATATTAGTAAGATTACTATGGATGCCCTGTCCGACTTAGCTCGGATACAATCACTCTAATTTTATTTGTATATTTTCTTCCAAAATACCAACACAATAAATTTAAAACTAGCCGCGTGTTTCGTTAATAACGTCGCATCAAGAAATAATTATTCTCGAATGTTCACTAACTGGGGTTAGTATAATATTGTTACAAAACTGTTTTCTGAGTTGGCGGAATAAATATTTATTTACAATAATTAAAAATACAACAACGCAAAGTCAATTCTAAGAATAAAAAAAACTTAAACGGTAATTATTAAACTAAACGAGCCACTTAAATAACACTTAACAAATAACTATATATAAGTACAAGGATTATTTATTTGTAATTATTTATGTCACTGTATTTATATCAGATTTATTTCGCTGTTCATCACTGTCACAGTACAATCTACACTGACTGATTCTCGTTGACTGATCAATATTTATATCACCGATCCACTTGATGGCACGACTCGCCATTCACTGCTTACCGATTGCGTGACACCGTCGACTGACTCATTCCACACGTACCGGCTTGTTTATATACCCTGCGCGGCCCAGCCTAGTACGTTCTCGCGTTCTCTAGAACATTTCGGCAGATACTCGTTGTTCAGTATGCAGACCCCCGTTTCTCAGAACTGTTGCCCGTCGTACAAATACAGGGTGATCCGTAACAATATTTTCGGATTGTAGTAACGCTTTTAAAACAACGGCGTCTCGACTACCACTTTATATATTTTAAGAGTAGACGTCAAGGATGACATCTAAAGAGATGGTCTACTAGTCCCAGAGCCAACCGTCGAATTTCCTATGTATATTACACAGACAAATTTGTCTGCGTCACTTAACATTGGAGCACATAAATATAGGGAGCCAATATTATTAGTAAATATGCAGATTTTTATTCTGTCGAAAATCGAAAAATTAGGGCTGCCAAGGGATTTGCAGCAGAATGAACTGTGGCACTTCTACATAACATGTAAATCGGATTGATTCCAAATTGGATTGAAATCAAGTTTATGTCACAAGTGGTGGGAAATATAATATTAATTTCAAGCAAACGAGCAAGGCGAGTGAGTAACGTATTAATTAATTATAAATTCGAGCGAGCGAGCGATGCGAGTGAATAATGTATTATTTAATTATAAATTCAAGCGATTGTACCCGGGCTAAGTCGAACAGGGCATCTAGTAATCTTACAAATTTTAATAATATAGGTAGTAATAATAATATATTCTTCCGATCCGGACCTTCACATTATGATTTTTATTAGACGGGCTTCCTGGCCGCAAACTACGGCGGCTTCCCACAGAGTAAAAGTCAAGGACCTATTATAGTCCGGCCACCGGGTCCCCTTTCAGGTCCTGGCCTCTGGCTATAACCCGGAAAGCAGCCATGCAACCAATATATACGTTCCGTTCAGTGAAACTGAGAAAAAAAATGGGTGTGTGCTTATGACCACACGACAGAAGTGAAAACTTCAGATTTTCTAATTTTTGGTGTTATAGCGCATTTATGAACTAAAAATAATTTATTACTAAAATACTAAAATTGTATTTTTAATTAATTCCACCTTGGTTTCAAAAAAATTATAATTATTGTCAAAGAAAGAATATAACAAAAAAATATAAATAAATATCATCTAGAATTTAGAAAGAAACACCAAAAATTCTACGCTGCCATCAGGTCTCGAACCCAGGATCCTATGCATAGAACGCAAAGACGTAACCAACTGCGCTATGGGTGGAAGTATTTAGACAGCTGTTTTTATTATTATTATTATTATTTTATTTCGTTCAAAAGACTACAAGGAGTCGAATTTGTCAGACATGATAAATATGATATAAGTATGTTGCGAATTCTTACGGTCGGGTTGCGAATTCTTACGGAAGTAGTTGCGAACGCTTCACATTTTTTCAGTACCCAGGCAAAGAGTGCCTAACGCGCCTAAGGATGTTTTCACTTCAAAAATTAAACGAAGTTACAAGAGTAAACGCAAACTCTTTGGCAGGTCCTGTATATGCGTTGTGTATAACATGCGTAGACATAGGGTCATGTACAGATTGTTACTGTGATCCTTCTTTACGACAGTGTTCATTAGGATAAGTTGGTACGCCTGCAACCCACTTGCGGTTTCATATAAAATAACACAGTCTCAGAATTAAGGACGTTCACCCTATAAAATATGAGAAAACGCATGTTAATTTCAGAATGAAAATAATAAGTGAAAAATATGTTTACTTTTTGAGGTATTTTGAAGGGGTTTGCGCAAGGACGGATCTAATCCAATTTTCAAATACAACTCTATATTAACTGTTGCCTCTATTTATCTGCTTAAGATTTTACTTTATGTTAAAAAGAATATTTCTCATCTTGACTGTGTTTCTGAAGTGCATCATTATGAAACTAGGCAAAAAAACTTAATATATAATGACTCTTTTACAAATTATTATTTTACTAAATGTCCTAGATATGCTGGTGGTAGATTGTATAATCATTTACCAACAGAAATAAAAAATATAAGCAATTTTAAAAAATTTAAGCACACCTTAAAATCTTACCTTGCAGAAAGATGCATATATAGTATTCAAGATTATTTTTTTAAAATTTGATGTGTAACTTTTTTATATGACGCTATTTACACTGTGTCTACAGTCGTTAATAAAGTTTTATTATTATTATTATTATTAAGCTTAGACCCGTGAGGCCCGGTCCCAGAGCGGCCAATTTAATGGGGCGGCTTTAAAGGCAAACATACCTACAAAAAATATATTGTTACAAAACTGTTTTCTGAGTTGGCGGAATAAATATTTATTTATAATAATTAAAAATACAATAACAATAAATGCAACAATGAAAAGTCAATTTTAACAATAAAAAACTTGAACGGTAATTATTGAACCAAACGAGCCACTTAAGTAACACTTAACAAATTACTATATATACAAGGATTATTTATTTGTAATTATTTATGTCACTGTATTTATATCAGATTTATATCTAACGTTTATTTATGTCGGTCATTTACTCAGTTACTTCAGTACTATTTATTTACATCCACTCCGCTATTTATATCACTGTACTGACTGATTCGACCGTTGATCGACTAATATTTATATCACTGATCCACTTGATGGCACGACTCACCATTCACTGATTGCCCAACACGACACACTCGCTGTTTATATACCTGCGTGCGGTGTACGCTCAGTGCGTCCCCGTATTCTCTAGCGTTGTCTCGAATCTTCGCGTAGGCACCAGTGTGTTCAACGTCAGACACCACTTCTCAGAATTGTTGCCCGCCGTTCATATACAGAGTGATCCGTAACAATATGATTATATGTTGCATATTATGATAATGTATTTCATAAAAAAATTCTGAAAAAGACTACTTTCTGACGGATATTTTTGGATGATCACATTTCGACCCGTTAACAAGTTTTAAAAAACTCGGGTCGCAGTGCCAAACCCTGCCGACAATATAGTGTATTTGCTAATACAGGCCATGTGGCTTTAATACGTGAACTTAAGTTTGTTTTTGGACAAAATAAAAAATTTAACCCCTTAATACATCCCTTAAAATAATATTTTTTTCTTAATTTCAATATTATTATCAATGCAACCTCTGTACCACATTAAATACACCCTTCCATAAGTAAATCCGTATCAACAAACTAGTGTTTTCATAAAATTTGAAAGTCCGGTCCTGTCGGGCCGATTTTATTAAAATTTTAGCAGCACGTTTTAATCTTTACTAAAGAGTTAAATTTCAATTTTGAAACGATTCTGACAAATTTTTCGGTATTTTTGGGCCCAAAAACTTTTTGGAACCCCTAAATACAACCCTGAAAATGGTCCGATCGGGCCCATTTTAAATAGGCTTCTTGCGGTGATGGGTCCCAATATGTGTACCAAATTTCGTTTCAATCGATTAAGTCTGTCGAGAGTTATCGTGTACACACATATATATATATATAAATATATATATAAATAAATAAACAAATAAATATATATATATATATATATATATATATATATAAATATATACATACATATATATATAAACATTTTCAAAAATGGTGCCAAATTGTTCAGGAGGCTATGAAATGTCGAGAAATTTTGGTCCGATCCCTAGGTCCCGCCATCCGACCGACGCCAATAGTGTATGTGCCATATTATGGCAAATACACTAATAAAAATAATTTGAACAGGGGTTACTAGTTTCATCTTCTTATAATATTCATAATAAACCTTTTTATTAGTGGGAAATATCCAGAACCAAATTTTCACCTCCCCCTGTGGAGGAGAGTAACTCCTCAGAAAGGATAATATAGACTATAGAGTATATTATGTTTGTATGAAAGATCTTTCGTAATAGATTAGGAAAGAAAGGTGTGGCGGAGTCGCAACTGTCTCTTTCTAACTAGAATCTGCGTTAAATGTACGTTCACCCATTGACGACACATTTGTCAAATTTCATTCATTCTACTGACATAACCTCGTTTTTTAAACACGTCATCGTTAATAATTAAAGCAATTTGTTATGGGGTGGCATTTTGTATTTGATTGCAGTTATAATGAAAACTATGACTGCGAAAAGTTTAAATTTCCGACTGAGGAAAAAGCTAAAATAATACCTAGAAATCCAATACCTTATTTGATGAAAACATCTTTTTTATCCTTTTAGTTTGCTCTCTTTTGATCTAGCGTAGCTCAGACGACTTCAGAAAACTTTTTCAACTCAAAATGGAAAGAACAAACTCAATTTCTAATTATAATTGGTTAAATTATACCTCGACAAACGTCAACGAGGTTAAGTTAGGTTAGAATAAACGTCACTGGCTGAATCAAATCAAGTTAGGACATTCATTTTTCATAAATTTTTAATTTCAAATAAAAAATTATTTCACACGAAATAATAAAGTTTGGTAGCCAATAATGACGGAATTTATTAATTATTTTTATGAAACAGCCATTGTTTTGGTAAGAAATGTATTTTAAGAGAATAGTAATGAATATTCCATTAAACCCCGCATACATTTTTGAACGCCAATCGACTCCACTTCAAATTTCGCGCACAAATTAGGATCGCCTACTTCTGTAGTCTATTTTCGACAAGAAATCAGATCCTACAGTTTTTCGCACTTATTTAGAAACACCTTGTATACCTATTCTAGTTGTATAAATAATTATTCAACTGTTCATATTAGGTCTAAAAATAAATGAAACGCGGTCTAAATATGTTTACATAGTGCGTTTTTGTGGGTTGCACGTAATTTATGTAAATTTTTGTGTGTATTTGTGCACAATGTAATTTTAATACTAAATCAAAGGATGAAAGTAATTACGTATTTTATAGTCGACTGTTAAATTTGTGTGGCCAAAAAGCAAAATAAATTATGTCGAGTTTTTAATGTTTTTATGCCTTCAGATATTTTTTATCCGACTACAGCAATGGTAAAAGAAGGGCTATGTGTTTAACGTATGTGTATGTACGTGCGGGACTAATTTTAACTAAAATTCTCAGTCCAGGGTGGCAACTTTCGGGAAAACTTGACAAAATCAGGGAATTTTCCTGGTCAGGAAAATGTCAGAGAATTTTAGTGGATGTCAGGGATTTTGGTAAAAAAAGACCGGTCATATCGTTAGATAGGTCTTGAAAAATGATATAAAAGTTTCAAATTGACTTTTTTATTTAAGTCAATAGTTGGTGAGATACGCGCTTCTAAAGTCGTAAAAAGTGTATCTTCCCCCCCTCTAACTTTTCAACTATGGGGTGGAACATTCTGAAAAAATTAAGGCGGTAGAACTTAAAAAACACTTCCAACGAAAATTGGTTTGAATAAGATACATATTATGTATGTTGTGTAGTTTTTCAGATATGGGATATTTTCGGTTACACACTAGTCGTGTGAGCTCAGCGACCGCAGAAACTAACTTTGTGTTTCACGACGCTCGTCTTTGAGAAATACTATGTAGTACTAAACTTATTTTGGAAAACTATGTTTACCTTAAAATAAAAGACTGCATTATTATTAAATTTATTCACTAGACTTTCGCAATCCTTGCAACCGTCGAACGGTCTTCTCGACTACGGATACCCGTCACTGTGCATGGTCCGACACGCACTTGGCCGCTTTATTATACACACAGTTATTCTAAATAACAATGCTACTGAGTTAGGTAATTGTGGACAACAATATAATAATTATTAATTAATTCAACAATGAATTTTTACATCCACAAGGCATCCACTAGGTAGTGAATAGTATTTCTTAACATATCAGTCAACATATTATGCCATCATAATTGTTAAACGTCAAACGATTGCTTATAAGATATATAACGGAAGAAAATCAGAAGCCACCTGTCGGAACTTGAACCCGAAATTTCATGATTATAAAAGCGTGGGTCGTGACTAATCAACTATCATAGAGTTCACGACCCACCGCTTGTCTAATTATGAGCCTAAATGGACGAAAACTCGTATCTCTGCCCCCTTTCACGAACATAAGCATTTCCAATGTTAAAAGCTTGTCTCTGAAAAGTTTTTTTTACTAGGTAATATTTTTTTAATTTAACGTAATCCGTTTTGTCTTGTTACCGATGAAATAGTTTTATGAAACGCGTTTCTTGTTAAAGCTGCTTCTTATACTTCGTTTGTTTATTCTTTTGCGGAAATAATATTATAACAAACTAATTCGTTCTTTAAGTTTTAAAACATCCACAAATAAATATTAAATTGTAAAATAATAAACAAAACAAACGCAAGAAGTTAATTTAAACACACTCGCAACATGTATCCGGTATTAAAATCGATTATATATTGATTAATGAGTATCAAAACTATCATTTGTTTTTATTTAGTTTTTAGTAGGTTTTTTCTAGAAATTCATTGCTTAAAAAACTACTTTATATAGTAAATGCTCCTAGAATATATGAAATTCAGTTTAATAAAACAAAATACATTTTTAGATATGTAAATATCCTTAAAGAGCCAAAAAAACAATAGATTAGATTAGATAGAGAAGAGGGCGTGAGGCAGACCTCGTCAACACCGCGACCTTAATAGATCTATTGTGTGGCCCTGACAAAAAACAATAACTTTGAGGTTAATGACCTTTGAGTCGGTTGAAACCGTGTAAAATGATATTATATAATGTGAACGTTAATCAAAATACAAAAGTGAAATGTTTACAAATACATACGGTATATAAATATTTGAGAATGATTTATTGTGTGTAATCTTTTGTTATCTTGATTAATCAGATGTCAGCCATGTGTCAAAAAATGTAACTTTTAATTTATAGACTTGTGATAATTGATTAAATAGCATTTGAAGGTTATTAACAAGTTATAAATAACATTTACATATTTTATTAGCTACACCTGCGTCTAAAGAAACCACACAACTATATCTGTAGGTTCATTTGCATTTGGTACCCGGAACCGTTCTCTTAAGCCTATAATAGCTCACTGGTCTAGGTCCGTAAGTTCCCTTTATTGATTTTTAACCAACTTCAAAAAAGGAGGTGGTTCTCAATTCGGCTGTATTTTTTTTATGTTTGTTACCTCAGAAATCCGTCATTTATAAACCGATTTGGAAAATTCTTTTTTTATTTGAAAGAATATACCTTCAGATTGGTTCCATAGAAATTTCATCAAAACCGGTTCAGTAGTTCGGCTGATTTTAATAAAAGTGAGTAACGGCGTGTGATTCCTTTAAGGTAAATGTCATTTTTTGGCACTAAAAAGTAAAAAATAAAAAACTTTTTAACAAAAAAAAAACCTCCTTCAAAAAGCCACTAGAAAAATTATATTACAAACCTTACCTTAAGTTTTCATTCTAATTTTGTGAACATTTGCCTGTCTTTCAGAATATGTATTTCAACATTCTCCACATACAAAACCCATTTTTTAATCGCTATCAACTATCCATATTAGTATACAGAGTTAGTTGTTAAGTTCGTTTAGGTGTGTATGTGTGTGTTAAACGACATCAAGATGGGATATTCGACCAATCAGAATGGACCCTGACTGCAGAGTCTAGTCGCTTGTTGTAAATATTATTATAAGTTTTAAATTTCATGAAGATCGGTTCCAGATAGGGTTACCAGATGGCCGGGATTTCCGGGAATGTCCCGGAATTCGTTGGTTTGTCCCGTGTCCCGAAATTTAAGTTTTCTATCCCGGAAATGCATAAAGTTCAACGAATTCGTGCTCGCGATCGCAAGAAACGACACTAAGTTCCATGTTAAGTAGTACTTATTTATTTAGCACTATTTGCAATTTCTGTACATATTATATATATTTTTACTTGTATTTAATTGTATTCTTCGGACTTACACTATGTCGATAAAGACAAATTGGGAACAATAAAATGAATTATTAATAATTCACACGAAATTATGCGTGATTTACACACTTGCAGGACCGCGTCGCACATCTCACCGTGTACTGGTGTGTGATAAATGAATAAAATTAGATAAGTCTAATGATAAATACAAAAAATAGTAAAATAATAAAACATTTTTTTTCACAATAACTGCCCCCCCCCCTGAAATAAATCACCTTCGCCTTAGAAATGTCTCGAAAATCTTGGTTTTTGATCTGGCAACCCTAGTTCCAGATCTATGCCGTTTATTTTCATTCGACCTTCGGGTTAAAAGATTGGATACTCGTCGTCAGTGACGTCCGTGTAAAGTCGTGGCTAAAAGCTAATAAATTCGTAACGTTGTCCCCGTGATTATTTCGAGTAGTGTTTAACAACAGTCCCCTTTGAAACACGCCACACAAAGCAGAACTTGACACTTCTCAGATTAATTTTCAAGATCGTTTTCCTTCCTCCATTCCTTCCTTCATTAACACTTTTTGTCTTCGTCCCATTTTTTAATCATATAGGAATTTAATAAATTGCTTTTGTGTTAAAAACACAGAATTGTGTTTTTGACAGTTAAAAATGAGCCAATTTATTTAACTGTCCTCCGTTTTCCGTTTTAATTATACAAACTTTTTAAATCGTAATATACATAATTCTTTAAGTAATTTTATTTGTCATCAATCTCTGACCATAAAGAAAAATCATGTACCTATGTTGAATTTTTGGTATATTTTTCAGCTTCAGACTTTTTTTGTAAGATTGTAAAACAATGTGCGTCTCCACATGAATCCTAAATGTCAGCTGTATTGACACATTGACATTCTAAATGCAAAATGGGGTCGAGTCAAAATTTGATAATTTTGAATAGTGCTACATTATTCCTCATTTAAACATATACATATAATGTAAAGAGACTTGTTCATTCTAATATCTTTTCTCTTAATTGCAAAAAACGAATTTAAGAAATGGGTACCTATGTCGGTTTCGCGAGTACAGACAGATGACGTGAATTTCGTTAAACACAAATAATTGTATTCCTTGTCATGGAAAGAAATATATCCATTTTTTTATCTTAAAATCAAATGTTCCTAAAATACCTATAATAAATAAAATAATTATTGTAATTTCATTTTTTTATATTTTAAATTATTATCCAATACCTACATATTTTCATAATTAAAAAATAATAGAAATATTAAAAGCATTCGGGTTTTGAACCTAGGGATAATGTACCTTTCTATTAGTAAAAAATTTTTTAGAATCGGTTCAGTAGTTCCAGAGATAAGAATTTATGATTTATTAACCCCCTCCCCGCGAGAAATTCTCCCGCTGCGAAGTGAAATCGCCTGTCGTTGTTCTCGCTTCGGGTACTTGGCTACAGTTTAATATTAGTTAAATATTAGTATAGTATATTAGTATAGAATATAGTTAGTCAAATTCTCCTACACCCCTGTATTATTCCATTTGGGGTTGAATTTTGTAGCTTTCAGATTTTTTCCTTTGTATACGCCTAATGATCTATCTTGATGCCAAATTTCAAGTTTCTAAGTCACCTAGAAGTTGTCTACGTTTTTGATGAATAAGTGAGTGATTGAGTCAGTCAGTGAATGAGTGATAAAAATTGCACTTTTCAGACCTTAATAACTCAAGAACTATAATAGGTTTATTCATGAAATTTGGGATTCTAGATGTTCAAGAGGGCCTTATTAGACATGCAAAATTGCAACTGTGTAGGTCTAATATTTTTTTGAGTAATGGGGATGTCGAAAGTAGCCCGAAATGGTTCGTGTAAATATACACACAGTCAGTGTTTGCCGAACTTGGCTGACACACTACCGTGTGTCTAGATTTTTAAAGTAAAAAATTCCGAAATGTTTACATTACAAAAAAAAAAACAAAAAATACGTGTGGTCAGTAAAACAAAAATTACGTGTGTTCAGTCGTATTTGAACCCAGGTTTTCGGTGTGACAGGTGAACGCCTTACCCATTGTGCTACAACATACTTGTTACAGTATGAGCCCCCTAGGGATTAAATTTTGATTTTTATTATTTGCCAAGATTCATGTCACAACAACAATTAATGACGTTCCTAATTAATTTTAAATTACTATTGTCTATTTTATGGTCATTTTCAAATGCATGTTGGGCAACACTAGATTTATCATAAATAGATTTATCATAAATAAATCTAGTGTTGCCCAACATGCATTTGAAAATGACCATAAAATAGACAATAGTAATTTAAAATTAATTAGGAAAGTCATTAATATTAGACAACTAGACGCCGTAGAGAGTCTAGAGATTCATAAGTGTAAAAATAACATTATGAACAGTGACAAAGGCCCAATTCCAGGTAGCCTGCTTTTTGATTTAGTAAATTAGTTTAGTTGTTCAGGTAATTAAAATTAGGTAGCCTATAAATAGGCAGTAATTTGTGTTTAGTCTTTAGTTTTAATCATCTCCTGATGATGCCAACTTGGTTGGCGAAACGTACGTCGAGAGTGTTTGTTATGGTTTGGTGTTTTGTGGTAATTGTAACATTTCGTACCTGTGAAAATGTCAACTAGCTATACCTCTTACCGTTTGTGAGATACACTGTAAAAAATGAATGTGAAAATAATTTGAAAGTTAAGTTAGAATACGCTCGGTTTTAAGTGATTTTACATTATTATTTATTTTTACACAGAAAACTTCATAAAAACTTGGACTTTTACTGTAAAGTTAAACAAATTTGTGATTTTTACATAAAGTAAATTAAAATTACATAATTTGTGTAATATTCCAATAAAGCGTGTAAAAATTACAAAATAAAATGTATAGTTACATATATAAAATGGATGAATACAAAACAAATTTATGTAAAATTAGTAGCCACGCATGCGCAATGTGTTTTTATGGAATTTACGCGATGTACAGGCGATACCTGTTTGCGACGCCAGTGTCTCTTTGTGTGCCTATTACCAGATTAATCGCTAGCTACAAATGGACCATCAGTAATCTATGTAATCGGCCTTCTCATTTCTTACAGTGTAGTTGTAATAGATAGCCGGACGGACGGACATCGGAGGTATGGAACCCTAAAATTTGACATAAACGGTTTCGCCTTGTAAACACAGAAACATGACCAGAAGTTCAACTATTAAAACAACGCAACGTCGTACTCTATGCCTTTATTCATGAAATATGGCGTTGTGTTGTTTTAATAGTTGAACTACAACTCACCAGGGACGTTAGATGTTCATTTTATGAGAATTGAAGCCTCCTGTGATCTTATTTACGTCGCGTCGGGTCGGTTGGGTCGGGTCTCGAGGTCGTTCCTGTTTTGTTTGATGTGTAATTTCTCTTGACAAGCATATCTTTAATTACTTCAATAATAATTCCATTTAACCGCATAGTATATACCACACAGTGTACACCCCTGTTGACCATGGTTGTGCTTTTTACACCACCGTGGTCAAACATAACTGATTTTATATTTTTATTTATTGTAGATTATAGACGCGTCGACAACTTAGGTCATTAGTGTCTTAATTACATTAAATAACAATTCACTTAAAACTAAATGACATCACAAAACATCCATGAGCGGAGGTGGGATTCGAACCCACGACAGTGTGATCCAAAGGCCGCTACGCTAACCGTTTACCACTGTCCTCACTGATTTTATATACAGCTACCAAAGGATATTGCCAATTTTACTACGGAATTTGATTCAAATGCTGCCCACAAGTGAATTCTATATCAATGAGAGGACAGTGGGTCCAGTGGTTAGCGTCGCGACCTCTGGATCAGACCGTCGTGGGTTCGAATCCCGCCTCCCCTCATGGGATGTTTTGTGATGTCATTTAGTTTTAAGTGAGTTGTTATTTAATGTAATCAAGACGCTAATGACCTAAGTTGTCGACGCGTCTATAATTTACAATAAATAAAAAATCTATATTAATGTGTAGCAAACCCCAAGATGTTACGCCGCTGGCTACAATAGAAGCGTCGAGAACAGGTCACAGTGGTGAGGCGTGGAATGGTATCGAAGATACGAGTACCTGCTTGACGTTATAGAAAGTACTAGAACGCGCTGTGTTTAAGCTATCTAGCTCTATATAAGCAGGCAGCCGACGGGAATTAGGCAGTCAGTCGTGAATCGGTGTCGTGTTGAACAACGGAAATAAATACAGTATATAAATCTAGTTATTGATTCAGTGCTATTGAAGTGTTTCACTTTGTTTTTAAGAATTACTATTGTGTTGACTGTTAGAATTGACATATAATTGTTGCGTCTGTTGTTATTGAATTGTTGGTACATTTTTAATTATTGTAAATAAATAGTTATTCCGCCCACGTAGAAAACAGTTTTGTTACAAATGTATTGCTATAGTGCTGTCTGGTACTTTAAAAATCCGTCCCGCTCCTGGGATTCGATTTTCATATTTGAACAGTTTAAAACAAGCTGAGCAAAAAATTAATTTAATAATTTTATATTAAATAGCTTTATACGGCTGTTTTGCAATTGAACATTTTTATTGGACGAGCAGCCAATTACATAATTGATTCCTGCAAATATCGGAAAAAATCATTTTGACAACCATAGTCACAGTCAGGACTCTAACCTGAACCTTTCCACTATCGCGGCGGAATGAGCTTACAATTACTCAACCGTGACATGATTACCAATCTAACATTCTGGTAATCATGTCACGGTTGAGTAATTGTAAGCTCATTCCGCTGCAAGAGTGGAAAGGTTCAGGTTAGAGCAGGGCCGTAGCTAGAGCTGAATTCAAGATAGGGCACTGAAAGTTTAAAGTAGGGCTGAAGCAAAAGACTACAATTTTTTAATTGGATTGCCCACCTCATCTGGTGATATCAAATTACAAAAGCAAGAAAACGGTAAATGACAATTTATTCAAAAAATACAGAACTTGCCATGTTATCAAATTTCCGAAGAACTTCATTTAGTCCAACGAATTTAATCTTGCTTTTCCAAATGCCAGATAGATCAAGTCTGTCATTCTGTCGTGACAGTCTTTGCGGCTTGTTTATAATTCCTTAAAGTAGGGCACTGGATGTTTTAAGGTAGGGCATTGCCCCTTAATGCCCCCCCTAGCTACGGCCCTGGGTTAGAGTCCTGACTGTGACTATATGGTTTCTAAAATGATTTTTCCCGATATTTGCAGGAATCAGTTATGTAATTGGCTGCTCTTCCAATAAAATTTTTAATAATTTTACTTGCTTAATAACATCAATTATATTGATGAAGCGGTATTTCGGTTCGTCTAGGATAAATAATTTTGGAGCAATAGAAAAAGTTGTTTATGATAACCAAAAAGAAATAAAGAGAAGTGACTCCCCTTATGTCAAAATTTTCTTCCCCAACAGCAACAGCAGTCCCGTAAGTACGGATTTAAAGGAAATCTACTTATAATATTATGAAAGAGATGAATGTATAACCTCGAACATTCCTGGACACGGTGTATGTATAGCGTCCCCAATACATAATAATGCATGTATCTACATTTATATTGCTCGTTTATCTCTCTTGATTATATTGCCGCCAGTAAATAATGGATAGATAATAGAGAAGTTCGTTCGTTTTTCGAGTGTATGTATCTAAGTATGTATATTTCTTTATCACGCTTTGTAGCCTAAACGGCTTGACGGATTTTGAAAAGTGAGGTGTCATTAGATTCGTCTGAATCCCCAGAGTGACATAGGGTATATGACGTCAAATTCGAAAAAAAATTCAATATGGCGGATGCTAGACACCATTTTGTCAGAATGCAAAAGTAATTTTCCTTCTAAATACATTGATATAGGTCCAAAATCAAAACAAAAGAAAGGTTTCGTTGACATTTCAAATAGGGTACATGACGTCACTGAAAAATCAATATAGCGAGCGCTAGACGCCATTTTGTCAGTACGCAAAAAATCGGTAAAACCTTGTATGTGGGGTATCAAATTAAAAGACTTGATGAGTAGATTCAACTAAAAGGAAGGAAATAAAAAATTTATTAAAAAGACAAAAAACCCGACTGCGTAAAAATCGAACATAAAAGATGGAAACAAGATCAAATGATAACATGCAGTCGGAGGCATAGTAGTAACAAATGGAACAGAAATACATCCGACTGCATGTTATCATTTGATCTTGTTTCCATGCGTCTTTTATGTTCGATTTTTACGCAGTCAGGTTTTTTGTTTTTTTAATAAATTTTTTTTGATATTCTGAACTATCTTTTGAAATTGAGTGCATTAATATAGATAAGGGTGTCTCTGTCTATTTTTGCAAGGAATTGTTTCATTGGTTTGCCCCTGATCCATTAACCTATGCTTGACTGACTATATTTTATTTTAGAACTTAACAAAGTATAGATAGATCGACACGATACAATTTATTTGAAAATCACGTGGTGAGTACAAAACGTCAAAAGGAAGACATTTACAATTAAAAAATCACCTATAAGCTATACAGTATAGAAGCAGTTTCGTTTAAAGCAGCGGTTCCCAACCCATGGGCCGCGGCCCATTTGTGGGCCACGGGCAGCATGGAACTGGGCCGTGGACGCAGGTCGAGAGTCTAAGTCAAGATAAATATTATCGGAGCTTCATGGTATAGAGATGGGAACAATCGAGCCACTAGATTGTTAGCAACAGTCGAATTATTCGATTGGTTTGTTGTTCAAGAGTTTTTACTTGTATATTTAGTTAGTGGGCCTCAACAATTTTTTTACAAAATTGGTGATCCGCACATCTAAAAGGTTGGGAACCGCTGATTTAAAGCATTTATTAAAACCTGTATTGATTCTGGCAGCACATTGTATAACTTTTTGGCTATGTAAATTGGGGTAGCTTGGGACAGATTTAGCTTTCTACATACGAGCCCATGTTTGTATTAGCATTAATTTGAACTTTGGGCTCATATATCTAGACACACGACAGTGAGCCAAGTTCGATAAAGAAGACGACGCACCGGCAGTGTGTTTATTACATATACGAACCATTTCGAGCTACTTTCGACCCTCTCCCCATAACTAAAAATATATTTGACTTACACACTTGCAATTTTGCATGTCTAATAAGGCCCCCTTTGAACACCTAGAATCCCAAATTTCATGAATAAACCTATTACAGTTCTTGAGTTATTAAGGTCTGAAAAGTGCCATTTTTATTTATTTATTTATTCACTGACTGACTGACCTCTAGATTCCCAAATTTCATGAATAAACCTATTATAGTTTTTGAGTTATTAAGGTCTGAAAAGTGACATTTTTATCACTCATTTACTGACTGACTGACTGACTGATTAACTGACTGACTGACTCACTCACTCACTCACTCACTCACTCATCAAAAACCTAAACCACTTCTAGGTGACTTAGAAATTTGAAATGTAAATATATAAAAGGAAATAAAGACAACGATATTTGTAATTTTAGATCACTTTTTTTAGATTACTTGGCAAATTTTCACACACGATTCATATTTATAATATAAAACATGAAAACTTGCAAGGTGAAAACTTGGAACCCACTTAGATCTCAATTATTTTTTTCGGCGAAGCTGTTGTTTGTACCGAACTTGGCCTCTTTTTCACATTCATGTTTTTGGTGGGATTACATTATACCTGTACCCGTTTAATAGATATATGCAAATGTCCTAGCAGATGTCCGGGGTCGCCTACGGCTATCATTAGATACCTACACAATTATTATCGAAGCGTTTTATAACACTTGCTAATTATTAATTAGCAATTAAAAATAAGTACTTACGTTTTGTAATAGACATAAAATATAATAAACAATGTAATTAATTTCTGTTTGTCGTGTACATGATCTTACAATTTGGTTAGATTAATGGGAATTTTGAATAAGTTTGAATAAAAGTGCGCATAATAGCTTAAAAGTAAAGTGATATTTTAAACGGACTTCAAAAAAGAAGGTGGTTCTCAATTCGGTTGTAGTTTTTTTTATATGTTTGTTACCTCAGAACTCCGTCATTTATAAACCGATTTGGAAAATTCTTTTTTTATTGGATAAGGTATACCTCGAAATTGGCCCCATATAAATTTTTCTTATATCGGTTCTGTAGTTCGGCTGATTTTAATAAAAGTGAGTAGCGGCGTGTGATTCGTTTAAGGTATAAATGTCACTTTTTGACACATCACTTTGCGTAAGAAATCGGTTTAATATAAAATAAAAAGTGAGTAACGGCGTGTGATTCCTTTAACTAAAAAGTAAAAAAAAAAACTTTTTAACAAAAAAATAAACTCCTTCAAAAAGCCACTAAAAAGAGGAAAATAATAAAACTTTGAGGTCTGCGCCATTTTAATAAAATATGAAGTCGGTTAAAAAGTAGATATTAATTAAATTGGCACTTTTTAACCGACTTCATATTTTATTAAAATGGCGCAAACCTCGAAGTTTAATTATTTTTCTCTTTTTTGTGGTTTTTTGAAGGAGGTTTTTTTTTTGTTAAAAAGTTTTTTTTAAAAAACTATTTATCTAAATATATGTTTAATACTGGACAAATGATACATTTATGTTGTATTGTATTGTATTTTAAAGACCACCAACAGCTAAGGTTATTTGGGCCTAGCACCAATTCATATTTTCAATTCATTATTATACATTTATGTTATTCCATTTCATATATGATAATGACGAATAAAACATCTAATCTAAGAAAACACCTGATGACGAAGAGTTGTGAATTAGTACAGTAATACCCCGAACTTACGCAATATAAGTGGGACCGAGCGATAAACCGTGTAAGTCGAAATCGCGTACGTCGGGGTACAATTTTGCATATAAATACATACAAACTATATGTTTAACTGGGATCGGAGACTAAAGAAAACAATAATTTAGAAGAAAATTGTATATTAAAATCTTAGATAATACAACAAATTATATTACAGTGGAGTCGCGATAAGGTGAACTAATTCAGACCAGTGGTATTCAGCTTATCGAATTTGTTCACCTTATCAAGGTAAATAAAAAGGAGTAATGAAAAGAAAACTTCATAAATTAAATCTATACTATTTCGCATCTTTAATAACCACTTGTACAATGCTGCTTTCATTTTTGGGAGTTCTGAAGACTTCATCCTTTTTCGCTTACTTGCGCCAGAAAGTGTATTCCCCAGAGCTCTCAAAATGCGCTCTGTATTTTTTCAAATACCACAAATGGTAGATTTTGCAACACCATATTCACGCGAAAGGGCAGTCACAGTTGCACCTTTGTTAATTTTTTTTATTATTTCACCTTTATTGGTTAATGTAAGAGCTTTCATTTTTTATCAAAGTTCAAACACCAACACCAAACACTATCACCACATCAATTAGATCAGCTTTACTATAAAAGCAGAAATTCGAACCGAATCACAAAAATGTGGAAGAAAAATAAAAGTAGTATAATATATAGATATAGGTACATCTGTTTATCATAAAATCAGCACCGCTGTGTCGGCATTACTACAAATACAAAAATTAACAGAGATATTGTTGGGAATAAAACGGCCTACCAAGTATTCCGAGAACCAATAACAGTGTCAAATAAATCAAATTAGCTTTGTTCACCTTATCGAGGTTCCAGTTGTTCACCTTATAGAATACACTATACAAAGTTTTACGTGTTCACCTTATAGAGTTGTTCACCTTACCGGGTGTTCACCATATCGCGACTCCACTGTATTATGAATTGCAAAAACGTAAACCGTAGTTATTTTGACGTAGAAGGCTTCATAAAATCTAACAAACTCGTCTGACGAGACAATGATTTCTTCTTTTTGCTCAGGATTTCTTTGTAGCACGATAATATTTTTTTTTATCCTTGGTTTGTAGCTGAACTAGAAATCGCTCGTTTTAACATACTGTCATGACTCGCCAATAATATACCTCAGTACGCTACTAGATATACAATCTTTATATTACGAGAACATAGTACAATCAGAATCTGACTTTATTTCGGATCCGATTTTTCGGATCTATAACCATAGATACTTCTATTTGCTTGCGGAAGACAAGCGACTAAGCCCTGCAGTCAGGGTCAATTCTGATTGGTTGAATACCCCATCTTGATGCCGTTTGACACACACACATACCTAAACGAACGGATTAACAACTAAGTAGTGAACTCTGTACTAATATGGATAGTTGATAGCGATAAAAAAATTGGTTTTGTATGTGGAGAATGTTCAAACACATATTCTTCAAGACAGGCATTAATGTTCACAAAATTAGAATGAAAACTTCAGATAAGGCTTTTAATCTAATTCTTTCTATAAAAGTCGATCACTTTTCTGACATTTCAAAATAAAACTTAATTAAAATTTATTTTTCCATTTCAAATTCTCAAGAACACTGTTACTGTATAAATTTTGGACATGTATTTGAACATTGTCAACCCATTTTTTAATCGCAATCAACTATCCATATTAGTATACAGAGTTAACTTGTTAGTTGTTACGTTCGTTTAGGTGTGTCTGTGTGTGTGTCAAACTACATCAAGATAGGGTATTCGACCAATCAGAATGGACCCTGACTGTACGACCTAGTCGTTTGCTTGCGGAACATGGAAGCAAAACGTATAGAGAGATTAAATTCTGCTGTTCATAGAACTGCCAGTACATATCCATGTATGAAAGTTAATTATTTCAGACTTGATTACCATACTTAAATATTTATTATGTAGTAAATACTAGTTCCAAAACTTTAATATTGAGTGGTGCCCCAATTTAAATATTTCCGTTACATGATATTCTACTTAAAATGTGGCGCTTGATTAAAATAAAAGTTTGATAATAATAGTTATGTTAATTGTATATATTGTACGAAAACACAAGTGTTTGTTATTCAAGTGTTGTACAGTTCGCACGCCCGTACGTGGCAATGCATGTAAGCAGCGCAATAGTTGATTTGCATTTCAATGACGGTCAGCGTTCAATCAGTTTCCCTGGAGGAACGCCTGCTGTTGAAATTTATATTGAAATGTCCCTCCGAAAAAAAAACATCAAAGACATTTATACATAGGAAGGACATTACACGCTAGTAATATCGTAGTCCGTAGCACAAAAGCATTGCATTAAAGTTGATTTCATTACATAATATGACTCTGTAAGCTTCGTAGTAACCATGAAACTGTACAATGAATAAAAAATTGTTTTTCTTCTTCTTAACAATCTCAACAGAATTGCAATTCTGTCGTCTGTTCGGCATCACATAAAAATGAACAGACCTATTATAATTTTTCCATGAATCGGGTTTCATCGAAACTGTTCGGCACTGCTCGAAAAAATCCAAAGCGAGCAACCTAACGTTTCGAATTTCATTTAACCGTTCGGCGAAGCCGACAGTAAGCAACTGCAAGCATAATAATAATAAGAAGCGTTCTGCATTGTTCGGGCTTGAGAATAGCCGAGCGTGTAGCAATGCTGTTGTTTACATGGCGTTGCTATGGTTCCTCTATTACAAGTCCCCAGTTCCCGGGTTGTAGCCCGAGAGCTGGTAAAAGTGTCAATTGGATTTTCAATTTATTATTAAAAAAAAAATAATGAATTGAAAATATGAATTGGTGCTAGGCCCAAATAACCTTAGCTGTTGGTGGTCTTTAAAAACACACAATTCTGCATTGTTCATTTATAATTATATAAATAATTACAATTATGGCGTTTATTTCTAAGTTATTTTTGCGATTTTAATTAAACTACAACTAGGCTCAGCGACGACGTGGCGCTAATAATTTTAGTGCTATAAATACAACGTAAGTTTTGTTTTGTTTAGCGGCTACCTATATAGATTATATTACATAATAGCGCTGTGTAGTAGCGTTGGGCGAATACGAGATGTTTTTACAATCGAAACAATCGCAATCGTTCATAATAACAATCGAGTCCACAATCGACTCGGAGTTTGATTTTACAATCGAAATGTTCGATTGCTCAAGTCGATTATTTGCCAGCGAATGAGAATACATATAATCGCGATTCAAGGTTATATGCTGGTCGAATGAAGTCTGACGTTTACGCTACTCGTTCATCGTTGATTCACTGTTCACACTGTTCAGTCGGTCAGCATTCGATTACTGCACAATCGACCATCTATTGACTCGACCACAGTTGTTGAGTGATGAACGATTATATATTATGTGGCTCTCGACAGTGTACGTCGTCTGTACGATTCAGTACTATGCAACTTAGTCTCGGTGAAATATGAAACAACAACAATCGGGTCCAAGTGAAAACCATCGAGAGTCATCGAGATGTTTGAACAATCGAGACAATCGACTAAAATATCTCGTAATCGCCCATCACTACTGTGTAGCGTTTGGGTCGTTGAACCTACCGATGTGTTAAATACCCGTCTATCCACCACATTCACCCGTTCCGTCACCATATATACCCGTTTGTCCACCATGTATACCCGTCTTCCCACCATATATTTCTATTATAACTTAACAACTTTTTTGTCAAAGTACAGGAAAAAAGGCGTTAGGAAAGCTGTTTATTTTTTTTTGCAACACTTCATCAAAAGTACTCCAATTTTAGATGGCTATGTACCGTTGAAAAGTGATTCTTTATAGAAGCTTCTGATGCGTTCGAACGGTATTATTTTAAGGGATGCATTAAGGGGTTAAATTTTTTATTTTGTCAAAAAATAAACTTAAGTTCACATAATAATGCCACAATGCCTGTATTAGCAAATACACTATATTGTCGGCAGGGTTTGGCACTGCGACCCGAGTTTTTTATTTGCTTAAAATTGAACTTTTGATGCAGTTGATGCAAAAAATATTGTATGTAACGCGTATCTAAAGTGACGAATCTGACAGTCGCGATTTTACAGTACTCTCTTAAGGTTATGTTGCATCCCAACTGGTATCCCAAAATCGCGACTGTCATATAATCCGTCACTTAAGCCAGTAGTTGCATAAATTACTATTAAACAATTATAAAATGTTTGAAAGTCGAAGTAGATACTCAATAAAATTCCGAGAAATTGTTTTTCACTGGCTTGTTTTGATTTTTATTACCAATAATGCCGAAACAGTAAGCAAAAGGGGAAAAACGCGTTAATAGTTTTAACGTGGCATACAATACAATTGTACGTTTGGTACGCGGTATGCATAATGCAGCAGTCAAACACCTGTATTTAATGCAGTATACAGAACACGTAGGCTGTGGTCACGATTTATCTGTATCAACAGTGTTTTGTCACCCGATGCTCTTTTTTTCGTACTATGATCAGTTAGTAACGCTGCGTGCATTGAATATTTGTTTTCTATAATTGTTTTTAGGGTTCCGTACCTTAATAGGAAAAAACGGAACCCTTATAGAATCACTCGTTTGTCCGTCTGTATGTCTGTCTGGCTGGGTGTCCGTCTGTATGTCTGTCTGTCTAGCTGGGTGTCGGTCTGTCAAGGCCCATTTTTTTGAAGCTATATGCTTCTATAGGCGCGTTAGACGATTTCTGGCAGGGGGTAAACTTTTAGATTCGCGTTACGCTCACGTCACGTCACGCTCATGTTATTAAAAGTATATCTACAGCTATGGCCAGCGGTGAAAGTAATATACTGGCGCACGCGCAGTGAAAGTTTTATAGGACACAAAAAAATAAAATGGCGTCAGATTTCAAAATGGCGACCATATGTACTTTTGTAAAAATTATCCGATCTTTTTGAAAATTTTAATCTAAGAGTTTTATAGGACACAAAAAAGTAAAATGGCGTCAGATTTCAAAATGGTGGCCATATATACTTTTGTAAAAATTATCCGATCTTTTTGAAAATTGATATTTAAGAGTTTTATAGGACACAAAAAAATAAAATGGCGTCAGATTTCAAAATGGCGGCCATATGTACTTTTGTAAAAATTATCCGATCTTTTTGAAAATTGATATTTAAGAGTTTTATAGGACACAAAAAAATAAAATGGCGTCAGATTTCAAAATGGCGGCCATATGTACTTTTGTAAAAATTATCCGATCTTTTTGAAAATTGATATTTAAGAGTTTTATAGGACACAAAAAAATAAAATTGCATCAGATTTCAAAATGGTGGTCAAAACGTCACAGAAAATCCGCCCGTGTAGTTTCGCTCTTACGGTGTAACGGATCGACGTGTAAAGAAACACGTTGCACCCCCCCTCCTCTGCGACGGTGGGAAGGTGTCGCTGCAGCTCATCCTTATGGATGTGTATTGGTGTGTACAGACGATGCGACTAGAAATTTCACTTCTGTAGTGTGTAGTGTAAAATATACAGTCTTGTTTTTTGTGTGTGTAGGAGTCGAATAACTCGCCACATTCAGTACCATCTACGATATAGTTTTCCTTGATTGTATTGTATTTATATATTTTATAACTGTCTGTCAGGTAAGCTGAGAGAATGGCAAGCTGCCGCATTAAGAGCTAATCCGGCTCAGCCGTCAAACGTTTCGCGCGCTTCAAGTTTTTCTTATAAATCTTCTCCCTCGGTTTCTATCACTCGGTATTGTGTTTTATTTGTCGCTGCTAGTAGTCGGGATTACGAAACACACAATATGCCTTAATTGGCATCAGAATAAAAAAGGTTATTCATATAAAGAATGACTCTGAAACCGATCCGATGACCTATAAGTCTACACTATCATGATAAAGGTCGAATGTTAGAAGATAAAGATAGGTATTGTAAATTATAATAATAATATATATTTATTCCATCAAGAACCTATTACAGTTATTGGAAACGTCAGAATACAAAAATCACACAGTATTAAAAAATTCCTCTTGTGAGTAAAAACAGCCATCATACAAAAATCTTTTTAGAGTTCTTTTAAAGTTAACAATATTATTAATAATTTTCATACTATTTGGTAGATGATTATAGATCCGTGCGCAATTGTAACATGTGCCTTTGATGAACATTGTCAAGTTCGGTTTTGGAAGTAAAAGTAAATCTTTATGTCGCGTACTGTACTCGTGAGTTCTTGAACCATAGTTTTCCCTATATGTGTGAATATAAACTGCAGCCTTATAGATGTAAACTGCTGCCAAAGTTAAAATATTATAGATGCCCGACAACAGAGGTCATAAGAGTTTTGTTAGAAGTTGAATGAATGTCATCAGGGAAATGTAGGTATGAATATGCAAAATAAGTCAGACGTCAGTGTGAGTTGTGGAAAAGTTAGTTTGTGTAGTATACATATCAGTGACATAATAAACACCGTGGCCACAAGGGGGTCGGGGTGTCAAGCATCAAGTTTGAACTAAAATAGTTTGCGAAAAAAATCCTAAAAAACGGTTGACGTATAAATGTCGATTTATATTATCCGGTCAGACACGGGCCGGGAACGTAGCGTTTCCAGCAAGACAAACATTTTTATATGCATTTCAAATACGAGTATTGATACGTGTCTAAACGGACAGAATCCGCTAAGTATAAATATTCGTATTTGAAATGCATGTAAAAATGTTTGTCTAATTGCCGGAAGCGCTACGTTCCCGGGTCGTGTCTGACCGGATAATATAAATCGACCTTTAGATGCGTTGGTTGGTCCTAGAACGATTCTAATCTCTAGAACTCTTTGGCCAATTCGGACTGAACTATAGGTACTAGAACTGTTAGTTAGAATTGTTAGAATTGTTAGAATAGTTAGAATTGTTAGTTGTAATTAGAATTATCTATATTAATTAATCTAACAAACGAATTTATTACTAAAATCAGTCACAATTGTCACAAGTGTGAGCTCTATGCTATTGTAAAAATTTAAATATAAAGTTTAAAAAACATATTTAGGTACATGTAAAGGGACATAATCAGTTCTGAAATAACTCTGAACCTGGGCTGCTAGAACAGTCCGAAGAGTCCGAGAATTTGACCAACAAAACGTAGTTCTAAATACTAACTGTCCGAGGGGTCCTTTAGTGCCAACAAACACACCTATCTACATACGTATATAAAATCATACATATACGAGTATATTTTTAATTTGTTTTGTTTGTTATTTTATGTATATTTATTTGTGGAAAAAACGGCTTGATCGATTTTGAAAAAATTTCTTTCGGGTCTTGTCGATATTAATATGCTTCTATTTGCACCCTAACAAAGTCGATATCATTTTTTATTCACAAGATTTCGTGTAAAATCCACTTTTGGCAGTCTTTTTCTTTAAACAAAAAACGGTAGGGTCGATTTTGATAAAATTTCTTTCGGATCAAAATGATGTTAACACGCCTCGATTGACACCTTTACGAAGTCGATATAATTTTTTATTCGCGAGATATTGTGTAAAATCTACTTTTTTAGAGAAAAAAGAACGGCTGAACCGATTTTGAAAAAAATTTCTTTCAGGTTATATTTACGTTAATACGCGTCGATTGGCACCCTGACATAGTCGACATTATTTTTTATTCTCGAGATTTCGTCTTTGAAAAAAATGACCACATACGTATCACACACGCAAACACACGCACACATACACACAGACATCTTTTCAAAAATAGTGTAAAAATAGTGTAGTGACCTTGAAACAAAAATTTGTTAAAAATTTTAATTTCGATTTTCGAACCCATTACAATAACTTCCCAATGTACTGGGAAGTTAAAAATTCCTTCGAAATTTTTTTGGAAACGCCTATGAACACATTTTAATATGTACTCTTTTTTATTTACAGGGATCTTCAAGGGAACAACATCACGGTTATTTTTGATGCAGACTTTCAAGCGATGACCAAATTACGAATTCTGTAAGTTTAAAAAATTGTTGATTGAAAAATCACTTAAACTTCTACCATGTCCAGATCTGGTACTTAAAAATTAATCTGATAATTAATGATTGGTTTTAGGCAACTTGCGGACAATCAAATTCATACGATCGAAAGGGGGGCGTTTCAAGATCTTGTCGCCTTGGAAAGACTGTAAGTAACTATCCTTTCCTTTGTCTTGTAAAATTGATGGCCTTCTATAAAGCGGCGAAGCCATAAAATTATTCAGCGAGTTAAGCTAGTTATACAGTTACACATGCGCTAGTTAAATGATTTTGGTGAATTTCATATCTATATGAATATGACCGAGGAGTCACTGGTGCCTTCCGGGGCCGAGGGACCACCAAATACTGATAAAACATTTCCCAGTATCAAAATGGTTACATGCTTACATTCGGTTAGCAAACAACTTGAAATAGGTTTAAAACGATTGGCAAGTCACTTTGTATGAAGACATGGAACTGTTCAGGAATTTTTGTTATGCATAAAAAATCCTGCTGAATTCTGGCTTAAAACAACTCGTAGGTCAAAATTCAGAAGGATTTTTTCTCATCATCCAATCAAGAGCTATGTTCCAACCTACTATAAATGGATCGTTCTGAAACGATAACGAAACTGTTTGTATTGGTTTTGTGCGCATGCGTCAATTTAGCACTGTTCTGTGACGATACAAACGTAGACATTGGTTGGAATGCTTTTGTGACCGTTTTGTGCATCAAATCATGGTCTCTGCATCAAAACATGGTCATCAAATGATCAAAATATAGTACATATATCAATTATTTAAGAATCGTTCACAAACGATCACAAGATCGTTGGAACGCATTCTATCTACTGCGCATGAGCGTGGCGGTAATATTACGGTTTTCAGAGTGGTTGGAACAAAGCTAAGATCTTCAGTACTTCCACTGATCAATTTACAATGAGAAAAAAAAACAGTCGTAACATTTACCCGTAACATTTGTCGACTAATTAGGTTATCTAGGAACCTACCTTCTAAATGGTAAATGTAACGTAAGAGTTACATTGACAGAGTAAACGGTTAAAATATTTACTCGGTTAAAAACAATGACGTCGCTGTTTTTAACAGAGTGTCGGTTGAAAACAACCGTGTCTTCAGTTAATGTAAACTAACAAGGCAAGTAGAGTCTACCGTTTCCTAAGCTGATTCTACTTATGGATTAGGTTAGTTTTACTGGGTGATAGGTTCTATCCACCAATTTTAGTAGGTTGGTTCTACGGTGGCTTATGTTGATCCAACCTACTTTACTAGGTTAGTTCTACTCTGTTGCTCCAGGTGGATTTTTCTGCTCTTCCCTTGGCTTACCCAGACAATTCAAGAATTTCAACCCTCTGCTTTTCCTCATCATCCATCCAAGATCTTCAGTATTTACATTGATCAATTTAGCAAACTGTTAAGTTATTGTATAAATTCAGATGAAATGTTTAACAATTTGTGCTTTTACTGGGTGATAGGTTCTATCCACCAATTTTAGTAGGTTGGTTCTACGGTGGCTTATGTTGATCCAACCTACTTTACTAGGTTAGTTCTACTCTGTAGCTCCAGGTGGATTTTTCCGCTCTTCCCTTGGCTTACCCGGACAATTCAAGAATTTCAACCCTCTGCTTTTCCTCATCATCCAACCAAGATCTTCAGTACTTACACTGACCAACTGTTAAGTTATTGCATAAATTCAGATGGAATGTTTAATAATTTGTGCTTTTTTGTAGACGGCTCAGCAACAATCATCTCAGACACATCCCAGATAGCCTATTTGCACCGACCTCGCATTTATTAAGGCTGTAAGTATTGTATTTAATTATTTAAATACGATTTGAAAAATATGACATATTTTTTCCTGATTAATAGCAGCTAGAAACTGTAAACTAAAATTGTGTTAATTTTCAGAGATGTCAGCTACAATTCTCTCAGTGTGATTGGTCAGAAGACACTTCGGGGAATTCCATCTTTGCAGTATCTGTATGTATCTAATTCCAGTATAAGTAAAAACTTGTTTCACACTATTCTACAACACATGCGTATTGTGATTTTAATGACCAAAACAAGTACTGCGCATGCGACATTGAGTTCGTATTTATTCTGTTTGATGCTATAAAAGACATATAAATCTTTGTCTGTATATTAAAAAAAATCCAATTTTGAAAAAAATAGAAAAGTAGATTATTAGGTGATCCATGTACTCACTGGGAGGATCAGTTAACCGTTTTGAAATGAAGTTTTAATTTTACTTAGGCCCTTTTCACAACTCAGAGTGTCGTTGGTCGCGTCAATATTTTGCCGGTTGTCTTGCTTTCACAGTTCCGCTTGAGTTCCAAGATCAAGCGCTCAGTAGACCTCGCACGGCGAAAGATGAAGCCACCGCGTCATAGTAACGTGAATGCATTGCGCCCGCCTTCTAGCTTGCTATTGGCTGTTTTGGAGATCCATGAGCGTCGAGTGTTTTCTAGAGGTGGAATTATGAAATCCAATGTGCAGTTTTGTGTTAACGGCAATGTCTGCGGGCAAGCAGGCGTTCACTAACATATTATTGATGACGTGCCTGGCTTCATTTCTCACCGCGGGCACTCTATCAATCACACCTAGGTGCGCATGAATGATGCAAGAAAGTCCCGAATGACTCGGGACACACTTGCGTCGTCTTGCCTCTCAGTAAAATATCTCGTGCGTTATAAATTGACGCATGCAGATAGCTATGCCTTTCACTGAGCTTAAGCGCAACCATCAAGATGCACGAGAAGAAGCATCGTGTAAAACTAGCATTACTGTACCATATTATGCGACGCATCACACGGCTTGCTCTGAACGCGCTGTATAAAGGTACGTGCAGTACGCAGCTGGGATTCTAGATGGTTTGGTAGCGTAGATCATAGCAGGGCTTGCTTAAATTAATGCATTGTTATATATGCGAGCGTACACAACGAAGCAGTGAGTGTAGCAGGTATAAGCGCTGTTACAAGAGCTGGTAGATACAAGAATGTATCTCATCATTCTTTCAGCGCGCTGACTACTACAATCAACGTGTGACAACTGTCAAATGGCCGTTCAAGTTTCGCAATGGATGTGACTAGTTTAATATGTGAAATTTTGCCAGTTTTTATTTAATTTGTTTTGAGTTTTTTCTAAGACGTATTTAAAAGTGTTAGGTTCCATACGTAAATATTCAAAAAACCGATTTGGGTAAAATTTTTATTCTTGGTATAAATGATGAAATTCGCCATGTTTAGATCGTTTTCTATTAATAGGGTGGACATGATAGCTCCTACCCAAATTTGTATTTAAAATATACCACTTTGTAGCAGAAGAACACAAATATTCGTCTTCGCTATCTGACATTTCAAACGCGATTTAAGCTAGTATTAAAAGCTTCGTTGTGCAAACCTATAAGCGCTTATAATTTCAGCCACCATCTACCATACATGCTACCATCTAGAATCCCAGCTGCGTACTGCACGTACCTTAAGCTGTACTGAGCCGCGCCGGTTGGTATTTCGACCTGTCGGACGTGTCTCGGCCGGTCCGCCGGCCAAACGCGTCGTATGATACCGTTAAGACCGACAACACGCGAAGCTGTGATATGACTCTTGGAATGTATAACATTTAAAATTTTTATGCAACTAAAAAAATGCTATTTATTTTTCAGACAACTCGATCATAATAAACTCACCTGCATAGACGACATGGCGCTTCGGACATTAAAGGATCTGGAAGTTCTGTAAGTGAATAAATATACACATAACAATATACAGAAAATTTTTTGTGCTATTTTTGAAGTGAAAACTTCCTTAGGTGCGTTAGGCACTTTTTTCCTGGGTAGTTAAAAAAAGGGAATCGTTCGTAAAAATGTGACGCGTCTGACATACCTTATATCAAAAACGGTACGCAGTACACTTAACATTCATAGCGCAGTTGGTAACATCGTTGCGTTTTATGCATAGGAACCTGGGTTCGAGACCTGATGGCAGCGTAAAATTTTTGGCGTTTTTTTTCTAAATCCTACATGATATTTATTTATATATTTTTTTATTTTTGTTATATTCTTTCTTTGACAATAATTTTAATTTTTTTGAAACCAGGGTGGAATTAATTAAAAAATTAGTATTTTAGTAATAAATTATTTTTAGTTCATAAATGCGCTATAATAGATGACACCAAAAATTAGAAAATCTGAAGTTTTCACTTCTGTCGTGTGGTCATAAACACACACCCATTTTTTTTTATTTGTAGTTTTAATTACTTACAATCAATCGATTTGTTTTGTTTTTTAGAACTTTAAATAAAAATAACTTAACAACAATTGGCAAAGATATGTTCAACAATATGTTTCGGTTGCGAACTCTACGACTAAGCGAAAACAATTTCATTTGCGACTGTCATTTGTCGTGGCTGTCGAAATGGTTGCGGCATTTCAGGAATCGGGCTCTTTACACCCGCTGCTTCTCGCCAAACCATTTAAAGGGTCAGAATATCGCTGATTTGCCCGACAAAGAATTCAAATGTTCAGGTAAAAGATTTATTTTCTTTACAAATATTGCATAAAAACTTATTTTCAGCTCTGTTGCATAAGAATGGTGTACCATTTTTACAAGCTTTTATTTAACTTGCAATGTATGTTAGTTAGTTTGTGTTTGTTTAAGTCAAATCTTGCAAGTCAATTTTGAACGACTTCCACGTATCCGATCGATTTGAAATTTTGTACACATATGTATTCCTGATGACAATACATGAATAAATCGTTTTTAGAAATAAATTCAACCCCATAAGAGGTTCAAACGGGGATGTAGGGTTTGTTTTGACTAATCAACGCCCAGGCCAAATCGCCGAAGCTAGAAACTTGAAATTTGGACAGTTGGTTCCTTTTCTGACGTAAGCATCCACTAAGAAAGGATTTTTCGAAATTCAACCCCTACGGGTGTCAAAGGGGGGTAAAATTTTGAAAGACTAAAATGAACAAAATAAATATTAGTAAAAAAAACTTTTTAGAGACAAGCTTTTATTTAAATGCACTAAGAAGGAAAAAATAATTTTTAATAATTTAGGTTCATAATTATAAAAGCGTGGGTCGTGACTAATAAACTATCATAGAGTTCACGACCCAGACCCACGCTTTTATAATTATGAACCTAAATTATTAAAAATTATTTTTTCCTTTTTAGTGCATTTAAATAAAAGCTTGTCTCTAAAAAGTTTTTTTTTACTAATATTTTTTGGAGTCTATTTAGATTTTGTATTAGTTGATGTCAAAGCCGGCCCGCAAGAAAACCTTATTGTTCTACTCATGGATGATAAAGATTCTACTGCTTAGTACACCATGTTGAAATAAGTCAGTGTGTACGATTTTTCTTGTAGATCGCGTTATATTCCAACTACTTTATGTTTAATAACGATCCACGTGCTGGAAGTACTTTCGTGAACCGCAATTCTATGAATCATTAAGCGATCGTGATTTGTACAGCTGCATCATGGACATTTTCATATTCTGACTGTTTTTTTGTTTTCAGGGCTGGTACAAAAATCAACTGGTGAATGTATAAGCGAACCGCAGTGTCCGCATCCCTGCAATTGCGCCGAAGGAATTGTTGATTGTAGAGAGAAAGCTCTCACTACAGTACCTAAACATTTTCCAGAAGGAACTACAGAACTGTAAGTGTATTTTCAAGGAACAGTCAATTTTCTTTTTAACTATATTTTGCAAGATACTGTTCGCTATTAAAGCTAGACGTCGAGGGTCTCAGTCTATGAGTTCCCTAAATAGATGGCGGTATATTTATGCTGGGTTTGGGGTTGGTACGACTTTCATCTTAAAATCTAGGTTTAAGATGTCATTTGTTTTCAATTAAATGGAGATATCTCCCTTTAGTCGAAAACAAATCAGTGGCGGCTCGTGCCTGTTTAGACAGGACGTGGTGCCAAAACGAAGGTCAAAATAGAAAAGAAGTACCTATAAAACATAGAAAATAACTTACCTAGTGACTATCCACGCAACTGTCTATGTTTGACTAAACAAGTACACACTGGCACAAAGTGCAACTATAGAAATCCGAAAAAAAACAGTTTAATAAAGTTCAAGACCTCTACACATTTCTGGCAAAATAATAAAATAAAAAATATATTATAAATTAAAAATATATATAAATATATAAAAAATATAATAATATATGTATAAATATATAAAAATATTAAAAATATATATAAATTATGACGTAAAGTTTCCGATAAATAAAGTCCTTCCTTCTTTCTTTATTTCTTGTAAATTTTTCAATTACTTTATTATTAAAATTGTCAATTCCACTAACAAAATGTTTTTCCGCCGATAGCATACCTAAATTTTTTTTCTTCCTCACACCCGCACAACCAATTGTTTTTATCATAAATATTTTTATTGAATTTGCGACAGCGAGATTTTTGTTGTCCACTTCCACTTTGTTTTTCAATTTTTAAATCAGGTAATGGCCGCCCTAATTCTTTTATTTGAAGTTTTTCCTCTAAAGAGAGCGCACGAAAAGAGATTTTTAAAAAATTCACTTTGTTTGTGGTCATAGCGGCGAATAGTTATCAATAATGTCCAATAGATATACAAAACAAACTAAGGAAATTAAGAGTTAAGACGATACTATCAGTAGTCACTCAAATCACACACTACAAAGCTACACAAACTAAAAAAAAATGTTGACAAAGCAAACCGTCCAATAATAAAACAAAATTGTTATCAACAATATCATTTAACCGAAACAACAATGCGTGAGACAGAAATTTTACAGTGTTGTAAATTCCAACAATGACCAAACAGAATATCGCCAATAATGTGCCTGGCACACATTTCATTTAGATTTAGCGTTACAGCATAGGGAAATCATGAGTCATAGTTCTATCTCTCTTGCTCACATATAAGGACCGTAAGGTATGCTTTGTTTACACTACCCCACGAGCCGCCACTGAAACAAATTATATTTAAGGTAAAAGTCATACCAGAAACTAAGCATAATTCGACTATCCCGTGAGGACACTTAGGGAATAAGATCTTATTATTGTTTAATATTTTTAATCTTCTATTTTTATTTTTCAGTCGTTTGGAACAAAACGAAATAACCGAAATACCTCCAAAAGCATTCACACTTTATAAACGTTTAAGACGAATGTAAGTATGTTTTAAATACGAATTTTATTGTATACTGGGTGTATTTTTGGAATGCTGTCAATACAGTATTATCTGACGTAAATTTTACTGATCGGTTATATTTATTTCAGAGATCTGAGTAATAATAAAATTACAAAAATTTCCGCCGATGCATTCCATGGACTTAATTCTCTCGTATCGCTGTAAGTAAATGAAAAAATAAATATATTAATACAGTCGACTCTTGTTAATTCGAACCTCTCTATAATTCAAAGTTATCACGAGTTCCCTACAAAATCTCTTTATATTTCGAACTAAATCAATACATTTTTATGCACTTGGTAATTCGTACGAAAAATCATTGCTATATAACAAAACGACGCGTTAATTCGAACTCATCGGCGTCCAACACTCGACAATTCAAAGTTGCAGAGAGAAAGAGGCGGAAAGATTGTAAGTACATACATACATTTTGCGACAAGTTCAAACTTGTATCAACGTTTGTTTGTTGAGCCTTTGTTTCGAACCATTTGATATTTCAAACACTCGATAATTCGTAATATTTTAAGAGTCCCTCGAGTTTCGAATTAACGAGAGTCGACTGTACACATTTTGTAAAAAAGTTATCATATCAATTTTTCCTTGTTGGATAAGTTTTTGTTTTTATACGTATGTTGTTGTTTTTTTTACTTTTCAGAGTACTTTACGGAAACAAAATTAAGGAGTTACCTACAGGAATTTTTCATGGACTTACTTCTTTACAATTACTGTAAGTAGTGGTGGTGTCAAGTCACAGTCTTTGTTACTGCCGTCTCTTTCACATTGCACCAAATGTGTAATTTCGGAGTGCAGCTACTTACAAACCAAGTTTAAAATTTTATATTATTAGTTGTTGGTAGCATTGTTTTAGCCCCACCTTCCTAATTGTTAAATTTGCCAAAACATCATCTTATTTCGCGGTTCACTAAGGGTAAGTTCGGTTTTACGCTCGATTGATCGAGCCGAGCGAACAGATTTTTGGTCACGTGACAAGCGAGCAAATCGAGCCATCTAAACAATTCCGAACGTAATCTAGCAGATTTTTCCAAACGTCAGAATAAAATGGCCCCAGCAAGTTAAATTCTTATTACTAAAGCCGAAATATATTCTTTATTGCTCCTCATTTTAATTTATTTCAACATTGTTATAATAATAAATCATGATTCACAATTTTTTTCGTTTTTATTCCTTTATTTTAAAATTAATAGTACTACCGGTTGTTGATTTTTTCGACCCATAGATATAATAAATGTTTTATTTAATCATTCTGTGCGATATAGACTTATTGGTTATTACTATTCTTTGAATAAATATTATTCGTGTATTTTTACCTATTGAAAAATTACCTCATATAAATAAACTTCGAAATGTATCCATTCTCACAACAAGGGTTTGCGCTCATTTTTAAAATGAATGCTCTGAAGTTGGTTAAATCTGCTTGCCCGCTCGCTTTCCTCGGAGCAAATCGAGCGCGCTCGATCTGCTCCAGATCACAAAAACCAAACGCAGGATAGAGATCTTTCAGAGCATATAAATGTTAAATTCGAACGTATTAGAGCACTCCGATCAATCTGAGCGTAAAACCGAACTTACCCTACATGTGTGTTTTGAGAAAAATGCATTTTTCGAAAAATTACGCTCTGGGTTTTGGTGAAAGATTTTTAAACAAAAATACAGTTCAGACACTTCCTGATCACGTACAAACTTTATTTAATACAGATTGTCCTAAAAAGCATGTCCATAACAATACAAAAAAAAATACGAGTTCTCTGGTTTATAAAATTTTTATTTCAGATTATTGAACGCAAACGAGATATCTTGCATACGGAAAGACACTTTTAAGGACCTGCACACCGTAAATCTTCTGTAAGTAATTTTTTATATATACTTATTAATTATTATACATGGTGTCTCAAAATTGACACTTGTGCTTTTGGGATTTGATTCAAGGGGCAACACAAATCGAAAATTAAGAGTGGAAAATTTTCCGAATGTCCTTCATTATCGAGTTCAGGCCTGAGCACATTAGCGTGGTGGCGGTGGCGGTAGCGTTTGAACGCAACACTAAAAAACAAATTGACACGCGCATATATGTGACTGCTTGTCAGCGTTAAGACTGTTCTGGTGCAGCGTTCTATGGCGCGGTGGCGGTCAGACACAACTTGTTGAGTTTGACCGCGTGTACCGACGTATATTAAACGTATTGTATTCACACAAAAATACAAAATTTATCTATAAAGTTAAAAACTGCACGAAGTCACCGCAAACACCACCGCAACAGTATGGCCTATTCAAAAAACGCCACCGTTATCGCCAGCGCCACCGCCACGGCGCTAATGTGCTCAGGCCTTTATTGTTAAAAATGTAAATAATAAGTTTTATCGTACGGCCGCTCCAATTAGTTGTGTAATATAATTCATTAGGTGGCCATGGCGATGTTCAAATTTTTTTAATCATTTGTGCTTCCATGCTAAATCATATATTTGGTTAAATCACGCGAATGTTTGCCTTGAAGTAGGAGGCAACCTATTTGAGCATATTTTGTGACAAAAGATGTGGAAAATATCTTGCTTTTTAATGTTATTCGTTTTTAATAAAGTTTAAATGTTAAATTTTAGTTTTTTATCAATAACTCGATAACGAAGGACAATCGGAAAAATTTCTATTTTTAATTTTCAATTTGTGTTAGCTCCCTGAAACAAACCCCAAAAGCATGGGCGTCAATTTTGAGACATCCTGTATATGTACTTTGCTTATTGCCTTTACCCTCGGTTTCGCTAGCATTAATTATCTCATTTGATTATGTACAGTCCACAATAAAAATGTATCGTTTACAATAATTTATTAAAAAAAATCGTTAAGGCGGTGGTCTCCAATAAACGCCGTACGCGACGTCAGAATGATACCTATGTTTATGTATAGAACGGTCTCTTTTGACGCGTGTAGGCAACGTCCATACAGCTTAAGACGCACAGACGCTGTACGCCTCATCTATAGTTATTTTCTAGCATAGCAGCAACAATAGTAAAATTAATATGTAATTGTTTTTACAGATCGTTGTATGACAACAATATCCAATCATTAGTAAAGGGTACTTTTGACTCTATGAAGAAAATACAAACACTGTGAGTATTGTTACAAAACTGTTTTCTGAGTTGGTGGAATAAATATTTATTTACAATAATTAAAAACACAACAATAATGAACGCAACAACGAAAAGTCAATTCTAACAATCAACACAAGTAAACAATAACTAAACATTAATTACAAAGCAAAACAAAACAACTATATACAATAATTCGTAATTATTACCACTACACTAGTATTTATTTATCAATTTGGTTATTTATATCACGGCACTATTTATTTTACTGCTCCAACTAGACTTGAATGCGTGACTCACCGTTGACTGATTGACTCACTCACTCGTACTGCTGTTTATATAGGTTGCGTAGCATAAGTCTAGTGTGTTCTCGCTTTCTCTAGAACTTTCGTGCAGGTACCAGTTGTTACAGTAAGCGGACCCCCGTTTCTCAGAACTCTTGCCTGCCGGTTATATACAGGGTGATCCGTAACAGTATCATAAAATTAAATTTTTAAATAACTATTCCAAAAAGTTTTGTACTAGATGCGTCTGCATTTGCTAATGGCGCATGCGTGCACGGTTACAGCTCATGCGCAAGAACACAAATTATATCTGCGTGCGAACCGTCACTAAATGGTGCCACTTTAGTGTCATAAATTTCGTAGCAATGTAATACGTGAATATTATAATAAATAATTGGTTGATTTTCAGTCATTTAGCTCGCAATCCGTTTATTTGTGACTGTAATTTACGCTGGTTAGCGGAATATTTGCATCAAAATCCGATAGAAACGTCTGGTGCCCGTTGCGATTCACCAAAACGAATGCAGAGGAGACGAATCGAAGCACTTAAGGATGATAAATTCAAATGTAAGAATAAGCACTGCAATTTTCGATGAGACACTTTATTCAATCGGTTCTTGAAGTGTCAAAATCTCGGTTATTGTTGTATTTTATACAAAAGTTTTTTTTGCAGGTCAAGAAGATATCCGTACTCGTTATGCTGGCGAGTGTCGTATCGATAACGAATGTCCGTCAGAGTGTTCTTGCGAAGGCACGATTGTCGATTGTTCAGCACGCAGCTTAAAGGAAATTCCAAGAGACATTCCACTTTATACTACGGAATTGTAAGTCAATTGTTTTATCTTTAACTAAGTAATTGGTACTTGGGCCAGAGAAATTATTTTTTACAAATTACGCTCATGTCACCTAACCTCACATTAAAATTATTTGTACTTTAAACATGGCGGTGCTAAACAAATTAAAAAACTACTTTCTACTGGTTTTTAAATATTTTTTATTTCGCGGATTTTTTTAATTAAAACCACTCCGTAATTTAATTAATATTCAAATTATTGGTGTATTTGTAAGCCTGCTGACCTTGATAAAAATAAGCTAGTTTTATTACAGATTACTGCACGATAATGATCTTGTCCGAATAAAGTCGGATGGATTGTTTGGTCGATTACCAAATCTTGTGAAATTGGATTTGCGGCGTAATAAGATTGCCGGTGTTGAAGAAAATTCATTTGAAGGGGCATCAAAAATTTCTGAACTGTAAGTTGTTATTAATTAATACCATCGTAACTTTCATGTTCATTCATATTTTCGAATATTTCTGTAATGATTTACGAATTGTTTTGTTTCAGATTATTATCCGAAAATAAGTTAACAGAGATACACAACAAAATGTTCCTAGGACTTCACAGTTTAAAAGTACTGTCTTTGTTTGATAATCTTTTGACCTGTATAATGCCGGGTTCATTCGATTTTCTGAGATCGCTACATACTTTGTAAGTAAAATAACTGAAAAACTTCAAATATCCGACTGTTGTATTAAAATTGACATTTTGCGTTTCAGAAATCTTATTCAAAATCCTTTCGCGTGTAATTGTCACTTAGCCTGGTTTGCGGAATGGCTGCGGACAAAAGGACTAAGTGGTTCTTCGCCCCGCTGCGCTCATCCAACTCGCCTGAAAGACGTACAGATCAAAGATCTGCCACAACATGAATTTAAATGCACAAGTAAGATATCAACGTCATATTATAATTCTGAACACTTTTCAATACCAATTTTAGTAATTTGTCACTATGTTCCGAGCAGGGGTGTTACGAATATTCGCATCCGCATCCGTAAATGCGGAATATTCGCATTAATTCAGACATCTGCATCCGCATTCACATCAGCATCAATCAATGCGGAGTTTTTACGGATGCAGATTCACATTAAATAAATAAAAAGTTAAAATTAAATTGATTTTCAGTTATTTATGCACTTAAAATTTAAATAATTATCCTTTTAAAATCCCAAAATCCGCATCCGCATCAACTCAGCATCCGCGGATGTGAACTTCTAATAATCCGCATCTGCATCCGCGGATGTCTAAATTTTTGCATCCGTAACAACCCTGGTTCCAAGCTTTAATTATCGAATTTTGGTAGTTGAATCTAAAAGATAAATTAATGATTTATACAGCTGAATTGCAATTGAAAATTTTTCGTTGGAAAGCAGCCAGTTATATAATTGATTCGAAACATATTGGAAAAAATCATTTTACCAAGCATAGTCACAGTCAGGACTCTAACCTGAACCTTTCCACTTTCGCGGCGGAATGAGTGGAAAGGTTCAGGTTAGAGTCCTGACTGTGACTATGCTTGGTAAAATGATTTTTTCCAATATGTTTCGAATCAATTATATAATTGGCTGCTTTCCAACGAAAAATTTTCAGTTGAATCTAATGTTACATTAGGGCAAGAAACTTAGCAATATAATGTATTTTTTTGTTTTAAGGTGAAAATGACCAGGGCTGCTTGGGTGATAATTACTGCCCACCGAAATGCACTTGTACTGGTACGGTAGTGCGATGTTCTCGAGCAAAACTGAAAGAGATTCCTAGGGGAATCCCACGCGAGACATCAGAACTTTACTTAGACGTGAATGAAATTCAAACTATACAATTGGAAAGAATCAGTCATCTTAAATCGTTGACAAGATTGTAAGTTTATTTTTATATAAACAACAAATATTAATTAGAGTATAAGACCATTTTTCTTCAATTATTTTTCAGTTGAATAATTCGGTAGTATTTCGAATACTTGTGTAAAAATGATTTAAAGAAACCTTTTAAAAAAATATCAATGTTATTTTCTAAAAAGTGAGCCTAATAATTTCTGATCTATTTTAAGGGATTTGAGCAACAATCACATCGGCATATTATCAAATTATACATTTGCAAACCTTTCGAAGCTGTCAACACTGTAAGTATTTAAAAATTAATAACAAACAATTTTGAACATTATTTGCCATCTATATAATAATAAAAGTTTGTATGTTTGTCCCGAATTGAAACGTTAAAATTTGACAATGCTTATAGATAGTGCCCCTAAATAAGTGAAAAATAATCTAAAATCCGTAAATTCTCAACTCAAAGGGCGTGGATTAGAAGTTAAAAGAACTAATTTTGGATAGACGGGTTTTTTGGTTTTTACTCCAAAACCGCCTGAGTTAGATTCAAAATGTGACGAATGGTTCTTTGTTAAAATGGACGAATTTTCGATATTCGCGTCCCAAGGGGTGGAAACCTTCTTTAAGGGTGCGCAAATTTCTGAAACCGATTAAGTTAGAAACGTGAAACTTGGGAAAAATACTCTTCTTAAAAAATAAATAGGTATATGTTTGACAGTATTTCGGAAAAACTACCCAAACCAATGAATGGCGAGGGGGTGGGTTTTTATAAATATTATCTCTATTTAGAAGGAGCGAAACGCTGACATTCTAAACGTCACACTCAGGTGAAGCCTGGTAGAACAGATAATATTTTTAACAAGGCCTACTCTGTGTAAATGCTCAAAATTGCCTGAAAGTAATAATTGTTAATACTGTAACGAATCTAGGCAGGCTGCAGATATCTTCCACACTGTCTGTCACTTTGCACTAGAAGATTATCTGCATTTAATCACTCGAAGATCTCGTCTGTCACTCGCAAATATCTTCCACACTGTTTGTCACTTTGTACTGGAAGATTATTTGCACTAGGTCACTCGAAGAACTTTTAACTCAACACAAATCACTGCATACCATTTTCTTCGAATCATCCAATAGAACATAAAAACGCATTTTTTAATAGTGCTTTTCATAGACTCTTTAATTACCCCTTGAAGAAACAAAATTTTTTAATTGAATTGAAAACTATTATCCAGATAGGCACCGACAATGACTTTCCAATTGATTTCATCAAAAAAATATATAACAGATTTCTTTTTAAAAATCACATAAGTTCAAACAGTACATTAATTTATTCAGAAACATCTCTAAATTCCACATTTTATTCATTACCGTTTTTCAACAATAATTGTTATAGTCTAAAGAATATATTTAAACGTTACAATATTAAGATTTCTTTCAAAAATTCTCAGACACTACAAAAATCTCTAGTGAAAATTAAAGATAATGACGACATTTTGGAACATTGCGGTGTTTATCGGTTATTTTGTGAATGCGGAGCAAGTTACATAGGCCAAACCGGTAGAAATTTCCGTACTAGGTTTAAAGAACACATTGTAGATTTAAAGAATATCTATAACCACAAATCCAGTTTCGCTTCACATTTAACCAATGAAAATCACAATTATGATCCCCACAATTATTTTCAAATTTTAGAAATCAAACATAAATCTAGCCTTTTAAATGAATTAGAAAAATTTCATATAGTTTTAGATGTCATCAAATCAGAGCCACATAAAAATCTTAACATAATTATGGATGATTTAGATAATAACAAATTTTATCGAAATAGTATTAATCACTACAATTTATAAAAAAATTTTGTTTCCTCAAGGACAATAGAGGTTACATCTGGTTTTATTATTTTTCATTATTTTTTGTCAGTCAGTTCATTGAGGGCAGCAAGCCTGATATTTACTCGGTAATATTATATTTTTTAAAAATTTTTGTTTTAATTTGTGATTATTTTCGAGATTTTTAATATAAAAAAATCTCTTGTTATTCTGAAGATGGACTAAGTTCCGAAAGCGCTTAATAAATGATTTTAAAAAAATTTTTGGAAAGGATTTCTTCCTATTTTTATTTTTATCTATTTTTATTTTTAACTTTTAACTCGCTGGTGGTATATTTATTTCTTGTTGCACTTTTCACGTCTGCTCTCGTTGAGTATTTATACTTGACTGCCTGTTTCATTTTTGCTCTCGCTTATACAAACTTTCCTGGTCAGTTTACATCCATTGTGGCGGTTTTTCTATTGTTGCCACCCAGAATATTTCTTCGCGCTCAAGGCTGCGTGATCCATTTTAAGCCAACGAATCAAGGCTGCAGTCAGCCAGCCTAGATTCGTTACAATACGATATATGATTGTAAAGTAGTTACTTAACCAATATTTCTAATTTCTAGAATTATAAGCTACAACAAGTTGCAGTGCGTGCAGCGCTACGCCCTAACAGGACTTAAGTCTTTGCGTATAATGTAAGTAATGTAGGTATTGATATTATAAATTTGTTTATATTGTAATTGTTGTAACATGTACGTATGTACGTTTGCAGTTCATTACATGGAAATCAAATATCAATGATACCGGAAGGGACGTTTAATGATTTAAAGTCTCTCACTCACATGTAAGTTAAAACTTTTTATTAGATATGTTCCGTATTTTTCATAAAAGATTTAGATTCAATTTTTTATTCGATTGCTTCTTTCAGAGCTTTGGGAGCCAACCCACTTTATTGCGACTGTTCTCTAAAATGGTTAGCAGAATGGGTCAAAGTCGACTACGTAGAACCAGGAATCGCACGTTGTGCGGAGCCTCCGTCAATGCGTGACAAATTAATATTATCAACGCCCGTTACATCTTTTCAGTGCAAAGGTATTGAAAAATAGTCAATTATTATTAATTGGTTTAAAAATATTGTTACAAAATAATGAACAAGCAAATTTAAATGTTAAATGAACATACAACGCATAAAACTCACAGTAATTTTATATTTAGTATAGTTTTTTATACAGCTGAATTTTTTTTTAGGGAATTTTATTGGATAAGCAGCTAAATTTATTTTTTTTGCTTTATTAGAAAAATCATTTTTAAATATTTCTTCAACTTACTAATTTAAATAACTCTCGCATGTACTGGAATTTGTTTGAAAATTCGCTTATATAGAAATAAATTCGATGGTTAATCCTGTCAGGGTTGAGTAATTGATAATGAATGAGCCATTTTCCTGAGAGTTGTTGTTTCAATTATCCACGAGAGGCAGCACTTGTGATAGGTACAAACATTATTTATTTCCCATTAGTGTCGTGGCATTTTAGCGGTATAACTTGATTATTAAATTAGTATTATCATTAAATTAATTAAATAACTAAGTTATACCACTAAAATGACACGACACTAATGGGGAATAAATAATGTTTGTACCTAATACTTATCACAAGTGCTGCCTCTCATAGATAATTGAAAGAAGTACTCTCAGGAAAATGGCGCATTGATACCAAGGTTAGTAGAGTATAGGTTGCCTCAATCCGATAGATAGTAGTGGGGGGGATGACGTCACTCAGAATATACCATGCTTGCTCACTTCAATAGAAAAGATCAGACGATGGACGCTGCTAATTTTTGGAAATAAAAATCACAGTAACCATGGTAGTGTGATATGTTTTTTTAATACCTAATAGAAACATGATTCTTCTGTTAGTGAAAAAAATATGATAAGTTGTCAATTTTGCGATAGCTGTTAAGTGTTATGGTGTTTTGTGGTTATTTTTAATATTTTGTGAATATAAAAGATAAAATAATTAATTTATCAATTTGTTAGTTAATTTTATTTGTTTCTTAAATTTAAAAAATAGGTAATTAACAAGATCTGCCATTTCTTGAGCATTATTTAATTTTTTGTTTGTTTATATTATACATATTAAAACCTTAATTTTGTAATAAAAATAAAAATTATCCTATTTTTTAACATCTATTCTTCTATTTATTGTCTTCTGCCAATTTTAAGAAAAAATCTGCACGAAGCACCTTATATAAATAAGCATAATCTTCAACAATTTTTGTACTTGATTTAAACTAAATTCTAGCTGACGTCATTCCCGCGCTTACGCTGATTGGTCAGATGGAATGAGGCAACCTGTACTCTAATAACCTTGCATTGATACCTCATTCCACAGCGACAGTGGAAAAGTTTGGGTTTGAGTCCCGACTGTGACATTGGTTAATTAAAAATAATTTTTCTAATAAATGAAAAAAAATAAATTTGCCTGTTTATCCAATTAAATTCCCTGTTAAATTTTATATTCAAATTAATAAACTATCATTCATTTTTAGGTTAGATTGAGTCCGTTATCATGCCGCTATCTTCAAATTTTAACGAAAACAAAATATAATAAAATTAATTAAAAATGCCCCAATTGTATAAGAAATTAAATGTTTTTACAGGTCGAGTTAGTAATGAAATATTGGCGAAGTGCGATGCTTGCTACACGTTTCCATGCGAGAATAACGGACAGTGCCATCCGTTGCCCGACAGACGATATGAGTGTCGATGTGCTCCTGGATACCACGGACAACATTGTCAGTATATGATCGATGCTTGCTATGGGAACCCATGCCGGAATGATGGAGTGTGCAAGGTTCTTGAGGAAGGTCGATTCAGGTATTTCTTTGATTTATAAGATCATTGACTCAAGTTTACAAAACAAATGAAAGACATGGAATACACTAATATTTTTGTATACAGATTGTATCAAATTAAAGCTGTGCATAGGGCGTTCTGTGTGTAAGACAGAGATCGATATATAAAGCAGTAAATAAGGACGAGATAAATGATCGCTAATAGGAAGTTTCTGTAGTTACTGTAAATAAATAATACCCATACAACCTTATAGCGTCATCTTTGTTTTGTGATTTTATCAATAATTTCTTATTTCAGTAGTCAGTAACTACAGAAACTTCCTATTAGCGATCATTTATCTCGTTCTTACTTATTGCTTTATATCGATCTCTATCTTACACACAGAACGCCCTATGCACAGCTTTAATTTGATACAATCTGTAGACTTTATACGCGTATACATACATATTTTTATACCTCTGTATTTAATAAATTTATTATTATTATTATTAATATCCTGAACTATCGAGCGTCTTGTATTTACAATATCTATATATCGAGATGGGATTTTCAGTATAGCGGCACTTTGGTTTTGTGCAATTAAATATGAAACAATTTATAATTGGTTGAAATTTGGACTTTTTTTAATTTCCAGTTGTCAGTGCGCTCCTGGTTTCACGGGTGCCCGTTGTGAAAGTAATGTTGACGATTGTGCCAATAATAAATGTGAAAATAATGCCACTTGTGTCGATCAAATTCAAGCGTACCGTTGTAAATGTGTACCAGGCTTTACGGGTAAGTGTTACGTTTTCGAAAAAAAATAAAAATAATAATGCTGACGTCTTATAGAAAACATTCGCTAAACATAAATGTAAATTAAAATTCTGGTTGTTTATTTCAATTATAATTATTAATAATTTATTAGTTTAGAATGTATGGCTTCGATGTCTAGCAATAAGTAAATCGTGAATCAATTTAATGAGTATAACGAATCCAATCATTGCGTTTTGTTGATTTACTGTTACAGGTGAATATTGCGAAGTGAAGATACCTTTCTGTACGAAAGAGTATAATCCATGTAAAAATGATGCCAGATGTGTTGATCACTTCACACATTATACGTGCGAATGCATACCGGGATTCAAAGGAGAAAACTGTTCGATAAATATAGATGATTGCCAAAATCATATGTGCCAGGTAAGTGACAAAAAGTACATGAATGTACTGAATATGGTTTTATTAAATTATTTATTCCTGGTAGAACGAAATGCTCTGTTATTAGTTACATAACCTTAAATTGTCGTCAACTGTCAGATGTTTATAGTATAGTGCTGCCGCCAACGGCCAACAATTAGTTTTATCAGACTTCGTGAATTTTTAGACTTTTCATATGCCTACAAGATTTTAGAAATAATTGAAAAAATAAAAATGTACTTCGCGTCTGAATTGAAGTACTTAATCCTTATATTAAAAAAAATGTATTTGACTCCAAGAAGTTAACAGAAATTTCACATTTCTAATCGCTTTGTATAATAGTACCTGCTATGAAGAGGTATTGAATGTAAAAGTATTGTACTGACGCTAATGACCTAAGTTGTCGACGCGTCTATAATCTACAATAAATAAATAAAAGTATTGTATCGCTATGAAACATAATATACTTTTCAGAATGGCGCTACGTGCATAGATGGCATAAACGACTATGTTTGCAAATGTGCTGGCGATTTTACTGGAAAATTCTGCGAAGGCGCTCCACTAGTAGCAATGATGTATCCAAAAACTTCGCCTTGTCAACATCACGACTGTGTCCATGGAGTTTGCTTTCAACCTCAGGGATCTAACGATTACCTTTGCAAATGTGCTCCGGGATATTCAGGTATTTGCAAATTTCCCGTGTGTTTGAAACACTCGTTGATATGCATCGTAATATAAAATATTTTGTGTGTTTAGGTAAAAGGTGCGAATATTTAACAAGCTTAAGTTTCATTCATAATAATTCATTTGTGGAACTCGAACCATTAAATACGAAACCGGAGGCAAATGTAACGATTATTTTTTCAACGACGCAAGAAAATGGTGTGCTTCTTTACGATGGTCACAACGAACATCTTGCTGTTGAATTGTTTAATAGTCGCATTAGAATCAGCTATGATGTTGGAAATTATCCTGTGTCAACAATGTACAGGTATTTAAATGTTTAAATAAATACCCATACTTCAATGATATTTATAATTATTGTTATGTTTTTCATTTGTAATTTAAATTTCAAAGGTTTATTTTAGTAAAAAGTTATTTTATCCGTCAATTACAAAGAATAGATTTTAAAATATTATATAATTACATATAGTTGAGGTTATGTCAAGCTGTTAAAATATTAATTAGATATAGTTGAGGTTATGTCAAGCTGTTTGATTCTAAAACTCGCAGATTTCTTGTTTTGTGACGTCATATCTTTGTTGTGTATGTAGCAGTAAGTATAGTTGTTTTACAGTTTTGAAATGGTTTCGGATGGTCAATATCACATGGCCGAGCTCATTGCCATTAAAAAGAACTTTACATTGCGAGTAGACAGAGGTATCGCTCGATCAATTATAAATGAAGGATCAAAGGACTATCTGCGCCTTGACGCTCCAATGTTTTTGGGTGGAATCCCACCAGAACCAGGCCAGGAAGCTTTTACTCAGTGGCATCTCAGAAATCTTACAAGTTTCAGTGGTTAGTACAATATTTACTGTGTTTTTATGGAGATATTTGTTGAGAGTCTATGATCTACAAATTTATTTATCTGAACTGAAGATATGCAGCGTTGGTTAAATTAAATTTGTATATGTAATCGTAGAGAAACTTCCAAAATGTTTTATAAAAAAGTCGTCTGATAATTATTATTGAAGAATATGCTAAATATACAATATAAACTTAATATTTTTAGAAATTTAGTACAGATGGTATAGCAGATTATCTTCTACTATCTCTACTTCATTGAAAACAATAAATATATTTTTAGCGCCTTTTCAAGTAATAAAATGCTAACATTTTTAATACGATATAAAATTTGAATGCTGTCGATTTTTGGTGTTAGAACTACATAACCTTTAAACATATAAGTTACAACTTACAAGAGATCATGACAGATTGGAAGTTAGCACAAACGATTTTTAAATATCGTGTAATATTTTAGTGAAATGTTTACCTACATGTTATGTATTTGACGTTTAATAATTTTGTATCGATATTCAGGTTGCATGCGAGAAGTATGGATAAACCACAAGCTTGTTGATTTCAACAATGCAGCACGTCAACAGAAAGTGACGCCAGGCTGCGCGTTGCTCGACAGCGAACAGGACAGTGACAAGACAGCCGACGATGAGATGATGGAGGCAGAGGCAAGCGTACCAGTTGACCCGTGCTTTCAGAATCAATGCAAGCGTGGCGGAAAGTGCGTGCCATCACGTAATGGCGAGTACACGTGCAAATGCAGGGCTGGTTTCAAGGGCAAGTACTGCGATCAAGGTGAGGAAGACACTGGCAGCAGTGATGATGGTGATGATGATTATGATGATGACTCAGACATAGGTATATATGTTCTACTAACATTATTAATTACGCACGTATCATATCATAAAGTAGTGCATGCTTTCAATATCGTCTAGTATCTGAGGTTCCGTTGTTACAAATACATTCGCTCTTTGCACAAAAATTGTTGTGTAATTTTTTTAGATTTTTTTAACTGCCGGATTTATCTTGACTTGGTATAAAATTGTATTTTCAATTTACTATCACTTTTAATAATAAATTCAAATCCAATTTGATGGTTTCGTCATTTCTTTATGACTAAATCAGACAAACAAGTTATGAGAATAAAAACAGGCTTGTACTGAATAGAGAGGTTTGTAAGTGGGTCTTCATACGAATCGCACAAATATATATGTATATTTTTACTTCCCACCTCAACTATGGTAGGGAAGTAATGGATTTAGTCCGAAAAAAATATTTCGAGATTTAAACAGATTTTCACGTTTTGAGACCCTAGCAATCGTTTAAGATCATTTTCTGACTGATGTCTGTATATGTGTGTATGTGGTCAATTTTTCGCCTTCGATATCGTAAAAACGGAACAACATACGGCCATGCCGATTATTCTATTGTGTTTATCGGCCTTTAACTTAGATCTGATTAGATTTTGAGTCAAATCGGTTCAGTGGATCCTGAGATATTCAAAAAAACGTCCTCAATGTCACGTATTAACATAGGTAAAAAAAAATATAAATGAATTCTAGATGTTATAATATGAAAAAAATGTAAATATTTTTTTTCTCTAAAATGTATAGTCTTCGAGAAAAAAAATATTTTACTAAAAAAAATAAAAATTGTACGTAAATCAAGCTAACCATGATTTTTGCTATATTAAGCTAGCCATCAGTAGATCACCAAACAAAAAAGAGGGCCATGCTTTTTTCAAAGAATAAAAATTAAATTGTGTTTTAAAGACCACCAACAGCTAAGGTTATTTGGGCCTAGTCAAAGAATAAAAAAAAAAAAGAGTGTTTATTTTTTGCAAATATTTACTAGGTGGGAAGTATAGGACTGGTCATCAGTCGAATTTTTTAAATTCAACATCGGTAGATTGATTTTTTTCCGGTTATAATTATTGCATGTACTATATCAGTACACTTTATTGCACTCCGTAGAATTGTATAGTAAACCTAGGTGTGCACTAGTACTTACAAATGGAACGCTTCTGGTAATTGTTTGTTAGACAAAAATGTAGTCATTTTTATTTAAACAGCTAAAATCACTAAAATTCTACAGCTTTAAAAGTTGGCTAACATAGCCCTCGGTTTGTCATTTTAAAAATTTGTTGTTCCTTGACCTTATACACTACAATTATATTATATTTCTGTGCGAAATGAAGACAATGGAAAATTAGAAAGAAATAGTACATTATGCCACAAGGGAGGAAAGTGCTTTATTTCCTCCCGCGTATAAAATTGCCACCCGAGCTGAAGGCGAAGGTGGCAAATACGCGGGATGAGATGTAGTAATTTCCTCCCGTGTTGCATATACTATTTTTTCTCCTGCCAGGCCGAAAGTTCGCAAAATTGAAAAAAAAAAATTATTAAAATTATTAGGTATTTTTATTTTATTTTATTATTAAAATTATTAAAAAATAATTTTAAAGGAAATAATTTTAATGTGTAGGAGACAGAAGTAGGTGCGTGAGAGCCGCCATAAGTACTTTTGCGCACGCGCACTTGTCCGTACCACGGGAATAAAGAGCGACTTTGTTCCCGCTTGGCAGGGACGAAAGTACGAACTTTCGGCCTAGGTAGGAGAAAAATAATTTTTAAAAAATATGAAATTGCAAATTATGACCATCACTTAATTTTAATAATCAAAACAATATCGTAACAGAAAAAAAATAATTGTATTTTATGTTATTCTGGATATAATAGATAGATGAAAACAGTGACCAACCATGTTTCTACTGGCAAATATCGCAGGTCTACCTACCAAATTATCAACTATAATTTTTGTTTATATTTTATGCAATTAATGCTGTAAACGTGTGCTATTGTAGGTCAAATGTTTTGTTTTCATTTGTTTGTGTGAAGCTTCGCTTATTTCTTGTCACCTTTTCCTTTTTTTTGTTGTAAACGCTTTGGTTTCATTTGTTTTCACGCTAGGAATGTATTATTAATACATTAACAGTGTAAATGTAGAACAGTCTTAAATAGTTATGTGTGAATTTTTAGGGTTGAATCTTTTAGCTTGATTTTTTACACTATCGCACTCTAGCAATGCTAATTTTTGTTGAGGAATAATTTTAAATGTTGTTTTTTTTTTGTTAGTACTGTTAAAAACAATAATGTCAAACACTTTTTTCAAACAAATTTTTGAACATAGCTCAACTGAACGGGTTTTATTGTAGCTCCTACCTGTCGGAAAGAACAAGTTCGGGAGTATTATTCAGAGAGCGGTTGTAGATCAAGAAAACCTGTAAAAATGGCGAAATGCGTTGGCAGTTGCGGTTCTAGCTGTTGTCATGCGAGAAAAAGTAAACGGCGAAAGGTATAAAAAAAAACCTTGCAATTGGAAATTATAATTAGAAATGTTACAGTAATATTTGTTTTTAATTTTTAGGTTCGCTTAATTTGTAATGACGGAACAAGATATACTAAAGATATTGACATAATTCGCAAATGCGCTTGTACAAAAAAATGCTACTGACTGGCAGATGCCGCTGTTTACATTTCTAACGATTCGTTTTCTAATCAAGAGACGAATGTAGCGCAGGGAGAAGAAAACAGAACGAGTACCAAATTTGATTCCAATTTTAACAAACATCACCTATACAAAGAGAACACATCGATAGCAAGTGACATGAGATTTGATCTCAACGATTCCACGATTAAGAATAATACATCGTTTGGTGGAGTCGATACCGATAATCAAGAACTGACTTTAACATTTATAATACCCGATGCTTATCGTAGCAATCGGTTGACTGATCTCAACGATAACTTGTCGTTGTCCGTCGGATGCAATAACACCGATGGCACAACGAATAGCCTCTGCACTTCTGTATCTTCAAGTTTACAATCGAAAAATGAAATTAATAATCGGTCGTACTGCATAATCACTGCCTTTTTATATTTTGTCACTATTATGAGTTTCGTTTGTTTGTTGATGGTATGGATCAAGCTGAAGATGTTAAATCAAATGAATATTATGTACTGGTAGTTAAAGAGAGTTGAATGAAAAATAGTGCAGATGCAGTCTTATTATGTTAAGTTGGCTTAGATTTTATTAAACCTCTTGGACATTCCGAAAATCAGAAATAGTCAAAACTGAAAGCGAAGATTATTAATAAAACTTATATAGTATGTATTGTTTGTTTTTTGTTTTGTTGTCAGTGTGTTTTAACAATAATTAAGACAAAAGAATAGTCAGATCACAACAGTGTACTTACATAAACAGTTTCTGTATAAATAAGTTGGTCTCTTTGTGACGAAATTATACGATTTTATTATAGTAGATAGTATATCTAATTGCGTAATGAGGCATATTACTGATGAGTATAGTGACAGTATGTTAAAACGAGTGGTAACGAGTTTTAACAGTCACACGAGTCATAATATCATTACGCACGAGATATATATATGGTATTTTTTGCCATACCCACTATAAAATAGCTGCTTTTCACTTCATTTTCAGTGTTTTCAAAAAAAATTGACAGTTCATTTATGTCGCCAACTTCTCTCCTATAGTAGGTCGAGGCACGCACAGGAGTATGTTATAGCAGGCAGATCATGCGAATAAACATAAATCACTATGAAAATATAGATTGCTTTCCCACACTAGTGTGGGAAAGATATGTTCCCGTACATAGACCTCTTATACATGCATATAAAGCAGCTATTTTATAGTAGGTATGGCAAAAATGTATATTTCAATATTGTTACTATACCAACATAATTCCATACTTAATAATAATGTCAACTGTTTTAAATATTCACCTTTTTTACAAGGTTAGTAGAGCATAGGTTGCCTCATTCCGATAGATAGTAGTGGGGGGATGACGTCACTCAGAATATACCATGCTTGCTCACTTCAATAGAAAAGATCAGACCATGGACGCTGCTAATTTTTGGAAATAAAAATCACAGTAACCATGGTAGTGTGATATGTTTTTTCAGTACCTAATAGAAACATGATTCTTTTGTTAGTGAAAAAAATATGATAAGTTGTCAATTTTGCGATAGCTGTTAAGTGTTATGGTGTTTTGTGGTTATTTTTAATATTTTGTGAATATAAAAGATAAAATAATTAATTTATCAATTTGCTAGTTAATTCTATTCGTTTCTTAAATTTAAAAAAATAGGTAATTAACAAGATCTGCCATTTCTTGAGCATTATTTAATTTTTTGTTTGTTTATATTATAGATATTAAAACCTAAATTTTGTAATAAAAATAAAAATTATCCTATTTTTTAACATCTATTCTTCTATTTATTGTCTCCTGCCAATTTTAAGAAAAAATCTGCACGAAGCACCTAATATAAATAGGCATAATCTTCAACAATTTTTGTACTTGATTTAAACTAAATTCTAGCTGACGTCATTCCCGCGCTTACGCTGATTGGTCAGATGGAATGAGGCAACCTGTACTCTAATAACCTTGCCTTTTTTACTTGTTTTTAATTTATGTAATAAAAAGACTATTTAAAATTAGTGGTAATTTAAAATTCAGTAATACTGTAAGTCACAATAATGGAAAAATATGCAGATAGTAAAAAAAATAAATAAATACAGTCTGATTTCCACTACAGTTTTTTTTAGATCGCAAGCTAGTAGGTACTTATGTGTAAATATTCTGCAAAGATTTTTAAATATTTTTTGTATATTTATATTCTTTCTCTAAATAATAATAATAGATTTTAATGTTAAACGTCCATTTCCGAATGGATTGGTACTTTTAAAGTTAAACATAACGAATAGAAAGACTGTGTCTGCATTGAATATATTATAACGGTGGTCTTGTTCACATTTGCACGGCCCAACAATACAGTTTTGATTAATAGTTTATCGTATAAAATCGGTTGATCTGTTAGGTCATGAGTTAAGCCAAAGATACGGATGCCACAATTTTATGATTCGTTTAACATAACCATGGTATAAGGAATTATCATAGAAATATTAGAATAGAGTGCGCAAGAGCCCTCATTTCGCGATAGAGGCAAAGAGAGAGACAGATGCAGAGTCTTCTAATATATATAAAAGAGATAGAGGGATTACTCCACATCTCTCTAATAATTCATATCCATAGAGATCACTCTATCTCTCTCTTTGTCTCTATCACTTCCACTTACAGGCAGCTGTATCTTTAGCGCACTCTATTCTAATATCTCTATGGGAATTATACTATGACATAACCTTATTTTAAAGCGTCACAGTATTGTTATGCACTGTGACTGCTACCCCTTACCTAAGGGGTTTTAGATACACCACTCGTCCCCCTAGCACAAGCACGAAGTATCATTTGTATAATCCTCCCCCCTCGCGTACGTATTTGGAGAAATCCCGCTTGTATCCCTTTTTTCCCCGCAGAAAACGCCATCGTACCAACACCCCCCCGCCCCCGCGAGAAACTCTTCCCCTGCGAAAAACTTTTCCCCCCGCGAAGGTTCGTCTAAAATATCATTGCATAATAAAATAAATAAATAAATGACAATATAACCAAAAAATATATAAATATCAAGTGGAATATGGAATAGTTGTAAAAAAACAAAAAACACTAATGGTGCCGACCGGAATCGAGCCACCGACCTTCTGTGTACGAAGCACACACGCTAGCGTCTTGACCATCAAATCTGATTTATAGCTGTTTTTATGGTATAACAAGTAGTATATTAACCTGCTTGCGTAAGGAGCGCGAGTGGTGTAGCTAAAACACCTTACATAAAAGGGCTAGCAATGTAACAGTCCTTGCCTATATGATTATATCATAACCTCAATTGTAAGTTATTTGCATATTTATTATTATTATAAAAAAGGGAGTTGTTTATAATCATTATGAAAAAAAATTAACTGCATTAGATAAAATAAATAAGACTGGAGAATGTAAGTAGATATATATTTATTTTATTATTAATTTCAAGTGACATAAATATTATGACTTCAAAAATGACAATTGATTTAATTATGCAAAGCAATTTCCAAAACTTTTTCATAAAAAAATTTCACAAGTTTTCTATGTGTTCCACATTTTTTTGATTATGAAAATAACAGTTTGTATTAAAAATAATTGTACTGAGAATTCTGTACCTTTAAAACGAAAATATGGAAAAAGGGGTTTGAACATTTAAACATGTTTCTATTCTTTTGCTTTGAAGATACAGTTTTAAGTAATATAAAATCCCATTCAGCAATTTTTTGTGTTACTTTTTGAATTACCGAACTTATTTAATCGTTGCAACGCTCCTTATCAGCATTATTCATCTGTCGTCTGTCGATGCATCATAAACTTATCTAATTGCCTACTTGTAAATATTGTGTATATATATAATTTATTGTAATCTCATTGAAATTCCAAACATTTTCTCTGTACTAAATGTTTTAATTACTTCAGCTCTATTTAAAAATGCTGTTTACTAAATTGTAATTAGATGTTCGTAACAGTAGTTTTATTCGTCTTGTTAGTGTAGTGTAGTACAGAAATGGACGTGAGATTATTATGTGAACTAAACTACACTATATTGGCAATGCGAACAAATCTAGGAAATATTCAATGTAATAAAATATCAGTGTTTTTTTTTTTTGTGCTGTATAAATGTGCGTAGGATACCACCGTTTATGTTATAAAAAATACAATATCACTGTCAGAATTGTGAATAGCGGCGGGAATTGGGTAGAGTGACCTAAATCAAAAATGTAGAAATAGAGTTATAATATACATAATATCTATATGTATGAAGTTGCATGTTTAATTTACATTATTTCGTGTACATTTGTTTTTGCTTTGTTTTTTTTAACAATGTAGTTTGTTTTAATGGATTATTCTTTTGTTTTTAATTTTAATAGATGAAGTAGGCTGCACAGTTATGAAAAATTAAACAGGCATCGATAAATAAATATGGAATAGGTTCTCTTAATTATATAGGCATTCAAATTCAAACTAAAGAGGGGCTCGTTAAATTTTTAAGGCAACTGTCTATTTTTAGGGTGAATCACAAACCTTGAAAGCTCATAACATTGTTGAATTTCTAAAATGCAAATTTTTCAATATAAATGTGTGTGAGAGAGAGAGAGATAGTACATCAATCAACAATTTCTTGACCCGTTCTTGCGTTGGTCAAACTATAAACCCCGTGCGCATGTCAGTATTCCACTGAACTGTACACACGCACACACAATATTTATAGCCGGGAGTTTGCGTTGTATTTTACGCCGATCGATTGTTATCTTTTTCGATAAATCTGGTATGACTAATAAGTAAACCAAGCGTCAGCTGGCGCACCCGCGGTGGGTATAGGTGTAAGAGGCTGCGAAAGTGGTAAAAAAAAATTTTTTTTTAAGTAATAGTACGCCGGCTGAAACTTGTTTTTATAAATAGTTGACATCATTGTGAGTTGAAAAATAATCTTCAGCTGCATCGTGGAAGAGGGATTGTGCGTCAGCTGGTCGCATGAACTTGTAAAAAAACGCGTAAAATATTGCGCATTTCACTTTTTTGTACTGACAGCAGCTGAGACAATCTCGTTACCTAGGATTATGATTATATCGCTATCATAATCCTAGGTAACGTAATTGTCTCAGCTGCTGTCAGTGCAAAAAAGTGAAATGCGCAATATTTTACGTGTTTTTTTACAAGTTCATGCGACCAGCTGACGCACAATCCCCCTTCCACGATGCAGCTGACGATTATTTTTCAACTCACAATGATGTCAACTATTTATAAAAACAAGTTTCAGCCGGCGTACTATTACTTAAAAAACATTTTTTTTTTACCACTTTCGCAGCTTCTCACACCCAAATCCACCGCTACTTGAGCAGCTGACGGTCGGTTTACTGATTAGTTGTACGAGATCAACTGTCGATATCAAAATTAGCCGGCTTACTATGACTCTTTCATTTGCAACGCAAACCCCTGAACTATTACACCTACTATGAGAGTACTGCCTGTAAGTAAATATTTGGCTTTAATTTTTTCTTTCAATATTTCTCATGAAGATAGTTGTGCAGCCTAATCATTAAATAACAACATCAGTTAAACACAAGATGGGTTTTGCTTTTTATAAAATTCTCAGTGCGGGTAATGCGATAGATCGAAATGGTTATGCTAGAAACATCATCTGAGAAACCATTATAACTTTGTAAAGTGTGAATTAAGTAATATATAAATAACTATAAAATAGAACAATAAACCTCATTAAAATTCACAGATATATGTTGTAAACGGACATGATGTTTTTATTGCGACGAATGCTGGATTTAAAAATAGTGTTTCTCAACTACCAAGAGATAAAAAAAAACGGTCAAGTGCGAATCGGATTCGCTCATCGAGGGTTCCGTATAATAATAAAAATAAGGAGTTAGGTGGGGGGGGGGGGGAATTAACAGATTTGTTTTTAAAAAGTTTTTTTACTTATATTTGATTTTGATCTTTTTTTCCGTATCAAATTTAATTAAAGCAGGTATATTTTTAAAGTACAAAAATATATTAACAGAATATTTGATAAATAAAAAATAAAGTGAAAAATTCCAAAATGTTTACATTATAAAAAAAAAACAATCATGTATTGTCAGTTGGATTTGAACCCGGCTCTTCATGGTGGCATGCGAACGCCGTTATCACTACTCCACTGTGCACAAACACTGGTATATTTGATACACTTGGTACAACTCTATGCCTAATTTTCCGTTTTTTGTGTGGGGACCCCCCTTAATTTTTACTTTTTGCTTTTTTTTATTATTAGTTAGGATATTCTGTGAAAATTCCAACCGGCTACCTGTTACGGTTCAAAAGATACAGCTTTTTAAAGTTTTTCCGTTTTTTGTATAGGGAGCCTCTTTAATTTTAACTTTGTTTTTTTTTTATTATTTGTTAGATGCCCGCCATAATAACACATATTCTGTGAAAATTTAAACTCGCTATCTGTTACGGTTCAAAAGATACAGCCTTTTAAAGATAGGACAGACGGCGTAAGTAATAGGGTTCCAGTACTGAACCCTAAAAAACTAGTTTAAACTATAACAAAGTTCGCAGTTTCTTATGATTTATTATAACAATCAGTTTATTTAAAACACGGCATTGATGAGGTCTGGTGACATAAAAAGCTTTAGTAAAAGGGTAATAGTAGAATATTTAATAGAAACTTCTCAGTGGCGCCCTTCTTCAAATGGTGCCCAGGGCACATGTCACGCCTGCAATACCTTAGATACGTCTCTGCCTGTGCAGGATACAGCATATTGTAGACTTTTATGTTCCATAATTGACACGTCCGTAACTGTTGGTAATTTGGCCTAGCGACTGTAAAAAATTATTCCATTCTGGAAAAGTTGAGAAGCACTCAAAATCAAGGCAGCTTTGAAATCGGTCTGCTAAAATCTTTAAACTTAATTGTTGACTCAGTTTCCTAGATTTACGAAACTAAAATTGCTCATTTGCATATTACAAGCGATAGAGATTTGATATTTTCTTTTTTAAAATTTTATCTAATTTATGTTGTATTCGATTACTGTGTGTTCAACAATAATTTCCAAGTGAAAATAAAAGATCATTACTTCAAGAACAATAAGAAATTTATCACAAAGTGTATGACGCATGCGCATAATGATTTTAATGCTCAAAAACGTAATGTAGATGAGTTGTAACTGGTGATAGGTTTTAAAGTAACGCAGTTCGATTTCTGACCACCATTATAATACATTTTAGACTTTATAAACAGTATTTTATATTTAAAAAATATTGAATTATAGATAATACGAAGTTTATGTTGTGGTGTAGTGTAAGAAATTTAATAATTAGATTTATATAAGCTCAACATTTTCGTATTTTGTTTCTACATTACTGTTATGGCCTAAAAGATGCATTGTTTATAGGTCATGCAAAAAAGATTACCAAAATGTTCCGATTCAGCTTGACGGTTAAATAATTGATTGTCAAAATATGTAGTGGCTTAAAAACATTGGTAATGTTTATCAGTAGACAATTCCTCAAATTGTGATTGCCTATTGATCGATGAATAATACTTCAGTCGTCATATTTGTATAGTTAGATAAGTGATCGTTGAAAATGGCGACTGTATCGTTGAAAATGGCGACTGTTTAACGGAACAGTCATCGGTCGTATGATTAACAGGATCACTGTTTTTTTTTTATGTTTTGAATATGCTATGAATATTTTGACAATCTTTCATGTATAGGAAAAGTCAGACTCTGTATAAAGTATGTAACTGAAAAATTTAAAGTACAGATTTAATATAAAATATAATATATATATATATAATTATGTAAATATGGTGATTTATTAATTCTTCTTTAACTCTCAATAAACAAATAAAAATTTTTTGATCGATTTAATCAACTATATGTATAATGCCCAGCATTTTTCTGTTATATTTCCCCATTCTGATAATTTCCAATCCTGGTATCTTTTTTTTTTCAATAATTTTAAGATTTATTTATTTATTGTAGATTTTAGACGCGTCGACATCTCAAGTCATTAGCGTCTTTCAACTACACTAAATAAAACTTTCTTGAAAACGAAAAATTGTAAATTGTATTTTAAAGACCACCAACAGCTAAGGTTATTTGGGCCTAGCACCAATTCATATTTTCAATTCATTATTTTTTTTTTTTTTTAATAATAAATTGAAAATCCAATTGACACTTTTATCAGCTCTCGGGCTAGAACTCGGGAACTGGGGACTTGTAATAGAGGATCTTAAAACTCGACATCTCAAGTCATTAGCGTCTTTCAACTACACTAAATAACAACTTTCTTAAAACTAAATGACATCACAAAACATCCATGAGCGCAGGTGGGATTCGAACCCACGACCGTCTGATCTAGAAGCCGACACGCTAGCCACTAGACCACATAGCCCCCAATAATTTTAAGAAAGTTTGTGCTGTATGTTGATTGTGCCGATTTGTTTTTGAATTTCTATAGAGATGGATAGATTGAGAAAGAAAGAAAGTAAGAGATAGAGCGCAAAATGGCGATAAGCTGTGCGTTTAGTGCGTCATATTGCAATGTCCATGCATATTGTACAAATGAACCATCAACAGCTGACGCACTATTTATGAACAACACAACGCGTTTGGTTGGCACTGCCATCTATGGTTGAGTAGATAAAGTAATCAAGAAGCTTCTCTTCTACTGTATGGTCTTGAGCACATCCTCTATTTTTTTGCAATTTACGCAAACAGCGACTATAATCTGCGTTAGTGAGGTTATGCTTTATCTTTTTGTTTGTGATGGGAATGAGAAGGCATTCAAGTTTTTGAGTATTTCATGCTCCAATTGAATTTATTGAGATAATATCAATGTACAACGGTTAAAGAGTAAAAATTAAATTAAAATGTGCATTATTCAGTTTAAATTATTATATGTTTTTATAGCTATTTAGGTTTAGAATACAACTTCATCATTGTCATCAATGCTTTCATTATCGTCTCGATTCATCTTGTTAGTAGTGTTAGTATCGATCTGCAAAATTTCTGGTGGATGCTTCTCGTTTGCACTGACATATAAATAATAATTCTTAACGGCTAAACACATGCCGAAAAATACGTGCAATGATTCTATATGGCTATCGAATACCGGTATATCGAATATTGAACAAACCAGTTCTATGTATTGTTCTATTGAACAGTTCAATTTGTCATCTGGGAATCCGTCTCTCAAAGCATCAGCCTCTTCTTTCGGCCAATCTTGGAGTAAGTCGTCTATATCGGGCATTTCACTAAAAATAAAATGGAATGTTTTAAAAAATACATCAGATTGGATATACAATAATTAGAAATTAGGTGTCAGTGCTGTTTGTAAACTATGAAATTTTGAGAATTTGTATCGGAAAATTGTGGAAATAAAAAAATAATTTTTGAAAATTTACGCAAAACTTAGTAGATAGTACCTACCTGTATCTTTTTGCGAATGTGAAAAATCCTTTGATTCTGTTTCAAATTTAAATAGTACGCTGATTTTAATATACACGTGCGCATGCATTTTTAAATTTGAAAAAACTAAGATTTTTCAATTTCGAAAAAAAATATATAGGACCAAGTTTATATATTTACGCAATTAATTTTTGAAAACTATATTTGCCAATGTGCATAAAAAACAGATATTTTCATGTTTTACAGGGTGTCCAGTCTGGTTTGATAAACAACAATAATTGCAAGAATGCAGGCTTTTTTTTTGTTCCTTTGTTTTCGTACATACTTGTGATAAATAACAGTCGGTGGAGGATGTGTTCTATGAAGGTCGCTTATGTCTTTAATCCATTGGTCGATTGCTTTTGAATTTCGTTCCATGTTTTCCACTTTTTTAATATTCTGAAAATACAAACAAATAATTAAATTCGCGTCCGAATAAGACAAATGTCAAATATTATTTAAACAAAATTGTAGAATGTGTTCAGTAGTTACTCTCGATTATCCGGAAGCCAATTAACCGGTTCGCCGTGCGCGCAATAAAAGTACAGTATGTGTAGTGTATATGTATAAACTGAGGGACTGGAAAGAGATTAAATTTAATTCTTTTAATGGTTTATTTTGCTTTTAAAACATTTCTTTTGTAAGAATTAGTTTATTTACGTTGTTTAAGTATATGCCTATTGCCTACGTTTTCCTGCATTTTGCATTGTCCGTGTATCCACTTCGGTTTAATATCCCGGATAATCGAGAATCTACCGTTTTTCTAATTGAATACTCCTACCATGTTCGTGTTTGATTTCTTAGTTTTAGTCGTTGCACGTAACTGTAAATACAATAAAGATGCATCACTTTGCACAGCGGCTGGTTCATCTAGTATTTCTAGTCCCAGCTGCGGTAGAACATCATTGTTAAACGATTCATCTGCCCACGAACGGATCGGAGTAATCACTTTAAGAAATGCATCGGTGTCTCCGACTGCTGGTATAAACTCAGGTATAAAAGGTTTGAATTTGTAATCTAGTTCGATTTTCTGCGGCGTATATCTTAAAAAAAGAAATAAATGAATTTTACGTACTAAATTTGATAAGAATAAATTATATTTACCTACCTCATAATATGTTGAAACAGTTCTTTTATTTCTCCACTAACTTGCAATTGTTCAAACTGTTTTGGATTGTACAGTCCTTCGATGGTTGATGTTTTATTTGCGCCGTCTTCGCTTTCTGAATCGCTGCTTTCTCCACTTGATTGTTGCCTGCGTATGGTGACTTCAGGCTGTGAGAGTTGCGGATTTAGTAAACGGCTGGTTTTCTTTACTCCGCTTGGTCTACGTGGTAACATAGTGGTTACATGAGTGAGAGGTCCTGATGTTGATGGCTAAAATATAAAAATTACTTAGTTTAGGACTTGAGATATAATATAATTTCAAGATAAATGAAATAACACCTCTGTAAGATCTGATATAAATCTCTCTGGATTAGGTGATTCCGTCATAACACGTAATTCTGGTTCAGATTCTGATGAGGACAAGTCATTTTCTTGCTTGTTAAAAAATTCTTCATTTTCAGATTCCGGTGGCGTTGGCATTATTAAGAATATCTTTTGTGTAACAAAATTCTTCAAATCTGACAACGAATTAATTAAAATACTTGGCAATGTTTCGAAGTACGTATCCTAGCAACTGTTCTCATTCAAAATGATATTCAATTTCTCATTGTTGTTTCATAGAAAAGTTTTGGATTTGCTGGAAAACGAATCTTTTATGAAACGATAGCTCTATGGTCGAAATTGTAGAATAATTTAAGCTTTTGAAGTTTTGACTTTGTTTTGACTTTTGATGCAATTTGAAACTGGTTCTCATTTGAAAGTAACTGAATTTTGGCATGCTTCTCTGGTCGACCAAAAAGTAAAGACCGTGAAGTGGAAATATTTTTAAGTAACAATATATTTCATAGTTTTTTTAAACATTTTAGATAAAAGGCATAATATATGATGTATATTTAAAGTTGTACCGTAACTCGTAAGGCTAAATGTTTTTAACCTGTAAATTTTTCAAACTGAAGTCTGAAGAGTTAATATTTTTTGCTTTTAATTTTATTTAAACCGTGGTAAGTGTATAACATAGTCAAATTAATAATAATTAATGTTTCTTAGAATAGAAGTGTCAATTTGTGTCTTGATGTCTTTGTTCCTTGAATTTGAGGAATGCTTGCACATGCTTGGGGCAATCTTGTTTAAACACAGCGAAAATTGATTCAACTTGTAAACTTTGAAATAAAAATTTGACGAAGACGGATAGCGGTCAAATTTGTAAATTAAACATTTTTTAGAATTAAATTCCACCTATAAAGATGTTATGCAAATACATTGGCAGCGTGTGTGAAATAAACAATTCCCAAAGGTCATAAAAAAAATAATATATCGTCTCCAAGACAAAGGACGCCAATGACCTCTGTTGTCGAGCGTCTATAACCTACAATTCATTCATTCCAAGACAAAGAATGTTCGTTGATAAGAACAATGCTAATGAAATTAAATTAAAACAACTATTCTAATACTCATTTCTGCGTATCTGTTATTACCGCAGTTTATATTAATAATTCAAGAATTAATGCAATCTTTACAGAATAGTTTAAATGGATCAAGTCACAATACATTTTATTATCCCCTGTGGATCATCAAAAGAAGATGCAGATTTGTCTATGCATTCAGCATTTGAAGTGAGTATCGGTAAAAACACACGAGTAGAATCTTCTCGTTCGACCAATAGTCGCACACAATATTTTGTTCAACTACCGCAAGAAATATGTCATTTCGTGTCTCTGCTGAGCGTGGGCGAAATAATGGGTGGCCTGATTGATTGACGAAACTATCAACACTTGCGTAAACGTTCCCCGTAATGAGCGTGGGCGAAATGCTATTTCGCCCACTCTCTACGTCTACAGTCAGAGAATTTATTATTTCGCCCACTCTCAGTAGAGCCACGAAATTACATATTTCTTGCGGGTGTTGAACAAAAGTACATAATTAATTACTTATTGATTGCAGTGCTGCCTGCAGTTGGGTATGAAAGCTTTATGGGTGAATGAATCTGAATGTGATGATAAGATTTGGACAAAGCAAGATGTAGTCGTATTTGGAAAATTTGAAGGAAATCTATTTTCAAAATTGCGTAACCAAAAATGCGTGTAAGTAAGAATTTATATTAAATTGGTGTCAACCTCAAAATTTTATTCCTTTCCTCTTTTTAGTGGCATTTTTGAAGGAGGTTTTTCTTATAAGAAGTTTTTTATTTTTACTTTTTAGTGGCTTTGCAATACGTAGTTTGTATCGCTGATAATAATCGTAGATTACGATTAATTGTACAATTGCAATAATCATGAATTAAACGCAGGCTCGTATCGCAAAATCGCGACTGTCATATAATCCGTCACTTAAGCTACTAGTTGCATAAATTACTATTAATACATGTTTTAATATTATCTTTATTATTGTATTTTTAAAATTACTTTTTTTTATAATACAAGTATCTATTGATAAATCTAAATTTTTCAGCAGAATACTGGGCCCTCGCTGTTTAAACGTTTGCCTGATCGAAGAAAAACCAATTCCAAACAGCAGTAGTCCCATTTTTACAAATGCAATGGACAAATTAGTAATTTCTTGCTCTGGATTAGCGCTAAGTAAAAAGGTAAACCTAAAATATTTGTTCACAAGTCTGTAAAGGCCCGTTGATACTATGCTAGTTGACTAGCACCAGCTGACAAGCGCTAGTCGACTAGCACTACTAGCGCTGTTTACATATTGGCACCAGAAAATTAATACATTTTACTGTTAATTTAAAAGTTTAGTGAAATAAAGTAATGTACCGGATTTGTTATTTTTTTTAATTTTACTTTTCTCCAAACTGTATGTGTCTCTTTAGATTCAATTTTTTTCTTTACCATATTTACTGTCAAATTTTTCATTTTCATTTCACGTTGTATGTATTCGAATGCACTATTCCGCTTATCACGATTTTTGTAATTTCCATCGCGAACATTCCACAAAATTTCGCACTCTTTATACAAAGTAATAAATTTTAAGGTATCACGTTCAGTCCATCTGTTAGTTGGCGCCATTTTGAAATCGCACGACTAGCATCAAAAGTAGAAATGCTTTTAACTTTACTGGTATTAGTCGCACTAGCACGGTACTAGCGCTAGTAACCTGTTTACATTATACTAGTAACATGCTAGTCGACTAGCGCTAGTCAACTAGCATAGTGTCAGCAGGGTATAAATTTCCGAATTTTTTCCAATACATAGCTGATAGAGATTTATTATATAAGTCAATATATCTGTTACTTTTCAGAATGAAATCAAAGAAAAAGTAAGTTTAATGGGAGGCTTTTATACAGCTAATCTAATCGAGACGACCACTCATCTTATAACAAATTGCGTTCGGACTGATAAATATATAGTAAGTAATTTGATTTTTGATGTGTAAATATCTTTATATAACACATGCACGCTTTTAGTGTTTTTTCGTATCTGATTTGCGAACCTTAAATAGCCGTTTATTGACTAGTGACCATTATGTAACGCTTTTCAGTGCTATAATGGTTCATTATGTAACTAGTTACATAATGATCCATTATGCAACGCTTTTCAGTGCTATAATGAAAAAACAGTTGCATAATGAACCATTATGTAACTAGTTACATAATGAACCATTATGCAACTAGTTACATAATGAACCATTATGTAACTGCTTTTTTTTTTTTTTTTTTAAATTCAATTAAATTCTAAAACCATGCATGTGTTATATAAAGTATAGTGTGCAACGCGCGTGCTAAATCTTTATGCGTCAGGGGCGATATTTTCAGCACTCGTATTCGGCTCGCGATGCTCACTCGCCAAGGCTCGTGAGCGCTCTCCTACTACTCGTGCTGAAAATATCGCGCCTGACGTATAAAGATGTAATTAGCACACTAGTTACACAATATACTATTACGAGCCCCTCCCCCCTAAATACTTGAACACCCGATCAAGGATTTTTTCCCTAGATATCTGTGTTCACTTTGACCATTTGATAACAACCACATTTTTCTTTTTATTTATTTAATTATTTGCTTATCAATAATAGAAAGCGTGCGAGACAAAAATTCCAGTAATGCGTGCTGAGTGGGTGGACGCCGTTTGGGAAGCGAGCCTCGAGTCAAACGTCAAAGGAGATTCCGCCCAATTCAACGAGTATCGATGTCCCATATTTTATAACTTAAACATAACGAGCAGCGGACTCAGCCACAACCAAAGGACAAGGATTATGAACATCATAAATTCGAATGGCGGCATATATAGCGGGAAGTTTCAATCCGAATTCACTTCTCTCGTTATTTGTAAACTGTAAGTATTGAATTACAAATCCGACATCAGTAACGAGTATTTTTTTTACCCGACTGCCGAAGGAGGGTTATGAAATAATTGTGTTTTAAAGACCACCAACAGCTAAGGTTATTTGGGCCTAACACCAATTCATATTCATTATTTTTTTTTAATAATAAATTGAAAATCCAATTGACACTTTTACCAGGTCTCGGGTTAGAACCCGGGAACTGAGGACTTGTAATAGAGGAACCATAACAACGTCATGTAAACAACAACATTGCTACACTCTCGGCTATTTTCAAGCCCAGGAGGGTTATGTTTTTCGGGTGTATGTAGTATGTATAGGATTAAAATTATGTAGATACCTTAATTAAAAACTAGTTCAACATCATAATTCGTATTGTAATTTTTTATTTACATATCAATGGACTAAAGCAGTGCTTTACACCTAGATCAATATATAATATTGAAACGTATGTATGATAAAATTTGCAATTTTAGACACATTTCCAAATGCAATTATCTAATAATTACATAAATACTAGCGGCCCGATCCGGCTTCGCCTGTATGCTATGAATTTATGATTTATTAATACATTACTCGAATGAATTGTGAATTATAGACCCTCGACAACAGAGGTCATAAGCGTCTAATACATTACTCGCTTCGCTCATTCGCTCCTGGTGCTATGAAATTATGATTAATTAATACAATACTCACTCGCTTCGCTCGCTCGCTCTAGTTATTATAGCCTATTACGACCCTTTGCCCTATAAAAAATCCTTAAATTCGCAAAAAAAAAATTGAGGGTCACTTATCGGGATAAAAACTGTCCTATGTCTCAAGCTGAAGCAAACAATACACATTTACAAAATTTAATTAAAATCGGATAAGCGGTTTCGAAGATTAGCGTGAACGAACATCGTGACACGGGATTTTTATATATTAAGATAATATGTATTTCTTAATCTATGCGTATTTATGTATGATTTACTGTTTTACTTTTCATCACCTTCAGTGAATGAAAGTAGTGTAATCGTGCAAAAATCTGAAATTCAGATTTCGATCAATCTTGACTATTTAGAGTTTAGACTCTAAAAAACATTTTGCGACGGGTTTTACGAAATGTCAGGGTTGTCTGTTGTCGGCGGTGTGTTCAAATCATCGATGTGCGTAATATTTTGAACTATATTACGGTCAAATTTATAGGACACCTTTCTGCCATGCGTAGAATGAAAATGCATAAATAAAAATTTTGGATTTCAAAGGGCGTTATTTTCAAAAAACTTTATTTTTCGAAGAGATGTGGGTTTAAAATGCATTTTAGAGGAAAAATTAAAAGAATAAAAAATATTTGTCATTTTTAAAATTAGTTTTGATGAATAATAAAATTTTGAAAATAAATTTTTGCTTTAGTTTAAAAAAAAAATTTAAATAATAAAATAATAAAAGTCAGTACTATACTTTCCGCTTAGTAAAACAATTAAAAAAAAAATAATTTTTTTTTTTAATTATTTTATTCTACTAAGCGGAAAGTATAGTACTGACTCCCCGGTCGAATTTTCTAATAAGTAATGAAGAGTTCTCCGGAAATAATTTCAAAATTTTTTTGAGATTTATTGGACACAAATTGTAGTATATGGAACGGAAATTAAAATAGCGATATGCTTTTATTTGTCTTTCAGTGGTGCTACAAGTGCTAAAATAACGGCTGCTCATGACAACAAAATAGATTGCTGTACTGCTGAATGGTTAGACGAAAGTTTAAAAAAAGGATATGCGTTGCCTATTGATCGGTTCAAAGTGTCCAAATCAGATTTCTTGTCTTCGACACATAATGAAGAATTATCCAAAGGTTGGTGTTACAATCATTTTAAAAGCTTACTTCTTCTCAAGTAACATAGGCTATATATTATTATGCTACAACTAAATGGGGAATGAGTAGTGAGCGAAAATTTTAAGCTAGCCGGGCAATTTCTATGCGCTGTTGAAATGAAACTTATATACAGGCTGGCACATCTTAAACAATGCAGTGAAATATCTCGTAAACGGTACAAACCATGAAAAAATGTTTTATACAAAAGTTACAGAGTGTCAAGGGGAACAGAAGACTGTGATATCAGATTTAACATAGGCGATACTGTGAAGGTCAGGCGAAGGTCAGCTTCGATTTTTTAATTGTAACAGTGCATTTTTATTCCAGAATACGATACAGTATTTAATAGTGAACAGTAAATTATTAAGGTACGTATGAGCTAAAGTTAATAAATATTGAGATATTTACAAATTAAATAGCAAATTTAATTTGTCAATTCGGTTCTTTTATGAATTGAATTCAAGCCAAGAAGGCCAGTGCGTAGTACCATGGCTATCTGCTATGCCATAATTTATCTAATTGTCGTTCATTTTGGCCGTTATTTAATCTCTAAATATCTCAATTTATTAACTTTAGCTGATATGTACCTTAATAATTTACTGTTCACTATTAAATACTGTATCGTATTCTGGAATAAAAATGGACTGTTACAGTTAAAAAATCGAAGCTGACCTTCTCCTGACCGTCACAGTACCGCCTATGTTAAATCTGATATCACAGTCTTCTGTTCCCCTTGACACTCTATAACTTTTGTATAAAATATTTTTTATGGTTTGTACCGTTTACGAGATATTACACTGCATTGTTTAAAATGTGCCACGCTGTATAAGCATGTAACCTAGCTACATGTGACCCGTAATGACCTGACTTACTGTGACACTTAAAAAATATTGTTTCAATGTTTGATAACCCATTAAACCTATTTTTATTTATTTAGTGAATTAATGATCAGCTATAAAAGTTTTTTTAGGTGTTTTGTTTTATATACGCTAACGCGAAAGCGCTTGGTGGCGCTTGCAAGCGCCTTTCTCCGTTGAACACACCCACTCTAAATTACCTGATGATATTTTTTTGAGAATTCAACTATATTATTATGGTTATGATATTAATTTTTTTTTCTATGTTGCGTTTCCAGTTGGAAGTCCAAACTTCTCGATGATAAGCGAAATACATGGCGGGAGCGTTCAAAAACTCCACTCTATATCGGAAACACTTGTAGATTTGACCAGAATGAACACGCCTAAAAGCTGTTCTCCACGAAAAGGTAGTTAACGATTGTACCGTTATTTATATCATTTACGTATCTTGCATTTATTGAACTTTTTATTGTTTACTGTTCACAGAAAATCCAACCCAAAAATTAACCAAACTAATAGATGGCATTGATATGTCAGATGTACGAAGCGCCATGTCTTTTTTGGATGGATGCAGTGTAAGTTCAAGTTTTTTTTTTAAGGTCACAACTCACAAACAGCTAGTGTTATTTTCAATTTGTTATTAATATTAATAAATTTAAAATTAGAATTGAGATGGACCCTGCCGAACTTTACCGCTAAAGGCTTCACCTATGTAACCACTGTGATCTTTGGGCACTTCATAGTGTACAGAACATAGATATAGAAATCTAGGGATGTAGTACAATCGAGCGGGGTGGTTGCTGTTGAGGGGGGAGGGGGGCGATGAGGAAGCAAGTGTGCTCGCATTCTATTGGTCGCTTAAGTTGCGCAAGCGCTGTACGACTGCACTGGCGTAATTGAGCATGCGCAAAGACGCGGCCAATAGAACGTGGGGACATGCATAGCATGTATAATATGTCCATAAGACAGGCATGCACCCTCCCCTGAATGGCTTTCCCCCTCGTTTAAAGTGGCACTTTATACTACATCTCCGGGTTTCTATATCAATGGCACAGAATGAGTTTTTTACAGCGACTGTTTTAAGCATATATTTCAATTTGCAGAACAAAATGTTGGTATTAACCCCCTTGCAGAACGATATAAACACCTAGGCGAGCAAGTTTCCCTCAAAGAGAGGAGACAAACCGACATTTTGTTCTGCAAATTGAAATATATGCTTAAAACAGTCGCCGTAACAACATATTAAAATTTGAACCTTAAACTAATAATATAAATTTCGCCGGGCTCATGACACGTTTAGGGTGATCTGCCACCCCTTTAATAATGACCAATCGGTCTGCAAATATAATGGCATTATTGGGTCACCGACAAGCTATACAAACAATTTCAGCCTTGACGCAATAATTATTGTGATCATTTTTTTTTTGTTACATGTTGGGGGCGGTCTGCATCCCTCCCATACCGCTATCTAGCAAAATCCCTTACTCAGGGCACTTTAATATGCCTCCTTCAACATCTTCACAAAAATAGGGCCTTGAATAAATAACACCAAAAAATTGTCACCAGTTCTCGGTCTAACACCTGCTGCCACTCTACATTACTTTTGTGATGTGCCCGTCTCCATTCATACTTTTACCCACGCATGAAAATTGCTATCAAAGTTAACTTGCGTTATCTGATTAATTTTCACAATCAAACATGAAACAAATAAAGTTCGACCGATACTACACAACTTCTAACGTAGTTAAGAGAAATAAGTAAATTTGACTCTTTTGTGAGAATTTTGAATTTTTTAGGTATACTTAGTGGGGTTTGATTTCGTCCAGCGTGACAAAATCTGTAAGATTTTGAAGGGAAGCGGGGCAATCAGATATGATGTCATGTCTGAAAAGATTACACATGTGATTCTTGGAAATCCATCAAATGTTGAAATTAAAGATCTCAGAAGCCAAAATCACAGGTAAGGTGTCATTTGATTTAGAATTTTTAGGCATGTCGTATTAACAGATTTTGCAATTTCATTGATAATTGTTTACATTTTTTTTAAGTCCGCTTTATGTGTCCCTGCATTGGTTGGTTGAATCAATAAAACTTCAAAGGCCAGCCAATGAAGATAATTTTATAGTTTCGCTTTCGAATTTTGAGGCCGTTGGATCAATAGAACCGAGTTCGCCTCTTGGTAAAAAGGTAAGTGTATCCATGATGCTTAGCGTTTTCAACTGGTATGCACTTTTTGACACTAGTGGCGCGTAGTTTTGCACGAGTGTAACACTATCACCGTGTCAGTGTTTAGTAGTGGGCACTCTCTTCGTGTAGACCATGTTTGTACTACAATTTCTTTGACCTTGAGACAGCCAATCACAGCCGTGTTTGGAGCAACCCACGTCCGTTTCTTCCTTTCAATACATGTAGTGTAACAGGACCGTATTAGAAAAATGTTTTTAAATGCTGCCATTGTGTTGCCGTTGGGTAATAGAACAAAAATGATTACATTTTGTGACTTGTTAAAAATAACACATACAAAGAACAAAAGATCTATAAAAAATGATTGTTGTGAAACAATTACAACAAACAAATCAATTGTTGTTTCTAAACTTACATATTATTATAATACGGGATGTTAAACAATTTGGCCAGATGTGACAAAATTATTGTTTATGCCATAAACTGACGCGGCGCTAAACTACTAGCGGTAAATAGTCGGCGACAAACTTTCCACCTACGTAAAACATGTATATTTTGACAGCGTTGTAAAAAAATTTTACTTACCGCACATCTTTCGGGAACCTGAAGAAACTGCACGAAGAATTTTTGGAGTTTCTGATACATTTTAAAGCTGCACAACGATTTACTATACTCATTTTGAGTATCACACAGATTTTGTCTTGGGGTTGTTTATAAAATGGACACAAACTACGCACAAATAAACATTAAATAATATAAACACAATGAGTATTATGAAACAAAAAAAATATAATAGAGCACTGCTCGCCGTCCTACAGTCGCACTGACTAGTATGTAGGAAGCACCAATAAGAAAATAGTATGGGCGTGCCTGAACGCTCTGCAAGCTAACACAATCTGCGCAGCTCGTCTGACTGATTTAGGCACTAACGGTAGAGTGATCTTACTGGCTATTCTCTGTACTATTACTCTGTCAATAATATAAACACAATGAGTATTATGAAACAAAAAAAATATAATAGAGCACTGCTCGCCGTCCTACAGTCGCACTGACTAGTATGTAGGAAGCACCAATAAGAAAATAGTATGGGCGTGCCTGAACGCTCTGCAAGCTAACAATCTGCGCAGCTCGTCTGACTTATTTAGGCACTAACGGTAGAGTGATCTTACTGGCTATTCTCTGTACTATTACTCTGTCATTACCACTGTCACGTTGCACATTCTTTACACAACCTCCCTGCAACGGTGGTAAAAGTGTAACACTGGAGGTCACACTAACATCCCACCGCCGCCCAACCGAACACGATACACTGTAGTATTGCGCTCTACGCTGACCAGTCAAACACGGTTCTTGGTGAAAGTTTACACTAGTGCGGCCTAGTGTAACAAATTGTAACCAGTTGAAATCGCTATTAGTGAAATCACATGTTATGTGACACTCAAGCAAGAGAGTAATAGGAGCAAGGGAGATAGTGATTGTTCCAATTTAAAGTCGTAGATTTCCAAGCTGATCATTATAAAGATATAGTGAAAAAATAAATGCTTTTGTATTAATGTTTCAGTGTGTTCAGATATTGTGCAATGAAAGTACCTCTGTCAGACGTAATATTTTAACCGATTTTAAATTGCCAAAACCGATTCCACAGAACGAAGAAATAGAAATTATAAACGAGTATTTAAATAGCACATCTGTTCGTGGTGAGTTGGTCATTTTATTATTTTATTTTTAAAATTGAACTTATTTTTTTTATATACTTATACAGTGTGTCCCAGGATAGATGTAACAAGATAATATATAATGAACAAAAAAATTTCGAATTTTCAAATGACACTTGAGGATCGAATTCTTCTTGATGTACAACTAAGGTATACCAAAAATGAGTTGGTTCGGTCTTCTACAGGGTGTTTTAAAAGCAAAGTTGTAAAAATGACCTTTAGTTTTCAAAATATGAAAAAATTCCACTAAGAAAAGTTGTTTAGAATGTCATTTTATAACCCCACATCAAATTTCAAAAATATCAAAAAAAAATTCGTTGATTTTGTAAAGTTGTAAAAATGTTTTAAGAAAAAGTATTTATATTTTTCAAAATAATGAAAAAATTCCACTAAGAAAAGTTGTTTAGAATGCAATTTTATAACCCCGCACAAAATTTCAGAAATATCAAAAACGTTAATTTTGTGTTACTATAGCGAACTTTTTTTTTTTAATATTTCTGAAATTCAGTATTGGGACCCGTCAAATGAGCATATGACATCTGGTGGCAGAAAATTGTATCAAAACGGGGAAAATTTTACATGCTAACAGTGCAAATTTATCGTGAAATTGGTTATTACAAGAATAAAACAAGTAAGATAAACAAAAAGTTTATCGAAAATGGAATTTGCGACGTTTTCTAATATCATGGCATTAAACACTATCAGTTATTGCCTTGTAAAACTTACTTTACAGCAAATTCTTTTTTAATGAAATGTGGAAAAACTGTATTTATGGATTAAAAAAATATTTTATATTAATAATAAGATGTACTCATTATCGTACTGTACTACAATAGTTAAATCTCTGAATATTGACAAAATTGGGACTAATTATGTGTATACAAATATTTTGAGGTTAGTAACTTACCTACTTATTACAATATAACATATTATGTTGCAGTTACGTGTTTACATTATTCACCTAACACAGCCTTAAAGGAGCATTGAACGGATAACTAATTTCGTGGAGATTTTCTTTTAATTTTGATGTTTTTAAGCAATATGCCGTAAAGATGACTACTTTTGACAGTTCATTTTTCATGTATTTTTCTCGTTATATTTCCGACATTTGATAATATGTTCGGCTTTGAGGATCTGTTTCCTTCATCGAAATTCCTTTGTTTAGGATTCGTACCGGCCCAATCACAAATTGCACTTATATATTTTATCATTTCTTATCACTTTGAAAATCATAAAATTACACGCAATAGAGTTATAAAATTGCATTCTAAACAACTTTTCTGAGTGGATTTTTTCATATTTTGAAAAATAAAAATTCTTTTTCTTAGACATTTTTACAACTTTGCTTATAAAACACCCTGTAGAAGACCGAATCAACTCATTTTTGGTATACCTTAGTTTTACATCAAGAAGAACTCGATCCCCAAATGCCATTCCGAAATTCGAAAATTTTTTGTTCATCACACCTCTTATTACCAGGCCCGGATTTCTGTCTAGGCCAACAAGGCACCGGCCTAGGGGCCCAGCCGTCGAGGGTACCCCGGCCAGGGCGGAGATGGAAATCAAAGAAAAAAAGCCCAAATAGTTGTAAGATAACCCAATTGGCGACTTTTTTTTTTGCTAAATTTTCATCCAATTCCATTTTTTCCACTTTTTTTTTGGCTTGGGGGGCCCAAGTGCCTAGAGGTCCTGAATCTTTAAGTCCGGGCCTGATTATTACATCTATCCTGGGACACACTATCAAAATGTCTGTATTATTTTGTTTTCAGAAAAAGAAGATACTTTAATGAATTACCTTGATAAAGAAGATTTTAGCTCTAAAGGATTTTCCACCAGTAAAGAGAAAACTATGGCTCCTCCGGAATCAAATTCGTCTGCAAACCAATGCAGTAAAACTGGTACGGCAGTAGTCACATTGGTCGAGGACTCAACTCTTTTAAATAGCGAGACATATATCGATGAATTGCTATTCAAAGGTTGGTACGATTTTTTTTAAACACCATTGTGTAGAGCAGGGGTTCTTAACCTTTTTTCCTTTGCGGCATACCTAACGAATTTTTAACCACTGACGACACATACATCTCCCTTAATCACAGTTTAAACGTATATTCAAGCAGATTCTCCACTCGACAATATTTCTGTCCCAAGAAATTCAGTGCACATGCGTCGTCCTGGTATAATTTTGACGGCAGGACCGGCATATTAAATTTATGCACAGTGTAAAATTGAAATTGTGTTTTAAAGACCACCAACATCTAAGGTTATTTGGGCCTAGCACCAATTCATATTTTCAATTCATTATTATTTTTTTTTAATAATAAATTGAAAATCCAATTGACACTTTTACCAGCTCTCGGGCTAGAACCCGGGAACTGGGGGACTTGTAATAGAGGAACCATAGCAACACCATGTAAACAACAGCATTGCTACACGCTCGGCTTTTCTGAAGCCCCACTGTGATTTATGTCTATGGCCTATGTTACAAGTCCTCAGTTCCCGGGTTTTAACCCGAGACCTGGTAAAAGTGTCAATTGGATTTTCAATTTATTATTAAAAAAAAAAGTAATGAATTTAAAATATGAATTGGTGCTAGGCCCAGATAACCTTAGCTGTTGGTGGTCTTTAAAACACAATTTTAACAATTGGGTTTTTAAATGAATTTTTTTTTTACTTAATACCACATACAAGTTTTATAGCAAAACTGTTTTTATTTAATTTTTTTGCTTACTAATTAAAAAGTTATATTTAAATAAAAATTAATTTTTAAACTCAGTTCCGATGACGCGCCAAAAAAATCCGAACGCGTGTGACGTCATTATGTTATTTATGGTCTTTGTATCCATGGTTACCAAGAAAATGTATTATTTTTGATAGTATGTGTAATACATACACACAAATACCAACAAATGCACACAAATTTTAACATAACGACGTCACAAACATTCCTGGCGCGTTTTGAAGTCACGTGATATTTTTTAAATTTTTATACATTTTAATTGATTTTTAATAACTTATCTATGGCTTTAAAAAAAATTTTCTTTTCGTTTTTCAATATTATTTATGTTAAATTATTAGAAAAAATTAAAAAATTAATAATTTTTTTAAAATTTTAATACCTAATTGTCTATGGCCTATGCACAATATACGGGCTAATGTGTCTACGGCACTGAATCAGGTCCTGTTCTATAGAAATTCAGCCGCAGAGCGCTGGCTTCTCATTGGCTGTTTAACGCGCATGTCTGTCGCTGGTGTAAAAAAAAAAAAAAAAAAAAAAATGGCCACAGAACATCAAAGGTGCCGGCAGTGAGTGACTCACTGTAAAGCTTTACACTGTGTTTTAATATGCTCTACTTATGACAATAGAATGATAATATATTAAATGTTTTTTCGCGATTTTTGGCGACATGACTAACATGAGCTCGCGTGGCACAATATACTATTTCTCTTGCCAGGCCGAAATTCGCAAAATTAAAAAAAAAAAAAATTATTAAAATTATTATTTTTATTTTATTTTATTATTAAAATTATTAAAAAACAATTTTAATGTGTAGGAGGCAGAGGTAGGTGCGTGAGAGCTGGCATAAGTACTATTGCGCACGCGCACTTGTCCGTATCACGGGAATAAAGACTTTGTTCCCGCTTGGCAGGGACGAAAGTACGAACTTTCGGCCTAGGTAGGAGAAAAAGGTCCTTTTTCTGAATCCATCAAAAAAATATAGGGTGCTACTTAAAATAACAAAGTTGTGTGTGCTGGGGGTGGCGCAACGATTCGACACCTATCTCAGATTGTGTTCCCCTATCGATAATCCAACCCCCCCACCCCGCGAGGGCTATTAGACTTTTTTTCTGCCGCCTGATAGCGCCATTAGCAAGTGAGGTTATGCCATTCAAATGTCAGTACTGTTTATATTTTCCGCCACCTGATGGCGCCTCTAGCAAGTGAGATATCTGTCATTCACATGTCTGTACTATTTATATGCATCATTTAACGATTAAATCGCAGTTTTGATTTATTTATTTAATTATGTATTCCTTAATAATGGATAAATGAAGAATTACTGAACACAAACCGTTAATCTCTAAACGTTTGACACATACTTTAATTGCCACTAGCGCCATCTGACGAATGATGAAGGCAGTGTAGCCTAGTGGATAGCGACTTGATACCAGCCTCTAGACTAGACTGTTGTGGGTTCGAATCCCACCTGCGCTCATGGATGTTTTGTGATGTTATTTAGTTTTAAGTTAGCTGTTATTTAATGTAATTTAAGACGCTAATGACCTAAGTTGTCGACGCGTCTATAATCTACAATAAATATAAATCTGACTAATGATAAAATGGTAGCTTTCATTATCCTAATATTTAATTTAAAAAAATATTAAATAATAATTTAAAGCAAAGTTGTACATTTACTTTTTTATTATTGGTTTACTTTAAGATCTTACATTTATTCTAATTGGATTGGACGATGACGCTTTGGACCAGTTTATCGAGATCATAAGGACTCATAACGGTAGAGTGGTGTCCCCAATCTACAAGGGTACTGTAAATTACGCGATTGTACCTCGAGAGGGTGCTCCCGTCAAACGGAACGTTGAGGAAATTATTACTCACGTGTGGATCGTAAGTGAAAACATATATTTTAAAATAACATTTCAATAATTATACTGTTTTTTTACATCTGTACTATTTGTGGAAAAAAAAAACTTTTTCGATACAATAGATGTAGTTACATTTTAATATCTCAAGACTCGCCGTTCCCAAAGCGGTCCAGGCGTGCCTTGTTATGCGTCTGTCAGTGCAGTTTTTAGTACCGGCGTGCTTTTACACTCTTTTTGGAAGGTTAGGCTGCTTTTAGCCGCATGAGATTGAGCAATGAGGCAGACTGTACACGGGTCATATTTTGCAGTCGCAAAAATGCAGTCGCAACTCGGAGAACTGTAATTCTCCTTTACAAATACTAGTGTGGCGATCACTCGGAGGATACTGACAGCAGACGTCCGTTTCGACTGCAGCGAACGCCCGTGTCTGCCGGGTAAGTAGTATTTGAACCACAGCTCTCCGAGACGCGACCGCATTTTTGCGGTCGGCCGGACTGCAAAATGTGGTCTGTGTACGGTCTGTCTAACAGGCTTTGATTCCCTTAGATTTTCTGGGCCACACGCGCTCTGCACTGAAGGAATCAGCGTGTTTCTGGCCGAACTATTTTTAATAATAAACCGTAAATCCAATTCACATATATTTTTATCAATTCCGACTAACTTCATGGTGTTAAATTTTCGTGACGCGATGCGCGCGCATTGTAAAAATTCACTCTCATCATTTTTCCATAACGCGCCAAAAGAAGTATAACTTCAAAAACTCGGAACGGGAAATTTGTTAATTGATTCGTAATGATATCTTTTAGTGTTATTATTTTACAGGAAGATTGCAAGACACAGAATTGTTTGGTGGCAATCGAGTACTTTCACAGGCCCGTAAGTCTTCCAAGAGATGTTCGGCCATTAGAAGGCTGCGTTATTTGTGTCAGTACGTATACAGGATTCGAGCGTTTGCATTTGAACTGGCTGGCTGAACATCTAGGAGCTATGTACGTAGCTTTTTTTTTCCTTGCTTTAAATTTCAGCGTCTTTGTATTTTTTTATGAAATTTCAGAATCTGCAATGAAAAAATAGGGGATGACCCTCCATAATTCGCCATTAAATCTGACGAAATTAAATTAAATGGAAAATGTATTCAACTAGCGGCCTGGTCCGGCTTCGCCCGGGCGCTAGAAATTTATGATTTATTAATACATTACTCACTCGTTTTGCTCATTCGCTCCAGTTATTATAGCCTATGTCGCAAAGTAAAGTATCGCCTATCGGACAGAAAAAAATTTGAAATAGGTTCAGTAATTTCTGAGATTACCCCCGATTTTTAGCCGGACAAATCCGGACCGGCCAGTTTCAATTATACATCTAAACCTTCCTTGTGAATCAGTCTATCTCAGGGGTCGGAAACCTGCGGCTCGCGAGCGGTATGCGGCTCTTATGATGTCAAGATGCGGCTCTCCAGTTCCCTGCGCAAATATTAATAATTATTATATTATTTTATTTTCAAAACTCATAAAAAATATTATACTGCAAAAAAAACTTTAAACAGGATAAAAACACTCAACAGAGAACAGTGAGAATAGGTGGAGTAGAGAGTATACGGACAGCTGACATTTTTTAAATGTGGCAACACTGTTCTGTTTGTTTAGTTATTGGTGCACTGTGTCGTCAACGGTCGCACTGAGAACTTTTTCTTATATATACCTTATATATACCTAATCCTAATCAAATACCATAATATTGAAATAAAAATGTTAGTGGCTCTGTAAAAACTGGGAAATTTTGTAAATTGTAACTTTTGGCTCTTCCGTCTCAAAAGGTTGCCGACCCCTGGTCTATCTAATTGTGGAAATTGGAATAAAATCCATTCAGTGGTTATGTAGAAAATCGGGCGACGGGGAACTTTGTTTTATAATATTTATTGATTTGAAAATAATTTTAGATATTTATATGTTACTGAATTTTGTATGATTTTTTAGAGCGCAAGATGCTTTTGTGCGCAAACAGAACAAGAAAGATTTGAGAATGTATTACCCTTCGACGCATTTGATATGTTCAACCGCGGACGGCGATAAATATATGGCAGCTAAAAAGTGGAACATACCTGTTGTAACTCATCAGTGGCTTGTGGAGTGTGAAATTCAGGGCAAAAAGCTCCCTTTGGATTTATATTCTGTTGACAGGAATAGTAAGTATTGTTGATGAAACTAGGGGTGCATCGAGGACTCATTTTTGATGTGAAACATCTTATGTCGGGCTGTGAACAGCCGCGTGAGGGGAAATATGCAACGGAAATATGCAACGAAATGTTCTCCTTCGCTGCTGTTCTCCCCACCACTGCGGCACTTATATTGTACTGGATAAATAATTTATAAATTGGGTATATTAAGTTATACATAATATCAGTAACAACGGCTGTCTAGCGAGTTCATCCGCAGAGTAGTGGTACCACTTTAGCCTTCTATGCATGGGGACTTGGGTTTGGAAACTCATGGCATCGTACAATTTTTGACGTTTTTTTTCTAAATTCTACATGATATTTATTTATAAAATTTTTTATTTTTGTTATATTCTTTCTTTGACAATAATTATAATTTTTTGAAAATTCATGAGACCAAAAATTAATTTTTTTGTTTTTTTTTTAAAAACGAAAATTTCGGTAAATTAGGGTATTTAGGGCAAATTAGGGTAAATTGGGATAACTTAAGGCAAAGGGGGCTAAATAAGAGTAAATTAGGGTATTTAGGGAAAACTAGGGTAAATTCAAGAAATTAGGGTATAGGGTAAATTTGGGTAAACGAGGGAAAATTAGGGTAAATTGTGTTAAATTGTAAATTCTTATCTCTCGAACTACTGAACCGATTCTAAAAATTCTTTCACTTATTATCTTCGCAGGGGGAGAATGTCTCGCGGCGTTGTAATAAATCATAAATTATTATATCTGGAACTATTGAACCGATTTAGAAAATTCTTTTACTAATAGAAAGCTACACTATCCCTAAGTGATATAGGCTAGATTTTATTTTGATAAATTTGTCAAGTTCAATAAATAAAAGATTCAAGCTATAAAAATGTTTCACATCTGCCAGGCGTCCCGCGACGGCTCACATTTTTTTTTTTTAACCAGGCACTGGGTACTAATGATGTACTGGGTATTCGTAGTGACTCTGAAATGTCACAGAAGTGTCGCGGAAATGGCACTTGTAGCGGGCAGTTCAAACAGTTCTTTTTATTATTATTGTAGATTATAGACGCGTCGACAACTCAGGTCATTAGTGTCTTCAACACAACAATTAATAATCCATTTGTGTATTAGAATCTGCCAGCCGGCATACACGAACCGACTGGTACGAGCTCGGGCTCCTGGGAACGCCAATTCCCAAAGAACATTGGAATGCAATTGCGAGAACAACTACATTCCAATGTTCCCCCTGGGGGATCAAACAGTTCTCTGTTATATCTAAAACGTGTCCTATAATGTAATTTTCTTGGTCAGCTGTCAAAATTTTTTGAGGTTATACAAAGCTGTCATCGTATTCGAATGTGAATGTTACACATCTCTTAAGAGTACTAGGGACTGATTTTTTTTTTTGTTTTTTTTTTTAGATGACGATACTTCATGTGAAACATCAACGCATCAAACGATAGTATCAAGTCAAACTTCTCGAGGTTTGTTTAAATTTTAATATTTATTACTTAACGAAGGTTTGACACCGAAACTGTAATTGTTAAAAACTGTTCCATTTTAATAACCGAAACCACTATTTTAGAAAACAAGACCGAAACTAAAACCGTTTAAAAATGGTTTTCATGAAAATTTTAGTTTTACATTTTTATGGTGGAAAAGTCCCAATTTCTAGAACTTTTTTAGCTCGAAAGTAAAATGGGAGAAGCGTTTTTGTTTTTGAAATTTTATTTTTTTGTTATTTTCGAACAATTTCTATTCAGTTTTAACATAACATTATAACTAACTTAAGGGCCAACGCCCAATGCCGCTAAGATATGAATCGGATGTCCTTTTCTATGCATTCTATGCGTTGCCAAAAATTTCGGGGCTAAACACCCCCCCTGAATCCGCCGCTGGCGTCTACCAACAGATTACCGACCACGACATAGCTCGTTGTTGGCGCAGTCAACGAGTTAAAAATAAGATAAATATAAAATTATTATTTATAATTGTTTTTGATACTTTAACAATTTTCAAAAGTATATAGTTAAAACCTGGAACGAACCCGAAACCAGATAAAATTTTCAAAATCGTAACTGAAACAGTCGACAGAACTGAAAACCCGAACATTATTTTGATTTAGTTTCAGTCCGTGTTAATAACGATATCACCAAAAAAAATCAATAGAAATATATCTTTTTGTGAAATAGCAAAGAGACCGTTCAAGTATTACGTAATGCAGTTTTTGAAGATTTTTGACCCCCCCTCCCCCTATTACGCGCCGTAACGTTTCGTTTTACCTCTCTCCCCCAAACGTTATGTAACACCCAAGTGACAATTTTTACCTAAAAATGTCAATTATGTCGCGCAAAATACCGGAAAATCACTAAAATACCGTTACGTAACGCGCTGCTTAATCCCCCTCCCCCATTGTAACGCACCGTAACGTTTCACAAGACCCCCTCCCCATAAACTGCGTTACGTAATACTTGAACGGTTCGTTCAAGTGTTATGTAATGCAGTTTTTGAAGATTTTTGACCCCCCCCCTCTACCCTATAACGCGCCGTAACGTTTCGCTTACCCACCCCCCCAAACGTTATGTAACACCCAAGTGACAATTTTTACCTAAAAATGTCAATTATGTCGCGAAAAATACCGGAAAATCACTAAAATACCGTTATGTAACGCGCTGCTTGATTCCCCCCTGCCCCATTGTGACGCACCGTAACGTTTCACAAGACCCCCCTCCTCCTAAACTGCGTTACGTAATACTTGAACGGCCCCAAAATAATTAATTTCTTTTCTAGACAAAGAACAAGAACCTGGTGTTCTTACTACTGGGGACAAAAGTGCAACCGTTAAAAATGTGAGTTCAAGTCACGAGATTAAAAACGCCAGTAAAGTCTCAATAGAATCATTGCCGAAGGCCAGTTTTATTGAAGAAGAGGATGCAAAGAGTCAAACAAATATCGCTAACACTTCTGTATCAAGTAAGTGCTGTTTAAGTAGAGGTTGTTAAATTGCATTTCGAAAGCAGGTGTGTAATTTGAGAGCGACCTGAGCTGGGGAGCTATTGTGTTATTTCAATGAGTAAACTCACTTTCACACTTGAATCCCACGTGAGGGAGATCACTCGATTGTGTAACATATGGATACACTCGTAAAATCACCAGGTCGACAAAGTAAGGATTTTATTTCTTGTTGTATATTTTCCAGTATTTTCACTTTAAAAATACAAATTAATGCGGTGTTTGACAGATAAAGTATATAAATAAAGTTAACATTGTAATTTAATTTATCGATTTCATAAATATTTATATTGTGTCTGCCTATAATTTATGTTTAAAAAATTTAAAGAGAAAAAAAAACTCGGGTCGCAGTGCCAAAACCCTGCCGACAATATAGTGTATTTGCTAATACTGGCATTGTGGCTTTATTATGTGAACTTAAGTTTGTTTTTGAACAAAATAAAAAATTTAACCCCTTATTCATCCCTTAAAATAATATTTTTTTTTCTTAATTTCAATATTTTTATCAATGCAACCTTGGTACCAAATTAAATACACCCTTCAGTAAGTAAAGCACTATCTGCAAACTAGTGTTTTCATAAAATTTGTAAGTCCGGTCCTGTCGGGCCGATTTTATTAAAATTTTAGCAGCACATTTTAATCGTTACTAAAGGGTTAAATTTCAATTTTGAAACGATTCTGAGAATTTTTTCGGCATTTTTGGGCCCAAAAACATTTTTCAACCCCTAAAAACCACCCTTAAAATGGTCCGATTGTGCCCATTTTAAATAGGCTTTGTGCGGTGATGGATTTCAGCGTACCTACCAAATTTCGTCAAAACCAATTAACTCTTTCGAAAGTTATTGCCCGCACACACACACACACACACACATATACATAATATATAAATAGACATTTCCAAAAATGGGGCCAAATTGTTCAGGAGGCTATGAAACGTCGAGAAATTTTAGTCCGACTCCTAGGTCCCGCCATCTGACCGACGCCAAATGGCAAATACACTAATGAGGAAAAGTTGTTCTAGAGAAAAAGTAGCCACTCTGATGTAGCCTTGGGAAGTGAAAAACTGCCGTTTTATGACGGATTATATTTGTTTCAGACGTAGCGCTCAATAATTCGAAAATAGAAGTTGAGAATATTGAGCCACTGGACAGTTTTAGAGCAGAAAATGAAAATATTGAGCCAGTGAATAGTTCAAAAATAAACGCTGAGAATGTTACGTTGATGGACACGCCGATAAATAAAAGAACAAGAATGTCGATAGTAAATAGCCAAATGACACCTGTCGCTAAATTTCTTGAAAAACTGTACATACCGGGCAGAAGTGATGCGCAGGAACAGTCACCTTTACCTCATACTCCAAGTCATGTAGACACTCCAGAAATGCCATTAGGTCGGGTTTTTGGAAATCCAGATCCGTCGCCTAATACGCGGAAATATTGGGCTAAAGAAATCAACAAACTTCCACATTATAGACAAGACAGTCCCCCGAAGAGAAGGCGTCTACAAAGTACGGTAAGCAAATTTTGTTTTAAATTTTTGAACAGTCTTCACCAAACTTTATATTTTTGAAGTGAAACTTCTTTACGCACGGTAGAGTGAATTGGATTCATGCGGCTGAACGTGTAACAAAAACGTGTACAAACCAGGGTCGGCGCTAGAATTTTCGGCGGGTCTCCTTTGGAATTTTTTTTTCTATTTTGTTGGGCACCCGGGCCCCCTTCGGGAGCCTGGACCCGAGGTAATTTTGCCCTGCTTACCCCCCCCCCCCCTAACGCCGGCCCTGGTACAAACTGCTGCGTCGTTGACATAATGTTCACAGTCGACGCGACTTGAAGTTTCACTTGTGTAGTGTGTAATGTAAAATACACGGTCTTTTTTTTTAGCCGCTATCGGAATTAAAAGAACGTGTATGGAGAAAAATAATGCCACCAAGCTATGATTTTTCTCAGGAAGGAGGGGAACCGTCCGCCAAAAAACGGCTCTCCGATACAAGCACAGAGTTAGATGTAAGTTCAATATTAACTATCTGAATACTTGTTTTTATTACAATCTCGAGATATGCTGCGAATTTCGTTTTTGCGCGCTACCTGAACAAATAGGCCTGCTGCGTATCTTCTGTACCCTGTGGCGCCGCTCTGCTGGAAAAATAGTATGGGGGTGTGACTAGTAAATTTTATGTCAGTGTAAAAACAGTTACTATTTGTTGATTTTTTCAGTATTTATTTTTCACTTCGACAGCAAATTATCCGATTGTGCTTAATTGGGCAAAAAACGCAAAGCTCAGCCCAGATAACGCCACGAGCGTAAAGGATGTAATCCATAGACATATACCTCTAACGATGAAACTACCCATTTCTGAATTTTTTTACCACCATGCAGTGCTTTAGTCACCTGTCATAGATACGCAACAGGCCTACACAAAATCAGATAATTTCCATGTGACTAAAATTAATGGTAGCACCACATAATGATAATAAGGATAACTTTCAAGATGCCAAAAGAATTATTTCGATATCTTTAAATTTGATGAAGTATTAAAAAAATTTTTGAGTGGGCTGCAAACACGATTGAGCGAAGTCTATGATGTAGCACGGCATTGACGATCGCGGGTGCCAGCTCGTTCATAGTACTAGTTCATTGCGTTGTACTCGTGTACGAGTGATTCACTGGTCGCAATGTGCCGCGTGACGTCACACGCAAAACGAAAAGAATTCTCAAAATTAAAGATATTTAAAAATTTTCCAGACTATAATTGAGGAGCTGGGTGGAAAAACATCTTAAGTCCAAAAACATCGTTTCGAGATAAACGGCATCAAAGTTTTAAAATAATATAAATGTTGTTTATGGATGTTGCACATTTTTCAAACTTTTAAGATGGATTGTTATTACACTTGAAAATACAAATTTAATTATATTATAATAGTATTTAATCGAAAATGTCAGTAAATTTATAAATATTTCAGCTCAAAGTTAAGGCGTTTTTTAATAAAAGGAGTATTTTGACTTAAGTGATATTAATTTTAGTATATTTTGTAACAAAATCACTTGAAAAGTGAACATAAAAACAAGAAAAAATCAAAAAATATTGAGATTTATTATAAAAAAAAAGAAAACTACAAATTTCACTGCTAAAGTTTTCACTTAATATCGTACACGACGCCATTTTAAAACTGTGCTGTCATAGCTAGCAACATGACCAAACGTTTGATGGAAAAACAGCTTTGAACATGAGTATACATTTAAGACATTTAATGCCATCTAGCGGCAACATAGAAAAGTAAAAATTTGCCAACATATAAAACAAACATCAATGATTCTAAATATATAGTTTCTGCAAAAACGACTTAAATCGACTTAAGACGTTTTTCCACCCAGCTTCTCAATTGAGAGTTCATGGAAAAAAATTGGAAACCATCTAATCACAATAGAAAACTGGCACGAATTTTTTTTTTTCCTAATTATAGATAGTTTATTTTTTTACCGTTTTTTGTTGGCAGGAAGAAAACAAACAGCAGGAAGAAAACAAACAAGCGGAATCGGCTAAGGAGTCAACACCTGATCCGGTCATAGCTGGTCAGTTGCAGGCGTTGCAAGACATGCTGAAAACAGATTGCAGCAGTGCCAGAAGACGGGCTTTACGATACAGCAGTATCACTGCGAGAGACCGGAGTCCGGAGGAGACCGGTGATTTCTGTAATTATCATTGCATAAGCGATTGTTCAGATGTAGTTACGCGTAATAGAACTGGATAATAAAGTGCAATGTATGTGTATGTTTTGTTTTTCCAGTGAACAATCCCAAAGAATCTCAAACCGAGACGGTTGGATGGGAAGATCCTCTCGAAACGTTCTTTAAGGTAAACTGTGAAGTCTGTTACGGATGTATGTTACTATGTTTAGCTAGTCACGTTATGTGTATGGTATAAGCACAGATATAGCGAGTCAAATGACTCGCTTAACATAGCGACGTATATCCGTAATAGGCCTCAATATCAAATTTAGAAATGTATTAAACCAGAATACAAAAGTACAGTTCTACAGACCCTATTGTGTCTAGAGTGTATGCTACATTATTTTTGATCAGGTGCCTATCTCGGCCTACTAATAGAGAACTTTTTATCTGTACTCCAGACAATGGGTGTGTTTGGCAGAAAAAAGTGCTCGTAAGCGCTCATGAACTTACTTAGAGTTGTCGGCCAGGACACTTTCACCAACTTTGACAGCGCTGACATATTGCATCATTTTGCTTATCTTTGTTTGTTTACAAATAAGTTAAGCGGTGGTTTTGTGCAATCTACATGATAATGGGAGCAGCGATATTAGCAATATGATCACCAATAATATCATCCATCTCCTCTTCTTCAATATCTTCATTCACTAAATTATTCAATATGTTATTCATAATTGAAAATTTTTCACTGTAAATGCTATAAACATATATTCAAGAGCTATATTCCTGAGAGTACTTCTTTCAATTATCCACGAGAGGCAGCACTTGTAGGTACAAACATTATTTATTCCCCATTAGTATCGTGTCATTTTAGTGGTAAAACTTAATTATTTAATTAATTTGTTAATAATAATAATAATTTAATAATTAAGTTATACCACTAAAATGACACGACACTAATGGGAAATAAATAATGTTTGTACCTACCACAAGTGCTGCCTCTCGTGGATAATTGAAAGAAGTACTTTCAGGAAAATGGCACATTGACGTTACGTTCCCCAGTGAGCGCTGCCCCAGCGGAAAATAGCCGCTCAGCAGTCGCCAGTTTGCTTTCGAGCGCTCCAGAGCACTTTTTTCTGCCACACACAATGCTACAGCATATTTGTGCTGTGAAAATATAATTTTTTTGAGGTTATTTGTAACTGTCATTATATTTAAATCTGAATGTTTATGTCTTAGACTTTAGAGGATGTGAGGTCTCTTGAAAATACTGGTGACTCACTGTTTTTGTTTTTTTTTTTTGTTTTAGGAAGCTGAAAAAAGGAACGAATCAAACAAAAAGACGTACAAATTCATTCTCTCACAGATCAATCTAACGGTACGTAATAGACTTGTTGCGACAAGAAAATATCAAAATGCAAGCAATGGCCAAGGTTATTAGAGTACTACTACTCTACTAACTTACTAACCTTACTCTACTAACCTTGAGCAATGGCTATGTTCCGATATATGCTGTAACCACTGTGACGTCACTATTGAGTACTGTGAAGTTGCACCGTTTTAAGATATTAATACTGGATTGTTTTATAGCGGAACATTCTTCAGTAAACTGTGCCGCAAATGTCGAAGTTAATTTGGTTATGTTTGATTTTTGCAATTTCTTTACTAGAATTAATTTTATCACAAAAATAGATTCTTATTGAGAGGTTGTAAAGCCATGTCAGTTGCAATAACATGCAATATTTCAGTCAATGACGTGATTGATTTCTCGGAGCACTGTGATGGTGCACTGGAAGCCCATAGCGGAACACATAAGTCAGTGCTGCCACCACTGATCCAGTACTCTGGCTTGAGAATAGCCGAGCGTGTAGCAATGCTGTTGTTTACATGGCGTTGCTATGGTTCCTCTATTATAAGTTCCCGGGTTCTAGCCCGAGAGCTGGTAAAAGTGTCAATTGGATTTTCAATTTATTATTAAAAAAAAATAATGAATTGAAAATATGAATTGATGGTAGGCCCAAATAACCTTAGCTGTTGGTGGTCTTTAAAACACAATTTTGATCCAGTACTCACAGCGTATATCGGAACATAGCCAAAAACGAATGATAACTTAGGTGGCTGTATACCTGCTGCCATCTATATTACGTTTTTTATATAGTTTTGCCTTTTGAGCACACTAATAATATGTTTTCATTTGCGATTTTTCAGCTACGTCCCAAATACGAAGATATCATAACGGAGTTAGGTGGCGAGGTATCAGACGTGGACGGTTTCGATTCAACTGCGACGCATTTAATTTGTACAGTTGCGACCAAAAGAAGTGAGAAATTACTCGCCAGTGTAGCGGCTGGCTTATGGGTGCTTCACGTTTCATACCTTGACCAATGTTTAAAGCTAGGCTATTTCGATGAAGTAAGTATTTTTATTTCAGTCATTTTATGGAATACTAGCTGCCCGGTACGGCTTCTCCCGTGTAGATTTAATTTTTCTAATATAATATAATTTTTAAATTTTAAATATTATTTTAAACTTATTTAAACCATTTGGTAACCAAATATATTAGAACATTGTGGCGTCACAAACATTTCTCGCGCGTTTTGCATCACGTGATTTTTTTTAATTTTTGTAAGTCTTAAAAAAAAATTATCTTCATTTTTCAATATTATTTATGATAAATTATTTTAGGAAAAAATAGATATTTTTTTTTAATTCAAAAACCTAATTCTGTATTCATTATATGATTTGGGCAAAATTCTTCACGGACCGGCACCGATCCAAGGACCACTTGTTAAAGAATGCTGGTGTAAACTGTAAACTACTAGAGATGCAAGTTTTCGTTACTTCTCGATACTTGTAAAACTATTCATTACTTTTAGGTACAATACTCGTTAGTTACTATTCGTTACAAGAGCTCGGAGTATTCGAACACTATTCGTCGTTGCTTAGGTACCAGGTGGCGAGTAGATAGTATGTACTTACTACTGAATATTTGTCCGTCCGACGAACTATATTATGAACCATATAACAATAATATAACGCAATAAATATTATGACGACCTGTAATTTCTAAAACGTGAACTGCCAACAATACAGGGTGTATCACAGAAAACCGACCGAACATAGGGAAAAGTACACAGTACAAATTAGTTAAGATCAGAGATTGCTTTGCCCTCTATTCAGAGGTCGTTACCATGGTTACCATGGTGTACGTATACAGTAACAAATGCATATTGCTGTTCATTTGACAAAATCTGGATGAACTTAAAGACAAAATCGTCGAAGTATGTTTCAATATGACTCCTGTAATGTTAGATAAAGTGAGACAAAGTTTTTGTAACCGATTAAGCCACTGCTTAATTCAAAATGGAGGTTTATTTGAACATTTGCTTTAATTTTTTATTTTAACTGTTTGTTTTGTTTAATTATTAGTTAAAAAAATATTTTCTAAATAAAAAATTGTTTCATTAATAAAAATAAATTCATTTAATATTGAAGAATTTATTTTAACTGATTTTTCTAATTATTCATTATTAGCTATTATTTAAATTAGAAATCGTGTCCATCGTGATTATAATAAAATTAAACAGAATCGCAGGATAGTGGACAAAATAATTTGATTTATTAATTAAATGTACGACGTTTCGTCTATAGATTTAGACTTTTTCAAGTACAATCATTATTTTTATGATTGTACTTGAAAAAGTCTAAATCTATAGACGAAACGTCGTACATTTAATTAATAAATCAAATTATTTTGTCCACTATCCTGCGATTCTGTTTAATTTTATTATTAGCTATTATTGTTATTAAATAATGGTTAGTCAGCGTTACCATGGTACCCATTCTCATATGTGGCCAAAGTAATCGTTGATCCTAACTAATTTGCACAATGGAGTTTTCCCTATGTTCGGTTTTCTGTGATACACCCTGTATAGCTCAGTTTGTCTACTTTACGCTTGATGGCGACAGTATTTCGACGATTCGAATACAAAATATCAAGTAAACTGTTTGTAAAAAGTAACAATTATTTTATCATGTAGGTATTCCGTTACTTCGAATCTCGTCGGGTAATGAGTACTCGAGTAACGAATAGTTACTTTTCTTGCATCTCTATAAACTACAGTGTCCATTTTTTCTTTTGTTCATAAATAAGTTTAATAATGATATATTTAAATACTGTATAATGAACGTGTTAACAAATACATTACTTTATTAGTAGGGTTTGACATGGCAACTGATGTTTTTTCTGTTTGGAAAATTATGTATTTTATGTTTTGGAAATCTTGCAGGAAGAAAAATTCGAATTCGGCAATCCCAATGCAACCACTGAAATAAAGAAGATGGATCCAGAATCTCAGTGTACCCCGATATATCGATGGCGATTGAAAATAAACCAGAATGGACAAAAAGCTTATCACGGTATGAAAGCTCTGCTCTTGGTCAGTGCACAAAAATGCGACCAGCTTGTCAGGTTGGTGGAGGCAGGCGACGGAACCGTTCTGAAGTCAGAGTAAGTATTTTTATTATTACTGTCGTTTCTTCTTTAATGAAATATATCGATGATACTTTAGAACAGTGATGGCTAAAGCGCGTATCACACTACTGGCTGCCAGCCGTAGTCGTAGCCGTCGACGGCTACGGCTGGAAAATAGAACTGTTTTTATTTCATTGGCTACGGCTCCCAGCATGATAAGATGACAGCTGATGTTTTAAGACGCATTCACGTCAAACAGTTAGGTTACGTTTGGTTTATTATTTTTTTTTTTTGCGGCATTCGCGTGTTGTTGGAATGTAAATTATAATACATGCACTTGGAATACCGCGTCGACATTTTGACATTTATCTCGTCAATGTTTGTAAACAACTCCTTTGGTGGGGGGGTAAGCAGTCGTTCCGCACCAAACTACAGTGTGATTGAGAATCGTACGGGTGGGAGCCGTACGATTGAAAATCGTACAGCTGGCAGCCAGTAGAGTAATTCCTGCTTGACGCGTCATTTGCGGATAGGTTCTGAGTCCATATATTATACATGAATTTATCCCCACTAATTTGTTAGACCAGAGGTGTTCAACTAATTTAAGCCGTGGGCCATTTCGTCTATTAGTGTAACCAGTAACTCATGCGATCCGCACATAATCCATAGACATTGCCATTACTAAATCAAAAAACTCTCAAAATTTTGAACACGCTTTTCAATTTTGCGTCAAAGTGACTCAAAGCAATACATAATCCGTGAAGATTCTTATCCCGTTTACAAGCTAGAAGCCTCTGACAGCCGGACAGATAGAGCTGCCACAACAATAGGGTTCCGTTTGAATCCTTGACGCACGGAACCCTAAAAACGCTATTTAACTAATTTTATCGTCGTGTATGTTCGTGTGTATGACCACGATTATCTCGGGAACTACCGGTTCGATTTGAATGAAAATCTTACCATATTATTTAGGAGTGTATGAGGAAGGACATTACATTGTTTGACTGTATTTGGGATAAAATAAAATACAGACACTTAAAAGTGTGAATTAAACATAATTACATTAGAAAGGAATCAGAATGCCTCGATAAAAAGGCTAAAATAATTTTTCCCTTTGTTCTACAATCACCTTCCCTACCTACATTTAATTAAAGGAATTGTGATTCAAAGGAAAAATTATTTTATTTTTTTAGACATTGATTGCTTTTTTAAAATTTATTCAGTGAGTGCTACCATATTTTAATTCGTCAGATAGCGCTAGTGGCAAGTAAGGTATATGTCAAACGTGTACATTTTTTATTCGCCAGATCGCGCTAGTAGCAAGTAAAGTATGTCAAACGTTTAGAGATTAACGATTTGTGTTTAGTGATTCTTCATTAATCTCTTATTAAGGAATAATTAATTAAATACAAAACTGCGATTTAGCCGTTAAATGATAATGACAAATACTTTAGTTGCTAGTGCCGCCATCAAGTGGCGAAAAATATAAACAGTACCTACCTCACCTGCGAGTGGTGTCATCAGGTGGTAAAAAGAAGTCTGATAGCCCTCATTGACTTTTATACAGGATGTCCCAAAATTGCTGGGACACAGAGCTACCACGTGTAGTAGAGGTCAAAATAAGTCGATTGGACCCAATTTATTTATATACCAAAATGTACCGTTTGCCCGTGAGAAGAGTTCAAAGTTTACATAAAAAAACACATTTTTGTACGCTGTTCAGAAATGAGTGAAACAAATTGAATGAAATTTGACAAAAGTGCATTTTAGAGGATTACTCTCCTTTTGGTAATCAAAGAAACCCAAAAGAAATTGTAGAAGGGTTAAAACCACCCTCACCCCCTGACATTTTTTTCAGAACTTTCTTAGGGGTGGTAATACGGTTCTCAAATTTTTTTAGCGAGAAGACTGATTAATTATCTTCATTTTGTTACTCTTGTAAAAATTTCGTATTCCGCATAGTTCCGAAGGAAAAAAATGTTTTCTTAAATAATGCTAACAGATATTCCTAGTACAAGTTTAATAAAATTGTAATACAAAATTTTATGTAAATTTTGAACTCTTCTCACGGGCAAACGGTATATTTTGGTATATAAATAAATTGGGTTCAATCGACTTATTTCGACCTCTACTACACGTGGTAGCTCTGTGTCCCAGCAATTTTGGGACACCCTGTATAAACCTTCCGTGAAAAATTATCAAACTGATGGTGAAAACCCGCATCAAAATCCGTTGCGTGGTTTAGGAGTTTGCGGTTATAGATGCGGAAAGCAACTTCATTTTATACTATGTAGAGATACCTATTGGGATCCGTCAGATAGGTGGAGCTTCAAAAACATGGCACAGACGGGGGGAAATTTCATATACGGGGTATACTTTTGCGTGTAATTTTATGATTTTCAAAGTGATATGAAATGATAAATATAAGTGCAATTTGTGATTGGGCCGGTACGAATCCTAAACAAAGGAATTTCGTTGAAGGAGAACGGATTCTCAAAGCCGGGCATATTATCAAATGTCGGAAATATAACGAGAAAAATGCATGTAAAATGAACTGTCAAAAGTAGTAATCTTTACGACATATTGCTTAAAAACATCAAAATTAAAAGAAAATCTCCACGAAATTAATCATCCGCGTTCAATGCGCTTTTAAGGCTGGGTTAGGTGAATAATGTAAACACATAACTGCAACATAATAAGTTATATTGTAATAAGTAGTTAAGTTACTAACCTCAAAATATTTGTATACGAAGTTAATCCTATAAATTTGTTAATCATCAGGGATTCAACTATTTTAGTGCAGTATGATAACAAGTACATCTTATTATTACTATAAAATATTTTTTTAATTCATAAATACAGTTTTTCCACATTTCATTAGAAAATAATTCTCTGTAAAGTAAGTTTTACAAGGCTATAACTGACAGTGTTTATTGCCATGATATTAGAAAACGTCGCGAATTATATTTTCGATAAACTTTTTGTTTATTTTACTTGTTTTATTTTTGTAATAAACAATTTCATGATTAATTTGCACTGTTAGCATGTAAAATTTTCCCTCGTTTGAGTACAATTTTCTGCCACCAGATGTCAGATGCTCATTTGACGGACCCCAATATATATAAATATTTTTTTCAATGAAAAACTTATCGCGGGCCGACAGGTAGACACCCCTGGTGTAGACATTGTTATTTATTTATATTATTTTTTTCAGACCACCTTATGAATCGATCGAACACCTCAATCCAACGCATTGTTTTATCGATACCAAACAACCAAATTTTATCGACCACTGCAAGAGACTGCCAGCCTTGGGAGTGTTATGCTTGCCATTTGTGTATTTAGCAGACATGCTGTTGAAAGACTCTCTTCCGTCTCCACGTGATTGCATCATACCATCATTAAAACATTTATATAATAAAACGGATTCATAATTTCCAATCACTGTGTCGTAAATGTTTAATTTTTATTGTTAATTTTTTATAGGAACTTGTTTTTAGTGTTGAGTGTCTCATTTTCGCTGTTTTTGCAGGTAACTTATAGATTGAGAAAAAGTAAATTTATTTTTCTGTTTTGTTGAAACGAATTCAGAATTTTGGTGACATGATCCGTTTTTGAGCTTTAGCCGCAAAATTGAAATTTACCTGATCTGTAGCTCAAAAACTTTCGCTGTTTTTGCAGGTAACTTATAGATAGAGAAAAACTAAATTTATTCTTCTGTTTTGTCGAAACAAATTCAGAATTTTGATGACATGATCCGTTTTTGAGCTTTAGCCGCAAAATTGAAATTTACCTGATCCGTAGCTTAAAAACAAAATGTCACCAAAAGTCTGAGATCACTGCTGAATTTATCTGTATTGTAGTTACCGAAATAACATACAAAAACAACGTAAATGGGACTCACTCTCAGTGAATGGCGTCAAAAAACTGAACTTAATTTTTATTTTGTATATTAAACTTACCTGCGAAAGAAATTAGTGGTAATAATCATTTGATAAGATTTTTTTGTAATAAAGGCCATAAGTTTTACTAAACTGTATTTTTAATAAAATTGTTTCTTTCAAATTATTACGTCGTTTCAGTGGCGGCTCCTCCATTAGGTCAATTGGTCAATGACCTCCCTGGAAATGTAAAATGAAAAAAAGAAAAAAAAACATTTAGAATTTAGAAAATAAAATTTTAAAAAATATTAAAAACTTAAAACCAAATAAGTATTCTGTTTCAACAAATGCAGAATACTAATAAGTAATAGTATACCTAATTCTTAAGTTCTGTATCAAATACAATTCTGTATCAAAATAAAGAATCACGCTGTGGGTCAAATAAAAATTTGCCCTCATGTACAGAGATATGGCTATCGAATCGGAACCAATCGGACGCTACGCTACACGACGTACACAGCTATGATCTGTTCATCGTACATCATCGTTTCGGTCAACAGCCGTATGTCGTCAGACGCTGTGACGTATGAATGGTTAATATTTTTTACCCACTCTACAAATTCCTGGCACGTTCATATTATATTATTATTGTTAACGGTTAAACAATTAGAAATTTATTATTTACTAATGTAAAAATGTTTGTTGTGCAAACTATTAAAAATCTGAAAATTAATAATGGTTTAAATTATGATAAACGTTTAGAGTTTAAAAAATATGGTCGCCCACGACCATCACTTAAAATAATACAAACCAGTAAGGACAAAAACAAAGATTCAATGTACGATATATCTGAATGGATTTGTGGGTGTGAAGTGACCAATTCATTTTATTGTTTCATTTGTTTACTTTTTTCAAATTCAAATGACTCGCTATGGTGCAAGAACGGTCTAATAGACTTAAAACATTTAAAAGAAAAAGTAAAGAAGCATGCTTCATCCGCAGATCATATGAATAGTGCTATTGATTATGGTACGCTCGGTCGTGTTGACATTCAGTTACAGTTGAGCAGTGCTTACCGAAATAAAATTAAAGAATATAATGAAAATGTGAATAAAAACAGATATGTCTTAAATAAAATAATCGACTGCATAAAGTTTTGCGGCGCCTTCGAGTTAGCTCTATGAGGACACGACGAAACCGAGTCATCGGAAAATGCCTGCATATTTCGGGGGCTGATAAATTTTGTTTCCGAGTTAGATTCCATTTTTACAGCTCATTTGGACCAAAGTATTGTATTTAAAGGTACTTCTATTTTAAGCATTGAAAAGTCGTTTATCAAAGATATTAAAAACTTTAATGAACTTGTAATCGATCATTTTGCCAACAGCAAGGATAGACGAATTCATCTAAAATATAAATCACTTTAATTAATGTAAGTACTCGCTACGCTTTTTTGATATTAGGTACTTATTATATTTTGTTTTGTTTTTTTGTTTTTTTTTTGTATAAAATTGACCTCCTGACCTAAAGGAACACGAGCCGCCACTGCGTCGTTTTCCTAATCTGTTTATGAAGTTTTCTTTTTGTGGTCTAATTAATGATTGTTAGACATTGGATTCAGGGCCGCAGTAAGGAAATCTTGCGCCTGGGGGTAAAATTTTAATTTGCGCCCCCTCCCTCAAAAAAACAAAAAATGCATGATACGAGATTTTTATAAGAGATTTCAACATAAATAATTAAAAAACATAAAAAATGTTCACTAATAACTGCAAAATAAACGTTATAAAAAAAATTACCTAACTACGGTCTACGAAAAATCAAAACTTCACTTTTCTGGCCTTCAATTGAGCAAATTGGTTTATTAAACGTTCATAATCAAGTCTTTTGCTATAGATATTTCTATAGAAATTATCGCCAAATATTTCATAATTTCTATCTAGTAATTATATTTTGCAAGATTTTTATTTATTGTATATTTTATGTTTTGTCTAGTAGTAATCAGCCTGGCACATAAAATACTGGCGCGCCTTTGGCGCCCCATAACTTGATGCGCCCGGGGCCGTCGCCCCCTCCGCCCTACCCTTACTGCGGCCCTGATTGGATTGAATGAATGAATTGTGAATTATAGACGCTCGACACCGACATTGGATTTGTAAGTGCTTAAAGCATCGAGCACTCAAGCACTTCAAAAAATTAAGCATTTTAAAGTGACTTCTTAACTTCCAACATTACAGTACAAAAGTTCAAAACCCACATTTTGTTTATCAAAATAAGGTAAGGACATACAGTCTATGGTAAGGATCAGGGGTGTTACAAATATCCGCATCCGTAAATGCGGAATATTCACATTAATTCAGACATCTGCATCCGCATTCACATCCGCATCAATCAATGCGGAGTTTTTACGGATGCAGATATTAAATATAATTCACCAATTTTTAAGTTTAATTATTAAACAAAGATTTTTGATTATGAAACTCGAAGCTTAAAATTCTGTTGTGTCATAAGTAAAACTAAAAACTTGTGTAATTTTGTTCTAAAAATATGATTAAATAAATAAAAAGTTAAAATTAAATTGATTTTCAGTTATTTATGCACTTAAAATTTAAATAATTATCCTTTTAAAATTCCAAAATCCGCATCCGCGGATGTGAACTTCCAATAATCCGCATCTGTGGATGTCTAAATTTTTGCATCCGTAACAACCCTGGTAAGGATAAACGAAATATGTTTTATTAAAAATGCTTATTGAGCATTCCTAATGCTTATTAAGCAATTTATAATGTTTCGTGCTTAATAAGTAGCAAGTCTTTATGCAAGTGCTCTGTAGTTGGGTTAGAGGACAGAGTGGTGTAACGGTTAGCGTAGCTGCCTTTGGATCACACTGTCGTGGGTTCGAATCCCGCCTCCGCTCATGGATGTTTTGTGATGTCATTTAGTTTTAAGTGAGTTGTTATTTGATGTAAACAAGACGCTAATGACCTAAGTTGTCGACGCGTCTATAATTTACAATAAATAAAAAAAATATAGTTGGGTTAGACGCTAATGACCTCAGTTGTCGGGCGTCTATAATTTACAATTCATTCATTTTATAGTTGGGCTGCTTAACAGATGGAGGAATGAAAACGCATGATCACTGCATGCAAACTGCAAAGTACCTGATTGGTTCCTGAACGTTCGGGAACGAAACTATATGTGAAAACCACGCCTGCCGCGCAAGCTATTCATGTGCTTTTCATGTGATCACACCATCTTTTAAGCGGCCCGTCTATAAGCATCGAGACGCTGATGACCTTAGCTGTTAAACGTGTATAATTTACAATTGAAACATTTTTTCGTTGGAGAGCAGCCAATTATATAATTGTTTCGAAACATATTGGAAAAAATCATTTTACCAACCAGTGGTCACAGTCAGGATTCTAACCTGAACCTTTCCACTTTCGCGGCGGAATGAGCTTACACTACTCAACCGTGACATGATTGCTAAATTAATATTCTCCTTATATGCTTCAGAATCAATGGATTTTCACTACATGCGAGTCAATTCATATATGCTGCTAATTCAATAGCTATGATATGAAGTGAATCCTCGTACCAGCGAGAGCCCAACATGATGTTTCGAAACAATTATATAATTGGCTGCTCTCCAACGAAAAAATTTTTCAATTGCATTTCAGCTGTATAAAACTATTATTTATTATAATTTACAATCTTTCATCTATCTAAACATTGAGCTAGGCTCTCAGCACTGCCCAGCACTGTTTATGAAATGAAAAATGTCAGTGGTATTAGCTAGAAAAACCTTATATGATGCTTATTTGAAGAGGTAAAGAATTTTTTCAAACAAAATTGTAAATTCATTTATTAATTATAATTATTACAGTATGAAAAAATATTAATAGATTCTTGCATGTAACTGACTTGGTTGACTAATGCTGCCAACTTTGTAGTACCTAGCTGTCATATTAGCCAACGTACCCGGTAAATTGATAGTTGGTGCTATGCTTGCCGGAGATGAGTTATTACTCTGAGTCAATGTTCCATCGCCCTTTAATACAGCCACGCATTTCCAAGAATTCATGTAATTTGCTGAAAGATACCATTCAAATATTATTACAGGTAAAATAAATGATACGAATCTACTGCACTGACTTTCTCGCCTGTGTTGAAATTTTTAATAATAACAAAGTTATGGCGAATTATTAGTGTACTTGCCATATGGCACACACACTATTGGCGTCAGTCGGATGGCGGGACCTAGGGGTCGGACCAAAATTTCTCGACGTTTCATAGTCTCCTGAACACTTTGGCACCATTTTTGGAAATGTCTATTTATATATGTGTGTGTGTGTGTACGGGCAATAACTTTCGAAAGAGTTAATTGACTTTGACGAAATTTGGTAGGCACGTTGAAATCCATCACCGCACGAAGCCTATTTAAAATGGGCCCAATCGGACCATTAGGGTGGTTTTTAGGGGTTAAAAAATGTTTTTGGGCCCAAAAATGCCGAAAAATTTCTCAGAATCGTTTCAAAATTGAAATTTAACCCTTTAGTAACGATTTAAATGTGCTGTTAAAATTTTAATAAAATCGGCCCGACAGGACCGGACATACAAATTTTATGAAAACACTAGTTTGCGGATAGTGCTTTACTTACTGAAGGGTATATTTAATTTGGTACCAAGGTTGCATTGATAAAAATATTGAAATTAAGAAAAAAAATATTATTTTAAGGGATGTATTAAGGGGTTAAATTTTTTATTTTGTTCACAAACAAACTTAAGTTTACATAATAAAGTCACAATGCCAGTATTAGCAAATACACTATATTGTCGGCAGGGTTTTGGCACTGCGACCCGAGTTTTTATATCATGTAAATTTCAATTTTCGGTTATAACTCAAAAAACGGAACATGTCACTAACATTTTGAGTTCGCCACTAAAATGTGAGGTTCACACGCATCAGTTTCGTAGGTGAACTGTTAGTGTACCACTGCGCATCCAAATGCGCAGAATAGAGAAGGCATAATCCAAGGAATAACCTGACTTTTCTTATTGGTTGTTATGGCCGTAAGCAGATGGTAAGCAATCAAAATTAAATTAAATTGTGTTTTAAAGACCACCAACAGCTAAGGTTATTTGGGCCTAGCACCAATTCATTTTTTCAATTCATTATTTTTTAATAATAAATTGAAAATCCAATTGACACTTTTACCAGCTCTCTGGCTAGAACCCGGGAACTGGGTGTAATCAGTCAGATTGTTTTCCTCGGAATACATCGATGTTCACACATACTAGCCTTGTCCTCACCAAAGACAACATTGTTAGAAACATGTTTCTAACAATATTGTTAGAAACATGTTTCTAACTTTATATTAGAAATCGTGTCCATCGTGATTATAATAAAATTAAGAAAAATCGCAGGATAGTGGACAAAATATTGGAATATTTTGTCCACTATCCTGCGATTTTTCTTAATTTTATCATGTTTCTAACAATATTGTTATTTTTAACTTGGGGTTTTTAGTATAAAAAACAAATTATTGTAATTACTTTTCCATAATCGAACGCATCCATCATCACCGGACGAGGCGAGAATTGTTCCTGTTATATTCCAGCAGACGCGCCACACTGTGCTTGTATGGTCGTCAAATTGGCCAACCGATTTTATTTCGAATCTCACTAAGCCGCTCTGAACACTCTCTCTGTAATAAATATTACTTAGATTATATTTCGTATGTCTGTTGTTGAGCGTCTATAATCTATATCCCCCCAGGGGGGGCATTGGAATGTGGTTGCTATCGCAAATTGCATTTCAATGTTCTTTGGGAATTAGCGCTCCCAGGGAGCTGAGCTCATACCAGTCGGTTTGTGTATGTCGGCTGGCGGATTCTAATACACAAATGGATTATTTGTTGTGTTGAAGACGCTAATGACCTGAATTGTCCACGCGTCTATAATCTACAATTAATATAATCTACGAGCCCTGTCCCACTTCAGTTGGCCCACTTACCAAAAAACTCAATTATATTAGTCCCCAATTAACAGAAATCAAAATAAGAGTTTAATATAGGTATTTTTTATTTTGTACCAAACATTTTACAGATTTTTGTCATAACCTAAGCCTACTAAGATAATAAATTAAATAGAAAAACGAAAAAAATGTACAATCGGAGAAACTTAAACTCAAAACGTATTTCAATTTAGTTAATACTATGCCTTGAAGAATAATGGATGTTATAACCAATAAAGGTGATGTTACCCAATGGTAACTTTTGAAATATGATTGGAGTTTTAGTTTCTCTATTATCTTAGTAGACTTAGGTTATGACAAAAAGTCTGTAAAATGTTTGGTACAAAATAAAAAATACCTATGTTTCACTATTGTTTCGATTTCTGTTAATTGAGGACTGATAATTGAATTTTTTGGTAAGTGGGCCAACTGAAGTGGGATGGGGCTCGTATAAATATTTCGCAGTGAGAAAAGATTGATCAGACAGATAGATGGATTATAGACCAGGGGTGTTAACTGTCAACTGATTTTTACGAAAATATAATTCTTCCAGTAAAAATCAATCTGCAGTCTACTTTTTCAAAAGTTGATGTGAAGGAGAATTTTTCTATAAAAATATCGAAGGCGCAATATTTACACATTTCTCAAGTTTTTATAGATTTCGAATTTACTTATGTCATAACTACATTTATGTTGAAGGTAGAATGACTTTTCTGTTATGATCACCTAGTATTTATATACAGACGTATATTTGGCGTTCGACCAAAAATCATTACATCGACCGATAGATCGCGATCGATGTTATTGACGTCTTGAGACACTCGACAACGAAGGTTATTAGCGTCTATAGAAGATCAAAGGCTAATGACTTTAGTTGTGCGTTTATAATCTACAATAATCTGATAGACCTCGCGCGGCGAAAGATGAAGTCACCGCGTCATAGTAACGTGAATGCAATGCGCCCGCCTTCTAGCTTGCTATTGGCTGTTTATTGTCATGAATAGCAGTTTGCCAAAATTGTACCTAACGTCATAAAACCCAATGTGCAGTTTTGTGTACACAGCACTGTCTGCGGGCAAGCAGGCGTTCACTAGCATATTATTAATGACGTGCCTGGCTTATCTCTCACCGAGGGCACTCTACCTAATACCTAGTGCATGATTGCATTCACAAAAAGAAGCGAATGCTGATATTTGACAAAAAAGTGTTTGCAACTGCATTTCTCCTCATGTAAAAGAAGTATTTACTATATTAGTGAAGCATATTCTATGCATCTGTAGTAAATACTATAGAGATGCCTTGGATATTTAGCACGCATAAAAAATTCAGCATTATTTGGTTTCTTTTATTCCGTATTCATATAGTCAGATACTTGTATTTTTTATGCATACCACCCAATTAATACACTTAACTTTGGAGAAATAAAGTTAATGTTACTGAAATTTAAAGGGTTCGTCTACTTTGTTGTTCACTTACGGGACAGGATTAAGCATTATGATTCGAACGTCTTTTGTCGCAATGCCAAGCAAATGAAAACTTCTACCAAGATTAGGCGCAAATGAAATGTCGTGTACTGCTTCAGTAATGCTCGAAAGGGTTTCCGTTTTCGTCCATCGGCGTGTATTTTCACTGTATTCATAAATGAATACTTTGCCGCCATTGGCTGTATTCAAATCATCGCTGCCCACTGCTAACATCGGAGCGTGACGTCTAAAATAAATAAAACCTATCTTATTGGAATCCGTCAAATGAGCATATGACATCTGGTGGCACAAAATTGTACTCAAAACGAGGGAAAATTTTACATGCTAACAGTGCAAATTTATCGTGAAATTGTTTATTACAAATATAAAACAAGTAAAATATACCAAAAGTTTATATTATATTTAGCGTTAGAAATACATTGAGATTCAACCTTTAAGAACAAGTATTTTGCCAAAACAAGTAAGTTCATTAGATATATAAATTATTGGAAAAACTATTCCAGGTGTTAACTTCTCCTAATTATTTTATTTTAACAATAGTTAAAATTGTATCTTTAAAATTACTTCTAGGAACCCTTGATTTCGTAAAACACAGCTCATTAATGTAGAGTAAGAAGAGATGCTTCAACTACAAAGGTGTTTATAAAGAAGAATTTTACTATACCTCGATAATGATGGGTTCCATGATAGGCAACTACATGGTAGTTTACACTGAACCTCATGTTGTAACGTCCATTGCGATAGGTTCATAACATCGGGCGCTTCATAAATTCGCACAACACCATCAGCTGAACATGTCGCTAACTGAAGGCCTAACGATTTCGGTGCAAATTTAACATCTGTTACGGACGTTCTTGAATCTACTAAATTTGTTCGTCGAACCCAGTGTCGCATACCTTTTTCTCCAGGAACCGTTTCTCCAACTATTCAATAAATTTCGTTATTTAGATAAACAATTACGGTAAGTCTCGAGAATAGACACACGATTTTTGGTGATTTTTTAGACGTATCCTCGCAGAGGGCGTTTGTGCAATGGCGTTTTTAGGGCGGGTGAAAAGTAGGTGGTTCAGGGGGAGGAGTTCCCCAAAAAACGTTCGTAGGGGGAGAGTACATACAAACGCGTGTCCATTCATGACAATTTTACCCTAATTACTGTATAACTAAGCAATCCAAAATATTTATGAACCCTTACCAATTTCTTCCCAAACAGCAGCAGTTCTATCGAATGAACAGGTAGCGAGTACTTGACCAAATTCTGGATGTGCCCAGGTAACTTTCCATACTGAGCCGCTGTGCGCTTTCCAATTTGCTGTCAGCTGCCAATTATCCTGCTCATCTTGATCCCAAACCTGCAATTTAGGACATTATAAAAGATATTTTTTATATTAGACAAAAACGCAGGTTAAAATTACCTTGACAAATTGATCGCTAGAGCAAGTTGCCATTCGTTGACCATAAAAATCATAAGCGACATCATGAATTAAGTCTTTGTGTTCAGCATTAATACTTTGTGCTTCAAACATGATTTTATTTTATTTCAGAGTTTATTTGAAATCGGCTTTCTTGCGCTTGACATGAGCAAACATATGAAAATGAACGGCCGATAAAAACGAAATTTTTTACAAGCTTACGAACTGTCAAATCGAAGTATTAGTGGAATTATAGGTTATATTTTTAATTATATTATTATCATTTAAAATATATTAAAGATAAAATGCGTCTTACGCAGATTTTGCTGAGAAACATTAAAGTTGGTGAATTGACAAAAAAATATGCAAATTTACCTGATTCATACATTGACAGAAGTATGAGACAAGTGTACTGGAGAACTCCCAAAGAAAGAAATTATTTACGTCGTACTGTTGAAAGAAAGAAATTTTATTTTGGACTTCACAGACCATGGACCAACGAATTCCGAATGGAAAATATGCCTGGAACGCTCCGATCAAAGGTATTTGTGGAACCGATTAAAGAATGGAGTGTTTTTAAAGGAGACCGCGTGGAAATTTTGGTTGGTCCAGATAAAGGAAAACAGGGAATTGTAAACAGAGTTATTCAGGAACGCAATTGGGTTACAGTGGAAGGTTTAAACTGTGAATTAAAGAAAATGGGTGAAAGTAAAAATTTTCCCGGCGTTTATATCCAACAGGAAAAGCCTTTATTGGTTACGAGTGAAATATCTTTAGTTGACCCGTCTGATTTAGAATCTACAACTATCGAATGGCGTTTTACAGAAGATGGAAATAAAGTTCGAGTGTCACTTCGAACAGGTAGATTAATACCGATTCCAGGTGCATCGGAAGAAACCTATGATTACAAGAGTAAAGGACTATATAAAGAAAGTCCAAAAGATACAATGGATAGACACGTAACAGAGATTACATTTGCTCCTTCGCTTTCAACGTTTGAAATGGATATTATGGAAAGTATGGGTATAAAAGAAGATAGAATTCCAAATAAATCTTATTGGTATTAGTAATATTACTCTTGAATTTGGATAAATTATATATTATACGCAACTCTTGAGTTATAATTGCCTGTTGATTCTTAGAATTCTACAGATTGTATCAAATTAAACCTGTGCATAGGGCATTCTGTGTGTAAGACAGAGATTGATACATAAAGCAATAAGTAAGAATGAGATAAATTATCGCTAATAGGATTTTACGTGGTTACTGTAAATAAATAATATTTATACAACCTAATAGCGTTATCTTTGTTTTTTCGCTCCTTCTGTGCTATTTTCAAAGGCAGCTACAAATAATTTTATTATATCGGCGGTTTAATTACCACCATAAAACCATTTAATTATTTGAATTTTTTTTTCGAACAGTATAAATTACCATTTTATCAATAATTTCAGTAGTGACTATTTTTACTGTAGAAAACAACGATGACAGTTGTTAGATATTACATATTTATTTACAGTAACCACATAACATAGTATTAGCGATCATTTATCTCATTCTTACTTATTGTTTTATGTATCAATCTCTGTCTTACACACATAATGCCCTATGCACAGGTCTAATTTGATACAATCTGTAAAAGCATGTACTGTAGAATAGAATTATGTGAGCTTATAAAAATGAGACTTTCAAAATTACATTCTAGAAATTATGCTAACTTTCAACAAAGAATCAACGTCCAAACTTTTAAAGAAAATAGTAGCTTAATTATATTTTAATAAAGTTCGAAATCATTTCTGAACATAGCAAATTAATGAGTGCAACAAAGAAGATTTAAACAAAATGAGTAGCGCGACAAAAACAGAATGGAATTATGGCTAGGTAAATTTTCCAACTAAAAAGTACAAGGCTAGCTACTGACCTTGATTTAAGTAGAGATCCAAAGTACGCATGGAAATAACCAAACTAAAAACCGAAGTATCTAAATTATGTCCTCTTTGTTGCACTCATTAAGATCTATGTTCAGATTAGCTTTCGGACAATCTGTGTTGAAAAAATAAATTATTTTTACTCTCAAGAATTATGTTGCCACGGTTTTTATGAACTGAGTCTACTATTTGATATAAATCAAATCCAATGTAAATCAAATGGAGGAATTAATATGCCGTGTGTGGCTTAAAAAAGGTAACATAGGGAAAATAAATAACATTGAGAAAATTTACAATTTTGTAGTAGGCCATGGCCGTAAGATCTAATGTAAATATTATGTAGACCATTGCTATGGAAAAATGTTTACTGAAAGGTTGTCATTTTGTTTGTTTTTTACTTCTATTGCATAAAATCAACTATTTGAATTTTTATTGTAACATCTATGCCTCCTCCACACAATCGGCCATGATGGACAATCACAGAATGAGCCATGATTGTCACCATCATTGCGCATCTGTCCACACAATCGTGCCATCTGTGTGAATTGTCATCTGTCCGACATGGATATCGAACAAATATGAACTGAGTGATCGACGAACGTGTGGAAATGCGCGCAATCATGGCCAAAAAACCCATACAGAGGCGATCACGCTTCATCATGGGCAATTACAGGCGATTATGTCCTCCACACAATTGTGATGGCCTGTAATCGCCCATCATGGCCGATTGTGTGAAGGCACCAAATGGGACTTGAGAATAGCCGAGAGTGTAGCGGCGCTGTTGTTTACATGGCGTTGCTATGGTTCCTCTATTACAAGTCCCCAGTTCTCGGGTTCTAGCCCGAGAGCTGGTAAAAGTGTCAATTGGATTTTCAATTTATTATTAAAAAAAAAAAATAATGAATTGAAAATATGAATTGGTGCTAGGCCCAAATAACCTTAGCTGTTGGTGGTCTTTAAAATACAATACAAAAGGCACCAAATGTATACCACAACGATTACCTAAACTAGGTTCATAGCATTCTTGGATTCTGTCTAAAATTCACTGTACTATTTTTCCTGTTACCTTTTCAAAGCCACACCTGGTATAACATGTAAAGTTAATAGTAATTATAAATTGATTAACTAGTAGGTACCACGTAAGTGCTACTATCACAGCTATAATATTATTTTTGCAACGCTTGCATCAAAAGTTCAATTTTAGATGGCTGTGTAGGAAGCTTCTGCTGTATTTGAACGGTAGTGCACAAAGTAAATTTTAACGCACTCCGTGCTATAAAGTAATACTGTTTTGTTTTACTTTAAAACACATGTGCGTAAAATAGTACTTCATGCTATAATGTCAGTAATAAAATATTTATCCAAATAAATTGTGTTTTATTTGTTTAAAATTAAACTTTTGAAGCAGTTGCTGCAAAAAATATTGTATGTAACGCGTGTCTAAAGTCACGAATCTGACAGCTGGCATTTTACAATAATGGTAATGTTACATTTATATCAGAACTAGCGTGATTACCGCGCGAGCCGAAGGCGAGCGCGGTAAACTCAAACTCGTTCTGGTATAAATGCAATTTAACCTTAGGCTCATATAATCCATCACTTTAGACACTGGTTGCATAAATATCTATCACTCTAGGGTAAAATATTTTTAAACTGTAATATGTTTATGTGGTATTACTTATTAATAAATAACATGTTTTTATCTACGAGATTTATCTATTTTCATCTATGTAGTTAGTACTCTATTGATCCAATAGACAACGTAATAGTACTGTAAAAAAATAAATTATAATTTAAAAAAACTAAAAAACACGCTTTAATGAACTAGAAAGTAAAAAATAATTAATTTTATTGTAAAAAAGCGTGGGGTAGTATGAAAATATGATACAAAACACCCCACGCTTTTTTACAATAAAATTAATTATTTTTTACTTTTTAGTTCATTAAAGCGTGTTTTTTAGTTTTTTTAAATTATAATTTATTTTTTCTTTTTAGTCCTGGAGATCCTGGTCAGGATAATGGGACAAACTTATGGAATTATTGTATTGTAATCGGTCCTTGATAAGTGTGCAAAGTTTCAGTTCAATCTGAAGTTTTTTGCTTTTTTTTTCAGTCCTGGAGATCCTGGTCAGGATAATGGGACAAACTTATGGAATTATTGTATTGTAATCGGTCCTTGATAAGTGTGCAAAGTTTCAGTTCAATCTGAAGTTTTTTGCTTTTTTTTTTAGTCCTGGAGATCCTGGTCAGGATAATGGGACAAACTTATGGAATTATTGTATTGTCGTCGGTCCTTAATAAGTCGACAAAGTTTAAACTAAATCTGACCGTTCAAAGTTGGTCAAAATCAAGTTCAAAGAAATCGGTTACAAACTGACAAACAAGCAAGCACGCAAACATACAGGTGAAGCTAATATAAGCGTGTTAAAAATGAAAATCCAAAGAATTTAATATCTTGGTCTGCGCTCCGAAAGTAACTAAGTCCAGTTAGGTACACCGTACAAGTCGTTTAACTTGCAACTGAAATTTTTATCCAGCCTTGTATAATTTGTCATCTTTTATTCTGCGTACTACTAATAAGGACTGAACCAGTTTGTATTGATATGTCGGCTTTGCGGTACGACTGGAATTGAGCAGTATCGAATGTGTGATCAAGGTATTTTCTCATTCCCAAAGCACTCCAGTATTATTATTTACTCGGAAATTCGAATTTTGTGTTTACATTACGGTGTTCTTATTTAATGGATTCAAATCCACTATCCAGTAATATTAATCCTATCAAAATCATAAATGTGAAAAAGGGGCCAAGTTCGGTACAAAGAACAGCTTCGCCGAAAAAAGAATTGAGATCTAAGTGGGTGCCAAGTTTTCATGTTATATATTGAGTAGAATCAAAGAGTCGGGAACAAAAAGTATCTTTGTAATTTTTTTGCATTTTAGCGTATCGGCGGAATCCTACTCGGGAGCGGATAATTCCTGTGGTGTAGTAACAAAACGTAACAGCAATTTTTTTGTATTTTAGCCAAGGGGTAAATATCTGGGGATTTATGAATGTACAGCGTGAATGAATTACGGTGATTTATTGAGGATTTACGGGAATTTATGAGGATTTATTGGGATTAGGAGGATTTATCGAGGATTTACAGAGGAATTCATGTACAAATTTGCGAAATTTTTGAAAAATAAATTCGACCCGATTCGTTTGATATGAAGTCTATTTATAGAAAAAATAACGCTGAACCGACTCCAACACCCCGCACTTTTAGTTTCAAAGATATAAACAGCATCTGAGAGATTTTTGAGTTTTCTTAAAAATGCCAAAAGTAAGAAGACACTCTTTTTGTACAAATTTGCGAAATTTTTGAAAAATAAATTCGACCCGATTCGTTTGATATTAAGTCTATTTATAGAAAAAATAACGCTGAATCGACTCCAACACCCCGCACTTTTAGTTTCAAAGATATAAACAGCATCTGAGAGATTTTTGAGTTTTCTTAAAAATTCCAAAAGTAAGAAGACCCCCCTCTTTGTATAAATTTGCGAAATTTTTGAAAAATAAATTCGACCCGATTCGTTTGATATGAAGTCTATTTATAGAAAAAATAACGCTGAATCGACTCCAACACCCCGCACTTTTAGTTTCAAAGATATAAACAGCATCTGAGAGATTTTTGAGTTTTCTTAAAAATGCCAAAAGTAAGAAGACCCCCCTCTTTGTACAAATTTGCGAAATTTTTGAAAAATAAATTCGACCCGATTCGTTTGATATTAAGTCTATTTATAGAAAAAATAACGCTGAATCCACTCCAACACCCCGCACTTTTAGTTTCAAAGATATAAACAGCATGAGAGATTTTTGAGTTTTCTTAAAAATTCCAAAAGTAAGAAGACCCCCCTCTTTGTACAAATTTGCGAAATTTTTGAAAAATAAATTCGACCCGATTCGTTTGATATTAAATCTATTTATAGAAAAAATAACGCTGAATCGACTCCAACACCCCACACTTTTAGTTTCAAAGATATAAACAGCATCTGAGAGTTTTTTGAGTTTTCTTAAAAATACCAAAAGTAAGAAGACCCCCCTCTTTGTACAAATTTTCGAAATTTTTGAAAAATAAATTCGACCCGATTCGTTTGATATTAAATCTATTTATTGAAAAAATAACGCTGAATCGACTCCAACACCCCACACTTTTAGTTTCAAAGATATAAACAGCATCTGAGAGCTTTTTGAGTTTTCTTAAAAATTCCAAATATAAGAAGACCCCCCTCTTTGTACAAATTTGCGAAATTTGTACAAAGAGGGGGGCTTTGTACAAATTTTTTTGTATTTTAGCCAAGGGGTAAATATCTGGGCATTTATGGTGTACAGCGTGAAGGAATTACGGTGATTTATTGAGGATGTACGAGGATTTACGGGGATTTATGAGGATTTATTGGGATTTAGGAGGATTTATTGAGGATTTATCGAGGATTTACAGAGGAATTCATGTTTTCTAATAGACCTGCAACTTTCCCCTTAAAAGTCTTCTAGAAATCGAGTAACTGGTAACTTTGAGATAACTCGTTCTTTCGCAAAATTATCGAAAGTGTATCAGGTCAGGATAATGGTTATGACAAAACTTTATATCAACCCGCAGACGAACTTTGGCGGTCAGTACCTTACTGTCGAGGTCGATTCTTAATGATCGTGGTCGATTCTTAATGATCGAGGTCGATTCTTAATGATCGAGGTCGATTCTTAATGATCGAGGTCGATTCTTAATGACCGAGGTCGATTCTTAATGATCGAGGTCAGTTCTTAATGATCGAGGTCGATTCTTTATGATCGAGGTCGATTCTTTATGATCGAGGTCGATTCTTTATGATCGAGGTCGATTCTTAATGATCGAGGTCCATTTCAAAACTATATGTAATCAGCCAGACAAATCGTAGGTAACATATATAAAAATCAAGCGTTAGAATATAAGTAAATGTCAATTATTATTTTGGGAGCTTTAAAGCGTCTGGCGGAAGTTATGGCCGACGGGAAGTGTCTGGTAGTGCTGAATATTATTTTGTAATAATATTCTACAAAACATATATAAAAATCAGCCATTAGAATTTAAGTGAAGTTAGCCCTATTTTTTCTTACCTTTCTCACCTGGTACCTGTAGATTGGCCGCCTACCCAACTTAGCAGGTACGCATGCGTTCAAAGTACATAGGAATACTACTCAATTCCTCACATTTTGTCTTTTAGAAAATAAGTTACGTCTGGGGGCCCTGGGATCTTGGACTATAATATTGTGTCGTTTCATAATTTCATTTTAGAGGGTGAAGTGTCCCCACTACACATGACCTGTCCCTAGATTCGCCAATTATTTTGTGTTAAAAAAACGATGACTGCATTATATTTAATGCAAAATGTATTCGTTGTTACATTTCGATCTCGACGATAAGTTTTAATGGTCGGAAAGTAAATTTAAAACAAAATCAAATTGAATTGTTCCCGACCTCGCGTCGACAAGAGTGGAGTGGAGTCTTAATGTGTATGTCGGCGACCTACATGACTTGTGTGTATGTCGGGTTGCATAAAGCATTGCGTTTTGGCAAACAGTCTGGTCATTTTGGTAACAGGTCAGTTGGCAGAGCAGAACAGCGTTGTTAAGTATATAACATACTATTTATAATGTCCACGGCTCGTCAACGTCTGCAAGCTAAACCAGTGACCAAAAATATTGTTCAATAGAGTCCGGGAGGACAGTGTGGTGTTACACAGAGATGTACAAAATGGTTTTAAAAAAGCATTTAAATACAAAATACTTTTCAGATTTACTATTTCAAATGCAAAATACCAAATAGTTTTGCGTTTTGTATTTCAAATGCTAAATGCAAAATAGGTATTTTCAAAATACTTTTTCAAAATAAAATACCTTTTTACCAAATTTCAGATATTTTTATTTATTTTAGGTATTTATCATGAGAAATAGAGACACAATGCCGAGCCGAACAAAAACGTCTAATAACATGGCACCTTATGCATGACATTTTGGTCATATTTATCAGTACGCGTATCAATAAATTCTGTTATGTTATTAATAATAATAATAATACTCACTTAAAATAATTCGGCAATACAAGCGTCATTCGTTCATTTCATTTTGTTTGACTGGTGATGTTGGCTAAACTTAATCACAAAGTATTTTGCATTTTGAAATGAATATTAAAAATGCAAAATACATCTCGAAAGGTATTTCAAATAAAATACAAAATGTTTTTTACTAAAAGGCATTTAAATGCAAAATACAAAATAGGTATTTTGCATTTTGTATTTGCATTTTAAATAGAAATATTTCAAATAAATCGCATCTCTGGACTGGTGTAACGGTTAGCGTAGCGGCCTTTGGATCACACTGTCGTTGGATCGAATCCCACTTCCACTCATGGATGTTTTGTGATGTCATTTAGTAAGTTGTTACTTAATGTAATTAAGACGGTAATGACCTAAGTTGTCGACGCGTCTATAATCTACAATAAATAAATTAAACAGAGTCCGGATTCGCGGACTCATTGTGACATATTTTGTAGTCGCCATTCACCATTTGTACCAACGTTGAACAAGTTACGCAGATATTATTTGCTTGATGCCTGTGTATACTGTTACGGATCACCCTGTATATTAAACGACAGGCAAGAGTTCTGAGAAACGGAGTCCGCTTACTGTAACAACTGGTACCTGCACGAAAGTTCTAGAGAAAGCGAGAACACACTAGGCTTATGCAACGCAGCCTATTTAACAGCCAGTGCGAGTGAATGAGGGATCAGTCAACGGTGAGTCACGCATTCAAGTCTACTTTGGAGCAGTAAAATAAATAGTGCCGTGATATAAATAACCAAATTGATAAATAAATACGAGTGTAGTGGTAATAATCTCGAATTATTGTATATAGTTGTTTTGTTTTGCTTTGTAATTACTGTTTAGTTATTGTTACTTGTGTTGATTGTTAGAAATGACTTTTCGTTGCTGCGTTCATTATTATTGTGTTTTTAGTTATTGTAAACAAATATTTATTCCGCCAACTCAGAAAACAGTTTTGTAACAATACTAATATAATAAAGCTGAAAAGTTTGTGTGTATGTTTGTACGCGCTGATCTCAGGAACTATCAGTGCAATTTGAAAAATTTTGGTTTTTGTTAGATAGCCCGTTTATTGAAGAAGGTTATAGGCTATTCGAGTTTTTTTAATTCAACCCCAAAGGGGGTAAAACGGGGGTGTAGGACATTTTGATTATCTATACTAATATACTATACTAATATTATAAACGGTTAGCGTAGCCGACCTTTGGATCACACCGTCGTGGGTTCGAATCCCACCTCCGCTCACGGATGTTTTGTGATGTCATTTAGTTTTAAGGAAGTTGTTATTTAATGTAATTAAGACGTTAATGACCTACGTTGTCGACGCGTCTATAATCTACAATAAATACATATTATAAACTGTAAGCAAGTACGCGAAGCAAGAACAACGACAGGTGACTTCGCTTCGCAGGAAGAGAATTTCTTGAGGGGGGTGGTAATAAATCATAAATTCTTATCTCTGGAACTACTGAAGCGATTTTAAAAATACTTTCACTAATAGAAAGTTACACTATCCCTGAGTGATATAGGCTATATTTTATTTTGATAAATTTCTTGCGGGGGGGGGGGGTAATTCATGTGTGATAGTCAAAACGTAACTCTGAAATTCTTTTGCATTTTAGCATATATAGGCGGACTCCTACTAAAATTATAAATAACATCAGCCCGACTCCGCTTCGCAGGGGGAGAATTTCTCGGTGGGTGGGATATTAATTTCTTAGCACCCGCGGGAGAAGCTGAACGGGACCGCTAGTATTCAAATAAAACAATCATATTTATTACATAATATACTAATTGTTTATACATAGACTTATGTTATTTTAAGTGTAGGCGGCAAATTTAAATTAACGCGTTTTATTATTTCTATGTTCTTATAATAAAATTTTTACTCAATACTGTGAATCGCATCGCTGATTGCGCCCTACCTCTGGGGTTTTCGCTCCTGGCTCGAGTCCCTGTTGCCAGGCCCTATAGCTACGGTGCTGGATATCAAGTAAATGGTTCAGCCGTTTTCGACAAACAGAATGACGACAGACAACATTTCTGCAGGGAACGCATTTTACCTGTTTAGGTATTTTCTACAGTCTACAACATTAACCGAAAAACTCACACAAAAACGAAGACAGATATCCTGTTACCATTTTAATAAGTTGTATTTTAAAGTGAAACTTTATATTAGCCTCGTTTATTCTCGTTCGGCTACGCATGTCGAGCATCACGTCACGTCCAATCGAAGCAATCGACCAGACCAGTACTCATCGAAAAGCAGCGACGTTATGTTCATAATTATATTGTACGTCTACATAACTAATATTGTACGAATATTCAGTTGGGCAGCACATCAAATACCCATTGACCTCCAACGATAGAATCTGGATTCTTAATTGTAATTGTAATTGTATTTTAAAGACCACCAACAGCTAAGGTTATTTGAGCCTAGCACCAATTCATATTTTCAATTCATTATTATTATTATTTTTTTTTTTTTTAATAATAAATTGAAAATCCAATTGACACTTTTACCAGCTCTCGGGCTAGAACTCGGGAACTGGGGACTTGTAATAGAGGAACCATAGCAACGCCATGTAAAAATCTGGATTCTTGTCTTCATATTGATCAGGGTTCAAATTACATTATTGTTCACTCTGAAATGTTTTTTGTTCACTCCCTAGAAAACTGTGTACAATATATTGCTATGTCTGTCAGTGCGTCTGCTTTAACCCCATTTTAAATATCCACCAGTCTATACTTTTTCTTTACCGCGCAACTATAGCGGGGAGGTTATTTGTGACGTCTCACTTAACACCATTAACGATTTGCTTGACGCCAAACATATATCTTTGGCGCCAATTCATTTCCGCCGATCCATTTAACAACACTTTTATAAGCTATATTAATAAATTAATAAACATCTTTATTACTACTTGAATTTGCATTTTTTATAATACGGTTTAAGGGATGTATACAGTGTGTAAACGGTAGACTCGAACATAGGGAAAATACAATTAAATTTTTTTTGATGGATCGAGACCTGTGACTTGTAAAAGACCTACAGTAAATTAGCCTGTTATAAAATTCAGTGCGTACATTAAATTATAATCATTGCTAGTGTAACCTATACATATAATTTATCCATTTATCTGCTGTTGTGAGCTAACAGTTACTCTGAAATCCCCTCCATGCATCTGCTCACACCGAATACACGCTCGGCTATTCTCAAGCCCTAAACATTGAAAGAAATGAGAAATAATAAATATGATTTATTTATTGTAAATTATAGACGCGTCGACAACTTAGGTCATTAGCGTCCTTAATAAATATGAAATAATGGCATACAGTAATTAATAAAATAAGGTTAATGAACGCATTACATACGCAATAAGAACTGATTACATGGAAAGTTTTCGATTAGAAAAGACACAAACATATTAATTATAAACACAAAATTAAGGATAGTTACTTCTTACCACAACAGTTTTATTGATGGATGTACATTTCGAAAGCTATGCTTTCATCTTCAGCAAACACTATTGATAGTGTTTGCTGAAGATGAAAGCATAGCTTTCGAAATGTACATTCATCAATAAAACTGTTGTGGTAAGAAGTAACTATCCTTAATTTTGTTTTTATTCCAACCACAGTGCTCATATATTTTACTTTATATTAATTATGGTCAAATATTTATGACATTTTCCTACATTTTAGACATTGTCAGGATGCAGCTTTAATAATATCGTTAAGATGACTAAAATTTAGGCGAAACATCGATTTAATTAAAATATACATTTGACTATATTTCTATACTTTTTCTTGTTAATATAATAGGGAATACTTGTAGATTTTTTTACGATAAATTACTTAATTCTGTTTTCTAATATCTAATAAGCTCAAAAACAAATTTTGAAATATTTATGTAAGCCTTGCCTTCTAAAAAACACAGGAATTTTCTCTTAGCGTGAAGCGTCACAGCATATCAAACCGGCCAATTCAGTATTACAGACCAGAGATCGCCAACTATTTCTGATGGAAGTCCGTCTCAAGGGTCAAGCCCTAAACATCCACAGGCCTGCACTAATTCAAAAATTTGATTTTCTTTGTTTGTGACTATTTTACTGAATTTATTCGTTTTAATTTTTATTTTAATTCGTGAGCTCCGGAAACCTCGCGGACCATAGGCACTATACCCATTGTGCCTAAACAATAAGTCGATAAACCACCATTATCTCAAAAGTTTGTAATAAAAAACATAAAAAAGGGTGTGGGTCTTGGAACCCCCGACAGATGTGAAACATCAAAGAAAACGTTATTGAACTCGGTGGTATTCTCTATGTAGTAGTATATATTTTTTCAAAAGCAGCAACTAACTGTTATGCTGACGTAATCCTATATACTGCACTGTAACATCGCGTGTGTTACAGTGCACGCCTGAGCCAAGAGAGAGAGAGAGAGAGAGTGCCGCAGTGGTGGGGAGAACAGCAGCGAAGGAGCGGACCAAACATTTCGTTGCATATTTCCCCTCACGCGGCTGTTCACAGCCCGACATAAGATGTTTCACATCAATAATTTGGTTTGGGGCTATAAAAAATATAAGATTTGATAATGTATTAAGTAAGTTGAAAAGACGTTGAGTGAATTTTCTTTTTTACTATTCAACAAAAAATACATTCAAATTCAACCCTTTCAAGTTTTATTTGTTTTAAGCTGGTAGCGCCATTGGTTAAACTTCCGAAACTTAAATAAATAAAGTAAAATGAATCGCTGAGATGGTATTAGTTCGAACCTCAGTTAGAACGCAATGTTGTATACAGACTGTTCTACATTATAGGTCTTAGTTCATTGTTTACATTATGGAAAATAGTACGGTTCCACCGAAATTCTTGTAAAGGAGAGCTAAATGAATTTTTACTTCCCACCTCTACTATGGTAGGGAAGTAATGGATTTAGTCCGAAAAAAATAATATTATATTATATTGTAAAAAAACTCGTTGGTAACTTTGGTAAATATTTTATTTATCTATTCTTTCACAACAGTGACAACCGTTTACATGCTTTGGACAATTATTGTTCCTCACTTTATTCACTGTTCGCTTTTTGTCTATTTTCCGTTGGTCAGTTTTGCTTGACCGTTGGTCAGTTTTTGTTGACCAACACTTCGTCACTACTTGACCACTGCTTGACCACTATGTGTCCACCATATGTCTGTGGTACGTATATTGTTCACTGGGTCCACTATATATCTATGGTGGTGGTATTTATTTGCCACCTGCAGATATCTTCCACACTGTCTGTCACTTTGCACCAGAAGATTATCTGCACTTAATCACTCGAAGATCTCGTCTGTCACTCGCAAATATCTTCCACACTGTTTGTCACTTGGTACTGGAAGATTATTTGCACTAGGTCACTCGAAGAACTTTTAACTCGCTGGTGGTATATTTATTTCCCGTTGCACTTTTCACGTCTGCTCTCGTTGAGAATGTATACGTGACTCTGGTGTTTCATTCTTGCTCTTGCTTATATGAACTTTCCTGGTCATTTCACATCCATGGTGGCGGGTTTTCTTATTGTTGTCAACCAGAATATTTCTTCGCGCTCAAGGCTGCGTGATCCATGTTAAGCCAACGAATCAAGGCTGCACCCAGCCTGCCTAGATTCGTTACAAAATGTACAGGATGGTATACAAAAAATACAAAGAACTATGACTATAACAACTGGAAATTTAATTTCATAATAGAGATTTTTAGCCCCCAGGAGTCAGTTGGCCCCGGTGGCTATCGCCACCTACTCACCCTGTCCAATCCACGCCTCACTACTTCCTCGACTTTTTTTGAAACTAAATTTTTAAAAGTCCGTTATAAAATTACAAGCACATCTTCCGGTATTTAGGAAGGCCGCTTTCGCAAGAGTGTACGGTATCCTTCCAAGCCACCATATTATAGTCATGCAGTGTAAGATCCCAACCGCAGAAGAATGGAAACACATAGCTAATGCTTCTTGTAGACTTTACAATGTCGACTGCTTGATGTACGACTTATAATGCGGGTTGGTGTATTTACACCACCCTCCCCCTTTACACCGTAATTAAGAAGTTGCTTTCGTGTGCTATATAATAGATGCTGTATAATTCGGTAGCCAAGAGGCCAAACCGCTTATATCGAATCTTTCATTTTTCTTTTTGATGTGAAACATCTTATGTCGGGCTGTGAACAGCCGGGTGAGGGGAAATATGCAACGAAATGTTTGCTCCGCTCCTTCGCTGCTGTTCTCCCCACCACTGCGGCACTTTCTCTCTCGGCTTCCGCGCGCTTGGGCAACCGCGTGTGTTACAGTGCAGTATATAGGATGACGTCAGCATACCAGTTAGTTGCTGCTTTTGAAAAAATATATACTACTACATAGAGAATACCACCGAGTTCAATAACGTTTTCTTTGATGTTTCACATCTGTCGGGGGTCCCAAGACCCACACCCTTTTTTTTAATAACGTCTATTGTCTTATACTGGAGTGGCATTTTAGTAATATTAGATGTAACGGAAATAGTCGGAAGTGGTTGACATGTGAAACAAAACACAACATGTATATCTATGTTAAGGTCTCAAAGACCGTAAGTCAGGTGGCCGTGTGGAAAAGTACGAGTCTACCGATAGGTTTAAACGCCAAGCCTAGGTTCGAATCCCTAAGGTTTTTAAATTTTTTTCAAATAGTTTCTCTACGGTTGACTGGTCTCTAATCTCTAAGGGCATCCAACGGGAAGTTAGCAGTGTGGTTTTACCCACACACCAAGCATATTTTTTGATGTGAAACATCTTACGTCGGGCTGTGAACAGCCGCGTGAGGGGAAATAATGCAACGGAAATATGCAACGAAATACAATGCAACGAAATGTTCTCCTTCGCTGCTGTTCTCCCCACCACTGCGGCACTTATATTGTACTGGATAAATAATTTATAAATTAATTGTCCGGGTATATTAAGTTATACATATATCAGTAACAACGGCTGTCTAGACAAGTTCATCCGCAGAGTAGTGGTACCACATTAGCCTTCTTTGCATGGGGACTTGGGTTCGGAAACTCATGGCATCGTACAATTTTTGACGTTTTTTTTCTAAATTCTACATGATATTTATTTATAAAATTTTTTATTTTTGTTATATTCTTTCTTTGACAATAATTATAATTTTTTGAAATTTGATGACACCAAAAATTAATTTTTTTGTTTTTTTTAAAAAAACGAAAATTTGGGTAAATTAGGGTATTTAGGGTAAATTTGGGTAAACGAGGAAAAATTAGGGTAAATTGTGTTAAATTGTAAATTCTTATCTCTCGAACTACTAAACCGATTCTAAAAATTCATTCACTTATTATCTTCGCATAGGGGGAGAATGTCTCGCGGCGTTGTAATAAATCATAAATTATTATATCTGGAACTATTGAACCGATTTAAAAAATTCTTTTACTAATAGAAAGCTACACTATCCCTAAGTGATATAGGCTAGATTTTATTTTGATAAATTTGTCAAGTTCAATAAATAAAAGATTCAAGCTATAAAAAAGTTTCACATCTGCCAGGCGTCCCGCGACGGCTCACATTTTTTTTTTAATTGTTACAATAAATGATAAATTTAACAAAGTTTTCATGGTGGAAGAAAAACGTTTGAACACTTTGAAGGTTGTGTCTACAGTTTTAGTAACACAAAATATAAAAAAAGTTTAAATCCTTTTCACTACAAGGAGGATATACAGTTTTAAGTAGCAGTAGAGTAATAAATCAATTGCAGTAAAGTTGTCTCTTGTGATAGGGACACGGTGGTAGTTTCGAGCACATAGTCTAGGTGCCTCCGTAATGTCGTTTTCGATGATCATTATGTGGGAAGAACCAGTAGTGTTCTGAGTTCTCTTTCCAATTAAGAGTATATATGCTACCATAAGGATTTTTTGCCATACCCACTACAAAATAGCTATACTTTCGAATTTCGATGTATGTATAGCGGCCTTTAATGAGCCATTTAACAGGCAAGTGTGCGGTAAGTAAACGGTTGCCATTGCAACTTCTGTTTATTCGCTCTATACGCCTGCGTGCGCCTGCCATTATTTACTCACGACCTTCAAGGCATCCTGTAAAGTAAAGATGGCGACGCAGATGAACTGTCAAATTTTTTTGAAAATTATGTGAAAAGTAGGTATTTTATAGTGGGCATGGCAAAAAATGCCATATAGGTATATCTCGTGCGTAATGGTATTATGACTCGTGTGACTGTAAAAACTCGCTATCGCTAGTTTTTACATACTGTCATCACTCGTTGTAATATAGTCTATTACACAACTAAATATACAATCTACTAAAAAACATCGATACATTTTGACAGAAAGGATCGTTAAAAGACGAAAAATTTACATCAGCAGCTATAGATATAAGTACAGTCAGTGAAACAGACAAAAACATCAAAGACAGAGACAGCAAATATATTTCAGATAGAGACAGCAAACGCAGTGTATTAGAAAATTTAGATTTTTCAGAAATAGAGGTTAGACGTTATATGCACTGTAAAAAATGGATATAAAAATACTTTGAAAGTTAAGGTAGAATTCGCTCGATTTTCTAAGTGATTTTACATATTATTTATTTTTACACAGAAAACTTCATAAAAATTTGGACTTTTACTGTAAAGTTAAACAAATTTGTGATTTTTACATAAAGTAAATAAAATTACATAATTTGTGTAATATTCCAATAAAGTGTGTAAAAATTACAAAATAAAATGCATAGTTACATATATAAAATGGATGAATACAAAACAAATTAATGTAAAATTAGTAACCACGCATGCGCAATGTGTTTTTATGTAATCTACGCGATGTGCAGGCGATACCTGTTTGCGACGCCATTGTCTCTTTGTGTGTCTATTACCAGATTAATCGCTGGCTACAAATGGACCATCGATAATCTATGTAATCGGCCTTCTCATTTCTTACAGTGTGGATGTCCCGATCTTATTCTTGAAGCTAGGAGGTGCGGGTAAATGTCAACTGGAAGACAAAGAATCAGACTACAGATTCCTCGGCAAATTTTTTGAGAAAAGTTTTACCTATGCGTGAAAGATTACGTAATTTATTATTTTTTTTAAAGTTGTAAGTTTTTCCATGAAAATGTTTTTCAATTTTTCGTCTGAGGGATCTGTACTCTGTAGTGTGATTTTTGGTCCTTCATTTGGCATCTACCTGAATCCTTTAGCTTTTGTACTGGAGGGGTAAATATAACAGAAAAAATAAAAACTTAGTACGCACGCGCACGATGTGAAACCTCGTCCTTTGCCTTACAGAGAATTGTTAGATGCTTTTTGGTTATTGTTTTAACTTTTCAGATTACTGCAGTGAGACATTGTTTTCAACGGTGTGAGGTTTTTGTTGTTTGTTTCAACTTTAATGTATTTTATCATGTTTTTGCTTAAGCCTTTGATTTAAATTTTATGTAATTCAAATAATGAATAACATTATTACCGCAAAAAGTTCTATGAACAGAAATTACTCTGCACAAATAATCATAATTTTATTGAGTGGAATATAATATATAAACAGTTTAAACTTATACAAGAAGTTTCTCCCCTTGGCAATATTTCTGTCCCAAGAAATTCAGTGCGCATGCGTCGTCCTGGTGAAATTTTGAAGGCAGGCCCGGCATATTATATTTATGCACAGTTTACCTGTGATTTATGTCTATGCACAATGCACGTGCTAATCTGTCTATGGCACTGAATCAGGCCCTGTTCTATAGAAATTCAGTCACAGAGCGCTGGCTTCTCATTGGCTGTATAACGCGCATGCCCGTCGCTGGTGAAAAGTAAAAAAAACAAAACTTGTGGACAGAACATCAAAAGTGCCGACAGTAAGTGAAATCACTGTATCTAAAAAGCTTTACACTGTGATATAAGTGATTATAAATTATAATATAAAACAAATAATACATACCTCCGTTAACTTCAATAATTTAAAAACATATATAATTTTTATTCGTACTGTACCTCACTTTTGTTGAGGTTATTTTCATTTGACAGTTGCAACTTCTAAGTTTTACTAACGACTAACTTCATACCGTAGATTTTCGTGACGCGATGCGCGAGCATCCTAAAAATTTCTCTCTCATAATTTTTCCGTAACGCGCCAAAAGAAGTATAACTTCAATAAGTTTTTGGTAAAACGCACATGTTTTTAAGAAACAGATGTGAAGTGAAACCGTTGCGGCGGTCGAATTGAGCTTTAATAATATTCAGTGTTGTAAGAATAACAATTTAAAGCTTTCATTAATCACGCAGTGGGGCGTTAAGCAAGTCCGAATAAAACGATAAAGTTTATGATCTTTGCGCAGTTGGATATTTGAAAAAATGCGTGTGACATTCGTTATAGCAATAATTTCTCACTTTTAGTATAAGAATGAAACGCTACCGACACAAAATGTATTTTTTGGTGAACGTTTTTGTAGCATTGTAAAAATTTTGAACGAATCTTGTTAAAGAAATAATTATTCAATTATTGGTTGATACACTTGTTTTTATCTAGTCTGTTATCAGAGGTGGATTCAGAAAAATATTTCGGGGGGGGTTTCAAAATATTTATGTACATTATATTGATACTTATACCTCATCAAATCAGTTTTTTACACGCGAAAATATAAAAAGAAATATCGAAAATATGCAACGCCCCCCTCTTTTCGGGGGAGGGGGGTGACCTAGAATCATGAAATTTGGCAAAAAATAAGGTCTTGCAGCACAAGTAAAGGGAAGAATCCGAAAATCACAAAAAGTGAAAATTAAAGGGTGTCCTATACCTATTTTGATATTTGCAAACTCACTCATCAAAAACCTAAGGGGTACTTCCCATTGACCTAGAATCATGAAATTTGGCAAAAAGCAAGGGAAGGAAAAAACCCGAAAATCATAAAAAGTAAAAATTAAATCGATACTTTGCTTTCAGACATATAGACTATAATAACTAGAGCGAACGAGCGAAGCGAATGAGTAATGTATTAATAAATCATAAATTTATAGCACCCGGACGAAGCCGGACTGGGCCGCTAGTATGTATGTATAGGACGAGTATCATTCATAAGAACGTTTTCTATGTATTAATTACAAGAAGGGCATGCAAAGTACTTGGGTATAAATTTATGCGTGACCTAGAGAGTGGGACCATACATTGTCTCTCGAATGTTGTTCTGCATAGCGCGTAGATAATGTCCCACTTTAGTTCGTGCCGGCTTACACTGTATAGGAGTGGTCAACAATGATCCCTAGGGTACCAAATAGATTATTTTCCATGGGCGTCATTGAATAACTTTTTTGGGTCTCTTGCTACATGTCCGGTCCATTTTCATTTAAGCTGAGCGATGTGAATTACTTACATTTTCAAAATTTAATATTTCAGAATATAAGGCACGTAGTACCGAGTGCAAAGGCAGTGGCGTAGTTAGTATGGGTGGCACCCGGTGCGGATATCGATGGTGCCCCCCCCCCCCAATTGCAATTAGGGAATTTTATAAGAAATTTCCTAAAGATCAATCATTTTTAGACATTTATAATTTGTGAAAATAAACAATATTTATTTTAAACAGCAAAACACGATTATTTGAAAGTTGAAACAAGAACAAATTTTTTTTCTATCTTATAAAACATTTATTATAATTAATAATTGATTAATTGATATTGCTGCATTTGCGATAATTTTTTAATTTATAGTTCTATTTTAATAGAAAGAAACAATAATTAATAGAATAAAAAAAACTTTATTAACTTTTAATTTACACATAAAAGACAACCTGCAATGTTTACAAGTTGTCAAATTTTTTCACTACTAACCATAATTTCATTTTTTCGAATTTTTGTAAGTTTTTTTTTTGCGGTCGGTGGCAAACGGTGGGGGCCTCTCCCACCGGCACCCCTATCTACGCCACTGTGCAAAGGGTACGTTTTTCTTTTGGGGAAACCGGCGAAACCTCCACTCTGGGGTTTGTTTTTTAAGTACTTTTCAATCCGCTAAGTACTTTTCAATTTTTAAAATTATTGTTAAAAAACCGCGTGAAAGTTGCATAGATTATAGACACTTGACATTAGCGTCTTAATTACGTCTATCAAATTAAATTAAACGTTATCTGAAAACATCCATGAGCGGAGGTGGGATTCGAACCCACGACAGATTGATCCAAAAACCAGCACGTTGTTATATGCACCAAGTTGTCCTCTGCAGAGTGAAAAGTTAGATTGCCCTTCATAAACAGATAGGGCAGTGTCGTGTAACGGTTAGCGTAGCCGACCTTTGGATCACACTGTTGTGGGTTCGAATCCTACCTCCGCTCATGGATGTTTTGTGATGTTATTTAGTTTTAAGTTAGTTGTTATTTAATGTAATTTAAGACGCTAATGACCCAAATTGTCGATGGGTCTATAATTTACAATAAAATAAATCAATATTGATACCAACATGACAAGTTGACCATGACAGAAGTGAAAACTTCATATTTTCTAATTTTTGGTGTCATCTATTATAGCGCAATTATGAACTAAAAATAATTTATTACTACAATACTAAAATTATATTTTTAATTAATTCTGCACCTTGGTTTCAAAAAAATTATAATTATTGTCAAAGAAAGAATATAACAAAAATAAAAAAATATATAAATAAATATCATGTAAAATTTAGAAAAAAAACGCCAAAAATTCTACGCTGCCATCAGGTCTCGAACCCAGGTTCCTATGCATAGAACGCAAAGACATAACCAACTGCGCTATGGGTGAAAGTATGTAGACGGCCGTTTTTATGATATAAGTATGTTGCGAATTCTTACGGAAGTAGTTGCGAGCGCTTCACATTTTTTCAGTACCCAGGCAAAGAGTGCCTAACGCGCCAAAGAGGAAGTGTTCACTTCAAAAATAGAAAATACAACTTTTCTAAAAACAGAATTAGGTATGTACTCTTAACGTCGAAAAGTATATCTTTTCAAAAACAGCTCTTTCAGAATGGTATAGTTTCTCCACTCCGATGTGGTTTTCTACCCTACAAGTAATACATTATATGTTTTTGTTCGTTACGGTCATTAAAATAATTAAGATTATAGAGTTTAAACATGACATTACGTAAGTGTTACACGATGCTCGATCGAGTAGCTTTATAAATGGTTCCGTAATTAATAATTAATTATGACGAATTGTTTATTGCCCAAATGTGTTCTTTAAAATTAAATAAATCAAATGAATAATGTTAAAAACCGGCTCAGTGCGAGTCAGACCCCCGCACCGAGGGTTCCGTACAATAAAAAAAATAAGGATGTAGGTAGGGGTAAAAATTAACTGATTTATTTATATAAACTTGTTTGTTTAAAAAGTTTCTTTTACTTATATACCTACTTTATTTTGTTCTTTTTAGTGTTTGAAAATTTTTCCGTATCAAATTTAATAAAATTAATTTTTAAAGTAAAAAATATATATTAACAGAATATTTGTTGAATAGAAAAAACAACATGCCGTGAGGTGGGTCGTTTATTAGGACTAAAGTGCGACCCTTGAGGTCCACACGACGAACTTCCCAGTTTAATAAATATTTAATAATAATAATTAAATTAGATATTACACAGAAAAGTAATCATTTTAATCATTAAAACATAATTATTGTTTATTTTTAACAATAATTAAAATCAACTCCGAGTCGATTGTGGACTCAATTGTTATTATGAACAATTGCAATTGTTTCGATTGTAAAAACATTTCGCAATCGCCCATCTCTAGTCAGATGTGATCTGGTGGTTTGGAATAAGACAAAAAAAATCTGCAGCCTCCAATTTTACTTTCTGTCCACGTTTAATTCTAACAATGAAATTTATTGAACTACTTTTAAGGTTTATTTTTGCTATTTATTATAAAAAAATATTAGCCTCAAAAACACATTTTTTCTTGCCAGTTAAGTAATGTTAAAAACATTTTTTTTGTTTACATTCCTCAAAAAAATAATTAAATGTTTCTCCGGTTTGAAATATTGAGCTGAATTAAGAGAGAAATCTTGTCGCATTTTAACTTTCTGTTCGGCCCTGTATAACAGTAAGGTTAGACCTGGTTATATGTAATAATAAACATGGTTTATAGGTGTCCATTAAGTATTTTTGTAACAGGAAGTTATTCTTTATTTCTTACAATCCTGTCTTATCAGTTTTTATCTGCGATTTCTTATATTCGTTTCCTGGATAAAAACATATCATTTTTCTACCAACATATAAAACTAAACTTGATGTTTTTTTAGAAACGGGCGGCCTCGGGCGACAATAGGTTCGAATTTTAACAGTGTATTGCAGGTTCAAGTTAATATTTCGACGTGAATAACGTCTGTCTCATACTGGGGTGGTATTTTAGAAATATTAGATGTAACGGAAATAGTCGATAGTGGACAGTGTCAGAGTGGTTGACATGTGAAACAAAACACAGTATGTATATCTACGTTAAGGTCTCAAACACAGTAAGCCAGGCGATCGTATGGTAAAGTACGAGTCTACCGACAGGTATATACAAACGCTAAATCTGTGTCCAGGTTTAGCAACCGACAGGACATACGGGCCGTCATGTTGAAGAGCGAGGTTTCACGCCTGCAGAAGAATTATTTACGTATGTAAATCAGTCGAAACGGCACGCGCGCTGAACAAGAGAAGAACGCACAAACAAACCTACAACTGATCCGTCGCGCCAGACATTCCAACCGTAACCGACCGAACTATAACTATAGGATAGCTCGTGCATGTCCGTGCTGACTCGTGTGGAATGGTTTTTATGTTAGCATTGTGTGCATAAGGTTGGGGGGATTACCCGTCGTTGTCCACACAAAATCGTGCTATATGCCGCACGCCATTGTCCTCTGATACGAGGGAATATCTATCTCTCTCATTTTATATAGCTTTACTAGTTTATAACCGCGCTCTGTACGTCCTAATGTCGGCTATGGCGGGAGTCTTAACATAACTGGAGCGTAGCTGAATAAAAAGAAAGTACAATACACTTTAAGTTTGAGTACTAAATTTCATTGAAATCGGTTTATCCGTTATCGAACGATGCCGGTACAAAAAACACAGACAAAAATACCTGAAAACCCATTAGAAAACGAAATTATAGACAGAGATTTTAAGACTAGACGTCATGAGTGTGAGTTCTTAAGAGCCCGTTTCCCCTGGTTTTCTCAAAGCAATACAGTGGTCTGCGGCGTCGTATAAATCTGAACGTAAAACAGGGAATAAACTTGTGTAAAATTATTTTTATAAAGATTTAGTGTCCTTCTATTTCCGTATTGTACCACTTTTTTAATTTTTGTAGTAGAAAAAAATTAAAAAAAATGTTAAAAACCGTAAAAAATGTCTTTTTAAAGCATTCACCATTAATTAACGGAGTACAAAATGAAAAATTTGTTACAATACGGCTGTAGATTGAACCTTAATATGACTAGAAAAAAATATTATGTAGCCCGTTTTTCAAAATTACAAGCCAGCTTATAGGATGAGCCGTACCTCTGCAATGAAAAAACATCGTAATATATCGAACTCAAGAGATGGGAATAAAATCTGACATTTACTCCAAATTGGCTTTTGAATGACTGAAATTTATAAACACTGGACTAAAATCATTGTTTATTATTATTCTTTGTTTATTTTAGACGTCATAACATGTGTGGAATACATCAAAAACCGGATGCCGTTCCTAATTACACAATTCGGCCTGCGATGTCCGAACTGTATCGTCATGTAGTCCAGAATTAATAACTATAATCACTGACTATAATTCCCCAAAAGTTGCGCCCTTTGGTTCCAGAATTTACATATCTTTTTCAATTTCAATTTATTTATTCCTCAAAAAAAAAAAAAAATAGGTATAACAATTTATATAATAATTATGAAAATTAAGAGGATTTCCTGCCCATCTTGGGATACCAGTGCTAGGGCAGGAGTCCAGAAATATACGAACGTGTACCCTATATATTATTATTTTTTTCTCCTTAATAGAGAAAGTTTGTCAGGTGTGTGTGTGTATGTATGTGTCTTGACTTTTTTTTTCAAAATGGTAGAGTCGACTTTTGAGCACTTGCTCGTATAATATGTTCGTCGTGTGAACATTACAGGTCGGTCGAGTGGGCAGGCAGGCGCTACTTACTACTTAGTATTCCGCAGGCAGTGGCGACCGCAGATCGCTCGATCTCGCTCGGCTGAGGACACCCTCACCCTAGCCCTAACCCTTTCTTTCGCTCTCACACCCCGCCTCCTAGAACGCGCGTATTTCTTATTTCTCCGCACTGTTCTTGTGGTCGGTTTAACATGGATTTGCAAACGTCTGACGGATTGTATTACGATCGTCAGGCGGTCAAGTTCGTTTATCCGACACGTCGCTTCCACCGCACGTAAACCGCCACTTCCACCGCGTGTGACCCGCCACTTCCACTGCGTGTGACCCGCCACTTCCACTGGGTGTGACCCGCCACTTCCACCACACGTGGCCAGTTTCATTCAAACATATATTTCTTGTGAACGAGATATCTGCTTAAGCTTTATCCTAATTTTCTATAATATCCCGCTTGTACATTGATTGTGTTAATTTTTAAAAAGACGCTAATGACCTGAGGTGTCGACGCTACTATAATCTACAATAATAATAATTAATTTTTAAAAATAGTTTTTAATTATTGAAATCTTAAACGAAATGACGATGGCGGCACTGTCTTTCTATATTTTGTTTTTTATATGCACTGCAGCACCCGCTCTAGGGGCGGGCAACCCGGACATTTGCCCGGGGCAGCAAAATTTGGGGGCGGCATTTTGGCTGTAAGTGTGAGAAAAATATTGATGTGTTAAATACCCAATTAATAGAAAATTTACAAAACTTACAAAAATGATGCAAATTTTTATAATATAAACGGTAAACGTTCGCCATTTGCATTTCCGTGTTCCGTGCTTTTTCCGTGTACATGGGACAGCACCCTTAATTATTATAGGTAATGTATAAATAATACAATGTTGCCAAGATCACCACAAAATGAAATAATAACCAGATGTCGGCACTGTGTTTTACGATCCCAATACCTAAAACCGGTCCATATAAGTATTGTAACAAAACTGTTTTCTTACGTGGGTGGAATAAATTATTTATTTCCAACAATTAAAAATGTAACAAAAATAGATAACAATAAGATGTAACAATTATATCTCAATTTATAACAGTCAACACTGTTTATATAATAATAACACGAACAGTAATTCTTAAACGAACTGAAGCACGTTAATGCACTGAACAATTTGTATTTATTTCAAATCGACACTGTCACACGACTCTCGTCGTCCTCTCCGGTGACCGCTCCTCTTATATAGAGCTAGCAGCTTGACCCCCCCACGCTCGCCGCGCTTTCCAGAACATTCCTGTGTCTTTAATATCATGCCACGCCTCATCATTGTTACTTGTTCTCGATGATTCTATCGTCGCCAGCGGCGTAACATCTGGGGTTTTGCTACAGTATTATAACGTTTTCTCTACGGAATAAAGATTATTAGTATAATAAATGGTGTTTGATCGACAGTAGCTGATCTAAATTAGGTAGGCTTTAAAGGTCGTTGATGCGGTGAAGACGTGACCCCCTTTCAGATGTTTCCCGAACACATTGCTCTACTCCCAAGGAACAAGGTACCTACCTACTTTCTTTGAACACTGCTTTATAATTAATCATACACGAGTTTGTGTCGCTGTACAAATGATACAGGTACACAATACCTCGTACACAAACAGAAAAAAAATGGGTGTGTGCTTATGACCACACGACAGAAGTGAAAACTTCAGATTTTCTAATTTTAAAATAAAGGGTGTCTCAGCAAGAACTTGAATTTTGAATGGCGCGCCATTTTCGACTTAATTGTTGAGTCAGCCATATTTGGTATTTGTTTAATTAAAACATTGACTTTTACGAAAATGGTGCGTTAAAGGTCAGAAGAACGTTTGTTAATAGTGAAAACCCATTACAAAGAAATTGCACGCTAAATTCGTGAAATCCAGCAGCCCTTACTGCAAAATGTACTGCAAAGTTTCGTCAAAAGAGTATATTCCTGCCATCCTACCTACCTACGGTGGTCATTTAACCGATATTTTGTTTCATGTGTAAATGTATCTACATATGAAGAAAAAAATGTAAATAAATCATTAAATTAACATATTTTTTAAGTTTTTAAAATTCAATTTCTTGCTGAAACATTTTGGCGTGCAATTTCTTTGTAATGGGTTTTCACTATTAACAAACGTTCTTCTGACCTGTAACGCACCATTTTCGTAAATGTCAATGTTTTAATTAAACAAATACCAAATATGGCTGACTCAATTAACAGTCAAAAATGGCGCGCGATTTAAAATTCAAGTTCTTGCTGAGACACCCTTTATATATAATTTTTTAATCACACGGCTACAAGGTTCCGTGAAAAATCCACATGGTCTTATTAAAAAAAATGGAGGTGACCTTGACCCGAACTCAGCACATCAATCGACAAGAAAATCTATTTTTTGCCATACCCACTACAAAATAGCTACTTTCGATGCATGTATAGCGGCCATTAATGACCCATTTAACAGGCAAGTGTGCGGAAAATGGTTTCCTTTCTGCACTAGCGCCGAAAATAACGGTTGCCATGGCAACTTCTGTTAATTCGCTCTATATGCCTGCGTACGCTTGCGTGCGCTTGTCATTATTTACTTGCACGAGCTTCGCGGCACACTGGAAGGAAAGATGGCGACGCAAATGAACTGTCAGAATTTTTTGAAAATGACGTAAAAAGTAGGTATTTTGTAGTGGGTATGGCAAAAAATACCATATATGTCTCGTACGTAATGGTATTACGGCACGTGTGACTGTAAAAACTCGCTATCGCTCGTTTTTACATACTGTTATCACTCGCCGTAATATGCCCCATTACGTATCTATAGACATACAATCTACTATTACCAACCGCCCCCCTTGATACCAAACAGTTTTTATTAAGAACTTTTTTGCTACAACCAATACTTTCTGAAATATTAGCTTGTAACACTTTATACCCACTTACCCAAAGGCATTGGGGTAAATAACCGGTATATACCCAATTTTTAACTTCCCATTGGAAGGTATTGTAATGGGTTCGAAAATCGAAATCAAAATGTATAACAAATTTTTATGTTTCAAGGTCACTACACTATTTTTATATTACTTTTAGAAATATGTCTGTGTGTGTGTGTACCTATATTATGTACGTACGTATGTGTCCATTTCTTTCTAAGACGAAATCTCGAGAATTAAAAATGATATCGACTACGTTAGGGTGCCAATCGACGCGTATAAACGTAAATATGATCTGAAAGAATTTTTTTCAAAATCGGTTCAGCCGTTCTTTTTTTTAACCAAATGGACTCCAAAAAAGTAGATTTTACACAATATCTCGCGAATAAAAAATTATATTGACTTCGTAAGGGTGTCGATCGAGGCGTGTTAACGTCATTTTTTTTTAAATTATTGTTAAAAATAAATAATAATTATGTTTTAATGATTAAAATGATTACTTTTCTGTGTTATATCTAATTTAATTATTATTATTAAATATTTATCAAACTGGGAAGTTCGTCGTGTGGACCTCAAGGGTCGCACTTTAGTCCTAATAAACGGCCCACCTCACGGCTTGTTATTTACCTACCCGATGGGTATTAACCCATCCTCCAGCACTGATTATATCGATAAAATATAGTTGAAAAATCCTAGTCAAAATGCTTATCACAAGTTAATGTTATGTACCGTTCGAACAATTCACCCGGTATATTACGATTTACACTGTATTACAGTACTGCCATCATAAATTATTATATATGAATGTTCACAATATAATATATATTTACGTTTTGTGGGTGTGTGAGTGTTTACATATATCTACCAACATTGATTTGGTACAGAAATAATACGCGTCTAAATAAACATAGTGTTTACAAGATAATTTGGAAGAATCAATTCATAATAATGTGTAGAACCAGGGTCGGCTTTGTTTTTTATCGCTCCAAGCGAACAATCATTTTCCGGACTGTATAGAATTTTGACGTAAACTACGTCTTTGTCCGCAGCTAGTATCTAACGTATAACGAAATAAAGATAGATTTCAATAGTCGGAGGCACGTGGAAATAGTATCAAAAATAATATTTAATAATTTTGGTTCATAATTATTATAAAAGCGGGGGTTGCGACTAATAAACTATCATAGAGAATACAACCCCCGCTTTTATAATAATTATGAACCAAAATTATTGAATATTATTTTTTCCTTTTTAGTACATTTCAATAAAAGCTTGTATCTAGAAAGTTTTTTTTGCTATAATTGTATTTTATTTTGTTCATTTTAGTCTTTCTAAATTGTACCCTCCTTTGACACCCGTAGGGGTTGAATTTCGAGAAATCCTTTCTTAGTGGATGCTTACGTCAGAAAAGGAACCAACTGTCCAAATTTCAAGTTTCTAGCTTCAGCGATTTGGCCTGGGCGTTGATTAGTCAAAAAAACCCTACATCCCCGTTTGAACCTCTTAGGGGTTGAATTTATTTCTAAAAACGATTTATTCATGTAATGTCATCGGGAATACATATGTGTACAAAATTTCAATTCGATCGGATACGTGGAAGTCGTTCAAAATTGATTTGCAAGTTTTGACCTAAACGAACAAACACACAAACTAACTAACATACATTGCAAGTTAAATAAAAGCTTGTAATTAGTGTTGCCGTCTAGATCTAGACATTCTAGACTTGTCTTGTCATGTCTACATTTTCAAGACAAGACTTGCAAAAGTCCTGTCTAGAAATTTTCAAGACAAGACAAGACTTGCTTTATCTAGATCAAGACTCTTGCCAAAACTCTAGACAATTTTCAAGAGTCTAGATAAACTAAGTAGTAGTATATAAAGGTTTACTTTACCTACTACTACTAATCTAGACTCTTGAAAATAATCTAGAGTCTTGATATTAGACAAGACAAGAGTTTGTTAATCTATACTTAGACTTAGTGAAGTCTTGATATTTCAAGACAAGATTTAAGTGAAGTCTTGTCTTGATATTTCAAGACAAAACAAGACTTTGAAAGTCTTGTCTTGTCTTGTCTAGACGGCAACACTACTTGTAATAAATAAATAAAAGACAGAGATTCATTTGCGACTATACCACACTGAATTAATGTATTTTGTCAGAGAAGATTTCTAAACCAAACTATTGCCATTTTGTGTGTGTGTGTTTGGGTGTGTGAGATAGTCCACACTTATCAAACTCGAGTGTTCGAACATCAAGTCTCAATGGAGATACATATTATATGTAGCTACTAGCCGTTACCCGTGGCTTCGCCCACGTATTTTTCGATTTATGATTTATTATCCCCCCGCGAGAAATTCTCCTCCTGCGAAGCGAAGTCGGGCTGGTGGTGTTTATGCGGTCGAATTTTATAATACATAACTCACTCGCTTCGCTCGTTCGCTAGAATTTTAATAATACTGATATGAACACGCAACATATAATTGTTCTTACAATACATTACACACTCGATTTGCTCGTTCGTTTGAATATTAATAATTCAATACTCACTCGCTTCGCTCGTTTGCTCGAAATTTATTAATACGTTGCTCACTCGCTTCGCTCGTTCGCTCGAATATTAATAATACATTTATCACTCGCTTCGCTCGTTCGATCGAATTTTATTAATACTTCTAACTTCAAAAATGATGAACTTCCATACAAACTTTCATCCCCTTTTTAGCCACCTTAGGGGATGAATTTTCAAAAAAAAATTGCTTAGTACTCACCTACGTTATATAAGAAACTCCTGCGCAAAATTTCATGCTTACAACTTTAAAAATGACGAATTTCCATACAAACGTTCATCCCCTATTTAACCCCCTTAGGGGTTGAATTTCGAAAAATCCTTTCTTATTGCTCACCTACGTAATATAAAGAACTCCTGTGCAAAATGTCATGCTTCTAACTTCGAAAATGACAAACTTCCATGCAAACCTTCATCCCCTTTTTAGCCCCCTTAGGGGTTGAATTTTCAAAAAAAATTTCTTAGTGCTCACCTACGTTTTATAAGAGACTTCTGTGCAAAATTTCATGCTTCTAACTTCAAAAATGACGAATTTCCATACAAACTTTCATCCCCTATTTAACCCCTTAGGGGTTGAATTTCGAAAAATCCTTTCTTAGTGGGTGCTTACGTCACAAAAGGAACCTACTGTCCAAATTTCAAGTTTATATCTTCAGCGGTTTGACCTGGGCGTTGTCTGTCAGTCAATCAGTCAGTCAGTCAGTCAGTAACGGAACTGTTTTATATATATAGATACGTACGTACATACATGTATGATGTATTCGAGGACCATGAGGTCGGTCGGAGGCCGGAGCAAATGAGAGAATCCTTTATTTATGACTCATTCTATGCCGCGTTTCTCTTTTGGTAAATCAATTAACACAGCCGGGTCAGCTGTCATATTTATGAAATAACTAGCGACCCGGTTCGGCTTCGCCCGGGTGCTATGAATTTATGATTACTCAATACATTACTCAATACAATGAATGAATTGTAGATTATAGACGCTCGACAACAGAAGTCATTAGCGTCTACTCAATACAATATCTATTTCTATGTCTTCTAGCAAAGTATCACTTATCGAACAGTGAATAAAAAATTGAAATCAGTCTTCTGAGATTACCCCCGATTTTCACCCGGACGAATCCGGGCCGACCAGTTGTTTACATATTATGTTCTAAAATCATCTATAGAACATTGAAAAAAAAATCGGACCCATTACAATAACTTCCAACGGAAAGTTAAAAATTTAAAATCGGTTTAGTAATATCTAAGATTACCCCCGATTTTTACCCCGGGCGAAACAGAGCCAGCTAGTTATTATAGCCTATGTCTTAAAGCGAAGTATCACCTATTTTTTTTGAAATCGGTTTTCGAGATTACCCCCGATTTTGCAAACAAATGGACCATCGATAATCTATGTAATCGGCCTTCTCATTTCTTACAGTGTACATTGTGTTTTTTAATGACCTGCACCAACAGCTAAGGTTATTTGGGCCTAGCACCAATTCATATTTTCAATTCATTATTTTTTTTTTTAATAATAAATTGAAAATCCAATTGACACTTTTACCAGCCCTCGGGCTAGAACTCGGGAACTGGGGACTTGTAATAGAGGAACCATAGCAACGTCATGTAAACAACAGCATTGCTAGACGCTCGGCTATTGTCAAGTCCAGGAGTACCTAGTACAGTTTACAGGTTAATATACTATTTGGTATATACCATAAAAACAGCTGCAAATGAAACAGCTTCCATAGCTGACCTGCCGGGTAGCGCGTCAACTCCGTATGCAGAAGGTTACTGGTTCGATTCCAGTTGGCACCATTAATGCTTTTTTTACAACTATTCCATATTCCATTTGATATTTTTTCATTTTTATTTGTCTCTATTTAAATATTTTTTTATCATACAATCACACTTAGCGAGGTGTGCACTTTAGGCTTTGCCAACGATTGCAGGGGGAGAGTTTCTCGCGGGGGGATGTTTGTGCGATGGCGAGTTTTCGGGGTGAAAATATGGGAAGTTCCCATAAAGCGTACGCGGGGGGTGTACTTAAATATCGAACGAGATTTTTCGAGAATTCTCGCTATCGAAACGAGAAAGACAGCTTCGAAAAAGTAACAAGACGACAGTTTCAAATTTTCTCGTCTCGAAATTCGAGTTTGAGAATGGTTGGATTTCTTGAACGTATTTTCTGCGTAGACCAGTTAAACATGGTTACGCAATATTTGTTTTGATTACTTTTATTATTATAGTGAATAACGTTAATCAAATTACTTGAGACTTTCTTAATAATAATACTTATTGAAATAACTTCGTGAAACAGTATAACTTGTAGTGGCTGTGAACGAAAGAAAATATTTACGAAAAGAATTCGATATAGCGGCACACTGATAGTACAGTCGTTGTCATGAAAATGTGTTCTAGATTCCAGTCGTTTCAGTCTGTCTCAAGTTATCGTCATTCTTTAATGATTGAATATGACGGAACAATTTCGTTATAGGTCGAAAATTTCCCTAAAATATCTCCGATGGCAAAAAACTTTACCAAAGTATTCCGTATTTTTCCTCAGCGTTCTCCCTTACACACACAATAAAAATAGTACGTATCGTCTTGCACTCATAGACATCATATGTCCCAGTCGTGTTCATTTATGTTCTAGTTTGCACACCTCGCTGTCAGACGCTCGCCAGCCTGCCTTGACGTCATCATATCAATACAGTGGGGTCCCAAAGTAATGATATCAACATAAAATGCTTTGAAGTTAAAATTGTACCGCTATCTACTGGATGTGCCAAAGGGCTAATTGCCATCATTCTTTGATGATTGAATATTATGACGGAACAATTTCGTTATAGGTCGAAAATTTCCCTAAAATATCTCCGATGGCAAAACAATTCTAAAATTCTCATTTCAAACCTTTGAAAAAATGATTAGATAGATTGATTCACGGGGAAGGTTTATTTTATTAGTGTTCTGAATTTCGATTTTTTGCACGATTACATTACTTTTCTTTCACTAAAGGTGATGAAAAGTAATAATAAAAAAAAGGGTGTGGGTCTTGGGACCCCCGACAGATGTGAAACACCAAAGAAAACGTTATTGAACTCGGAGAGAGAGAGAGAGAGAGAGAGAGAGAGAGAGAGAGAGAGAGAGCCGCAATGGTGGGGAGAACAGCAGCGAAGGAGCGGACCAAACATTTCGTTGCATATTTCCCCTCACGCGGCTGTTCACAGTCCGACATAAGATGTTTCACATCAAAAACTGTAGAATCAAACTTTAAACAGGACTGTCTTTTGTGCAAATGTATCTAACAGTGCTCGAATATTGAGTAACCTTTTTACCGAACAGGGGTGTACAGTAAATGTTACGTAATCTGTATGTAGGTAGGTACGAATGGTTTTGGCGTTCGACGAAATGAGAATGTCTGGACGTTTCACCGGCAACAACGAGTATCATCCGATACCGCCATCGGCGCTGGCGCAGCTACAAACTTTGTTTGCAAGTTTCCGTAACAGCTATAATACCGTTACACCTAATAGTTTTATAAGCTCTCCGATAACTTTTTCCACTTTCATTAATTGCTTTTCCATTTATACATCTGCACGAGTCAATAAACTGGCGAATGTTTCTAACCTTTCTGACTGATTATAAGAATCTATATTTGTGGTCCCAACGCAAAAACGCTTTTGTTGAATTTTTGGTAATTTTGTTTACATCTTTAGAGTTTTAACGTGAATAACGTCTAATAGACCGAGAGCTAGTGACATTTTTTTGGTGTTATTTATTCAAGGCCTTATTTTTGTGAAGATGTTGAGGGAGGGATATTAAAGTGCCCTGTGTAAGGGATTTTGCTAGACAGCGGTATGGGAGGGATGCAGACCGCCCCCAACATGTAACAAAAAAAATTGTCACAATTATTATTGCTTCCAGGCTGAAATTGTTTGTATAGCTTGTCGGTGACCCAATAATGCCATTATAATATTTGCAGATCAATTGGTCAGTATTAAAGGGGTGATGTACCCGACGAAATTTATATTATTAGTTCAAGGTCCAAATTTTAATATGTTGTTTCGGCGACTGTTTTAAGCATATATTTCAGTTTGCAGACGAAAATATCGGTATTATAACCCCCTTGCAGAACGATATAAATACTTATTTGAGCAAGTTTCCCTCTAAGAGAGGGGGTTAATACAGACATTTTCGTCTGCAAATTGAAATATATGCTTAAAACAGTCGCCGTAACAACATATTAAAATTTGAACCTTGAACTAATAATACAAATTTCGTCGGGTACATGACACGTTTAGGGTGATCTGCCACCCCTTTAATACTGACAAATCGATCTGCAAATATTACAATGGTATTATTGGGTCACCGACAATCTATACAAACAATTTCAGTCTTGAAGCAACAATAATTGTGACCATTTTTTTTTGTTACATGTTGGGGGTGGTCTGCATCCCTCCCATACCGCTGTCTAGTAAAATCCTTTACACAGGGCACTTTATTATCCCTCCCTTAACATCTTCACAAAAATAAGGCCTTGAATAAATAACACCAAAAAATGTCACTAGCTCTCGGTCTATAATGTCTTATACTCAGGTGGCGTTTTACAAATATTAGATGAAACGGAAACAGTCGGAAGTGATTGAAACAAAACACAGCATGATAAATTATTTTAAGGTGCGGAAAAGTACGAGTCTACCGACAGGTACAGACACCATTCCCAGGTTCGAATCTCGAAGGATTATAATATTTTTTTTTTAAATGAAAATATTATACCGGGTACTGATTTGCTTTGCGGGTAATAGGGATTTTACATGTAAAATCATATGCTTATGAATTTTCCTGCTTCCCTATATATTTTGGTAAAAAAAAAAAACAAATACAAAATTTGTTCGTATTAAAAACTCTATCTGACACGTATGTTTGCAAATTACCAATATACCAGTATTTTAATTACAAAATAATTTTGTTACACGCATCAAGAGCAGTGGCGCTTCAGTTCGGCTGATGACTATTGTACTACCGATTAGGTTCACTGGCGTATAACCATAGACAATTACCACAACCATAGACAATAACAACAAGGCGTATGTATTAGCCTAGCGGCACTGGCGAGAACTAATTGTGCCAACACGGCACACGGGAATGGTCCCCAGGCGGATGGGGGGAGGTGAGGGGCATTCCGGCGAACGGCGACGCGCGTTCCACACGTGTACCTATAACTACGTAGCTAATAAAAGTGTATTTTTACGGACATAATAAAACGGTATAAATAATTTCCGTAACAATTTATTAAGAAAGTAGAAACTGCAGTTATTAAGTTTAAATTAAAATATTTTATCTGAATAGCTATGAATTAAACAAAATCATGGCAATAGTAGTATGACGTTTTGTTGTTTTACAGCAGTTTATGTAAAATCTGGATAAATTGATAAACCGTAAAACACTATACCGCAGTTTTAACATTCCCGAGCGTCCTTCCCGTTTGTTGTGCTGCTCTGAGGGATGCGGCGTCCGAACGGCAGGGAGTGCCGACGGACGGGAACACATGATCTACAGTGGCAGCTTGCTTCAGGTTCGTTTTAGATGAAAACAATTTTGTTATCTAATTTGACAACAAACTAGTGATCAGTTTGCTTCATTATATTACTTGCGGTCCTGTCCGGTTTGCCTGGGTGCCATGAATTTATGATTTATTAATACATTACTGTTACAAAACTGTTTTCTGAGTTGGCGGAATAAATATTTATTTACAATAATTATAAATACTTACAATAACAAAGAACGCAACAACGAAAAGTCAGTTCTAACAATCAACACAAGTAAACAATAATTAAACAGTAATTAACACTTAACTATATAAAATTAACTATATACCACGAGTATTTATTTCTAGTTATTTATTTTATCAATTTATATCACGGAACTATTTATATTTCTGCACGATTTATATCACTGTATTTATATCAGATTTATTTCGCTGTTCAACACTGTCACAGTATAATCTACACTGACTGATTCCCGTTGACTGCTCTCGCAACTCAAGCTGTTCACTGACTTATATAGGTTGCGTGGACTGGAACCCAGTGCATCTCGCGTTCTCTAGAACATTCTGGCAGGTACTCGATGGTCAGTATGCAGACCCCGTTTCTCGGAACTCTTTGTTTGCCGTTTATATACAGGGTGATCCGTAACATTACTAACTATAGTTTCGCTCGTTCGCATCAGTTATTATATAGCCTATGTCCTAAAGCAAAGCATCGCTTATCGAACTTTGAAAAAAAATCGGTTCAGTAATTTCTGAGATTACCCCTGATTTTCACCCGGACGAATCCGGGTCGGTCAGTTATTATGGTCTGTATCACCATTCACCTATCGAACAGTGAAAAATATTTGAAATCGGTCTTCTGAGATTACCCTCGATTTTCACCCGCGTGAAGTCGGGCCGGCCAGTTTCAATTAAACAGCTAAGACTTCCTCGTGAATCAATCTATCTAATCGTGAAAATCGCCGTTCAGTAGTTACGAAGAAATCGGTTTTATGAGATTACTATATCTATTTTCGTCCATGCGAAGCCGGGCTGGCCAGTTATTATACCCTATGTTCATCTCTATTGCGGAAGATCTCCGTCACAAAATTTCACAGAGATTGATTGAGTAGTTGAACAAACAAACAAACTCACTTTCGCATTATATTTGTTAGGATATTTATATCTTTATATAATAATTTTATACTGTCATCGGAACTACGTATGTGTGCAAAGTTTCAAGCCGATCGATAGATCTACTGTTCACCAATGAGAGGTGTCCTGTCACGGTCGCCAATTGTAACGTTTCTCCATCATCAGGTCGGAAACATGCAAATATTGCATTGTCATCAGAACTATAAGGTATGTGTGCAAAGTTTCAAGTCGATTGGTAGATTTACTGTTCACTAACGAGAGGTGTCCTATCACGGTCGCCAATTGTAACGTTTCTCCATCATCAGGTCGGAGACATGAAAATATTGTATTTTCATCGGAACTACGTTTGTGTGCAACATTTCAAGTCGATCGGTAGATCTATTGTTCACCATCGAGAGGTGTCCTATCACGGTCGCCAATTGTAACGTTTCTCCATCATCAGGTCGGAGACATGAAAATATTGTATTTTCATTGGAACTACGTTTGTGTGCAACATTTCAAGTCGATCGGTAGATCTATTGTTCACCATCGAGAGGTGTCCTGTCACGGTCGCCAATTGTAAGGTTTCTTTATCATCAGGTCGCAAAATGAAAATAAAGCACAGCGTCATAGACGCACAGACATACCGACGCACCGACGCCCAGCCGCACCGACGCACAGACGCTACGATGCCCTACGCACAGACGCACCGACACACAGACGCACCGACACACAGACGCACCGAAGCACAGCCGCACAGACGCGAAGTTTCAAGCCGATCGGATATGTGGAAGTGGGTAAAACTCTATTACAAGATTTGACCCTAACTAACATAATGTGAAGCTAATAAAAAGCTTGCGAAAATAATAATCCTTAATAAATAAATTTATAAATATGAATTGGGAATTGTTTTCCCATTCGATCTCCAGCACTGGTTTGCGGTTGATTGTAGAAGCTGGTGTCTGGTAAGTTGTATACGTCGGTAGACGTATGTAGTTCACGGATCGACCGTGTGGAATGCTGTGATCTCAATCCAACGAACGTAACGTAGGTCTGGTATTCCGACACGCGGACAACCATCTTGTACTCGACTACACTCAGACCTCGATTTTATATACCTCCGATTTTTGTCAAAGGTAGGTACGTTTTATATACATTGTTTAGCGACTGTCGAACTGTCTGAACGCCGCGCCGTTTGGACCTATTTTACAAGCTTTTATTAAACTTGCTGTGTTAGTTAATCAGTTAGTATGTGTGGGTCAAATCTTGCAAGTCAATTTTTACGATTTCCACGTATTTTGTACACATATTATGTATTCTCGAAATTGTGTTTTAAAGACCACCAACAGCTAAGGTTATTTGGGCCTAGCACCAATTCATATTTTCAATTCATTATTTTTTTTTAATAATAAATTGCAAATCCAATTGACACTTTTACCAGCTCTCGGGCTAGAACTCGGGAACTGGGGACTTGTAATAGAGGAACCATAGCAATGCCATGTAAACAACAGCATTACTACACTCTCGGCTATTCTCAAGCCCATTATGTATTCACGATGATAATACATGAATAAATCGTTTTTAGAATTAAATTCAATCATAAATAGAGTAGGGGAATCATAGGCACAATTGTAAGTGGCAGTGTCAGGTTGGAAAAGAGCTAGATAGAAAACGAAGCAGGTTTCTTTACCTTGTCTTCTGACGCATTTGTGAATTTAAAAATTTATAGTAGGTATTGTTAATTTACATTTGTAATCATGTTTATGTATTTTCAATACAAAAAGATAGAAGTACACTTCTATTCTCCATTTCTATCTTTTGCACCGACACTTGGGTGGCTTCCCTCCTCTATGATATCTCAGATCTCTATGGTTATTAGGCGCGAAACCAATAGCAACGCTATAAATAAATCAAACTGTAGTCAATTAGGCCGGATTAATCAATTAATTAAATTAATTAATTGTAGATTATAGACGTGTCGAAAACTCAGGTCATTAGCGTCTTCAACACAACAAATAATCCATTTGTGCATTAGAATCCGCCAGCCGACATACACAAACCGACTGGTACGAGCTCGGGACCCTGCGGGAGCGCTAATTACCAAAGAACATTGGAATGCAATTTGCGATAGCAACCACATTCCAATGTCCCTCCTGAGGGGGTCAAGGCCGGAAGTAAATAAGTAAATCATATAGTCATGGCTCATTCTGATCCATTCATTTTATCCCAATGCTAAATGATATTATAATTACATCTAGCGCATTCGCATAGAGTCTAAATGAGGGGTTAGTAGATTTTAGCATCTGAAGTTTTATTAATAAACACAAGAATAAACGAAGGCCAACGAACGCGACATCGGAACAGTTCGCGGGTTTTCCTTTATTCGTGTGCTTTCTAAAAGTTTCGATTGTTTAGTGCCATTTTGGGCCAAACCGAGTTGTTTTCAAGTGCGTCCTGATTAATTCAAAGTAATTAATTCTATGGTGTGAATCAATTAATTTGCTATGACAAATAATAATATTTAGATTTAATTTTCTTGGATCAGAGGAAGTGGAACGATAAACAGTGTTTAATAACTAATCATCAATTGCAACGTATCGCTTACTATTTTTCAGCTTCTTTAGACTCTATACTCAATAATCATGGACACACCCAATTCGAGGTCAGCTGCACCATAGACCAATCACAGGCCAGTCCCCTACCAGGTACCTTACCTATAAATACCTCTGCACAACTCGGTACCAGAACACTCGACTAGAGATGGGCATATCAGTGAATTTTCAGTAGCAGTGAAAACTGTGAATGCTACTTTTTATTCACTGCTACTTTTAGCAGTGAAAGATTTCACAGTTAAAATATCTCAGGTAAACTGGTAAAATCCTTTCAATGCGCAGTGTGGCATATGCATTGTGCACTGTGCGGCGAACTGGGTTAGTTGTTAGGATATAATATAGTAGCGGTGAAATGAATTATGAAAAAATGCGTTTCACAGTCACTATTATTACCTATTAGGCATAACAAAAGATTTGACCGGATGTAACGTAAAGCAGATTTGTATTTTGCATGAAGGTCACTGTGAAAAATGGGTACCTATATTTTTTTTGTCCATGTATTTTTTGATACGTTAATTAACATTATCTAAATTCGAAACACTTTTGGACAATCCGCGTCAAGAAACATTAACAAAGCAAATATATTTTTTTGCTTTTATTTCGCAATTACTTTTCTTATACTTCCTAATTTTTTACACTTAAATAACGTACACTGTACAAGTTATTAAAACAAATCAATATCTTGTGCCAATAGATAATGATATACGTAAATACGATAGGTACCTACCTACCTGATAAACCTTATTTTAAATTTTTCACTGTTGGGTACAATAGGTAGGTAGCAGGTACACATCTGTGAACGTAATTGTAAACTGTGAAATGCTAGCGAACTGTGAACTATTCACATTTCACAGTATGCAGGTAGCAGTGTGCAGACCATACTAGTTGGATGTGTAAACGTTAAGAGTGAAATTGGTAGCAGCTACTTTTAAGTGATATCTTTTAAGGTCGCTGTGAAAAATTGATATCTGTGAAAAAGTAGCAGTGAAGTGAATACTTGCACATCACTAAGATGCAGTATTTTGTTCACAGTTGAATATTCAACTCACACTCGGTTTCTTGCTCGCTTCATAGTTACCGAAAAAGTGAGCTTAGATGTTCGTCCGTTCGTTTGCCCGCATTTATTTATTTATTAACTTCCCATTGGAAGTTATTGTAATGGGTCCGAAAATCGAAATCAAAATGTATAACAAATTTTTATGTTTCAAGGTCACTACACTATTTTTACACTATTTTTAGAAAGATGTCTCTCTGTGTGTAAGGGCTTGAGAATAGCCGAGAGTGTAGCGGCGCTGTTGTTTACATGGCGTTGCTATGGTTCCTCTATTACAAGTCCCCAGTTCTCGGGTTCTAGCCCGAGAGCTGGTAAAAGTGTCAATTGGATTTTCAATTTATTATTAAAAAAATTCGACTGATGACCAGTCCTATACTTCCCACCTAGTAAATATTTGCAAAAAATAAACACTCTTTTTTTTATTCTTTGACTAGGCCCAAATAACCTTAGCTGTTGGTGGTCTTTAAAACACAATTTAATTTTTATTCTTTGAAAAAAGCATGGCCCTCTTTTTTGTTTGGTGATCTATTGATGGCTAGCTTAATATAGCAAAAATCATGGTTACCTTGATTTACGTACAATTTTTATTTTTTTTAGTAAAATATTTTTTTTCTCGAAAACTATACATTTTAGAGAAAAAAAATATTTACATTTTTTTCATATTATAACATCTAGAATTCATTTATATTTTTTTTTACCTATGTTAATACGTGACATTGAGGACGTTTTTTTGAATATCTCAGGATCCACTGAACCGATTTGACTCAAAATCTAATCAGATCTAAGTTAAAGGCTGATAAACACAATAGAACAATCGGCATGCCCGTATGTTGTTCCGTTCTTAAGATATCGAAGGCGAAAAATTGACCACATACACACACACACACATACACACATACACACATACACACATACACACACACATACAGACATCAGTCAGAAAATGATCTTAAACGATTGCTAGGGTCTCAAAACGTGAAAATCTGTTAAAATCTCGAAATATTGTTTTCGGACTGAATCCATTACTTCCCTACCATAGTAGAGGTGGGAAGTAAAAATAATGAATTGAAAATATGAATTGGTGCTAGGCCCAAATAACCTTAGCTGTTGGTGGTCTTTAAAACACAATTCAACAATTCTCTGTGTGTATGCGTGTATGAGTATGTGTGTGTGTGTGCGCGCGCGCGTGCGTGTGTGTGTGTGTGTGTGCGCGTTGTGTGTGTGTGTGTGCGTGCGTGCGGGTGTGTGTGTGTGTACGTATGTGTCCATTTTTTTCTAAGACGAAATCTCGAGAATAAAAAATTATATCGACTATACGTTAGGGAGCCAATCGACGCGTATTAACGTAAATATGATCTGAAAGAAATTTTTTCAAAATCGGTTCAGCCGTTCATTTTTCTTAACCAAATAGACTCCAAAAAAGTAGATTTTACACAATATCTCGCGAATAAAAAATTATATCGACTTCGTAAGGGTGTCAATCGAGGCGTGTTAGCGTCATTTTGATCCGAAATAAATTTTATAAAAATCGGTTCAGCCGTTTTTTTTCTTTAATTATTGTTAAAAATAAATAATAATTATGTTTTAATGATTAAAATGATTACTTTTCTGTGTAATATCTAATTTAATTATTATTATTAAATATTTATCAAACTGGGAAGTTCGTCGTGTGGACCTCAAGGGTCGCAATTTAGTCCTAATAAACAACCCACCTCACGGCTTGTTTTAATAATACATATTAATATATCTGATACGTAAAAATGTCAATTACCACAGAATTAGATTACTTTACTAATCACAGATTTCAAATATTTTATCTAAACAAGAGCTAAGCAAACTTTTAAACAATCTTCTCTCTAATTTTTTCGCTGACTGCGCGGTACAAAAGTATATGGAAGCAAAAATGTTCAAAACGTATGTAAAAGTGTGTAAGTGGGGGGGGGGGGTCCTGTACCTGTATTTAATAAATACTGCAACAACGCACGCTATACTGTATGTAAAACTCACACAACAAAGGGATTTCGTTTGACGTTTAAATGTTTCAAAAAAAAATTTTGACCCTCTGAATTTTACTTTTTTTGTGAAATTTGGATTTTTGCCATTTTTAGATGCAATTCTTCTATAAAATGAAATAAAAAAAATGGTGAACAAAAGCCCATTGTAGGCAGGATACAAAAACGCCTGCGCAGCTTAGAGGGAACATTGCCTTTAAAGATCATTGATTTAATTTGCTTCTGCGTCTAGATCTAAAAATCGATTGTGTCGAAAGCATTTAGCACGACAGACAGGCCCGGACGGCACAAAACAATATAAGAACATTTAAAAAACACAAATATATGCGATTAAGGCCCGTGCATTTCATCGGTTCTGTTTCGAAACGATCCGATAAAATGTCCGGGCCTTTATTATTGTTGTGCTTGTTTTAAGCCGTTCCGGGCAGAATTTTCAAAATATGAAACGACCATCCCTGGATGTGTTCTCAAAGGTTTTATTAATAAACTTCAAATTCTGACATAAGTACGTGGATATATGAAGGGCGAGGGCGAAATACAACTAACATTGGAGTTGAATAAACTAGCTGGAAGCATTTTGGTTTGAATAATTTCTGTGGGCAAAAGGCAAAATCACGTATGTCGAATTTGAGTAAAATAAGATGAAATCTTTCTGCAGTCATGTATTAACTCTACACTGTAAAAAATGGATGTAAAAATGCTGTGAAAGTTAAGGTAGAATTCGTTCGATTTTCTAAGTGATTTTACATTATTATTTATTTTTACACAGAAAACTTGGAATTTTACTGTAAAGTTAAACAAATTTGTGATTTTTACATAAAGTAAATTAAAATTACGTAATTTGTGTATATTTCAACAAAGTGCGTAAAAATTACAAAATAAAATGTATAGTTACATATATAAAATGGATGAATACAAAACAAATTAATGTAAAATTAGTAACCACGCGCATGCGCAATGTGTTTTTATGGAATCTATGCGATGTGCAAGCGATACCTGTTTGCGACGCTAATCCCTAAGGAAGTCAAAAGGGGATAAACTTTTGAACAACTAAAAGGAACAAAATAAAATATTAGTAAAAAAAACTTTTTAAAGACATGCTTTTATTCAAATGTACTAAACAGGAAAAAAATAAGTTTTAATAATTTAGTTTCATAATTATAAAAGCGTGGGTCGTGACTAATAAAATATCGTAGAGTTTACAGCCCACGCTTTTATAATTAAGAAACTAAGTTATTAAAACTTATTTTTTTTCTTTTTAGTACATATAAATAAAAGCGTGTCTTTAAAAAGTTTTTTTTTACTAATATCGTTTTTTATTAAATTGTTATAATGTTATAATGAGTTCTACTCGCACTTGACCGGTTTTTTATTTATTTGTATAAATAATTGCACGTACTGTGGCAGGTCCAGAAAACATGAGTGATCCTAGTCGAGGATAATATTATGCAGTTTTGTGTCAGGAATCCAAGTTTGTGAGAAGAGTTCGGCCGTCCGAAAACAGTGATTCTAATAAACAGTTTAATTTTATAATGTGTAAAGTGATGAAATGTTTTATACAATCTTACACAAAAAAGACTTTATTCGAATAAAAATAATGAAAAATTTGACATAAGTGATTGTGCCGTTCGGCCACAGATTACCTAATTCGTTCACGATTTAGAGGTGTGGGTAATGAATTTGTCATACTCAGTGCCTACTGCCTATGTACGCTACGGAGGATCTTAATTTAATACTATTATACCTTATGTTGTAATTTATACAGCATGATCGAAAACTTGCTGTTATGCGATATCATAAAAAAAATTATATAAAACTTTTTAACAAAAAAAAACCTCCTTCAAAAACCACTAAAAAGAGGAAAATAATGAAATTTTAAGGTCTGTGCCAATTTAATAAAATATGAAGTCGGTTAAAAAGTATAGTATAGTGATTAATATCTTCTTTTTAACCAACTTTATATTTTATTAAATTGGCACAGATCTCAAAATTTCATTATTTTCCTCTTTTTAGTGGTTTTTTGAAGGAGGTTTATTTTTGTTAAAAAGCTTTTTATTTTTTACTTTTTAGTGTCAAAAAGTGACATTTACCTTGAAAGAATCACACGCCGTTACTCACTTTTATTAAAATCAGCCGAACTACTGAATCGATTTTGATGAAATTTCTATAGAATCAATCTGAAAGTATATCCTTTCAAATAAAAAAAAAAATTTCAAAATCGGTTTATAAATGATTGAGTTATGAGGTAACAAATACATAAAAAAAAAAAATACAACCGAATTGAGAACCACCACCTTTTTTTGAAGTCGGTTAAAAATAGAACCTTCGTCAAAAAAGCCACTAAAAACTGGAAGATAATAAAATTTTGAGGTCGGCGCCAGTTAAATGACTAAAGCTTTTGAAGGAGGTTTTGTTTTTTTATAATTTTTTTTACTTTTAAGTGAGTTTACAATTTGTAGTTTGCACATTATTAATATCGACTTTTTTCTTAATATTTGAATACTTAACTTAAAAAAAAACTACTAAACCGAAGAAAAATTTATGTAGGACCACTCTGAAGGTAGGTATGCCCTATTAAACAGACAAAGAATCATCAAAATTGGTTCACAAATGCAGGAAATATGATGTAACATACATTAAAAAACTACTGAACCGGTTTAATTAAAATTTATGTAGGACCACCCTGAAGGTATGCCCTATGGATTAGAAGAAGAATCATCTAACTCGGTTCACAAATGCATTCGTTTGTGTTTAAAAAAAAAATATTACACTTCAAAAAAAAAATTCTTTGTTCAAAGACTAGAAAATGCACATACAATTTTAAATCAATCGATAAAGTAATATCCGAGATATCGCCACCGCCTTGATAAATGTGCGATTAAAGCGTTTAAAGATTGGCTTAAGACGTGCCACATAAAGGCCTGAGCACATTAGTGCGGTGGCAGTGGCGATAGCGGTGGTGGTGGCGTTTGAACGCAACACTAATAAACAAATTGATACGCGCATATGTGTCGCTGCTTATGTCAGCGTTAAAGCGTTCTGGTGAAGCTTTCTATGGCGAGATGGCGGTCAGACACAACTTTTTGAGTTTGACCGCTGACCGCGTGTACCGACGTATAGTAAACGTTATTGTATTGTTGAGATGGCGAATGACGAAGACAATTTTAAATTCGAAGTTGCTATAGTTAAATAGAGTAATTTGATCCTTGAAAACAGTTGTAGGAATTGTTGGAAATGAGCAACAATTTCACAATAATTTTACTGAAAAACTAATTGAAAGTCACCGCAAACACCACTGCAACGGTGTGGCCTATTCAAAAAACGCCACCGTCACCGTGCTAATGTGCTCAGACCTTAACGCCGTTAATTTTTGTCGGGTCGAATTGAAATTTTCAGGGAATATTCTCGAAAGGTGTTACAACTGGAAACAGCAATAAAAAACCGTTTTTAGTGTATTTGCCATAATATGGCACATACACTATTGGCGTCGGTCGGATGGCGGGACCTAGGGGTCGGACCAAAATTTCTCGACGTTTCATACCCTCCTGAACACTTTGGCACCATTTTTAAAAATATTTATATATATATATATATATATATATATATATACACGATAACTCTCGACAGACTTAATCGATTGAAACGAAATTTGGTAGACACATTGGAACCCATCACCGCAAGAAGCCTATTTAAAATGGGCCCGATCGGACCATTTTCAGGGTTGTATTTAGGGATTCCAAAAAGTTTTTGGGCCAAAAAATACCGAAAAATTTGTCAGAATCCTTTCAAAATTGAAATTTAACTCTTTAGTAAAGATTAAAATGTGCTGCTAAAATTTTAATAAAATCGGCCCGACAGGACCGGACTTTCAAATTTTATGAAAACACTAGTTTGTTGATACGGATTTACTTATGGAAGGGTGTATTTAATTGCTTGTACTGATAAAATCCATGTCTAATATTGAAATTTAGAAAAATTTAATTATTTTAAGGGATGTATTAAGGGGTTAAATTTTTTATTTTGTCAAAAAACAAACTTAAGTTCACATAATAATGCCACAATGCCTGTATTAGCAAATACACTATATTGTCGGCAGGGTTTTGGCACTGCGACCCGAGTTTTTTTTAATTATCACTAAGCATAACCCCTTAAAATACCAATGCCCTACCTTAAAAATAGCGATCATACAAAATATCGCGTCTTTTGTAATTTTTACTTTTTGCACCTTACTTCAAATTTCTGACGCCCTATATCAAACATTTGCTTCTAGCTACGGCCCTGGTTCGAAAGACGCGTCTTGTAGAAATATTATCTAGTCGTTGGTATTGTGTAATCACGAGGCAAGCAAACAAGAGGGAAAAGGTTTCTTTCTCGCCGAATTTGGAATAGGTATGTCCGAAGCAAATCTAATAAAAGGAGATTTGCCGACATCTCGCCGTCGTTCCCCTTTTTCCCTCCGACAATCCGACCACATGTGCTCGGTTATGGATGTGCGGGACACTTCAGTGCATTCGATTCCACGCATTTATTCGCAGTTTGTATGTATTTACTGAACTGGAGATTATTTTATAAACTTCAATTTATAACATTTTCAAAGGACTCACTCAACGGTTTTTAAAATGTCTTAGCGGTTGGATATTTACCAATCGCTCGTGAATTATTCTTGGAAATTATGAAGTTTTTAAGCTGACTTTACTTCTACGACCACAAGGTAAAATGGCGTATGTCGAATTTTTAACTTCCCATTGGAAGTTATTGTAATGGGTCCGAAAATCGAAATCAAAATGTATAACAAATTTTTATGTTTCAAGGTCACTACACTATTTTTAGAAAGATGTATATGTGTGTGTATTGTGTGTGTGTACGTATGTACGTATGTGTCCATTTCTTTCTAAGACGAAATCTCGAGAATGAAAAATGATATCGACTACGTTAGGTTGCCAATCGACGCGTATTAACGTAAATATGATCTGAAAGAAATTTTTTCAAAATCGGTTCTTTTTTCTTAACCAAATAGACTCCAAAAAAGTAGATTTAACACAATATCTCGCGAATAAAAAATTATATCGACTTCGTAAGGGTGTCAATCGAGGCGTGTTAACGTCATTTTAATCCGACATAAATTTTATAAAAATCGGTTCAGCCGTTTTTAATTTTAATTTTTTAATTATTGTTAAAAATAAATAATAATTATGTTTTAATGATTAAAATGATTACTTTTCTGTGTAATATCTAATTTAATTATTATTATTAAATATTTATCAAACTGGGAAGTTCGTCGTGTAGACTTCAAGGGTCGCACTTTAGTCCTAATAAACGACCCACCTCACGGCTTGTTGATAATTTGTATTGTCTTCAAATTTTTACTTTTCGAGCGATCGAAGGAGTAAAGAAAGTTCTGTCATATGGCGGAAAAAATCGAATTTAAGATTTCGACGGATTTAGACGTTTTATGATCGCTACCATAGAGTAGGTCCCTACCTGCCGAAAAAACGAGTTTTCAAGGTTACTTATATGATTTGTAGTAAAACTAACTAAAGTATGCTTGTCAGCTAATTCATTTCTTTTTATACTTCAGAACAAATGAACAGCTGACTATTATTTTTAAAATATTTATGAACCTACAAGATCTATGAAAAAAAACTTTGTCCAAAAATTTCTTGTAAAAATGAATACTTAGTATCCTACTAAACGTTTGTAAAAAAGACGATAAAATAATAAAATAAAGATATTAAATAAATTAATTTAATTTAATAAATTATTAATTTATTAAATATATTTATTTACCTATTAGGTATATTTATATCCAATTATTTATAAAAAAAAGAAAGCATGTTTGTGTCGAGATTCAAACCCGAGACCTATTGCGTATGACGCGGCAGTGCTATCAATTACACCACGGCACATCTTACATAGCAGTGCTATATAATAGGGTACGAACTCATATTTAACGAAAGCGGCATAAACGAGCGTTTGTATAGCAATAGCTTTTATTAATGTTATTCAAAACTGAAAACTCTCTTGTCACATTGTGACTGGTGTGAACTTCCGACTAACTTCATGGTGTTAAATTTTCGCGACGCGATGCGCGCGCATCGTAAAAATTCACTCTCATCATTTTTCCATAACACGCCAAAGAAGTATAACTTCAAAAGAATAAGGCGCAGAGTTGGGTCTAGACCACGATACGATATCTTTGATATTTTTGTGAGTTTTCTTACTGTTTTATTTCCGTCGATATACCAATAATAAATGTTTTCTATGCCGATGGCCACCTTTTACTCTGTGGGCAAACATTACGTTCAAACAATCCATAGAATACAGATGTAGTTTCTGTTTGTTTGTTTTAATATAGTTTCTATTGAACCTAACAACTCAAATTCAAGTCATATATACACTGTGTCCACGAATGCTTCACATTGCAGGAACACACAAATATCTACTATCGTAAAGTCAATATGAAATGTGAATTTATACATTGAAGTGCCTACGGATTTCGATGAGTGTTATTTTAGTTAAAATTAAAAGTTTAGTAAGGATAAGAGTATTAATAATTGAAGGAAGGTTTAGTTGAGGGTCTAAATAATGAAGCTTTACCAAAATATCGCTTGTGGCCAACGTTTCGAAATATTTAATTCAGTTCGTTTGAAACTAGTAGATAATACCGATAGGTAAATAATGTATTATCTACTAGTTTCATACTGACTGAATTGTTCTAATTTTGGATACACATGTTCATAGGCCCTGAAGATGAAATTAAATATTTCGAAACGTTGGCCACAAGCGATATTTTGGTAAAGCTTCATTGGTTTGACCCTCAACCAAACCTTCCTTCAATTATTAACATTCATTGGGTCAACACTACTATACAGGGTGGTGAACGTAACTGCTGCACATAGGGATTAAACCCGTAAAATCAAACTTTCGCGATTTCCTGCTTCCCTAATTATTTTAGGAAAAATATCTTCAAATAATAGTTTTAGAACATAAAATTCTGCATTTAAATCATTAAACAAAATTAATTTTGCATGCTTTGCATTTGATATTAAAATGTCAAAATTACCTCAAAAACAGATAGCGATAGCCATGGAACTTGAACAAAATGATGACGTTTTAGCTGTCAGAATAATTTCTAATCATTTTGTTCAAGTTCCATGGCTATCGCTATCTGGTTTTGAGGTAATTTTAACATTTTCATATCAAATTTCTGCCGTTACAAAGCATGCAAAATTAATTTTGTTCAATGATTTATATGCAGAATTTTATGTTCTAAAACTATTATTTGAAGATATTTTTCCTAAAATAATTAGGGAAGCAGGGAATCGCGAAAGTTTGATTTTCGGGTTAAATTCCTATGTGCAGCAGTTACGTTCACCACCCTGTATAAGTACTGAAGATAAGAGTATTCTATGATTTTATTTTTCTATATTAATGACATTTAAAAAGTCGTGGTAGTAAAGTATACAAAAAAAATTCGACTGATGACCAGTCCTATACTTCCCACCTAGTAAATATTTGCAAAAAATAAACACTCTTTTTTTTTTTATTCTTTGACTAGGCCCAAATAACCTTAGCTGTTGGTGGTCTTTAAAACACAATTTAATTTTTATTCTTTGAAAAAAGCATGGCCCTCTTTTTTGTTTGGTGATCTACTGATGGCTAACTTAATATAGCAAAAATCATGGTTACCTTGATTTACGTACAATTTTTATTTTTTTTAGTAAAATATTTTTTTTCTCGAAAACTATACATTTTAGAGAAAAAAAATATTTACATTTTTTTCATATTATAACATCTAGAATTCATTTGTATTTTTTTTTACCTATGTTAATACGTGACATTGAGGACGTTTTTTTGAATTTTTCAGGATCCACTGAACCGATTTGACTCAAAATCTAATCAGATCTAAGTTAAAGGCTGATAAACACAATAGAACAATCGGCATGCCCGTATGTTGTTCCGTTCTTAAGATATCGAAGGCGAAAAATTGACCACATACACACATACACACACACACATACACACACACATACAGACATCAGTCAGAAAATGATCTTAAACAATTGCTAGGATCTCAAAACGTGAAAATCTGTTAAAATCTCGAAATATTTTTTTCGGACTAAATCCATTACTTCCCTACCATAGTAGAGGTGGGAAGTAAAAATTAAATCGAGTGAATTTATGAACGAAATCTACGAGTCTGTCAATATTTTAATTAAAAAAAAAATCGGACATGAGGCAATTTGCTTTGTGACCACAGCTACATATATAATTATCGTTTTCTTTTTACAGCCGCGTACATAGCTTTATCATCTATATGATGCAGCTTTAAAAATCCGACCTTTTCTTTTCGAAACCTTAGAGTCTGATCAGAAAAAAAATAAATTCATGAACCTTATCCCATTTGCACGTATATGAGAACTTACATCATGATCGAACGCGTGACCGTGGACCATAAAAACACCGTCTCTATTTCCGTGTGGCCGGCTGCAAAGCCCCAGCTGCTTCCTGTACAGTGGAAGCGCACTTAACAGCACTTCAGTTTCGTTACCAATATTTTTGTGGGCTCGTAATCTGAAAAATATCAATTTCATTTTTCAGATAGCAGGAAATAAGGATTATACTAGTAAAGGGTTTTTCAATAAGGACATAACAATTTTGTATTTAAATAATACACAGAATAATTGAGATATCGGGTTGAAATTCATTCCAGGTGTAGTATACATGTTTTCAATCACTCTTTCACACATATCAGCTGGAATGTTGGCAATTTCGCGTTCGATATTGTTCCTGAGCTCCTCTAACGTTGTTGGAATGTTGGTATAAACCTTCGACTTAAGGTAACCCCATAAGAAAAAATCCAACGGCGTCAATTCGCATGAGCGAGGTGGCCATTCGACTGGACCATTTCTCGAGATTAAACGATTACCAAAGTTGTGACTACCGACTCAGAAATTCGGTAGTAAGTTTTAACGATTTCCAAACGTTGCTCGTTCGTGAACTTCACCATGATAAAAATGTAAGCCTTCACCGACGTTTTGACTTTGACAGATCATAAAAAAGTTTGTAGGTTATGTTCCGTATTATAAAACAAAATTGTTATGTCCCTATTGAAAAACCCTTTAGTTCTGTGAATAATAGATCTTGCTAGCTAGCCATATATTTAAATTCCACAATACTTGTATGTATTTTGACAAGCAACTAGGCCCTGCAGTCAGGGTCTATTCTGATTGGTCGAATACACACACACACGTACTCAATGTGTATTTTTAAAAAATAAATAACCACACGTGAAGATGGCAACTCGTTGCTGAAACGCGTAGTGTAAATTCACAAGAAGTCACAAGACGAACATAATACAAGGTATTTCTAATACTTCATAATATGCATTCCAATGTTCTTTGGGAATTGGCGTTTCCAGGACCCTGAGCTCGTACCAGTCGGTTTGTGTATGCCGGCTGGCAGATTCTAAAATACACAAATGAATTGTTATTTGTTGTGTTGAAGACGCTAATGACATGAGTTGTCGACGCGTCTATAATCTACAATAATAATAAAGAAACTATTGAACCGATTTGAATTTTTTTTACTATTTCCACTTCTTCCTAAGTGTTTTATTTATTTATTTTTATTTATTGTAGTTTATAGACGCGTCGACAACTTAGGTCATTAACGTCTTAAATACATTAATTAACAATTCTCTTAAGACTAAATTACATCACAAAACATCCATGAGCGAAGGTGGGATTCGAACCCACGACAGTGTGATCCAAAGGGCGCTACGCTAACCGTTACACCATACTATCCTTTCTTCCTAAGTGACATAGGGTATAGGTATATAATTATAGACGGACAAAGAAACAAAAAGAAATATCAAACGTTGAATTATCAATGGAAAATTAAAAAATGGTTCACGAAGCAATATTTTAACATTTTATTAAGCTTTTTTTTCCCAAATAATTCAATTTTAGTTTATCTGGACAACAATTTCTGAAATTAAGTTTTTTATTGCCTTTAATAAGCATATATAAAAACAAAAAGAATTGTTTATAAAACAATTTTATTGAATTAAGTTGTCGTGTTGACAAGAAATTTAATTTGATATAAATGTTTGTTGTGTAAATAATTTACTGTACAGTATATTATACAAGATGTTCTTTTTTATACGACATTCAGAAATTATATAAAGGCGGTATCTACCTACGTAATATACAGATTGTATCAAATTAAACCTGTGCATAGGGCATTCTGTGTGTAAGACAGAGATTGATAGATAAAGCAATAAGTAAGAATGAGATAAATGATCGCTAATAGGATGTTACGTGGTTACTATAAATAAATATGTAATACCGAACAACTGTCATCGTTGTTTTCTACAGTAAAAATAGTCACTACTGAAATTATTGATAAAATGGCAATTTATACTGTTCGGGAAAAAATTCAAATAAATAAATGGTTTTATGGTGGTAATTCAACCGCCGACATAATAAAATTATTTGTAGCTGCCTTTGAAAATAGCATAGAAGAAGCGAAAAAACAAAGATGACGCTATTAGGTTGTATAAATATTATTTATTTACAGTAACCACGTAACACCCTATTAGCGATCATTTATCTCATTCTTACTTATTGCTTTATGTATCAATCTCTGTCTTACACGCAGAATGCCCTACGCACAGGTTTAATTTGATACAATCTGTATGGAGATAGACAATATTTAGAAGTTATAGGTATAGGTAGGTACATATCTGAATTTAATGGAACTACTAGCTGTTCTGCCTGGCTTTGCCCGAGTGAAGTTTAGAATATAAGCATTTCGTTTATTCCAAACAGTGATTTTCCGAAAATATGTCGAACATGTATTATTCATTTATTTTTAAGATGAGTATTCCTCCTAAGTTTCTAGATTTCTACGCATACTCTTCAAGAAAGTTTTTACTCCCGTTTTTACCCCTTGGGACGCGAATATCGAAAATTCGTCGAACACAATTGTCAAAATTAATTCACTAATATTAATTAACGCATAATGAGTTAGTATCAAAAAAATAATAAGATGCATTAGCAGGTGCTTACCGCAAAAAAAAATTTGTAACACTATATAAATTTACTCGCCACAGCTGCAAACAAACATCAACGTCCCTGGCGGTATTTTTCGAATTTGTTTTTTGCATCTTTCTATCGTTAGAATTAACAACACTATAAGTAATAACTGAGCTCCACATAACTATATAAACACCATGCAATTTTAAGTTTTAACACACCAATTTCACATTAGAAATGAATAATCCCAACTTATCAGATCAAAAGCCTGTAGTGATTGCCTAGTTATTATTATAATTATTAAGATAAGAATTAGTTATTATTTAATTTATCATTATCACATTATGTAATGAACGTTTTGTAGAAGTATTTTATGTTAAAAATGGCTACATTTAAATATTACAAAGCCTGAAAAATTCTGTTGCAGTGGTATGATATTTTTAATGGTTTTGACCGACATTATGTAAGTTACATTTCATTTAATATTATGCAAGTCAGATAAATAATTGAAACAAACGATTTAAAACCCCTAATATCCACACCGTATTCACTTAACAATTAGTGAATAACAATTACCTAAAATATCAGACAGCTATATGCTTCAATGATTGTTAGGTTATCAATCAAATGCCACTGTCGAGACTCAAATTCATTATTTGGAAGGTAGTTGCTAACACTATCAATTTAAGGTCGCTTTATAGAGTTTAGACGGTTCAACCAAGTTGTCAACTTGTCATGTTGGTATCAATATTGATTTATTTTATTGTAAATTATAGACGCGTTGACAACTTAAGTCATTAGCGTCTTGATTACATTAAATAACAACTCACTTAAAACTAAATTACATCACAAAACATCCATGAGCGGAGGCGGGATTCGAACCAGAGACCGCGACGCTAACCACAATTAATTGAATACGCTTGTAGATCTCTTTTTCGGGATTTTATGTTCGAAAAAACTTTAATAAAATTTAAACGTTTGGCTTTGAAATTTGTTATTAAGTACTATTATATATTTTTTGGCGCCTCCGGGAGGACTGCGCCCGTGTGCCGTCGCACACACTGCACACCGATAGTTACGCCACTGCTCGTATCAAAGGATAGATTACTTATATCCGGCTTCGCTCGCGGTGGGGTTCCTATACAAATACAAGTATTTTTACTTCCCAACTCTACTATGGTAGGGAAGTAATGAATTTAGTCCGAAAAAAATATTTCGAGATTTTAACAGATTTTCACGTTTTGAGACCCTAGCAATCGTTTAAGATCATTTTCTGACTGATGTCTGTATGTATGTGTGTGTGTGTGTGTGTATATGTGTGTATGTGGTCAATTTTTCGCCTTCGATATCTTAAGAACGGAACAACATACGGGCATGCCGATTGTTCTATTGTGTTTATCAGCCTTTAACTTAGATCTGATTAGATTTTGAGTCAAATCGGTTCAGTGGATCCTGAGATATTGAAAAAAACGTCCTCAATGTCACCTATTAACATAGATAAAAAAAAATATAAATGAATTCTAGATGTTATAATATGAAAAAAATGTAAATATTTTTTTTCTCCAAAATTTATAGTTTTCGAGAAAAAAAATATTTTACTAAAAAAAATAAAAATTGTATGTAAATCAAGGTAACCATGATTTTTGCTATATTAAGCTAGTCATCAGTAGATCACCAAACAAAAATTCGACTGATGACCAGTCCTATACTTCCCACCTAGTAAATATTTGCAAAAAATAAACACTCTTTTTTTTATTCTTTGACTAGGCCCAAATAACCTTAGCTGTTGGTGGTCTTTAAAACACAATTTAATTTTTATTCTTTGAAAAAAGCATGGCCCTCTTTTTTGTTTGGTGATCTATTGATGGCTAGCTTAATATAGCAAAAATCATGGTTACCTTGATTTACGTACAATTTTTATTTTTTTTAGTAAAATATTTTTTTTCTCGAAAACTATACATTTTAGAGAAAAAAAATATTTACATTTTTTTCATATTATAACATCTAGAATTCATTTATATTTTTTTTTACCTATGTTAATACGTGACATTGAGGACGTTTTTTTGAATATCTCAGGATCCACTGAACCGATTTGACTCAAAATCTAATCAGATCTAAGTTAAAGGCTGATAAACACAATAGAACAATCGGCATGCCCGTATGTTGTTCCGTTCTTAAGATATCGAAGGCGAAAAATTGACCACATACACACACACACACATACACACATACACACATACACACATACACACACACATACAGACATCAGTCAGAAAATGATCTTAAACGATTGCTAGGGTCTCAAAACGTGAAAATCTGTTAAAATCTCGAAATATTGTTTTCGGACTGAATCCATTACTTCCCTACCATAGTAGAGGTGGGAAGTAAAAAAGAGGGCCATGCTTTTTTCAAAGAATAAAAATTAAATTGTGTTTTAAAGACCACCAACAGCTAAGGTTATTTGGGCCTAGTCAAAGAATAAAAAAAAAAGAGTTTATTTTTTGCAAATATTTACTAGGTGGGAAGTATAGGACTGGTCATCAGTCGAATTTTTTTTTTATAAAATCAACAAACGATTGAACTGATTTTCACTAAAATTCGGGACTATATTCAAAGGATGAAACATTTGCGGATGGACACACTGTATATAGTTACGGCAAATTATATATAGTATTTGTGTTTATAGGCCACGAAAGTTATTATTTGTTCGATGTACGCAATGTCAATAATCTTTCCATAACCGATCAATAAAAACTAAAAATGTGAAAAATGATACGGCAGTACATAGCTATATATTTTAAGATATTCTCTAGCTGCTAGCACTATAGTTCTACTTGAGGAAGTGAATGTTCCTCGAAGATAACAAAGCAGGCTTGGCCTTAAAAAATTAAGAAAAACAATACAATAACTTCCAATGGGAAGTAAAAAATAAGGATTCCATGACATTTGATCCCAGCAATTTTATACCACGACAAGTGAACCCACGACAACTGATCCCAACGACATTTGATCCCAACGACAATTGATCCCACGACATTTGATCCCAAAAAATTGTCTATAAACTGATAGCGTCTGATAAGTAATAAAGTTATTAAAATTTATTAATTTAATGAAATAATTTAATCGATTATTCCCTTTGTCGGGAAATTTGTTTGAATTAAATTTGTAGACGTTATGATATATTTGTAATTACATTGTTATTAGAATTCTAACTAAATAGTATAATGTGTAATCCTTTAGAGATTATCATTGCCCGGGATACGTCGTAATTTTGTCAAATATTATATTTTATGTATTAATAACAAATTATCACGCTGACTTTTCATAAACTTTAATGGCATATTTAACAATTCGTTATATTGTGAAAAGCACGAAAGACCAAATTGACTGCACACCTGATGTTTCGAAGTTTCTATGTACAATAATTTTTCAACAAAATTTATAAAATACAATATTTGACAAAATTACGACGTATCCCGGGCAATGATAAATAAAAGTAGATTATTCAACTTGATCCTTACATAATCTTTAAAGGATTATTAACTCATAAACACATTATATTTACTATTACATTCGTTAGAATTCTAATAACAATGTAATTACAAATATATCATAACGTCTACAAATTTAATTCAAGCAAATTTCCCTCGATTAATTTATTTCATTAAATTAATAAAATTTAATAACTTTATTACTTATCAGACTCTGTTAGTTTATAGACAATTTTTTTGGGATCAAATGTCATGGGATCAATTGTTGGGATCAGTTGTCGTGGGATCACTTGTCGTGGTATAAAATTGCTGGGATCAATTAACGGCACACCAAAAATAAGAATCCTTGATTGTAAAGAAATATTTTTTCATAGATTTTCTTTCCGTTGTTTTAGAAAGAGTAAAATAAATAATCTACCCAAGAGCTGGACACGTTCCAAGTTGAATATAAATTTACTCTGCAACGATGCAGTATTAATATTATAAGAAGGGATATCTAAATAAATAAATAAATGTTAAATTTTTCTTATGCGTTAAAAATTTATATTTTGATTTCATTATTCGTAAGTGGTGTTTTTAGTTAATGCAATCTTGTGACTAAAATTGGAACGAATCAAACCGGGTCAGTTATCCCCGAGGAAGCATGAGTCAGCGATCTGGAACGCAAGTCTGTCAGTGGGCAAAGTCATACAGTTCGGCCGCCGACGCACGAACTGTATGAAAGTCGTTTGACAAACAGTCATTCTAGTCAGCGATCTGGAACGCAAGTCTGTTAGTGGGCAAAGTCATACAGTTCGGCTGGCTACGGAACCCTAATAAAAAACATTAATTTTTTAGAATTAATCGATTATTTAATTCTAATTATTAATGGCCGGGATTCATGCCACAACATACAATCTGTGAAAATTTCAACTAAGATAGTGGCTACCTTTTACAGTTTGTAAGATAGATCCTTGTGACATACGAGTGGACGGAAGGACAGACATCGTAGGCTCAGTAATAGGGTTCCGTTTGGAGGTACGGAACCCTAAGCGGTTTTTCCTTGTGACAGATATATACCTACTGTTTTGCATATTATATAAATCATAAAGCTGCGTGTTTTAAGAAAACTTTCGCAACAAATAAACAATAATTTAATGATTGCAGCGAACACGTGTTTATGCGACGCTAAACCACGTGTGCAGTGACCGACGTGAAGTTGGCCGGACTGCGGTCCTGTCCTGGTTCTGCGGTGAATGTACTGCGTTGACAACCACTGACTGTTGGCCAATTCTATGAGGCCAATTCAAGGATTGGCAAACAGTTGACAAACATTAAGATGTCAAAACAGCGCCTCAATTTCGTATTTCATAAAAATTTCAAAATTAATTTTATTTCTTTTTTGATTGGAGAATTTCGAAGAATTCCCGGGATTTCTGAAGAATTCCAGTTACTATAATGTAAGCAGAGAGAAATGAAATTTGTCTAAGAAAGAACCTAAAGAAAAACGGTACATTTTTTAGACAAAAATGGTCGGAGAATTCTCAAGGCTTCCGAAGAACTCCCGGGAAAAGACTCTCAGGAGAACACAGAAAAAGGTTTAAATAGTGATGCGCGATACGAGATGTTTTAGTCGATTGTCTCGATTGTTCAAACATCTCGATGACTTTCGATGGTTGTCACTTGGACTCGATTGTTGTTTCATAGTTCACCGAGACCGAGTCGCACAGTATTGAATCGAAAACTGTCAAGAACCACATAATGTATACAATCGTTCATCACTCAACAACTGTGGTCGAGTCGATAGTCGATTGTGCAGTAATCGCGTAAATACGAATTGAACAGTGAAGAGATCACAGAGTACCGACTGAACAGTGTGAGCAGGGAACAATCAACGAGTCGCGTGAACGTCAATCGACTAGCATATAACTTTGAATCGTGATTGTATGTATTTTCATTCGCTGCTATTGCTACGAGTAAGTATAGCCTATGTGGCAAATAATCGACTTGAACAATCGAACATTTCGATTGTAAAATCAAACTCCGAGTCGATTGTGGACTTGATTGTGAACGATTGCAATTGTTTCGATTGTAAAAACATCTCGTATTCGCCCATCACTAGGTTTAAATGGCAGAAAGAAGTATCTTAGATTCAATATAATTTTTAACTTCTTTTCAAGTTGAAAAACCGCAAAGAAATATAGGTATATGGGTACAATAATAGTTTGAATTTATTCGTTAATGACCTCCGTTGTCGAGCGTCTACAATCTACAGATCTAAGCTGCTTCGAGAAAAAATATCGTAGTCCTATGGTCTTATTTAAAAATCGGCCTGTTTGTACACAGAGGGTTCCGTACTTGCAGTTATTATGACATCTCACGAATTTCTGAAGCGTTTATTTTAGAAACCATTAGATCGATTTTGATGAAACTTAATAGTTCTTAAATTAAATTAATTAATTTCAGATTATAGACGCGTTGACAACTCAGGTCATTAGCGTCTTCAACACAACAAATAATCCATTTGTGCATTAGAATCCGCTAGCCGGCATACACAAACCGACTGGTACGAGCTCGGGTCCCTGAGAACACTAATTCCCAAAAAACATTGGAATGCGATTTTCGATAGCAACCACATTCCAGTGTCCCCCCTGGGGGGATTAGTTCTTAAATGTGAGGGCTACATATCAACCAAATTTCATGTTTTTAAGTCAACGACAAAAAGTTAAAATAGTTTTTTAAATTTTGATTAAACACGAAAATCTTTTGAAATATTTGATTAAAATTCGACTTAATAGAGATCTCTCAGAACAGAGATATGTAAAGAAGTGATATTTCTTTAATTTGAATCTTACCGTTTTCTCTGTTCTGAGGGTGATCTATTCTGTAATTTTATTCACACAGACAGATTAAAAAGTAAAAAATCATAAGGAAATGTTCATCCCTCGGGAATGTGTCTCTGTTCCCGAAATGTGCTTGTACGAGGAGCGGGATCGATTCGTTTGGTACAGAGATTGTATGGAGAGGCATAGCTACTATACGGTCTCCTGCATGAGATGTCCGACATCGTGGCTCCAGGCATGTCGTGGTCGTACTATACACAAACACACGCACACATTCATACGTAGTTCCGCCGTCACCGCCGCACACCGCCACCATTCGTACATACACATACACACACACAAACGGAGAGAAATGAGATGATACCGACGCCTCCGCCCCCGCAACACTATAACATTGTGTGTGACGTAACTCCTCTTCCTTCTCTTTCACATAATGCGTCTTTCTCTGTCCCAACAACCCTCGGCTATGTAAGGATATTTTGTAATATTATGTTCTTATCTACGGGCATTCACTAAACTTAATATTTTTTTCTTAAATCTTAATACAGTCGTTCCATCAATATAGTCAAGAGAGGAAATTGATTCAGATTCCAAGTAATCACATTTAATAACAAGTCGAAGTCATTTCGTGATATGACTCAATTGCCCAGATTTTAAAGATTCACTCAGGAGTTAACTTAAGGTGACCAGACGTCCTCCTTTGAGGAGAACAGTCCTCCTTATTGTTGCCGTCTAGACAAGACTTCACTAAATATCAAGACTTCACTAAGTCTAAGTCTAGATTGAAAAACTCTTGCCTTGTCTTGAAAATTTCTAGACAAGATTTTTGCAAGCCTTGTCTTGAAAACCTAGACAAGACAAGACAAGAGCCTAGAAAGTCTAGATCTAGACGGCAACACTAGTCCTCCTTTGGTGAGATTTGTCTTCCTCAGTGATAGTGTCCTCCTACGTCTTCCTTTCCAGTGATAGTGTTCTCGTATGTCCTCCTTTCCAGTGATAGTGTCCTCGTATATCCTCCTTTCCAGTGATAGTGTCCTCCTATCTCCTCCTTTCGAATGATAACGACCCCATTTGTCCTACTTTTTAACGATTTCAACAAATGTTTTTGTGGTTGTGTACTATGGGTAGACAATCTCACAACCGGTAGAGTAGTTACGGCATTCTTTAATGATTATATTATTTTTATTATTATACAACAAATACGAATACGGCTATAGACTGTTAGATGGCGCCACTCCTGTGTGTTTCACTCTTAGGTTATTAGGTCTAGAATCTAGATAATAAATAGACTGCAAAAGTGTTTTTTTTTGTGTCCAGGTGGTGTCCTCCTGAGCAATTTTAAAATTCTGGTCACCTTAGTCAACTCCTTCACTACACCGTGCTGCAGACGGTTGCATCGTGGCATGTATACAAGGAAGAATACCGAGTGATGCTAACATTTATATATAGATCGGCGGAAGAACGTCGGTCTAAAGAATGTGCATATCAGCTAAGGGGCTCTTATTTAGGGTAAGTCGCTATACCGTGCTGCAGACGGTTGCATCGTGGCATGTATACAAGGAAGAATACCGAGTGATGCTAACATTTATATATAGATCGGCGGAAGAACGTCGGTCTAAAGAATGTGCATATCAGCTAAGGGGCTCTTATTTAGGGTAAGTCGCTATACCGTGCTGCAGAAGGTTGCATCGTGGCATGTACAAGGGAGAATACCGCGTGATGCTAACATTTATATATAGATCGGCGGAAGAACGTCGGTCTAAAGAAATCAGCTAAGGGGCTCTTATTTAGGGTAAGTCGCTATACCGTGCTGCAGACGGTTGCATCGTGGCATGTACAAGGGAGAATACCGCGTGATGCTAACATTTATATATAGATCGGCGGAAGAACGTCGGTCCAAAGAATGTGCATATCAACTAAGGGGCTCTTATTTAGGGTAAGCGGCATGAAAACAAACGGCGACTTGTATTGGTATTTCAAGACAAGACAAGACTTTGAAAGTCTTGTCTTGTCTACACGGCAACACTAGCCAGAAAGCTATTTGTGCTTTGAAACATTTCGTATAAGCTCGTATGTACATTCAGAGATGATGGAATTGGATAAGGTGTGCGTGCCCATCCAGATGTCCTGGAATATCGTCCCTGTAGTGACGCGATGCGGAGTCAAACAAGATGTTGTATTGTGTAAACCGAGTAAACGGGATTGACTCGATGGTGCCGGATATCGATCATTTCCGACTATGTAACAGCTTCGTTTGTATCAATAAGTCCCGAGATATCTACCTTCAGATAAACCAACTGATAAATCTAAACTAAATGATAGTCTGAACAAAACGTATTGACTTTTAGATAAGAAACAATCCTTTTGGTAAAGAGTTGTTACCAAGAAATATTAAACTGTTAGTCAGTATACAGTATCTTCCCGATAAGGGCCAGCACACACGTGCTATTTTTACTTTCCACCTCTACTATGGTAGGGAAGTATTGGATTCAGCCCGAAATTTTTTTTGGGAGTATTAACAGATCTTCATGTTTTGACACCTTAGGCTCATTTCGCACCAAACCAGTCCAGTCCAGTCAAGTCGGACGCTACTGGATTGGACATATTAACTTATCGTTGAAATAAAGACAATGTGTAAATCTGGTTTCATACTAAGTGCGTCACGTCCAGTCCGATCGTGTCAAGACTTGTCAAGACTGATTGCGACTCAGCCGGTTGAATTTTTAATGCCAGTCTGCCCAGTCTTGAGACTCAGAATGGACGTAGAAACCTTAATTTTATTATTGCAAGCAAAAGAGGGTCATTCAGTAAGTCCTGGTATGGTATGGTAGTAAGTCCTGGTATGTATGGGATGAACCCAAAACAGATTTCTTCGTTTCTTCATCCTTCTTCTTCTGTGTAGCCGCCGTAAAATTATGCCTTGGAGAAGTACGTCCATCTTGGCACAAAATTCTTCACAAAACTGTGCCGCGGCGACCGCATCGTTGCTGTCGCGAACTTCGATCGGAATTTGCGGGACGGCTGACGCGACGTATCAGTGCGAAAGGAAATATTGACGTGACTTGACTGGACAAAACTTGACTGGACGCGACTGGACTGGACTGGTTTGGTGCGAAATGAGCCTTAGGAATCATTTGAGACCATTTTCCGACTGTTTTGGTTGACAACGATCTTAGATGCCTAACCCAATTCTTATTTCCAACATTATTTTTTAATAATAAATTGGAAATCCAATTGATAGTTTTACCAGTTCTTGGTTTAGAACCTATGAACTGGGGCTTGTGGAACGGAATTGCTAATTGACACACGCTCGGCTATTCTCATGCTGAATTGGATTTTTTATTTATTGTTAAAAATAATAATAGATAGGTACTAACATTGAAAATAACTGTATGAATAATTTAATATTTGGTCTAGACTGTAGAGTCTAGATAATCCTGGCAGTTCGTGGATTTATAAAAATAATAAAATGGCCATTATTCCGAGTATAAGATAATAGTTCTTTGAATGTATATTTAAAATGTCATCTTTAATCTGTCCTTTTTACCGTCCTCAAGGTAATATTGTGTCCTTGACATCACCTCACCTTCAGCTGTTTGTACATACAATGGCTTCAATAAGTTTTGTGGTTATATAGCATGAAACCGAAAAAATTTACTAATAATTGGCAATGAAACACCCATCTTGACTTTTGAGTTCTATATTGATAAAACTGTCATCCCACCTTTGACAAACTAGTCAAAAAATAGACTAGTTTATTTAAAGCATAACAATTTAAATTTTAGAAAATACGACATATTTAAAAATAATTTGGCGTATATCAATGGGTTTTGTACCTTTGTACCACTGAGGTAAAATCTACCGTATACAACTGCTTATACAAAATTGAAGTCAAGTTTGACGTCACAGGTCACAACAAACATGGGGACAAAACACGGGATGGATTAGGAATATTAGTCTCTTCTTCTTCTCACATATAAAATGAGGGCCTAATTACAATGGCGACTGGATTCACTTTTGAATGTTTATACTCCCTCTATAGCTTTAACCTCCGTGCTTTCTACTTAGAATTTAGACCCTAACTAGGATGCTAACTAAATAAGAAGGCAGGTTAAGCCATGAACCCACTGCACTGATACAAGGTAGATTTTTTTTCTTTTTAATTCAATTCAATTTTTTTAATTTCAATTTTATTCCTCAATAACAAAATACATACAATGGTAATTTTACAATCACATTAAATAAGAATTTCCTGCCCAACTTGGAATAGGTACCTACCAGTGCTAGGGCAGGAGAACTATGTTTTTTTTAATTTTATATTTAATTTTATTTCTTTTAAATGAATATTTTTATCATTATTTTCACTTTACTTTTGAAATTTTTCTATTATTTGACTTATTTATTTCATTTGTATCCTATTTGCTCGCAACAATGTTTTGTTGTATTAGGAAAACCGCATCAAAATCGGTGCATTCTTTAAAAGTTGCCGCATACATACCTACAGACATACAAATATACGAGCCAAACACATAACACCCATTTTTTGGATCGGGAGATAAAAATAATATAGGAGCGTCATAAAATGTAACGGCAATATTTTTTGAAAGCACTATATCAAGTAGCGGCTCAACGAACGAACGTAAACCTAGGGGGTGAGCTATTTTTTTCTGAATTGTTTTGAATGGAATTTATGATTCTGTGAAAGAAAATAATACCAAGTGAGCATGAATCAAGTTATAACTATAACAGCTACGAGTATATAGTATATTTAACACGTGATTTCAGGGCTTTCTAGTCAACGTAATATTGAGAATGAATGATTCTTTTGTATTTGTTTACGCGTGTTTTGTTTCGATCTGTTTTTGTTATTGGGAACTAACGAACTAAGACATGACATCTGGTGACAAAAAATTAAACTATCATAAAATTGCACCTGTCTAGTTAGTATATGGTGTTAACATTGATATTTAAATTTAATTAATTAATTATTTAATAAAAAAGTTAAAATAGTAGTTGAACGTTTTCCAGAACGTAAAAAATCGAAAGCTAGAGTTTGTTGTGTAGTAAACGGTTGTCAAAGTAAATCTGCTAAACATTTAGATGTTATTTTTCATAAGTTACCGAAGTATTATACTGTTGGTATTGAAACGTTTTTTGGTAATGTTGAAAAAATTGATAAATATATAGCGTAGAAAAATCTATTGAAATTAAAAAAAGTTACTCGAACAATGAAAATAATATAATAATAATAATAATGCGTTTAACGTCCGTTTCTCGACATTATGTCATAACAGACGCCATTCGCACCATTACTATTTTCCATTTTTATCACTTCCCATTTTATACATTTTTATACTTCAACTTAATTAATAGCAATGTGCGAATGGAGGAATTATAGGACATTAGGATAAGTTAGGGCACTTTGGGAGCATAGGGATTTGACAGGTAATCGGCCATGGCCTTGAATAAGGAACTATCTCGATATTCATCTGGAATTATTGAGGGAAACCATGGAAAACCTCAAACAAGATGGCCGGTACAGGAATTACCGTTTCTCGGCGTGAGGCAGTAGGAAAAAGTCCTAGTCACATCTGCCCCCGCCGGGATTCGAACCCAGTACCTTCCCAATGCGAGTCTAGTGCTGTACCACTAAGCTACATCGCTGGGTAATGAAAATAATATAATGTTCTATACATTTAAAAAAATGTGATTATATACTACCAAGTAAGTTAACCTAAAAAGTAAATAAAATAATAATATTTACAATGTTAAAAAAGTGTATAATATAAATGTAATTCCATTTTTCTCCCAACTCTGCTTTACAAGAACAAATTATTAAGAATATTTTTCCACCCTATTAAGATATTATAGCATTTATTTCATGGGGTTTTTCTTTCATGTTTGACGTTTGTAAACATAGCGCGTTTAATAGCCGTTACATCATTATCACTTTTTTCACAAATTATTTATTCCACATTTAGGTAATTAAATCAATTGGCATTTTGTTGACAACAAATAACAATTAACATTTTGTTGACAACAAAGAGACAATTATTCTAACAATAGAAACTAAACGATATAAAATTTTTTTTGTTCATTTGCGCGCCCCCAAGCTTGTGGCGCCCAAGGCGACCGCCCCGGTTGCCCCACCCTTGGGACGGCCCTAGCTGGTATATAATTCAGCGTTAACCTAAAGCAACAATACAAGTTGACGTGTGTTTTAAAGGAAATTTTTTGCGGTATTTAACGTGTAAAGGAGGATATATTGCCAACTCAAGCGAGTCGAAAGAAATACAGTATAGCAAGTAGTAGATTACAGTTGTAAACACATAGACACAGTAAAAACATGTCAACTTAAAGTCGGTGTGCGTCACTGTATAAAAGTGCAAAAGTAGTAAGTTGTTTGAGCAGAAAAACTCGCGGGCGGCGCAGCCTGTCATGTCGGTTTAAAGTTGCGTTCACACTATCGAAAAAGGATGTGCAATATTTTGTCAGACCAGTGGTGGATTAAGTATTTGGATTTCCCAAGTGTAACCTGATTTAAGGATCTCTTTCTACGAATTAATTGCAATGTTTTTAAAGATGTTAAGCAATCCGTTTAAAATATAAAAATCTAATATGCACCCAAATTTCTTAAATACGTGCAAAACTAATTTAAAGAGGTCTAGTTATTTTTTGGTGTTTTTGAGGCCTCAGTGATGTTGAGGCCCCAAGCGCGCGTCTTTGAACCTAGCAGTAAATCGCCACTGCAGAAGACTCCAATCGCAGACGACACCTTTTTTTTAACCGACTTCAAAGAAAGGAGGTGGTTCTCAAATCGGTTGTATTTTTTTTTATGTTTGTTACCTCAGAACTCCGTCATTTATAAACCGATTAGGAAACTTTTTTTATTTGGATATATGTACTTTCAGATTGGTTCTATAAAAATTTCATCAAAATCGGTTCAGTAGTTCAGTTGATTTTAATAAAAGTTAGTAACGGCGTGTGATTCCTTAAGGTAAATGTCACTTTTTGACACATTAAACAGCGTATAAGAAAGTCGGTTTAATAAAAGTGAGTAACGGCGTGTGATTCCTTTAAGGTAAATGTCACTTTTTGATACTAAAAAATAAAAAATTAAAAACTTTTTAACAAAAAAAAAAAACCTTCAAAAAGCCACTAAAAAGAGGAATAAGTATAATGAAATTTTGAAGTCTGCGCCAATTTAATAAAATATGAAGTTGGTTAAAAAGAAGATATTATTTAAGTGAAAACTTCCTTAGGCGCGGTTTGCCTGGGCTGTTAACAACAGTGATGTGAAACGCACCCGACGGTGACAATCGGGGCTACTCGGCTCAAACACGAACACGTATTTGCAATATGCTGGTAATAGTGTGTAGTTCATAAGTGTGCTAATAAATGACACTAAAAACTTAATATGAGTAACAAAAAGTCATTTGTAGATGACAAGTGCGCTAACAGATGACACTAAAACATATATTTTGTAGTTCACAAGTGCGCTAACAGATGACACTAAAACTTAATATTATCGTTAAGGTATTATAAATTCATTAAATTTAATTGTATAGGCCGAATTTAATATATTTATGATTAAACTGTGTGATTAAAAAATTATATATATATTTTAAAATTAGAAAATCTGAAGTTTTGACTTCTGTCGTGCGGTCATAAGCACACACCCATTTTTTTTTGTTGAGAAAACGACCCATGATGTGTCTGCAGCAGATTAAATCACTTTATATGCGTGCCAAATTTCAACTTCCTATACAACAGTTTAGAAGCTACAGGTCTATGACAGATGGACAACGGAGTGTCACTTAAGCTTCCGTTTTTTATCATTTTGGTACGGAAAAAATGGGAACTGGAACTACTAGGATCAGATAATTTTGGAATTCGGTGCGATCTTAAATAAATAAAATAAAATTGTTTATAAAAAAATTAAACCTCCTTCAAAAAGTCAAAAGTCACTATTAAAAAGAGAAAAATAATAAAATTTTGAGGTCGGCGCCCATTTAATTATAGGTAGCTGCAGTGGTGGCTCCTCTATGAGAGCTGCCGCACTGCCAGCAAATAACGCACAATTAAAAAAAAAATTGTATTATAAATCTAAAAAAATTGTATTATAAATCTGCATAATATGTTTTAATTTCATAATTATGAAGCCATCACATAGCATTATTATAAATGACGGCATGCCACGGGGCCTATATTCTATAAACCGTCCGCAGCCGTACTAATTTCACTACGCACGTGACGCGTTCTGCATTATATTTTGCACCAAAATCAATGTGTTAAAGAGAGTACGGAGAGTAAAAAATGAGACAGATTTGTACGGGTAAACAAGCAATTTAAGTTCGCAGAACGTACAGTACGAACTCTTATTTAATATATCTAGTCTGTTGGCATACGCACACACGGTAACCGTATTATATAGCAGCGGGATTAGATGTATCCGTAGTCTAACGGATAACGTAGTGGCTTTATAACCAATAGGTCTCGGGTTCAAATCTCAAGACAAACATAATAATAAATAATTAGATATAAATATCATAAATAAATATATTTAATAAATTAATAATTTATTAAATTAAATTAATTTATTTAATATCTTTATTTTATTATTTTATCGTCTTTTACAAACGTTTAGTACTAGCACGCGGGATAAAATTTTTGGAGTTATTTTTGTTTTGTTACGTAAAAGAAGTATAGCTTCTGACGTGCAACATAGTACACACACACACACTCTTTTTTTTAATACAATAATAAATATTGCTATAAAAATCACTTTATTTACGATTTTAGCGCTAGCGAAATCATTGTATAATGTATAGACAAATTATTAAGATCAAAAATACACTTAAAAATTGCATTAAATGTATTTTTGAATTTTTTTTTCGAGGTTCCCTCATTAGGGGGGGGGCTACTCCAATCTCCATGTTGACTCTGCAGAACACCCATTTAAAATGTTCACGCGCCGCCACTGGGTAGCCGGTAATTACCAAAATTTTGTATAAACTTTTATTAAATTTATTATTTTTCTTTTTTTAGTGGCGTTTCTTGAAGGGGGTTCAATTTTTTTATAGAAAGTTTTGACTGCAATACGGAGTTCTTTCTTTCTATTTAATTACTAAACTGAAAAAAAACAACTGAACCGATTTAAGTAAAAATTATATAGGACTACTTCGACGTCTTCCCGAACACAACGGAGTCGAAATCATTTATAATATTATAAATATACGCGCGAATTGATAACCTCTTTTTCTTGAAATCGGTTAAAAATTCTATACTGGCTGATGCAGTAATACAACAGTAAGATATTCTTTACGGTAGGGTCGCCGTAAATTAGTTTCGTAGGCATGTGAAAGAAAGTGTTGAAAAATAGATCCTATCAGGCCATAGTTAAGGTCATAAATGTTACACTTAACTCAGATCCTTTAGAATTTACTACGCGTCATCATGTAAGTTGTTCTCTTATATAACAAGTGTGAAAGGATCTTACGTATGTCATCTGAGCTCGAGACATATCAACACTGAACACAGTTCAGAAAAGTCTTAAGCTCCGTTCACAATGACACATTGTTGACTTGCCTGATTGTTTACGCTGTTTTGATCTATGCATTTTCCTGAGAGTAGTTCTTTATTCATTTATTCCCCCTTAGTGTCATTTTAGTGGTAGGTATTTTTATGTTTACTATTACTCACATACTAAAATTGTTTTGGATACATATGGATAGAATATAGTTTATTTATATTTTGTTTTTAAAACGTGCACAGTAATACGTCATAAGCATAATAACTGATATAAGTATTTCTTTCTTTTTCTTAGTTAAACATACGTGTATATACTTTCTTTATATTTTGTAATTTCTCTGTAAATGGGTATTACCTGTTGAGAATAAATCTATTATTATTATTATTATTATTATAACTTAATTATTTAATTAATTTAAAAATAATAATTATTTAATAATTAAGTTATAGGTACCACTAAAATGACACGACACTAATATGAAACAAGCCGTGAGGTGGGTCGTTTATTAGGACTAAAGTGCGACCCTTGAGGTCCACACGACGAACTTCCCAGTTTGATAAATATTTAATAATAATAATTAAATTAGATATTACACAGAAAAGTAATCATTTTAATCATTAAAACATAATTATTATTTATTTTTAACAATAATTAAAAAAAAGAAAACGGCTGAACCGATTTTTATAAAATTTATGTTGGATCAAAATGACGTTAACACGCCTTGATTGACACCCTTACGAAGTCGTTAAAATTTTTTATTCGCGAGATATTGTGTAAAATCTACTTTTTTGGAGTCTATTTTGTTAAGAAAAAAGAACGGCTGAACCGAATTTGAAAAAATTTCTTTCAGATCATATTTACGTTAGTACGCGTCGATTGGCACCCTAACGTAGTCGATATCATTTTTCATTCTCGAGATTTCGTCTTAGAAAGAAATGACCACATACGTACGTACGTACGTACACACACACACTGAGACATATTTTCAAAAATAGCGTAAAAATAGTGTAGTGACCTTGAAACATAAAAATTTGTCGTACATTTTGATTTCGATTTTCGGACCCATTACAATAACTTCCAATGGGAAGTTAATAAATAATGTTGAGGGCAGTATAGCCTAGATGGTAGCGTGCTTGGCGCTGCAACCTCTAGACTGGACTGCCGTGGGTTCGAATCCCACCTGCGCTCATGGATGTTTTGTGATGTTATTTAGTTTTAAGTTAGTTGTTATTTAGTGTAGTTGAAAAGACGCTAATGACCTTAGATGTCGACGCGTCTATAATCTACAATAAATAAATAAAATAAATAATGTGTGTCCCTACAAGTGCTGCCTTTCGTGGATAATTGAAAGAACTGCTTTCAGAAAACTGGCTCATTAATTGTACCGTACCGGTCTTAAATGAAAATAATCTAGGTCTTAGTTATTGAGAATGCGGGCAATTATAATACCATTTCTTTCTTTCAACCAAAAGGTGTCAGGGGAACCACATCGTTCCTCGGACATATCTCTTGGAAACATGTCCCCTTAACAAAGGAAAACGTTCCATGCGTTCAGGCCCGGAATTAGAGGCCTAGGGCCCCTAGGCACTTGACAGTTGGGGGGCTCGAAGCCAAAAAAAAATGTGAAAAGAATGAAAAAAATTAACTAGAAAATGTTCGGACTTTTTTATAATTTCCATCCGCCCTGGCCAGGCCCCCTCTGCGGCTGTGCCCCTAGACCGATGCCTTGTTGACCTAGGCAGAAATCCGGACCTGCATGCGTTCGTTCCGTCTTTGAAACTGTTTAGCGCAAGTCTAGTTTCCATTGAGTTTTTAACGACAATGCGGCAACATGAGTAATTCTGAACGGAAGGTTCATCATCATATGCGATGCTCGAGGCGCAAGATGCGAGCGGCCAGCATAATGCAGGAGGAGGACAATAGACTTTTGCTGTGGCATGATACACCGTTGCTCCAGCTAGGATTATACTGGGACCTGGGGACCGATTGCGACGTCTCTTTGCTTTTTATATCGGTCGAATAATATGAGAACTGTGTTCTGTTGTTCTCCCACTGTATTATAATGCATTCTAAACGTTCAGAACATGAGACGATTTAATTTCTCCGCCTTTTCTTTATCTTGATTGCACGATCGATCTGAGATTCGTAGTACAAATCATTAAGAGATTGTTGATGATCTATTGGATATACAAAAATTTACGAGGACAGCTTAATGTAATGGTCAACGTGCTGACCTTTCAAGCAAACTGCCGTGGATTCGAATCCCACTTCGCTTATGGATGGTTTGTGATGTCATTTTGTTTTAAGTGATATGTTATTGAAGCAAGCTGTCGTGACCCGTGGGTTTGAATTCCACCTCGCTCATGGATGGTTTGTGATGTCATTTAGTTTCAAGTGATATGTTATTGAAGCAAACTGTCGTGGGTTCGAATCCCATCTCGCTCATGGATGGTTTGTGATGTCATTTAGTTTCAAATGATATGTTATTGAAGCAAGCTGTCATGACCCGTGGGTTTGAATCCCACCTCGCTCATGGATGGTTTGTGATGCCATTTAGTTTCAAGTGATATGTTATTGGAACAAACTGTCGTGGGTTCGAATCCCACCTCACTCATGGATGGTTGTGATGTCATTTAGTTTCAAGTGATATGTTATTGAAGCAAGCTGTCGTGGCCCGTGGGTTTGAATCCCACCTCGCTCATGGATGGTTTGTGATGCCATTAAGTTTCAAGTGATATGTTATTGGAGCAAACTGTCGTGTGTTCGAATCCCACCTCACTCATGGATGGTTTGTGATGCTATTTAGTTTCAAGTGATATGTTATTGAAGCAAGCTGTCATGACCCGTGGGTTTTGAATCCCACCTCGCTCATGGATGGTTTGTGATGCTATTTAGTTTCAAGTGATATATTATTGGAGCAAACTGTCGTGGGTTCGAATCCCACCTCACTCATGGATGGTTGTGATGTCATTTAGTTTCAAGTGATATGTTATTGGAGCAAAAACTGCGACGAACTCTACAAACCCGATCTCTATCGGTTGATCCATTCGAGAGATATCGTAAACATTTTCAAATACTTAAGCATTTTTTCAAAATAATTTTTAGATTTTTGAAACGAATCAACAAATTGCAATGGTATTTGTGGTGATCGAAAGAGTTTATCAAGACTTACATTATAATTAGATTTAGAAGCTGATCAGTAAAATAATTTCAAAGTTAGGTGCCTACATATTTGAAAAAAAAATTAAAACATTTTTAACTTCCCATTGGAAGTTATTGTAATGGGTCCGAAAATCGAAATCAAAAAGGAAAAAAAAATTTTATGTTCCAAGGTCACTACACTATTTTTACACTACTTTTAGAAAGATGTCTGTGTGTGTGTGTGTGTACGTACGTACGTACGTATGTATGTGTCCATTTCTTTCTAAGACGAAATCTCGAGAACGAAAAATGATATCGACTACGTTGGGGTGCCAATCGACGCGTAATAACGTAAATATGATCTGAAAGGAATTTTTTTAAAATCGGTTCAGCCGTTCTTTTTTCTTAACCAAATAACCTCCAAAAAAGTAGATTTTACACAATATCTCGCGAATAAAAAATTATATCGACTTCGTAAGGGTGTCAATCGAGGCGTGTTAACGTCATTTTGATCCGACATAAATTTTATAAAAATCGATTCAGCCGTTTTTTTTTTTTTTTTTTTTTTTTTTAATAATTGATGTTTTAATGATTAAAATGATTACTTTTCTGTGTAATATCTAATTTAATTATTATTATTAAATATTTATCAAACTGGGAAGTTCGTCGTGTGGACCTCAAGGGTCGCACTTTAGTCCTAATAAACGACCCACCTCACGGCTTGTTTTTTAAGTTTTTGTCACATAATTCCTAAATTACACGACTGGTTGGTCTCAAAATTTATTCACATTGAGTTTTGAATAGCTCTTTCGATTTCCGAAATGTTTACCAAAATAAGTCGATTAGTTCAAAAGCTAACATTTCTTTTTTGTCGAACTCGAAGACAACTAGAAGTTTCAGGGATGACCTGCAGGGTCAACCGTTTTAAATTTTTTTTTTAATATTTCTTGCCGATTTTTGTATCGTTAATTAAAAAAAAATTAAAAAAGTGGGTCTGTGCTTATGACCAGACGACAGAAGTGAAAACTTGATTATATGCAAAATATAGGTACATAATTTATAATATTATTTTATTTATTATTATAATACGTAATAATAAAAACGTAATTCTTGAAACGATGCACTCCTTGTTAGACAGTAAACGTGTTCACCGACCCGAGCGCGCTTGATGTCGAGTGGAGCCGAGTAAACCCGATTCAGCGTCACCGACCCGAGCGTGACGGTTCACTTTCTATTGTGTGTTTTAAAGACCACCAACAGCTAAGGTTATTTGGGCGTAGCACCAATTAATATTTTCAATTCATTATTTTTTTTTTTTAATAATAAATTAAAAATCCAATTGACACTTTTACCAGCTCTCGGGCTAGAACCCGGGAACTGGGGACTTGTAATAGAGGAACCATAGCAACGCCATATAAACAACAGCATTGCTACACGCTCGGTCATTCTCAAGCCCCGGTTAACTTTCGTTCACTATTCAGAAAGAACGCAAAGTGCGCCTAAAGAAGTTTTCACTTAAAAAACTTATTACGAGCATACTACAAATACCTTTTCAATTAAGTTTTAGTGTCATCTATTAGCGCACCTTTAAACTACAAAAAACTTATTACCAGCATACTACAAATACCTTTTCGTGTTTGATGTCAAGTGGAGATTGGGTAAACCCGATTCAGCGTCACCGACCCGAAGTGTAACGGTTCACTTTCGTTCACTATTCGCACTGTCAAAAATGGATGTAAATATACTTTGAAAGTTAAGGTAGAATTCGCTTGATTTTCTAAGTGATTTTACATTATTATTTATTTTTACACAGAAAACTTCATAAAAACTTGGACTTTTACTGTAAAGTTAAACAAATTTGTGATTTTTACATAAAGTAAATTAAAATTACATAATTTATGTAATATTCCAATAAAGTGTGTAAAAATTACAAAATAAAATGTATAGTTACAAAATGGATGAATACAAAACAAATTAATGTAAAATTAGTAGCCACGCATGCGCAATGTGTTTTTATGGAATCTACGCGATGTGCAGGCGATACTTGTTTGCGACGCCATTGTCTCTTTGTGTGCCTATTACCAGATTAATCGCTGGCTACAAAAGGAACATCGATAATCTATGTAATCGGCCTTCTCATTTCTTAAATTGTATTTTAAAGACCACCAACAGCTAAGGTTATTTGGGCCTAGCACCAATTCATATTTTCAATTCATTATTTTTTTTTTTTTTTTAATAATAAATTGAAAATCCAATTGACACTTTTACCAGCTCTCGGGCTAGAACTCGGGAACTTGTAATAGAGGATTCTCATTTCTTACAGTGCAGAAAGAACGCAAAGTGCGCCTAAAGAAGTTTTCACTTCAAAATGAAAATGAAGTAAGATTTAGTTTATTTTATGTTATGGCCCTCAGCATATGCATATAAACAAAAGAAGACATTATAGTATATCGAAAAGTGAATCCTGTTTGCTTTTTAAAAGTGCGGAAACGGTTATAAGTTGTTTACCATTGCACAATGAAATGTGTGCATCTTATTTCTATATACCTACTGTGCATATAATAATATAGGCACATACATTGTATCTAGGTAAATATTTAAAATACGTGCATTACGTTCGCATATGGACTTATTATGTACAATGTACAAACATATTGTATGCACATAACAACTAGAATTATACAGACTGTATTAGAAATTCAACAAAAAAATTATAATTTAAAAAAACTAAAAAACACGCTTTAATGAACTAAAATGTAAAAAATAATTTATTTTATTGTTAAAAAGCGTGGGGTGTTTTATATCATATTTTCATACTACCCCACGCTTTTTTACAATAAAATTAATTATTTTTTACTTTTTAGTTCATTAAAACGTGTTTTTAAGTTTTTTTAAATTATAATTTATTTTTGCTTTTTAGTCCTGGAGATTCTGGTCAGGCAAATGGGACAAACTTATGGAATTATTGTATTGTCATCGGTCCTTGATAAGTGTGCAAAGTTTCAGTTCAATCTGAAGTTTTTTGCTTTTTCTTTTTAGTCCTGGAGATCCTGGTCAGGATAATTGGACAAACTTATGGAATTATTGTATTGTCATCGGTCCTTGATAAGTGTGCAAAGCTTCAGTTCAATCTGAAGTTTTTTGCTTTTTTTTTTAGTCCCGGAGATCCTGGTCAGGATAATGGGACAAACTTATTGAATTATTGTATTGTCGTCGGTCCTTGATAAGCCGACAACGTTTAAACTAAATATGACCGTTCAAAGTTGGTCAAAATCAAGTTCAAAGAAGTCGGTTACAAACTGACAAGCAAACATACAAGTGAAGCTAATAAAAGCGTGTTAAAAATATGTGTGAGTCCAGTTAGTACTCTCATAGTGTGTGTAAATATCTTGTGTGAGTAAGGAGGGTATAGAGGCGCTACAAAGTGAATCCAGTCTCCACATTCAATCAGCCAATGAGCCATTTCCCTGAGAGTAGTTCTTTCAATTATCTACGAGAAGCAGCACATGTGGTAGGTACAAACATTATTTATTCTCCATTAGCGTCGTGTCATTTTAGTGGTATAACTTAATTATTTAATTATTATTATCATTAAATTAAATAAATAATTAAGTTATACCACTAAAATGACACGACACTAATGGGGAATAAATAATGTTTGTACCTACCACAAGTGCCGCCTCTGGTGGATAGTTGAAGGAATTACTCTTAGGAAAATGGCTAATTCAATTTGCCATCAGCTGTGGCCTGTGGTAGAGTAGGTAGCCGAAATATTATTAACTTCCCATTGGAAGTTATTGTAATGGATCCGAAAATCGAAATCAAAATGTATAACAAATTTTTATGTTTCAAGGTCACTACACTATTTTTACACTATTTTTAGAAAGATGTCTGTGTGTATGTGTGTGTGTGTGTACGTACGTACGTATGTGTACATTTCTTTCTAAGACGAAATCTCGAGAATGAAAAATGATATCAACTACGTTAGGGTGCCAATCGACGCGTATTAACGTAAATATGATCTGAAAGAAATTTTTTGAAAATCGGTTCAGTCGTTTTTTTTCTTAACCAAATAGACTCCAAAAAAGTAGATTTTACGCAATATCTTGCGAATAAAATATTATATCGACTTCGTAAGGTTGTCAATCGAGCCTCGAGGCGTGTTAACGTCATTTTGATCGGACATAAATTTTATAAAAATCGTTTCAGCCGTTTTAAAAATCGGTTCAGCCGTTTTTTTTTTTTTTTAATTATTGTTAAAAATAAATAATAATTATGTTTTAATGATTAAAATGATTACTTTTCTGTGTAATATCTAATTTAATTATTATTATTAAATATTTATCAAACTGGGACGTTCGTCGTGTGGACCTCAAGGGTTGCACTTTAGTCCTAATAAACGATCCACCTCACGGCTTGTTTCTGTAGTGATTGATACGACGCAAGCTGGCATTTTCTGTAAGCAAAGACTTATCAAAGCTAGTTTATAACGCGAGGCGATAAAAAAGCGTTTAACAGAATGATTAAATAGCCATTAATTTATTTTTAACATTTGTTACGCGAATTTGACTTGAACCGTTTTATAACCACAAATACAGACAACACATTAAGCTACATTCTGTATATGAACTTGTAATTTACAGACTCTGCAGTAGAGATTCACCTGTTACCTAAACGGACCAAGTGCAGGGCCTTAACTACCATTACATATTTGCCAAGATTTGGATCAATATTTGAATAACGAATTCAGTAATTTCTTTGTTTCGTTATCTTTAGGATTTTAAAGTTCACCATTGGGAACTAGGCAACTTAAAATAACTATTTTTAATCCGGCATTATCGTAGTGAGGAACATAATCACCGCGATGGAGTACATCACACTTGCGTGTTTTTACGCACTATAAAATTAAAATAGAAAGATTAGTTGTGTGAAATTAATATATTTGTTTTTCCTCAAGATCGTTAATATTATAATTAGGTAGGTAATCATTTTTAGGGTTCCGTACCTCCAAACGGAACCCTATTGTTGTGCCAACGATGTCTGTCTGTCTGTCTGTCTGTTACAGACCTCTAACTTCTAAACGAAATGCGATAGGGACTTTAAATTCACACATGTATTATCGCGGTCCAAAGACGGAGAGAATAACAAAAGATTAAAAAGGTTTATTTAAGAGGGTTGCTTATACATGCAAATGGGGGTAAAACATATTTTTTTGTACTTATTCTTGTGGGGGTAAAACATATTTTTTTTGTACTTATTCTTGTGGGGTATCGTTGAAAAGGGCGTTTTGAGTAGATTATGAATGTGTTTTATTTTTATTCATTGTATCAAAGTTGATGGGTTTGAGAGACCGTCAACGTTGTCATTATTAGACCTATTTTGTTACCAGGTCTATCTTAACAACATCATTAGCTATAAAGCTGTAATTCACGTCAAGTATCACTCAAATCCTCTATAGTTAATCAACAAATATTAAAAACAGAAAAAAGAGCGCCCATACATGACAACGGGGGGCACACAACATTTTTTTTGTACCTATATCATTGAATAGGGCCTTTTGAGTAGATTATGAATGTATTTTTATTTTATTTATTTTATCAAAATTGTAGGTTTAGAATAACTTACATAGTACGGAACCCTACTCTTTGAGTGGCTCGACACGCACTTGTCCGTTTATTTTAGAATGTTCATAAGCTATCCAAGTTTGTAAGCTTTCACGGCCGGCGTTGTTCCTTCAAATAGTTTCCAGGATTGTAGCCTGTAGGCCGTAGTCCGATGATATTTCTACGTTTCGTCTACAACTGCGGTAGATATCCACATCACCTCTTGAAAAATATGTCTACCGTAGCTGTAGATGAAACGTCAGGTAGAAAATATCATCGGATCACACAAGTCCGGAAACTATGAAGATTTGTTCATAAGTTATATTAATTTTCAAAAATTAAGTTGTAGCGCCTGCCGCCTATATGCCCTCGCTTTGAATTAATGTCCTATGTCATGCTGCCCACTGTAAGAAATGAGAAGGCCGATTACATAGATTATCGATGGTCCATTTGTAGCCAGCGATTAATCTGATGATAGGCACACAAAGAGACAATGGCGTCGCAAACAGGTATCGCCTGCATATCGCGTAGATTCCATAAAAACACACTGCGCATGCGTGGTTACTAATTTTACATTAATTTGTTTTGTATTCATCCATTTTATATATGTAACTATACATTTTATTTTGTAATTTTTACACACTTTATTGGAATATTACACAATTATGTAATTTTAATTTACTTTATGTAAAAATCACAAATTTGTTAAACTTTACAGTAAAAGTCCAAGTTTTTATGAAGTTTTCTGTGTAAAAATAAATAATAATATAAAATCACTTAGAAAATCGAGCGAATTCTACCTTAACTTTCAAAGTATTTTACATCCATTTTTTAAGAAAACTTTTCTTTTTCAGATTTCTTTCGAGGTCTATCTGTGGTTCATCAATCTTGATTTTTAAATTGTGGCCCCGGAGTGGAGCTAATTAAAAGCAAACAATTTTTCAAAGTTCAATTGTCAATTATTTGATTATACAACGTGATTCTGTAATGAGTACCATAAATGATACAGGATGTATCTACTGTCAAAATAATACGAAAACCAAGAATAACTTTTTTTCCAAAAGTGCTTCCCTAACAAGATACAGGGTGTTAAAGGGTCGATTTGGAGAACACTTATTTGATCGTATCTTTTAACTGGGTTGAACAATTTAATTCATTTTTGGTAGACATCTACTACATAATAAGGACCGTAAACGGACAAAATTTTGTTGCATTTGAACAACCCAGTGGCGTAGAATTGGGGGTCATGTGACACTTTTTCCCCCCAAAAAAAGTTGCTGTTGAGTTTTTTCCATTTTTCTTTGTTTTTTTAATATTATTGGTTCAAATACAACAAAAAAGGTACACTTGTTTCATTTGACCAGAAGCGTCCGTTTCCGAGATATTCTGACTTGCGTGTCACTATGTGAAATACCAGGCTGCAAAGTTATCACAGAAAAAGTTTTATTAACAAACAAATAAAATACTTAAAGTCGAATACATCTAGGTAATAAAGTTTAATTAACAAAAAAATAAAAATTAGTAAAAATAAAATTAAAGTAAGTTTTCAAAGTGTCCTCCATTGGAACATGACCCCCAATTCTACGCTACTGGGTTGTTCAAATGCAACAAAATTTTGTCCGTTTACGGTCCTTATTATGTAGTAGATGTCTACCAAAAATGAATTAAATTGTTCAACCCAGTTAAAAGATACGATCAAATAAGTGTTCTCCAAATCGACCCTTTAACACCCTGTATCTTGTTAGGGAAGCACTTTTGGAAAAAAAGTTATTCTTGGTTTTCGTATTATTTTGACAGTAGGTACATCCTGTATCATTTATGGTACTCATTACAGAATCACCTTGTATAATTTGAACATGATAAAGGATCTTAATTTCGTTTAAGTTAAAATAGGCAAACAACAAAACAAATTATGCTCGTGTATTCCAGTTCAAGTAGATGAGCCAATAGCGTGCGTATAATTGAAATACAGTGCCTCAGATGTTTTCCTTTAACAGTGATTTATCACTTCAATGACATTTTCTTTTTGTAGGTTGGTAAACAGCAATGTAGTTCATATACACAGATAATATGAACACCGTGTAAAATTTCATTGACATAAAAAATAAATAAAAAAGAAACATTTTTTTAAACATCGATATTAAAATTACACCGGGTTTATGCTAGCATCTCCGTGGGTCCTAGATGTAATATAGACAAGCGACTAGGCCCTGCAGTCAGGGTCTAATCTGATTGGTCGAAGACCTCATTTTGAATCTTGATGTCGTTTGACTCGGAATAGATAGCGATAATTCAATTCACCAAACGTAGTCAAGTTTACTGCAGGTATAAATCGTAAGAATAACTATTCTGTTCAATTTCAATATAAATATTTATTCGCCTAGTAAAATAGGATGGGCACGAAATGCACAAATTATTTTATGACCTGACGACCTTTTCAGGTAAATATTAATTCCATATCTTTCAAGTAAAGGCTTTTGTAGCAAAATAAAATAAATTTACATTTTCGATCGATGCGCCATCGGTTGAATCTTTGGTAAACGTGGTTTAGAATCAAAATATTTGACAAAATGTCCAAGGTGTATGGTATAAAGTAAATTTGTACCTGAAGTTACTATTCTATCGAATGAATTGCTTGGTGAATTGAAAGTTAATTTTATTCCAAGGAATAAATTTATTCTAAGATTAGTAACTTCTATCTTTAACAGTGTTTGGTGAATACGGGCCTTAAGGTGTGTAATTTCCGGAGTGGCTGTATTTATAGTAAGTACTTAGAATACTATCTTTAAAGTATGATTCAACGCTGAATCAGTCATCTGACATCACATAGATAAATGACAACGCATTCTAATTGTTGCTATTGTTATTCGGCGGAGTTTGTTTACACGATTTGTCATTTTAAAATCTACCTATTTATTACTTATAGGTATCAATGCTTTACCTTGAACTACAGACTTGGCTCAGTGATTCTCAACCGAGGTTCCGCGGAACATTTGGACTTCGCGAACATTTTCAAAAAGTGCAACTTATCACCTTTTGATATGTAAACATCTTCTCGCTTGCCCCACGGTACGAGCTGCATGTTGGTTCGATAGACCGTCAGCGTAACGTAAGTAATTGCGTTAGTGTGTGCGTGCGCGCGCGCGCTACGCGTTTCAGCAACGAGTTGCCATCTTCAGGTGTGGTTAATTATTTTTTAAAAAACACACATTGAGTATTCGTAACACTGTATAATATTATGATGCTAAGCACTGTGTATTATGTCGTGGTTTGTGAAGATGGCAACTCGTTGCTGAAACGCGTAGTGTAAATTCACAAGAAGTCACAAGACGGACATAATACAAGATATTTCTAATACTTCATAATATTAAATATCTGGATGACCGAGCTTTGCTCGGATGAGTTCAAAAAAAAATAGTACTTAAAGTTCCCTTTCATCAAAATCGTTAGTCGTTTTTAAGAAAAAAAAATTACATACCTATAAGTAGATAATAATATTATTATACGTCAGTATACGTCATACTACATAAATGTACCTACTAGTGATGTGCCGGATATCCGTATCCGATCCGTATCCGCGGATATCCGAGGTAAAAGAAAGATCCGTATCCGTATCCGTTAGTTTTTTGGCGGATCTTTTACGGATCTTTTACCTTATCAATTTGAAAATTCATAGATAAAATTTTATATATATAGGTAATTAGATAATAATGAAAAACAGTTAAATTCCATTCAGATTATTTTTTATTTTTTAATATCGTGGTCAATAACTTTTTCCCATAACAGATAGTCTCTTTCCAAAGGTCGATGTGCAATATTTAGTATTTACCGCCGCGTACTCTAAGAAAGTTAAGATCCGTATCCGTATTCGCGGATCTTGAGACCAAATATCCGTATTCAGATCCGTATCCGCGGATATACATTTTTAACAATCCGGCACATCACTAGTACCTACATATTTTATATAGGCAATATAAAAGTAATATACCTATTTATTTAAATATTAGTTAAAAAAAATAACAACAATAAAAACTGATATTTTAATAAGTTAAAGATTGACTGTCAGAGTAATTTGACATAAATAATGAAAATAGTTTGTTTTTTCCAAAGCCTACTCACCATACGACACTGTTTTATAACGTTAAAAAAACTGTTTTTTAAAATGATAAAATCGATAAGAAAACGAATTTTTCCAGGGATGAAACCTAGCTAGATCGATTTTTTGCCCCCCGAAACCCCTTTTCGGTAAATTTGATCAAAATCGTTAGAGCCGTTTTCGAGAAAATATTTATATAGGTACATAGGTACATATATACAAGATTTACTCGTTTAATAATATAGGGATTAATAATATAGGGATATTTAATACTTTTTGCCAGATTAAAATTACATGATTATTTCAAACAGTATAACTTTTGACATCTGTTGTGACGTAATCTGAATCGAGCAGTCCATCCAATAGCAGTATTACAACGTAATTAAGGTAAAACCAATAAACGATGTGCGAAACGTTAAGATTTAAAATCGATGGTTACGCGAGCGAAACCGTAAACAAAAGCTGGTAACAATAATATATAATCTGCGTTTAGTCTGTAAATTATAACAACATAAAAACAAATGAGCTGTCATTTTAAACAAAGTGACAATGATATACCATCCAATGATAAGGGTATAATATACCACTCTTAGTACATAATACGATTTTAATCATAGCTTATTTCGACATATCTGTGGTCACAAGGCAAAGTGGCTAGCGGAGCAATAGCCGACAAACAGTGCTTTATGACATTTGGAACCTAAAGGTACGTGCAGTATGGAGCTGGGATTCTAGATGGTAGCGTAGATCATAGCTGGGCTTGCTTAAATTAATGCATTGTTATACAGTATGTAAACAGGTAAGCTGCACATAGGGAAATTAGCATTGGGAAAAAATGGATGGATCAGCGTGAGCCATGATTCATAAAGCACGTATTTATATATAGAGTTGCTATGGTTATTTTAGTGTTATTATTTTAATTTCAATTATTTTTATTTTAATTATGCCGTTTAAATGTCAAGTAAAATAAAAATAATTGAAACTAAAATAAAAACACTGACAAAACCATAGCAACTCTATATAAATACGTGCATTATGAGTCATGGCTCACGCTGATCCATTCATTTTTTCCCAATGCTAATTTCCCTATGTGCAGCTTACCTGTTTACATACTGTATATGCGAGCGTACACAACGAAGCAGTGAGTGTAGCAGGTATAAGCGCTGTTACAAGAGCTGCTAGATACAAAAATGTATCCCACCATTCTTTCAGCGCGCTGACTACTACAATCAACATGTGACAACTGTCAAATGGCCGTTACAAGTTTCGCAATGGATGTGACTAGTTTAATAAGTGAAATTTTGCCAGTTTTTATTTAATTTGTTTTGAGTTTTTTCTTAGACGTATTTAAAAGTGTTAGGTTCCATACGTAAATATTCAAAAAACCGGTTTGGGTAAAATTTTAATTCTTGGTATAAATGATGAAATTCGCCATGTTTAGATCGTTTTTTATTAATAGGGTGGACATGATAGCTTCTACCCAAATTTATATTTAAAATATACCACTTTGTAGCAGAAGAACATAAATATTCGTCTTCGCTATCTGACATTTCAAACGCGACTTAAGCTTGTATCAATGCTATCAAAGCTTCGTTGTGCAAACCTATAAGCTCGTATAATTTCAGCCACTATCTACCATACATGCTACCATCTAGAATCCCAGCTGTGTATTGCACGTACCTTGAGTAAAAATACGCCATAATCCAGTTTGTCTTGTGGTCAATATCATAGATATTATGTACGGGAGACATGTCCTGTAAGAAGTGGTTGCTAATAGCTTTTAAAAAGTAAGGGCTAATAAGTTAATCCCGGTCTCAGAGATCCATCCATCCCCCGTATGACAGTTACGTTTGGTGTGGCGACCTGTCAGATACGCAGAGCTGCTTACTTAAATGCGCAATGCGGGCAGACGCTCTGTCTACGGGGGACACCAAGAAAAGTTATATAACAATTTTACAATATCTTACTTTACAGATGCCAAATTTTGACATTCGTCATATCTCCGGTTGTATTAGTTATAGAGAGTTAAATTTTAGCTCGTTTTGTTCGTTATACAGATTGTCCGAAAGCTAATCTGAACATAGATAATTCATGAATGTAACAAAAAATAATAATATAAATGCGTTTAACGTCCGTTTCTCGACATTATGTCATAACAGACACCATTCGTACCATTGCAATTTTCCATTTTTACCACTTTCCCGTTGTTTTCTACATTTTCTAAACTTCACCTTTTTTTAATAGCAATGTGCGAATGGAAGAATGATAGGAAATTAGGATAAGGTAGGCTTTGGGAGCATAGGAGTTTGATAGGTAATCGGCCATGGCTTTGAATAAGGAACCATCTCGATATTCATCTGGAATTATTGAGGGAAACCATGGAAAACCTCAAACAAGATGGCTGGTACAGGAATAACCGTTTCTCGGCGTGAGGCAGTAGGAAAAAGTCCTAGCCACATCTGCCTCCGCCAGGATTCGAACCCAGTACCTTCTCAAAGCGAGTCTAGTGCTGTACCACTAAGCTACATCGCTATGGGTTATGAGTGTAACAAAGAGATGTAGATAATTAGTCAGTGCGACAAAGAGGCCTTTGGATACTTTGGTTTTTAGTGTAGTTATTTCCATGGATACTTTGGATGTGTACTTAAATTTAGTCTGAAAATTTACCTAGCCATGATTGCATTCTATCCTTATCGCGTTACCCATTTTGTTTATATATCTTTCTTGTTGCACTCATTAACTTATTGTGATCCGTCAGATGGGTGGAGCTTAAAAAACATGGCGCAGAGGGGGGGAAATTTCATATAAGAGATATATGAATGAAAAATTATTTTAGGAGGTTTTTAGGATGCGTAAATGAAAAGTGACACGTTATTATTGATCGCGACGTTTCGTCGAAATTCCCGACTTCCTCAATAATTAGTCCTAATTTTGTCAATATTCAGAGATTTAACTATTGTATAGTACAGCATGATAATGAGTACATCACTACATCTTATTATTAATAAAAAATATTTTTTTAATTCATAAATACAGTTTTTCCACGTTTCATTAGAAAATAATTCGCTGTAAAGTAAGTTTTACAAGACAATAACGCATAGTGTTTAATGTAAAGTGACCACATTTTCATTGAGACAAAGCGGGATAAATGGGATGAAATGAGAATTACAATTTAGTTTTATATATTTTATTGTATACATTCATATACTTGTACAAAAATGTATTTATTATTAATTATTGGTAACTATAAAAATATTTGTAAAAAACAACAAACCGCACTGTCTAATGGCAGTCCGCACTTTCTGCACTTATCTGAATTAAGCCGAGACGTAACGACAATGATCGAACACCACCGAGTAAATCTAACTCGGTACATTGCCTAATTTAGTTTACTCTGCATGCATTTTATGTGTTTTTTTATGTATTTTTTATTTCTTTATATTCACCATAATACTTAATAAATAATAGGTAAAATATTTTTACAGTACATTTAAAATAAGAAATGCGGATATTTTCTAAAAAGCGGGACATTTTTAAAAATCGGCGGGACGCGGGACAGTTCACCAAAAAGCGGGACTGTCCCGCCAAAATCGGGACGTGTGGTCACTTTAGTTTAATGCCATGATATTAGAAAACGTCACGATAACAACTAGGAGTTAGAACACTTTTAAACTGAAAAATAAACATCAGACAATGCATTTTTGATGGAAAGGGATATTTTGAAAAAAATGGACTTAGACCACTATTATTCTAGGTGCCTCATGTTTGTATATCTATTATCTACCTACACATTTTCGTTTCATTGAGCCACCATTTTACCTTTCAAATCGTCGAGACAGTGGCGCCGCATAAGAAGTTTCACTTCAAAACACGTGTATTTTATTTTTTTAACAAATTTTAGAAATATTAAAAAATATGTTCGTCGAAGTTATTTTAATGTCGGTTTGCTGTCAACATGTTTGGTATTGAAGTGTCTCTCGTACAGTAAATATGTCAAATAAAGTGGTGTCGCTTACAGTATAGTACCATGCATAGCCGGTAGTGGAGCGCGCGTGCCGTATGCAGACAAAACACTAACGCACATGTCGTTTGATATCTCAATTAGTGACCGCTTTGTGGCCTTGATCTGACCACACTCTCTGGCTTTGTGCTGTATAATAATTGCGGCCGCAAGATAAAACCGTCTACGTCGAATTTTTCTATCTTTTTTTTTCTAAATTTTTAGATCAATTTTTAGTGTTCTGTACCAAAATTGGAAAAATGGAACACATATGGCCTCACTTCGGTGTCTGTCCGTCCGTCTGTTTGTCACAAGCTCCCAGAGCCAAACGGTACCAGTTAGATTCGAAATTTGGCATAGTTAAAACTTGTTATGGCCCAATGGCGTGGTTTAGATATTCATATTATGGATAAATAATTTGGATAATTAGAGGTAAAAATGAGGGGTCAAAATGGTTATGAAAAAATGAAAAAAAATCAACCCCGTCGAGTGGGGTGTCTACTGAAGGCTAGTGACCGTGGCATCTCCTCTTTCGACCAATAGTCGCACACAATATTTTGTTCAACTACCGCAAGAAATACGTCATTTCGTAGCTCGGCTGAGCGTGGGCGAAATAATGGGTGATCTGATTGATTGCGTAAACGTTCCCCGTAATGAGCGTGGGCGAAATGGGATTTCGCCCACTCTGCACGTCAACAATCAGGGAACTCATTATTTCGCCCACGCTCAGCAGGGCCACGAACTGATTTATTTCTTGCAGGTGTTGAACAAAAGATATATTTAGCATACTATAGTTACAATGTAGTACCTATTATCAAAAATTTTACATAAGCCATTACTGCTTTATGACATTATAGATTACATACTCGTACAACACATGTTAATATTATAATACATACAATCAAACACTGACTGTTTTGTTATGTCATATCCAAAGTTTGGTAAAATAGTTAAATGTCTTTTGACTGTCAAGTGACAAATTGACAGCTGATGCTGACTGTTTTGTACTTAACAGTTAACATTTACGACGAACTTACGCACTTTTTTCAGAGTTTCGTACTTGCATTGTGCTAGCAACAATTTCTCCTAGTGATGGGCGAATACGAGATGTTTTTACAATCTAAACAATTGTAATCTTTCATAATAACAATCGAGTACACAATCGACTCGGAGTTTGATTTTACAATCGAAATGTTCGATTGTTCAAGTCGATTATTAGCCACATAGGTTATAGCAATAGCAGCGAATGAGAATACATATAAATCGCGAGTCAAGGTTATATGCTAGTCGACTGACGTTCACGCGACTCGTTGATTGTTCACTGTTCAGTCGGTACTCTGTGATCTCTTCACTATTGAATTCGTATTACACGATTACTGCACAATCGACCATCGACTCGAAAAGAAAAATAAATTATTTTAAAAAAAGAAAAAACCCGACTGCGTAAAAAACGAGCTTAAAATATGGAAACAAGATCAAATGATAACATGCAGTTGGAGGCATCAGATATTTCTGTTCAACTTAATATTACATGTATGCCTCCGACTGCATGTTATCATTTGATCTTGTTTCCATCTTTTAAGTTCGTTTTTTACGCAGTCGGGTTTTTTTTTCTTTAAAATAATTTCCTTTGAGTTGAATCTACTCATCAAGTCTATAAATAAATATAAATACTTTATACTATATCCCCAGATTTCGACATCTATGGTCTAGTTCTATAGGCTTTTTCCCACGCGAATATTATGTAGTATATACGTATTTTAGGTATACATTATATACATTGTTATGTATAGATATTTTAATCTTGCTACTTTGTGTCAGAATAAACAAACGATGATTGATTGATCAATCGTGGCGGCACATCGCATTGGGCGCTTCTTTTTTCAACAACAGAATCTCTTAGATCCATATGAGTGCACATCAATCCATATTTATTGTTCACAATATTATAGTGCAGTGTCATGCCAGACTTTCTCAATATTTTTATTTTTTGTCAATAAACAGAATTACAGAATAGACATATTTATGGCCAGGGCCGGTTCTAAACACCAGCGTACTTAGGACGGTATATTTTTGCAACGTCGTGGCTTTTTAGGTGTTCGCGCACATATTGTGTCGCACAGGTCCACTGGTTTGCGTCGGGCGGATAACTCACCGGAATCCAGGATACGAAGCCAGTGGAAACGGAATACTGTATATTATGAAATGAATAACCAGCGTACTTTCTATAATAATATTTATTTAGAAACAAAGATAACAAAAATAAAAGTACCCTTTACAAAAAGAAAGACAGAATATGTACATATATGTTAAATGATACTGTAGTATCCAAATGACTCTATATAAATTAAATCCCTACTTTACGGAGCAACGATATGACTCGATACAAACAGGAAAAATATATACAATAGTACTGTACCAGAGGGGCGTACCCCTTATCTTAAACGGTGGGGGAAATAACGGTAAGACACCTGGCGATGTCACAACGCACTGATGCCGCAACGGTCGCGGGTCGTAGGGGAACTGTTGGTCAGGTAGTGACGGACTCAGCCGGTGACCCGAAACAGGCCGGGGGTTAATCAACCTCCAACACCGACTGACTGTAGGATGGGTTCCGGTAGCTCTCAACGAGCCGGAAGTCAATCGACGTCCAATACCGGCGGAGGAACTGTGATCTAGATGATTACTAGGTAAACAGGTTGGAACTTGGAACAGGTACTGTAAACAAATACACAGTATGTAGCTGAAGGCTTACATAGCTGTGGGAGCTTAACGTGAAGCGTTTCTCTCCCCAATCAGTCACTGGTATTCAACACAGGTCACTATTTACAATATTATTGCGCTAGCGAGAGCTAAATTAAAAAGTGTTCACAAAATATATTTTATCATCGGTGTGCGTAGCACATTATTTTAAATCACGTCTTTTCGCGAATTTAAAACAAAACGGTTTATTTCATGACTAGCTATACACTATTAACGTGCGAGCAACCAAGTTCGTAAATTGTCGACGTTAATCGTGCGAAGTACTGACTTCGTAACTCGTCGACGTGTAACGTCGGCGAATTATGAATTCAGTAGTTTGCACGAATACGATGCGAAGAGCCACGAGCGGTAAATGCGTCGGAGATTTACGAATATGCGGCCCGGCTGTAAGCGCCGTGCATCACAGTTTGTCGACTCCTGCAATAATGATTATAATAACATATGTATAATACAAGTGGGAGGATGAGAAAATACAACGCAGCTTATAGTAAAACTCCGCTTTAAGTTCATACAATGTCCGTCGTATTGAAAATCAAAAGATTTTTATTTTTCTCTTTATTATCAGTATTTCTGCTAGATTAAATAATATATCATCCACATTTCGCATATTTAATTTTTCAGGATTTGTGTGGATTAAGGGATTTAGAAACGATGTAGTTTTGTTATTTACAAAATTTCCAGACTTTTAAAGGTTAGACTAACGATCGATTCAACGTTTTTACATTAATATTATAAAGATTAATTTGGTGACATTAAATACTATCACCGAACTTTATTGGGATCCGTCATATAGGTGGAGCTTAAAAAACATGGCGCAGAGGGGGAGAAATTTCATATACGGAGTATACTTTTGCGTGTAATTTTATGATTTTCAAAGTGATAAGAAATGATAAATATAAGTGCAATTTGTGATTGGGCCGGTACGAATCCTAAACAAAGGAATTTCGTTGAAGGAGAACGGATTCTCAAAGCCGGGCATATTAACAAATGTCGGAAATATAACGAGAAAAATGCATGCAAAATGAACTGTCAAAAGTAGTAATCTTTACGACATATTGCTTAAAAACATCAAAATTAAAAGAAAATCTCCACGAAATTCGCGTTCAATGCGCCTTTAAGGCTGGGTTAGGTGAATAATGTAAACACATAACTGGAAGTTGCAACATAATAAGTTATATTTTAATAAGTAGGTAAGTTACTAACCTCAAAATATTTGTATACAAAGTTAATCCTATAAATTTGTCAATCATCAGGTATTCAACTATTGTAGTGCAGTATGATAATAAGTACATCTTATTATTAATATAAAATATTTTTTTAATTCATAAATTCAGTTTTTCCACATTTCATTAGAAAATAATTCTCTGTAAAGTAAGTTTTACAATGCAATAACTGACAGTGTTTATTGCCATGATATTAGAAAACGTTGCGAATTCCATTTTCGATAAACTTTTTGTTTATTTTACTTGTTTTATTTTTGTAATAAACAATTTCATGAATAATTTGCACTGTTAGCATGTAAAATTTTCCCTCGTTTTGAGTATAATTTTCTGCCACCAGATGTCATATGCTCATTTGACGGATCCCAATATTGAAATAAATAAAACATGATAAAATTTGATTTTCCAGAACAAGGTGTAAAATACCTCTGGATCATTTTAAAGAAACAGTGTAAAATTGCGAGAAAACTGGGTTAAATTAAGTAAAACATGTTTCTCCACTAAAATATGACTAAATCCTACACTGAATAATATTTACTATCTTACACTAAAAATACGCATTTTGAAAAATCTCCCGTGAGATTAGGGGAGGGGGGGCGGTCGAGTAGAACCTCACGACATCTCACCTAGGGGGGAGGGTGGGGGTCGAAAAATCGTCAAAATCACCTCACGTAATTAATGGATGCCCCCTTATTTGTTCTTAGAAATAGTCATTTCGATGGTCATTATAGATTGTATGACTGATTCTGCATGCGCAATAACATTATTTGCAGTCTTTGAATGAATGGTGGTGCAAGAGACGCGTGAGAAAGTATATACAATGTAATATGTATTAGCATAACGATGACCAAATCGCCAATTGATTACCTATACGGTTTATTACTAGTCACCCGTCCGAGGGCCCCCTAGTCGCAGCCTACTGCCATTAACCAGGTAACTGAACTCTATATCTGCGGTCATAAGTCAAAAATGCCTATGTTGAATTTGTGGCAAAATATTAGATTAATTATGCGATTTAGGAATAGCTCACACATGCTACTTTTTGTATCGAAAATGAGCGAATTAACAACTACATCGCGACTGTATCGCGATATGATGATTACTGAGCTACTCGAAATATCTCATTTGATCGCGCGATTTGATAACAACGCGGAGATTCTATTGCAATTCCGCGCGATCTATTGGCGATCAAAGCGTTTGTTTCGCAATTGCGTACCTGCAGCACGCAGTGGCGGCGCTAGGATTTTTTATTTAGGGTGGGCCAGAGTTGGACATGATGTTCTGAAAGTGGGCCAATAACATTTGATCCCAAAATTTCAGTGCTCGTCAACATTTTTACCCAGATTACTTGCTATAGAATTTATAAGAAAAATTGTTGAATTTTCGAGGGTTAGAAACGTATTTAAAAAAACTAGAGATTGAGAATTATTCAAGGGTGGGCCAAGGGGGGGATCAAGACAGTTTAAGGTGGGTCATGGTACACCCGACCCACCCTCTAACGTCGCCCTGGCAGCGCGTGAAGAGTCTGTCCTCATCGTAATTCATGGCATGGAGTTGTGCGAACCTGTGACCAATCAATAATCATAGGTAGTGTTGCCGTCTAGACAAGACAAGACAAGACTTCACTTAAGTCTTGTCTTGAAATATCAAGACTTTACTAAGTCTAAGTCTAGATTAAAAAACTCTTGTCTTGTCTTGAAAATTTCTAGACAAGACTTTTGCAAGTCTTGTCTTGAAAATCTAGACAAGACAAGAGTCTAGAAAGTCTAGATCTAGACGGCAACACTAATCACAGGTTCGCACTACTCCATGTATGTGCGATTGTCGAAAACACATATCACACTTAGGTGGCTATGTAACCTTTCTGTTTGTTCGCTTAAAAAAGGTAGGTTCTTAGGGGGTATTTTTTCTGAAAAGGTGGCAACAGGCCAAATAAGTTTTAGAAATCTCTGATCTACAGCGTGTCCACGAAAGTTCTTTACAAATGGATTTTTTTTTTATTAATTATTGGAGCAAACATTTTTTTCTGTGGAAAAGTTCTGCTTCGTCCAAAACCTCTAAAACACCAAAGAAAATTTTTTTCGGCCTAAAGTTATACGAGGGAAATCAAAAAGTTTTATTTTACTAAAAATAGAAATTATCTGTGATATTCAAGATTTTCGCAAAATTAGTTACATAATCAAATTTAATTCAAAATTATAACATAACTAACTTCTAAGTAATTATTTATTCAGAATTATAAATCAGAATTCAACATGTCCTCCATCTCTCTCCATACAAAGAATAGTTCTCCTTCCAAAATTTTCTTTGGTGTTTTAGAGGTTTTGGACGAAGCAGAACTTTTCCACAGAAAAAAATTTTTGCTCCAATAATTAATAAAAAAAAATTCCATTTGTAAAGAACTTTCGTGGACACGCTGTATATGAAGGTATATAAAATATTCCCAACATTTTTACATAAGCGGTTTCGCCTTCCGACTACAGATGTACAGTTAGGCCCCGCTTTGCGCCTTCATGAATATGGTCCTGTTTTTTTTTTTTTGCTTAATTTTAATCTGAAAATATATTTCACAGCATTGTTAATGTCGAAATTTTGGTAATTTTTCTGTACCTCCCGAAAAATCTTCATGATAATGTTTTGAGTTTAACCTTAGTTCCAAAATGGCTTCTGAACCCTGTATTGTATGTGCGTGACTGTACATTTTAAATCTAAATAAACTCGCAAAAACGAAAGAGGGTCCGATTAATACCGAAATAAAAAAGGGGAGTGTATGTTTAAGATCACACGGTAGAAGTGAAACTCTCACAATCACTCATTTTTGCGCCCTCTTTCGTTCACATGCACTAAAAACAATGCAAACTTAGAATTTAAAAAGCACCACCTAGAGATAATTTATTGAAACAGAAGAAGAATCTTTTTACTCGGCCTACTTCCGTCTCGCTTTATTCATATCCGATCGGAATCACTCCTACCTGTCGCGCCTAAAAATTGTCAGTTAAAATTATAAATTTTTTTATAACAAAACAAAATTCGAATTAGCGGATATGAAATATGAATGCGGGGAACGACTGTATAATTTAAATGTCTTTGGTGTATCCCGGTGATATTAATGTATTTTCCATGTTTATTGTCCAGTTGATGTCTGAGTCTCTTTACTAGACAGGTCCGGGTTTAATTTATTTAATTTATATTTTACTGTTTGGCAGGATTTACATTAAAAACCGACCAAGTGCGAGTCAGACTTCGTACAATAATAAAAATAAGGAGTAAGGTAGGGGTAAAAAATTAACATTTGTTTTTAAAAAGTTTTTTTTACTTAGGTATATTTTATTTTGATCTTTTTAGTGTTTTAAATTTTTTCCGCATCAAATTTAATTAAATTAATTTTTAAAGTAAAAAAAATGTACTAACGGAATAATTGATGAATAAAAAACAAAAATATTGCGATTCAAAACCTGGGATCGAACCAGGTACTTTTAGATCTTCAATCAAACGCTCTACCAACTGAGCTAGTCGACCGATGATGTTAGATGCTCAATATACTAGTACAGTATAGAAGTACTCCAGTCGTACTTCTATAGTGTTGTAGTAAAAAACTTAAAAAAAAAAAAAACCTCCTTCAAAAAGCCATTAGAAAGAGGAAAATAATGAAATTTTGAGGTCTGCGCCAATTTAATAAAATATGAAGTTGGTTAAAAAGAAGATATTAATCACTATACTATACCTACTTTTTAACCGACTTAATATTTTATTAAATTGACGCAGACCTCAAAATTTCATTATTTTCCTCTTTTTAGTGGCTTTTTGAAGGAGGTTTTTTTTTTGTTAAAAAGTTTTTTATTTTTTACTTTCTAGTATCAAAAAGTTTTTTTTTTTTTTTTATTATAGAAAAGAAAAAGGTGCTTCGACTCGAAGTCATTAGCACAAAATACATATAACGTATATAATAAGTTACATATTCAGGTAGGTATTTTACAATTTAGTATGTTACAGGTAAGTACAGTAGTTATTTATAATTTGTTTATTAAATTCGTATTGTGTATGAAGTTTATTGTATTTTGAATATTTTTTTCACTGAAACATTCTTTTAGGTTGTCCGGTAACTTACATATTCTGCGTTCATCTGAATATTCTCTACATTCTAGGAGTTACATTTACCTTAAATGAATCGCACGCCGTTACTCACTTTTATTAAACCGACTTTCTTAAGCTGTCTAATGTGTCAAAAAGTGACATTTACCTTAAGGAATCACACGCCGTTACTAACTTTTATTAAAATCAGCCGAACTACTGAACCGATTTTGATGAAATTTCTATGGAACCAATCTGAAAGTATATCCTTTCAAATAAAAAAAAAATTTTCAAATCGGTTTATAAATGACGGAGTTCTGAGGTAACAAACATAAAAAAAAATACAACCGAATTGAGAACCACCTCCTTTTTTTGAAGTCGGTTAAAAATAAAAAAAACTTTAATTTATTAAAATTAATTGATATTATTTGTCAGGATTCATGCCACAGCCCACAACAACACACAATTTGAGAAAGTTTCAATTAACTACCTTAGAGTCTTGTGACGGACGAACAGACATCTTTATAAGTTCAAGAATAGGGTTCCGTTCGGAGGTACGAAACCCTAATGACCCTTATGACCACACGACAGAAGTGAATACTTCAGATTTTCTAATTTTAAAATATAGGTATATATAATTTTTTAATCTCATAGTTTAATCATAAATATATTAAAATTGGTCTATACAATTAAATTTAGTGAATATAATACCTTAACGATAATTATCTAAACGAATTATTTAGTGTCAGCTATTAGCGAAATCATAAACTACAACTAAGTGTTTATCAAAAAAGGTTTTTTGGTGTCATCTATTAGCGCATTTATGAACTAAAAATAATTTATTACTAAAATTATATTTTTAATTTATTCCACCTTGGTTTCAAAAAAATTATAATTATTGTCAAAGAAAGAATATAACAAAAATTAAAAAAATACCTATATAAATAAATATCATGTAGAATTTAGAAAAAAAAAATTCGTCAAAAATTCTACGGTGCCATCAGGTTTCGAACCGAGGTTCCTATGCATACAACGGAAAGACGCTGCCTACTACGCTATCGGTGCAACTGTACGACGTGCTGTTTTTATGATATAGGTAAGTAATGTTAGCCGCGTCACCTTTGGGTATGCGAACGCGAACGGTTCACTTTATTTCACTACCCAGGCAAAGAATGCCTAACGCGCCTAAGGAACTTTTCACTTCAAAATAGTCTAGGGACAAAATATGTGATTATATAAAATTGAGATTACAAAATCCATAAGTGTGACGTTCATGTTCCAAAACTATGTTTCAAAATTTTTTTTCAATATTCTGGTCTACGAATTGCCTTGCTACGCCACTGGCTCAAGACATCAATTTCTCATACAGCTCATTTTTGTGTAAATAATAAGTTGTCTTATTTCACTATTTATTTTAAGTACAAACTTGGCAGACAAATAGTCTGTCAAAGTAATTGAATACACTAACAATTTTACTAATTAGTAACATTTAATTACATATTGAATATTAGTATTATATCGCTGCATTTTTTAACTTCCCGCTAAGAAAATTGATTTTAGTCCGATTTTCGAAAATCGAGTTTTCAACAGATCTCGACGTTTTGAGGTCGTAGGAAGCTATTCTGACTATTTCCAAGTGGATGTTTGTCTGATGGATGTGTGTACGTATGTATGTAAGTATGTAAACCAGGAATCCTTTTTGAACGGATTGACCGATTGAGATCGGGTTTGCGGCATCCGAAAGAGTTTTATTAGTTCTTCCTAGAAAATGCAGGGAGCGAGGCTGTGGGAGTGACGATGCTGTATTATGGAAAAGCTAGTCAAAGTTGTGTCGAACTGTTTAATAGGGCTTGTTATAGAAAAAAAATCTAAGTATGTCGAGAGCCGAACTCGAATCCTCCAGTTTCTACTGTTTCTCAACAGAAGGCAGTCCTATACCGAAACTTCAATCGGGATTCGAACAGCTTGTGCTTATTCCGAATACGAATTAGAACGCCGTTCGTTCAAGATGATATAAGCAGACGTATATGAAAATAGTTGGATTAAAAAGTTTATGAACCTGTAAAAATGCTACTGACATATGTATAAATTGGTTAGAAATATATCAACCAGCATATCGATGGCCAAACGGCAAAATATTTCATGTCGAATTTGTGGATAAAAAAAGGCTAATAATTATGATAATTATTAAATAGAGCAACCTGCCATCGTGATGTTAAACGTAAAACAATTAAGATATACAAGGAAAAAATCAGAAGCCACTGTCAGGACTTGAACCCGAAATTTCCAGTTTCCGGCTGGTTGAGTTACCACCCGAGAGTGGGATCTGTTCTTTTAAAAACGGTCTTGTCTGGACTTACGAGTTATTAATGTTTAGTTATGTTTATAACTTAAATAAAATTCGCTCTCGCATAAAGTGTGATTTAGTGTTGAAATAGGTATATATAGGAAAAGAATAGATTCCACTCTCGGGGCACTGTGTGAGTAAGTGGTAACTCAACCAGCCGGAAACTGGGAATTTCGGGTTCAAGTTCTGACAGTGGCTTTTGATTTTTTCCTTGCATATCTTAATTGTTTGACGTTTAACATCACGATGGCAGGTTGCCGACTGATTACGTTAAGAAAAGTATAGGCTTGTGGAATGGCTACTGTTTAGTGTCTATTTAATAATTATTATATTATAACCACAAACTTAACTCGTTGTTGTATCTAATAATTATGATTGAACCAGTTCAGTTATTGACTTTATAGTTCTTCCTGCAATGAATAGTGACAGCACCTTCAATCAGCAGCCATGAGGTACCTTTCTATTTACACGAGCGTCTTGAACGTCGAGTCGAATGAAGTTCCTTCATCACCGTTTCTGCGCAAGTTCATTAAGATTTTACATTGATGAATGAATTTCCGTGGACCTGGTGCGATCTTCGCGACGCTCGTGCGTGAAAGGAAGATACCTTGTCTTATGTGATCGAGGGAGCATTTTTTTTTCATTTCTGCGAAAAATCGACCCTGGATGATCCACACACACACACAGTAAAAGGTTTATATACGTTTTGAGATGCTATTTAAAATGTACCTATGTAGAAATGATTTTTAAAGTGAAACTTTATTAGCTTCGTTTTTTTCATTCGGTTACGCATGTCGCTCGTCACGTCACGCCCAGTACTCATCGAAAAGCAACGATGTTATGTTCATAACTATATTGTACGATTACACATACAGGGTGCTGAATCGGTTTGCGGGTAATAGGAATTTAACCCGTAAAATCAAACTTTTGCGATTTCCTGCTTCCCTAATTATTTTAGGAAAAATATCTTCGAATAAAAGTTTTAGAACATAAAATTCTGCACCTAAATCATTAAACAAAATTAATTTTGCATGCTTTGTGACCGCAGAAATTTGATATGAAAATGTCTAAAATACCTCAAAAACAGATAAACTATAGCCATGAAACTTGAACAAAATGATGACGTTTTAACTGTCAGAATAATTTCTAATCATTTTTTTCAAGTTCCATGGCTATCGCTATCTCATGCTTTTGAGGTAATTTTGACATTTTCATATCAAATTTCTGCCGTCACAAAGCATGCAAAATTAATTTTGTTTAATGATTTAGATGCAGAATTTTATGTTCGAAAACTTTTATTCGAAGATATTTTTCCTAAAATAATTAGGGAAGCAGGAAATCGCAAAAGTTTGATTTTACGGGTTAAATCCCTATTACCCGTAAAACGATTCAGCACCCTGTATAATTAATATCCTACGAATATTATACTTTATTTTCATATTTGCTATTATTTTTATATTTACCATGTCTGACAAATTAGACTCCTTGTAGTCTTTTAAACGAAATAAAATAATAATAATAATAATTTAGTCGAGCAGCATATCAAATACCCATTGACCATCAATGATAGAATCTGGATTCTTACGTTCGTCTCCATACTGATCAGGGTTCAAATTACATTACCAAAACCACGTAAATAAAATTATATACTTTCGGTGATTTCGGGTTAAGAACGTTTGGGGTTCTGGCAATAAAGTTTTACTTGCACCGTGATTTCATAAAACCGAACCCTAGTTTTTTTTTACATGATGTTTAACAAAATAGAGATAAAGAAATCTGTCTTAAGCCATCAGTACTAATTTTTTTATTTATACTCTACAAATAGGCCAGGATATATAGAGAGGAAAATTTTATGTTTGTTTGCTGCGGGTAATTTCAAGAACTATCTGTTGTAGGTATTTGAAATTTCATCCCCACCCAAGACAGTGCACTTTTATAAGCGCACGAGATAAGTAGCATTGTTCAAATGTAAAATTAGACAAGAATAGTAAAACCGTGAGACAGATATATTTACGTACTTTGATATAAGGGCACGTAGCGCGCCGAGCGAAAATAGACGAAATACACCGAAACAGCTTCGTACGTACTACGTACAGTCATCTCATCTCTTTTATAATATCAAGTTAGTGAAGTGAAGTTAGTATACTAACAACAATAATACAGAGTACATATTTCAGTTTTCAACGCAAATTCCCGGGTTTTTTTTAATTAATTCAGTAATTTTATTAAATTTTGTGATTTGTAAAAAATTTTTGTGATGAGTGGTGATAAATAGTTAATATAATCATTAATCAAGCTGTATTATAGATATCAATAAAATTGTGATTTGATTTTCTTCGACAATAAACTAACCTAAAAATTTTATAAAAATAATAATTACGTATATTTTCATAAACAAAAATGAGTAGCATTGGAAGTGTAGAATATATAAAAAATAATCGATCGACCTATGAAGACAAAATACGGTTAAAACAATTAGGCCCACCTCGATCAATTATGACAATTAAACAAACATGTAAATAAAAAAAAGGAATTTACGCGTTCATTTAAACAAGAATTGTATGATAAAGCATCGTAGTTCTGTGAATGTGATAAATTTAATGTTTTTTTGAGTTTTCCGTGCTTAATTTTTGACGGTAAAGCAACGTGGACTCAAAAAGGCGTTAACGATTTGATTCATTTATCCGAAAAAATAAAAAAGCACGGTTCTTCTAAAATTCATTTGCATATTGTTATGCAGTTAGTTTGTTGTCGGTTCTATTGATACAAAACAACAATAAAAATCTGACGATGTTCTAAAATAAAGCAACATTTACATAACTAGCTTTGTTGTAGAAAGTGAGAGGTGTTTTTCTACGCTGCAAAGAATGCTATCCATTGAAAAGTGTTTAATTCATTCAATGCCGGATTTTAATCACCAAGTGATAGAGGTTTTCTCTCATCAGAAGCAACGTAGAATAGATCTTCTTTATAAATAAGGTTTGTTTTTCTCTTAATTACATAATATATATAAGTATAATATGTAAAAATGTTATATTCAATACAATATTAGGTATTAGGCGCACTGCCACTGATCCCCGATACCCCTACGAATCCCAAAAAAATAAATCACTGCCCAACCAAAATGCACGATTAATTAATGACGAATTGACCAAATCGAAATCTGCTCGGGCAAAGTTGGGTCGGAAAGCTAGCATAAAATTTAACCAAAAATTCGACATAAGCGATTTGGCTCTTCCGCCATTGATATCCTTTCGCGTATATCAATTTTCAATTTATATGAAACTCAAATGTCAATGTTGATCAGAAATATAAAATATTCAATCGAAAATTTTTACGGTGACGTGATTTGACAGATTGAAAATTGATTTTTTTTTCATGAATACCTTACATTAAAAAAGTTTATTTTTATAGCGCAAAATCAATTTTACCGATATTTATCGTAAATTCCTGACCGAGAGCTATAGTGACAACTTTTTGGTATTATTTATTCAAGGCCTTATTTTTGTGAAGATGTTGAGGGAGGCATATTAAAGTGCCCTGAGTAAGGGATTTTTCTAGATAGAGGTATGGGAGGGATGCAGACCGCCCTCAACATGTAACAAAAAAATTGTCACAATTATTATTGCTTCAAGGCTGAAATTGTTTGTATAGCTTATCGGTGACCCAATAATGCCATTATAATATTTGCAGATCGAATGGTCAGTATTAAAGGGGTGGCAGATCACCCTAAACGTGTCATGTACCCGACGAATATGTACGGTATGTTATTAATTGAACGTTCAAATTTTAATATGTTGTTACAGCGACTATTTTAAGCATATATTTCAATTTGCAGAACAAAATGTCGGTATTAACCCCCTCTCTTAGAGGAAAACTTGCTCGCCTAGGTGTTTATATCGTTTTGCAAGGGGGTTAATACCGCCATTTTGTTCTGCAAATTAAAGTATATGCTTAAAACAGTCGCCGTAACAACATATTAAAATTTGAACCTTGAACTAATAATATAAATTTCGTCGGGTACATGACACGTTCAGGGTGATCTGCCACTCCTTTCATACTGACCAATCGATCTGTAAATATTATAATGGCATTATTGGGTCACCGACAAGGTATACAAACAATTTCAGCATTGAAGCAATAATAATTGTGACCATTTTTTTTGCTACAAGTTGGGGGCGGTCTGCATCCCTCCCATATACCGCTATCCAGCAAAATCTTTTACTCAGGGCACTTTAATATGCCTCCCTCAACATATTCTCAAAAATAAGGCCTTAAATAAATAACACCAAAAAATTGTCACTAGCTCTCGGTCCATAATATGCATTCCCCACGAGCAAATCTACATTTAAAAAAAATCATGTAAATCGGACTTCAGCGGTCCTCGATGCATTTATGAATTAAATATTTCATCCGAACGAAGAAATAGTTAGCGCGTCGAATTAGATATAGTAGAAATTAATTAATTCTTTCTTTTTAGATGTGATTTTTTGTGTCGGATTTTTTTTTCAAATTTTTATTTTAATTTTTTTGTATCAATAAACCCTTATAAAAGTTAATACGTTTACAAATAATATTATTGTAGTCGGTAAAAACAAAGTTTGTTAAAAAACATGTAAAGAAGCTTTTATGCTATGTTATTATGAATTTGTGTAACAATTGAAAATAAGGTTACATTTTATGCTTCAAAAATTAAAAAAGTAATAAAAAAGTGTGCGTCATAATAAAGTGTTGAAATGCAAAAAAAGCATGAGCTTTTGATTTTAAAATAATGTTAGGTTTGTTTTCAGAAAGTTTTATATTTGACAACAAATTTTCTCGCAGTTTGTTGCAATTTCTGTCATAACTTTTGTGGAAACACAATAGTGGTTCGGTTATCTTTATGAAATCCTGAATGAATGGAAATAAAAAATTCTAGCCAATCGGGCGACGGGACCGATCCTTTAAGGTAAATGTCACTTTTTGACACATCACACAGCGAAAGAAGTCAGTTAAGTAAGTGAATCTATTAGCAAGCGACTAAAGTACGTATTGAAAGCCACTAAAAAGTAAAAAATAAAAAACTTTTCAACAAAAAAAAAACCTTCTTCAAAAAGCCGCCAAAAAGAGGAAAATAATAAAGTTTTGAGGTCTGTGCCAATTTATTAAATTATGAAGTCGGTTAAAAAGAACGATATTAATCAGTAATCACTATACTATACTTTTTAATCGACTTCATATTTTTTTAAATTGACACAGACCTCAAAATTTCATTATTTTCCTCTTTTTGGTGGCTTTTTGAAGGTGGTTTTTTTTTGTTTAAAAGTTTTTTATTAACTTCCCATTGGAAGTAATTGTAATGGGTCCGAAAATCGAAAATGTATAACAAATTTTTATGTTTTAAGGTCACTATACACTATTTTTACACTATTTTTAGAAAGATGTCTGTGTGTGTGTGTGTTTGTACTAAATTGTATTTTAAAGACCACCAACAGCTAAGGTTATTTGGGCCTAGCACCAATTCATATTTTCAATTCATTATTATTTTTTTTTTTTTAATAATAAATTGAAAATCCAATTGATACTTTTACCAGCTCTCGGGCTAGAACTCGGGAACTGGGGACTTGTAATAGAGGAACCATAGCAACGCGCCGCTACACTCTCGGCTATTCTCAAGCCCGTGTTTGTACTAGGGATGTTACGGAGCTTCGACTCCGACTCCGATATGTCGGAACTTCCAATTGATTTTACACCTCCGGTTTCGACTTCGGTTCCGATACTTTTAAATCGGAGGTTTTAATTTGCTAAATGTTATAAAAATGTGATTATTTTGTTTATTACTTTTTTATTTGTGACACTTATTATTATTATTATTATTATTATTATCATTATATTATAGAGGTTTATTATTTTTTAATTGACATTAAAGAGGCTGACTGATTAATGTTTGTAGTGTTTGTACTATTTTATTTTATTGCCTGCCCTTAACACATCTTTCTTCTGCCACCATCTCCGACTCCGATTCCGGTTCCGACTCCAAAAAACCAAATTTAAAAACTCCGACTCCGACTTCGGTTCCGATATAACCACCTCCGTAACATCCCTAGTTTTTGTACGTATGTACGACGTACGTACGTACGTATGTGTCCATTTCTTTCTAAGACGAAATCTCGAGAATGAAAAATGATATAGACTACGTTAGGGTGCCAATCGACGCGTATTAACGTAAATATGATCTGAAAGAAATTTTTTCAAAATCGCTTCAGCCCTTCTTTTTTCTTAACCAAATAGACATTTGGTTAAGAAAAAAGAACGGCTGAACCGATTTTGAAAAAAATTCTTTTCTATACGCGAGATATTGTGCGTCTGCCAAAAAAGTAGATTTTACACAATATCTCGCGAATAATAAACTTTAACGACTTCGTAAGGGTGTCCATCGAGGCGTGTTAACGTCATTTTGATCCGACATAAATTTTATAAAAATCTGTTCAGCCGTTTTTTTTTTTAATTATTGTTAAAAATAAATAATAATTATGTTTTAATGATTAAAATGATTACTTTTCTGTGTATTATCTAATTTAATTATTTTTATTAAATATTTATCAAACTGGGAAGTTATAGTCGTGTGGACCTCAAGGGTCGCACTTTAGTCCTAATAAACGACCCACCTCACGGCTTGTTTGTGTTGAGATCATTCCGACTCAATGGTCTCGCTAAAGAAGTTTCACTTCAAAAAAATAGCTTGAAAACAGTCGGATATTAGTGTAGGGAAGACTCAATAAGTCTAATTAATGGATATGGCTCCACCACGCCGCACTAACTTTCTCGCTCAACTGAACTGATTGCGGATTTTCATTCACTTGTAAACTGCCCTTCTTTGGGAGATCAATGGGATTTGATTTCGATCCGTTGAAATGTGTCAGCCAGGCTTCTTCACATTCGGACAGACGGACGGACATCTTAAGGTCGATTTATATTATCCGGTCATACACGGCGCGGAAACGTAGCGTTTCCGGCAAGACAATCATTTTTACATGCATTTCAAATACGAATATTTATACTTAGTGGACCCCGTCACGTATCAGTACTCGTATTTGAAATGCATGTAAAAATGTTTGTCATGCCGGAACGCTACGTTCCCGCGCCGCGTCTGACCGGATAATATAAATCGACCTTAACACTCGCTAGATATCACATGAAACGTCTAAAACCCTCGAAATTTAAATTGGTTGTTTTTCATTATTTACAAGACTTTTTTCATTTCTATGGTCACGCATAAAGATTTAGCACACGCGCTGCACACTATACTTTATATAACACATGCATGGTTTTAGACTTTAATTGAATTACAGTTACATAATAATTCATTATGCAACTGTTTTTCATTATAGCACTGAAAAGCGCTGCATAATGGATCATTATGTAACTAGTTACATAATGAACCATTATAGCACTGAAAAGCGTTACATAATGGTCACTAGTCAATAAACGGCTATTTAAGGTCCGCAAAACAGATAGAAAAAAACACTAAAAGCGTGTATGTGTTATATAAAAATATTTATATTCGAATTAATTAATTGTGTTTTAAAGACCACCAACAGCTAAGGTTATTTGGGTCTAGCATACCAATTCATATTTTCAATTCATTAATTTTTTTTAATAATAAATTGAAAATCCAATTGACACTTTTACCAGCTCTCTGGCTAGAACCCGGGAACTGGAGACTTGTAATAGAAGAACCATAGCAACGCTATGTAAACAACAGCATTGCTAAACGCTTGGCTATTCTCAAGCCCATTTTATATTCGAAATAAAATAATATGTTGTGTTGTCCAAGAACGGGCTAATATAGCCTACAACCGTGAAAATCCGATGTATTTGAGGTTTTAGTGTTAGGTAATCAGTCTGTATATAAAAAAAAAAACTCGGGTCGCAGTGCCAAACCCTGCCGACAATATAGTGTATTTGCTAATACAGGCCTTGTGGCTTTAATACGTGAACTTAGGTTTGTTTTTGGACAAAATAAAGAATTTCACCCCTTAATACATCCCTTAAAATAATATTTTTTTTCTTAATTTCAATTTTATTAATAATAATAATAATGCGTTTAACGTCCGTTTCTCGACATTATGTCATAACAGACGTCATTCGCACCATTACTATTTTCCATTTTACTACTTCCCGTTGTTTTCTACATATTTTAAGCTTCAACTTTTTTTATTATAACAATGTGCGAATGGAGGAATTATAGGAAATTAGGATAAGGTAGGCACCTTTGGGAGCATAGGAGTTTGACTGGTAATCGGCCATGGCCTTGAATAAGGAACCATCTCGATATTCATCTGGAATTATTGAGGGAAACCATGGAAAACCTCAAACAAGATGGCCGGTACAGGAATTACCGTTTCTCGGCGTGAGGCAGTAGGAAAAAGTCCTAGCCACATCTGCCCCCGCCGGGATTCGAACCCAGTACCTTCCCAATGCGAGTCTAGTGCTGTACCACTAAGCTACATCGCTGGGTATTTCAATTTTATTATCAATGCAACCTCTGTACCAAATTAAATTAATCCTTAAATTAGTGTTTTCATAAAATTTGTAAGTCCGGTCTTGTCAGGTCGATTTCATTAAAATTTTAGCAGCACATTTTGATTTTTACTAAAAGGTTAAATTTCAATTTTGAAACATTTCTGAGATTTTTTTCAGTATTTTTGGGCCCAAAAACATTTTTCAACCCCTAAAACCCACCCTTAAAATGGTCCGATTGGGCCCATTATATATTATATATACTCATTTCCAAAAATGGTGCCAAATTGTTCAGGAGGCTATGAAACGTCGAGAAATTTTGGTCCGACCCCTAGGTTCCGCCATCCGGCTGACGCCAATAGTGTATGTGCCATATGGCAAATACACTAATAAAAATAGTGATCGATATATTATGTAATGGGGTTGATTTGTATTTGTAATGCCGCATAGAGAAAACATCACTGGAGCAAATCCAGTGCCGCTGGAATCAAGTGTGCTGTTGTAAAGAAGTTATAGGTATATGTAGTGACTGAGTAGTGAGTACTCACAACACTACACTAGTACACTATAGTGTCTATAGCACTGTCCTGACTCTCCAGTCAGTTCAAACGAAGGCTTCACGCGCACGCTGCGGCCCAAACGCTAGAGCGGCTGCAGTAATATCATTCCTCGATCGGGTTTCATTCGTTCGCAGGCCTTTGCCGAGACTGCAACGTTTGTTCGGCCGTTACACGTATTGTTGTTGTTTTTAGTTCGATACGTACGCCACATCGTGTCGCTTTAATCGACCCGCGTGATTTGTGCTTTTATTATATTCGTTATATAACGACGGAGGCCGTTAACTGTCCATCAAGCGCTTTGGATCCGTTATTTCAAGCGCTTTGGATCTGTTATTTCAAGCGCTTTGGATCGGTTATTTCAAGCGCTTTGGATCTGTTATTTCAAGCGCTTTGGAACTGTTATTTCAAGCGCTTTGGATCGGTTATTTCAAGCGCTTTGGATCGGTTATTTCAAGCGCTTTAGATCATTTTTAAGCGCATGCCGTTTTCATGCTTTTGCACGGACTTTTTGGTGCGCTGAATTTAGTTTTGGGTGATATATAAACTTAATAAAAAATCCCTTGTAATCAAATTTGTTGTCGGTACGTTCGTGAGTTTTATTTCTTTTCGTTTTATATATTTTTTTTATGTGGTTTAATGGAATTGTCAAGTTAATGTTACGAAATACATTTCAATAAACTGTGTTGTTGAATATTACGTTGTATTTTTTTGTGGTTTCTGGTAAACAGGCTTAATCTGTGTTTTATCGAGTGATATTATTTATTTGTCTATTTTGGATTCTTTACCGTGGAATAAACTATATTTTCAATTTTGAGGTAAGTTGCTTTTTTTTTATTTTAATCTTCTAGGATTAGTGTATTCGTATTTTCTTAATTTATAATTTAGAATAATATAATAGCCACTACACGGTTTACATCGACCTAATTAACTATAGAATTTAATCGAAAATATAAACTTCGATTTTTTAATTCCAATAATTGAAAGTTTTAAATAAATTTATTTATTTAATAAATAATTGAGGTTTTATCAACAAAGCTAATGAGATTTTCGAAAAAATGAAAATTCCTAATTAAATAATTGTGTTGTTTAACTCTATAACCATGTTAGGATTCAATGGACCCCAACGGTTAATCAGTATATTTTCACATCGATTGATTATTTTTCAATCTAGCTTTTTTTAAGACTTCAAAGGCTTCAAGTCGGGTTATAAAAAAAAATTAAAAACATCGGTCAACTGGAAGGCGCTGAAAGTGCAGACTTGAACAAAAAAAATCACCTTGTGTTTTAAAATATGTAGATAAGACACACTTGTTTAGGATTTATTTTCGTTGCGTCCGGGTCCCCGATAGATAGGTACCCGGGGCAGTTACACCGGCTGACCCTCTATATCGACGGCCCTTCCACCTTTCTATATAGGGTTTAACAATCGGTCCAGGATTGGGCTCTCAGATTTGCAAGAATATTGCCCATATCTGATCCAATAATGGTAAATAGCCGGAATAATATAATATTGGCAAATTAATGATTGCAGAACCTTGTCAACAATAATGACCTAACTTAACAAATTTTCCACTCGCCAGTAATGCAATAGGGTGAAATAATAGAATAAGTACAATATACCTATAAGACCTATAAGACCCGGTCGAGCGTCTATAATTCACAATTCATTTATAAGACCCGGTGTTAATTAAATCGCAAATCGTGAATGAATTGTAGATTATAGACGCTCGACAACAGAGGTCATTAGCGTCCTGGTTGTTTTGTAACGGGTCGACTATAAGGATATGGGTTGTGATATTGACTTTTGGAGTGCGGTGTGTTCGGGGGTTAAATTCCAATAAAGACGTCTTTTGGAACAAGATATTAAAGTTAAATAATCTAAAAAAAGAAAATTGTTGTTTTAGCATTATTTTGATATAGTGAAGGAAAACATAACTTTTTTGTCGCACCACTATAATAGCACTAAAGTACTAGATGTCTGATTAGTCAAGCAGCAAGCTTTAAGTTTTGGTCCGACTGTGTAAACGCTGTTTTTATAAAATACATAAATTACACTGTTTACAAGATAAAAAAGAACTATGCTTTCAGCAATTTGACACAAACTGAAATATGACTTTTACATGACTATGCTCTAGATCTCTGTTTTTAAGTAATTTACTAGAAAAATGCTTAAATACAACAGTATTTGCTAAATAACCACAAAACTGGCTTATGTTGATTTTTTGACAATTGGGCAGATAGTTCCATAAAAAATACGAGATAACAATTATCTAGATTTGATTTGACATTTACTGACATTTACTTCATATCGGATAGGATATTGCAAATTATAAACGCTCGATAACTAAGGTTATTATGGCTTGTTAAATTGCACAAAAATGTCCTAGAGCTAGACAATGTTCACCAGCATTTGATTTCAACGGGCATTCAGCATTTACATGAGGGGTTCCCAAAATCAGAGTCGCGATCCCAAGTGGGGTCGCGGGCTGATTTTTTAGGGTCACGGCCTGTTTCCGTGATTATAGATTTTATAACTCTCGTGATTGTACCATTAAATTCGAATAATAGAAAAAAAAACTAAATAAGAACACGACATCAATTAAAAACGAAGTGAAAAAGCGTGAAGGGGGTCTAACGACTTAAATTTGAATTGCTGCATTTTTTTACTGAAAAATCTTTTTATAGACTATTTTGTACATTGTGGGAAAAAAATTTTTAAGGGTCGCGAAGGCTTTTGCAATTTTAAAATAGGGTCATGATCAAAAAAGTTTGGGAACCCCTGATTTACATGTTAAATATCTCCATTTGATTTACATTGGATTGAAGTAGTAATATCAAATAGTAGGCGTAGTGAGTTTAGTACGGCTGAGGATATATTATAGGGTTTTTTTGGAAAATTTTTTGCAGCCAATTTATTTATTTGAACAAGCTATATTTATAAAAAACGTTTCGCTCTTTTAGGGCGAAACGTTTATTATAAATATAACTTGTTCAAATAAATAAATTGGCTGCAAAAAATTTTCCAAAAAAACCCTATCAAATAGTAGACTCAGTCCATAACAACCGTGGCTAGACGCTAATGACCTCTGTTGTCGAGCGTCTATAATCTACAATTCATTCATTCAACAATCGTGGCAACGTTATTTTTGAAAGTAAATAATATTACCCACAGAAACAATACATTTTTTCGTATAACTTTTAAACCGTTACTATGCTTTGGGGTAGATTTCAGACTTTGCCTATTATTTTCTATAACTTGAATCCAATGCAAATCAAATAGAGATATTCAACATGTAAAGTCAATAATATGTTGGTTGAAATCAAACGAACTTGATAAAGGGTCCGGCAATCAGTACCGGCAGATTCGAGTAGCCTATGAAATGAAAAATAATTGACGTACGACTGTCAGTTGCCCGTAATTGTTAAACTTATTTCATGCAATTTGTCTAGTTATGGGTCATTTTCCAGTAAATCAGCGTGCTTTCGTTGTTGAAAATTTTATTCGAACCCAGAGCATTGTGCAGACAAGGAATTTTAGGAGTGAATTTGAAGTTGCCAGGCATGGAAGAATACCAAACCGGGACACAATTTTGAATTGGGTGGGTCAGTTCCGAGTGCATGGACACTACCAAAATCTGAAAAACGCAATTTGAGATGAAATTAGAAATATTGGACCTGATTTATTACGAAGAGTAATGGAAAACTTTCTAGAAAGATGCCAAGAATGTTTAAACTGCAATGGCGCTCACTTAAGAGATGTTATTTTAAAAAAATAGCGTAAATTAATAAATTGCTGATATCGAAATTAAAAAGAAAGTCGTTGTTATTTCTCACATTTCAACAATAACCATATACGAGGTGCACTGTAAGAAATGAGAATGCCGATTACATAGATTGTCAATGGTTCATTTGTAGGCAGCGATTAATTTGGTAATAGGCACATAAAGAGACAATAGCGTCGCAAACAGGTATCGCCTGCACATCGCGTAGATTCCATAAAAACACATTGCGCATGCGTGATTACTAATTTTACATTAATTTGTTTTGTATTCATCCATTTTATATATGTAACTATACATTTTATTTTGTAATTTTTACACACTGTATTGGAATATTACACAAATTACGTAATTTTAATTTACTTTATGTAAAAAACACAAATTTGTTTAACTTTACAGTAAAAGTCCAAGTTTTTATGAAGTTTTCTGTGTAAAAATAAATAATAATGTAAAATCACTTAGAAATTCGAGCGAATTCTACCTTAACTTTCACAGCATTTTTACATCCATTTTTTACAGGGTAGTTTAAAACCACCAGTAGTGATTGCCGAACCCTTTATTTTTCAAAATTAATTGTTATAGTATATTTTTTGTGAAATCTGGACAAAACTGTACAGATTTCTCAAAAAGGATAATACAACTAATTTTGAAAATATTTGTGTTTAGAAAAATATTTCCGAATTTTATAAATATTTTCATTTAGTAAATCAGATTTGTGCAAATTTATGTCAAATCTCTCGAAGCAATTTATGAACTGAGAAATTTAAAGTTTAGCCTTAAGAGGAGTATAGAACATAATATGAGTGTGAATTCCCATAAAGTGGGTGCATAAAATATAGGTAAATAATAGTTATAATATGTATGTATAACTGTATTTGAGAGGTCACAAGGTTTGGAAACAGACGCAGCCTTTACCTAAAGAATAGAAATGTCATGCTTAACGAAATCCTATTTCGCTGATATCGTATCAGCCGAGAGTCGAACACAGGGCACGATCAAAGTGAGCGTAAAACTGTATTACAGTTTTACAGCCATACGTTTACGTGTTGGAGCGCTAGGGCTCCGCCCTTGTTCGCCTGAAGAGATTCTTCGCCAAGGTACGTGCACAAAAAAAATCTTCGTATCACAGTCACTCAATTCTTAATCTGAAAAAAGTGCGAATTAAAATAACAATTATGAAAAAAAATACAGAAACCCGACTAACAGAAAAGTGCAAAACAAGCTTCCAGTATGAAAACCAGTCGGAAAAAATATATAATATATTGATTTTAGTACCATTTCGCTTTGAAATATATTTTAAGTTTTTACTCGACTACGCTGTAAGAAATGAGAAGGCCAATTACATAGATTATCGATGGTCCATTTGTAGCCAGCGATTAATCTGGTAATAGGCACACAAAGAGACAATGGCGTCGCAAAGAGGTATCGCCTGCACATCGTGTAGATTCCATAAAAACACATTGCACATGCGTGGTTACTAATTTTACATTAATTTGTTTTGTATTCATCCATTTTATATATGTAACTATACCTACATTTTATTTTGTAATTTTTACACACTTTATCGGAATATTACACAAATTATGTAATTTTAATTTACTTTATGTAAAAATCATAAATTTGTTTAACTTTACAGTAAAAGTCCAAGTTTTTATGAAGTTTTCTGTGTAAAAATAAATAATAATGTAAAATCACTTAGAAAATCGAGCGAATTCTACCTTAACTTTCAAAGTATTTTTACAGTGTACTTTTCCGTTTAAGTTTGTACTTTGTGCTACCGGTTTAATTTGTGTTTTAAAAATCACCGACAGCTAAGGTTATTTGGGCCTAGCACCAATTCATATTTTCAATTCATTATTTTTTTTTTTTAACTGGGAACTGGGGACTTGTAATAGAGGAACCATAGCAACGCCATGTAAACAACAGCACTGCTACACGATTGACCATTCTCAAGGCCTGTGCTGCCGGTAGAGAGAAATAATGAAATTGGTACGTACATACCAGGGATGTTACAGATGTGGGTTTTACTGAAGTCCACAGTTCTCGGGTTCTAGCCCGAGAGCTGGCAAAAGTATAAGTAATAGGGGCGATTTAGACAGACAGCGATTTAGACGTGATATTTTATTTTCTTTTCTTCTGGTCTTGTGTTTGAAAAACGCACACGGATGTGCCAAATCTCTGCTAAAACACGTACGTGAAAAACGCACCCGGACGTGAAAAATAAACGCACGTACTTGAAAAAATGTCACGTCCGGATGCGTTTTTCACGTACCTACGTGTTTTTAGTAGGAATTAGACACATCCGTGTGCGTTTTTAAAGTTTTTCAAAAAATTACATGGACGTGAAAAGCGCACACGGGCGTGAAATTTTTTCAAGTACGTGCGTTTATTTTTCACGTCCGAGTGCGTTTTTCACGTACGTGTTTTAGCAGAGATTTGGCACATCCGTGTGCGTTTTTCAAACACAAGACCAGAAGAAAAGAAAATAAAATACCACGTCTAAATTGCTGTCTGTCTAAATCGCCCCTATTACTACTGGTAAAAGTGTCAATTGGATTTTCAATTTTTATTAAAAAAAAAAAAAATGAATTGAAAATATGAATTGGTGCTAGGCCCAAATAACAACCAGGTAAACAAAACTCGCCTACGTTGCGTCTTAAATGAAATTCACTGTAATCTCTATCAGTAATAAGATATACATAGATAAGATAATGTTTCTGTTGAAACCGTCATTGAAGCAAGCGAAGCCGCGAGTTAAGGCTAGTTTTTAATAAATTATTTAAATAATTTCCTTTCGCTCACAAAACGAATTGCATAATCGATAACTATGTCGACTTTCACGACGTAGAAAACATTTAAACGTCGTTAAACATCCTTCACTGCTTTTAACATACTTACATATTTTTTAAATTATATTTTTTTATGATTTGTCACGTTCCTATTAAAATCTTTTAATCACTATATTTCGACAGATCTATTTTGTTTAGGACTTTTGTTAAACGCGGCTATATTAGTAATAAGTTACCGCGCGATTTTACTTTTATACAAAAAAAATATTATTTTTATTAACTTCCCATTGGAAGTTATTGTAATGGGTCCGAAAATCGAAATCAAAATGTATAACAAATTTTTATGTTTCAAAGTTACCACACTATTTTTAGAAAGATGTATGTGTGTGTGTGTGTGTGTGTGTACGTATGTGTCCATTTATTTCTAAGACGAAATCTCGAGAATGAAAAATGATATCGACTACGTTAGGATGCCAATCGATGCGTATTAACGTAAATATGATCTGAAAGAAATTTTTTCAAAATCGGTTCAGCCGTTCTTTTTTCTTAACCAAATAGACTTCAAAAAAGTAGATTTTACACAATATCTCGCGAATAAAAAATTATATCGACTTCGTAAAGGTGTCAATCGAGGCGTGTTAACGTCATTTTGATCCGACATAAATTTTATAAAAATCGGTTCAGCCGTTTTTTTTTTAAATTATTATTAAAAATAAATAATAATTATGTTTTAATGATTAAAATGATTACTTTTCTGTGTAATATCTAATTTAATTATTATTATTAAATATTTATCAAACTGGGAAGTTCGTCGTGTGGACCTCAAGGGTCGCACTTTATAAACGATCCACCTCACGGCTTGTTTCAAATTATTATTAAAAAGAGATACAATTTAATTTTAAATTAGGATATGCTAAAGCGTAATAATTCGGATAAATTTAAAACAACAAAAACTGATTATTTCTTCTTTGAGGTTTCATTTTCGGAGTTCAGTCTGTTACAGTCGCATAGCTCCTAAGACTTCCTAACATGCAATTTAATTTGGAGCTCCTGTAACTTTCCAACTGTTTATTCAAAAAATCTGAGAAAAAGCATAAATAGCGTTTAGTAAATACTTTTATTGATAATAAAATTTTAGAGAAATACAACAAAAACTGTTATTAATAGGCATTTTCATAATTTTCACGCGCAAGCGCCGCCGCTATGGTTATGATCGCGATATTCAAAAGTTTCGGGCACTGATTTGACGCAATTGCTGGCCAAGCAACGTTTTTCAGTGTTTATTTAGATGACGGTGCTAAATTAGTGCACAAAACAGAGAAAGAACACGCTTGTGCTAAATTTAGACGATAATAAATAATAATAAAAATTTTTATTGTCATAGTATAAGAAAATATACAAAATTTTACAATATTGTTGTAATCAGTGTTCCTGATACCACTGCATTATTTTGGTTTTAAATTAAAATTTTCATAATATGTATTGTAACAAAGTTTAATTAACGGGAAAAAAATAAAAAAAAAAACCAACTCGCAGTAATTTAGACGATGGTCGAAGTGCCACGGCCGGAAAACTGGTGAAAACGCGAAAATTGATTGAAAGGTTATAAAACTTTTATTCGAAGATATTTTTTCTAAAATAATTAGGGAATTAGAAAATCGCAAAAGTTTGATTTTACGGGTTATAAATCCCTATTACACGCAAAGCAATTCAGCACCCTGTATATGCACAGTCGCCATACGGAAAACCACTTTTCTTTACGTTTTGAGGGTAGTACAGTCAGAATCTTGATTATCTCGCACACTATTTTTTGAACCTATCACCATACTTCATCACTTTTTTACGGAAAATATAGAAGTAAAAAAACTGTAAATGTAATAGTTCTTGAATAGTATTTTTGTTATTACATAATGCATTAAGTAGTTTTAATAAACTCGCTATACAAGCTAATAATGAATCTTATAGAATCAAGTACACAGCAGATATAGTAAATAACTGCTTTATTATTGATCATAGTTGCCCATGGTCATTCTCTGATTATGTGTGATAAAATGCGACCCATTATTATAACAATACTGGTGCCGTTTTTATTGCGTGCTTTTAGATAAAAAATATATGTTTTGTTCATTAAGATACCGATTTAATTAAGTATTATGCGTTCAAATCGGAAAAATTGAACTTATTTATTACACAACAAACAATTGTTATGAGAATAAACTAGGTCCAACAATGGCCGGACTAAGGGGGGGGGGTGGAGGGGCCGGCTCGCACCGGGCCTCTGATCCTGAGGTCATTTCTACTCAGAAAATTTATATGACCGTTTTTTTAATATTACCTATATTTAATAGAGAGATCATCAATCATTGATAAAAAATCTATATTATGCTCACTTCTGGTCGGCAAATTAAGCAAAAATTTGTTGATTCTTAAGTTTTTCATTAATTCCGGAATTCCGATATTAATTTCTTTAGTTCCGTTCCGGAATAGATATGTTTAAAAATTTTGTCCGAAATTCCAGAATTGCGATTCTCGGATTTCTGGTATTTAAGCCCTACTGGCAACCTGGTCAGTGATAATTAATCTAGAATGTGTTCGTGTGTATTGTGAATGAATGAATAATTGTAAATTATAGACGCTCGACAACTGAGGTCATTAGCGTCTATGTGTATTGTGTATGAGTTTAACGACTGGAATTCATACAATGATTAGGTTATCATGCGAGGTTTCAGAGCAGGGTTGTTACGGATGCAAAAATTTAGACATCCGCGGATGCAGATGCGGATGCGGAGTATTAGAAGTTCACATCCGCGGATGCGGATTTGATGCGGATGCGGATTCTGGGATTTTAAAAGGATAATTATTTAAATTTTAAATGCATAAATAACTGAAAATCAATTTAATTTTAACTTTTTATTTATTTAATCATATTTTTAGCACGTGCCACTCTGGCTCCGCCCACTTTTTTTACATGTAGTTACTTGTTGATGTGAATCTGCATCCGTAAAAACTCCGCATTGATTGATGCGGATGTGGATGCGGATGCAGATGTCTGAATTAATGCGAATATTCCGCATTTACGGATGCGGATGCGAATATTCGTAACACCCCTGGTTCAGAGTATTGCAATTTTTAAAAATAGAGTAAAGAATTTGCTGATAGATAGTTGTCCATATTATATGATTGCCGCGCGCAATTCTAAGACAAATCTGTCCAATTATTTTATTAAATATACAGGGTGTATCACAAGAAACCGAACATAGGGAAAAGTACACAGTACAAATTAGTTAAGATCAGAGATTGCTTTGCCCTCTATTCATGTAAAAAACCATGATAATTAATTTAGTGAAGTTAGCCATGTGCATTCTACCTTTGTCACGCTACTCATTTTGCTTATGTTTTCCTTGTTGCACTCATTACTTTTCTATGTATTCAATCTTATGATACATCCTGTAATTAAGGTAGTTGTCTTGTGATAATAACATCCAAAAGTTTCGTTAATAATACGCTGTAAAACAATAAATAAGTATAGTGTTAAATGTAAAAAATTTTTGTTAGAGATTGTACCTAAACTGTTGTTCACATAGTTACACATATTTCACTTAGTTTGTTCGCTTGGATTATATAAAAATGTCAATTTTTTCTCATAAATTGTTGAACTTTGCGTTATTATATCTCAACAATAAAAAGGTCAATAATTTTTGGATTTTCTTTTTTAAACTCAGAACAGAAAACAGTTAGTTTTTTGAAAATTTCTGACTGTTACTTTTTTTTTAAATTAAAAAACTTGTCAAAAACACAAGCTTTCCTATGTTCTCCGTGTTAATTATCCGAACTTTAATTAAGTTTATCTCGAGTTAGAGATGGTCAATCAACTTCAAATTGTAATGGTATTTGTATTATAGTATCCTTAATGAGTATACGAAAATTTAGAATTTTCTGACACTATGCCTATAGCACGACAACTACCTTAATTATGTATAATATCTTAAATCTGTATGACGCTATTACACCTTTTTTATAGGTTTTCAATAAAGATTATTTCTATTCTATTCTATTCTAAGTTGATAAAAATGATTTTTTCTAGTAATGCAATGTAATATTACATATAATTGGCTAAATTTCTAATAAACCTTATTCGTGTGAATGCTTATATACAGGTTATATCGGCTAAGGGCGAACTGTATGAACGCGCTCGTTCAAGTCATATCCGGAACGCACGTTCGACCATTAGTGAAAATTAGACTATCAAGTGGTTGTTTTAAAACGACATGTTCTCCCTTAAATTATGACTGCTTCTTATCGGGGGTGGAATTTACTATAGCAGACACATTGAATACTTCATTGGTTTTCACCCACTATAAATACACATTCCAGATAGGTGATTTTATTTTACCTTTTACATTTTACTCATTAGTATATTGATTCATTTATATAGTGCGGTCCGGCTTTGTGCAATGCACATCACATTAGGTCTGTGAGGCAGAAACATGACCGCTTCACAAAAATATATAGTTGATACTAGATATAACAGTTATGTTGAAGTATATCACCCTTTTTGAAACCGTTAACATACCACCAAGGTGTAGTGATATTCACCCCTGCAGGGGGTTGTTTTTCTCAATGGCGTCACATATTTTAGCAGTAAGGTTCATCTCATTTTTAACCGATTTCAAAAAAAAAGATGTTATCAATTCGACGTGTATGTTTGTATACTTATAGTTATATTCACCTCCTGGTTGTAAGGGCTTGTTTTTTTTAATGGCGTCACATTTAGTAATAAGGGTCACCGGTCAGGGGCTGACTGGTGTATCGGTCGGTAGGCTAATGTGCTGACTGATGATCGACATTTTTCCTCTTACACATTTTTTTTGTATTTCTATTTTCTCTTTACCTACCTACTGAAAAGTAAAACTTTTTAAATATGTAATTACTGTAAATGTTCTGTTATATTTTTTTATTTGCCAAACTGTTGTAAAAAGGTAAAAAACAAACCGTGAGGTGGGTCGTTTATTAGGACTAAAGTGCGACCCTTGAGGTCCACACGACGAACTTCCCAGTTTGATAAATATTTAATAATAATAATTAAATTAGATATTACACAGAAAAGTAATCATTTTAATCATTAAAACATAATTATTATTTATTTTTAACAATAATTAAAAAAAAAAAAACGGCTGAACCGATTTTTATAAAATTTATGTCGGATTAAAATGACGTTAACACGCCTCGATTGACACCCTTACGAACTCGATATAATTCTTTATTCGCGAGATATTGTGTAAAATCTACTTTTTTGGAGTCTATTTGGTTAAGAAAAAAGAACGGCTGAACCGATTTTGACAAAATTTCTTTTAGATCATATTTACGTTAATACGCGTCGATTGGCACCCTAACGTAGTCGATATCATTTTTCATTCTCGAGATTTCGTCTTAGAAAGAAATGGACACATATACGTACGTACACACACTGCACATACACACACAGAGACATCTTTCTAAAAATAGTGTAAAAATAGTATAGTGACCTTGAAACATAAAAATTTGTTATACATTTTGATTTCGATTTTCGGACCCATTACAATAACTTCCAATGGGAAGTTAAAAACGCGTGCGATAACTTTTTTAAATATTTATGCCGCTATTCCGCTTTGAATAAGGAGTTTTAGTGTGGTCAACGATCACAGAATAACGTACGCCACTGTTGTGGCAATGCGCGCTTTATTTATTACGTTCGACCGGGCACCCCCGGGTGCGTGCGTGCGCGCGGGGTGATCAGGGGGTTGAGGGCGAGGGTGTAAGCACCACTCAACGAGTACACGTCGGTTAACCTTTCCCGTGAGCCGTGCAGAGCTGCCCCCCGCCCCCACACACACGCACACAAATTGTCTGTCAAAGGAGTGCCATTTAGAGGTACGAATGTCAGTCGGGCTCCCTTCTACATCGTCTGTGATTTAATTTATCGGTCAGTATGTTTGTTACGACTACGTTTTTCAACTTGAATTAAAACATTACATCTTTTTAGTGGATTGTGTATCCAGGGCGTAATGAAGTATATTTTCGACTAGGTGTGACGAGCGCCAGCGAGTATAAAAGTCACACGAAGCAAAATATCATTGCGCCTCAATATACACTGTATTTTTTGTCCTACACCCTGTGAAATATAGCGAATTTTGTCATAATTTCCAATATTTTCAACATTTTGACATTTCAAGTAAACTTAACTTCTAATATGTAGTAGGTTAGGTAGTATATCTATAGCCAGTAGACACTGTATAGTGTACATAGACACCGGTATGTAATCTGCATTGTGTACAAGATCCCAGGTTCACGCCCAGCTGTAGTAATATGAATTATTAAAATAATCGATTTTTTCTTTAGTTATTATTAATAAAAAACTTTTTAACAAAAAAAAACCTCCTTTAAAGAGCCACTAAAAAGAGGAAAATAATGAAATTTTGAGGTCTGCGCCAATTTAATAAAATATGAAGTCGATTAAAAAGTATAAGTAGTATAGTGATTAATATCGTCTTTTTAACCAACTTCATATTTTATTAAATTGGCGCAGACTTCAAAATTCAATTATTTTCCTCTTTTTAGTGGCTTTTTGAAGGAGGTTTTCTTTTTGTTAAAAAGTTTTTTATTTTTTACTTTTTAGTGTCAAAAAGTGACATTAAAGGAATCACACGCCGTTACTCACTTTTATTAAACCGACTTTCTTACGCTGTCTGATATGTCAAAAACTGACATTTACCTTAAAGAATCACACGCCGTTACTCACTTTTATTAAAATCAGCCGAACTACTGAACAGATTTTGATGAAATTTCTATGGGACCAATCTGAAAGTATATCCTTTCAAATAAAAAAAAAAATCCAAATCGGTTTATAAATGACGGAGTTCTGAGGTAACAAACATAAAAAAAAATACAACCGAATTGAGAACCACCTCCTTTTTTTGAAGTCGGTTAAAAAATATTGAAAAACATATTATTAATGAATTTTACTTTACCGCCCGGCTCCGAGGAACCAGCATATAAATACAAGTAAGTCTAAAGAGATGCTACATACTAAATAATTTTTCTTTACTTTCACTTTCTTGGCCACAGAGCGCCATTTTTTTTTTGTAAAACGATCCTTGAAATAACTGCTAACTGCAACCTATATCCATACTTTGGCTTGCGAGCATAAATTTGTTGAAAACATTATTGTGTGCTTGTTAAACCGAAAAAAATCCATATTTTTAATTTCCTGTTCTCGTTCTGTTTCGGAAATATTATTTTTTGTTCTATTGCATAATACATGTTGTGGTGGCGGGGCGAAGGCACGCAGGTGATCTGTTTCTGAGACGGGACTTTCCTCAACCCAGCATCTCAACCTTGCATCAAGTGAAACCAAACAGTAGGTGCCGTTCTGTAAGAGGCGACGCTCTGTGCAATTACTATGATGTTTAGCACAAAGTTTCAATCACTTTGGCACGTTCAAAAACAATTTATTTTTTAGAAGTTTTAAGCTTATCTACTGCGGTAAGTTATCTGTGTTTTTAAAACGGCTTTTAGGATTACTAGACAACAAAATTGCGTAGACAAAATGACATAATTTTTAATTTCCCATTGGAAGTTATTGTAATGGGTCCGAAAATCGAAATCAAAATGTATAACAAATTTTTATGTTTCAAGGTCACCACACTATTTTCAGAAATATGTCTGTGTGTGTGTGTGTGTACGTACGTATGTACGTACGTACGTACGTATGTGTCCATTTATTTCTAAGACGAAATCTCGAGAGTGAAAAATGATATCGACTACGTTAGGGTGCCAATCGACGTGTATTAACGTAAATATGATCTGAAAGAAATTTTTCAAAATCGGTTCAGCTGTTCTTTTTCCTTAAACAAATAGACTCCAAAAAAGTAGATTTTACACAATATCTCGCGAATAAAAAATTATATCGTCTTCGTAAGGGTGTCAATCGAGGCGTGTTAACGTCATTTTGATCCGACATAAATTTAAAAAAAATCGGTTCAGCCGTTTTTTTTAATTATTGTTAAAAATAAATAATAATTATGTTTATTATTATTAAATATTTATCAAACTGGGAAGTTCGTCGTGTGTACCTCAAGGGTCGCACTTTAGTCCTAATAAACGACCCACCTCACGGCTTGTTAATGGCGGTGCTGGTAAAGGTAGGCTTTCGAAATTTGCGATAGCGACGGGGGAGAACGACACGCGACAGGTTTCATGAATCAGTTCGATATGAACGACCTTGTCGGGTGCGCCACGAGACACTAGGTCGTTGTCTTCCGTCGCGATCGCAAGTTTTAAAAGACTCAGAAACTTGCCAGTTGGCGACTTTTTCTCTCTAAGTAATACAGTCGAACTTCGATAACTTGCCACAAAAAAATCGAGTTATCAAATAATATTAATTTTCACTCTTGACGCTACTGCCAACCAATTTTGTTCGAGTTATCAAGAATTCGAGTTATCGAAGTTCGACTGTAGTAGATACTTAGAGAGACAAACGCGAGTCTCATCGAATAAAGTGTCGGACCACGCACAGTGAAAGGTTCCGTAGCCGGGAAGAGCGTACCTATCCGCCATGTTGGATTTTTAATGATTTTTGATTTTTCTCGTAATTATCACCTTAAACGTACTATCTATGTTCCAAATTTCAATGCTCTAGCTCAATTGGAAGTAACTACCCTAGGTTTTATTTCGTGTCAGAATCCGCCATGTTGGATTTTTAGTCCGCCATGTTGAAATTTCATTGATTTTTGTCGTAATTATCATCTTAAACACTATCTATGTTCCAAATTTTAATTGAAAGATTTTTTCGTTGGAGAGCAGCCAATTATATAATTGTTTCGAAACATATATGTTTCGAAACAATTATATAATTGGCTGCTCTCCAACGAAAAAATCTTTCAATTGCATTTCAGCCGTATAAAAAAACTATTATTATCCCAAATTTTAATGCTCTAGCTCAATTGGAAGTACCTACCCTAAGTTTTATTTCGAGTCAGAATCCGCCATGTTGGATTTTAAGTTCGCCATGTTGAAATTTCATTGATTTTTGTCGTAATTATCACCTTAAACACTATCTATGTTTCAAATTTTAAACCTCTAGCTCGATTGGAAGTACCCTAGATTTATGATGAATGATGATCTATCAGTCAGTCAGTTTTTATGATGATCTATCCCTCAGGAGTACCACCCCTAATTTGTTTTCGTAATTTCACTCCACCATTGTATAGCGCTTCACAGAAGACACCTATCTTCCAAATTTCATCTATATAATATGTAGTGCCAATAGTGTCCGAGTAAAATGGCTCTGACATACGGACGGTCAGACAGATAGACGGACTGCAGGACGAAATTTTAAAGGTTCCGTTTTTTGCCATTTGGTTACGGAGCTCTAAAAATGCATCAGATTACGTGCCGGGCCGAATGTAACCGAAAACTTACGATAGACCTTCAAACTGTTTGTAATCGTCCTTTCCTGTTTAAAATCAGTTTCCTTGTGCCGTCTCTTGTAGAACTTACTTACTTCTTGGTAAGACTATATATTATAGAAGGCCAGATAGGTCATTTATATCAACGTACAGGTGCAATTTGTTATAAATGCCAGACTGGAATACCTACGCTGATACAGTCGTCCCTTTTTACGTGGCCATTCTTAAAGTGACCAATTCCTCACTGAAATTTCACTCATCAAGCGCCAATTAGAAGAGAAATTTATTCAGGCTGTATTCACAGACACAAGTCAACTACCTTTCGCAATACGACTCATGTACCCAAAAACAACCCTTAACTTTGTGTAGGGACCTAAATATTTAAAGTAAATGAAAGGACCGCAGAGTTCGGCCGACGATGGTCGAACTGTATGAAAGTCGTCCGGCAAACAGTGATTCTAGTCAAGTTTTGTGAATAAGTTCAAGCTGCTGTAGTATGTAGTTTATTTAAGGACTAAGGAGTATTATAAGTTTAAAGAGCAAGAAACCACACGTGCTCGAGAGAGAGAAAGAGAATTGTGTTATAATAGGTCAAGTGTTCCCTTAAGTAAATCATATTCCTCATGTCATGTCAGACATGACGTAGCGTACATCCATAATATTACCCCACTGTGTACTGCAGTGACCTATATTACCTACTGACCGACCTACAGCGCAGGTGTAAAGTTCGAGGGACATTATAGCACCATGTGCTATACTAATGCTGTACCCATACTTCTTGTTAACCAGTTGTTACCCTACGATTAATGTTAATTTTGATTAGACCGTGGTATTGTGTTAATTAAATTTAAACCGAAATTAATGTGTATTTACTTTTAGAGAAATCACGAATAGTTATACACTTTAAACTAGATTCAAGGTTCTCACTCGATACGTTTTCTCAAGGGACAAATGATATTAAAATTCGCTAAAATTAAGTCCATATAGTCTGCTTTTCTATACACCAATATTACGCTTATAACCTCTGTTGTCGAGCGTCTATAATTTACAATATCTATATACCATTACGATTACACGTATATTTTTAAAATTAATTATATCCTTTTAAAGAAAAAAAATAATTGTACAACTTCTCAAAAAAGACAAACTTAAAAATATTTGGGTTAATGTTCAAGACAAATAAGTATTCTTTACCGAATCTTACAGTTTTTTTGAAGTGAAAACTTCCTTAGGCGCGTTAGGCACTCTTTGCCTGGGGACTGAAAAAATGTGAAGTGTTCGCAACTACTTCCGTAAGAATTCGCAACCCGATCGTATAAGAATTCGCAACATACCTATATCATAAAAACGGCCGTCTACACACTTCCATCCATAGCGCAGTTGGTTACGTCTTTGCGTTCTATGCATGAGAACCTGGGTTCGAGACCTGATGGCAGCGTGGAATTTTTGGCGTTTTTTTTTCTAAATTCTACATGATATTTATTTATATAGTTTTTTATTTTTGTTATATTCTTTCTTTGACAATAATTATAATTTTTTTGAAACCAAGATGGAATTAATTAAAAATACAATTTTAGTATTTTAGTAATAAATTATTTTTAGTTCATAAATGCGCTATAATAGATGACATCAAAAATTAGAAAATCTGAAGTTTTCACTTCTGTCGTGTGGTCATAAGCACACTCTCATTTTTTTTTATTTAATAGGCCAGTATGAAATAAATAATTAAGTGAAATAAATGTCAGATTGATTATTTATTGATAGTGGCCTTTGGATCGCACTGTCGGGGGTTTGAATCCCACCTCCGCTCATGGGTGTTTTGTGACGTCATTTAGTTTTAAGTTAGTTGTTATTTAATGTAATTAAGACGCTAATGACCTAAGTTGTCGACGCGTCTATAATCTACAATAAATAAATAAAATATTGATACCTACATAAAACTATTAAATCATTCCTCGAAGGCTCGAGGGAATTTTTGAATTATTGAGGTTCTTGAAGCTAATTGCATTTATTTAATGTAAAACATTTTCCAAAAATATTACACTGTTTTCGTATGTTCGTTATTTTGAATAACACTTTTTAATATATTTACAAACAGGGGCGTGCTGTGCCACTTGTTACATTAATTTTAATTTCCCCATTAAAAACTGAACATACAGTTAAGTCTTAAAATGTTTTAAAATATAATTCATAGACGTACTTTATCTTAAGATTTAGATCTGCGTAATACATGTAAATTGTGACGTGTGTGGCCACCTTAATAAACCTTACGTTTTACAAGCACGTGAAAAAATTTCGTGCGAAAGGTCAGGAAAAACTTGACATATTGTCGTGTGGAAAAATAGCACGCAAAGCGATTATAGAGGAAAATTTAACCTCCACCTTACCTGCCGTTTGGAAGTCGTGTTTTTAGCGTATTTGGCCGCATACTTACATAATATAGTAGATGGTGCCATATACTATTGGTGCGGGTCGGATGGCAGAACCTAGGGGTCGGACCATAAAATATCGAAAGATTTTTTCGTTGGAGAGCTGCCAATAATTGTTTCGAAACATATAGGAAAAAATCATTTTACCAACCAGTAGTTACAGTCAGGATTCTAACCTGAACCTTTCCAATTTCACGTCGGAATGAGCTTACAATACTCAACTGCGACATGATTGCTAAATTAATATTCTCCTTATATGCTTCAGAATCAATAGATTTTCACTACATGCGAGTGTCAATTCATATCTGCTAATTCAATAGCTATGATATGAAGTGAATCTTCGTACCAGCGAGAGCCTAACATGAAAGTGAAAATTATTTCGAATTCCCTTTAATGGGACATATTAATAAATACATACCTAGATATATCAATGCTATAAACGGTATTACCACATAATATTCTAGAAACCATCATATCTTGTAGACATCATAAGATAATCTACATGTTAGATATATACATAAAACACGATATAGAAATCAACCAGCGAGTTGATTTTCTTTAAGATAGGTATGTATTTATTAATATATCCCATTAAAGGGAATTCGAAATAATTTTCACTTTCATGTTGGGCTCTCGCTGGTACGAGGATTCACTTCATATCATAGTTATTGAATTAGCAGATATGAATTGACACTCGCATGTAGTGAAAATCTATTGATTCTGAAGCATATAAGGAGAATATTAATTTAGTAATCATGTCTCAGTTGAGTATTGTAAGCTCATTCCGACGCGAAATTGGAATGGTTCAGGTTAGAACCCTGACTGTGACCACTGGTTGGTAAAATGATTTTTTCCAATATGTTTCGAAACAATTATATAATTGGCTGCTCTCCAACGAAAAAATCTTTCAATTGCATACAGCCGTATAAAAAAAACTATTATTATATAAAATATCGACGTTTCACACATTCTGAACGGTTTTACAGTATTTTTGGAAACGTTCATTTGTGTGTGTCTCAGTTGTCGAGCGTCTATAATCTATATAGTATCTCTCTTTTCACGTCACGTTACAATGCAATATGAGAATTTTTTATTTTATTTAACCCGTCACCACCAGCGAGACTTTAACCCGAAACTTCCAGCCAGCGCGAATCTGGAAGTTTCGTACGGGGTAAGTTTTCCTCTGTAAACCCCATACTTCTAATTGAAATTTTGTTACGACACAAAGCCTATAAGTTGTAAGCTTGATCGACCTTAAGCTACATTGCAAGTTTTGTGAAAATCAATCAAGTCGTTTTTAAGTGGCACTCGAACAGAAAAACAGGCATAATTACTATTTAAATAATTTATTATGAATATGGGAGATATCGATTAGTGTAGAAGCGAGAAACCTATAACATGAAATTAATGGTTTAATTTTTCTGTTTCGATTAAATATCTTTTTCGATTTGTTAAACTATTTGTTGTTTTTTGATGGCTCATTTAATAGTTGATTGTGATGCTTGTTTGATTATCCAAAGTGTATAAAACTATAAAGTAAGGTGTATTATTGATAGATTATAGACGATCAACAATAGAGGTATTAAGCGTAGGTTTCTTATCAAACCATTCTTCTATATTTTTTTAATTAATTGCATGGTACGAAAGCTGTTTAGATCGGATTTTTAGTGTTATTTTAAAAACTAGTAGTGTAATTTTGGAATTAGAAAAGTAGTTTTTTTTTAACTTTTGAATACCTATTGTTTATTTTTTTGAGAAATAATTAGATACAGGAAGCTATACAGTTCGACCGGCAACTGTGAAACTTACTTTCGCAAAATTTACATCTAAATGTTTATAAATTGACATCTATACAGAATAATATATGATTTGTTTTGTATAGCCATTGTTACACCGTTAGCGTTAAATATTTAACGCAACGTCCGAACTCGCATACGAAGTTTCATTTCAAAAATATTGTTCAGCAATATTTTTTTATAAAAATAATACCTGTCGATAAATTGAAATATAGATACCTACCTATCTATTTATATGGCTAAATTTATTTTTCATAATAATGTAACGGATCACCCTGTATATGAACGACAGGCAGCCGTTCCGAGAAAGCGGTATCTGCTAGTAACCGCGCGAAGATACGCGTACCTGCCGGAATCTTCTCGAAACCGCAAGAAGCGCTGTGTTTAAGCCACGCAGCTCTATATTCATTCAGTCACCGTGAGTCAGTCGTGAGACAGTGTCGATTTGAAATAAATACAGCATATAAATTGTTCAGTGTTATTAAAGTGCTTCAGTGCGTTTAAGAATTACTGTTCGTTATTATTATCGTTTGATTGTTAGCATTGACATACAGTTAGGTATTGTATTTGAATTGTTGTTACATTTTTAATTATTGTAAATAAATAATTTATTCCACCTGCACGTAAGAAAACAGTTTTGTTACAATAATTATCTGATCAGAAATAAATTGCATTGGAAGCAAAAAATCCAACAGAAAGTATTCGAAAAAACAAGAGTTCATTGTATAAAAGCTGGCATTTTTTTATATCTTGTTATATTAAACAGATATGTTGAACATTTTTATTAACTAATAAAAAGCTACCAGTACATTGAAATGTAAGGATTAAGTATTTTCACTACTGTTTTCTCTTTAAAATGGTCGTTAAATATCATTTAATTGTATAGATGATCGAAAACTGCCTGTTTTTTTATTGTAATTTCGTTATAGACGTTAAATACAGGTCTAGATCGTAAGAATTGTAGTAATTTTGAGGTGAGAGAGTTTTCTCTTCATATCCTTTTAGGGGTGCAGTAGACGTCTGGCATTCCGGTTCTAAAATTTTTGCGATGACTTACAATTTTGGAAATTTGCGTATACAGAGTATTTCCTATAAGTGATCTTGGTAGCAAGTGTTTCCGGTCTAGGTAGCCGTGGTCTAATGGATTTTACGGAGTAAAATCCATTAGACCACGGCTACCTAGCCCGGAAACACTTGCTACCAAGATGTCTACCGGCCGTGAAAGCATGAAACTCCAATTTTCCTAAGTGATGTCGAAAACTTCAGATATTAATTTCTTAGCTCAATAGTTCCTGTCTATTCATTTCCCAGATAGAGTAATTTGAAATAAAAATAGGTAAAAAATGTTTTAAGTTAAATGGTTTTATTTTAAATCATCAGCTGTACCAAAAACTAGAAAATAATTAGGACACAAACCAACGGGCACTTTGTGTCGCTGCGTCAGCGGAATAAGTAATAAAAACGTGGGGCGCATTTAAAATATTTCTGTTGGTGGGCTTGGAAACACATTTTTCTAGACAAGCCGTTCTTATTTAATAAATGTACCGTCGTTATACAGATTTTTATGCGCTCCACGTTTTTATTACTTATTCCGCTGGCGCAGCGACACAAAGTGCCCTTTGGTTTGTGTCCTAATTATTTTCTAGTTTTTGGTACAGCTGATGATTTAAAATCAAACCGTTTAACTAAAAAGTTTTTTGACCAATTTTTAGTTTGATTTCTGGCCCGTATCATTATGCAAACTCCTCATCCTTTCAATTGTCCACCTCCTGATTCCATCATCAGACCCTCGGTACCAAGTTGAAATTATCATAATATTGTATTGTCACGGGAACTCAATATGTGTGCAAAGTTTCATAAGAATCGGTTAAGTAGAAGTAGTTGAAAAATCTGTCGCAAGATTTGAAACAAAGATTTAACAAACAAACAAATATACGGAGTCAAGCTAAATAAAACCGTTTAAAAACATGGGTATTTTTTTGTGTGCGATTAATTCTAGGCCAGCCCTACGACATGGAAGGAAAATCTGCTTTAATTGCTTTTCTCGGAGTCAATTTATACGATGTACGTCCGGATTTGCCTTAGCTTTATTTTCAATTTAAGGAGGATTATTTATTTATAAACTACGTCCACAGTTTAAAGTATCCTACCTATGACTTAGTAGTCAACTGTGTGTTGCTATATATGTGGTTTACAAAGCAAAGTGGCTTAGGACAGAATTATAATTTTCAAGTGGACACATTTTTCGTTGCAAGAAGAGAGCACTGCCGGTCACATGCATCATAAAATAATTGTATAGATATATCGTATATTAGTTTAAGATTAATAAAAAAGTCACTTCCTGATCAAAAATTATTTCTTTTATTATAAAGTGAAACTTTATTAACCTCTTATTTCATGTCGAGTGTCACGTGGCGTCCAATCGAAGCGATCGACAAAAGCAAATAAGATGGTGAAATTTCGTGGTTTTTCGGCTCCCCCCACGTTAGCACAGGGTCCTCGAGGTCGAAAACTCAGATTCTACTCCACAGAGTACCTACAAACAACATACCAAAATATCATTAACTCCGGAATACTTTCCAGGTAAAAAGTACCTGACTGCTGGACTATAGTTATGTAACGTACAAAATAGTTATGAACATACCCGTCGCTGCTTTTTGATGAGTATTGGTCTGATCGACTACCATCATACTTGTATGCAGTCGTACAATATAGCTATGAACATAGCGTCGCTGTTTTTCGATGAGGACTGATCTAGTCGACTACCAGCACACTTGTATGCGTCTTACAATATAGTTATGAATCATAACTATAATGCAGGATTGCATACAAGTGTGATGGTGGTCGACTAGACCAGAACTCATCGAAAAGCAGCGACGCTATGTTCATAGCTATATTGTACGACTGCATACAAGTATGATGGTACTCGATCAGACCAATACTCATTGAAAAGCAGCGACGGTTATGTTCATAACTATTTTGTACGTTACATACAGATTGCATCAAATTAAAGCTGTGCATAGGGCGTTCTGTGTGTAAGATAGAGATCGATATAAAGCAATAAGTAAGAACGAGATAAATGATCGCTAATAGGACGTTTCTGTAGTTACTGACTACTGAAATTATTGATAAAATCACAAAACAAAGATGACGCTATCAGGTTGTATGGGTTAGTATGGGTATTATTTATTTACAGTAACTACAGAAACTTCCTATATCGATCATTTATCTCGTTTTTATTTACTGCTTTATATATCGATCTCTGTCTTACACACAGAACGCCCTATGCACAGCTTTAATTTGATACAATCTGTATATACTAATCGTATGAATATTCAGTTGAGCAGCACATCAAATACCCATTGACCACCAACAATAGAATCTGGATTCTTACGTGTTCGTTTTTATACTGATGAGGATTCAAATTACAGCGATTCGGGTTAAAAGCGTCTAGGGAAAGTTTCATTTTCACAGTGGTTTCATAAAACCGCACCCTAGTTTTTTTTGTTTAACAGTAATTTTTGAAAATTGAATTAAACATATGAATAGCGCAAATCGGTTGAAGCGATTATATTTATGTTGGTTTTAAACAACGCCAAAACTGAAAGTAGGTATACCAACACAAAAAGCGGAACAAATTTGATACAGTTTTAATGGAAATACAGCAAACAGCGAGGGAATACCGTTATTAACATACCTTTTGTGTTTTTTCAAAACAATAGCTAAAACGGTTTACTTACCATCAAATAAAAATACATATACCGGCTGGTCACTAGTGAGCTTTATAAAAAATTCACAGATTTCGCAATCCTTGCAACCATCGAGGACATTGGAAATGATAACAGCATATATGAAACATAATTAACTGTTTATTATACACACAATATTTATCAATGCACTGTTTAGTTTTGTTAGGAATAACCCTATTATTCTTCTGTTATATACGCGTTCACTTTTGCTTGATTACTTAACTTTTAAATGGATTTTTCTACAGTATTTATTAACATTTGCTCAAAAATAACACCGCAGATCGTCGCAAATACCTCTCAATTAACTAGACATGATATAAAACACATTTCGAAAAAATTGCACTTGTTCAATTTTGTATGATTGCTCCTCACTTGATCGCGACACCGTTGTCTTTTGGCCTTGAACGAAAACTCGTAACTCTGCCCCCATATACGAACATAAACATTTCCAATGTTAAAATAAAAGCGTTAAAAACAAATAAAATTATTTACAGGCCCTTTGTATTTCATTATATTACAAACAAGTTTGCAATTTTTAAGGAGAATTTACATTTGTCAGGTTATTTATTTATTTTATTCAAGTTTACTTGACTCAAGTAACGTGTAGAGTGTAAACGCTCTTTTAAGTTCTAGCAAGTGAATAATTTAAGTTTGAAAATATTGTTACACGCATCAAGAGCAGTGGCGCTTCAGTTCGGCTGATGGTTATTGTACTACCGGTTCACTGGCGTATAACCATAGACAATTACCACAACTATAGACAATAACAACAAGGCGTATGTATTAGCCTAGCGGCACTGGCGAGAACTATGAATGAATGAATTGTAAATTATAGACTGGCGAGAATTAATTGTGACAACGTGGCACATTGTGTAAGGTCCTCAGGCGGAAGAGGGAGGTCAGGGGCATTTCGGCGACCGGCGCGCAAGCTTGTACACGTGTATAACTACGTAGCTAATAAAAATTGTATTTTTACGGCCACATTAACACGGTATAAATAATTTCCGTAACAATATATTTCAAGTCTAGGTAAAAATGAAAACTGACTACCTTTTTACTTGACTTGAATAGACTTGAATAGTATGCAAATTAATTATAATTTAGATGGTGGAATTTATTTTCTTATATCTGAAATCTCTCCTTTTTATTTGATGTGTAAATAGGGAAACAACTTGCAAGTAACTTTTGCTCAAATTGTGTACCAAGTTTTAAATTTCGTCAAGATCGATTGAGAATTAATAAAGATTTGTCGATGTTTGACTGCATTCTCTTATATTATTATATTGACAGCATCTGTCTTGTTGGTAGGCTATTGATCAGGGTACCACGTGTGTGTGCACGTTCATATGAGCTATTTTCAATTCCTTATGCCTCCACTCAACAGTACGACAACGCGCCCCTTAACTTAATGCAGAGATTAATCAATCAAGTATGGGTTTTGCCTGAGTTCGACATTTCGATGCCTCTTAACTTATATAGTATTAGTAATTAGTATTAATTTATTTTTTGATCTCAGTATCTACTGTGTAATATGGATAGTCTACATATTACCAGGCTTACGCCTGTTTGTAGACATAAATAAATAAATAAATAAATATGAAAAAGTTAGTCCGAGTATCTAATCATTTATTAAAATAGATCAAATATCTCACCTTGTGAAACTTGGATATGAGTTTTTTTCATACTTTGAGTATTATAAGGCTTTGAAAACAATAAATAAAACGGTTTAAATTGTTTAATCCACAAGTTTAAATATAATGTGAGATTATATTGATCGAGTGATGAATGCATAATACCTTTGTTTATGTAGCAACTAAATAAGTATTATAATATAAATAGTAAAACTTACATAATTATTGTTTTGTTACAACTTTGGTGTTGATTGCGGACTTCATATTATTGAGACGCCAACTGCCGCCGTCGGTCGCTACTGCCGCTGCGAGGGTTGGACAAACTTCAACCACCTCCTTTTATTTCTGAAAAAAAACGAACTTTGTAATATAGTGGGTTCTCTCTCTATCTAACCGCCAGGTCATTGAGAACGCTGTTCCCTTTGATTTACCCACTTACAAACTTGCGTAATGCGTTCCAGATCGCTGACTAGAATCACTGTTTGCCGGACGGCGCCTTGTTTCTACAGTTCGGCCGTCTAGCAAACTGTGATATTCTGTACAGTACACTACAGAAGTTAAACATACTTAGGCAAAACCTACATCTAAATGACATATGACATCTATATGACATCTAAATGACATATACAAAATAAATATAATATCTGTTATAATTTATGATAATACATATATGATTCGTTTTTCGTTGGCATGTTTGCACCATTACCCTTAAATATTAAACGCGTTAAACGGCTCAGAACTTAAAAAACAGTGAAAAATATTTGTACAGACGTGAAGGTTTGAATATCTTGAAAGAATCACGTTGAACTTCCTGATTACATTTTGTAACACAATGTTAAACGCTGTAATATAGATATGCTAATCGCATCAATAAAATGTCGAATGACAAAAGTTTTTATAAGAAAATACTAGGTTTGTGAAAAGTGGCTGCTATAATTCTGTGGTCACAAGGCAAAGCGGCCTTTAACACATTTTTAATTTTTTGATTTTTGGAAGTTATTGTAATGGGTCCGAAAAAATCGAAATCAAAATGTATAACAAATTTTTATGTTTCAAGGTCACTACACTATTTTTAGAAAGATGTCTCTCTCTCTCTCTCTGTGTGTGTGTGTGTGTGTGCGTACGTACGTACGTACGTATGTATCCATTTATTTCTAAGACGAAATCTCGAGAATGAAAAATGATATCGACTACGTTAGGGTGCCAATCGACGCGTATTAACGTAAATATGATCTGAAAGAAATTTTTTCAAAATCGGTGTTGCCGTTCTTTTTTCTTAACCAAATAGACTCCAAAAAAGTAGATTTTACACAATATCTCGCGAATAAAAAATTATATCGACTTCGTAAGGGTATCAATCGAGGCGTGTTAACGTCATTTTGATCCGACATAAATTCTATAAAAATCGGTTCAGCCGTTTTTTTTTTTTAATTATTGTTAAAAATAAATAATAATTATGTTTTAATGATTAAAATGGTTACTTTTCTGTGTAATATCTAATTTAATTATTATTATTAAATATTTATCAAACTGGGAAGTTCGTCGTGTGGACCTCAAGGGTCGCACTTTAGTCCTAATAAACGACCCACCTTACGGCTTGTTAATAATTGAACTGATGCAACTTTGCCTTGGGGCTTGTATAATTTATACGCAAACAAGAGAACAGCGAAAAGTCAAATGTTCCATAAAACATAATTCAACTTATACCAGCTACTTGCTTTACACATTGTGTTGGAACCCCATAGTTCTGTTCGTCACATAATATAAAAAGAAATTTGCATCGTCTCAGAATAAATTATTGGTTTGATTAGGTTTCGTCTTTGTGTTTGTAGGGTAAGGCGGGGTGCAATGAAATTACCTATGCTTTCTTCCCGACTCTTTCATTTCAGATAATATAATATTATTGTGTGAACTTCTTACAGCACCCACCAATTTCTCAACATTAAAACATGGCGAATTGTGCTTTCACTGCCAATAAGTGACAAGAGGGTACGGATTTTTGAAAATATTTATGCGCTGGTTTATTTTTTTTTAATTTATTGTAAATTATATATAGACAGTCAACAACTTAGGTCATTAGCGTCTTGATTACACTAAATAACAATTCACTTAAAACTAAATGACATAACAGAACATCCATGAGCGGAGGCGGAATTCGAACCCACGACAGTCTGATCCAGAGACCGGGACACTAACCACTGGACCACACTGTTCTCTTATGCGCTGGTGTTTAGGGGAGCATTTTATACCTACTGAATTTTATAAATTTTAACGCAATTTATAATCAGCGAATAAAATAAAATACAAGGTCATTAAAAAGTATGAAATAATGGTATATTGTGCGGTAACACGCGAGTGGAATCTTCTCTTTTGACCAATAGTCGCAAATAATATTTTGTTCAACTACCGCAAAACACTGTAAAACAGTAATTTTTGGGTCGTAATATCTTCAACACTTGCGTAAGTTTATCCCGAAATGAGCGTGGGTGAAATGGCATTTCGCCCACGCTCATTTCGCTTACTAGTGGGCGAAATGCCATTTCGCCCACATTCATTTAGACCACGCTCATTTGGGGATAAACTTACGCAAGTGTTGAAGATATTACGACCCAAAAATTAGTCAGGGAATTATTTCGCCCACCCTCAGTAGGGCCACGAAATTACATATTTCTTGCGGGTGTTGAACAAATATAATTTTTGGAGTATTCGATACCGGAAATTTCCCCCTGCACTTTTCATCTCAAATCTTTTCCCTTCGCCTAAAAACGGTTCTGGCCCTCCCGACGCTGTTCTTAAAGCTAAAGGGTTCGAGTAAACGCCAAATAAAGCACCAAGAATCACATAAACCATAACTTTAAAAAATTACGTAATCTTTCACACGTAGGTAAAACTTTTTTTCAAAAAATTCGCCTGAGGATCTGTAAATTGATTCTTTGTCTTCCATTTGGCGTTTATTTCTATTTGAATATAATAAAAAGGAAAGGTGATTGTAAAAAGAAAGGAAACATTCTTTTATCCTTTTTAAAGACATAATTCTTTAAAGTTATTAATATCGCACTTATTAGTGTCGAACACGGCAAAAATGCCATCAACATATCTAAACCATATTTGGGGGAAATATTCAAAATCTTCTTTAATTTCTGATTACAAGTTGCTCATAAATAAATTCGCTATGAAAGGGGAGAGGTAATTGCCCATAGCTGCGCTTGAATGTTGCTTATAAAAATTATTATTAAATTGAAAATAAGTGATATTCATACAGGATTCCGTTAATTTTAAATATTCCTCTATTCTGTCTGATTCGATGTTATTCGCCACTAGGAAGTCTTTAAGAAATTTTAAAGTCAATCCTATGGGAACACTAGGAAACAGAGCGCACACATCAAAAGACACTAATATCTCACTGCTTTTTAATTTTACATTTTTAATCAGAAATTAAAGAAGATTTTGAATATTTTCCCCAGATATGGTTTAGATATGTTGATGACATTTTTGCCGTGTTCGACACTAATAAGTGCGATATTATTAACTTTATTAATGATCTTAACAACCGTTACCCAACCATAAAATTTACACATAATTCTTTTTTGAAGTTAATTTAAAATTATTATTTTAAGAAAAAATCGACTGAAACATATCCAAATTTATTAAAAGAAGATATTTTTTCAAACGTTTAGTTTGAATAATTTTCGCGAATAAAATGTTTTAAAAAGGACACATTGTATATTATGTAAAATCAAATGATTCAAAGGTGGCACCTATATAGCTCCTTACGTGTTCTGGTTTTGCTTTCAGAGCTAGTTCCTGCTTACTTCCGTTCGACGCGTGCGTGATAGACATTTTAATTTCTTTACATTTAGTTTCAGTGTGCTTCCATTCTTTCCTTAAATGTATTACAGCAGTAGATATGCTCTTGCAGACACCATCATTGCTAATTGGAAATTCGGGTCTGCTATTCAGTTCTGATTGCTTTGTTGACTTATTTATTTATCTTTACTCAAATTAGTTTCAATGTTGACAGCTAATCAACCATAAGAGATAAATGGTGGCATGATTACAAACTTAATACAATTATTCAAAGAATGATTTCTAGCTTATGCTCTTAAAGAAAGCACCTTGTCAGTTTATACAGAATTTAAGTTTTAAGCTAAAAAGTTCGAATAAAGGTATGTCATACTTTACCTCCTAAAAGAGCTAGATCGCTCTAAAGACAGAGCCTAAAAATTGGTTTATAAATATCTCAGCATCCTTCGAACATTTTTTACAAATTTTGGCACACTTCTTATCATTAAAAAATAGTTATTTTCGATACGTGTGCGTGAAATGAGGTATTCTAGTAGGTTTAAATTGAGGCACGAGCTAAGGGACTGACGCATACACAACGAGATCTCGTTGTGTATGCGTCAGTTCCTTTAGCGAGTGCCTCAATTTAAGCCTGCTAGATCTCTCACTTTAAGCGGACGTATCGAACATAATTTTTTATAACGACTACTTCTAAAGTTTAATAGAGAAAAAAAAATTATGAAAACGGAAAATTCGCTCTTCGAGTCCTTAAAACTTTACAATTACAGACTAAGTTACGATTTAGTTTATTTTTATTAACTTCTGTATAAATCATTAAAAACATGACTCTCTCATGATGTGGACTTTGTAGGCGCGTTACTATATATAATAACACATCGATCGATAGTCAGTAAATAGTGCTTGTATTGTACAAAGTGCGAACATTTCGAATTTATAAGATGTAGATATTGTACTTTTACGCACGCTTTGGACTTTTACGCACGGTGACGGTACTTTTGCGCACGCTTTGGACTTTTACGCACGCTTACTAAAATACGCCTCTTCACGCCCGCCTCACACTGCACGAATATTGAACTTTAGAAGCAGGAGTTATAAAAAGTTTATTTTTTGTGTTACCGTTACAAAAAAAAAAAATATACAGGGAAGTTCGTGAGTTGCCACGCTTTTTTTTACACACACTTTTGCCCCATTAGGGTTTTTTGAAATTGTGTTTCCAAAGTAGAATTACTCTACGCAAATTCCACAGAAAGGCATTGTTTAATTGACCTGGGATCTACGATTTTCGGGAAAATTAACAAGTACTTACGCAGCTCTAACTTCTTACGACGTATTTTTATTTGAACTTTTTGGCTTAAAATTGATCATTTATGTGAGGAAGATCGAAAACTGAACCTTTTTAATTAATTATTAATACCAAAAACTGGACAAACTATTTTGCCAACCGATATGATTATTATTAATTCGTCCTACTATTTATAATTTTTATGTACACCCTTAATGCGTATCTGAATTGTTGACTATTATCATATACTTTAATTATATACCGCGGATTGTCCATTTACTCAATGTGCGGTGAGTGAAGTCCACAAAGAGAGCAAAAATATATCTGTGTCTCTTTTGACGAAGTTATTCCGCATTTATTCCGATGATGTCATTGGTCGATGTACGGACGTTCCATCTGAACAAAATGTAAACAAAACGCTTGACAGCTGTTGTCATTATAACTTCTCTCTTTTAAAAATTTTGTCTTTGTCTATGGAAGTAGTCAATCAGGAACCTGCCAACTGGGTTCCCATAAAAAAGACAGAAATATATACCCGCACGTATGTTGGCTTCACGATTTTTGATCTATCAGCAGTACAGATTTCTTATGTGCATGACTATTATTTACGAATGCGGCAAACTCTGCATTTCTGTATTTATATTGTAGCAAAACCCCAGATGATACACCGCTGGCGACAATAGAATCATCCAGAACAAGTAACAATAATGAGGCGTGGCATGATATCGAAGACACAGGAATGTTCTGGAAAGCACGCGCGCGTGGGGGGGGGGTCAAGCTGCTAGCTCTATATAAGAGGAGCGGTCACCGGACACAAGAACGAGAGTCGAGTGACAGTGTCGATTGGAAATAGATACAGCATATAAATTATTCAGTATTCGTGTTATTATTATATAAACAGTGTTGACTGTTATAAATTGAGATATAATTGTTACATCTTATTGTTATCTATTTTTGTTAACATTTTTTTTGATTATTGTAAATAAATAATTTATTCCACCCACGTAAGAAAACAGTTTTGTTACAATATCAAATACACTCGTTTTTAAATTATGCGGTTGTTCAGTTGGTGATACTGTTTAAGTCGCACGCCAAGTACACGCGTACCAACGTCACGAGAACACAATTAATCTGGGGAATTTACTTAGTTTTTTTTTATTAAGTGTCTTTTTGTTCTTTATTATAGTCCGTAAGAAAATAAACATTACATTGAATTGTATTATGTCGCTCTGATAAAAAAGGAAATGAATTTTCTTTAATTAAATGTAAGTATTGTCCCACGGGTCCGAGACTAACTTTCTCATAGACAATGGAAATTGCTTGACATTTTTAAACAAAATGAAAGCTCTTTTAAGTTAATGTGTTTTTTGAAATGTGTTCCCGTGTGAGACATTCAATTTCGAAGTTAACATTTATTTATTGGAAAAAATATCCTTCAGAGAACAGTAATACACGAGGTAAAAAAGACGTTAAGCTGCCATTATCAAATATTAATAGTGTAGAATTAATAATTATATTGTTACAAAACTGTTTTCTGAGTTGGCGGAATAAATATTTATTTACAATAATTAAAAACACAATAATAATGAATGCAACAACGAAAAGTCAGTTCTAACAATCAACACAAGTAAACAATAACTAAACATTAATTCTTAAACAAAGCAAAACAAAACAATATATAGCACTTAACTAATAACTCGTAATTATTTCCACTACACTAGTATTTATTTTATCAATCTATTTATTTATATCACGGCACTATTTCACTGATCCACCGTAGACTTGACTGCGTGACTCACCGTTGACTGATTGATTCACTCACTCGCACTGGCTGTTTATATATGCTGCGTGGCCTACGCCTAGTGTGTTCTCGCTTTCTCTAGAACTTTCGCGCAGGTACTAGTTGTTACAGTAAGCAGACCCCGTTTCTCAGAACTCTTGCCTGCTGTTTATATACAGGGTGATTCGTAACAATATTATAGTACTTATATAGTGTAAATAATAATTTGTATCTATTATAAAATTTAAATAAAAAAGCAACCTGAAATTTTCTGTATAAATATCTATAACAGGGGTTCCCAATCTTTTCTTTACTGCGACTCCTTTTACAGGTTGCAATTTTTTGCGACGCCCTTCTAAAAGAAGATATCTGTGTGTAGCTCTAGTAGACAATAAAATTACTTTATTATTCAAAGAAAACTCCAAAGAATATAGAATCTTAATTATTATTTATTAGATTCTAATTTTATAAATAACTAGCCGTTAGCCGTGACTTCGCCCACGTATATTTCGATTTATGATTTATTATCCCCCCGTGAGAAATTCTCCACTTGCGAAGCGAAACCGGGCTGGTGGTGTTTATTTGCTCGAATATTTTGAATACATAACTCACACGCTTCGCTCGTTCTATTTTTAATTATTTATAACAAATTCAATTGTTATAATCAATAGTTGTTCATTTTAGACCATGTCTTAGTGTTAGTAACGTTCTTTCAGTCGAAGAAACAATTATCGGTTAACAAACTCGAATTCATTGCATCGATACCATTTTTGATTGTTTATAACAAATTTAATTGTTATAAACAAATGGGATTTGTTTAAGTTCATGTTATATCATTGGTAAAAGAAAAAATTTCCCGTCGGAAAAACTCGAATTCATTATATAGATTCTGTTTTCAATTGTGTATAACAAATTCAATTGTTATAAACAATTAACTTGAAAAAAAAGTAGCCTATGTCCTTACGGACAATGCCCTCCATGTGTATGTAAAATTTCATTGCAATCGGGTAAGCCGTTTCGGAGATTAGCCGGAACAGACAGACAGACAGACACCAGAAATTTATATATATAGATTAGAAAACAAAAAAACTACAAACAATACAATTAATGAGCAGGATGAATTTGCTTTTCTGAGCATAACTTCTCAAATCGAGACTGAAGCTCTGAAATTGCGACTCCCCTAGAATAGCGCTGCGACGCCCTAGGGTATACCATAAAAATAGCTCTAAATCAAACAGCTTCCATAGCCGAACTGGTCGCGTCTACTCCGTATGCTGAAGATCATTGGCTCGATTCCGAATGGCACCATTAATGTTTTTTGTTTATTTTTAATATTTCACTTGATATTTTTTGTATTTTTTATAATATTTCTATTTAATTATTTTTTTATCATAAAATCACACTTAGCGGGGTGTGCACTTTTGGCTTTGCATTGTAGGGGGGGGGGGGGGGGGCTTGAGAATATCCGAGCGTGTAGCAATGCTGTTGTTTACATGACGTTGCTAAGGTTCCTCTACCTATTACAAGTCCCCAGTTCCCGGGTTCTAGCCCGAGAGCTGGTAAAAGTGTCAATTGGATTTTCAATTTATTATTAAAAAAAATAATGAATTGAAAATATGAATTGGTGCTAGGCCCAAATAACCTTAGCTGTTGGTGGTCTTTAAAACACACAATTTGCATTGTAGGGAGACAGTTTCTCGCAGGAGGTGTTGCAATGACTTTTTTTTGCGGGGTAAAAAGAAGGGGTGCAGGAGGGAGTTTTCCAAAAAACGTACGCGTGGGAGGTTGGTGCGATGTGACATTTTTGCGAGGTGAAACGGGGGGGGGGTGCAGGGGGAGAGTTTCCTAAAGAACGTACGTGGACTGGGGTGTTAGTGCGATTGCGTTTTTAGCTGAGTGAAGAATGAAGATCCAGTGAATTATTCCAAGATAGATCACGTGCTCCTCATGGTCTGATGGCTAGACTCTTGTTTCTTTAGTATTATTATTATTGTAGATTATAGACGCGTCGGCAACTCAGGTCATTAGCGTCTTCAGCACAAAAATTAATAACCCATTTGTGTATTAGAATCTGCCAACCGGACTACACAAACCGACTGGTACGAGCTTGGGCTCCTGGGAACGCTAATTCCCAAAGAACATTGGAATGCAATTGCGAGAACAACTACATTCCAATGTTCTCCCTGGGGGATGTTTCTTTAGTAGGTACCTATAAACTTTTAAGGTACGGAACCCTAAAAAGACATTGTAGGACTCATCACACTTCATGTCATGCAATCATCCAACATTTCTTTTTTGCCTTGCTATAATCCTTATAACAAATCATTAATTGCTGGGCGTTGTTCAACTTTAGGTACCTATATATTTTAATGTCACGCAGTAGGGTACACTAATTCACTGTGTGTGTGTTGTGTTTTAAAGACCACCAACAGCTAAGGTTATTTAGTCCTAGCACCAATTCATATTTTCAATTCATTATTTTTTTTTTAATAATAAATTGAAAATCCAATTGACACTTTTACCAGCTGTCGGGCTAGAACCCGGGAACTTGTAATAGAGGAACCATAGCAACGCCACGTAAACAACAGCATTGCTACACTCTCGGCTATTATCAAGCTTTAATTCACTGTGACTTCCACAACCATGAGAGTGAAGCTTCGTTAGAACTTGAAAAGAATTACTTTTGTGGCTGAGTGTACGTCATCTTGTATCTACAGTTTTGTTTTGAAATTAAGACTCGATATACAACTTTATTATTCATAAACATGATATTTTATTCAAAGCTCTTATATTAAAGGAATATGCATTTTGTTATTTCCTCGGAGTTTCCACTTTCCATTAGCTGAAGTTAGAACAAAACACTCGCATCGCAACTTCACTAATATTAGATCGAAGCACACGGTAATAACGTTTTATCTTATTTCATTTCTTATTTATAACTTTATTTATGTACTTGATGTTGTTTAGTTTACGTATATTATTATACTTATTATTTACATATCTTATTTTCGTTGATTTATTTCTTTTCATGAAATCATGTACCGAGTATTCGCTATTTTAACGATCGCGTCATGTACCTACCTGACAGGAGGGTTTGCTATATATATAATATTGTAACAAAACTGTTTTCTTACGTGGGTGGAATAAATTATTTATTTACAATAATTAAAAATGTAACAACAATTCAAATACAATAACTGTATGTCAATGCTAACAATCAAACGATAATAATAACGAACAGTAATTCTTAAACGAACTGAAGCACTTTAATCACACTGAACAATTTATATGCTGTATTTATTTCAAATCGACACTGTCTCACGACTGCAGACTCACTACGGTGACTGCCCCTGCTTATATAGAGCTACGCGGTCCAAACACAGCGCGCTCTAGCATTTTCTAGACGTCTAGCAGGTACGCGTATCTTCGATATTATTCCACGCCTCACCACTGTGACCTATTCTAGATGCTTCTATTGTTGGGGTTTTCTACAATATGTTTTAAAGAATAAATATATAGTACGTTTGATTTCAACCATCAGATTGACTTTACATGTTAAATTTCTCCATTTGATTTACATTGAATTCAAGTTATATCGAATAATAGGCTCTAATTCATATCTCTATTTAATGAGCCTTTTTCCTGAGAGTAGTTCCTTCAATTATCCACGAGAGCAGCACTTGTGGTAGGTAGGTACAAACATTATTTATAAACAAAGGTTTGAGTTCTTGTGGACAGTAATTACTGTCCACAAGAACTCAAACCTTTGTTTATAAATAATGTTTGTACCTACCTACCACAAGTTTATTTATAGGTATGGCTTCCCGGCTTAAAGAGTTATTTAAGTTAAAAACTTAAAAAAATGTTAGCTCTCGCATGTTAATTGACTTGACTGTTTTAAATGGTTGTATTGTGCATTGTAGTTTATTTAAATAATCAGCTCTCGCATGTAGTGAGTTTTCATATCTGAAATTGCTATATATAAGAAGGGATCAGTTATCACTCTCGGGCACTGTGGAGAAATTGGTAACTCACCTAGCCGGAAACTGGGAGTTTCGGGTTCAAGTCCCGACAGTGGTCATTTGATTTTTTCTTAGATATAGCTTATACAAATCATGGCAGCTTGGCTGTCTGATATATATTATTTTCACCTCTAATTGTTATGTGAATAATATTATTGTGGATATAAGGGGTTAAAAAATTGTTTGATTTATCATTTACCTAATTTATTGTTATAGAATTGACTTTTTGTTGTTGCATTTATTGTTATTGTAAATAAATATTTATTCCGCCAACTCAGAAAACAGTTTCGTAACAATATGTTGGTTGAAATCAAACGCACTATGTGTTCTTTCCCGTGTCCTTCCTTTAGGGAGCGCTCCCATGTTTGAACACCACTGTTCCATATTCTAAAAGAGGTTAAATAAAAGAAAATCGACTGTTTAAGTACATATAATTCGGTATCGAATTATTTACTGCATTTCATGCAAAAACTGCACAACTAGATGTTTTGTATTAAAGCGCAAGTAGTGCAATTTTATCTCTTCCATGTAGATGTTTTGAAAAGTCGTGTTTGAATTTAAAATGACCACTTCCTTATGCGATTTGTCGTCGTCGTTTGTTTTACAGAGACAACGACGTAGCGCTTTCGAACATCACGTAGCGAGATTTTCTAGAATTAGATTATTGGCCAAATGCAATGCATTATACATATTAATGCCGCTTCCTTTCTGCATTGTACACCGGGGACACAAGCTTCTTTACTTATGTTACGTAACTGGTACATTCTTCACTGAGCAATGGGGATGAGGAAATTTCATTCGGAGATCTTTGACGTTAATAACGTCTAATGTCTCATACTGGGGTGGCATTTGCGAAATATTGGATGTTACGGAAATAAAAGGAAGTTGTCATGTGAAACAGAACACCTATACGCATATACAGGATGTCTGTAAATACACTTAACACATGCTCATACCACATGTTCCTGAGACCAAAATAAGCCGATTTAAGCAAACTTAATTTCTTACAAAGTTGCTTAGTTTGAGCGCTATACGGCCCTGAAGTTACAATTTCGAAATCGTTTTTTTTTTGTTATAAATTTAAAACAGCTTGTGCGATTTTGCTAAAATTTGGCACGTTGACATAGTTTTATGGAACAAAAAAACCCATATCAAAATCATGATTAATATTAATCCATAGGCGTAGAACTTGGGCTTTTTAATATTTGAAAGCTTCAAATTTCTACGCCAATGGAAGAAAAGAGGTTTAAGTATGAAATTTAGATTCAGTAACTTATTTGCTACAAAAAAGGCACTCTTAATAAAACTCGATTACTCTCATGGTTTTTGAGAAATAAGTTACTGAATCTAAATTTTATACTTAAACACCTTTTCTTCCTTTGGAGTAGAAATTTGAAACGTTCAAATATTAAAAAAAACCGAGTTCTACGCCTATGGATTATTATTAATCATAATTTTGATATGGGTTTCTTTATTCCATAAAACTATGTCAACGTGCCAAATTTTAGCAAAATCGCACAAGCCGTTTTAAATTTATAACAAAAAAACGATTTCAAAAATGTAACTTCAGGGCCGTATAGCGCCCAAACTAAGCAATTTTGTAAGAAGGTAAGTTTGCTTAAATCGGCTTATTTTGGTCTCAGGAACATGTGGTAGGAGTGTGTTAAGTGTCTTTACAGACACCCTGTATACTATAAGCTGGTTGTGTGGTAAAATACTAGACTACCGACAGGTTTAAACGCCAAGCCCAGGGTCAGGTTTGAATCCTGAAGGCTTTTATTATTATTTTATTTTTTTTATAACGAAAATACAATATAGGTATTGCATATGGATAACAATTTAAAATATAAGAAAATAAAATTACAATTATTTTATCTATTATATTTTACAAACAATTGATTTTTTATTCAATTTCACCTTGTGTGTTAGTACTTATATGTTTGGATCAAATCTTGCAAGTCAATTTTGAACGACTTCCACGTATCCGATCGATTAAAAATTTTGTACACATATGTACGGCACTACATGAATAAATCGTTTTTAAAATTAAATTTGACTCCTAAGGGGTTCAAACGGGGGTGTAGGTTTTTTTTTTGACTAATCAACATTCAACGCCCAGGCCAAATCGCTAAAGCTAGAATTGTACTCGTCGGCTGGAAACCAAATATAGATCCACTTGGGTAGCTGAATTCAAAAAATGACATCCCAAAAAAATCATCTCTAGGACAACAGTGTATAAGATTATATTTTAGTTGGCCAAATCACAAACCATCCCTAAATTGCAAGGCGTACTAATATAATGTACATCCACGGAGATTTGAAATGTAGTTATGAAAGTTTGTTCCCAAGAGTGAAATTGCTGATTAGTGGTTAGAGTTATAATATTATGTTTTCCCAAAGTGGCTGCACTGCCAAGTAAGTTTTGTGACGAAATTGTGGTCGGTATACTTTCTTTGTATTCATTTGTATTTCATCTATTTTATTTAAATTTTAATATCAAACAATTTCTTCCAGAAGTTTTATAATTTAGTGTATTTGCTAGCAGTGTAATCATATGTTGGCATTGTTCTGATTGCGAGAGACGTAGGTAATGAGATCATGAAGTCACGACTGTTACGATGTTTCACAAAAAACAATTAAAATGTAATTATTTGGAAAAAAACTGGGCAAATTTTATTGAAATTAATTATTTTATGCAGATTTAAAAGTACTCCTAAAACTTAAACAAAAAAAAATCAGTCAGACAGGGTTGAATTTACATACTTTATGATAACAATAGTTTGCGAATAGTGAATTACTTACTGTATGTGAATTTGATAATATTTCATTTTAGTTTTACCTAACTTACAAACGTTAAAGAATTGAAAATAATTTAAAACTTATATTAGAAATCGTGTCCATCGTGATTATAATAAAATTAAGAAAAATCGCAGGATAGTGGACAAAAATTTGATTTAATTAAATGTACGACGTTTCGTCTAAATATATAGACGAAACGTCGTACATTTAATTAAATAAATCAAATATTTTGTCCACTATCCTGCGATTTTTCTTAATTTTATAATTTAAAACTTTTAAGGGCTCATAATTCGTCCATTGAAATGTTACATTTTTTTAGGCTAATCTTGCATTTTGGGTAGGACAAGGTTTTTTTTTCCATGCGTAGGGGGGTCGGTGTAAGTTTAAAACTGAGTTTTCGGGGTCGGCGGCCCCCCATTAGCCCGGAAAAAGAGATGCTAAAAGGTTTTGCACTATTTTAAACAGTGAGAGCATTTCTCAAATCGATTCAGCAGTTCCTGAGATAATCGCGCACATACAACCACACAAAAGCACAAACTGAAACATACACGTCGAATTGATAACCTGTTTTTTTGAAATCTGTTAAAAATATAATAATTAACTGGTAGTGTGTAATTTAAGCAGAAGAAAGCATTCATGGTGGTTTTCAAAAAATAAAGAAACAAAATATACCGATTGAATTTAGTTACCTACCTACTAAATTTTAATTGGAGTTTTTACATAATACTGGCGGCCCTTATTTATTTGAAAAAAAAATCTCTTTGCCGTTTCAATTTAATGTTAATGAAAAGCTATTGTTGAATTCCATACAATTTTTTTTAATTAGAGCATAATGAAATGAAAATTCGCATTCTGTGTTTTTGTGAATCTTTAACGGTCGTTAAATCTGAGATAATTGAAGTCCTTTTTTATCCGCAGCCTCATTAAAAGTTAAAAAGGAACTGTTATCACAAATTTTGTCAGCTAGGAAATAAAAACCATTATCACGTGCTTTACATCTGCATTCATGAAAAAAATTCACAGATTTCGCAATCCTTGCAACCATCGAGGACATTGGAAATGATAACAGCATATATGAAACATAATTAACTGTTTATTATACACACAATATTTATCAATGCACTGTTTAGTTTTGTCAGGAATAACCCTATTATTCTTCTGTTATATACGCGTTCACTTTTGCTTGATTACTTAACTTTTAAATGGATTTTTCTACAGTATTTATTAACATTTGCTCAAAAATAACACCGCAGATCGTCGCAAATACCTCTCAATTAACTAGACATGATATAAAACACATTTCGAAAAAATTGCACTTGTTCAATTTTGCATGATTGCTCCTCACTTGATCGCGACACTGTTGTCTTTTGGCCTTGAACGAAAACTCGTAACTCTGCCCCCATATACGAACATAAACATTTCCAATGTTAAAACAAAATCGGCTCGCACTTATACATTAGCCAACGAACGTTCATTGAATAATTTGTTTATAAAAAGTATTGTTACGGATCACCCTGTATATAAACGACAGGCAAGAGCTCTGAGAAACGGGGTCCGTTTACTGTAACAACTGGTACCTGCACGAAAATTCTAGAGAAAGCGAGAACACACTAGGCTTATGCTACGCAGCCTATATAAACAGCAGTCAATGGTGAGTCAGGCATTCAAGTCAATGAAGAATACTGAGCGACAAATAGTGCGTCTGATATAAATACAGTGAATATAAATATTTGAAACATAAATAACTAGAAATAAATAATCCTGGTATATAGTTTATAATTACGAATTATTGTATATAGTTGTTTGTTTTGCTTTGTAATTACTGTTATTGTTTAATTGTGTTGATTGTTAGAACTGACTTTTCGTTGTTGCAATCATTATTATTATGTTTTTAATTATTGTAAATAAATATTTATTTCGCCAACTCAGAAAACAGTTTTGTAACAGTATTATTATAAAGAAACAATTCTGGCCGCTCATTTTAACATGCTTGTTGCTTGCTTTCGTATTCGCCGAGCCGAAGGTTTAGGCGAAACCCGATTCATACGTCATGTATGTTCAGCTGCTCGTTTTGGATTAATCCGACTAGTTCAGATGAAAGCCGATTCATATACACAGCATGTGTTCAGAATAATTGTTTCTTTATGACATAATAAATTTTTTTATCAGCATCTAACATATTTTAAATTTTAATTATTTCAATTTTGTACCTAAATCAATGCCATGCGTAGCATATTCTGTCGCGTGCCACCTATGGCACATGTACCGTAGGTTCGCCATCCCTGATAATACGAAAATCCGAATATTTTAAAGAGCGTTAACAGATATGGAAATAAAAAATGTTATGATTTAATAAACGCATTTGTAAGACATAAAATCTATTCAACTTAACATATAAAAATAAAAAAAATTTATTCTTGCAGTAAAATATTTTCTTTTTGGTGTAATATATAAGGATAACTGTTCCACCAGGACCAACTCCTTTATATTATAAATCAAGCTGTCTTTAGGAACTGATCGGAAATATTTTATCCTCATCAAAATTCTAATAAATTCCGGTAGAAGCGCACCTGATGCTTTCATCTTTTAACCGCATAAAAAACCTCTGTTATACAGATTTTTATTATTTCTTTATACGATGTATACAACTTTTCATTTGATTTCTTCTTTTATACATATATAATATTATTGAAAGTAGGTATTTTATTATTGAAAAATGTTCAAAACATTTTTATGCTAGAATTTTTCAGTCTTTAAAGAATTTATGTCTGTGTAATTATTCATCTGAATATTTTTGAATTGGATTATTTTTTATTTATAAGTACCTACTTTTTTTTAATATTTTATTTATTATGTACAACTCATGGAATTTATATATTATTTCTCTGAATTAATAAAAATATTCGATATTTTCACATAAAGCTTTTAAAATTATTTCGTTTAAGTATGTCGAATTTTGATCTTATAAATACGCGTCCGTGAATTACTTGACTTTTAACATTTTTCAGGCGCGGCTGTACTTAAAATTACCAACTAAAACAAAAGACTCCTACGTGTTTTTATTTTATCTGCAACTGTATTATGAATATGGGTTATTATTACTAATTGATTTCTCTTTTGGATTATAGACGCGTCGACAACTCAGGTCATTAGCGTCTTCAACACAACAATTAATAATCCATTTGTGTATTGGAATCTGCCAGCCGGCATACACAAACCGACTGGTACGAGCTCGGACTCCTGGGAACGCCAATTCCCAAAGAACATAGGAATGCAATTGTGAGAACAACTACATTCCAATGTTCCCCCTGGGGGATGGACACTGACATAATATGTAAATGCATTGTAGTGCAGCTGTGCAGAATATGTTAAATACATATATGCAAAAGTTCGATCAAAATCGGTTTAAAAGTTTTTTGAGTTTACCTGGAATAAATACAACTGACAAACATACAGACAGACCGATGATAGATGGGCGAAATTCTGAAAATGGTTTGTCGGTGTTGGACGTTTATAAACTGTACATTTCGATCGACATTTCTTTTAAAACATACTGCCAAACTTGACCGCCAGATGCGCTAGCTATATAACCACCTCGGTCTGTGGGCAGTGCATAGTAGTGTGTACAGAATAAGTTTATGTAAAATAAAAAATATTAGTAAAAAACACTTTTATTGAAATGTACTAAAAAAGAAAAAATAATATTTAATAATTTAGGTTCATAATTATTATAAAAGCGTGGGTTGTAAACTTTATGATAGTTTATTAGTCGCAACCTCCGCTTTTATAATAATTATGAACCTAAATTATTAAATATTATTTTTTCTTTTTTTGTACATTTCAATAAAAGCTTGTCTCTAAAAAGTTTTTTTTACTAATATTTTATTTTGTTCATTTTAGTTCTTCAAAATAATTTCACCCCACTTTGACACCCGTAGGGGTTGAATTTCGAAAAACCCTTTCTTAGTGGATGCTTACGTTAGAAAAGGAACCAACTGTCCAAATTTCAAGTTTCTAGCTTCAGCGATTTGGCCTGGGCGTTGAATAGTCAAAAAAACCCTACATCCCCGTTTGAATCCGATGTGCTGTGTTTAACAATGTTCAAATCATAGAGGTTTTTTATTTCCAAAGGATCCGGAATTGACAAAGAAATGGTTATGCTATCAGAAGGGAAAAAACTTGGTTCGTGCGTGTTTTTTTATGTAAACTAATCACAGCTTAGGTGGCTATATACCTGCTGCCATCTACATTACGTTTCCCTGTCCCATCTCCATTACAGACAAAGTTAAGTAGGTACTAAAAAGTCGTCAATAAAAATGGTGTGGGTCTCGGGACCCCCGACAGATGTGAAACATCAAAGAAAACGTTATTGAACTCGGTGGTATTCTCTATGTAGTAGTATACATTTTCTCAAAAGCAGCAACTAACTGTTATGCTGACGTAATCCTATATACTGCACTGTAACACACGCGGTTGCCCGAGCGCGCGGAAGCCGAGACAGAGAGAGAGAGAGAGAGTGCCGCAGTAGTGGGGAGAACAGCAGCGAAGGAGCGGACCAAACATTTCGTTGCATATTTCACCTCACGCGGCTGTTCACTGCCCAACATAAGATGTTTCACATCAAAATGGAAACAAGATCAAATGATAACATGCAGTCGGAGGCATAGTAGTAACAAATTGAGCAGAAATATCTGATATCTTGGACTACATGTTATCATTTGATCTTGTTTCCATCTTTTAAGTTCGATTTTTACGCAGTCGGGTTTTTTTTAATAATTTTTTATTCATGTCATTAGATAGAAGATCAGTGCACCCGCTATAAATCGCTCGGCACAGCATGGGGCCCTGCCTACTTACTATGAGTACAACCAACGCTATTCAGATACATGTATGGCTAGCTCTATATAAAGAACAGGCATTCGCTGAGGCGCCAATACTTTGCATATATTAACTTGACAAATTGCATAAATCATTGCTGTGATTCTTGCACCGAACATTAAAACGCGTTTAACGAGTGTCTCGGACCGCGCCGCCACAGACCTCTGAAGAAGGCAATGACAGTGCTATCATTGTTATATCAACACCTAGCCACAAGACGTGTCTATATAATATTATGTGGCCGCAAGGCAAAGTGAGTTATGTCGATTTCTTAAAAAAAAAAACAACGCAAACGATTCTTACAGTAGTCGCCTATGTAATCTTGGTAACGAGCAAAATTGTTGCTACGCGTTGATTTTTAATATTTGAATAGCGCGCGCTTCTCCTTACTCCAGCTGTTATACATTTCCGTTGCATTTACGAAATTACTCCCAAATGCCGCATACCGATAGCTAAGATATCAAAATCACTTAGAAGTTCGAAAGGAAAAATGATTTTGTTCTTTTTGATTTTTTGAAGTCGGTTCTGCAGTTTTAAAAAAAATGTTTTTTTGTCTTTCCCCCTATAAAATAGCTGCTTTGTATTGGGATCCGTCAAATGAGCATATGGCATCTGGTGGCACAAAATTGTACTCAAAACAAGGGAAAATTTTACATGATAACAGTGCAAATTTATCGTGAAATTGTTTATTACAAATATTAAACAAGTAAAATAAGCAAAAAATTTATCGAAAATGGAATTCGCGACGTTTTCTAATATCATGGCATTAAACACTGTCAGTTATTGCCTTGTAAAACTTACTTTACAGCGAATTATTTTCTAATGAAATGTGTAAAAACTGTATTTATGAATTAAAAAAATATTTTATATTAATAATAAGATGTACTTATTATCATACTGCACTACAATAGTAAAATCATTTGATGATTGATAAGTTTATAGGACTAATTTTGTATACAAATATTTTGAGGTTAGTAACTTACCTACTTATTACAATATAACATATTATGTTGCAGTTATGTGTTTACATTATTCACCTAACCCTGCCTTAAAGAAGCATTGAACGAATGATTAATTTCGTGGAGATTTTCTTTTAATTTTGATGTTTTTAAGCAATATGCCGTACAGATTACTACTTTTGACAGCTCAGTTATCTTGTTTTTTTCACACATTTGATAATATGTCCGGTTTTGAGAATCCGTTCTCCTTCAACGAAATTCCTTTGTTTAGGATTCGTACCGGCCCAATCGCAAATTGCACTAATATTTATTATTTCTTATCACTTTGAAAATCACAAAATTACACGCAAAAGTATACCCCGTATAAAATTTCCCCCCCCCTTTGCGCCATGTTTTTTAAGCTCCACCCATTTGACGGATCCCAATACCGGTCGTAAAATGATCCATTACAGGCCGATGACGTGAAGCGGGCGGTATAACTTTACAGCCCGCTGAACGCTAAAGTAGGTAAAGTTCAATAATAATTTATTGTTTTTCAATTTATTATTTTTGATAATAAATTTTAAAAAAATCAAAAATTTTATATTTCATATTACTCTAGCTGGGCGCGAACCTGGGATCTTTTGTACATAATACAGATGACAGACCCATGTGTTTACCCGCACGGCTACGGCTACTCGTTGTATGCCAGTGCTTAGACAGACTAATTACACCAAAATATATATGTATTGTCATCGGGAATACATATGTGTACAAAATTTCAAATCAATCGAATATGTGCAGGAAGTCGTTCAAAATTGATTTGCAAGATTTGACCTAAACATACTAACTATAATACACAAACTAACTAACAGGTGAAGTAAAATAAAAGGTTGTAAAAAAGTGTCAAGATACAATTCATATTATATAATATTGTTACAAAACTGTTTTCTGAGTTGGCGGAATAAATATTTATTTACAATGTTTATTTACAATAATTAAAAACACAACAATAATAAATACAACAACCAAAAGTCAGTTCTAACAATCAACACAAGTAATTAACACTTAATTATATACAATTGACTACACTAATATTTATTTTATCAGGTGAATTTATATCACTGTATTTATATCAGATTTATTTCTAACGTTTATTTATGTCGGTCGTTTACTCAGTTACTTCAGTATACTATTTATTTATATCCACTCTACTATTTATATCACTGTACTGACTGATTCGACCGTTGATTGACTAATAATTATATTACTGATCCGCTTGGTTGCACGACTCACCATTGACTCCGTATTCCACACTACACTGACTGACCGATCTCCGTTGCACTCGCTTGCTTATATAGGCCGCTTGGCTAGGCACAGCGCGTTCTAGCGTTCTCTAGAATGTTCGTGCAGTTACTCGTTGTTCAGCAAGCAGACACCGCTTCCTGCCTGACGTTTATATACAGGGTAACAATATGTATTTTGAAATATTCTATTGGCCGCGTGGACCATGTTATACCTAGTATATTTTTAACCGTAATGAAAAGAGGCAGCAACTACACAAGCGTTGCGATTAAATGAACTCGCAAAAACGGTACATCCTCTCAATTGCCGCAATATTACGAGTTTATTTTCTCGTACACGTAAAAACCTATATTACACCTGGTATATTTAAGCAATTTGTGTGCACACGTAAGCATGTGTAAGTACAATATTTACAAAGATTCCTTTACCGTTTTGTTGTATGTTTAAGGTACATATACAGGCAACATGCGTTTCAGGAAACAGCTTTTTGTATTTTTGTTTACGCAAATCTTTAACCCAGTCATTCTTACGTGGCTAAGATAGTAGATACAGTTTAACATTTAACGTTTTTAGCTGGTTACACTTTGTTACACTAGGCCGCACTAGTGTAAACTTTCACCAAGAACCGTGTTCGACTGGTCAGTGTAAGTATATTGCATTGTCATGGTACTTATATACACGTGTGCAAAATTTGAAAACTCTAGCTCAATTAGAACTACTCGAGATTTTGATTGCAAGATTTATAGCAGACAGATACAACAAGTAAAGTTAAATAAAAGCTTACTTGCATTAAAAGTTCAATTTTAGATGGCTGTGTACCGTTTGTGAAGTGATTCTTTGGGTAAGTTCGGTTTTACGCTCGATTGATCGAGTCGAGCGAACAGATTTTTGGTCACGTGACAAGCGAGCAAATCGAGCCATCTAAACAATTCCGAACGTAATCTAGCAGATTTTTCCAAACGTCAGAATAAAATGGCCCCAGCAAGTTAAATTCTTATTACTAAAGCCGAAATACATTCTTAATTGCTCCTAATTTTAATTTAATTCAACATTGTTATAATAATAAATCATGATTCACAATTTTTTTCGTTTTTATTCCTTTATTTTAAAATTAATAGTACTACCGGTTGTTGATTTTTTCGACCCATAGATATAATAAATATTTTATTTAATCATTCTGTGCGATATAGACTTATTGGTTGTTACTATTCTTTGAATAAATATTATTATTCGTGTATTTTTGCCTATTGAAAAATTACCTCATATAAATAAACTTCGAAATTTATCCATTCTCACAACAAGGGTTTCCGCTCATTTTTAAAATGAATGCTCTGAAGTTGGTTAAATCTGCTTGCTCGCTCGCTTTCCTCGGAGCAAATCGAGCGCGCTCGATCTGCTCCAGATCTTAAAACCGAACGCAGTATAGAGATCTTTCAGAGCATATAAATGTTAAATTCGAACTTATTAGAGCACTCCGATCAATCTGAGCGTAAAACCGAACTTACCCTTTATGGAAGCTTCTGCTGTATTCATGAACGGTAATGCCTAAAGTAAATTTTAACGCACTCCGTGCTATAAAGTAATACTGTTTTGTTTTACTTTAAAACACACGTGCGTAAAATAGTACTTTATAGATTACTTTGCTATAATTTCACTAATAAAATATTGATCTACAGATTGTATCAAATTAAAGCTGTACATAGGCCGTTCTGTGTGTAAGACAGAGATCGATATATAAAGTATTAAGTAAGAATGAGATAAATAATCACTAAAGGAAGTTATATATTGTGTTTTATTTGTTTAAAATTGAACTTTTGAAGCAGCTGTTGCAAAAAATATTGTATGTAACGCGTGTCTAAAGTGACGAATCTGTTACTTACCGTTGTTGCATTTATACCAGAACTCGCGTGATTATACCACGCTCGCCTTCGGCTCGCGCCGTAAACTCACACTCGTTTTGGTATAAATGCAACATAACCTTAGACTCGCATCGCAACATTGCGACTGTCATATAATTCGTCACTTTAGACACTTGTTGCATAAATGTTGATTTGGTACTGCAAAAATAACGGTTATGAAAAATAAAATTTCCAGAGCGACGCTCATCATTAAGAAATGTTAGAGCATTAGCATAAAAATGATATGAAAGATTTAAATTCGTCATTCCTTTCAAGGAAGCCTTGTAGATACGTCATGCAAGCAAGTAGGTACTATTTACGTTTTTATTTATTTATTGTTTATTTTATTTCGTTACAAATTTCTATTGACACAACAACGTTTTCAAAGAGTATATTTTCCTTTGACTGATTTCTCGAACTAATGATGTCTTTTTACAATACATTTTTAAATTGAATGCCAAATACATTTTAAGAACTGAACAGGCTCAATTTTTTGTCAAGGAACGAGTATGTGGGCGAATAATGACGTGAATGTGTTAATAATGAAATCATTATAAATATATGAAATAATTTCAAATACAAATTCTTAGGTTAAAGGTCAAACATCTATAAATATTTTTGTGGAAACAGCCAAGCTTTTATTTTATGTAATGCTTTCAATTTTAAGGCTTCACTTCACAGGTCTTAGTCCAAATTCTCTTACATGGATTTTTGCATTATATTAATATATCAGTAATAAGGATATTTGCCAGTGATCAAAATTAAATATAAAACTTTGTTATAATGAAAGTTTATGTTCTAAAATAGTTATTAGAATTTTTATTTTTATTAATTAAGTTTTGTAAACATATTTAAATAAATAAATAAAATCATGATTTTTAATTTATGTGTCACGTGACTTCAAACACCGCATGACGTCAATTTTAAGTAAACAATGAATGTATCCATAGCAACGAAGCTTAAATTGTTTACATAGGTACAAAATGGTATTTTTCAATACTCTGGTTCTGGGTTTTTAAATAATATTATTAGCTAATATAAACGCACGTTCATAAAATTATGACGTCATACTTCAGTAGAGTAAAAACGATTTTTAGCGGGCTAGGCTAACATAAATATTTCAAAAATTATTTGTGAGCTTATTTGAAATCAGAATGAAGTTATTTAGGTGTCAATTTATTGCTCTATTGATATAACACAAAAAAAAATTCACAGATTTCGCAATCCTTGCAACCATCGAGGACATTGGAAATGATAACAGCATATATGAAACATAATTAACTGTTTATTATACACACAATATTTATCAATGCACTGTTTAGTTTTGTCAGGAATAACCCTATTATTCTTCTGTTATATACGCGTTCACTTTTGCTTGATTACTTAACTTTTAAATGGATTTATTAACATTTGCTCAAAAATAACACCGCAGATCGTCGCAAATACCTCTCAATTAACTAGACATGATATAAAACACATTTCGAAAAAATTGCACTTGTTCAATTTTGCATGATTGCTCCTCACTTGATCGCGACACCGTTGTCTTTTGGCCTTGAACGAAAACTCGTAATTCTGCCCCCATATACGAACATAAACATTTCCAATGTTAAAAATTTTAATCAAAATGACACCTAAATCATATAATTCTAGTTTCAAATATTAATGAAAGCCCCGCCCATTAAATAGTGTTGTTCCTCGTGACGGCACAGTCTATGAAAAATGTGGAGGAAGTGCGTTCATATACTATCTACTATACTGTCTAAAAACCGAGAAAAAGTCTGCTGAAAAGCACTGTATTGTACCTATGTCAATTATGCAAGCTATGTGTCTATGGAAACGAATACTCAAGATGTACAATTATGTCATAATATACTGTTTATGATCACATTATTTCTTTTAAAGTTTGTTAAGTGAAACTTTTTAGTCTCGTTTTTGTCGTTCGGTTACACATGTCGAGGTCACGTCACGTCACGTCCAATCGAAGCGATCGACTAGACCAGTACTCATCGAAAAGCAGCGACGTTTAAGTTCATAACTATTTTGTACATCTCCATAACTAATATCGTATGAATATACTGATTAGAGTTCAAATTATATTGTAGCAAAGCCCAAGATGTTACGCCGCTGGCTACAATAGAAGCGTCGAGAATAGGTTACAGTGGTGAGGCGTGGAATGATATCGAAGATATGAGTACTTGCCAGACGTCTGGAAAGTACTAGAACGCGCTGTGTTTAAGCCACGTAGCTATATAAGCAGGGAGCCGACGGGAATTGAGTCAGTCAGTCGTGAATCGGTGTCGTGTTGAACAACGGAAATAAATACAGTATATAAATCTATTTATTTGTTCAGTGCTATTGAAGTGTTTCACTTTGTTTAAGAATTACTATTGTGTTGACTGTTAGATTTGTCATATAATTGTTGCGTTTATTGTATTTGAATTGTTGTTACATTTTTAATTATTGTAAATAAATAGTTATTCCGCCCACGTAGAAAACACTTTTGTTACAATATTATCAAAACCACGTAAACAAAATTATATACTTTTGACGATTTTTATTACTCATTTATTAAATAAATAAAGTTTCACTTGCAACGTGGTTTTTCATATTTTATTAGATTCAACGAATAAGTGGAATACCTACTTATTTTTGTAACAACCACATTTCAGTTGTGGCCTGTGGGTTTTGCCGGACATTTTCTATGTGTATAGTAAATAAAATCTCTGATAGAATGAAGTTTATAAGACAGAATTGAACAATAGAAATAGTTTAAGCTTTATGTAAGCTTCTATGTAGAAGATTTCTTCTTCATACAAGGAAATTAAAATACTACGACCAACTCTCGAGGGCCACCCCATTACATTACACTTGTTGACAAAAACAGAACTCCTTTTAAATTCATTATGTATTTAAAGTAGAGTTACTCAAATTGACTAAAACATCCTGTCTTATTCTCGTGTTAAGTATTCGAAATTTTATCAATTTTGCTGCAGGGCACAGAAAAAATTCTAAGAATATCGGAAAGTGTCTTAAAATGATATTTATATATTTTTAAGTAGTAATAGTTACGTATATAAAAACTGCAGCAGTACTGCTGGTTTTATAATGTAAAATCAAAATGTTAAAATACCTTATCATAGTTTCTAATCGTTAATCAATAGTGGAAAGTCGATAAAGATTAAAAACAATTTTTTTTTTTGAAAATTCGGACAGTTAGGAATTTTTAACCGAAATCACGAAAATAATGAAATATTTTATTCGTAAATGCGTCGGGTACCGCTGAGACATTGGTATTTTTGTCATTTTACAGTCATGGTTCCCGACGCATTTACGAATAAAATATTTCATCTAAACGAAGAAATAGACGGTGCATCGGACCAGATATAGGTACCTAGTAGATATTAATTATTTCTCACTTTTTAAAGCTTTACTTTTTTGCGTCGGGGGTTTTTAAATTTTTAATTTAATTTTATTTCTTATTTTTTAAACTAACTAATCAAAAATTATTTGAGCTCAAACTCGAAATTTGTAGCTGTAAAACTGTGATGAAAGTTGAAGATCTTGAAAACGGCTGAACCGATTTCAATCAAACATGGCTAAGAACCATCTCGCAAATACCATCTTTCAAACAAACAAAACTGCATTGAAATCGATGCCACAGACATTACAAATTGTGATGAAAGCTGAAAATCTTGGAAACGGCTGAACCGATTTCAATCAAACATGGCTAAGAACCATCTCGCAAATACCATCTTTCAAACAAACAAAACTGCATTGAAATCGATGCCACAGACATTACAAATTGTGATGAAAGCTGAAAATCTGGGAAACGGCTGAACCGATTTCAATCAAACATGGCTAAGAACCATCTCGCAAATACCATCTTTCAAACAAACAAAACTGCATTGAAATCGATGCCACAGACATTACAAATTGTGATGAAAGCTGAAAATCTTGGAAACGGCTGAACCGATTTCAATCAAACATGGCTAAGAACCATCTCGCAAATACCATCTTTCAAACAAACAAAACCGCTTTTAAAATGGTTAATCCGTTTGGGAGCTACGATGCCACAGACAGACACACAGATACACACGTTAAACTTATAACACCCTTTTTTTATCGGGGGTTAAAAATAGGTAGGTACATATACTAAAATTAATCTAAACATCAAGATTCATACCTATATAGGAAAAAATAATTCGAGTTATGGAAGTTCAACTGTATATAAATAGGTACTAGCTGCCCAATCCGGCTTCGCCCAGGTCAAAAGTTACTGTTTTCGCTTACTGCTCATTCCCTTTTTGTCGTAGCGTAATAACATAGGTAGATAGCCTATGTTACTCGTCAAAACAGTATTTTGGCATATTTGTGTTTGTGAAAAGATTGTTTTACCTCGGTTTTACCAAAAAGATTTCCTGAATGCATCTTCAGTGTAATTGAAGATACAGTACATTCCTTGTACATAGTTAGTTTTGTCCCCGACTAACTGTGTGGACTTTTGGTTATACATCGTTGGTATGTAATGCTATACTACTGGGTTGTCCGATGGCGGAACACAGCAATGCGGCTAATTCCCTTTAATGTGGTGCATTCCCCGGGAACATAGTTATGTCAGTGTGTTTGTGTGTCTACTCCAGAATGTTCTATATACACTATTTGCTAATGCTTTCTTCACAACACTTCGCAATGATCCGCACTTTGTTTACTTTCTAGAATCTTTCTTTGTATGGGTAACAAAATTTATAAAACCCTCGATGTTTACCCGGCGTTGCCCGGGAATAGGGTTACCAAGTGCCAAAATCGGTATTCATGTCACTGGAGATCAAAAATTCTGATTTTTCAAAAAAAAGTTTGGTTTTTTGATACTTAAAATAAAACTCAGATAAATACCTAACCAATTTTAAGGTTCCGTACCAAAAAGGAACCCTATTGTTATGCTAACGATGTTTGCCCGTCTGTCTGTCACAGGCTTCTAGCTTCTAAACGAAATCAGACAGGGACTTGAAATTCACACATAATATGTATTACCGCGGCTCAAAGACGGAGAGAATAACAAAAGATTAAAAGGTTTTATTTAAGGGGGGCGCCCGCCGCCCATACATGCAAACGGGGGGGGCAATTTTTTTTTTGTACTTATTATTGTGGGGTATTGTTGAAAAGGGCTTTTTGAGTAGATTATGAATGTGTTTTTATATTTTATTTATTTTATCAAAATTGTAGGTTTTAGCAAACGGGGGGCAAAACAATTTTTTTTTGTATCTACTTATTCTTGTGCGGGGTACCGTTGAAAAGGGCCTTTTGAGTAAATTATGAATGTGTTTTTATATTTTTTTTATTTTATCAAAATTGTAGGTTTTAGCAAACGGGGGGCAAAAAAAATTTTTTTTTGTACTTATTCTTGTGCGGGGTACCGTTGAAAAGGGCCTTTTGAGTAGATTATGAATGTGTTTTTATATTTTATTTATTTTATCAAAATTGTAGGATTTAGCAAACGGGGGGCAAAAAAAATTTGTTTGTACCTATTCTTGTGGGGTATCGTTGAAAAGGACTTTTTGAGTAGATTATGAATGTGTTTTAATTTCATTTTATCAAAATTGTAGGTTTAGCATAACTTACGAAGTTATACGTACGGAACCCTATGCATACTCTTTGCGTGGCTCGACACGCACTTGGCCGTTTTTACATACATAGGCACTTATAGCTTTCAAAAAGTCTTTTTTGCCGGAAATTAAAGTATAAATTGGAGTATAAAAGTTCTCACAAAATTATTTTATTATTTATTTTTTTGTAGTATAGACGCTCGACAACTAACATCAATCACATCAAAACAAATTAAACGACATCACATTCACAAAACATACATGAGCGGAGGTAAGATTCGAACCCACGACAGTTTGATCGAAAGGTAATGTTATAAGTGATTTGTTATTAAGACGCTAATGACCTTTGTCGTCGCGTGTATAATCTACAATAAAAACAAGCCGTGAAGTGGGTCGTTTATTAGAACTAAAGTGCGACCCTTGAGGTCCACACGACGAACTTCCCAGTTTGATAAATATTTAATAATAATAATTAAATTAGATATTACACAGAAAAGTTATCACTTTAATCATTAAAACAAAATTATTATTTATTTTTAACAATCATTGAAAAAAAAAAAAAAAAACGCCTGAACCGATTTTTATAAAATTTATGTCGGATCAAAATGACGCCTCGACTGACACCCTTATGAAGTCGATATAATTTTTTATTCGCGAGATATTGTGTAAAATCTACTTTTTTGGAGTCTATTTGGTTAAGAAAAAAGAACGGCTGAACCGATTTTGAAAAAATTTCTTTCAGATCATATTTACGTTAATACGCGTCGATTGGCACCCTAACGTAGTCGATATCATTTTTCATTCTCGAGATTTCGTCTTAGAAAGAAATGGACACATATGTACACATACACATACACACACACACACATACCTACACACACAGACTTCTTTCCAAAAATAGTGTAGTGACCTAGAAACATAAAAATTTGTTATACATTTTGATTTCGATTTTCGGACCCATTACAATAACTTCCAATGGGAAGTTAATAAATTCTGTGATGGAATTGACTTAATTTTTAAAAATAACTGTGGACTACAAAGACTTCGGTTTTGAAAGTCGTTTGTTGCGTACCTATAAACTAAAACCCTTCGCAGACCGTGAGTTGAAAAGCACTGTAAAGTGTAATGGAGTTATGTAGGGGGAATTACCTTTGCGTAGATACCAGTGTTGTCAACATTAAAACACAGTAAATCGTGCGAGCTGCGAAGTAAAACAGAGCTTTGCGGTCCATGAAATAACCAGTTATTGTGTGTACTACAAAATGTTGTACTTATATATCTATATGGACATAGCTGGTCCTTATTTCAATTCTTTGTTATAATCATTATGGTCATTTAATGATGCAGACATTTCGTTGCAATGAAACAGCTATAGTCGATTCAATTGCCTCGAGGCACCTTTAGCTACCACACGAGCATCATGAATGTCGAGTCAAACTAATTTCTTTGACGAACGTACATTTTAAATTTGAATAAATTCGATACGTTTTTGCAAGTTTATTTAATGTTGTTGAATTAATTTAAGTACATATACTTATATTAGGAAGGTATTGCCACTGGTGAGACGTTTAATTAAAGAAGGTATCTACAATTAATTATAAATATGTACAGTGGTCACCCCCCAGGGGGGATATTGGGATGTAGTTGTTATCGTAATTGCATTCCAATGACAGACGCTAATGACCTCTGTTGTCGAGCGTCTATAATTCACAATTCATTAATTCATGCATTCCAATGTTCTTTGGGAATTAGCGCTCCCAGGGACCCGAGCTCGTACCAGTCGGTTTGTGTATGCCGTCTGGCGGATTTTAATACACAAATATTTTATATTTTGTTGTGTTGAAGACGCTAATGACTTGAGTTGTCGACGCGTCTATAATCTACAATAAATAAATAAATGTACAGTGGTACACTATACAGTGCAGTATCTGAAGTTTTACTAAAAAAATATATCAAAAAATGTTTATGCATGCGTATCTAATTATATAGTTATTTTGAAAATTTATTTGAAATTCAATTTTTCACAAATAATTTTTAATTAAATTTCTAATTAACTTATTCGTCTTGTTCCGCGGACCCCTGAATTTTTTTTGGGAATCACTTTTTTGGAGACAGAGATAGAGAATTAAAGGAAACATCGTTCTTATGAACGTTTTTTTTTGACCTAATAGCAATTCATATCTATTTTAAATTTATTACTATAGTATAAATTAAAAATTACAATAATTTACAAATTCTCAGATTAGTACCTGCGAACGGTGCTTGTAACGAACGTGTTCGTGCCGAGAGTCGACTGTATTTGAAGAGAATGTGGAAAAAACAAGTTATGTCCTTCTGACAAATTGCTGAGTAAATTGAATTTAAACTTATTTACATTCCTTGTTTTTTTGCCATCCAATAATTTTAAGTTTTAAAATACACGGTGACCTACCTATTTCTTTTACCCCACAATTTACCCAGTGCTGAATACCGTTACGGTCTATCAGATGGCACTAACAGCTCAAAAATCAAAAAAATATGACATACCCTGTTCTTTCCCCATTCCCTTCATTTTTAGAAATTAATTGAATGTCTATATATTTTGTACCGTCGAAAATAATGAGCTCGTTTATGGTATGCTTAGTGGTAGCAAAGCTTACATTATTGAGTCAAAGGATATTATAGAATCGTATAGACTGTCGACAGTTCATTTATAAATTTAAGAGGATCACACACACGCTGATTCATCTATCTTTAATCGTTTAATGTAATGCTTATTGCTTATGTAGGTTCAATTTTCTTCGCTTTAAACGTGCGTGGTTGTATTAAGAATGAGAAAACATTCAGGGATGTTCGCTCGAGTCGACAATGAATTATAATTGCACCAGCTTAAAAATTTGCAAAGCTTAAGTTTTTTAATATATATTTTTTTTAACATATTTTATACCGATTGTCCACCATCGAGAAGTTCCGATAGTTATCCGCTTTCTTGACTACATCATCAGGTCGGACACACGAAAATAATTGTATGCCGAGAGCTAGTGCTCGGTAGATCTACTGTTCACCAACGAGAGGCGTCCTGTCACGGTCGCCAATTGTAACGTGTCTCTATCATCAGGTCGGAGACATGAAAATATTGTATTGTCATCGGAACTACGTTTGTGTGCAAAGTTTCAAGTCGATCGATAGATCTACTGTTCACCAACGAGAGGCGTCCTGTCACGGTCGCCAATTGTAACGTGTCTCTATCATCAGGTCGGAGACATGAAAATATTGTATTGTCATCGGAACTACGTTTGTGTGCAAAGTTTCAAGTCGATCGATAGTTCTACTGTTCACCAACAAGAGGTGTCCTGTCACGGTCGTCAATTGTAACGTGTCTCCATCATCAGATCGGAGACATGAAAATATTGTATTGTCATCGGAACTACGTTTGTGTACAAAGTTTCAAGTCGATCGGTAGATCTACTGTTCACCAACGAGAGGTGTCCTGTCACGGTCGCCAATTATAACGTTTCTCCATCATCAGGTCGAAGACATGAAAATAGTATATTTTCATCTAAACTACGTTATGTGTGCAAAGTAAATCGATCGGATATGTTGCAGTGGGTCAAAAGATTTGACACCAATTAACAAGTAAAGTTGATAAAAAGCTTGTAATCGCATTCTGGTGCGTAAGACCAGTTGTATCTACACTTTACAGAGGGGAAACTTTTAGTTAAAAAAGTGATCCAAGAGGTACACAAAAATACGTATATAAAAATCGCGATTGTATAATGTGTATACTGTATAATTGTCTAACTCAAGGAGGGGGGGGTACTTAGAATCTCCCTTGATGCTTCACTGCATTTAAGACTGGATGGCAATCCTAGATGGCACACCAATCTAAACTAAGATTATAAACGCTTTCACGCCTCAACTTTTCAACCAATCTCTGTGAAATTTTGCACAATATGGAGATGAACATAGACTATAATAACTAGCCGGCCCGGCTGCACCCGGGTGGAAAAATCGGGGGTAATGTCAGAAGTCCGATTTTTCCGTAACTACTGAACGGATTTTGTTTCGGTTTTCACGATTAGATAGATTGATTAACGAGGATGGTTTAGATGTATAATTGAAACTGGCCGGCCTGGCTTCGCCCGAGTGAAAATCAGGAGTAATCTCAGAAAACCGATTTCAAAAATGTTTTCACTGTTCGATTACTTCGCTTTAAGACATAGGCTATAATAATTGGAGCGAACGAGCGAAGCGAGTAGTAGGTAATGTATTAATAAGTCATAAATTCATATAGCTGCGCCCGGGCGAAACCGGACAGGACCGCTAGTAGATACATATTATAAGTGAAACATTATAATACGACGTGTATAGGACTATAGGTGTGATCTAATAATGTGTAAACTAACAGCTATCCTTTTATGTTTATCGACGCCAACCCATCCTTGTTTGCAGGGTTATAGAGGTACAACCTTACCTATATATAAATTGTAAACCGACCGTTCTGTGTACACAACCGCGTGTGTGATAATTTTAATACTTATATGAGACCAATTTTCTTATCGGATTTTTTTCTTAACACTTAACGCAGTTATCACGAAATACATTTAAAGTCACTTTCTATGGAATTAGGTAGACAATGGTTTTCTTTTGTATTATAATAAGACGAAAATGATGTCTTTATTATCAACAATGTAAATAATAAGCTCACTTATGTGCTTTTGTAACTACAATCTGTGTAGGTGATTAATTTTAATGCGTCCAGATTTTCTCTACACTATAATACAGGGATGTCTATTTTATTGTGAAAGTAATCCAACCCAACAAACATTCCTCAAATTTAAGGCTCAATATTTTAAGGGTGTTAAGGCGGTGTCAGACACTAAGAGCGTTGACACACGGCGGTTTGTCAGCGGTCTGTGTCGACTCGGCATCCAATTCGACGATGACACACATAACGGCCTGTGAACTCGGCAGTCAGGCGTTTCTTGTGGAGGACGATGTGTCGAGGCGGCTGAGAGTCGGCTTTTAGTCGGCAGGCAGGTCTCGCCGCGGTGTGTGTTTTGCATCCTTGAAAAACATTAAGATACGTGCCGACTCGGCAACCGCCTCGATACAAACCGCTGTGTGTGTCATCGCTCTAAGGTCGATGACACACACAGCGGTTTGTGCCGAGGTGTTCGCCGAGTCGGCATGAATGTTAGTGTTTTTCAATGGTGCAAAACACAAACCGCGGCGAGAATTGCCTGCCGACTAAAAGCTGACTCTCAGCCGCCTCGACACATCGTCCTCCACAAGAAACGCCTGACTGCGGAGTTCACAGGCCGTTGTGTGTCATCGTCGAATCGGCAACCACCTCGGATGCCGAGTCGACACAAACCGCTGTGTGTGACGCTCTCAGTGTGAGACCTTATATTCCCTATTTTTTTCAAAATTTTAGGCTCTGTAGTTTCGGAGATAAGAGGGGGAATGCTCGATATTCGTATATTTTCTTTGATATAAAAAAATATTTTTGTATTTCTCATAACGAGCTCTTTCATTTGATACGTCACATGATGCACTTGAAAAATTTTTTTTTTCTAATTTTGTAATTTGCCCCCCAAAATAAACCCCCAAAATCAGAATAGGATTTTCGTTTAGGTTTTCCTGTAAACTATGAGTGAGACCCTGTATTCTCTATTTTTTCCAAAATTTTTGGCTCAGTAGTTTCGGAGATAAGGGTGGGGGGGGGATGCTCGAACCTAATCCGGGGACACACTGTGATATGTACCAAATTTCAATTTTTTTCGTCCAGTAGATTTCAGAGAAAATAAGCTGTGACAGACACGTGAGAGATCCTATATAAGGGTTCCATTTTTTCTTCGGATGTACGGAACTCTAAAAATAACAAATCAAATCTGTTGAAAGAACTTGCGAGACTTTTGAAGTCTATAACCATAAAGTTATCTAAAATACCAACGCCATTACATCACAAAGTTGAATTGTTCTGTTTCTAAAGAAACTAAGCAAACATATAATTTTTACAATACGTAAAGAAATAAATATTTATTTGATTTTTGTTCTTCTTTCTTAGTTCCATCGGTTGAGAATATTGTTTGTTAAATTGTCTGTATTTACTCTGCTTATGTCGAGAATGAAAACAAGCATAACGATATTGAGTCCATAACAAATAAGGTAACAATACATAGCAAACATTTTAAAATTCCTTATTGGAACATGCAGTTCGTAGCTAAACTCGGACCTATTGTCGTTCATTTGTTATTTCTTTAATGGCCGCCGCTTGCATTAACAGCTGTGTTTATTGGAGGTGTTTTTAATTGAGAAAAATATTTTCATTGTATACTTACGTACAATAGTTAGCATTCTTCACAGTTTAATTTATTTTGGTAGTGTCACTAATGCCCCATTTTCTAATTTAATATTTTTTCTAAATTTAGGTTATGTAAGAGGATTTTACAGTCAGGAGTACCTAGAAGGGCTAAGATACGTTTTTCAATTTCATGAATTTGGTAGATATCCGCGATTAATTTCTAGTTTATTTAATGTTGCTGCAAGAGGCATAAATTTAATTTCACTTTACACTTTACTTTGCAAATTTTCCGTTGTTCATCGTGAGTAGGTAATACATGTGCTTTGACATCCAGAATATTTTCTGGGGAAGCACAACTTCTCATGTTAGTTATTGCAAGTTAGCTTATCTAACGTTGGTGCGATAAATATTTTTTCATATCAGGAGAAGCGCAAGCTGTAGTCCTAACTCACCCCTAAATGCTGAATAAATTTTACGTGGCGTTCGCAACGCACATGCAGTGAAAAAGAATGTAATCGACAATGCTGCTACAATTTTATAATTGCAAAGAAAAAAAGTCAAGAGGTGTCATGGGACACCCGACAGAAGCTATGCTTTTTACGCATTGTATCGCATTGCATATAAAACTGAATTTATCAAAGCTATAGACAATACAATTGACAATCTATTATTTGACGGTCATTTTGAAATCTGATGCAATTTTATTTTTTTGTGTCCTATAAAACTTTTAAATATCAATTTTCAAAAAGATCGGATAATTTTTACAAAAGTACATATGGCCGCCATTTTAAAATCTGACGCCATTTTATTTTTTTGTGTCCTATAAAACTTTTAAATATCAATTTTCAAAAAGATCGGATAATTTTTACAAAAGTACATATGACCGCCATTTTGAAATCTGACGCCATTTTATTTTTTTGTGTCCTATAAAACTCTTAAATATCAATTTTAAAAAGATAATCGTCTAACCTCGCCTATAGAAGCATAGCTTCAAAAATTCACATAAATTGTATCAGTGGTTCTCGAGTTATAAGCGTACAAAGGGACATACAGACAGAGAAAGCCAAATTGAAACGTCGAGAAACTTTGGTCCGATCTCTAGGTCCCGTCATCCGACCGACGTCAATAATTAGTTACAAGTCATTTTAACTCAGTAGGCCATGGTTTTTAAACATAAAATTCAAACATCAGCAGTCAAAAAATTGAATGACAAAAATCGAATGAAAATATTAGAATAATATTTGAATTTGCATATAAATGTGTATAAAAAAACTATTTTGACACAATAAAATCTATCTAAAATTTTTTCCTCTTTCGATTAAGACAGGTTTCGAATCGATCTGACTTGAATTGAGCGAATTATAAGCAAAAAACATGAGCGTGACGAATCTAAAAGTTTACCCCCTGCCAGAAATCGTCTAACGCGCGTATAGAAGCATAGCTTCAAAAATTGATAGTGATTTTAATATCCTGTACCGCATTCGTTAGAGTAGGCTCTGAATGGCGAATTAATATTTTAGCGATATCGATAATTTTAGTGACACTAACGGTTATAGAATATAAATAATTGCGTAGCGTATTTATTTTATAATGGAGAATATCGAGAATAGCTTGTTAATGCAATAATTTGTTTTAACTGAGAAATATCTAGCGTGTCTGTATCAAAGAAAACATTTGAATAACGGTGGCACTGTTTCTCTATTGTGTGTTACAGTAAGCATGTACACAATAGGGTCAAATATTTATAAAATGTAAACGATATTTTATGTATTTTTGACATAGATTCTCCAGTGACTTGATGGTATCGTTTTACATATTACATAGGTACGTTTACTTTGTTTAGTTTCGGCTGGTTCACTTTTACCAGGCGACAGTCAATAAAAGAGTGTACTTCACTTTTTACACCGATCTTGCCAGTCTGTCAGGTTCACCAGATCTTGTGTAAATTAAGTAAACTTTGCATATGTGTTTTCGGAGTGCGCTTCCGTTCAGGTTATACTTCCTCGAAATTCGCACCATTAAGTTGAATGACTATATTCCTCATTTCAAATACAATATAAATAACAAAACAGATTTCCTGCTTAGTAAAGGTATTGCTTGGACAGGAGTACAATTAGCCCAGACAATATAAGCAAATTTCAAGGGAATTCTCAAAAATGTTGGTTCGGAGTGCGGTTCCGTTCAGGTTATAATTCTTCGAACTTTGCACTGTTAAGTTGAATGACTATATCCCTCATTTAAAATAGGTACAGGTTACCCAGATACAATATAAATAACAAAAAAGATTTCCTGCTTAGTAAAGGTACTGCTAGGATAGGAGTACAATTAGCCCAGACATTATAAGCAAATTTAAAGGGAAAAATCAAAAATGTTGGTTTGATTTTTTAGACCAATTGTTTCTTGGTATCCTAAGGAGTTAATCTTTAAAAATCCTCCCCTCTGGGTTACCGGAGTTATCATCTTTTTTGTGAAAAACCACCCCCAGCGGGGACATGTAGTTAGATTTTTGCGTGTAGTTTCCTAACGGTTAATTGGACAATAAAAAGAGAGAAAATGTCTTGTTTATAATTTAGTTTATTCTAAAGGTAGCTCAAAGCTAAGTGTTGTATACGCAAATTAGAGAAAAAAACAAATGAGGAAAAGATGCGAAACTTTTTAGAAGCGAACTCTCAGCAGGGGTACAAATTAATATCCGATAAGTTTCCACTAGTTCGATCAAAGAAACATCCTATTTTTTGCTAAAAACCACTCACAACATGGTCACGGTACTATTTTTACTTCCCACCTCTACTATGGTAGGGAAGTAATGGATTTAGTCCGAAAAAAATATTTCGAGATTTTAACAGATCTTCAGGTTTTGAGACCATAGCAATCGTTTAAGATCATTTTCTGACTGATGTCTGTATGTGTGTGTGTGTGGTCAATTTTTCGCCTTCGATATCGTAAAAACGGAACAACATACATAAATATTTTTTTCTCTCTAAAATGTACAGTTTTTGAGAAAAAAAATATTTTACTACTAAAAAAAATAAAAATTGTACGTAAATCAAGGTAACCATGGTTTTTGCTATATTACTAGCCATCAGTAGATCACCAAACAAAAAAGAGGGCCATGCTTTTTTTCAAATAATAAAAAAAGGGTGTTTATTTTTTGCAAATATTTACTAGGTGGGAAGTATAGGACTGGTCATCAGTCGAATTTTTTTCATGTGGTTTTCCGAACAAAAAAAATGAACATACAGGTAGAAATAGGTTTACTTTCACTGCTGAAGATATAAAAAATATTTAAAAAATTCACCATAATCCACTTGCCTTTAGAATATAAAAGAATATTATTTATTTCGATAAAAAACTTTTTAACAAAAAAAAAAAAAACCTCCTTCAAAAAGCCACTAAAAAGAGGAAAATAATGAAATTTTGAGGTCTGCGCCAATTTAATAAAATATGAAGTCGATTAAGAAGTATAGTATATTGATTAATATCTTCTTTTTAACCAACTTCATATTTTATTAAATTGGCGCAGACCTCAAAATTTCATTATTTTCCTCTTTTTAGTGGCTTTTTGAAGGAGGTTTTTTTTTTGTTAAAAAGTTTTTTATTTTTTACTTTTTAGTGTCAAAACTCAAAAAGTGACATTTACCTTAAAGGAATCACACGCCGTTACTCACTTTTATTAAACCGACTTTCGTACGCTGTCTGATGTGTCAAAAAGTGACATTTACCTTAAGGAATCACACGCCGTTACTAACTTTTATTAAATTCAGCCGAACTACTGAAACGATTTTGATGAAATTTCTATGGAACCAATCTGAAAGTATATCCTTTCAAATAAAAAAAAAATTCCAAATCGGTTTTTAAATGACAGAGTTCTGAGGTAACAAACATAAAAAAAAATACAACCGAATTGAGAACCACCTCCTTTTTTTGAAGTCGGTTAAAAAGTACAAATTCTTAAATTAATAATTAACAAGGTACTAAATATTTCACCAAATTCTTGAAATTTCATTCACACAACTAATAGTAAATATTAGATGGTCAGTAAGTAAAAGTAACTGCAAATATAATAACAGAAGTTTATTTCCGTCGGTCCGTACGGTTTATCGCGCCAGTGCGGACGTGACTTACACCTTAAAAGCAATTTTGAAATTAAATTAATAAACTTAACCGACAATAAGTTTTTATAACTTTCATGGATTCGTTTGCGTTCACATCTACACGTTTGATAATAATTTATTTTTAGTCACCCACGCCTGTGTTATAAAACGTACAACAACGCCATGTAGATGATTTCTTAGAATTATATAATTATTATGGTGCCATAAAAGTCGTACCATATTCTAAAGGAATGTTGTATATGGGAATATTGACAGATCGTACTTCCAAAAATTTACGTGTAGGTACAATGAATTGTAAATTATAGACGCTCGACAACTGAGGTCATTGGTGATGTGTAGGTACAACATCGTAGCACGTTGTTCTTCAAATTGCAGCCGTCCACGGTTCACAATAATAATAATATATACAGGGTGGTGAACGTAACTGCTGCACATAAGGATTTAACCCGTAAAATCAAACTTTCGCGATTTCCTGCTTCCCTAATTATTTTAGGAAAAATATCTTCGAATAAAAGTTTTAGAACATAAAATTCTACATCTAAGTCATTAAACAAAATTAATTTTGCATGCTTTGTAACGGCAGAAATTTGATATGAAAATGTCAAAATTACCACAAAAACAGATAGCCATGGAACTTGAGCAAAATGATTAGAAATTATTCTGACAGCTAAAACGTCATCATTTTGTTCAAGTTCCATGGTTATCGCTATTTGTTTTCGAGGTAATTTTGACATTTTCAAATCAAATGTCTGCCGTTACAAAGCATGCAAAATTAATTTTGTTTAATGATTTAGATGCAGAATTTTATGTTCTAAAACTTTTATTTGAAGATATTTTTCATAAAATAATTAGGGAAGCAGGAAATAGCGAAAGTTTGATTTTACGAGTTAAATCCCTATTACCCGCAAAGCAAATCAGCACACGGTATAATAATATAACATAATAATAATTTTGTAAAAAAAAATTGAGGCTCACTAACTAAATACACAAGTAAAAACTATAAACACACAAATACAAATAGACATTTATATACTCGATTGTTCCCATCTCGACCCCTGAAGCTCCGATAATATTTTTCTTGGCTTAAGGTACGTGCAGTACGCAGCTGAGATTCTAGATGGTAGCATGTATGGTAGATGGTGGCTGAAATTATAAGCGCTTATAGGTTTGCACAACGAAGCTTTGATAAGCATTGATATAAGCTTGAATCGCGTTTGTAATGTCAGATAGCGAAGACGAATATTTGTATTCTTCTGCTACAAAGTGGTATATTTTAAATACAAATTTGGATAGGAGCTATCATGTCCACCCTATTAATAGAAAACGATCTAACCATGGCGAATTTCATCATTTATATCAAAAATTAAAATTTTACCCAAACCGGTTTTTTGAATATTTACGTATGGAACCTAACACTTTTAAATACGTCTTAGGAAAAAGTCAAAACAAATTAAATAAAAACTGGCAAAATTTCATTTCTTAAACTAGTCACATCCATTCCGAAATTTGTAACGGTCATTTGACAGTTGTCACACGTTGATTGTAGTAGTCAGTGCGCTGAAAGAATGGTGAGATACATTCTTGAATCTACCAGCTCTTATAACAGCGCTTATACCTGCTACACTCACTGCTTCGTTGTGTACGCTCGCATATATAACAATGCATTAACTTAAGCAATTAGCCCTGCTATGATCTACGCTACCATCTAGAATTCCAGCTCCATACTGCACGTACCTTTAGATTCTCGACCAGCGTCCACGGCCCAGTATCATGCAGCACGCTGCCCACAAGTGGGCTGAGGCCTGTGGTTTGGGAACCGCTGCTATTATAGAGTAACAAAAGAAATATCGCTTCATCAATGTTGATGTTAATAAGTATATTAAATTAATTATAGCTCTGCTTAGAATTCACTTATGGGCAACATTTGAACCAAAATCCAAATCCTCAAGTAAAATGGGCAATGTCCTGATTTTTTTTGCCAAATACACCGTAATACTTATTGATAATATCTGTTTCCGGTCCAACTTGGTGAAGCTCTAGTGTTATAGTGCACGACCCAACATACTGTTTCGACATAAATCTCTGGATAAAATAATGATACGCGTCGTGTACAATGGAAGAATCTCGCTGCATTATTCTTCTGAATACATTGTCAAGTTGTACTTTGTTTGCTTTACTGAAAGAGTGTACATGACGCGGTAATCTGATGCATTTCTTTGAAAATAGATTAAACGTGATTGTTATAATGTCGGTACTCAAACATGAGCGTCGACTTTATAATTTTTGGTGGGACTGCGCTATATGTATTCGAAATCTACCATAATTCACTCTAATTCTCTACCATAACACGCTATAGTTTATCCAGCGATATATTTGAATAAAAACTCGGGTCGCAGTGCCAAACCCTGCCGACAATATAGTGTATTTGCTAATACAGGCATTGTGGCTTTAATACGTAAACTTAGTTTGTTTTTATACAAAATAAAAAATTTAACCCCTTAATACATCCCTTAAAATAATATTTTTTTCTTAATTTCAATATTATTATCAATGCAACCTCTGTACCAAATTAAATACACCCTTCAGTAAATAAATCACTATCCGCAAAACTAGTGTTTTCATAAAATTTGTAAGTCCGGTCCTATCGGGCCGATTTTATTAAAATTTTAGCAGCACATTTTGATCTTTACTAAAAGGTTAAATTTCAATTTTGAAACAATTCTGAAATTTTTTTCGGTATTTTCGGGCCCAAAAACTTTTTTCAACCCCTAAAAACTACCCTTAAAATAGTCCGATTGGGCCCATTTTAAATAGGATCCGTGCGGTGATGGATTCCAACGTGTGTACCAAATTTCGTTCAAATCAATTAAGTCTTTCGAGAGTTATACCGCGAACACACACACATATCTTATATATAAAATTCTCGTGTCGCGGTGTACGTTATTATACTCCTCCGAAACGGCTGGACCGATTTTGATGAAATTTTGTGTGCTTATCGGGTAGGGTGGAGAATCGGACAACATCTATTTTTCATCCCCCTAAATGTTAAGGGTGGTCCACCCCAAATTTTTTTTTTTTTATTTTTTGGACGAAATTTTTTGTTTTAATTTTTTCATGATTCAGCATTGAAAAATACATACAACTCTAAATTTTCACCCTTATACGATCAACCCCTGATTTTTAATCGCGATTTTTATATTAAGCTTTAAAAAATACATATATGGCGAACGAGCGAAGCGAGTGAGTAGTGTATTTATAATATTCAAGCGAACGAGCGAAGCGAGTGAGTAGGCGAAAATATTCAAGCGAACGAGCGAAGCGAGTGAGTTGCGAAAATATTCAAGCGAACGAGCGAAGCGAGTGAGTAAGCGAAAATATTCAAGCGAACGAGCGAAGTGAGTGAGTAGGCGAAAATATTCAAGAGAACGAGCGAAGCGAGTGAGTAGGCAAAAATATTCAAGCGAACGAGCGAAGCGAGTGAGTAGTGTATTTATAATATTCAAGCGAACGAGCGAAGCGAGTGAGTACTGTATTAATAAAATTCAAACGAACGAGCGAAGCGAGTGAGTAATGTAATTATTCCTAGAAATTATTAACAACGTTTGCCGGATCAGCTATACTAAATATACGTGAGCGGAGTAATGGGTGACCGCTATTAAATCATAATTTCATACCACCCGAGCGAAGCCGGGACGGGTCCGCTAGTATATATATATATACAAACATTTCAAAAAATGGTGCCAAATTGTTCAGGAGGCTATGCAACGTCGAGAAATTTTGGTCCGACCCCTAGGTCTCGCCATCCGACCGACGCCAATAGTGTATGTGCCATATGGCAAATACACTAAAAATGGATTCGTAGAGTGAATCTTCGTAAAGCAAGAACTGTACGTTATGAGAATAAAAATATTTACGAACAATATATCGCTGATTAGAATCTATATTTCCAGGTCAAACTGTATAGCTTTACCCACTCATTACTTGTATTCCAGATGGAGAATTACATATTAATTATCATTAAGTAGAATGACAGTTGGGGCCCGGTTGGCCGGATGGTTGAATTGTACACTTTACCTACACACCTGTAACGGCCATGTGGAATCCTATTTTCAACATAAAATTAAAATTATAAATAATAGAGATAGAGTTCCGGGACTTTTTTATTGGAAATTTTCTCCTCTTTAAGAATCTTTTTTTGAATTTCCGCTATCGCTTATAGTTTTTGAGTAATTGCCAAAAATCTGAGCGGTTTTTTTTCGTTTTTTGTTAATAACAAATGTAATTTTTGTCAGCGAAAAAAATCATAAAAACGTCTTTTTCAGAATATTTTTCCGAGTCGAATAAGCTATTGCTCATATTTTTTGAAGACTTGTACTTTTTTTCTCAAGAAACTCACTTCTCGACTAGACTAATTATAAAAGCGTGGGTCGTGACTAATAAAATTACGTAGAGGTTACAACCCACGCTTTTATAATTATGAAACTAAATTTTTAAAACTTATTTTTTTTCTTTTTAGTACATTTAAACATTTTTAGTACATTAAAAACGTGTCTTTAAAAAGTTTTTAACACGCTTATATTAGCTTCACCTATATGTTTGCGTGCTTGCTTGTTTGTCAGTTTGTAACCGACTTCTTTGAACTTGATTTTGACCAACTTTGAACGGTCAGATTTAGTTTAAACTTTGCACACTTATCAAGGACCGACGACAATACAATAATTCCATAAGTTTGTCCCATTATCCTGACCAGGATTTCCAGGACTAAAAAGCAAAAATAAATTAAAAAAGTAAAAAATAATTAATTTTATTGTAAAAAAGCGTGGGGTAGTATGAAAATATGATACAAAGCACCCCACGCTTTTTTACAATGAAATTAATTATTTTTTACTTTTTAGTTCATTAAAGCGTGTTTTTTAGTTTTTTTAAATTATAATTTTTTTTAGTAATATTTTATTATTTGTGATTCACCAAATAGGCATATGTGTGTGTATGTATGCTTGTCGTTTGGCGAATACCAATTTGACAAACGCCAATCATTCACCATTTGACAAATGGCCGCATGTGTAGCGCTGCCTGAATGTTATGTAGTATGAAAGCCGTCTGGCAAACAGATATCTGACATATTGATCGGACCTGTTTTTTTCACTCATAACTTGTTCGTATATAGTAATGACGTGATAAATTTATAATAGAAGATCATAATTAAAGGTGCATATAGTGACAGTTTCTTATTAACAGACAGCGGCTTATAGGCTGTGAACAAGACATTGCAGAATGTTAATCATTGTTGTAATTGCAGTGTCCCTTATTAAGTCATGTATATTTAGTTATGGATTATGGAAATCCATCGCGTATACACATTTATATGTTGCCAGATTTATAATATTGTAGCAAACCCCAAGATGTTACGCCACTGCCTCCAATAGAAACCACGAGAAAGAAAGGTCACAGTAGTAAATCGTGGAATGGTATCGAAGATTCCAGACAACGCTAGAGGATACGAGGACGCACTGAGCGTACACCGCACGCCAGGTAGGTATATAAACAGGAGTGTGTCGTGTTGAGGGGTTCAGTCGACGGTGTCACGCAATCGGTAAGCAGTGAATGGCGAGTCTGCCATCAAGTGGATCGGTGATATAAATATTAGTCAATCAACGGTTGAATCAGTCAGTACAGTGATATAAATAGTGGAGTGGATGTAAATAAATAGTACTGAAGTAACTGGTAAATGACCGACATAAATAAGCGTTAGAAATAAATCTTATATAAATACAGTGACATAAATAATTACAGATAAATAATCCTTGTATATATAGTTATTTGTTAGGTGTTATTTAATCTAGATAAATAATTTCCTAATGTATGTCGGTCCGGATGTCCGTCTTTCTAGGCCCTCCAGAAGACCCCCGTTGACCTAGTATTTAATAATGTGGTGACAAATTGTATCTACAAACTTATACATCAATGATCAAAGCTGTACCACAAGATTAAGCCGTATGAGACTTTGTTATTAAGCTATGCAAATTTCATGTTATTATCTGAGTTATTTGACACTAATAAGAATGCCACCGTTTTATGGTGTAATATAGCATTTATGAACCAATCATCGATGTGCAGACTTAATTATTGTCCATCAAGCAAATTATTCAAACTGTTAGACAGGTTGATTTTACAATTAGAAGAGTAGGTACTATTTGAATTTATGCTTACGTCGCGTCGCATATGGTGGAAATATTACATGGTGTACTCATAACTCATCGGACACGCCCCTTTCTGCTCGAAAAGTACGAATAATACGCACGGCAGAAAACTTGAAAACAACGGCATCCCTCCTTGTTGCACTCTCTAAGAAATTATATATTTAAGAATTTAAATCGACACACATCCTAATTATCACAAATAGTGAATTATATTTAATTAATGTTCTAATCTTACTATTTTGTCACCACGGTAGCTACCTAAATTTCTTTTTATATTTTTAAATGTTTGTTTACGCATGTCGAGATCACGTCACGTCACGTCCAGTCAAAGAATCACGTTAATATCCCAACACTATCGCAGAGCAGCAGAACACTGCGTTATCCCAAACAGCCAACTAGGGTATATTTTAAACATGGGATGTGTGGCGTAGGGGTATTGCAGCTAATTTATACGTAATGAGTCGCTGGTTCGAACCCGGAAGGTATCAATAATTTTAGTTTCTTTTTTAATTAGGTATTCCATATTCCACTTGATATTTGTTTTTCAAATATTTGTCAAATTTTTGAATAAAAAATCTTAAAATATAAAAACTTGCAGAGCGCAGAAATAATTTTTTTTTTTAATTATATAGGTAATCAACTATACAAAATAGTAACGGGCACTTCGTCTGTAGCTATTTTGTTTGTAGCGAATTTTTCGAATAGGTAACTATATTATAAAATAGACGGATGAACTCGTGTCAAGAATATTAGTCTGGCTAGACCGATTTTGATGAAACTTGGTACACTATCAAACTTAAAGTATAGTGTACTGTTATTCGACAATACTATATCAGATTAATGTAAGGTTTCTTTCAAAACCGACATAATTAACGTGAGTGAAACCGCGAGTTAAAAGTTGTAATTATATAAAATAAATTAATTAATAAAAATACAGTTAGGTAAGTCTAAGTCGAATCTCAATAGACATAAAAAATGGGTGTGTGCTTATGACCACACGACAGAAGTGAAAACTTCAGATTTTCTAATTTTAAAATATATATACTTATATATATAATTTTTTAATCACACAGTTTAATCATAAATATATTAAAATCGGCCTATACAATTAAATTTAATGAATATAATACCTTAACGATAATACCTATTAAGTTTTAGTGTCATCTGTTAGCGCACTTGTGAACTACAAATTACTTTTTACTCGTATTAAGTTTTTAGTGTCATCTATTAGCACACTTATGAACTACACACTATTACCAGCATATTGCAAATACGTGTTCGTGTTTGAGCCGAGTAGCCCCGATTGTCACCGTCGGGTGCGTTTCACATCACTGTTGTTAACAGCCCAGGCAAAGCGCGCCTAAGGAAGTTTTCACTTCAAAAATCGAATTACGAAAAACTTGAGTTATATAGTAGTCGGGTAAAAATGAATCAAAGCATCAATAATAAATAAAGAAGAATAAATTATTCGAGTTATGAAAGTTCGACTTACAGAAGTTCACCTACATTACTTTTTATTCGTAAGTAAAGACATCCAAAGCCAGCTTAAAAGGTGATAATATAAATTCTTTACGGTGGTTGGGTGATTAAATTTACGGCTTTGCTTGTAAATCAGTTAACCGCTGTTGGAGCAATAAACGGCGTTCAATTTTAAATCCGATGATCGGAAATCGGCAGCAATGCATGTATGTTGTGAGCTGCATTATATATTGTACAATTATTACATTAGGTAGGTACAATAATTATGGCTCCTACATCACTTGTACACTCGACTGTTAGAACAGTGATTATCAAAACTTGGGATGACAATTTTTTATTTTTAATTAACTGTAGGTTATAGACGCGTCGACAACCCAGGTCATCGCCGTCTTCAACACAATAAAATAATCCATTTGTGTATTAGAATCCGCTAGCCGGTATACACAAACCGACTGGTACGAGCTCGGGTCCCTGGGAGCGCTAATTCCCAAAGAACATTGGAATACGATTTGCGATAGCAACCACATTCTAATGTCCTCCCTGGGGGGAAAACAATTTTTAAAGTCAATTATCAAATATCTATTTATATATAGAATTCCGTATTCAAAGTTGGTAGAATTTTATTTTTCTCATCATTCTTTCTGTCTCTCACAAACTTCTAGGTTTTAAACTATACTGCAACAATAGTGTAATTGACAAATCCATACAAATACTAATATTTAAAGTTCGGTTACGCATGTCGAGCGTCACGTCAGGTCCAATTGAAGCGATTGATCAGACCAGAACTTATCGAAAAGCAGCGACGTTATGTTCATATAACTATATTATTGTATGTTTACATAACTAATATCGTACGAATATTCAATCGAGCAGCACATCAAAAACCCATATTGGCATCTGGCAGATCAGGGTTAAAATTACATTACCGAAACCAAATAAAATCAAGCCGTGAGGTGGGTCGTTTATTAGGACTAAAGTGCGACCCTTGAGGTTCACACGACGAACTTCCCAGTTTGATAAATATTTAATAATAATAATTAAATTACATATTACACAGAAAAGTAACCATTTTAATCATTAAAACATAATTATTATTTATTTTTAACAATAATTAAAAAAAAAAAAACGGCTGAACCGATTTTTATACAATTTATGTCGGATCAAAATGACGTTAACACGCCTCGATTGACACCTTTACGAAGTCGATATAATTTTTTATTCGCGAGATATTGTGTAAAATCTACTTTTTTGGAGTCTATTTGGTTAAGAAAAAAGAACGGCTGAACCAATTTTGAAAAAATTTCTTTCAGATCATATTTACGTTAATACGCGTCGATTGACACCCTAACGTAGTCGATATCATTTTTCATTCTCGAGATTTCGTCTTAGAAATAAATGGACAAATACGTACGTACATATGTACACACACACACAGAGACATCTTTCTAAAAATAGTGTAGTGACCTTGAAACATAAAAATTTGTTATACATTTTGATTTCGATTTTCGAACCCATTACAATAACTTCCAATGGAAAGTTAAAAATTATATACTTTCGGCGATTTCGGGTTAAAAACGTTTATGGGTTATGGCAATAAAATTTTACTTGCACCGTGTTTTTTTTAATTTACAGCTCATTTGCCGGTCTGATAAAAGTGTGGAACTTCTGCCACAATTACATATATGCTATATCTGATAGCACATTAATTATTCACGTGGTTAAATGGACCTCCTACTGAGTTGTTAATATTCATTCACTTAATTAATTACCAATAAACGAACATTCGATCCATACAGCTTCATTAATTTATACATCTAATGGGTAGCCGCCTAAATAAAATGTTTTCATTTAAGAATACAGTTATTTGTACGGTTCTAAAACGGATACATGATTTATTTTCACGAAGAAATGTATTGAAAAAGTTAATAAAATTTCATGGTTCCTATTTGGAAGTCGTAAACGCGACGCGTTGAACAAGATTTATTTGCTAACGTGCATTTTAAATCTAAATAAACTCGCAAAAATTGACGGGTCTATACGGTGGAATTCGAATGACGCGATGAATGAAAAAAAAATAAGAAGGTAGCTGAAAAATGAAACAAGCCGTGAGGTGGGTCGTTTATTAGGACTAAAGTGCGACCCTTGAGGTCCATACGACGAACTTCCCAGTTTGATAAATATTTAATAATAATAATAATTAAATTAGATATTACACAGAAAAGTAATCATTTTAATCATTAAAACATCAATAATTTAAAAAAAAAAAACGGCTGAACCGATTTTTATAAAATTTGTGTCGGATCAAAATGACGTTAACACGCCTCGATTGACACCCATACGAAGTCGATATAATTTTTTATTCGCGAGATATTGTGTAAAATCTACTTTTTTGGAGGTTATTTGGTTAAGAAAAAAGAACGGCTGAACCGATTTTGAAAAAATTTCTTTCAATTCATATTTACGTTAATACGCGTCGATTGGCACCCTAACATAGTCGATATCATTTTTCATTCTCGAGATTTCGTCTTAGAAAGAAATGGACACATACATACGTACGTACGTACGTACACACACACACACACACAGACATCTTTCTAAAAGTAGTGTAAAAATAGTGTAGTGACCTTGAAACATAAAAATTTTTTTTCCTTTTTGATTTCGATTTTCGGACCCATTACAATAACTTCCAGTGGGAAGTTAATAAGTGTATCGTTTTTGTGTGACGTCTGAACAAATAGGCTTTTTAAGGCATCGACTGCCAGGATTAGTTAGACTTATAGTGGCAGTTCATATTTTCAATTTAATTATTATTTTTAGTTATAAAGTTCACAGAGTAGAATTTGAAAATTAGAGATTTGTAGCAGCTAACCATATAAAAAAGGACGTTCCGATGATCTGGGCTATTCTCAAGTCCACAAACTCAATGAATTGTTTTCTTTAGTTCTGTTTGTTTCTTTCACTGCCAAATACGTTAAACAAAACTCACAGTGTCTTCATCAACCGTCTCCTATAGTTAATATTGTTAATGTGACCTAAATGGAATGCCAGTTTGTGTGACATGACGATAAATTTATTAGATTCTTTATGTAAGTCTGTATTATTGTGTTTTTTCTCATTTGTATTTTTGACAATGGCAATTTAAATGCATTGGCGGCGGAACGACTTTTATGGGGGGAAGCTATATGTACGCCAATGATCACTTATGAAAGCTTACATTAAGTAATAGTATATGGTGCGACTTATAGTGGGAGAAAGAGAGTGCGATAACACGCCGGTGGAATCTTCTCTTTTGACCAATAGTCGCACATAATATTTTGTTCAACTACCGCAAAACAGTGATTTTTGGGTCGTAATATCTCCAACACTTGCATATAAGTTTCCCGAAATAAGCTTGGGCGAAATGTTATTTCGTTTACGTTCATTTCGGAGAACTTTGCAAGTGTTCGGGATATGAGCGTGGGCGAAATGGCATTTCGCCCACTAATAATGCTATTTCGCCCACTCTCTATACGTCAACAGTCAGGAAATTCATTATTTTACCCACCACGAAATTACATATTTCATGCGGGTGTATTAAACATAATATGCTAGTTTAAAACAGTAAAGCCCGTATTCACCAAACACTGTTAAAGATAGAAGTTACTAATTTTAGAATAAATTTATTCCTTGGAATAAAATTAACTTTCAATTCACCAAGCATTATTCATTCGAAGAATAGTAACTTCAGGTATAAATTTGCTTTATACCATACACCTTGGACATTTTGTCAAATATTTTGATTCTAAAGCACGTTTACCAAAGATCCGACCGATGGCGCATCGATTGAAAATGTAAATTTATTTTATTTTACTACAAAAGCCTTTACCTGAAAGATATGGAATTAATATTTACCTGAAAAGGTGTAACGTTCCCGTTCCTTCTGGCTCTTTTCGTCGTCTAGGGGTGGAACGGGCCCGTACAAAATTATCTATCTTCCAAATAAAAGAAAAACACAAGTACACTTTTTATTTAATTGCTCTCAGAGCGTTTATTATTATCAAAAAAAATTTTCTTTTCTTTTAACTATGTACAATAATTTACAATAAAATAAAAATAATTACAAAAAATCTGTATTGTGTAGGAAGGAGAGGCGTCTAAACTTGAAAGAATCCAAAGTTTAGACACGGATAAAGGGAAACAACAGCTTCTAGAAATACTTCCGTAGAAAACTGTTGTCAGGCAAAGGTGTGGTTTGGATTCAGTTACTGTCGACAAGACTAGTAACTGTTTTGTGTAGTGTGCGTGTGTTTAAAAAATACAAACCGCTTCACAACAAAACTATAAATTTAGACCCTGATGGGGATACGAAGCACAAAACAAAAAAAAATCAAACATCAAATTTTTACAAAAAAATTACAAGTCAAAAAGATCGTTGTACAAAATTACTTTTAAATTTTAAATTTTACACTAAATTTACCGCAGCGACGACTGTAAGATCACTATCCGTGTCCCCCAAAAAACATCCGTTTTTATAATAAACAGAGAAGGACGACACGAATAGCCATCTCACAGCAAAAAAAAATCATGTAACCTCTTTTTATTCAAATCATTACGTAACATATTTTACACTAAAATTATTCTGACTTTTTACAAATTTATACTAATACAAAAAAAAATTACTTCAGTTTAATAAAGAAAAAAAACTTGAAAACACTGTAGCGTACAAATGGTATCGCTACAAAGGTCGCCAGGTCATAAAGTAATTTTTGCATTTCGTGCCCATCCTATTTTACTAGGCGAATAAATATTTATACCCTTGAAATTGGACATAATAGTTATTCTTATGATTTATACCTGCAGTAAACTTAACTACGTTTGGTGAATTGAATTATCGCTTATTTATTCCGTGTAATAGTTACCAGGGGAATAAATCAACGGAATAAATAACTAACTAGGCTCGATGAATACGGGCCTAAATGCTATTGTTACTTACAGCCAAATATTAATAAATATCTATGAAATTCTGGTAGATAAAATTACTTAGCTTAAAAACATGTAGAGAGCGGGGTCCACTGTTCATAGAACTACATACTGGCTAAAATATCTATGTAAATTTACGAGTATTTACTCAAAGAATGCTTTATACCGATATTAAATAAATAATAATAAATATTTAAAAGCAGGGTGCATTTGTGCACCATTCAAGTTCAATGATTATAGAATATAACTGTCAGGTTTTGATATACGACCTGCTATAATTTGCACACTGCTAAAGAAATAATCATAGCATTAACAAACTTGTATAATAAATGGCGCCGAGAATAACAGAAAAAAATAGACAACCTGTAACTTTAAATTCTAAAATGAATTGGCTGAGTTTCGGGTTGCTCTCATAATAAATCAAAATTAAAATCTTTATTCATGAATTATTTAAGATTAAACTTCCGGAGTTCCCCCAATAGATGGCAACACCTGATTTGATGCTTATGGACATACAATTGACATTTAAAATCCTAATTTCCTATATGTTTTAATTTGACTATTTCTGTGGCATCTAATATTTCAAAAACGTCACTGCAGTATGAGACATTAGACGTTATTCACGTCAAAAAATCTGTAAATCGGTTGACCCTGCAGGTCATCCTTGAAACTTCGCGCTATTTTCAAGCGCTTTGAGTTCGAAGCACTTGATATTAATATACCTAAAAGTAGATTAAATCTGAAAATTGCTGATAACACTATTTTAATTTTTGAAAAGCTATAACTTATGAACGCGTTGTTTGATTTTGATCTTTAAAACCGCATTCGACGCAGTTTTTTAAGCTCTAAAAATATTGTAAGAAGTACAAAATCGATTGGTTGAGAAATCTTGAAGTTATTTTGAAAAAACACTTTTTTCGAAATTTGTTGACTACGATATCTTTCGAACGGATTAACCGATTTTGGTCCGCTTAGCGGCATTTGATGCAGTTTTTTATGAAATCAATCGGTACAATATTCTAGAAGTTATTTTGAAAAAACATCATTTTAACAACTTTTTTTTCGGTTTTTTGGAATTTCTCAAAATCTATTGGGCCGAATCGGTTCAAATTTTCAGAAAATCTAAGTTCAGTAGAACCCTTTCGAATACCGCAAATCGCGATTCGACCGGTCAAGTCGTTCAAAAGTTATGAGAGGTTTACATACACACACACACACAGAGAGAGAGAGAGAGAGACTGACATAATCGTAAAAATAGTCAGAATAGCTTCCTAGGATCACAAAACGTCGAGATTTTTGAAAATCGGGGTGAAATCAATAACTTCCCTATTTTTGAAATTTTTCAATTTTCTTAGCGGGAACTTAAAAAAGTAAAAATATATATGAACACTGTGGTTGGAATAAAAACAAAATAAAATATAGTATATAAATACCCGTTATGTATTATTTCATTTATGTAGTGTTCGCTGAAGATGAAAGCTTAGCTTTCGAAATGTACATCCATCAATAAAACTGTTGTGGTAAGAAGTAACTATATTTTATTTTGAACTTAAAAAAGTGTTGGACGACCCCATTAAGATGGTGCGTTTCAATTGAGGCAGGGTATAGTGCGCATTGCATCTGTGTGTAGAGTTGTTTCTTTTGAACCCAGCACACCTATTCAACATCATTACCATATAATAACAGCCCCGTATTATCTAAGTTCTTGCTGGGAGTTGGACATGTGTAAACTAGCGCCCACCAAAGTTATTCATCAACCGAGTTCAATTTCAACCACGTAGGTCGAGAAGAATGTCTGTCTTGCTTCACGTCATGTTGTTAACTAAACACAGTTCACTATAGATAATATGTTATTACCAATTAGTTCGATTTATTTATGAACTTTCTTCTCATAATAATTACTTAACCATTAAACCGTAATTATTATGTTTTTCACGTATTTACAAAAAAAATTCTTAATATAGCCATATTTTATGACATTATTAACTAAAGATTAATATTTCATTCACATATTAACTGATCAACTTTCTTTTTATGATTACTTTTAAATGTTATGGGTAAAGTGACCAAATCCTGAATAGCAAAAAGCGGGACAAGGTCTATAAAAACCCGGCGCAGGCAACCGTTGGGTTCCACGCCCAAAAAATCCTTAAACGCGCTAGAAACCCCTAAAAACTCACTAGAAACCCCTAAAAACTCACTAGAAACCTCAAAAAACTCGCTAGAAATCCCCAAAAACTCGCTAGAAATCCCCAAAAACTCGCTAGAAACCCCCAAAAACTCGCTTGAAACCCCCAAAAACTCGCTAGAAACCCTCAAAAACTCGCTAGAAACCCTCAAAAATTCGCTAGAAACCCCCAAAAACTCGCTAGAAACACCCAAAAACTCGCTATAAATCCCCAAAAACTAGCTAGAAATCCCCAAAAACTCGCTAGAAACCCCCAAAAACTCGCTTGAAACCCCCAAAAACTCGCTAGAAACCCTCAAAAACTCGCTAGAAACCCTCAAAAACTCGCTAGAAACCCCCAAAAACTCGCTAGAAACCCTCAAAAACTCGCTAGAAATCCCCAAAAACTAGCTAGAAACCCCCAAAAACTCTCTAGAAATCCCCAAAAACTCGCTAGAAACCCCCATAAACTCGCTAGAAACTCCCAAAAACTCGCTAGAAACCCCCAAAAACTCGCTATAAATCCCCAAAAAATCGCTATAAACCCCCAAAAACTCGCTAGAAACCCCCAAAAAATCGCTAGAAACCCCCAAAAACTCGCTATAAATCCCCAAAAACTCGCTAGAAACCCCCCAAAACTCGCTAGAAACCCCCAAAAACTCGCTAATATTTTTATTTTAGATATTATTTATTTTTTAAGGTAAGTATCAATTATATAATTATTGTTAAATAAAATACTTTGAGTGGGTAAAAATATCTAATGACAAAAAATAAACTTTCTTAATGCACGTGATTTAATGAAAACGGGACGCTTGTTGAATCGGGACTCGTGGCTCAAAATCGGGACTGTCCCGCCTAAATCGGGACGGATGGTCACTTTAGTTATGGAATATGAGAGTTAATATCTTATTTAAAAAATTTAAGATATTAACTCTGCCATGTGCCTATATATACAACTGTGTAATATATATACATTCGCACAAAAAAATTTTGAAAGTCATGCTGACTGTCATCATTATTATACCAGAGATAGAAATAAATTTCGTCTTCCGGACCACCGCCTTAAAACTATATAACAAACTACCATTTTTAATAAAAGAATATAATTTACAAAAATTTAAAAACTATGTTAAAAAATTGCTGACTGATAATTGCTTCTATTCTGTGGAAGAATTTTTAATTCATACATTTTAATTGTATATTTTGTATTTCAGACCTGCAACTATTGTACTAACTGTACCAAATGTTGTTAAATATCTATCTATCTATCTATGTTTTTTCTTGGGCTTTGCTTTCGTGAGCGTCAATTTCGCCCAAAGATTCGGCCGCGTTTCTATTAGTTTTGACGGGAATCCTATCTTAACCAAAGCAGAGTAGGCCAAAAAGTAGCCTATATTTTGAGTTTGGGTATCAACTGACAGTGTACCAAGTTTCATTAACAACGGTCCAGCCGTTTTTGAGTGATTCCGATACAAACTGACAGATAAAATAATAGAAATAGGAATTTTTAACTTCCCATTGAAAGTAATTGTAATGGGTCTGATTTTGCGAATGAAAAATTTGGACATAACTGGGCGTTTTAAGGTGCCTATAGAGTCCGAATCTACTGTTTTTAGAGATACCTCTCTCTCTGCCCCCCCCCCTCTGTGTGTGTGTGTGTACGTACGCTCGTACGAATTGGTGAACTTTTTTTCGTCTCGCATATCTCGAGAACAAATAATGATATCGACTTCGGACCAATTTCAATTTCATTAAACACATAATTACATAATGAACACCTGATTAGATTTGCAATTTTTTTTAATAAAAAAAACTAAGGGCATCCAATGAGAACTTAGCAGTGTGGTTTTACCCACACACCAAGCCTCTTTTTATTTCTAGCGATTGTTCAATATATTTATACCTTTTTCATATTTTTCTCAATTTTTGTTTCTCCCTTTTTTCCTGACGACGATTTTAGACTATTAGGGGAGTAAAATTAGATTTTCACTTCGGAAAAATTCCTCGATCGATGATTTTTGTTGAAACGTGTTCAGAAAGGTGTGGAGAACAAAATATCAAAATTCCACCGTGAGAAATTGTGCGGAAAATTTTTTATTAAGCTGATTAGGCGCAAAAATACGATATTTCATAAATAACTTTTTAAATTCAATTTGTGTGACAAAAAATTGACAGCACCATTGGAAAGAACAGAAAATGTTATTATTACCGACATTTTGTTCTGCAAATTGAAATGTATGCTTATAACAGTCGCCGTAACAACATATTAAAATTTGAACGTTGAACTAATAATATAAATTTCGTCGGGTACGTGACACGTTTAGGGTGATCTACCACCCCTTTAATACTGACCAATCGATCTGCAAATATTATAATGGCATTATTGGGTCACCGACAAGCTATACAAACAATTTCAGCCTTGAAGCAATAATAATTGTGACCATTTTTTTTGTTACATGCTGGGGGCGGTCTGCATCCCTCCCATACCGCTATCTAGCAAATTCCCTTAGTCAGGGCACTTTAATATGCCTCCCTCAACATCTTCACAAAAATAAGGCCTTGAATAAATAACACCAAAAAATTGTCACTAGCTCTTGGTCTATATGGCATATGCTATCGTTATCGAAATCCAAGTGAGTAAAATCTGTTCTTTCATTTTGAATAAGTTCAGAATTCTTTTTTAGAACAATATTTCATTCGAATTATTGCTGAAACCAGTGAAACGAGGGCATCTTTAAAACACCTGGGACCACCTTATTCACTGACAGCATTATCTTCTTTCACCAACGACCGACCCTCGTTCACTAAACGATTTTAAATATTTATTTTTATGGAGACGTTTCGTATAATATGCTATGTTTGCACTTGCTTTTTTTAATTTTCATTTCACAAAAAAAAAATACTATTGACAAAATTTATGTGTACTTCTAGAAACTTGAATTTTTTTATTTATTGTAGATTATAGACGCGTCGACAACTTAGGTCATTAGCGTCTTAATTACATTAAATAACAATTTCCTTAAAACTAAATGACATCACAAAACATCCATGAGCGGAGGTGAGATTCGAACCCACGACAGTGTGATCCAAAGGTCGGCTGCACACTGTCCTCTAGAAACTTGTAACGAGGCAGTGAAGTTGCGTCTCACATTTTCGTTATTTTTGCTTACTGCTCATCGCCCTTTTATCGTAGAATAATAATATTTAGCATAGGTATATGTTACTCGTCAATTAATCAAATCGGTTTAGTTCTTGAGTCTTGCGCATTTATATACAAACTTCTTTTTATATATTAGCATTATAGACAAACTTAAACTATATTTATTTAGAGGGCAGTATAGCCTAGTGGTTAGAATGCTTGGCGCCGCAACCTCTAGACTGGACTTCCGTGGGTTCGAATCCCACCTGTGCTCATGGATGTTTTGTGATGTTATTTAGTTTTAAGTTAGTTGTTATTTAGTGTAGTTAAAAGACGCTAATGACCTTAGATGTCGACGCGTCTATTATCTACAATAAATAAATAAATAAATAAATAAATAAAACTATATTTATAAGGTTTCTGTCGACATCAACGCGAGCGAAGCCGCAAGTAAAGGCTAGTTACACATAAGAGCAGCACGTACACCTTTAAATATTACTATTCACAGTCCGAGAAAAAGTGATGATGGGATATAAAATGTTCAGAGTAAAAAAATGGGTGTGTGCTAATGACCACACGACAGAAGTGAAAACTTCAGATTTTCTAATTTTAAAATATAGGTATTTATAATTTTTTAATCACACAGTTTAATCATAAATATATTAAAATCGGCCTATACAATTAAATTTAATGAATATAATACCTTAACGATAATATTCAGTTTTAGTGTCATCTGTTTGTGCACTTGTGAACTACAAAATATATTTTACCAACCATTGTCACAGTCAGGATTCTAACCTGAACCTTTCCATTTTCGCGGCGGAATGAGCTTACAACTACTCAACCGTGACAAGATAATCTAACATTCCCCTTTATATGCTTCGGAATCAATTGATTTTCACTACATGCGAGTGTTAATTCATTATAGCTAGGTAGTAGGTGTGAATCTTCGTACTAGCGAGAGCTCATCATGAAAGTGAAAATTATTTCAAATTGACTGCTTTCCAACGAAAATTTTCAATTGCAATTCAGCCGTATAAATCTATTAATTTATACAAAATATATGTTTTAGTGTCATCTGTTAGCGTATTTGTGAACTACAAATGATTTTTTACTCGTATTAAGTTTTTAGTGTCATCTATTAGTACACTTATGAACTACACACTATTACCAGCATATTGCAAATATGTGTTCGTGTTTGAGCCGAGTAGCCCCAATTGTCACCGTCGGGTGCGTTTCACATCACTGTTGTTAACAAGCCCAGGCAAAGCGCACCTAAGGAAGTTTTCACTTCAAAAATAAAGTTTGAAATCAACAATAAAAACTTTTTAACAAAAAAAAAACCTCCTTCAAAAAGGCACTAAAAAGAGGAAAATAATGAAATTTTGAGGTCTGTGCCAATTAAAATATGAAAGTGGTTAAAAAGAAGATATTAATCACTATACTATACTTTTTAACCGACTTCATATTTTAATTGGCACAGACCTCAAAATTTCATTATTTTCCTCTTTTTAGTGCCTTTTTGAAGGAGGTTTTTTTTTGTTAAAAAGTTTTTATTTTTTACTTTTTAGTGTCAAAAAGTAACATTTACCTTAAAGAATCACACGCCGTTATTTACTTTTTTACTAAAATCAGCCGAACTACTGAACCGATTTTGATGAAATTTCTATGGGACCTATCTAAAAGTATATCCTTTCAAATAAAAAAAAAATTCAAAATCGGTTCATAAACGACGAAATTATCCGCGAACATACATCAAACATAACCACATAAAAATATATACGGTCTAATTGAGTAACCTCTTTTTTTTGAAGTCGGTTAAAAAAGAGAAATCATACTGTATGGTCTACCGCGACCGCTCAGCTATATATTTTGTATTCGAATAACCAGCAAAGCTAGTGCATGTATTTTTGATCAATCTGTATACTGCAAAGTGCAGGAAATGTTCACGCTAAAGTAGGATTTATTATATATATATATATAAGCGCTGAGAGAATCATAAATATAGAATCGGATGCAAGCGTTCAATACAAGATGCTATTCAAACTATTTATGGAAATGGAACTAATTTCTAAATTTCAACTATTTTACCAATTGGAGTGTTTTTAAAAGTTATGAGATAAATTACGGGAATCTTTATTTATGTATGACTAACTTTTCAATAGTTCTTGATATTTTTGTACTATATGGGTAGGTATATAGCATCGAATTTTTACACTTTCGATACGATGTACAGATTTGGCTCAATTTTTGTAATATACAATCTATATGCAGAGTAGGGTTGTCAGATCAAAAAGCAAGATTTCCGGGACATTTCTAAAGCGAAGGCAATTTATTTCAGGGGGAGGGGAGTTAATGTTGAAAAAAAATGTTTTATCATTTTACTATTTTTTGTATTTATCATTAGACTTGTCAAATTTTATTCATTTATCACCCACCAATAAACGGTGAGATGTGGGACGCGCTTCTGAGTGTGTAAATCACGCATAATTTCGTGTGAATCTTTAATAATTCATTTTATTGTTCCCAATTTGTCTTTCATAGAGTAAGTTCGAAGAATACAATTAAATACAAGTAAAAATATATATAATATGTACAGAAATTGCAGATTGTGCTAAATAAATAAGTATAGCGTGTAACTTAGTGTCGTTTCTTGCGATTGCGAGCACGAATTCGTTGAACTTAATCATGTCCGGAATAGAAGACTTACATTCCGGAACACGGGACAAACCAACGAATTTCGGGACATTCCCGGAAATCCCGGCCATCTGGTAACCCTAATGCAGAGCAAAGTACGCAATAAGGGTTTTAAATAAAGCGAAACGACTATAAATATTTACAAATCCATATTCCACGCAAAATTACAATACGGAACGAATATATTTAAAAAATTCAAAAAAATCTATATAAACATACAATAGGATCGTCCCTCGTATCAAAATTTGATAATTTTGAACAGTGTGTGTTATTCCTCATACATACAAAATAATGTAAACCAACTTTTTCGTTCTTAGGTATATCCTTCCTCTTAATTGCAAACAAGAATTAAAATATGTGTTCATTTCAAACGGCTAAACTTAGCCGCCATATGATGACGTCAAAGCCAGACCAGAGTACCTACTAACCTTGAGCCAGACACATTTCCTCGTCTATGTCTATGGAAAGAGAGGTGTATATTAAATATCTATGGTTTGTTTTCAATTTATGACAATCCGTGACAGATCAGTGTATTATCTCTCTTTATTTATGGCGTGAGAATACATTTAACTACAGCCAGTTAATCAGAGAAGGCTGACTGTGATTGCCGTAATTTCCGTAGCGGTATAATTCTATGTTTAAAATTACATTGTTTGGGAATTTTTTTCTTGTAGAAGAAGCTTCCGAAAAATTCACAAAAAAATTGTTATATTATTTGCATATTTGTAACGTAGATTTCAGTTCTGAAAAAAAATGCGGGACGACCCTATTGTCTCTTTATGTCTTGTCATTGAGCAAAAATTGATAACTAGATAATTAAATGGTGATTAATCTTATTTTATAGAAAATCTAAAATATCAGTTTTATTTTATTTTAAATTGGCGTTTTTTTAATATATCTAATAATAATTGGTATTTATTCACACAAAAATATAAATGGTAATAATTATTATAGAATCTAGTACCTAGTAGACAAAAAAAACAAGCCGTGAGGTGGGTCGTTTATTAGGACTAAAGTGCGACCCTTGAGGTCCACACGACGAACTTCCCAGTTTGACAAATATTTAATAATAATAATTAAATTAGATATTACACAGAAAAGTAATCATTTTAATCATTAACACATAATTATTATTTATTTTTAACAATAATTAAAAAAAAAAACGGCTGAACCGATTTTTATAAAATTTATGTCGGATCAAAATGACGTTAACATGCCTCGATTGACACCCTTACGAAGTCGATATAATTTTTTATTCGCGAGATATTGTGTAAAATCTACTTTTTTGGAGTCTATTTGGTTAAGAAAAAAGAACGGGTGGAACGATTTACGTTAATACGCGTCGATTGGCACCCTAACGTAGTCGATATCATTTTTCATTCTCGAGATTTCGCCTTTGAAAGAAATGGACACATACGTATGTACGTACACACGAGCGAGAGAGAGGAGAGAGAGAGACATCAGTGTAAAAATAGTGTAGTGACTTTGAAACATAAAAATTTGTTATACATTTTGATTTTTTTTTCGGACCCATTACAATAACTTCCAATGGGAAGTTAAAAATAAAAATCAAAATGGCAAGAAACGAAACAAAAACAAAATCTGCTCCTATTAACCGACTCACTCTCCTCCCTTCAATCTATAAGCAACCCCTTCTGTGACCACCCTTTTGTAAAAGAAATACATGATACAATAAAACTACTAAATAACAATAATAAAAATGTCGTACTAATCTGGATTCCATCACATATAAATATTACTGGAAATGAAATAGCTGACTTAAATGCAAAAAACGCAATCATAGACGGAATAAATCTCAATGAAGAAATAATAACTACAACTGATTTTCGAAATTACATCTATAGGAAAATAAAACAAAAGTGGCAAGACACCTGGGAAAATGTTACTAACAATAAATTAAGAAGCATAACCGACAGTACAAATAAAACACAAATATATGAATTAACACGAAAAGAGCAAGTCATAATTACCAGACTTAAAATAGGACATACTAAAATCACACACTCTTACCTGATGAAAAAAGAAGAACCGCCTGTTTGTCAATATTGCCAGACCAACATCAATGTCACCCATCTCCTCCTAGAATGTAGAGAATATTCAGATGAACGCAGAATATGTAAGTTACCGGACAACCTAAAAGAATGTTTCAGTGAGAAAAAATATTAAAAATACAATAAACTTCATACACAATACAAATTTAATAAACAAAATATAAATAACTACTGTACTTACCTGTAACATACTAAATTGTAAAATACCTACCTGAATATGTAACCCATTATATACGTTATATGTATTTTGTGCTAATGACTTCGAGTCGAAGCACCTTTTTCTTTTCTATAATAAAAAAAAAAAAATAAAATAAAAATCGGGCTTGAGAATAGCCGAGAGTGTAGCGGCGCTGTTGTTTACATGGCGTTGCTATGGTTCCTCTATTACAAGTCCCCAGTTCCCGAGTTCTAGCCCGAGAGCTGGTAAAAGTGTCAATTGGATTTTCAATTTATTATAAAAAAAAAAAAAAAATAATGAATTGAAAATATGAATTGAAAATATGAATTGGTGCTAGGCCCAAATAACCTTTGCTGTTGGTGGTCTTTAAAATACAATACAATACAAAAATAAAAATCAACAACCTATTTAATATAAGTTTTAAAAATATATTGAAGTAAAATCTGTTTTTAAAAAATTTCAGCAATTTAAGGGAAAGTAAAAAAACAGATTCGACCGCGTTAACAATTCGGTTGGGAAAAGTCGATGAAAAACGTGAAACATTGTTGTTACATGGAGTTGTGCTGAGACACGTCCATTCATTGTTCGTTAAAAATAATGAATATCTGTGATTTTTCATTCTTTTTCCTGAGATATGTATAATGCGCGTGTCTGCCGTTTGCATAGAGTTTGAAATATTATTCTCTGAGGGTTAACAGATATGTGGTTGTAAAGTCGCCAGTCCGCTATAGAAATATCCTCGAACAAATTGAATACAGTGGTGTTTAACAGACCCGGTGCACGCATCCGATTTTTAAACGTACGACGTCCGTTGCCGCTGCCGTGAAAAAACGCAAGTACGCATGCAGCCGCCCGCTATTATAGACAAGCGTCTACAGTTTTGTCAGCAGTGTGCGGTAGTGGTCCGATTTAAATCATACGGATCGTCAGACATATTGTATTTAAGAACTTAAGCCACGTTTAAAACCCCAGACGGCGCGCGTGTGCACTGTGCAACACTAGAACAGAGAACACTAGAGAGAGAGAGCACTAGAAGGCGAGCTGAACGTGTCTGTCTGTAGACGCTTGACTATAATAGCTGTACCGCATTTATGATTTTAAACTGTGAATTCATCACTCAATAGACAGAGCATCACTCAATTGACAGCATAGGACTGAGAGCCGAAGGTGCGCGTGCGGTACGGTTACGGCGAGTAGGGCATTATAGACCGAGAGCTAGTGACATTTTTTGGTGTTATTTATTCAAGGCCTTATTTTTGTGAAGATGTTGAGGGTGGCATATTAAAGTGCCCTGAGTAAGGGATTTTGCTAGATAGCGGTATGGGAGGGATGCAGACCGCCACCAACATGTAACAAAAATAATGGTCACAATTATTATTGCTTCAAGGCTGAAATTGCTTGTGTAGCTTGTTGGTGACCCAATAATGCAATTATAATATTTCGCTAATGACCTCTGTTGTCGAGCGTCTATAATTCACAATATTTGCAGATCGATTTGTCAGTATTAAAGAGGTGGCAGATCACCCTAAGCGTGTCATGTACCCGTCGAAATTTATATTATTAGTTCTAGCTTCAAATTTTAATATGTTGTTGTGGCGACTGTTTTAAACATACATTTCAATTTGCAGAACAAAATGTCGGTATTAACACCCTCTCTTAGAGGGAAACTTGCTCGCCTAGGAGTTTATTTCGTTCTGCAAGGGTGTTAATACCGACATTTTGTTCTGCAAATTGAAATATATGCTTAAAACAGTCGCAAAACAAATACCCAATGGAGATGGGCACATGAGAAACGTATAATATAGATGGCAGCAGGTTTAAATAAATTAAATTGTGTTTTAAAGATCACCAACAGCTAAGGTTATTTGGGCCTAGCACCAATTCATATTTTCATTTCATTATTTTTTTTTATAATAAATTGAAAATCCAATTGACACTTTTACCAGCTCTCGGGCTAGAACCCGGGAACTGGGGACTTGTAAGTTGTAATAGAGGAACTATAGCAACGCCATGTAAACAACAGCATTGCTACACTCTCGGCCATTCTCAAGCCTGGCAGCAGGTTTATAGCCACCTAAGTTATCATTGGTTTTCATAGAAAAAACGCGCGAGAAATCAAGTTTTTTTCCTTCTGATTGCATGCAACCCAGTTCTTTTTAATTCCGGATCCTTTGAAAATACAAAACCTCAATGATTTGAACATAAACATAGTACATCGGCATTGTCCACGATTTATTATTTAAAATAAACTTATTCTGTACCCACTACTATGAACTGCCCACAGAGCGAGGTGGTTACATAGCTGGCGCCACTAGCGGTCAAGTTTGGCAGTGTCCATCTCCATTACTGTGAACAACTGTGTTTTAATTTAGACTTGATTAGTTTTGTATCTTAACACTGTTACATACAGTTCCTTCCTTGTGAGAAATGAAATGTGCTTATGTAATATGCTTTACATTTTACACTGAATTTTTCTTCATAATATCTACTTTATGCACATATACAGTGATTTATTAGAATTAAAATTAATTTCTTTTTTTTAATTTGCATTGTAATTATTTTATGAACAGGTATTTCTGCGCGAACGTGGCTGTCATTACAAATATCAGGTGCTGAGTTTATATTATAAGTTTTCAAAAACCAATTTACCTCTGGATGCAAAATCACACATTTAAATTCCAAATCTATTTGGTCACGATAATATTTAATATTTGTGTTGTGTGCTGTATTTAACATAAATTTCTATATGGTGTTAAGTGTTAGCAATAGCATATCCAAACTATTATTATAAATGTAAAGGCATGTTTGTCTGTTTGTTACCTCTTCACGGCTTAACCACTGAACCGATTTCGACGAAAATTGGCAAAGAGATTCCATGAAGCCTGACAAAGGATATAGGCTAATTTTTATCCCGGAAAAGTATTCCTGAGAGAGAGTATTCAAGCCATGCATTCCCACTGTTCACATTACTGTGCAGTGGGGATGCATGGCTTGACCTCCTGTCTTTGCAAACCATATTATTAGCTATGCGTTCCAACCTGCTTTAAATTATGGCGTTGCAAAGACAGGAGGTCATGAATAATTAATGATGCGTTCTACGTTTCCATAGTTACGTATCATGTATTTGTGTACCTATTTTGGAAAACAGATTATTGCATTTTTAACTGTCAAAATGGGCATCAAATTCATAGCACCCGAGCGAATCCGGGCCGGGCAACTAGTACATAATATATCTGATTGTGAACGTGTGCAATGCTGTATATATGAATCTACACAAAAAATTTCGTAATATCCAAATTATACGACCCCGTGCCGCTTTTTTCACTAATTTCAAAGAGATAAAACGTATGTAAGAGATAAGCCGAGAAAAGCGTGAAAACGGAATTTGTTCACATGTGGCATAATATTGATCAATTACCGTTTCATTTTTACGTTTTACATTTTTCGAACTAATGAGATTTGTTTTTGAGATATTCTACAAAAATTCATGATTAAATATTAATTCTACTTGCTAAGACTTTTTTTTTACAAATACCAATATTGCCGAGGTTAAATGACAATTTCGTAACAGAAGGGGGTGAGGTAAGTCAGAGAGGCGGGGGGTTTAAATTTGATATTGTGTTGTATTTCCATCAGGCTTATCTATGAGTTTGCAAAATTTATATAAAGTCGGGTCGATAGAAGTGGTAAAAATTGATTGTGACCCAGACAGACAGATATATAGAATTTACAGTTACATAAAATTTTGTAAAAATTACTCGTGAGAACTCGGTTATACCTATTGTAGACTATAAACGTTTGACAAAAAAATTTATGAAGTACAATTTTTTTCACAATATTTTGGAGGTTATATTAAAAAAAAGTTTTCAAAAATTTTACTTTGGGGAAAAAATTTAAAGTTCGACCGTGTGCACAAATAAGTATACACCTTGAATGGAATTGAATAATTTTGTTGCAAAATCGATTCAGCTGTTTTAGCTGCACGAGGGCGCGACACAAAATTTTCACAAATTATAGGCGTTACTGCAGCATTTTTCCAGAAAGTTTTTTTTTTATGGCTGTACATGATATTATGTGTATAGAAAGACAAATAAATGCATAATTTATTTGGAAACAATAAATATTATTTTCATAAAATTAATATAGAAAACTAGAAATTAATGCAAATTCGTTCATTTTTTTTATCAGTTAGTGCCTTGTATAAACCTATTTTCTTAATTGGTTAACAAAATAACTCTTAATTTTTACTAACCTCTTTTTTCGTTAGCAGCCTTTCCTCTTTTCCGGTGCGTCAATCCCTCATTGTTAAAAATTATTTTTTCACTACTTAAAAAGTCTGTTTATATAAATAAACAATTTATAACACTATAAAATTATTTAAATCGAAACTTTTTATACGACAGGTCGCAGGATTATATCATGAATCCACGTTAAAAATTAAAAATGTATTACGTAAAGTTTAATTTTAAAAACTGCAAATATTAAATTTTCAAACTGCGTATTATAAATAAAAAAATTGATCCGAAGTCGATATCATTATAATTGTTCTCGAGATACGCGAGCCGAAAAAAAGTTCACCATAACGTACGATCGAATGTTTCGGAATCTAGGGATCTCAAAAGTCAAAACGTCCAAATATGTCAAAATTTTTTATTCGCAAAATCGAACCCATTACAATATTCCAATGGGAAGATAAAATTACGTTTTTTTTATATTAATTATTAAGATCCAAGATTTTTCTTCTTGAGAAAACTATAAAATTAAAATACGCACTGACTGTCTTTTTAGTAACTGATTTATTAGTCCAACAGTAGATCCACTTTTAAAAGTATCACATTTACGAATGACTATCGAAACATTATTTTTACAAAACTGGTCACTGAATACGAAATGCCGTAATCAATGAGATGATGACGTAATTTTTTATATTTTGAGTAACACTACTGTGCCTAAAGCCAGTGACACACATGCGCAACAAAGAAACCAAACATTTTTATTTGTTAGTGCTAAATTTCGAGGATCTCAGTCAATAAGTACCTTTAAGAACCCGTTTTAATATATATTTACCCGACAAGTAAAAATAGGGTTAGGTGGTTGGCATTTTATGTATGTTTATATCTTTGTTCTATGATTTCTCATGGACTTCTGAACCTATTTTAATGAAACAATTTAATGTTGAAATATTCCTTGAAGTCGCAAGGGTAACAATGGGGGGTAACTTATATCTCTTAAGACGGGTTTCGAGATAATTGGAACTTTGCAACTTAATTACAAGAAAAAATATTCAAAAGCTTAAAAATAAAAAAATCCACTACGGCTTGTATAATTGTCCTGTCGTAGTCGGGTTATTTTAAATTTTGGTGGTAGGCTTGAGAATAGCCGAGCGTGTAGCAATGCTGTTGTTTACATGGCGTTGCTATGGTTCCTCTATTACAAATCCCCAGTTCCCGGGTTCTAGTCCGAGAGCTGGTAAAAGTGTCAATTTATTATAAAAAAAAAATAATTAATTGAAAATATGAATTGGTGCTAGGCCCAAATAACCTTAACTGTTGGTGATCTTTAAAACACACAATTTAAATTTTGGTACGATTAAACTAATTAAAATAATTAAACGCCTTAACATTTTATATGTAAACTCCTTTACTGTCCAAGTTATACTAATCTGTTATCCATTGACAATATTTTAAGCCGGGAATACATCTGACAGACGTTGCTGGTCGTCGCAGGCATTCTCGCAAACGTTTCTGGGTAACAATACACATCTGAACGAATGACGCAATATTTACATTCGCTAGCATTCCCAGTAATTTTACCTTTTTCGACAAATGCTACTGAAAATTATTGTCAACACGTCCACATATAGTAACCTTTCTTGACATTCGTGGGTCGTGGCTCACATTTTCTTTTGATCTTTGTATTTTTAATGACAGCTAATGGAAAACCTTCGTTCGCACTGCTATTTCCGTTCGAGCCATACTTAATTTGTTGCATTAACGGTCGTCTACACTTCACGAACGCATATAAATAAACCTTTCACAAAGCGTACGAAGGACAACGTTTGTCAGGTGTACTTCCGGCTTTACAATAAGAATTCAGTCTTATATAATTATCCTTCAATCATTTTGATTACATATCACAATCTAAGGGCTGTAACAATTTTTAACTTCTCATTGGAAGTTGTAATAGGTTCGATTTTGCGAATGAAAAATTTGGACATATCTGCACGTTTTGAGGATTTTAGAGTTCGAATCTACTGTTTTTAGAGAGGTCTGTGTGTGTGTGTGTGTGTGTACGTACGTTCGTTTGTTCGGTACGTTGGTGAACTTTATTTCGGCACGCATATCTCAAGAACAAATAATGATATCGACTCCGAACCAATTTCATTCGACACATAATTACATAATGATCACCTGATTAGGTTTGCAGGAAATTTCAATTAGCGGTTTTTTGATTATAACAAAAAAACTACCAACAGTAAAATTGTTGCAAAATGTTTCTCGTCTCACATATCTTCAGAACAAAGAATGATATCGACTCTGGACCAATTTCATTCGACGCATAATTGCATAATGAATTGGCGGTTTTTTTATAACAAAAAAAAAAATGTTATTCTGTGTTGCAAATACTGCGGTGGTCTCGATTCTCTAAGGGCACCCAATGGGAAGTTAGCAGTGTGGTTTTACCCATACACCAAGCCTCTTTTTTATTATAAATCGGGCACTAAGTATATTGGTTAATTAAATGGAGTAAAAAATAAGATCTAGTGAAAATATTCTATACATCGGACGAAATGTACATAGATAAAATTTGTTTGTAGTTGTTAGCTACGCATTTATGAGTTTCTAGCTTTACAACTTTTGTAAAATGTAAGATGCTTTTTCCATTCAGACGTTTCATGTTATTCTTCAATGAACAAAATGAATGTCTTTGATCTTGAGAGATTAGCGTTTCGTCTTCATTTTTCGTTAAGTGTGAAAAACAGGAACGTTGTGCATATTTACACAGTACTTTATATACACAGGCATATCTTTATTTGCAAAATTAAAAAAAGAACCTACGTAAGATTCTACAGAAAATTAAAGGTCTTACGTATTTTATTCACTGATATTTCTTTACAAACAGAAATCAAATGACTCCTTGCCTACATGTTATTAGCAGTGTCTTGATAAGCACAGAAAAATATTGTTACGGATCACCCTGTATATAAACGTCAGGCAAGAATTCTGAGAAGCGGTGTCTGCTTTCTGAACAACGAGTAACTACGCGAAGTTTCTAGAGAACGCAAGAAGCACTAGGCTTCAGCTACGCAGCGTATATAAACGAGTGAGTGAAGCGATCAATCAATCAGTCAATGGTGAGTCGTGCAATCAAGTGGATCAGTGATATAAATAGTACCGCGATATAAATACACCTGATAAAATAAATATTAGTATAGTCAATTGTATATAATTAAGTGTTAATTACCGTTTAGTTATTGTTTACTTGTGTTGATTGTTAGAACTGACTTTTCGTTGTTGCATTTATTGTTATTGTATTTTTAATTATTGTAAATAAATATTTATTCCGTCAACTCAGAAAACAGTTTTGTAACAATATTGTGTGAATTGATAAATTTCCAGACCAAAATAAGCAAGTTTTTATGAATCGTCAAAATTTTTTTAAAAAATACTGAAACCGAAGTGAAAAGTAGCTATTTTATAGTCGGTACGATTGTTGGAGTACAAACTCATATTTAACGAAAGCGGCATAAACGAGCGTTTGTATAGCAATAGCTTTTATTGATGTTATTCAAAACTGAAAACGCTCTTGTCACATTGTGACTGGTGATAATAGGGTATTATAATCATGAATTTCCGACTAACTTCATGGCGTTACTTTCGACTAACTTCATGGTGTTAAAACGTAAAAATTCACTCTCATCATTTTTCTATAACGCGCCAAAAGAAGTATAACTTCAAAAATTAATCGGGTATTATAATCATGAAAAATAATAATGTAAACAGTACGATTGTTGGAGTACAAACTCATATTTAACGAAAGCGGCATAAACGAGCGTTTATATAGCAATAGCTTTTATTGATGTTATTCAAAACTAAAAACGCTCTTGTCACATTGTGACTGGTGATAATAGGGTATTATAATCATGAATTTCCGACTAACTTCATGGTGTTAAAACGTAAAAATTCACTCTCATCATTTTTCCATAACGCGCCAAAAGAAGTATAACTTCAAAAATTTCATGCGAGTACCTTATTGTGAATACCTATTTTCGTTCGAGTATTTAGAATATATAGTAGACAGACACTATAATATATTCTTTACTATCGGATACAGTTAGTACTTTACGGTAATTATGCACGAAGTACCGATTCTTCACACAGCGAATAATTTCCCACGTTCAATTGGTTTGGTTTAATGTACACCTTTTAAATATTGTTTGTCTAATGTGTGAGTATTTTAGTCACTTCATTTAAACGTAGTACTTATTTAGTTGTACAATTTATTACCAATACACGACATTCCACTCGGCTGACAGATAATATGACAGATGAGTCACAATGTCTTTATAAATTTACGGTCACAAAGTAGAACCGATTGTGCCAAAGTAATAGTTATATATTTATTTATTTATTTCATCTTTCAACAGGCCTTATTACAGAAAAATACAAAAAAAAAGGGTGTGGGTCTCGGAACCCCCGACAGATGTGAAACATCAAAGAACTCGGCGGTATTCTCTATGTTGTAGTATATATTTTTTCAAAAGCAGCAACTAACTGTTATGCTGACGTAATCCTATATACTGCACTGTAACACACGCGATTGTCTTCCCGTGCCCGAGCGCGCGGAAGCCGAGAGAGAGAGAGAGACAGAGAGAGAGCCGCAGTGGTGGGGTGAACAACAGCGAAGGAGCGGACCATAAATTTCGTTGCATATTTCTCCTGTTCCCCTGTTCACAGCCCGACATAATATGTTTCACATCACATCAAAAAGAAATAAATAATCCCGCTCCCTCCCCCAGGCTAAAGCCCTGACAAACCCCCCCCCCCCTTGTGGGGGCCATGACTGTCTTTTTCATTGCACCGAAAAATGGAGAATTGAATTATTTAAGTAAATCGACGATTAATTTGCGTTTGTGTTATGATTCGGTTATTATAAAATCGTCTTTAACTTATCTGATTTCTTCTTGCGGGCACAGATATACCTACTCTAAAAGTAAGTATTACTTTTGTGTTATGTTAATTTATTTTTAACGTTTGCCTTTTATTCAGTGGCGGATTTACCAGCAGGCTGAGTAGGCTGGAGCCTAGGGCGGCAGATTTTAGGGGTGGCAAATTTGGGGTCAAATTTTTTTTTATGTCTTACAGAAATGAAAAAGATTCATATTTATAAAATTAAGGAAAATCGCAGGATAGTGGACAAATATTTGATTTATTAAATTAAATGTACGACGTTTCGTTTATATATTTAAACTTTTTCAAGTACACAAAAATAACAATATTTATAAAAATTAATATTAATTACTAACCATAGCAATTAACATAAGATAGGGTACATAAGACAAAAACATGGTAACATGGTAACAAATTATGTTGACTAAAACTTTTTAACAATCAATAATAATAATAATACAAATTTTAGTATAATTTCATAACATAATTATATTAGATAAAGAGTCAAATTGGAAGAAACGCAATATCAGTGAAATGTGTTTTATTAGAAAAAACAATTCAATCAATTATAGAACAGACACTCAAAATTTAAGTAGTCAGTACAATTATGTTATGAAATTATACTAAAATTTGTATTATTATTATTATTGATTGTTAAAAAGTTTTAGTCAACATAATTTGTTACCATGTTACCATGTTTTTGTCTTATGTACCCTATCTTATGTTAATTGCTATGGTTAGTAATTAATATTAATTTTTATAAATATTGTTATTTTTGTGTACTTGAAAAAGTTTAAATATATAAACGAAACGTCGTACATTTAATTTAATAAATCAAATATTTGTCCACTATCCTGCGATTTTCCTTAATTTTATTATAATCACGATGGACACGATTTCTAATATAAATTCATATTTATATAGATACCTAAATGTTATTAGGTCCACACAAACGATTCAACATGTAATAATTAATATGTTTCACCACTTAGATAATTTTTTCTACAATTTACCCAAAAACTATTTCTTCTGCAATCTTAACTTTGGGTTGCAAAAATAATCTAGGAACTTACACATCAATCCCCTAGTTCACAATCATACTAATTACGGAAAAAGGTGAAGTAATTAGGACGATCGATAGTGCACAAATCATAAAGTTACAATTTCATTGACAAAAAAATTTTAATTAATATGACTGTGAACTAGACCCTAGGGTATCGAATTGTAGAGATCGGTAGGGGCGGCAAAATTTGAATAGTCTACTGGCGGCAAATGTGTAAATCCGCCACTGCTTTTATTATTTGTTGCAAATTAAATATTAAGTTTTTTCTTCAGTTGAAATTTATTTACGATATTTACTGCTAATATAATGAATAGATTAATAATTATTGTATATTGTTTCCGGGTTTTAATCTTAGAACTGATGCAATCAGATTTTCAATCAATTATTAAAAATGATAATACATATAGCAAATATGAATTGACACTGGGTAGAGATAAGACAATATCAGTTTAAAAATAAAAATAAGAAATTGTATTAACGCTGGTACACAATCATTTCCGTCATTTTAGTAAAAAATAGTATTAAAATTGTACTAAATTGATAATATGAATAATGAATATAATACTATAATTTAATATATTTAGACAATATCAGTATTTAATATACGAGTACCTTGTAGAGAGTACAAAGTTAAAAAATTCATTTATATAAAAACCGATTAAAAACAGTAGCAAGTACTTGCTATAAATTTTTTCGTAGATAAGCTTTGCATGATTAGGAAGCTTCTTAAAAAATTTCAGTGCTAAATAATCATAGCTATTCTGTATTGTATTTATTTGGTGTAGCGGCAAAGCCACAAACCACTTAGTACTATAGACGCGTAACGACCATGTTATCACTTAGGACAAAAACTCTGTTGCTCGGAAGGTGAACTAAATCTATTTTGGCGGCAATTCAAATGTGATGTCACTGTTTTTCATACAGATGTAATCATAATTTGCTGCTTACACATGAGATAAAAGGCAAAACAAGCACAAAATGTATAAAAAAAATTATTTTTTTAAAATTACAAGCAATTTAGCATTGTATATAAATATAATACATAACTTAATAATAATATTATATGGTACGTTACAATTTAAAGCAATAAAAAAAATTCGACTGATGACCAGTCCTATACTTCCCACCTAGTAAATATTTGCAAAAAATAAACACTCTTTTTTTTATTCTTTGACTAGGCCCAATTAACCTTAGCTGTTGGTGGTCTTTAAAACACAATTTAATTTTTATTCTTTGAAAAAGTCATGGCCCTCTTTTTTGTTTGGTGATCTACTGATGGCTAACTTAATATAGCAAAAATCATGGTTACCTTGATTTACGTACAATTTTTATTTTTTTTAGTAAAATATTTTTTTTCTCGAAAACTATACATTTTAGAGAAAAAAAATATTTACATTTTTTTCATATTATAACATCTATAATTCATTTATATTTTTTTTTACCTATGTTAATACGTGACATTGAGGTCGTTTTTTGAATATATCAGGATCCACTGAACCGATTTGACTCAAAATCTAATCAGATCTAAGTTAAAGGCTGATAAACACAATAGAACAATCGGCATGCCCGTATGTTGTTCCGTTCTTAAGATATCGAAGGCGAAAAATTGACCACATACACACACACATACACACACACACACACACACACACATACAGACATCAGTCGGAAAATGATTTTAAACGATTGCTAGGGTCTCAAAACGTGAAAATCTGTTAAAATCTCGAAATATTGTTTTCGGACTGAATCCATTACTTCCCTACCATAGTAGAGGTGGGAAGTAAAAATAGACCTACATTATATTATACATTTATTTGCTTAGACATTACTTATTACATGTTTTTTAAAAATGTTTTGATTATATTGAGTCGTTTCTTTTAGCACTGCATAGAAAAGCTTTAGAAATAATGTATGTCCGAAAATCGGTGATTTCTTATCTTTATACCATTACAAATTACAAAATTACATCTGTCAAAAATGATAAAATAATTATTTTAACTTTTTATTGAGATTCTTTCTTTTTGTATTTATTTTTTTACTTGAACTCATTCAATTCAATTCAATTTATACATACACTATAACACTAGATAATAGTCTACAAAACGAAACACACAAAAATACAATTTTAATAAACTCACGAAAACACAAAACGATATAAAATAAACAGATCTGTAACCATAGAGAAGACACACACCAAACGTCAAGCACTAAAATATTCCTAAAGGTGAAGATAATGCAGTGTTCTGCAAGACAAAAATAGACAAAAACTATTCGACGCGACATCTCTTGACCGGAAGGTAGAGTTAAGTACTGAAACAAACTGCTTCCATTTAGGAGAAACGTCTATAATACTAAGTGGTTTGTGGGCAAAGCTAAGAAATTCTGATTTATTATTACGGGAATACAATATAATATTGTTACGGACCATCGTGTATATAAACGGCAGGCGGTAGTTCTGAGAAGCGGTGTCTGCTTGCTGTAACAACTGGTACGTGCACGAAGGTTCTAGATAAATCGAGGAGGCACTGGGCTTAAGCCGCGCGGCCTATATAAGTCAGGCAGTGTAGATTATACTGTGACAGTGTGAACAGCGAATATAAATCCAGTGAATATAAATATTAAAATATAAATAATTAGAAATAAATAGTCCTGGTATATAGTTAATAATTACGAATTATTGTATATAGTTGTTTGCTTTGCTTTGTAATTACTGTTTAGTTATTGTTTACTTGTGTTGATTGTTAAAATTGACTTTTCGTTGTTGCGTTCATTATCATTGTGTTTTTAATTATTGTAAATAAATATTTATTTCGCCAACTCAGAAAACAGTTTTGTAACAATATAATTTATTGAATGCCACTAATGTGGATACAAACGTCAAAAAAGATCCTTCAATGATGAAAGGTGGAATTTGTTTCAAGACTATCATAGTTATCCTTAGCGTGCATTCATCAGTGGTATATGTACCTATAGATACTAGGCAAGGTCATTATTTTCAGTTGTACTAGTTCCAGGAAACCTAGCAGTTGATGGCCTTAAAATAATTAAAAAAATATATGATTTGTGGATAAGTTTCCAAACATTCTGACGGAATTCTACTGTAGCTAAGAACTGTTATATTAATATTCTTAAAAAATTAGTAGGCACGACCTTTTCAAACACTGCAATTTGACGCTTTATGTTGGTACTTGGAAGTTAAGAACGGATAAAACACTTTACATCATTATTCTCAAAACAAAGACTAAATTATTGTCAGTTTACTTTTGCTAACTTTACCTAATGTCGTAATTGCAGTATAGACATTTAATAAATGTGTAGTCAAAAAAATTATTATACAAGCCGTGAGGTGGGTCGTTTATTAGGACTAAAGTGCGACACTTGAGGTCCACACGACGAACTTCCCAGTTTGATAAATATTTAATAATAATTATTAAATTAGATATTACACAGAAAAGTAATCATTTTAGTCATTAAAACATAATTATTATTTATTTTTAACAATAATTTAAAAAAAAAACGACTGAACTGATTTTTATAAAGTTTAGGTCGGATCAAAATGACGTTAACACGCCTCGATTGACACCCTTACGAAGTCGATATAATTTTTTATTCGCGAGATATTGTATAAAATCTACTTTTTTGGAGTCTATTTGGTTAAGAAAAAAGAACGGCTGAACAGATTTTGAAAAAATTTCTTTCAGATCATATTTACGTTAATACGCGTCGATTGGCATCCTAACGTAGTCGATATCATTTTTTCATTCTCGAGATTTCGTCTTAGAAAGAAATGGAGACATACGTACGTACGTACATACGTACACACACACACAGACATCTTTCTAAAAATAGTGTAGTGACCTTGAAACATAAAAATTTGTTATACATTTTGATTTCAATTTTCGGACCCATTACAATAACTTCCAATGGGAAGTTAACTAGCTGTTGACCGCGACTTCGCCCGCATTGGATTAGAAATATGACCAGACACCATTTTCATCCCTTTTGAAAAACACTCTTTAGTGAATACATCTTCCAAATTCCATCTTTTTCACTTCTCAGAATGGATTCGAACTAATAAATCTATGGAAAACGTATATTTTTATTTATTGTAGATTATAGACGCGTCGACAACTTAGGTCATTAGCTCCTTATAATTACTTTAAATAATAACATCCTTAAAACTAAATGACATCACAAAACATCCATGAACGGAGGTGGGATTCGAACCCACAACAGTGTGATCCAAAGGTCGGCTACGCTAACCGTTACACCACACTTTCCTCTGGAAAACGTATAAGTAACCAAATTTTTACTCCTTTTTAGGTGAAAAATTTTGAAAAACCTATTCGTTCAGAAAAATTGAAATTACTATAAAAAAGAATTAAATAATTTTTCCCAATTCGTTTGACAATACTTCGATTCTAGTTTTGTTCTCAAAGGAATTTTATTAAATACAGAATTTGAATTATAAATATTATTATAATTTATTTTAAAAAATAGCATCCCAATATTTCCAAAATATAATTGCATGATGGTTAACTAATATTAGTGCTTTAAAGCGGTAAAGTAACTGGCAAAATCTAGGGAATTTTTAGTTCGAAATGGGAGAAACATTGTATCTTATCTTGCAACTCTGTTTGGAGGAGAGGCAATGAAGGCCCTGACTTATCAAGCTGATCAAGCATCGATTTAAACGAAGGATACTGTATTTTGTTTAGCAGGTTTCTCGTGCCCTGGGTACTTAAGCTCGGCACGATGCCCTGTTATATCAAAAATGGTTTTAAACGACGTTATATAATGGTATATATAACGCAACTGCATTGTATTAAAATATAATTGCATGAAAAATATAATTGTTACGAATCAGGGAGATGTCCTGTACCAGAAAGTGGCCATCAGCCAGTTTTAAAGCAGTACATATGAAATGTAGTATATGGGACAAACGGATGGTTATTTTAGTGTCCTGTTAGAACAGATGAATGTGTCCATTAGCAATAAAATAAAGAATCTAATGCAAATATTTCGCTGTCTTCCAGCTATAATAAACCATAACATATTACATATTATTGCTGACATAATAAAACATCCAATGTGTTTTTAGACTGTTTTTCAAACAAAAGAAATCGTTATATTTTGCGAATTATTGCTTGTATTTTCTATTGTTCTTGCAGAAATATTTTATTATAATATGAGTGTGTTGTCAGGAACGTTCCAAACGGAATGGTTTCTTTATTTTTCACTGAAATACGAGCCCCGTAAAATCCATATGGTAAATTATAGTTATTGTCTGGCGCAAGTATTTATGTTTCGCAATAACGACAACTTGTTTAGTATAAATAAAATTAGAGACCATATGGAAATGCAATAAGTAATAATAATTTATTTATGCATAAGCACATTGTTAATAATAATAATATGCATTATGCAATGCAAACGTTTCGCCGATGGTAGGTACTTCCTCTTTTATATACCGTGCTCTTTATTTAATACCCCGCAGTAAGACCCAGTGTTGCCAGATTATGGTGGTTGGGTTTCCTCCATCGTGAACTGAATTTTCTCCACGATCATACAGACTGGTTTAGACAATGCTGTACAAATGGGGTAAACCTTATTGAAGCCGACATTTTAGTTCATGATAGCGGCGCTGCAATCAAACGTAAAAGAGATTAAAAATCATGTGACAAAAAGAAATGAACACATTTCAAATTTATTTACGCTTCTCTTTAGTTTACGCATTTTCTTTGATCTTTTATTTCTTTTCAATAAAATTGTTTCTTTGTTTTACTTTGCCATCCTGATTACAGCGCCGCTATCATGAACTAAAATTTTAATAAAGAAGATGACTGGATGAGCAGCCAATAAACCAGTCATGAATAATCCCTGCATTTTTAGAAAGAAAAATCATTTTACAACCTATGTCACAGTCATGACTGGTTTATTGGCTGCTCATCCAATCACCTTCTTTATTTCAGAAGTTCAGCCGTATAAACAAATTTTTCTAAAATTTTAATCTTCGATAAGCGACCTACTCCCACCAATCCTAAACATATTCCAGTGAGTAGACCTGTCTATACGATAGTGATTTCCCCAGATTTAGACAAAGTCCCCTAAAATACTTTCAACAGATATTGCAGGCCACCCTGAAACGAGAGTAGGAAAAGGAAGGAATTACCTAGAACGCGCGTTACTTTACTAAAATTTTAATTCATCTAAAAATTATTACTTAACGTAATTTCGCGCTGTATATAATAGGAATAGGAAGCCGTAACACTACCATAATTTTTAGGTTTATTTGTATACAAACTTTGAACTAACATTTATTACAGCGAATCTTAATTCTTATGATAAGTCAATTATTTGCTTGCTTGAGCTTGGGAGATTAGTGAAGATATTATCAACATTTCCAAATTTATGACGATATTTATGGTGCTAACAGTATAAAATCTTCTAAACATTTTCCTCCCCTAAAACCTCTACTAAATTTTAAAGGAAGTCTGGCAACAATTTAGTAGAATTTGTGAGCCTTAAATCCCACCGTGTTTTTATAGGGTTCCGTACCTCATGAGGAAAAACAGAACCCTTATATAGGCTCACCTGTTTGTCCGTCCGTTGTCTGTCAAAGTCGAAATCCTCGAAACTAAATAAAGGTATCAAGTTGAAATTAGGCATAGTTAACCCTCATATATTCCAATAGTCAGAACTTAAAAAATATTTTCTCGTAAATATCTTTGTATTCGCACATGATGTGAGACATCACTTGAAAGGTTTTTTTTAAGGATCTCATGAAATTGAAAATTTTGTACAGAAGTTTTAATCGACATTTCTGGTTTCTATACAGTAGATTTAACTTTTTAAGAAGAAATAAGTATGTTAATTATTAATATGTTGTAAAATACTAACTGGCTTTTTAAAATGATATTGTGTAATTTATATCATTTTAATTGGAAGTACATCGTTTTCTATGTGCGTAAAGGCATTCCAAAACAGCATTAAAAACTTTTGGAGAAAACGCAAATAAAGATACAGACAAAATACAAAAAATCAAATAAAATCAACCAAAATATATTTATTGAAAATATGTATGTAAAATAATTTTAAAATCAAATAATCAATTTTCAAATTTATCTCGCAATCCATTTTAGCAAAACAGCTTTGTATCCTTTTGTATACCATTTTGATTCTGTTTGTTTGTTTTATATTCTGTGTTTTGGATTTAATCATGTTAAAATACATTCGAATCATGAGTTTTTTAATGAAGATCATATTATTTTGATGTAATCTCGTTATTTTTTTAAATATCTGTATTTCGAATGATAATAAGCTTTGCTGAATAATGACTAACTAAAATTCTAATAACTTTTTGAAATGGTCATTAAAATATTCAAAACATTATAATTTTGATGGTTTGTGTATAAAAACACCATTAAAATGGTTGGAAGCGATGCCGCTAGTTTTTAATGCTTTAATTTCTTTAACAACTGTAGCATAATATTTATCTCAACACTGGAAATATATATAACATATTTTATAAACATCACACAACTAAAATAAAAAAAGAGATAGTTTTCCAAATGAAATCATAAATAATTTGTGTTTTTGAAATTTAACTGGCCAATTAGTTTTAAATAAAATAAATGCATTAAAGAGGTAAGTTTGTTTCTTTGTTTTTATAATTACTGGACCGATTTATATGAAACTTTCACCAACGTATTCCTTGGTTCGTCAGGATTATCGTAGGCTATTCAATCCGCTTTGTCCCTTCTCGATTCCGGGCAGGCAGCTATATTTTATACCGCTTTTTTAATTGAAATCGACATTAACTTGATTTGATTCAATCCGATTTGTACCTGGGCGAAGCCGGACCGGCCAGCTAGTATATAAATTTCGACTTAGATATATAGTTTATACTAGAATTTATAGGATGCTTTGAACGAATTGCCTACATGGCGTTGCTATGGTTCCTCTATTACAAGTCCCCAGTTCTCGGGGTCTAGCCCGAGAGCTGGTAAAAGTGTCAATTGGATTTTCAATTTAATATTAAAAAAAAAAAAAATAATGAATTGAAAATATGAATTGGTGCTAGGCCCAAATAACCTTAGCTGTTGGTGGTCTTTAAAACACAATTACTTACCAATTGAACGAATGGCCAATTTTTAGAATTTTGTCTGTCTACCGTTTTTTTTTTGTTGGCTCTATTTACCATACAACTGATATTTCATTAATTTGAAATGTGAAAAATCTGTTTTGATTAAAAACAGAAAAGTGGTGATCCTGATGATAATGGATGAAAACGGCTTTAAAGTGGCTTAAGGATCAAAATAAGAAGCAAATACTGTTATTATTGCATTTATTAGCTAAATATAATTTTCGAAACGTTAGCTAATAAATAATAATAATAATAACAGTATTTGCTTCTTATTTGGATTTTTTAAACCACTTTAAAGCCGTTTTCTTCCATTAATTTTAAAGGAATATCAGTTGTTAATATGTGCATAACATAAGGATAGAATCATACCAAAGAATGTCTATAAGTAATTATTTTATTAAATAGACAATAGAATTTACAGGATTAAGTTGCTGAAGAAGTCGTAATTTAACGACGAAACGTTCAACATGATTCAATAAAAAATTCTAAAAAGTTTTATTTATCCAAGTCCATCTCCCTACGATAAGATTTATTATATGTCAGAACTTTTGTGAACGATACATATTTTATGTGATTGATGTAAATAATAAAAAAAAGGTTCGAACAGCCTACGGTCATGTGTTTCAAGTTGAATGAAATGAAACAATTGACACGAACGATCTACTTGCGTCAAATAATAGTCCGTTAATCTGTTATTGTAACGCCAAACAAAAAAGAGCAGGTGTTTTGTCGTCCGATCAATGAAAAGCGACAATAAAAAATCATGAGTTGGAAAACAATGTTAAGCTATCTAAAAATGGACCGTTGTACAAAGTAGAAATGCAAATTGAGAAACAAATTGGAATTTTTAACTCGCCGTTTATCGTAAAGAAAATTAAAGTATACATTTTGGAACTTGACTATAGGTTGTGTACACGAAGCCTAACTAGCGCCGCTAGCGGACAATAGTGCACAATTGAACTCATTTTTAACCGACTTGAAAAAAAGGAGATGATTCTCAATTCGTTTGTATTTTTTTTTATGCTTGTTACCTCAGAACTCCGTCATTTATAAACCGATTTGAAAAATTTTTTTTTATTTGAAAGGATATACATTCAGATTGGCCCCATAGAAATGTTATCAAAATCGGTTCAGTAGTTCCGCTGATTTTAATAAAAGTGAGTAACGGCGTGTGATTCCTTTAAGGTAAATGTCACTTTTTGACACTAAAAAGTAAAAAATAAAAAACTTTTTAACAAAAAAAAAAAACTTCCTTCAAAAAGCCACTAAAAAGAGGAAAATAATGAAATTTTGAGGTCTGCGCCAATTTAATAAAATATGAAGTTGGCCAAAAAGAAGATATTAATCACTATACTATACTTTTTAACCGAATTCATATTTTATTAAATTGGCGCAGACCTCAAAATTTCATTATTTTCCTCTTTTTCGTGGCTTTTTGAAGGAGGTTTTTTTTTGTTAAAAAGTTTTTATTATTGTTTTAGAGCGCGAAATTTTTTTATAAACGAATACCATTTAATTTAGCTGCGTGCATATAGTATAAATAGCATAGCATTAAAGGCACTAAAAATTATTTATTTTAAGTTTTTTTCGTCTTCAATTTTGACGTATAATAAAAAATAACTAATTAGTTTATATATAAGACATGAAGGTGTATCTACACCTATGTCTATGGTTTATATTAACAGACATATTCCGCACACCTGCCTGTTAAATGGCTCATTAAAGGCCAAAAGTAGCTATTTTGTAGTGGGTATGGCAAAAACTAAATTCAATATAATTTTGAACTTAATTTTAGTTTACACCGCGAAGCTGTATGTAAAATTAACTTCTTACTTAAATGTAGTTCTGTTTTTGTGATTTTTTTTGTAGGTAGTGTTTTGACAGGCATTGTGTAAATCGATGCGCACATGTTTTTGTTACGTAAGCCCATAAAGTGTATGCTTTAACACCGCGTGTACGCATTTTGTACGTAGGCACTCAAAATAAATACCTGCAGATAAAGACTAATGAGTAGAGTACGGCTCACTACCGCATTCGCGTCGGTGCGCTGTAAGCGGGAGGACGTTATTGTTTACGGGCTTTTGTTTGCTGGTTACACGTAAATTCCAGAGGCGTTGCTGCTTTTTACTAATGAACTTTTTTGAAGAAGGTTTTTTTTGTTAAAAAGTTTTTTATTATTTACTTTTTAGTGGCTTTACAATGCGTAGTTTGCACGTTATTAACCGACTTTTGTCTTGATATTTAATTACTAAACTAAACAAGCCGTGAGGTGGGTCGTTTATTAGGACTAAAGTGCGACCCTTGAGGTCCACACAACGAACTTCCCAATTTGATAAATATTTAATAATAATAATTAAATTAGATATTACACAGAAAAGTAATCATTTTAATCATTAAAACATAATTATTATTTATTTTTAACAATAATTAAAAAAAAAAAAAAAAACGGCTGAACCGATTTTTATAAAATTTATGTCGGATCAAAATGACGTTAACACGCCTCGATTGACACCCTTACGAAGTCGATATAATTTTTTATTCGCGAGATATTGTGTAAAATCTACTTTTTTGGAGGTTACTTAGTTAAGAAAAAAGAACGGCTGAACCGATTTTGAAAAAATTTCTTTCAGATCATATTTACGTTAATACGCGTCGATTGGCACCCTAACGTAGTCGATATCATTTTTCATTCTCGAGATTTCGTCTTAGAAAGAAATGGACACATACATACGTACGTACGTACACACACACACACACACAGACATCTTTCTAAAAGTAGTGTAAAAATAGTGTAGTGATCTTGAAACATAAAAATTTTTTTTCCTTTTTGATTTCGATTTTCGGGCCTATTACAATAACTTCCAATGGGAAGTTAAAAATATGAAAACCACTGAACCGATTTTAGTAAAATTTATGTGGAACCACCCTGAAGGTATGCATTATTAAATAAAACAAAAATAATAAAAATCGGTTCACAAATGCAGGAGATATGAGGTGACATACATACATAAAAAAATATATAATGTAAAAAAATCTGCCGAACTATTAATCCGATTTAAGAAAAATTTATATGATGGGACCGCAGATATTCTCTATTAAATAAAATAATGATCATCAAAATCGGTTCAGCCATTCCTGAGTAATCGGTGTACATACATAAAATAAAAAGAAAAATACGCATCAAATTGAAAACTTGAAGTCGGTTAATAAAAATAGTGACAAATTGAAAATATGAATTGGTATAGTAAGCGAAAAAAAATCTGTTAATATTTAGCCTTGGAAATACCCGAGGTTATAAACTGAATAAATGTTGAGAATTATGAAAATAAAGAAAATATTGACTTTGTCCACAAGAGAGACGTAAAATGGGATGTCGGGAATATAGTTTTATTGTTCAAACCTATTATAATACGAATTTGGTGGGTTGTATTTAAAAGACTATTGGCCGGTTTATCGTACATTTTAATCACGATGTTTTTTTAATCATACTGTTAAATGACGGATTGCTATGGTAACGAAACGCAACAACCAAAATTTAACAGTGTGATTAAAAAACATCGTGATTAAAATATACGATAAACCGGCCATATGTTTAATAAATGCCGGGCATGTCAAAAGATGATCTTGAGAAGGCGTATCACTAATACCGAGGTGTCCATAAAGAGGGATATCACAGTATCTACTATCGAAATTTCCAATTAAAAATATTTTTTTAATTTCCAAAATATAATTTTTAAGTTCAATTCTTGGATGATGCAACGAAATGGTACGGATTTCGATTGAAGTAGAGAATGTAGTTACCTTTATGATGCACGCCCATGGTATTGTTAGCGTGCCGGTTAGCACCGATGGTCGAATTCCCATAATAACAAACTTTCATAAAACAATCGTGCATATTGTTCGATTTTTATAATATACCGACTGTAAATATCATCGACCAGCTCAGAATATTTCCTGACTAAAGGAAACTTTGCTTTTCTTTATTGTTTGTAAACTCTTAATATTATAATTATTATTCTTATAATTTACTAATATCTGGATGACCGAGCTTTGCTCGGATGAGTTAAAAAAAAATAGTACTTAAAGTTCCCATTTCATCAAAATCGTTAGTCGTTTTTAAGAAAAAAATTACATACCTATAAGTAGATAATATTATTATACGTCAGTAAACGTCATACTACATAACGTACGTACCTACATATTTTCAAATAATTACTGATTATTTTAATAAGTTAAAGATTGACTGTCAGAGTAATTTGACATAAATAATGAAAATAGTTTGTTTTTTCCAAAGCCTACTCACCATACGACACTGTTTTATAACGTTAAAAAACTGTTTTTTAAAATGATAACATCGATAAGAAAACGAATTTTTCCAGGGATGAGACCTAGCTAGATCGATCTTTTGCCCCCCAAAACCCCTTTTCAGTAAATTTCATCCAAATCGTTAGGGCCGTTTTCGAGAAAATATTTATATAGGTACATATATACAAGATTTGCTCGTTTAATAATATAGGGATTCACATATTAAAAGGTTGCCACTGCCTAATTAAAATTGAAAAAGAATGAAGAAATGCGTGTTAGCTCACGCGCCGATAAATTCGTACCATCAACTATGTTAATTGTTTTTAAATGTCGAAAGCTATAGCTATTGGAAACAACGTATTTGTTTTCCTGTAAAGTATAATACGTATGCCGTTAAGGCCGTTTGGTACTAGACGAGTAGTTTCTAAGGGGCCCAGCGGTAGAGGGGGAAGAACGTTCTGGCACAAAAGTAGGTGTTAACCTAGTCAGCAATGCTCGGAATATTTCGACACTCATCGTTTACCCGTCGGGTTACCTTTTAAATACATACTCTGATGTGTTAGGCATGGTCGACCTTGCTGACTTGCGGGGGTATTGATAACCAGTTTTCAGGAAAATCTTGAAAACTAGGTAAGTACGTAACAAAAATTCTGAAGAAAAATAATTTTGAGATTCTTAAGAAAAGCCCTTTTAAATGACCCGCATATATGCCAATATTCAGATCCAAAAATATTTTCTCGTAAAATTACGGGAAAATATTTTTGATTCTGACTATTCCAAATTCCAGTATGTACATTGTACATGCGGGTCAGTGAGCTTTAAAACTGTGCCAAATTTTGCCCTGATGTACCTTTATTTAGTGCAGGGTTTCGTTTTTTCCTTTTGAGGTACGGATACTATTTGAAAATACGCGGATTCCGGTTGACCTTGTCTATATTCAAAATTATTGTGAGGACCATAGGAACGTGGAATAATAAAGAAGTTTTCACTTCAAGAAATATCCAAAGTTAAATAGTTATCAATTATTTTCCATTCACTAACGTAATCTACAAATTAATGAATGTAAAACCATTAATACTATAAACTTGTGTTAAGATTTAAGGGATATTTTTAAAAAGTGTTGTGGCTTGTGAGGATTACGGGAACTTGGACAAAACAAAAAGTCAATGATTTTGTGAAGTATTATAAATACCTTGTATTATGTCCGTCTTGTGACTTCTTGTGAATTTACACTACGCGTTTCAGCAATGAGTTGCCATCTTCAGGTGTGGTTAACTAACCACACCTGAAGATGGCAACTCGTTGCTGAAACGCGTAGTGTAAATTCACAAGAAGTCACAAGACGGACATAATACAAGGTATTTCTAATACTTCACAATATTCATATAGTGACTTGGAGACCCAACACTAAAAATGTATCATGTCAATGATTTTCTATTCACCTACGTAATTATGTAATGTATCACACAGCCCAGGTTATTTTCGAGTTACATTCTGTATATTAAACTGACGTTCGTCTTTTTAAAAAGATTACCTTATTACTGTTAAAATATTGTTTTCCTCATTCAACCATATCTACGTAGCGCGTACAAGGAATTCCAATTTTTTTAGTCGGCAGTTCGTTAAAATGAAAATTTTATACGTCTACCTTTTGCAGATGATGAATGTTGAAGCACTGAAAATTATTTTAAACTTTACCTGCATAATTAATAAAAATTATTACAAACCTCAGTTTTTCATTTCTATAGTCTATTCATTTTCAAGATAGAGTGACCTGTGTGCGTGATCAGCTCGTGTCTCTTTGTTTCTTGAGTCATGTTTGGTCGGTCGGAAGAATTTTAAATTTTGCAAATATACTGGACCGTATTTACCTATTTATTTTGTTGTTAGTTGTTTGTAGTTAGTTAGTTGTTAGTTACAATGTATTTTTTCAAATTACTCTATCTTGGAAATGAATAGACTATAGGAGTATTTGTTTTTAACGACTTTTGCAAAATTAATTTGTTTCTAACCCCTTGTGTTTTTTTCTTTCCATTTTATTTATGTTTGTATTGTTACGGATCACCCTGTATATGAACGGCGGGCAACAGTTCTGAGAAACGGGGGTCTGCATACTGAACAACGAGTACCTGTCGGAATGTTCTAGAGAACGCGAGAACATACTAGGCTGGGCCGCTAAGGGTATATAAACAAGCCGGTACGAGTGAATCGGGATCAGTCGACGGTGTCACCCAATCGGGAATCAGTGAATGGTGAGTCGTGCCATCAAGCGGATCGGTGATATAAATATTGATCAGTCAAGGGGAATCAGTCAGTGTAGATTGTACTGTGACAGAGTTGAACAGGGAAATAAATCTGATATAAATACAGTGACATAAATAATTACAAATAAATAATCCTTGTACTTATATATAGTTATTTGTTAAGTGTTATTTAAGTGGCTCGTTTAGTTCAATAATTGCCGTTTAAATTTTTTTTTATTGTTAGAATTGACTTTTCGTTGTTGCATTTATTGTTATTGAATTGTTAATTATTGTAAATAAATATTTATTCCGCCAACTCAGAAAACAGTTTTGTAATAGTATGATACATGCCATATTGTTTTGAATAAAGGATAGCAGGTACGTTGGCTTCAGACTCGCTGATTATTCTCCGTACGCTTCCAGCCAATCAAGATTACGTTTTGAAAACGTGTTCTTTGTCACGTGAATTAATATTCTGCCACACGGACACCTCTTTGAATTTGTCAATAATTAACTCGTAAAGTAAATGTCGCTTTTTTTTTGCTTTGGTACGTGGGTGAATGTTTTTTCCCCAAGTATCTGTCACAAGCGTTGTTCTGCACTGTACATTCACAGGAAAATGTACAGTGGAAGCTGCCAAGAGTGACAGATGTGTATTCGATAATATATTATATAAGTATTCATCTAAAATTTAGTCCCTTCTCCTATAGCGTTTTCCAAATCTCGCTTTGTTTTTAGATAATTAATCAATGAAACATTTTATGAAGAAAACTAAGATGAAATTTCTCAAGAAAAAATATTTTTATTTTAAGAAATACATATAAAATTATATCAAGAATGAAATTAGTACGACTTATTACAAATATGTGAAGTTATATTGTTTCAGCCAAATTACATAATACATAAAACAACAAATTACATAAAATTATATGTAAATTTCGAGTTTATCATTAGCGTAATTATTTGGAACTAGCAGCCCTGTTCGGCTTCGCTCGGGTGCTAAGAAAATCCGGGTGCAATACACTACTCACTCGCTTCGCTCGTTCGCTATATATATAAACCTTCCGTGAAAAATTATCTAACTGATGGTGAAAACCGCATCAAAATCCGTTGCGTGGTTTAGGAGGAGTAAGCGGTGGTACAGACATACACGGATGTAGAGATATTAGTGAGTATAGATTTGAAAAACAGGAAAAAAATTATGAAAACGGAAAATTCGCACTTCGAGTCCTTAAAACTTTACGATTGCAGACTAAGTTACAATTTAGTTTATTTTTATTAAAATGATTAACTTCTGTATAAATCATTAAAAACATGACTCTCGCATGATGTGGACTTTGTAGGCGCGTTGCTATATAAACACATCGATCGGTACCCAGTAAATAGTGCTTGTATTGTACAAAGTGTGGAAATTTCTAATTTATAATATGTAGAGATTATTAAGTTACTACTTTTAAAAATGTGATCGGGAACATTTGAAGGTTCTTAAGCGTATTAACTTGATATTAACTCTTCCTTATTGTGTTTTTTAAATTTATTTATTTCAGTATTTATTATTTTATATTTTTATCAATTAACGAAACGTTAAAAGTGAAAAAAATATTATTTATTCTCTGAGACTCCCACGATACTAAGGTTCCAAACGCGCGCTTCGGAAGTTCAACGGTATCTTTTTTTTAAATTAATCACAAATGAGAGAAATAATTTCCCGGTATGTAATGTTTATTTATTAATTATTGTTATTTGTTAATTACATTATTTTTTTAACAAAATACATTATTTGAAGCATGTAACATAACCTCAATGTTTACAATAATGAATAACGTATGTTGTTATATGTTTCAATTATGTTTTGTTGCCTGTTTTCTATATAAGTATGGTCACAAGGAAAAATCGCGTAGGAAACGATCAGTCAGTTCTCCATTTTTTTGTTGCGTTGACCAATTCCGATCATATGCCTCGAAATAACTTCCAAATAGACAAGCGTTGTAAACTGCGGGTCGAAAGAAATTTACTCACCTTAAATAAATTTAAATCCTTAAAGGACCTCTTAGTTTTAATGAGTTAATTAGATTTTTGATTTTTAATGTTGCTAAAAGCGGGTTTTACGTCAATAAAAGAGGGTTTTCCCACTTGATTTTGAGTCATAAATTATCGGGACTCTTAAATATTAGTGCAGTCAGGGTCCATTCTGATTGGTCGAATACCCCATCTTGATGTCGTTTGACACACGCAAACACACCTAAACGAACGTAACAACTATCTAGTGAACTCGATATACTAACATGGATAGTTGATAGCGATTAAAAAATGAGTTTTGTATGTGGAGAATGTTCAAACACATATTCTTCAGGACAGGCATTAATGAAGGCTTGTAATCTAAATCTTTCTATACAAGTCGATAAATTTTTTAACATTCCAAATAAAACCTAATTTAATATTATTATTTGAGATTTTAGGATGTCCAAAATTTATACAATAACAGTGTTTTTGAGAAATTGGAATGGAAAAATAAATTTTAATTAAGTTTTATTTTGAAATCTCAGAAAATTGATCGACTTTTAGAGAAAGAATTTGATTACAAGCCTTATCTGAAGTTTTCAATCTAATTTTGTGAACATTAATGCCTGTCTTGAAGAATATGTGTTTGAACATTCTCCACATACAAAACCCATTTTTTAATAGCTATCAACGATCCATATTAGTAAACAGAGTTCACTAGTTAGTTGTTACGTTCGTTTAGATGTGTGTGTGTGTCAAACGACATCAAGATGGGGTATTTGACCAATCAGAATGGACCCTGACTGCAGGGTTTAGTCGCTTGTCGAATACATTATAACAATTTTCTGTATTATAATAGACGAAAAATTATGAAATATTTGACACAAGTGATTTTGCCATGCTACCACAGAATTAATATTATAAAGGAAATTCAATGGAATTAACGTTTTTTAATTGAATATTCAAAACATAAATTTAATATGAAACAAAATTTGCATTAAAACTTTTTTTATAATAAAAACACAAATTTAATTTGAAGGGAAATAAAATTACTTCGCAATAAAGTTGTTGTTTACTTTTCGTTTGTGCTTTTGTAAATAAAGTGTAAACACTTTTTTATTTACAAAGCCACAGGAATTTTGCTTTAATTTACATTTCCCCCATCAGATAGCGTTATATTTGTAGTTCAAAACTTTTATTTTTGCCACGTTTATTTTCAATAAAATTGTAACATTTCTTTACTTGTAGAGTTATCTGTTTAGAAAATTTGTCACGTGAAATATATCTGCGGCCACAAAGGAAAACCGCTTATGTCGAACTAGCTGTACACGCGGCTCTGCTCACGTGCATTTCGAACTGCCGCTGTTGTTTTTGATACAGGTAATAGACTGAGAGTTAGTGACAATTTTTTGGCCTTATTTTTGTGAAGATGTTGAGGGAGGCATATTAAAGTGCCGTGAGTAAGGAATTTTGCTAAATAGCGGTATGGGAGGGATGCAGACCACCCCCACACATGCAAAAAAAAATTGTTTGTATAGCTTATCGTAATTCACGGACGTACTTTTAATGAAATAAATAAATTCGCAAAAACGATGACACCCCCTTCGCCATTTCTCATTAATGCATTTTTATAGCCAAGGTAAAAGAATTGACTATGGATAATGAAATCCGTGAAGAAGATTGACGGTGTCTTTATCTCTCAGACGGAGGGGGACACAACAGCCAGAAAATACGTCATCCACTGATAAATAATCAGACAGACAAGTTGTGAAAATATGAACAGATCAGATCTGAATAAGGTATCATATTTTGAGTGTTTAAGGAATGGCGTTCATACTGCAATTCCTCCGTCGCTGGCAGGATTATCTAAGCGCACAGAGTGCGATCGCCAAGTTTACGAGAACTGACCGCGCTCGCACTGTGCAAGTGCATGCAATATTTACACGAACCATATCAACCTCTTATCGACCGCCCTCTATCTCTGAGACTAGTTACGTTACAGGACTGAATTTTTTCAGGGTGGTTATGGTTACCAAAAAGAAGCAGTATTCCAACTTTTATACGTCTAGATGGAATAGTTTCCAAGATACGACTGTCCGAAAATTACAATTTTGGGCATTCATTGACTGACTGACTATGACTGACTGGCTGGATCATCACTTAAATGTAGGGTTAGGGTACTTCTAATTGTGCTAGAGCTTTGAAATTTTGAACATAGGTAGATATCTAGTGTTTAAGGTGATAATTACGAGAAAAATCAAAAATCAATAAAAATCTAACATGGCGGATTCAGACACGAAATAGCAACTTCTGCTTTGTTTTATGTTTCATATGGAAAAACATCACTTTGGTTTGACAAGTTTAAACTGGACAGTTACACCCTGTGTAATAAAAAATAATTTTAAAATATGCATAAATACATTTCCTATAACTTTTCTATATGGAATTTTTCCATATCGTTACAAATTCAGCCATAAGAATAGAATTTCCAATCGCTCGGCTAAACAATGGGGGCGGACATGGATATATGATAGTCGTGGAAAAAAGGCCATAAAACTACCATTGGCAACAAAAGATGTATACAAGCATTGCCCAGAAAATTATTCAGCCTACATTTACAATAAATTACCTGAAAAGTTAAAAAATAATACCTACTCAAAAAATTGGTATATGATAAAATCAATCGATTTTTAAAACCCCCTTATATCCACACAATATTATTCAATTAGAGGTGAAAATACTAAATATCCCAGGCAGCAAGGCTGCCATGATTTGTGAGCTATATCTAAGAAAAAATCAAAAGACCACTGTCGGGACTTGAACCCGAAACTCCCAGTTTCCGGCTAGGTGAGTTACCGATTTCTCCACAGTGCCCGAGAGTGGAAATCGATCTTTTCTTATATATAGCAATTTCAAGTTGAAAACACACTACATGCGAGAGTCGATTATTCAAATAAATACCTACTCAGTTTTCAAGGAAAATATAAAATAATTCTTATTAGAGCCAGGCATTTTACAGTGTAGAGGAATTTTTATGTTACCAGTAATTTTATATTTCTTATATTTTAATGTGAACTTTTTTGACGTGTCAAATAGATTTATTTCTCAATTATTGACAAAATAAATATCTATATCTATTAGAATCCAGTGTAGATACTAAGTGTAAGGCATTTTGTTTTTATTTCTATACCAATTTTGAGTTCAGTAAGTAAATAGTAGGTCGCATGGCTGTAACTAAACGACACAACACCGCCATTTCCTACATCGTTACACAGGTTTAATTATACTTAATTTATTTAACACAACTGCTGTTTACAGCAGTGGACTACCTGCTGAATTCTAATCAACTCAGCTGGATCTCCCGTATCTCTGTCTATCGGTGCCCTTCAGGGATGGGTCAATTTGAAAAAAAGTCTTATCAACTTATAGCGTAAGAAATTATTCTTTATACGCGTCCTATCCCCATTTAATATTTTAATTTGTAATCCGACCATACCTCGAGAACGGTTTCGTTACAAATTCTAAAAAGTTGGTTACAAATAGTTACAAATTAAAATAGAGGACAGTGTAGCCTAGTGGATAGCGTACTCTAGACTAGACTGTCGTGGGTGCGAATCCCACCTGCGCTCATGGATGTTTTGTGATGTCATTTAGTTTTAAGTTAGTTGTTATTTAATGTACCTAATTTAAGACGCTAATGACATAAGTTGTCGACGCGTCTATAATCTACAATAAATAAATAAAACAAATTAAAATATTAAGGTTACAAATTGTTTGGAAGCAAAATTGCTTAAATGGGAGGTTCACTTCACACACGTCCGATTTTTTATCTGGGAAGGTTTAGTAGTATACTTTGTGCATCCTTTGTCTGTGATTATGTACAAGGATTGTGTTCGGGGAAGTACAGAGTGCTCATGTATTATTTACTGGGTTATAAACATTAATACATACGATATTTTAGGAGCTACTTTATATAAAACGGTTTCCGTTAATTAATGAGAATGACACAACTCAAGATTTTTGTGCTGCAAATTGAAATATATGCTTAAAACAGTCGTCGTAACAACATATTAAAATTTGAACCTTGAACTAATATTATAAATTTCGTCGGGTACATGACACGTTTAGGGTGATTTGCCATCCCTTTAATACTGACAAATCGATCTGCAAATATTATAATGGCATTATTGGGTCACTGACAAGCTATACAAACAATTTCAGCCTTGAAGCAATAATAATTGTGATCATTTTTTTTGTTACATGTTGGAGGCGGTTTGCATTCCTCCCATACCGCTATCTATAAAAAATCCCTTACTCAGGGCACTTTAATATGCCTCCCTCAATATATTCACAAAAATAAGACCTTGAATAAATAACAGAAAATTGTCACTAGCTCTCGGTTTAATAGTAGGGATGGAAACGGCAAGATCTCGACAATTTAATCTCGGAACTCGAAACGAGAAAAATTCTTGATATCGTTTCGGCGATAACATTATTACTGTTTTTTTCGAGGGGTAAATATCTGCCCAAAATTGTGTACACCATAAATCCTTTTTGGCAAATAAATCCTTATAAATCCTCATAAATCCTTATAAATCCTCGTAAATCCTCATAAATCCTTATAAATCCTCGTAAATCCTCATAAATCCTCATAAATCCTCATAAATCCTCATAAATCCTCATAAATCCTCGTAAATCCTCGTAAATCCTCATAAATCCTCATAAATCCCCATAAGTCATCGAATGTATAAACAATAACAAAACTGTGTTTACCTTATTAATCCAGTCAAATGGTACTTTTAAATTGCGTTAATTAGAAGTTTAATGAAATTTTCCGCAAGGGGTGGCCGCCATCTTGAATTTAAGGGATGAAATCATGTATCTTGGTAAATACTGCTTGTACGTTAAAAATTACTATTACAAAAATTGTTAAGGAGAATCTATCCAACAACTTCTGTTTAAATTTTTTTTGAAATTTCTTATTATTCAAAAGTTATAAATTCTCAAAAATGACACTTTTGGGGGTGGAAACGGTTTTTTCGATTTTACAACAAAACGGTCAATCGGGGCGAAAAATGGTTATAACAAAAGTTGTAGCTTTTGAGTTTCATCGCATTTTCACCAAATACATGATTAGAGGGTTTTAGGGGTCGTTGATTAAGAATCCGTTATCAAATTTTCAAAAAACAAAATGGCGATGATGAATTTGGTGAAAATGCGATGCATTTAAATAGGAGACGTCCGCCATATTGGATTCGCCATTTTGTTTTTGGAAAATTTCATAATCAGCGACTCCGAAAACCCCCTTATGAGTATTTGGTGAAAATGCGATGACTTGAATTAATTTGTAAATCCTCGATAAATCCTCAATAAATCCCCAATAAATCCTCAATAAATCCCCATAAATCCCCATAAATCCTCATAAATCCTCATAAATCCTCATAAATCCTTATAAATCCGCATAAATCCTTATAAATCCTCATAAATCCTCGTAATTCCTTCACGTTGTACACCATAAATCCTCAGATATTTACCCCTCGGTTTTTTTTTATTATAAGTTTTTTTGGCCTTTACACCTTAGTGTACTTAGCCACAAACTAAAACCTATTACTGTTTATAATAGAGTCAATAATTTATGGACAGTCTGTATATGTATGTTCGTAAAAGGTAAAGGGGCTTAGTGTACGCGCGTTCTCGGCATTAAAGTAGTCATTACTTAGGGCCTATTACACGTCGCTGGGCATCCATCAGTGTCAACACTGTGTCGGTTGGGGCGGAGGTGTTCCTCAGAGGGCGTACCTACGCTATTACCTAACTACTGTATCTCTACATCAAAGGTTTCCAAACACCTAACGCGCTGGCTAGATTGTAAAAAATATACACTTGCAGAGCTAAGATTATCAGCGTCTAAATATAAAACAAATATATTTTTTGCCACTAAAAAAGCCTAAAATCAGACAAAAAATAAAGATCCATTTTGCATTGTAAAGCTAAATTAAGTAAAAAAAATTTGACTGGACTGTAAAAAATGGATGTAAAAATACTTTGAAAGTTAAGGTAGAATTAGGTATTTAAGTTTAAAAAAAATTATTAATTTTTTAATTTTTTCTAATAATTTAACATAAATAATATTGAAAATCGAAAAGAAAATTTTTTTTAAAGCTATAGATAAATTACTAAAAATTAATTAAAATGTATAAAAATTTAAAAAATATCACGTGACTTCAAAACGCGCCAGGAATGTTTGTGACGTCGTTATGTTAAAATGTGTCTGCATTTGTTGGCATTTGTGTATATGTATTACACATACTATCAAAAATAATAAATTTTTAACTTGGTAACCATGGATACAAAGACCATAGATAACATAATGACGTCACACGCGTTCGGATTCTTTCGGCGCGTTATCGGAACTGAGTTTAAAAATTAATTTTTATTTAAATATAACTTTAATTAGTAAGCAAAAAAATTAAATAAAAACAGTTTTGCTATAAAACTTGTATGTGGTCCTTCCATTTAAGTAAAAAAAAAATTCATTTAAAAACCCAATTCACTCGATTTTCTAAGTGATTTTACATTATTATTCATTTTTACACAGAAAACTTCATAAAAACTTGGACTTTTACTGTAAAGTTAAACAAATTTGTGATTTTTAAATAAAGTAAATTAAAATTACATAATTTGTGTAATATTCCAATAAAGTGTGTAAAAATTACAAAATAAAATGTATAGTTACATATATAAAATGGATGAATACAAAACAAATTAATATAAAATTAGTAACCACGCATGCGCAATGTGTTTTTATGGAATCTACGCGATGTGCAGGCGATACCTGTTTGCGACGCCATTGTCTCTTTGAATGCCTATTACCAGATTAATCGCTGGCTACAAATGGACCATCGATAATCTACGTAATCGGCCTTCTCATTTCTTACAGTGCAGAAAGAACGCAAGTTATTAGTTAATTGATTTTTTTAGGGATGTGCGAGTACATGGAAAATCGGGTAATAGGATATTAAAAAAAAAGGGTAAAATATTTTAGGAACACACTCCTAAAATATTTTACCCTTTTTTTTAATATCCTATTACCCGATTTTCCATGTACTCGCACATCCCTAAAAAAATCAATTAACTAATAACTTACCCCCGTTTGACGTATATATAATCAAACTCACTTGTGACTGCGTAGTCCACGTTTCTGTAAATAAATAAACAAAACATTAACAAATGAACAATGAATGTTTTTAATTTCATATCAGTCTAAAAACGTGAAATTCTGTTTTAAATAAAAATTTATGAAAATCTCTATCGGATTTCCAGGCACTGTTCAGGCAAATCTGAATGTCAATCAATAAATTACTGTCAAACACACATGGAACGTACAAAATATATACAGGTATCGTTCTCTGCAGATGAATGTGTTATTTACATTTGAAGTATAATTTATCATTAGATTATTATACGGCCTTGCGCATCGTTTTTCCATTTTTACAAACTGTCGCGGAAACGGAAAACGTGCGTACATTAAATATGTCAGAGTTACCCATAATTCTGTTAGCGTGCTGATGTTCCACTGTCCTCAATTCTGATCCAGTGTTATATCCAGTGACCGCAAGACAAAGTCGTTTAAGTGAAATTTTTGCATAAAGAAATGCTTATATGTTAGCATTAGTGTTTGAAACACTGATCGAATGACGTAACATTACAATGCAACACTGGAAAAAATCATTTTCAAACATGAGTCACCGTCGGGACTTTAACACGAATATTCCATTATCCAGATAGTGGAAGACTCGGGTTAGAGTCCCGACGGTGTCATATGTTTGAAAATGATTTTTTTCCAGTGTTGCATTGTAATGTCACGTCATTCGATCAGTGTTTCAACTACTAATTCTAATCTAATTAAGCATTTATTTGCATTAGAATAGAATGTTTATTATTTGCGTTTAACCATAAATATGGTGTACAAAAGGTCAGAAATAAAAGTTAATAATAAAGCACATAAAATCACATAGGTTAAAATTGTAAAATACGATCATTTAAGAAATCGTGATTGTATTGTTATAATAACATTTACTAATTAAGAGTTCTTTCATTTTTTTAATTTAGGCAGAGGTAACTTTTGCACGTGTACAGGTATAGATTAAATCTATCGACTACCATATGATATTTGCAATAAATAAAAGAAACTATACTGAATCCGTTTTCATGGCTTTTCAATTACAAGCGCCCAGTTCCCAGGTTCTATTTCGGGAACTGGTAAAAGTGTCAACTGCAGATTTTCAATGTTTTGTTAAAAAATAATAAATTGAAAATATGAATTATATATATCAATTATGTAATTGGCTGCTCTTCCAATAAAAATGTTCATAAGCTCTATAATCTATATATTATTATACGTTACGTCTTATAGTTTACCATTTCGCCCACTGCTCATCCCCCTTTTGTCTCAGCGTAAAAATATATAGCCTATGTTACTTGGGAAGAAGTAGGCTTTTAAAAAGTGACACAATAAATTTCGTTTGATTTGTAGTTTAAGGTACATATTGTTTAAGTACCTTGAACTACAAATCAAACGAAATGTATTGTGTCACTTTTTAAAAGCCTACTTCTTCCCAAGTAACGTAGGCTATATATTTTTACGCTAAGATAAAAGGGGGATGAGCAGTGGGCGACAGTGCTGTTTCTTTTTGTTGCAGTGAACAATTACCGATTTGATTACTAAAGGCTGTAATCAGCGCATTCAGTAAAAGTAGTTATTATTTTATTAAAAATCTGCCGTAAGCACTTTTCCCTTGACATCACACATATTATGTTCGCTAATCTAAATAGGACCGCACTGATTCTTTCGTATAATTTAATTTTTTTTTTTTAATTTTGAAGACAACCATATCTAGACCGCAATTTTCAATCCATATAATAAGTCGCTCTCAATGACGCATTTTCCTGAGAATAGTATTTATTAATTATCCACGAGAGGCAGCACTTGTGGTAGGTACAAACATTATTTATTCCCCATTGTGTCGTGTCATTTTTGTGGTATAAGTTAATTATTAAATTATTATTATTAAATTAATTAAATAACTAAGTTATACCACTAAAATGACACGACACTAATGGGGATTAAATAATGTTTGTACCTACCACAAGTGCTGCCTCTCGTGGATAATTGAAAGAATTACTCTCAGGAAAATGGCTCATTTGAATGTACTAACCAAAAACCGAACAAAAATTTCAAACTATATTGCAATTACTTTTGGTGGGGGGTCTGTATAGGTCCACAAACAATTACGTTGTAAACAGTATTTTAAACGACCTGTAAACAGTATTTTAAACGACCAGTTTAAAATTTGGGGGAGGTAGGCTTAACCCATCTCAGTCCCCCCCCTTCCGTCGCCAATGCGTGTGTCATAAAGATACGCTGTTCACCGCTCAGCTCTCTTCATCGCATCAATATAATTTTAGGCTGTCGGGTATAAATAAAAAAGGAAACACTTCGACGTTCTGCGGTAATATATTATGTCCTGTAAAAACAGTTTGAAAATAAATTTTTTGTGAATACAGTCCTGCCTCCTGGCGACACCACCACACCCCCATACGCGCGCGGTCCTCATTTTTGTACAGCCTGAGGCAAACGGAATTATGAGTGAGTTCTTATCTTTCCATTCGTCATTTCACGCTGCCAGTGACTTGAATTATTTATGTGCATTATTTCCTTACGGGTTATTCTGATTTTTTGTAATGATTTTTTTAACAGCCATAGAGTTTCTAAATGCATTTTTTTTGTTCCAGGTGAGCTCTAAACAATATATTATGTGACGGAAACTGAAGAAGCAATGGTAATTATATTTTTTTATATAACGTTTAAAAGGTTTATGTAACGTTTAGATAATATTACGAAAAACCATATATTCACCACGTTTCTTCAAAGAAAGACGAATGTCCTATGCCAGGGATCGGCAACCTGCGGCTCGCGAGCCGCAGGGCTCTTATGATGTCAAGATGCGGCTCTCCAGTTTCATGCGCAAATATTAATAATTATATTATTTTATTTTCAAAACTCATAAAAAATATTATACTGCAAAAAAAACTTTAAACAGGATAAAAACACTCAACAGAGAACAGTGAGAATAGGGAGTAGAGAGTATACGGACAGCTGACATTTTTTAAATGTGGCAACACTGTTCTGTTTGTTTAGTTATTGGTGCACTGTGTCGTCAACGGTCGCAGTCAGAACTTTTTTTTTATATACCTAATCTTAATTAAATACCATAATATTGAAATAAAAATGTTAGTGGCTCTTTAAAAATTGGGAAATTTTGTAAATTGTAACTTTTGGCTCTTGCGTCTCAAAAGGTTGCCGACCCCTGTCCTATATGCTATATTTACCTTCGTCGAGATTTGAACCCATTTTTCGAATACAAGCCTAGTGAATTCTCCCTACTAGGTAATTTTTACTAATTACTTTCCTTTTAATTAACTGGACTTGAATATTTCATTCACTCAGGGGTGTGTTCTTATCGATATCTCGAGATCTAACTTCTAATATAAATATAGACCTGATTTTTTTTGGTTATAAAGATGTTGGGTAACAGATAAGTAAATGTCTTTATAAGTTTTACCGGTGCTAACTGAAAATTAATGGGGGTTATAACTTGTAAGTAGATAAGCGTTTTTAACAAGATTCAATACTGATTTTTAACAGACTTCAAAAAAAGGAGGTGGTTCTCAATTCGGTTGTATTTTTTTTATGTTTGTTACCTCATAACTCAGTCATTTATAAACCGATTTTGAAATTTTTTTCTATTTGAAAGGATATACTTTCAGATTGGTCCCATAGAAATTTCATCAAAATCTATTCAGTAGTTCGGCTGATTTTAATAAAAGTCAGTAACGGCGTGTGATTCTTTAAGGTAAATGTCACTTTTTGACATATCAGACAGCGTAAGAAAGTCGGTTTAATAAAAGTGAGTAACGGCGTGTGATTCTTTTAAGGTAAATGCCACTTTTTGACCCTAAAAAGTAAAAAATAAAAAACTTTTTAACAAAAAAAAAAAACCTCCTTCAAAAAACCACTAAAAAGAGGAAAATAATGAAATTTTGAGGTCTGTGCCAATTTAATAAAATATGAAGTTGGTTAAAAAGAAGATATTAATCACTATACTATACTTTTTAACCGACTTCATATTTTATTAAAATGGCACAGACCTCAAAATTTCATTACTTTCCTCTTTTTAGTAGTTTTTTGAAGGAGGTTTTTTTTTGTTAAAAATTTTTTTATTTATACATAAATTGACAGTATTTGAGTAGATCAGTGACATACTTGCCTAAGTCAAAATTAACTACTAAAATAATTAGAGTTGAACTTGGATACAAAATTAATTAATGCTATTTAGCACATTGTTGTTCTAATTAATGCTTTAAAGTCTAAACAATATACTAAACAGCATTGATTAGTTTTGTATCACTATTAAACTTTTATTATTTTGTAAGTAACTAATTTTGGCTGAGGCAAGTAATATGCAACTGAGCCACTCATTAAAAGTTTTTAAGAAGTTTTATCAATCAGTTTGTGCTACTTTGTTGGGATTTCTTTGGTAAACTTATGATTGTGCCGTCACTTTATGATGATTCAGATGGTCCATATGTTTTATCTATTTAAGTAGACGCATTAAATAACGCGTAATTCTATGATCACAAGGCGGAGTGACTTATGTCATTTTTTTGGTTATTTTTTTATACCTCGAAATGACCAAGATTATTTTCAGTAGTGTTGCCGTCTAGATCTAGACTCTTGTCTTGTCTTGTCTAGAGTTTCAAGACAAGACTTGCAAAAGTCAAGACTCTTGCCAAAACTCTAGACAATTTTCAAGAGTCTAGATAAACTAAGTAAGTAGTATGTAAAGGTTTACTTTACCTACTACTTTAAAAGTCTTTTTTTTTATTTAAAAAAAATACAAAACAAACAAAAACAAAATTGTGCATCAACTCGTCTTTAAAAGTCTTGTTTTGTCTTGTCTAGACGGCAAAACTAATTTTCAGTTTTGTTTTTCTCCTAACGTCCGTAAGAAGTCCTATTGTTTTTGGGGAAAATTGGCGCATGCGCAGCAGAGATATATTATTTGCTACAACTTTGTTTTTTTCAATCACAATGGCATATTTTTCATAACGATTTATTATTTCGCTCGTTTTTAAAAGAAACTGTTTAAAAAAGTTTTTTATTTTTAAATCTTGCAGTTTTGTAAATATTTAGAAAATAATTAAAACTTCCGTTTTTTCTGAACTAATTATCTGTCAAAAAGAATTGACATGCTTTGGTTAATTTTTACATGTGAAATCATAAGTAACTATGGAAACGAAAAACGAAGCATTATATGAGATCTAGTGGTAGAAAATTTTACTCGAATAAGGGAAAAATTTACAGGCTTACAGTATAAGTTCACGTGAAATTGTTTATTACAAAAATAAAACAAGTAAAATAAACAAAAAGTTTTTTGAAAATGGTATTTGCGACGTTTTCTAATATCATGGTATTAAACCATAAGTAAATAATTATTGCCGTGTACAGCAAATTATTTTGTAATGAAATGTGAAGAAGCTATAAAATTATAATAATTATTAAAATAGACAGTAGCCATTCCACAAGCAAATACTTTTCTTAACGTAATCAGTCGGCAACCTGCCATCGTGATGTTAAACGTCTTAATTGTTTGACGTTTAACATCACGATGGCAGGTTGCCTACTGATTACGTTAAGAAAAGTATTTGCTTGTGGAATGGCTACTGTCTATTTTAATAATTATTATATTATAACCACAAAAACTCATTGTTTTATATAAAATTATAGTAACTATCGATATTTTCCCTTAACTCCGCCATGTTTTTAAAACACTTTAAAACCCCCCGATCTGACAGATCCCAATAGAATTTATTATATTATGTCAAATGAACTTGGAATGGTATCGTTGCTCAACTGGTTGGAATTTTTTTATTAATGGCCAAAATATGTTCGAGTATAATATAGTTACTCTCCCTTAAGACCCATAAAAAACAATAAACTGTTCAATAAACCTGTAAACTCTAATAAGTTTAAATTATTATTTATAAATAATATTGAACGTGAGTTAACCACGATGCAAATATAAAATTTTAATGATAAGTAATTTAAGCCACATTTGTCAACTTATTGCGTTTAAAAACGGAACTCGTAATGTCTAAAATAATCGATATATAGACCAATTTGTCTTGTGACTTTACAAGTAACATTTATTTGTTGTATTTATATGTAAGTTTTATCTTTATCGCATTCTATTCAGTTAAATCCATAAGAAAGTCCTTAATCTTACGTGTTAAGTAAGTAATTTTATAGTTCAGATAGGTATTGTACGACTATTGTAATGTCGTAGCTCCTTGAAACATGACACCGTAAATTAAAAAAACAAACCATAAACCGTATTGCAATAAAGATTACAAACATTTCAACGCGTTCCTTAATTCATGTTCTTTTAAAATGCATTTAATTGCACTATAAAAAAAACTTATAGATATACTGTGAGAAAGAGTTTACCACTGTTGTGAAACGAAACGAAAATTTACGTCTTGTAATCATATCACACAATCTAGCATCTCATTTTGGTAATATCAACACGAGGGTACGGGTACTGCGAGTCTCAATTTGACGTTTTTGCTGACTCAAAATTTAAATCGTTGGCAAAGTCAAAGGTGCACGAGCTGCTAAGTTTGCCACTGTATGATAAAAAATACTTTTTTATAACTCCTGTTTCTAAAGTTCAATATTCGAGCACTGTGAGGCGGGCGTAAAGAGGCGTATTTTAGTCACCGTGAAAGTCCAAAGCGTGCGTAAAAGTACCGTCACCGTGCGTATAAAAGTCCAAAGCGTGCGTAAAAGTACAATCTCTACATCTTATAAATACGAAATCTCCGCACTTTGTCAATACAAGCACTTACTGGCTATCTATCGATGTATTCCTATATATAGTATCGCGCGTACAAAGTCCACATCATGAGAGAGTCATGTTTTTAATGATTTATACAAAAGTTAATAACTTTAATAAAAATAAACTAAATCGTAACTTAGTCTGTAATTGTAAAGTTCTAAGGACTAGAAGAGCGAATTTTCCGTTTTCATAAATTTTTTTCTCTCTATTAAACTTTAGAAGTAGTCGTTATAAAAAATTATGTTCGATACGTCCGCTTAAAGTGCAGAGATATCTAGTAGGCTTAAATTGAGGCACTCGCTAAAGGGACTGACGCATACATAACGAGATCTCGTGCGCTTACCCCCACCCGCCTAACGGCTCGTGGGGGTATACAGCGCACTCGATCTGGTTGTGTATGCGTCAGTCCCTTATCTCGTGCTTCAATTTAAGCCTACTAGAATACCTCACTTTACGCACACGTGTCGAAAATAACTATTTTACAACTTTTGTTTATAACAATTAAACTACTTTACGAGTTTCAATGAATAGCAATAAGCAATGGGGTTCTATTTTACTAGTAAACAAAGCGAATAAAAAATAAACCAAGTCGATCCGTCAAGAATTACCACTTGAAGAGTTCGGACGTACCTAATACGTACGTATACAGACTAACCGACAACTGCTGTTCGCGATTTTCAATCACAATTTTAAGACTTGAATTAGAATCCATCTAAAAATCGTTCCATTT